>CP142456.1:11817500-14217500 GCA_038049695.1 Cinnamomum chago
TTTAATGGTTTATCTCTTAATTCATTTAAGTAAAGATGTTTTAATCTCAACCGTAGGAATGCTTACATGGTTGAGATTAGCTTTAGGTAATGATGCCTCTTTGGCAAAATAGACTATGATTAATGGAAAAAAAATAAAAAATAAAAAATTTGAGCTCTCTCTAGCATATTCACTTCTGGTGTGATTTCTTACCCATCCCATCTTTCCACTCAATCTTCTCCTACCCGCCCTGCATTGATTTCCATCTGCATCATTTGGTATCAGAGCCGAAGATCGATCCAGCCGAATTCGAGAATCGGCATTCCATCATCACTACCAAACCATCACCATCACAATATCCCATTTGGTAGTCCGAGGAACCCTAATTGATCCATCAAAACCTCATCTCTATCATCCCAGACACAATTGAATCCTCAAAACCCTAATTCCCCATTGTCTTACCAGTCCAAACCCCATCCCCAATCTCAAAACCATATCAGCTAAACCTCCCTTGGCCAAAAACCCCAAAGCCAAACTACTCCCAGACCTTCACAAAGCAGCCGAGCCCCAATCCCTTATCAACCCTCTTCCTAACTCCATACCTGAGCCCCTATAAGCCATTCCAGCCAACCCCATCTCCTGCCATCCCCTATCAACCTATCTAAACCCAAAATTCCCAAATTATGAAACACTACAAACCAAGATTCCCCACAAATCCGAAAACCCTAAACCCCAAATCCCTTCCAATCCAAGGACCCCAAACCTAGAAATTTTCCCAAAATCCATTTGGCCGAAGCCCTTCCAGCCAAGACCTATTTCGATCAACCCTCCCATTCAGCCGAACAACCCAAATCCAAAAAACCCTTTGTCCGAATACCCAAAACCCAAACCCACATAATCGACCCTCAAAATCCATCATAGTAGCCCCTCCATACTCATCTCCCCTTAGTCGAACTCCCATACCACACCCCTACCCCCAAAAAAAGAAAAGAGAAACAAAGAGAACCAAATAATAGAATGATCCATGCATGTAAATATGGAAAATGTTATTATAACAATGAAGACTATTTTAAGCAATTTCTTGGTTTGAGACAAGGAGATTTGACAGTTGATAAATATGAGGACAAATTTGCAAGGCAGCAGTATATAAGTCAACCAGTGGAGGACGAGGCATGTGATTTAATCAGTTTTCTCGTAGGTCTGCACAAGAATTTGTTAACAAATGTCATTGGCCAACTGAGAAGCACTGCCTAAACCTTATAAAGTAACATGATCTGATGGTTATGTCATTTCTGTGACTCACAGATGTCAGGCGTCTTTCAAGATTGGTGGTTATGAAGGCACTATTTGGTGTGATATAGCCCATATGGCCATATGAATTGCTCATATTCTTCCTGGAGAACCATGGCTTTTTTATCAAGAAGTACACTATGACAAAGAGAAGAACACATGTTCCTCTTTTTGGAAGGAAAATGGGTTAAACTCCTTCCATTGCAACCGAAAACAGCATCTCCGTCTACGACATCACCTTCAACTGAAGTACCAAAGAGTGAGCAAAAAGAAGCAGAAGTTGTGACTACATTGACAAAGTTGGAAGCCATAGCAAAGGAAGAAAAAGCACACATTAAAGCGTTGGATATGGTCAAACAAGGAGACTGATCATCTGATGGATCCAATTGTAAGCCCACTTCCAGAAAAGCAAATTATATCATTAGAAGAAAAAGAAATTGTTCAGGAGACTGCAAAAGATCAAGTCAAGGAGGTTCCTCACATTGATTTCACCTTTGGGCATAGACGATTGACATCCAAAGATTGTGAGCAAATGGTACAAATTGAAGAATTGAAGCATCTAATGGTTAGATCACACATCCAAGCTTTAGTCAGACATTAGAAGAGAAAACACTTCCAATCTACTTCGAAAGTGGAGGGAAAGATTGCATCTAGCTTCCAAATCATGCAAAGCGGTTGAAGAACAACTTGCAAATCAGAAGTTTGTAAAGTGGGTATGACCCCGAAGGACTATGATGCCTGGATATGGACACAGATACGGATACGAGACACAGAAACGAGCGTTCGAAATGTCAACTTCAAAAATTTAGGATACGGATATAGGTACGGGCCGTACGGCATTCCTAGAAATATATAAATATAAATATTTAATTGGGAGTTTATTTTAAATGAAATATATTTATTTTTTTGCTGGAGCTGTCAATCTAAAGAAAAGATCTTTAAAGACTAAAAAGTAAAGAGTTCTTTATTTTGCTGCTTTTTTTTTATTGTAGCTGGGCCGAGCTTAACTCGATCTCAAGCCCACAAGATGGACCTTGCCTCACTTTGAAATAAGAGTGGGAGACACACTTCAAAATAATAATGAGAGACACACTTGAAATAAGAGTGGAGTGGGGAACAGACCCACGTGACACAGGAAAAAAAAAAAGCACGTTCTCCTTGCCCTTGACGAGAAGAGAGATGAGGGGAAGGAGAATACGGCAGGTGACGAGATATTGGTGGCTGATGGTGGCGGACGATGGAGACGGCGGTCTGCTATGGTGACGTTGGTGCAGGTATGCCACTTTTTTTCGGTTTCTCCTCTTATCTATGTTTTTTTTTTTTTTTTTCTCTTATTCTTTGGGTCTGGGTGATGGAGGGGAAGGGGTTCGGCAGAGAGCAGGGGGTGGGGTTGTGGGTGGTCGGGAAGATGGATTTCCTCCATTTTTTTATTTTTTTTATAAAATACGAGACAGTCGTATCCCAATTTTTTGAGTCGTATTCCTACCGTATCTTGTGGTATCCCGTACCCGTATCGTACCATATCTGCACCAGTACCATGGGTGAGTTATTGTATCCGGGTATCATAACGGGAGGACATCTACAAAACTCAAGGTCAAGTTCTCTCCAAGACGGGGAGAGTTGATGTAGAACAAGCAGTGTTATGAAATTCGTTTCAAACAGTGTTTTGGTTTGGCTGCCAAACTGAAATATTTCATTCGATTCGGAATTTCAACAAAATATTTTGGATTTACATTATATAAGACAAATATTAGATGAAATATGCTTGGGGCCCAATTTGCAATTTATTAGGACCCCATTTTCTAATAAAGTGAAACTTGGCTAGGGCCCTATTTTAATTTTACAGTGAGATTTGCTATGGACCATGTAATTATTAGTGGGACATTTAATTTATTTCAATTTAGGGCTCAACTATGGCTAGGGTCCATGTAATTATTAGTGGGATACTTAATTTATTTCAATTTAAGGCTCAAATATGGCTAGGGCCCATGTACTTTTAAGTGGGACATCTAATATATCTTAATTTAGGGCTCAAATATGGTTAGGGACTTTGTACTTTTTAATGGGATACTTAATTTAACTTGAATTAGGGCTAATATGACTAGGGCGCATTTACTTCATACTAATTTGAGAGCAACTTGGATTTTCAATGAGATGGCCCCACTGTCATATCACTTGCTCTCAAACCAAAAGACTACTTTTTTTGGGTAAAAGAAAGACTAATGTTATTATAAGGGGCAAAAGGGTAAAATGGTTGAAATGCCTTTTTGCCTGAGTCTGTAAGCATGGCGCTACGCTCTGAAAAACCGAAAGGGTAGAGCGAAGAAGAAGAATAAGAAAGATGCGGCAAACATGCGATCAGTAACGTCGATGACATGCGATCAATGACGTCGATGACAAGTATCTCTCTCTCTCTCTCTCTCTCTCTCTTTTCCGAAACTTAGGATTCTGGTTCAAAATCCTAACCGAATATTTTGAGAGGGGTGTTTCGGTTCAGTATTCTATCCAACCAAAACCCAAATAGTTTGGAAAATTTGTTCCAGCCGAAACAAATTTCGCAATACTAAGGACTGGCCCATGACCCATGGGTCGACCAGTCCTTTGGGCCAGGCCCATTTAGTTTATATTATTTTTGTTTTATTTAGAGTTTTTTTTAACAGTTTGTCTCTTAATTCATTTAAGTTAAGATGTTTTAATCTCAACCGTAGGAATGTTTAGATGGTTGAGATCATAGTTACCTGATTTGCAATTCGTCTAATTCGCATTCAAGTTCATAGTTCGCAATTCGAAACTTAGCTCAATTCGCAAATTCGATAGGGTAGGCTCACTTAATTCGCTTTTCAATTCGTTTGACTCGCAATTCGAGTGTACTTTTTTTTAAAAGGTGACTGTGTTACTGGTACCTTTGAAAGATAACCCATTGTTGCTAGAATCCTACGATTCGTACCGAATCCTGAGGAAAACAATTTATATCTATGCAGCGAATCCCATTTCCAGGTGAAATTTAAGATTCAGTTGTGAATCTTACAATTCGATGCTTGTTTTAGTGAATTTTACGATTCAAATGATTTGGCTGAGTGAAAATAGCCACATCCAAGAGGTTAATCTTAGAAATCTTTTTTTACCCTTTTTTTCTTTCTATTTTTCCTCTTTTTATTAGAATTTATTTATATTTTAAAAGGTTATTTAGTGGTTAATGAAACCTCTTGTTAAGAAATTTTTGTGATTTTGGAGAGGTTTTTCAGATGAATAAGGCACAAGCATCCAAGTAAATCGTTTAATTATACATACAGGATTTATCCTATATTTTCTCCTTATAAATACGTGTTGTATTTCTTCTTTATGAACATATTTTTTACTTTGTAACATTGATACCTTAAAAATACTTAACTATTTAAACATATCATTTAAAAAATGTTAATGTATATTAGTGATGTTCTTCATGTGAATGTATTACAGTATTATTTGCCATTGTATTTATGTTGTTATGGATGGATTATGAATAAGTACTTTTTTCTTTTATCCTTTTTAAATTTGTATTTATTTTTTTATTTTTATAAGAAAATAACAAAGCTACAATTTGCAATATGATTCACGACACAATATGATTCATCCCCTTGAATGATTTCCAATACGATTCCAATTTTCAGAACAATGTTGATACCAACAAACTATCTAAAATGTGAATTCAAAATTTTTTTTGCTAATTTTATCACTTGCTCCTTCAAATTTTTTTCTTTATATTAGCAGTTTCTATAGTTCAGTTCTCCTAACATAGCAAAGGACCACTGCCAACAAGATCCTGTGCAGGTATACAAGGATGCAGAAACTGAAGTGACAAGCAATGGACCACTAGAAGACTTCTTTAGTTGAACTTTTGATGTTTGTAAATATTTGTAATAGTTATGCTCAATAAAATCTTTTTAAGCCAAAAAGAAAGAAAGAAAGAAAGAAAAGAAATGGACCACTGCCAAGAAGTGCCAAAGATTTAGCATCTAGTAAAGCAAAAGAAAAATGATTAAGACTATTATAAATATGCAAAGGGAATGGAATTCAAGAAGCAACAACATAAAGACTCAACCAATCCATCCAAGACACACAATTAAAAAAAAAAAAAAAGATGCACACAAACAAATGATATCGTACCATTCAACTCCACATCCTTACATTTCATGCACAAGTATGGAATTCCCACCTCCCATTTTTTAAATAATTCGAAGTGCAGACTTTGGCATTAATTACAATAAAACTAACAGAAATGACCGAAGGAGGAACCACAATTATCCAAATCATAAGACAATTATATGTCCAAATATCACTCTCTCAACTTTTTTTTCTTTCCTTTTTTTTAATGGTCGTTTCCTTCTCTTTTGGAATCAGTAAGAATGGTGCCTTCTATTTACAAAGATTGCTTCAGTTGTTTTACTTTCTACCTACTAACGGAGGGTGTTTTCTGTTTCATTTGTACAAGTGCCGAGCTATGATGCACGGATATTTCAAAATGGGCAACATATCGTATTGTATCATATCAGATACTTCACTTTTTATGTGTAAAATCTGTGTCCTTGCCGTGTCCATGAAGTGTCCCTACAGTACCCATGCCGTATCTAGGCATCATAGGTGCCGAGGTCTGTGTTAAAAAATGGGTGCCAAATACACTGCATCCAGAGCCATATTATAAAGAAATAAAATTCAAGGAAAAGAAAAAAAAATGATAAATATATTTCATGTTACTTACAGAGGGAAAACAGATTCAACCCCCACACCTGCTACTAGTCTCCGTAATCTGAATGTTGTATTTAAACCAGCATTACACCTTGCTATAACAATGCCTTTAAGTATCGAAGCACGACGCTTGTTCTCAGGCACTACCTGTTCGTATCATGGATCAAAACAGGGAAAACAAGTAAAAAAAAAAAAAAAAGGAAAAAAACAAAACTATCACACTCAACTACAGTATCATCCCATAGGTAAGGTTGAACTGCAAAATTGTCTGTTGAAATAATTTCCATTTTATTCAATTGAATAAGTTAATACCAGTCTATTTCACAAATTAGATCAAGTGGGTGTTAGGAAAATTGAGTTGCCCGGTGCCATTGGGCCCACGCTAGATCGAGCCAGGCAGTGTGCCGTGGGTAAACTCCCAACAAGTCTTGATCTGGTTGAGTCAAATAAGGATCAAACTCTCGGTTGGCAGAATTCCCACGTTGGTCAGGAGATGTGGGATTTCAAGAGGGGTAGAGTCCGTAGTAGTCGTGACTCCTGGGGATTACTCTAAATAAGGGAGATGAAAACCCTTGCTTGATTATCCAGTAGATCTGAGAGCATTCGCAGCGAGTTCGCAGGTCTACCTCACACCGGAACGCACAAGGTTCTTGGCGAATTCGGTTCCTACACCCATCAAAGACCAGCAAGTTCTTTCGATGGGCTCGTTATTCCTTGAACCTCCAATAATATTAGTTGTGTTTATAACAAGCATGTATTTTAATGTTGTATGCAATATACCATGTCATTATTTAAAAGGCTGAATTTTAAAAAAATACGGAGAGAGAGAGAGAGAGAGAGAGAGAGAGAGAAATCTACCGATACCGTTCGAATAATAAATAAATAAATAAACAAGCTAATGATTAGATTATTTAGGTTAAATTTAGGTAAGAAGAGGAGATTGGCCCTGTTCTAAAATTTAGAAGAATTCGAAGAGGGAACAATTATTATATATGAAGCGAAGTGGATTCGATTTCCAATTTCACTGTCAATTTCAAATTTGATTTTGACTCGTCATGTTGACCTCCCACTAATATCACTCATTAATCCTCCTACTAATATTAGCCCTATTAATAACATTCTTTTTACTAATCCAATGTTATAGAAATTCTTTCCTCTTCTCTCTGTGTTTCTATTCACGTCTTTACATTTCCCACCTTTAAACGCCACAAGTCCTTTCCTCTTCTCCATCCTCTCTAATAAATAACTTATTGATTTTTTTTTATTAGGGTTACACTCTAAACTATTTCTATTGATTTTTATTTTAGACATTTACATTATAATTACCACTAATTGTATTGCCCGTGCTCAGCACAGGGGGATCTGTTAAACAAAGTAGATGAAGGCAAACTATGAAATGGGAAAATTAAAATTCAAGCTGAATGAAGCTACCTCAACGAACTGTCAAACCAATTAGTTGAACTGCAAACCCAGTAAGTATGAATCATACCACTTTAAGCTGGACCATATAACCAGGCTTTATATCAGGAACCTCTCTCGAACCCCTTACTTCCTGTACTGCTTCCTTATCCAAGATCTGAGATGAAAAATAGCATTGTCAATAAAAGGGCACCCAAAAAATGAAGAAATTCTTCTTCTTAGAACAATCACGACAAAAAAAGCTGCATTATATGCCTGGCTGTTTTATCAAGCCTTTTGAATTTAATGCGTGGAGCAACATTCACAGTGGCATCAGAAACAACTGGAGCAATAGATTCCTCGAGATTGCCCACTGTTGTTAAGCACCTCATCAGGACAGAAGGGAGAACCATGTTCTGTCAAAATAGCATCAGATCAGGGCTTTCTTAGAAGATGATATGACAGATGGATTCAGATAACAAATGATTTTTTTAATTTTCCTTCAGCAAACACATGGACCAGATGGTTGTGTAGAAACTTGCACATTTACAAATATTCTATACCAGTTAGACTGGGCCCATGAGGCTCACAATGGGAACCATTTGAAGTTAAAATTTCCATTTAAATGTTCTACCACAACACCCCATTGGAAGAAGATTTTGGTTCATTGGCATTATCGGGGCGTTCTCTCTCTCAAATCTTCTCTTACTACAAAGAAGGCCTGTTTGGCAAGTATGATCCGATTGAAATAGAGCTGATTCAATTATAAATGTTTCAAACAGAGTTGTTTCAATTAGACCTTTCAACAAATAGACCTTTTGATATGTCCCACTCCAATTCAATTAGAAAAAGCTGGGGACGTTTGTTTTTTTCATTTACATATGTAATTGAATCACGTGGGTAATGGATACACATAAATCATGTTTGTTTGGTGTGATTTTGATTCACGTGTAAAGTAGCTATGTAAATGGTGTGAAACATAGCCCCTTTTGTGCCTTAGATTTTCACACCTCAAGAGGTGTGAAAATGATTCACACAACATTGTTACAAGGTGGACTGCTACAGTGCCATTATGAGTAGTCCGTCTTTTTTTTTTTTTTTGGGCCCCACTTGTAACATCCGGACCATTCATTCTCTTAAGAAGCTCAAACACGACCATGTGTCCAATTTTCAACCGTTGATGATGCATGGAGGTTGAGATATCATCAACATAATCACAGTCGTTGGATTAATCTATTGTTACTAACATATAGCAGTCCGCCTTTTGTGATTTTTTTATTTTTCTAGGACCCACCTGTAAAATCAGGATCGTTCATATTCTTCAAAAGCTCAACCACGGCCACGTATCCAATTTTCAACCGTTGATGATGCATGAAGGTTGAGATATCATCAAACAATATACAACCTATTGTTACTAACATACCCAGTCCGCCTTTTATGATTTTTTTAATGTTCAGGGCCCCACCTGTAAAATCAGGACCGTTCATATTCTTCAGAAGCTCAAACACGGTCATGTGTCAAATTTTCAACCATTGATGTTGCTTGGATGTTGAGATATCATCAAACAATCTACAACTTATTCATAGATTCACATGTGAAAAGTTATGCTAGTAACAAACGGTGGAATCTGATCCACATGTGAGTCATTTACATATGCAAATGACTCACATGTGGGTCATTTACACATGTGAATCACTTTCACACGAAACAAACGACCCCTAACTTTCGTACCACAAAGTTATATGGGGAAGTTGTCATATAGTAAAGTAGTACAAACAAGCTTGATATAAAGTAAAAAGTAGTACAATCAAACTTGTCGTATTATAAAAGTTATAAGGCAAACTCGTTAAAAGAAAAGAAAAAAAAAGCACAAAAAAGTGTCTTGGTTGCTTTAGACATTCGTGTCTACTTGAAAAAAGTCACCCTTTCTTAGTAGTGCTAGGGAGACGAAGGCAACTTTAAAACAAGAAATGAAGCAAGGATATTGGCTTGTACTACCTTCTTTTATGAGAAATTAGTTAATGAGATTTTTTTGGAAATTCAAAATCTTTTTTCTTAATTTATTTCCAAGAGTGCCCTTCTCTTTTTTACTCTTTTCTCACTCTTTATTTTTTTTCTCTTCTCTCTCTTTTCGAATTAAACTTCTACAATGGGTCCCCCTATTGAACCTTTTGAACCAGTCAAATGCATATTTTTCTCTTTATGGGATTTGGCAGATTTTACTCCAATATGAGTGAGTGCACCACTATGTGATTAAATCTTGTATAAAAATATGAGAATGTTAAAAGGATTCATGTGCTTTACAAATCCGGGCCCACTTTCCAATTATTTATAATCAATCAATTAACCCAAAATAAAGCTTGCATTTAAATATAATTAGTCTTAGATTTGAGTAAAAATCAAATTAAAAATCAATTTTAACTAAAATCAAGCCTAATTATATTTAAATTCAAACTCATTTTATATATAGATCGCATAACTCGAATTAAAATGCGTATGAACAAAACCTAAATTCTCAATTTCGAAGTTTGATTTGTATTCAAATTCAAGCTTGATTTTGTTCAAATCTCATAACCAAAATTAAAATGGGTCAAAATATTACACATAAATATGATTTTCTCAATTTTTTAACTTACTTATTTATAATTAATGAATGATTATCTCCTATCTAAGCTAATGTATGTGTAAAATACATATAGATTGACATACACACACACACACACAACACACTCGAATTTTCATACAAAAATCACACCACTCAGTAGTATCAAGTATATTAGGGAATCATTTATGAATAAAAGAATAATCATTCATCAATTAAAATAAAAGAGATTAGGATTTATGTCCAATATTTTGACCCATTTTAATTTCGTTTATGTGAATTTAACAAAAATCTACCTACCTATGGTTTGAATTAAAAAAACCATATTTTTTTTTGTAAGAATAAGTTTGAGTATTAGATTGGGTTCGGACACACTGCATCGACTTAAAAATAAAAAATAAAAAAGCACAAAAAGAAATACATTGCTTAATTGGCATGGGTGAACAATGGTCTCAAATATCTAAAAAATTCAAATGAAGAATTTTGATTGTATCTAATATTTGGATCAATTTTAATTTCTTTTATGTGGTCATAAATAAAAATAAAATTTGCATATGAACAAAATTAGGCTTGTACCTGAAGAAAAAATGAGTTTGAATATAAGATTTGGTCGACCCTATTAGTTTAACCTCATCTGTCTTAAGAGAAAAATTTTCTACTTCTTTTGTTTCAATTGAAAAGCAAAAGCAACTTTTTTAACTTTTTGTATATTTATTTAGTAATTTTCTTTTAGTCTCTAAGATCTATACACCTTGATGATTTTAACACTTTGGACTGAAATTAATTACAACATATTTATATATTTGAGAAAGTTGGCTCTAATGTGTGAAACACATGGGTTTTTTTATAGGTTAGGCTAATTTAGTTTAGAATAAAATTTGGCCATATCATAAAAGTGGGGGACATGCATTTGAGAGGCGTATATTTCAATAGGTATGGCCCACCATAGAGCCTCACTTGTCTCAATTGGAGTGGTTAGGAAGCGAGAGAAAATGGGCAATTTTGGAAAGAGATAAAATTCAGAGGACAATTTTGGAAGATGTTCCCTTTGGGTCTCCCATGAGAATCTCTTTAAGTCTATCTCAAGAAGGAGGAACCAAACGGCCAATAAGGTTCTTTCGTTACTTCGTTTCATCCCCATCTTCGTCTCCTTCGCATTTTCCTTCTTTTCTTTTTTTTGCTAAAAAAGTCACCTTTTTGTTACTTCAAAAAAAAGACAAAAGGTCTTAAAACTGATTGAATCAAACATCTACATTAACTTTGTAAAACAGTACAAAGCACTACAACATCTATTTGATTTTGAATCATTTTTAAGCCAATATACCCAAAAAATAGACTTGTCCGATGCCATAAAAAAGCATTCTCCTAGTTCTCTTTATTCTAGTTTCTATCATCTCCCACCTCTTCTTTATTTCTCATCTCTTTTCTTACATTTTTATCATTATATTTTTGTGTCTCTGATATTAATAATTGATCTTTCAGCAAAGCAGTAGTCAAATTTTTAATTCAGCTGGTTATCCTTTGACTGGTTAAGTGAATGCAATATCATTTTATGATAAGGTCAGACTGTTAACAATCTCTCTTCTGTATGATGTAAACACACTCAGATTATCAACTGAGTAATTGGGTAAGCAGAATTGTGTCAGTTTGACATTGCATTAGCAGTTTAACACTGCATATTGTGTAGCACGCACACACATGTAGAAAGAAGCATAAAAAGAAAATGGAAATAGGTGAACCTTTTTAGAATCAGTTGGTTGTTGAAAAATCATAGCAACTGTTCCTCTTGGATATGTGCAAAGTTTAGGTTCCAAAGCAGCCAATGCCTGACCAGAATTCGTTGTGTAGCCTTTGGAAAGGTTCAAGTGCATGATCCTAGAGCTCGTTAAATGGCTTCCAATGACATGGTGAAAGCTTCTATAAAAAGATCCCATGTTTCCACATCAAATCTGCATTAACAAATTTCATTGCATGCTTCATTGGAAGAAAATATAAAAAAATTCATGAAACAGTTATAAGAACAGCTGCATGAGAAATGTTGAAGGCACAAGTACAGTAGCTACAGAAACTGTACGTAATGATAAAAAAAGACAAGTAGTATTTGGGACAAAAAAAGAGATGCAGAGTGTAGACACACAAAGTAAAACCTAACCATTCCATATCAACAAAATAACTACTTCCCTAGATATTGACATCAGCTCGCCCTAAATATAGCTACTGATATTCTTGATTATTCATTCTATACTGCTAACGCATAATTTGACGAACAAGACAGTTGAGACAAGACCCCAACATAAAAGAGGAATGCCCAAGAGTTTTCCACAAGAGGATTGTCTTTTTCAGACGTTTGCTGTTTGCTCAATCTAACAAAGGAAATCCTCATTGAAGCTCATTTTGCACTTCTTTTTTTCTTTTTTCCTTTTTTTCCAAGGTCAATTTTTTTGGGCCACGAGTAGCTGCAAAGATCAAAGATCAGACGAGAACCCAACCTGTCTCCACCAGCAGCAAGGTGTTCATACTTGAGAAGAGGACAAAACACCATCTCTTAAGACAGGAAAGTAAGAAATCAATCTCTCTCTACATTGCAAGCATACCCAATCTCTCCACAAGAGTAACTAACCCATACCCCAAGGGCCCTCTTGTTTCACAACTAATAAATGTGTCAATCAAAATCCTATGTATTGATTACCTATTAATTGAAAATTGTTTACAAAAATCAAATGTATCAATTGCATATGCATTCGATGAGTGTGTTCCGACTTACAAATACACAGGTTGCTAAAATTAACATGTTTGTTTGTTACCACCGATTATATAGCTGATTCCTATGTAAGATAAACATCCTTCTCGTGCTAACTAAACAACAAGAACAAAAGTCCCATTCATCTAAAGTAACCTCCTTGGATCCAATCTTCTATCATCTATCTTCCTTCTACTGAGAGGATGACAGTTCCCTTTCCACAATGTAAGGAATAAATGCAATGTCTTACATCAAGAAGTTCTTCTGTTTCCCTCTCTAGACTCGAGAGCCCAATCTTCTATCATCTATCTTCAACTCTTCAACTGTGAAAGGCTGGATATGGTTGTGGACTTAGTACCAACCATGTCATTCAAAGCAAAAGGTTGCTGCCTCAATTCATGCCACACAGGGTGGCCTGTTAGTGTCCTACCCAGAAACCCCAAACCCCACAAAAGATTAATCCCAAGAAGTAAGAACCAAAACACAGTTCAGCTGTACCTCCACCAATCAAAATCCATGAAGATTAAGAAAACCCCAGATGATAGAATCCCCACATGAATGAGAAAAAACCTAAGAAGATTCAAAACTCCCACTCATGTGTGTGTGTAAAGAGGGATTTGCAGAGAGGGAGAAAAGAGGCAGCGTACCTGAGGAGTGGGCCAAGAGAGAGAGTACCTGACGTTGTGGAGAGCCAAGAGAGAGGGGGGCGAGGGATCTGCAGTGTGGGTTTAGGTCTCTCAGGAGTTAGTAGGCACAGGCAGTTCATGTATTTCTTTATTTTTTGTTTTTAAATTCAATAAATGTTTCTTACCAAAATAAAATCCAAGAAATGTTAGTGAAAAAAATGAAAGTTTTCTACTAAGGTCTTAGGTGTTTGCCTTATTTCAAAAAAAAAAAATGACATAAGTTTCAAAAGTTTCAAATTAATTTTAAGTTTTTCGGTAACTTTTCGATTAATGACATCAGCCATTTAAAGGGGTATTTCTGGTGACTTTTTTCCTTTTTTTTTTTTCAAAATATCCAGATTACCCTTTATTTAAATTGAAGAAATAATTTTAGCAGCCACGGGACTCTGGTTGTCCTTGATCACTACAACCAAGCACTGTGGGGACTCTGGTTGTTGATGCAGCCCAGACTTCTGGGCCCCAATTGAAAGTATATTCCAAAAGGCCCAAGGCCTACAAGGCCCAGCAGTGACAACATCTTCAAAACGGGAGTTTTTAGTTTCAGACTTTTTAGATGTTTTCCCAAATTTAATAAAACTCTTTAATTAATTTTATCAGGTAGTTTCTAATTTCCAAGATTCTTAGTATTCTTATAATTAAGAAGTTTCTTAGTAGTAGAGATTGATTACCAAACTTATTTAACTTATGTTGATACTGTATTATATACAATTATATATAGGATGTAATCCCCTATTATATAGAGGATGTAATCCCTTCTCCCTTCTCTTGGGATATACAGAAATTAATTGATAATTTGAGTTCTCTCAGCGTGTGTTTCTCTTTTGTCTCTATCAAGCGCTGCTTCAAATGGTATCAGAGCGGATATCAGTTTGGTACATCAAATTTTGTGTGGCCCAACCCACGTTCATGCAAGGCAAGTTCAGTCATCATCCAAGCTCGTGATGGGTGCTAAATAATAGGTGTCTGTTATGGTGTTGTCATGTAATTTTTTCTTTTGACTTAGTAGTTGTGATGTGTCCATGTGAGGTGTCCCATGTAGTTTGCTTGTTACTACGTGTCCATGTGAGGTGTCCCATGTAGTTTTCTTGTTACATTTGTTAGCAACTATTGTGGAACTGAAGTAGCCGTTGGAATTGTGCTGTTAGAGTCTCACTACATGTATTTAATGAGAAATTCAACAATGAGAGAAAATCAATGAATTTTCCAGCAAAGTCTTGTATTGGTGCAATCTCCCACTTGAGATTAAAAATCATTTTTTTTTCCTCTTTCTCTAGAGCAGTGAACCCAAAGAATTTCACCATAGCTCGAGGACGGAAAAAATACCATAACACAGTTTCAGATCGCCCGACCGTCACTGCAGCCACCGTCTCCAT
Organism: Cinnamomum chago; assembly: GCA_038049695.1. Classification (NCBI taxonomy): domain Eukaryota; kingdom Viridiplantae; phylum Streptophyta; class Magnoliopsida; order Laurales; family Lauraceae; genus Cinnamomum; species Cinnamomum chago. The sequence goes on from CP142456.1 coordinate 11,832,294, forward strand.
TCCCACCAGAGCCCTGCAACCCTATCTCTCCAATTACCTTCGTCCATCATCATTCCCACCACGTATCATCCCCAAAACCCTAGACCCCACACGATCCCTGCCAACCTCCACCAAGCCTCAAACCCAAACCCTAATCAAACCCCAAATCCCCTAAACCCTAGACCCCAGCCAACCACATCCCCAAATCACACGACCCAGCCCACCACTCTCCTTCCTCTCACCCCTGCCCGGCCTGTGCCCAACCCAGAACCAAACAGCACCCTCACTACCGCTACGCCCCCTTCGCTCCCTCTCGCTTCCAGACACCACCGCCTAGAGAGGAACAAAAAAAAAAAAACAACAGAAACGGAGAAGAGAAGGAGAACAGAACACAAAATAAAGAAAAAAAATATATATATATATATATACACATACCTGTTCTATCGCCGCCCTCCGCCAGCGCCCTCGTCGCCGTCGCCGTCGCCGTCTGCCCGAGTCCACGTCGCCGCTGCAGCCTCGCCACGCCTAATCTCCACCTCGTCACCACATCCCTCTCCCCCAAGCCCCTCGGCTTCTTCCCGTCCTGAGAAGTAACGAAAAGGGCATCCTTTTCTTCTTTTCTGTGCTCCAGTCCCGAGGCAACATCAGGTAAGTGGGACACTGCCCACAGACACCTTTCGGGCCCTAGTTCAGGTCGAGCCCGACCCAACAGAAAGTAGTAAAAAATAATATAAAAAAAAAATTCAGCAGCAACAAGTCGGCATGTCTACTTGGATCCGACTACTCTCACTAGAGCCACATTCAGGGGAAAATTCATGGAACCCCAGTGTGATAGCTACATCATGGAGTTAATGGATAGAATGGACACGGTTGAAGAATGTCTTCGCCACACGCCCCATCCAGGCAAACGGAACCATGACAACCCTGGATCTTCCACCAACAAAGAAGGCAGTAAGGCACAAGCGGGAAACAACCATCAGGAAGATGTGGAAAATTCTGTCAATGGTAAACCGCATGAAACTTGTCGGCAACTTATGAAGCGCATTATGGATGAAGCTGATTATGAAGACCGTCATGGCCGACGAGATGACATCACCAAGAAAGTACGTGTTGATGTTCCTGATTTCTTTGGACACATGGATGTGAAAGTCTTCACCGACTGGATTACAGTCCTAGAAGATTATTTTGAACGGTACCATATGGAAGAAGACAAACGTATTTCGTTTGTCAAGATTGTAACGCCCCAATTCCGGATACCGATATACTCGTTCGAATACCCGAAGTTGGCGCACTACTTTCCGAAAAATCCGAGAACTTCCAAGATCGTAGGCCGCAGTGAGGTCCAATTTAAAACTTTTTGAACCATATAGTAATAACAGTTAAATTGCGGAAGTATAAGATTTAAGCGGAAGCAATAGATATCGATATATAAGTAAAGTATGAATAGAATTACAGTCTAATTAAAATGTATCAGTGGTTAATCAAAAGTCAAGTACATGTTTGAATTCTACCCAACTCACTACAAAATTTGCCTCTCAAACCCAAAATAAAGAGGACTCTCAAAACCCTGGTAAATAGTCTCCGCCCTCTGGCTCGACGTCCGTGTCGGTCGGGCCCCATGCGAACTCTCCAGTGATCGGCGCCTCTACCAGCGCTAGTGCGTCATCAGGGATCTCTGGGTCAAGGCCTAAGCACCAATGAAGGGTCAGATCTAAAAGATCTGACAAGTTACAGCATACTACTAACATAGAACATATATATCAAAGGAATAGAGACAGGTAAATAATTAAAGAATGACAAGGTAAAGAACTAGGCAGTTGTGCATGATAATCATAAAGAATCAGGATAAGTATAAAACATCTAAACTACTACAACAAAATGACACATTCACACGAGTTGGAATACCGCGGGATATTATACCGTGGCCCTCCCATACTGAACACAGTTGCGGCGGGGAAATCTCACCAGTGCTGGAAATTACTAATCCCGCAAAACATCTCATCATCTCATCACACTCATCACACTCATCATCTCATCACTCAAGACCGGACACGGTATCACACCGTCCGTCTTAACCACACAGCTCATCATGATAGCTCATCAACACTCAACTAGCTCCTACCGAGGATGATCAGTCCACAGGCTGAGCTTAAATCAACCGAGTGAATGTTCATGCCGACTCGAGAATAACTCTAAGGGTCTGTGTCTGTCTAGGCTTTGCCTTGCGTGAACAAGGTCCTAACAATATCTCTAAGAGGTCTACAAATACCAATTCAGTATATGGATTTCATTCAAGGTACAAGCCTACTCGTTGGATCCATACCAAGGCCCATCAGCACATGGCCTGGTCTAAATTTGTCCAAACGAGGCAATAATCCATTTATACTGATAAACAGTTTATTCTAATCCATCATAACTTAAAATCTCAAAAGAAACTACCTCTTCCAACTAGGGGTACATATCTCCACACTTAGGCCCGATAAGGGCCCGCCTAGACACAGACACGGGTCAATGATCTCCCAAATCACACTATCGGGTCACCTCTAAGATATCCTAGGTTCAGGTCCTCCATTTATATTAATTAACAGTTAACAGCTACTCTAAAGATCTAAGAATGACAGTAAATCACAAAAGTGAAGTATGAACTTCAACAAGGGAATCAACAGGGAAAAGCAACGGTCCAATCCTAGGTAATGGGCCACGTTAGGTTTAGGTCAATCTCCGGTAATTTGATCTCTAAACGAAGTCATTGATGCCAAATAATACTGTGTTTGGTGCTTAGGAATTTACGGGCATCTTTGACAACTCTTAGAGGTCGAATCATCTTAGATTATCAACCAAAACACTAAACAGTGGTCCCCGCGAGTCAAGGTTGAGCCACACTGTTGACTCGGGCTTTGAACATCGATAAACGTTCATTTGGATGGTCAATGGGCCCCACTTCTGATCACAACTCCTAAATGTTGAAAACTGGAAAAGTCAGAGTTTCCCAGGTGAACCTGATGTGTAGTGTGCTCGGTTGACCTCCTGGCCTGGTGGATCAACCGAGTGCACTGAATTACCTGAATCAGGCCTCCTGGACAACTTAATTCATTTCTAAAGGTTTCCAGCGTGTCCGGTCAAACCCCTGGCCTAGGTGATTGACCGCATACTCCAAAAACCTTAGAAAGAGTGATTGTCCCGGTTTTAAACACTATCTAAAGTAAATCCTAAGTATCAGGTTGTTTTGGGTGTAAAGAGTCTGAGTTTCAGGTGAAAAACCAACTTTCAGTCAATTCCTGCAAAAACAGTGTATTCCAGGTCAACCTGGACAAGGTCGGGTCATCCTGGCTAACTGAAATAAATTTTATGCAAGAAAATGGCTGAGGACCAGTTTTTCCCAAAAACACAGTGTTACCGATCGACCAGGGTATGTCCCAGTCGACCAGGAACACTCAGAACGCAGTCTATAGAACAGCTCAACTAGGAGCTGTCATTTTGCAGCTGCAGTGTTGCCGGTCGACCGGCCTGCAGGTCCAGGTCGACCGGGAACACTGCAGGTCGAACCTGCCGGTTGACTGGGAGCACGAAAACTGATTTTGCAGATTTTCCGTTTTAGCTCTTTTTACATCCAAACCTCCTCCAATCAGTCCCAAACTTCACCAAATCATCTCCAAACATCAAACCACTCAAATGCCCACTAATTGGCAACCTTGTGGCCCATTGATCTTCCAAATGGGGGGGTGAAACCCCCATCCATCAATGCCATTTCATCCAAAACAACAAAACAGAGCTCCAGGTGATAACTAAGACTCAATTAATCACATTTATGAATTGAAGCTACTAAAATCACGAAATAAAATACATGTTCTAAGCTAGGAGTATGAGCACTTGCCTTTGTAAAGGAGAAATGGTTTGTGGAGAGAAAGAGAGCAATACAAGAGAAACCCTGTTGAAATGAAGAAGAAGAAGAAGAAATACAGCAGCTGTAGCTGTAGCAGTAGCAGTGGCAGCTCCTAATACAAATCCCCCAGCAGTAACAGTAGCTTGGAGAATGAGAGAGGAAGAAGGAAGATGGAGTAGCTATAGCTCTAAGAGGAAAATGCTCCCAGCACAAACAGTCCGGTCCCAGTCACAACAGTGGCTTAGAAGTAGGGGAAATGAGAGGGGAAGAAGAGAGAAATGAAGAAGAACAGTTGCGGCAGCTTCAAGGGGAAATCCCAGCAATGTAACAGTGGCTTGGAAGAGAGAAATGAAATGGGAATTGAGATGAATAGTGGTGGCTGAGATTTCTTGGGAAAAGGGGCTGGTTTATAGCTTAGGGTTCTTTTTGGGATAAGAGCTTATTTATAGCTTTGGGAGGGGTGGTTAAGGACAGGATTAGCCCTTAGGGTTTCATGCAATTAGGGTTAGGGTTAGGGTTAATTTAGTCCTTTGGCTGGAATCTTCTAGAGGAGCACTCTTTTAACACTAAACCCTCATCTAATTAATTAAAACCACTAACTAGGCTTACCCCACACAAATTAGCTTAGAATTAACAAAACACCCAACTAACTAAAACACTAACTCAACTAAGCTAGTCTAACTATAACTTAGGAAAATCTAACCAATCCCCCTGATTAACCCCTAATTAGCCCAATTAGATAGTAATTAGCAATAATTAGTAATAATTAGCATTAATTAACCTATAAAATAGAAATTAGAGGGCCCACAAAGGGTGGGGCCTCACAAAGATGAAGATGAAGGGTGCAGCACGTGTTTGGTAGCGGAGTATTGACGATAGGAATACTCATTATGGGAGACGTCCTATCAGCATATGGGAGGAGATGAAACTGAAACTTGAGGATAAATATCTACCGGTTGACTATCTTTGATTCCTTCTATGATCAACTTGTTAATTGCAGACAATGGTCCTCCGCTGTAGATGATTTCATAGAAAGGTTTCATGATCTCATGGTGAGATACAAAGTGTCTGAAACTGATCGACGGGCTATCACCAGATACAAGAAAGGACTGCGTCAAGAGATCCAAAGGAAGTTGACTACTCACACCTTTTACAGCATTGAAAAAGTTCATCGCTTGGCACTCCGCGTCGAAGATCAATTGCGCTATCCATATTCAAGGCGTTTTGGTGAACCTCTCCAAAGGAGGACCTCCGATACGACTTATCAACGGGTTGCTCCAATACAAAATTCAACCCGACAACCTCCTCCCCAAAATTCCAACAGGCAAGCACCTCTTCAGAATCAAGCAAGACCTGCAGATTTTGCCAACAAAGGAAAGAATGTTGTCAATTCTTCACGTTCAAAGAAGAAAATCGATTGTTTTCAATGCAAAGGCAAATGACACTATACTTCTGAATGCCCAGGGTCAAAGAATCTTCACTATGCACATAATGAAGAAGATAATTATGATTCAGAACCTGTTGATGAAGAAATTGAAGCCGAAACATCTTATGAAGAGCAGGAACCTTTGCCCGAACAAGAAGATCATTCCTTTTCTCAAGCTGAAACCAAAGGACGGACATTGTTTATTCGTTGTCTCTTCATTACCACCAAAGAAGAAGCTGAAGATTGGAGGCGAACTACCATATTTCATTCTATGGCAAAATGTCGTGACATTTTGTGCCATCTTGTCATAGATGGAGGAAGCAAGATGAATGTAATCTCCCAATAAGTAATTGACAAGTTGAAGCTTCCAACATAAAAACACCCGAAGCCTTACAAGGTCTCTTGGGTAAATGATTCAGCAATTCCAGTAACTAAGCAGTGTCAGGTAACATTCCGAATTGGTGGTTATGCAGATTCTATTTGGTGTGATATTATCCCCATGAATGTTACTCATATTCTATTGGGAAGGCCATGACTTTTTTATAACAAAGTCCAAATTGATGGAGAAAAAAATGCCCATACTTTTAAGCATAAAGGTCGCAAGGTTATTCTCCTTCCACTTAAGCCTCTTATTACCCCGGCAAAGCTATCACCATCAGTTCCGGCAAAACAAACTGCTTCACAGTCAAGTTCTCTCAATGTGGAAATTTGAAGAAGAAAGTAAAGAGCAAGGAGTTGTTTATGCCCTTATCCCACAAGAGTTCAAAGGGGGAGAAGATAAACTGGCAGTTTCTACACCACCAAAAATCAAGTCCTTGTTGCATGATTTTAAAGACTTGATTCCAGCAAATCTTCCAAAAGAGCTACCGCCTATGAGGAACATCCAGCATGCAATTGATCTGGTCCCCGGGCCATCACTTCCTAATTTACCTGCTTATCACATGAGCCTTACAGAACAAACCGAATTGAAGAGGCAAGTCGAAGAGCTCCTTCAGAAGGGTTATATTCGCGAAAGCATGAGTCCTTGTGATGTACCAGCCCTCTTGACACCAAAAAAAGTTGGTTCTTGGCAAATGTGTGTCGACAGCCGAGCAATCAACAAAATTACAATTAAGTATAGATTTTCGATACTTCGGTTGGATGATATGATTGATATGATGGCCGGATCTTCTGTCTTCTCCAAAATTGATCTTAGAAGTGGATATCATCAAATTCGTGTCCACACAGGAGATGAATGGAAGACAACTTTCAAGACTAAAAATGGATCATATGAATGGTTAGTCATGTCATTCGGCTTATCCAATGCTCCCAGCACTTTCATGAGAGTGATGACATAGCTTCTATGGCCCTTCCTCGGTATATTCGTCATTGTGTATTTCAACGACATCTTGATCTTCAGTAAGTCCAAGGATGCACATCTTGATCACCTCAGGTATGTGATGCGTGCACTTCGCAAAGAAAAATTTTACATTAATTTGAAGAAGTGTACATTCTTAAGTTCCAAAGTTATATTCTTGGGATTTGTTGTTTCGGCCCATGGAGTAGAAGCTGATCCAGAGAAGATCAATGCAATCATCGATTGGCCTCTTTCCAAAACTTTTAATGAAGTACGGAGTTTCCATGGATTGACCACTTTTAATAGGAGATTTATTCACAATTTTAGCACCATTATGATTCCTATAACTGATTGCATGAAGAAAGGTGACTTTACTTGGACTAAGGCAATCACTCGTGCTTTTGAACAAATCAAGTAAAAAATGACAAAGGCACCTGTTTTAAAACTTCCAGAAAATGACAGAGGCACTTGTCTTTGAAGTTAGTTGTGATTAGGGATGGCAACGGAGCGGATCGGGGGCGGATCAGGTCACCCGTCCCCGCCCCAAACCTCGTGAGATACACCCGTCCCCACCCCGAAATGCCCCGCGAGGCCCCGCCCCAATGTTGTGCAGCCACAAAACATAATAATACATAATATTTTGAATCTCTTTCAGTGAATATATAACAAGCCCAGTACACAACATTATTTTCCAATGCAACCACAAACATTCAAACTCACACACACCAAAGTCTTGATTGAATTAGAGCAAATGCAATGCGCAAAGGAGCATTCAGAATCAACCTTTCCACCTTTCTCATACATAGCAATTCAGATACTTTCAAAACAAAGTCCAAAACAAATTCAAATAGAGTACATGAAAAGGTTCACATAATAGATACAAGTTACACCAACAAAATAGGATAAATAAATAAAAAAAACCCTGCAACGCCCTTAGAAGCAACAAATGCACCAACAACTAGTTGTCATCTGTCAACCTCACTGCCATGCAAAATCAAAATCTAATGAATCCAAAAATCAACATATAAACTCCCAAGCAGTTACATAAGCGAAAGTGAAAGAAAATTACATTAGAAGGTATCATCCAAGCACAATTTGATCACTTTCTTCTCCTTCATCATCATCAATGTCATCGAGAATGTTTTGAAACGTGATGAAATCCTTTGAACTTATTTTTAATTAAGGACCTAGCACCAAAAATATATTAAAAATAAGAGAAATTCAATTAAATAACATGTAACCAATTTAAATACTAATTTTGCATACCTCCATCTCTATGTGAAATTTCATTGTTTAACCAATTCTGAGCACACATCAACAGCTCAACAGTCTTTGAATGAAATTTACTATGGTGTGGACTCAACAATCGACCACTAGTGCTGAAGACCGACTCTGAAGCAACCGTTGACACCAGAATGGCTAGAATATCCCTTGCCATACATTGCAAATTGGGATACTTGGATCCATTAGTTTTCCACCAAGCAAGGATGTCAAAATCAGGAGACCGAGGCAATACATCATCCTCAAGATAGTGGTCCAACTCTAACTTTATATTTCCAATTGAACCCTTCTTTCTACTACTAACAAATTGATCAAAACTTGCAAGACTGTCTTTTTTTTTTACCACATTTGGATTTGATGTAAAGGAGTCATGGCTATCTGTGTCCATATTTTGGGAACTATATTCATGCAGCAAATCCTCACAAATTCCCTTAATCTTCCTAATCTCATCATCTGCCCCGTCACCATATATTGTAGGAAAGTAGAACTCCAACAACATCATCTTATATCTTGGATTTAGGACAGTTGCTACACCCATGATACCACTAATGACATTCCAATAACTATTAAATTTCTCAAACATCTGAAATGACATATTCTTAATCACAACATTAGAATAGAAACACCACTCCGCCAATGATATTTTAATTTCACAAACTTTTGGAAAATAAATATTAGTGGTAGGGTATGTGGTACCTGAGAACAACTTAGTCACATTGAAGAACAACTCTAGTTTCGTGCAAATATTTACCGCAACCTCTCATTCTTCCTCACTTGGCATTCAATCATAGGATGAATCACGTTGTTTTAAGCGACTGAAAACATCCTTGTACATCACAGTAGTAACAACATAAGATATGTGGAGTTCCAACGAGTCTTACAGTCCAAAACCAATTCTTTAACTCTTTCCATATGCAACTGTTGCGCTGTCTCTTCAAATTTTTGTCTTCTCTTTGTTGATGCTGTCCAAAATACCACGTTATCCTGAATTTTTTCAACTGCTACCTTAATTACACCCAACCCATCTTGAACAATCAGATTAAGAATATGCGTGGCACACCGCATATGCAACAAGGACCCATGCAACATAAGTGAATTTTTTTTAAGCCTCTCCCAAAGAATTTTAACCTTGGCATTATTTGTACTACAATTATCCACGGTCATTGTAGACAGATTCCGGTCAATATTACACTCCAACAAGCAATCCAAAAGTGAATCCGCAAGATCCTCCTTTGTATGTGGAGAAGGCACATAAATAAACCTGAAACATACGTAATTATTGAGTTTGATTAGTTAAAAAAATCTACTTGTTCAATAATTAAGTTCAAACAATCTAAAATAGTATAAAAAAAGAAGTATATACCTCATAACCCGACTATGTAAATTCCACGAGTCATCGACAAAGTGTGTCGTTACAACTATAAACCCCCTCTTTTTGTTACTCGATGTCCACATATCAATTGTAATGGCAACTCTGCCTCGATTCTTATCTAACTTTTTCATCACATTCTCTCTCACAATTGTAGATTTTGAAGATTTCGCTCTTTATTGTATTTCTGCAAACCATTTTAAACAAAGGTTGCAATGAAGCTACAAATCTTCTAAACCCTCCCTCCCCACCCCATGAAATTCAACAAATATGTAAATAAAGCCCCAAATAAAGCCTCAATCACAACAAATACTGAAAAACCCAAACAAACCTAGATGATGAGGCGAGAGAGAGAGAGGCGTCTTCTTCAGTTCTTCTTCTTCGTGCGTCTAAGAGAGAGAGTCGACTTCTTCAGTTCTTCTTCGTGCATCTGAGAGAGAGAGGCAGCCGACTGGGAGTTGAGACTTGAGAGAAAGAGGGGAGAAAGGGCTAGGGTTTGTTACTTCACTTACTATATATTATGACCTATATATTATTTATCATTTTCAAAAATCTATATATCAAAGTTTATTTAAAAGGAGAATGTATAGGAAAATTACACAATTTGCAATTCAAATTTATAAAATTCTTGAAATGTAGAAAAAATTCTAAAAACATATACCAGTAATTATTTAAAAAAAATAGAACTTATATATGAACTTCAAGTATTGTCATATGAATATTAAATCATTATTTATTGTATAGCTAATAGCTCTCACTTCACGAGCCACCTATAGCGGGCCAACCTTGCTCATCATGATGCCATATGGTTTGCTAACCCCCATCATCATTATAGCAAAGAAAGTACATACTATATTGAAACCCTCATCATCAAAGCTTGTCCCAGGCTCCCAGCTGTGATGGTGTCGGCTACATGTATTCTTTTTCTCCATTCTAAATCAAGACCCAAATAAGAAAATTTTGGTTAACTTCAGAATTTTTCTTTCAAGTCAAAATAAATTAAATTTTGGATTGACTACAAAGAAAAAGGTAAATTCATTTATTTGACATGGTAAAAAGCACATGAATGATTCATCTATGTTGTCTCCATGCCTTTAATAATATTAAAAAAAAACCCTCAACCATGCTAACTCATTTGCCCGAAACTCAGGCCCCTCTCAAAACATCAGTCTTCCTAGGGATCATGACTTTTTTCCTAAAATAGAATAAAAAGATCTCCCGGCATAAATATTTTATGAGTGTGGGGCACTGTTAGATTGTTTTAATTTTTAAAAATTATCTAATATTACTATTATTTCCTTTTCCTGAAATTTTACCTATTTAAAGTGAGATTTATTCTTATAAGATTTTCTCTAAGCTCTTAAAGGCCACAAATATATAACATACACTTGAAAATATCATATATGCTTTGAGACATTCTTTATAAAAAAGACAATATCTCTCTAAAATATCATGAACTCCATCAATACATGGTTTCACTTCATTTCTGGTGTTGAACTTCACTCACTAATAAAGAGGTATTCGTGGGTTTGCCATTTATTTGCAAGTTGCAAATCACTCAAAAAAATAAATAAATAAACCCTCAAAACAAAGATGAGAGAAAGGACCTATCAATATGTGGATATGGTTATTGTAGTGTCAAACAACCTCAGCCCCTTTGACTTCCCAAGCATGTGGATCATATTTTCTTAGGTAAATAATTACTTATTTATGTAACACTTAACTTGCAATGTTAAATCATAAGTACAATGATTCTAATCATACTAAGGTTGATTACATCTAATTAAAATTAGTATAATTTATAGTGTTGTTAGTATGATTAGAATCATATTAAGTTACTAACTATAATGTACCTTGCTATTTATAATCATATAAGTTATTATAAGCGTATAGCATGATACATCTTGTAATGTTATATCAAATTAGTATAATTTGTATTGTTATTAGTATGATTAGAATCATACCAATTATAATTTACCTTGCTATCTCTAATCATATATGTTATTATAAGCTTAAAGCATGATCTATCATTCTATTATATTCGTTTTATTTAATATGATTTATCATGTCGCAATTTAACATTATATATGATTAAAGTCAAATAAGCTTAGATAGATTTTTTAACAACTTTAATTTCATTAAATTTGAATTAGAGGGAATGGGATCATATTATATGCTCTTATAATGTCTAGGGTTCAATCAATTACATGTTTAATTTAAAAAAAAAGTCTTCAATCAATCTACTTAACCCTTAATAACAACACAAAACCAATATATACATTTACATATAAATATGTTTATTTTATTATAAAAGAAATCTAAAATATATATATATATATATATTTTAAGAGGATTATTAATTTCGGGGCAACGGGGCGGGGCAAGAAACAGACCCATCCCTGCCTTGCCCCGAATTCGGGGTATGTTTTTTTGCCTCGTCCCCGCCCCGTCTAAGAGTTGGGGTGGGGAAAACCCGTACGGAGCGGGGCGGGGCGGGCACTCCGGGTTGGGGCAGGGCAGGTTAAAAATGTCATCCCTAGTTGTGATGCTTCGCAAGTTGGTGTCGACGGAGTCTTAAGTCAAGATTGTCACCCAGTTGCTTACTTTAGTGAGAAATTTAATGACTCTCGCAAGAAATATTCGCCGTATGTTTTGGAATATTATGCAGTTGTCCAATCTCTTCGTCATTGGCATCATTATTTGATCAGGAAAGATTTTGTGTTGTACTCTGATCATGAAGCTTTACAGCATCTGAACTCACAGAAAAAGATGAGCGCTAACCGTGTCAAATGGAGCGCATATTTACAAGAATTCACATTTGTATTGCGTCATAAATCAGGAACGGATAATAAGGTTGCAGATGCTTTAAGCCGTCATTCTCACATGCTCATGATGATTTCCGTCACAGTTCCAGGCTTCGAAGAAATTCGCAGAGAATATCCTCATAATCATGACTTTGGCCGCATCTATAAAGATCTTCTTAATGGTGAGTTCTCTAACCATCCCAAGTTTTCTATTATTGATGGTTACTTGTTTCATGAAAATCAGTTGTGTTTGTCAGCTACTTCCATTAGCGAGTTTGTCCTTTGCGAGTTGCATGGAGGTGGATGCAGTGGACATTTAGGGCGAGATAAGACTTTGGCACTTGTGGACGACCGATTCTTTTGGCCCCGACTGAAGACAGATGTTGCTCGAATTTGTGAACTATATTGGGTATGCCAGCTAGCCAAGGGACAAAAGAAGAACACTTGATTGTATCTGCCCCTTCCTATTCCACATGAACCTTGGCAAGATCTAAGCATGGATTTTATCTTGGGCTTACCAAAGACTGCAAGAAGGGTAGATTCTATTTTTGTTGTGGTGGACAGGTTCTCCAAAATGGCACACTTTATTCCTTATACGACCACAGTAGATGCAAGAAAAGTTATCACCCTTTTCTTCAAAGAGATTGTTCGTCTTCATGGCCTACCCAGGACTATAGTGTCGGACAGGGATACTAAATTCATGAGCTTCTTCTAGAAAATTTTATGGCATATGATAAAGACAAAGCTCCAGTACTCCAGTGCCTACCATCCTCAAACTAATGGCAAGACCGAGGTCGTCAACCGCAGCTTAGGTAATCTTCTTCAATGTTTCGTCAGAGAACATATTGTCTCATGGGATCTTATCTTACCCATGGCGGAGTTTGCTTATAATAACTCCGTAAACAGATCAACTGGAAGATCCCCATTTAAAGTTGTCACAAGAATTCAGCCGCATCTTCCAATTGACCTGAGTCCTTTACCAACTGAATCTAGGCCTAGCCACGAAGTTGAACAATTTGCCCAACACATGAAGAACGTTCATTATGAGGTCCGTCAATAGATTGCCAAAAGCAATGACACTTACAAACAGCACACGGACACTCGCAGGGCCATGTTGCATTTAATGAAGGAGACATGGTGATAAGTCCACAAAATTGTAGCTTTCATTCATCATTTTATATGCATTTGTGGACTTAATTAAGTTAATTGCATAGAATTACAGTTAATTTCATGATTTCATGCATTTGAGCATCAAAGTTGGAATCTTAGTCAAATTTGGTCAAAATTCATTACATTGCATGACTTTTGTGAAATTAGGGATTTTCTTCTCATTCATCACCCAAAACATTAGTGTTTTTTTAGCTTCACTAAGGCATACCTGCTAATTTTAGCTTCACTAAGACACTATGTGTTATTTTTGGAAAGTTAGATATTTTTAGTGCATTAAGTAGGCATGTAGGGTCTCATGCATAGTCAATCTAGATTCTTCACACTTGTTTATTATTGGCATTATTTAATTTTATATATGTAGGAGAAATCAAGAGTGGGACCTACACTTGTGAAACTTGAAGAGAGATCAAAGGCGGCCCGCCCTTCATGAAAGAAATAGAAAATTTGAAACTTTACAAGGAGAGTTAACTAGTCAAAGTTGCAAGTGAGGAAGCATGCCAAATATAGAAAGATAATCAAATAGGAAAGCAAATAAAGAGTCCAAACATATCTTGAACGTCCAACATGGGTCCCACACACCCCCATTGCATTCCAAAAATAAAAGTTCCCTTAATTGCACAATTATTCTCGAATTTTTCAAGGGCAGCAAATTGAAATGGTCATAACTTTCAACTTGAGTGTCGGATTAGTGCAATCTACATACCGTTGGAAAGATATTTTCTAGTAGATATCCGTGGAGCCCAAGATTTCATAAATCGGAGCTATATCGAGGGAGATATGACCTCCGAAAGTTAGATGTTATAATTCTATGCGGGAATTACAAAAAGTTTTCAAAAGTGACAATATGAGAGATGTTTGAGGAGTTCAATTTGGCAAGACTTAGAGTCCAAGAGACCACACTTAGTAACAAATCATCTTTAATTCAAATTCTTTCCAAGTGTGAAGCCTAACTTGAGACCTAAGCAAGAAATCTTTACCAATAAAGAAACAAGTCCTAAAAGAAAGGAGATTCTTTGCTAAAAAGGAGGCATCAACATCTATAAAGTCATTCTCCATCAAGCATCTCAGTACAACCCTCTCTTCTATTCCTTTCTTTCTCTCTTCCTTTCTTCTTTTTCATCAGTTTATTTTTATTTTTTGTAGCCTTGGGCCATGTCCAAGGATTTATTTTGAAGGAGAAGTTGTAAAGATGCAATTTTTAATGATAAATCAAGAAGCATTCTTTGCAATAGCGGGCTAATTTTCTTGATTAGAGTTATGGATGAAGGTAAGTAATTGTCTTTTTTTTTGTTTAGTAATTCTAATTTGTGTTCCATGATTATGTGCTTAATGAATAATAGGCTTGTCTTTGTGCCCTAGGCAAATCTCTATTTTTATTTCTAAAAATAAAAATTAGTTTTTGACTACTCATGCTTAGGTTTGATAGGCCATGCATAGGATTTAGATCTTTTGATGGTTTATGCTTACTTTTGATAGGTGGTGCTTAAATTATTTTTATTCTTTTATGAGATGAAGGAAGTCTTGAGTTTTGAATTTTTTAATGATTAAAAAGGGATTTTAAAAGTTAAATTTTCCAAATTAAAAACATTGATTTGTCTTTGATTTGAAGTAAAAATTGGAACAAGTAAGGGTTACTTGATAAATAATTGGTGGATGCTTATTGGATTCCTATGCTCTGATCACCTTCATTAATTGGTAGATTTCAAATTTCTAAATTAGTTGCTTATTTTAATATTTAAAAACTCAAAACTTTTCTTAATTGTTATTTAATTAGTTTTCTTAATTTAAAAGTTTATTTAATTAGCTCCCTGTGGGTTCGATCCGTTCTTGCCACTGTCTCATCTAGACACCCGTGCACTTGCGGTATTTTATGATTGATAAAGATCACAGCACATGGTCATGGTGCGAATCAAGCCAGAACGGTTTCCCACAGGCACTTACAAAAAGCTCTATCCTTAAGTGTAGGTCCGTTCAAGATTTTGAAGAAAATCAGCTCCAATGCCTATGTTCTTGATCTTCTGCCGGACATGAATATCGGTTCTACATTCAATGTCGAAGATCTTACAATTTATCATGGACATTTTTAAGATGAATCGTTTGACGAGCAAGATATCCTGCTTTCCATAGTTCCAGTTCCACGAGATGAAATTGAAGATGTCTATGATGACTAACTAGTGTCCACAAAGACTGGCGAATATCAAAAGTTTTTGGTCAAGTGGAAAGGCAAACCATTTTCTAAAGCTACATGGATCATCGCCACAGATTTTCAGCGACTCAACTTGAATTTGTACGAGAGGTACCGAGCTGATAACTCGCCGGAGTCGAGTTTCTCCAAGCCGGGGAGAGCTGATGCAGGCCAGACTACTAGGCCCCGATTGAAAGTATATTTCAAAAGGCCCAAGGCCCATAAGGCCCAGCAGTGACAACATCTTCAAAACGGGAGTTTCTAGTTTTAGACTTTTTAGATGTTTTCCTAAATTTAATAGAACTCTTTAATTGCTTTGATTAAGTAGTTTCTAATTTCCAAGATTCTTAGTATTCTTAGAATTAAGAAGTTTCTTAGTAGTAGAGATTGATTACTAAACTTATGTTCATACTCTATTATATATAGGATGTAATCCCTTCTCTTGGGATATATAGAAATTAATGGATAATTTGAGTTCTCTCAACGTGTGTTTCTCTTTTGTCTGTGGTGTGAGACCAAGACTCCCTATCTAAGCCATTTGGCTTGAGGAAAAACTCGTTGGTTTTCCTCCTTTTCCCCTGCGCTGCTTCAGTTGTCCTTTATCACTGTGAGAACACTGGTGAAGAAAATGAGGAGAATATAAAAGATGTGGGTGAATGTTTTATTTCAATAAAGGATAATTTAGGTAGTTTTAAAAAATTGAGGGAAAAGTTGTAGGAAAATAGCTTTAAATGGATTGATGTCCTTAAATCTTTATGAAAACTTCTCTGAAAACTTAGTGGCAAATTTGAAAATTTGAAAATTTATGTCCTTTTTTTAAATAAGGTAAAAACTTAAGGCCTTATTTGAATTTTTTTTAAATAGGAAGCTGCTGTATGCACATCCTCAATTGCTCGGTGCACATCCATTCATAGGACCCCTCTACCACATTCCCAAAATACCCATGTCCCCTCCCTCTCTCCCTCTCCCTGCTCGGTGCACAGCCCGACTCCCACCTCTGCCCGCCCTCTCCCTCCCTCCCTCCCTCTCCATCCTTCTCTCTCCCTATCCTTCTCCCATCTCTCCCTTCTCCCTCATTATATCCCCCTCTCCTTCTCCCTGCTCACCTGCCAGCTCCGCCCCATGCCCACCTCCGCCCCTGCTCTCTCTCTTTGATCGTGGTCCTCTCTCTTTCGGCCACACTCTCTCTCTCTCTCTGATCGTCGTCCATTTCTTGTTCGGCCATGCAGGGCCGAGCAAATGAGTATATTGTTCGGCCATAGGTGGCTGAGTGGCCGAACGGGAGAGGGACGACAATCAGGGAGTAGGAGAGAGAGGAAGAGGGGGAGAAACAAGGAGAGGAAGAGGGAGAGAGGGAGATGGCGCGGGCGGTGGTGGGAGCTGGGTAGAAAGCAAAAGGAGGGAGAGGGAGGGAGGGAGGGGACAGGGGTATTTTGAAAATGTGCTAGAGGGGTCCCATGACTGGATGTGCACCGAGCAATTGAGGATGTGCATATATATAGCAGCAGCTCCCCAAAAATCCAAAAAGTTCAAATGTCAATCATTATAGGAACAACAGATTTCATTTAAATCCATTGTTCCTTGTACTAAAAAAAACAAAAGAATTACAAAGCATGGCATAATGAAGTCCCATGAATTATCTTAAAAGGGGCATTTTAGTGTATATTTGAATATATAAATATCTATTATATAACATAAAGAAAATTAAAAGGGTAGAACCGGGTCAGGCCTAATAGTGTCAAAGCCAGACCGTCGAATTTAAAGACAAAAGCCAAAATTTTAAGGGCTTTTTAGGACAGGGCCAGGCCCCACTGTGTAAGGGTCAGGTTGATAGGCCTATGCATGACAATTCATGCTGCTTATTGAGATAGCCCTTGAATCCTCCACCAATGTAATTGGGTCCGGTAATCTAATTTTATTACAAAAGTTCTTTTTTTTTTTTTCACTAAGTTGAATGAGTGGTGCCATGCTCATGTGATGACCTCACCCAAGGATTGATCCACGGGCAGCTGTGCAGGTGAGACACCCTTACCATTTGGGTCATATTTTTCATAAAAGGCGTGACAATTTTAGGGCACGTTTGGCAAAAGGCACGGTCAGGGAATCCTCGCCCTTTTCTGTCATTACGAGGATTTTCCATGTTTGGTTGCCTAAGGATTTTGAGAGGAATGACTTCTGATATCCTCCAAACAGATTATTTGCAAAATCAGACCTCCCCCTGTCGGACTGAGAGAATCCACGGAAAGGAGGAAAAGCGGAGCTACAGTGCGCTACAGTGTTTTGAGACGGTAATGACAATCAGAGCCCTTTTTGCTTTAAAAATGTACCTTATGGGTCCCAAAATAAAGATCCAAACCGTTAATAATGTTTTAAAAAAAATTCAAAACAACAATCTCACAAAATTTCAGCTGTTGATTCATCTTAGATCTTGAGATAATTGCAAAATCGTTCAAACCGTTAAATGGCAATTTCTGAGATTCTGTGGGCCAAAACTGGGATTAAAACCAGTGCATTCTTTCCAATTTTCTGCTTTCTGTGAGCCCCAAGATCATGATCTGAACCGCTAGTTATTTCTGGAAGGTCAAATACGGCTAGTTGACCAAATTTCAACCGTTGATCTTTACCATATCTTGAGATATTTGTAAAAAAGTCATAGTACTAAAACATTAATTTCTTATTCTTGTGGCCCCCTTTGCACGATCTGATCTGTACAGATTCTCTAGATGACCACATACTACTTTAAGGTGAAAGTTGAGGTCTTGATTTTTAATGGATTTTGAAAATTTTTATAAAAATACTTGTGACCATTGGATCATACATTTTACAATTTGTAGGAATCCTCCCTCCATCCAAACATGGAACTCTCATTGGAAATCCGACTTGAGGATTGTGGCCTTCTTTGGAGATGGAGAGAATCCTCTATTTAGAGAATTCTTCATCATTTACCAAACGTGCCCTTAGAGTACCGAGGCTTGTCGTTTGGGGGACGTGAATGTGTACTATCATCAATATCATACTAATTAATGACCTATTTAACTTAGGTGCAAGACCTTTGTTTGATAAGTGCATCATATGACCCTGGCCCAACTTTTTTTCACTGGGAGTGATATTCACCATATTAAAAATTCTTTTTATTTTGGGCCCATTTGTTTTGAGGTCTGCTTTTTTTATAATAATAATGCATAAGAATTCATGATCAAATAAGCTTGACTAAAGGATTATTAAAGAAATGATGTGAATGATGTTATAAGTGAAGAGTGAAGGATAAAAGATAGCAATGTAGATGAGACCACTTTGTTAGGACTTGAATTGCTAGAGTTATGGTTAGTCCCATGCAACATCTTGGGCATGTACATAGCATTGGTAATTATATTAATTTAAATTCATGACCGATATAAAAGACCCCAACCCAAATAAAGGCAATAGGCCCAAATCCAAATCGAATAATTGAGAGAGTCATTAGCTAACAATCATGAGTCTATACAGGATTCAAAGGCCTACTTATGACTTAACTATGCATAAAATTGGAAACAATCTGCTCACATGAGATATTATTTTGAGAGCTTCGAAATTATCCAATTTTGAGCCATTAGATTTGCTGGACTTCATAAGAAACATTTTCATGTATTCCACCCCTTGCTAAGAAGAAGGCATCTAAGTGAGCGTCATGAGCTGGACTTCATATGAGCAATATGCGCATTGTGCTCGTGGGAGAATATTCCCCATCTACATGCACAAATAATATGCCATGGTGACATGGAGTATTTGGATCCCCATGCAGGGGACCAAATCCAGACCACAAGTAAAAGTGGGCCCAAGAGTACCCACCTGTTCCATTTAAGGTAATACAAGTCGTAGGCGGGCTTTTTGCCGGCCCAAGACCTTTACCTCCTTGATCCACTCAGATCCTCCATCCATTACCGTCACCCAAAAAAAACTTTTTAAAAATCTCCCGCGGTTTTTCAGTGAGACAACTAACTCCCAACGGCTACAGCCCCAAAATCCACAAAAGAAAACCAGTCCTTTGAAGAGGTCCAAATGCCCTCCAATGAACAATAATCTCCTTGACTCTTCGTGAGCAACAACCATCCAATCCTCCCCCAACAATCTCGCCCTAAAATTAGAACACCACCCCCAACCTCTTGTCTTCCTCTCCCTTTTCCACCCTCCACAATTATTCAAGCTCTTATAATACCATTCCCATACATCTTTTCATCTCCATTTGCAAAATTTATGAATAATCAATGGGAAGCTGTGCGAGCAGACCCAAAGAAGCTAATGCGGAGTATTTGCCCCATGAGAAACCGACCAGCAGCAAGAATGCAATTCCAAAAAGTGCCAGAGGTGATCCCACAGCCAAAGTAAGCAACCCCCACGTTGCTTTCTTTGCTCGGGTTTGTTGTTTGCTACCTTTTTATTTTTATTTTTTTTTCTTTCATTTGTTATTGGGTTATTGCATCCTAGGAGAATGTTTTGCTAAGTGGTTCTTCTTCCGGATTTGCGTGAGAGGTAACCTTTTGACTACTGGGTGGGAGGACATCCCAGGACAAATTAAATCCCATTACACTTACTATCCTCACATGAATTCGCACTGATTAGTATTTAGATTAGTGTCAAATTAGAGTGAGTGATGGTGAGTATGAGGAGGTTGAATTTGTCAGGGGCATACGATGACAAAAAGGTTACCTCTCGCACTAGTCCATGGGAGGTACCTCGTAGCACAACGTAGCCCTTGCATTCTGTTATATTGGTTTTGATGTGGCATTTATTTTACCGCATTTGTGGTTAGAAATTGCAGAATAAGGCCAAGTCCAGTGAGAAGCAAACCTCCAAAAATGAACATAAGGAAGAGCCATTGCTAGTGGATCTTTCGGACCCGAAGTTAGATGGTAATGCACCCACTTCTTCAACAGACAGAGACAAATCTACCATTACAGAGCTAGTCTCTGAGATCGGTGTGTCGGACCTAGATGCTTCAAAGGACCAAATGAAGGCCTCTAATGATCCCATAAAGGCTCCAGAAGTCATTCCTGTTGAGGAGAAGGCTGGGGTTGAGAATGAAGTGGCCAAAAATGAACCTAAGGAAGAGCCATCGCTGGTGGATCTTTCGGACCCCAAGTTAGATGGTAATGCACCCGGCGCTTCAACAGACAAAAACAAATCTACCATTGCAGAGCTAGTCTCCGAGATCGGTGTGTCGAACCCAGATGCTTCACCAGACCAAAGGAAGGCCTCTAATGATCCCATTAAGGCTCCAGAAGTCATTCCTGTTGAGGGGAAGGCTGGGGTTGAGAAAGAAGTGGCCACAAATGAACCTAAGGAAGAGCCATTGCTGGTGGATCTTTCAGACCCCAAGTTAGATGGTAATGCACCCAGCGCTTCAACAGACAAAGACAAATCTACCATTACGGAGCTAGTCTCTGAGATCAGTGTGTCAAACCCAGATGCTTCACTGGACCAAAGGAAGTCCTTTGATGATCCCATAAAGGCTCCAGAAGTCATTCCTGTTGAGAAGGACAATGAAGTGGCAAAAAATGAACGTAAGGAAGAGTCATTGCAGGTGGATATTTCAGACCCCAAGTTATATGGTAATGCACCCAGCGCTTCAACAGACAGAGACAAATCTACCATTACAGAGCTAGTCTCTTTGATTGGTGGGTCAAACCCAGATGCTTTACACCAAAGGAAGCCTTCTGATGATCCCATAAAGGCTCCAGAAGGCATTCCTGTTGAGGAGAAGGCTGGGGTTGAGAATAAATCTGCAGATCAAGCAAAGATTACCATCCAACCCAAGGATCCTCAAACTGGAGATACAGCACCAAAGGTTGCAGAAACAGAGCCCAAGATGCAGAAATCTGATGTCAAAGGTGAAGGGGTGTCACTAAATTCAGATGCTTTGGAGATGACAAACGCTGAGACCTTTTCAACTTCTCAATGACTTGTACAATCAATTTATAGCCAACAGCGTTGCAGAAAATTGTGAAACAAGTGCTTCATAGAGCCATTCCATAATAGTACTAAAACTTTGCATTTTCAGGTTTTAGACTTTACTCATAATCCTCATGCAAGACATTTTCAATCTTTAACAGTTATGATCACCATTGTTGTATTCAGTAGTTAATTTCACCTCTCCCATTTTGATTATTGCAACTTAGATGTAGAGAGAACCACAGATCTACTTTTGAGAAGGCAAAAAAATGCAATGAAAAGAATCAGAATATTCCTTGATGATTATTAGACATAAGATTAAGGTTAGATGGATACATTTTGAATGAAAATCACTATGTATTACAATTTGATAATCCATTATGAACTATCATTGTAGTCCACTGAAATTCGCACTGTGAGGCCCACCATACATGAACCCAACCCAGTCAATGGAACCCGCCAACTGTGAACTGCCAGGTGCAAAACCAGACTGACATGCACTGTTGGATTGGACACTTGATTGAAACATACTATGCATTTGCTAATAAACTAATTCATGGTGAAAGGTATGATTGAATGGTTTGGATTTATGAAGGTTGAGTCCCACATTGCAGATTTTAAGAGGCTAAAAGGAAAATTTGCATGTAGCTGAAAACTACAGCTCATCACCATGGAGCCAGGTGTTTGGAAAATAAACCATTACAAAGGTCCCATTTGGATCCTTGTAGACCCAAGTGCAGGTAACTGGTTTATGTGTAAACGATGGCTTTTGTGTTTGGATAATCTTATTACATCTAAGTAAGTTGTTTAGTCCAGCAAAAAAAAAAAAAAAGGGTTGTTCTGTAGTCCGCCCTGACCATTTACTGGCAAACAGAGCAACAGGTAATTCCATTTATTTAAAGTGAATGCAGAGTAACTGATTTCCAATGATCCAAACGTGACCAAAGTCTCTGAAAGATTGAGAAGTTATAACTTTACAATTTAGATGAGACATGGAAACATAATGATTGTTTAGTATCATCTCTGAATTTTGATAAGCTTCATTGCACCTCTTTTTCACACTCTCCTCAAGATGCCTGTGCGCATGAGATTCACGCCACTGAGAAGGTGAAGCCTGCACCAGTCCCATGGGCACGACTGTAACCAAAATCAAGACTGTTGGACTGTCCAAAGTAGAACCTACCTAATGAGTGGCTCAGATCTAATACATGTGTCCCCTGTCTACACTGTTTTGTGAGTGGGGTAGGAGCCAAACTGAGATCCTAATGAAGTTCAGATTTATAGCAGTTACAACCAATCAAATCATGTTCAAAGGAAATCTGAGTGCCTCATGCCAAAGTTTTTGTCTCAACAATTGACCAAAGTCATTAGTTAAAATACCTCTCAACTATATTTGAGTTTCTTCTCTCTCTCTCTCTCTCTCTCTCTCTCTCTCTCTAGTTAATCGTAATTCTATTTGAGTTTTGACTTCCCCAAAAACCTGTAGAATCTTACTGGCTAATTTTCTTTCCTACCCACAACAAAATCTCCATCCTTGTTGGACTTAGAAACCTATGGTATGGGCATGGTATTTCATAGACTGGCTATATAAGATTACAAAAAGGGCATATTCAAGTCCGTTGCAAAGTCATTGGTAAATTTGTTTGTCCCATCTATTTACCTATATTTCTAATATTATGTTTCCCAGGGTTAAATTTTACAACAGACATTGCAAAAAGAGGTGATTTTTGCGTCGTCATTGCAAATTAGTTTATCCCATCAAATTACCTATATTTGTCACTCTATGTTCCCATTGTATAAATATTAACAGACCAAAAAAAAGAGATTATTTTTGCATTTGTTCTCTTTTTGCCTTGCTTCCACACAAGCCACCCCCCACCCCACCCACCCCTGCTCTCATAATTTAGCAACTCCCTTCTCTTCTGCCGTCTTAAAGTTCAGACTGAAGAAAAAGATTGGCAAATCATTTGGCTATCTACGGGAAGTCAAGTGCCTCCACGAAAAAGGATAAAGTTTAACTGCAGTCAAAGAAAAGTCTCTCAAGTACCCTGAATAGTTTCCCTGAGATGGAAAGACAATAATTAAGAGCAGGGGTGAGATCGTCTTCAGGCGAGTTACTAGTACATTGCATGGTGGACAATAGACAATCTAATGACCCAAGTGAAAACTGTGAAAATTAGATTTTTTTTTTTTGAAACTTAAAATTTTCTAAATCAAGTTCAGCTCACCTACAGTAGCAAAGATCTGGCAGGAAGAATTGAGGAGAAACACAAATGGAAGTCCCAAGTACAAACGCAAATCAAATGGTTAGAGAACAAGCTGAGGAAGTGAAGGGATAGACACTTGTGTGCCATGACGGACAAATAAATCAATCAGTATAAACAGATACGATGCAAACTGTCATGCAGGCTAAACATATAGCAGTCTTAACCTGAACTAATTTCATTAATCTGCAGATGAAATTATTGATGAAGGATAAATAAGGGAACGGATGAAACTAAGTTCACAAGATGTAACATTGAGAAAGTAATTACTCTAATGTAACAAGTAACAACACAGGACATTTCACAGGAGCACAATCAAATAAGCAAATCCTCACAATTGGAAATTCAAGACTAGGTACCAAAACATTAATTAATCTTTTAATTGTTTTTCTCCTTTTCTCCTCTCGGGGTTGACTTACACCAAGGAATCCACACTGACGTCGTCTTCTGATACAGCCTGTATGCTTCAGCTCTGTTTTCTTGTTTCAACATCCGATTCTCAACAAGAACGGTCACATATGCCAAGCAGATACTGTTAACAAGAGAACCAATGAAAGTCCAACCCTGTCCCGCATTCCATCCAAAGATGACTAATCCCCACCACCACAACTGCTCACCAAAGTAGTTGGGATGGCGAGAATACTGCCACAAGCCCTTGTCAAGGTTGGGAACTGTAGGCGCGTCAATCTTCTTTAACTTCTTGTTGCTTCCTACGAAGTTAAAGAGCTGAGTGTCCGCGAAGTAAGCAATGACAATTCCACTTACGCAGACAATAGTCGCGACAATATCCCATGCATTCCATGGAGTTTTACTCGAGTGAACAGCATACATAGGGAGACATACTCCGACTAAAAAGACCTGCAAAAACTAATGTAAGACTCAAAAGATTGGAAATGCCATTCTAAAGGTAGATTAAGAGATGACAACTTTATAAGATGCCAAGGGGACATATCCAAAGAGCATGTGGCTTACTTTTATGCCGAACCAGACTGTACAAAATCCAAATTCAAGGCTGATTCAATGATCTAACTGGCTGACTAGTAGAAATAATTCAATAGTTTAGATGAAAAATGGAGCTATTGGTCAAGTTGAATAAGTTCAATAGTTTAGATATAAAATGGAGCTATTGGTCAAGTTGAATAAGTTCAATAGTTTAGATATAAAATGGAGCCATTGGTCAAGTTGAAAAAGTTGAGATGCAATATTTTAGGGGAGAAGGGAGAAAGAAGGTGCAATCAGGTCCAACCCGGTTATCTCATTGGCACTTCAGATAAATGGGTTGGGCCCAACGCTAGCTTTAACAAGTATTTTCTAGTAAACTAAGCCAAAACCTGAACTCAACTCACCTGTTTTGTGGCATAGCTCTAAATCTCACCAATGGAGGATGAGTCGACTCAACTCAATAGATCACTGAGTAGGATGGGTCAATCAAGTGTAGCCAGATCAGAATGAGTACTCGCTCAGACTCATCTAAGTTACTAGAATCAATGACCTTTTGAGTTAGGTCCAGTTTGACACTTTCAAATATTTGTCTGTGATTCTCATGGACCAAATTTTTAGCCTGACTAAAAAATTAGTTGGTTTTCAGATTGAATTTCAGGCATGGTTCCTAAATGGGTTGGGCTCGGGCTAAACTGATCAGGCCCATTCATATGAGCCCTGTATTATGGGCTGGTTGCACATTATAATTTCCTAAGCATTTCACACTCTGTGCACTGCCTTCCCAAACATATACCACTCTCTTAACTGCTTGAGAAAATGCCTCTAAAAAAGCACTCAATGCATGTTGTTTGCTGAATTCAACTCATCGAAACAAAGATCAAATTCAATCCACTGTAAAGGAAAGAAAAAGAAAAAAGAGAAAGAACATACCTGCTGCACAAGATACACTGAAAAAAAAGAAACCCACCACCAGTTCTTCCCATATTGGCTCCTCATATTAGCAAACCTCCAATCCTCTCTGGCACCCCATTGCCACTTCTCCCTCCTCAGATAATTGTGTGTGAGCCTGATGCTCCAAACCCAAGTCAGCAAAATAACAACAGTCGATCTCAAGGCGTTCGATATCGCCATTGGATGGCTGCCGTAGAAGTGAACTAGCATCACAGGTATCACAGTCCAATACAAGTCTATCAACTGCACCAAAGCACAAAAAAGAATAACCCCACAAAAAAGTTAAGAAGAAAAAATAGATAAAATTAGCAGAGTTTATGGGAATTTATAAACTGAAAATGATTTCCAAAAGAGAAGAAAATCTTCATTGATGATACTACTAAACAGTTTTTACAGTTTTCATTCACTGAGGTGAACCATTTTCCACATTTCAACCTCTCAGGTCCTAATCTGCTTTCTGCAAAAATATGGGGAAAAAAATGTAATCACCCCAGAGAATGAAAACCATAGAAAAAGCTAATAACATAGAACAATGGAAAATCATTCTCCCCCAAAAACCATTTTCCTTGGAAAATCGACCTAAAAGGCTAAATGGGGTGCTTCTTAATCTGTTTTGATGAGTACCCAGTGGCTGGATTGGATGAGGCCAATGACCCAGAAGAGAATATCTACGTTGAAGAAGAACAGTAGGTTTGCTAAGAAGATGGGGTGGTGGGAGCACCATTTCCACAGGTGGTGCAGAGGAGCATGGGATGGAGATGGGTCATTCAGGGAGTGTTGGTGGAGGAGGAAGGAGAGATAGAAGGCTATGGAAGGGATTGGGACAAGGAATGCTATCACAATGTTCTTCAGATTCCCCATTTCTTTGTTTGGTTTGGAGATTCTGAGTTGGTTTGGAAATGGAGGGAGACCCAAACTGCCTGTTTTATATGGGAAGTGCAGCTCAAGCAATTTCAAAAAAAGGAGGGGAGAAAGCTGAGGTGGGCCACGTGCCACTTGCTCGTGGAAAGTGGGGCCCACCCCTCAAATGATGATTTCCTCCCATGCAGCCGTTTGTGTGTGGGGCCCAGTGAGACCTACTGTTTGTCCATCAATGAAGAAATGATGGCACTGCTGGTCTACTAATTCCAATCCCTTTTCGGGGCAGCCCGCGAATCTAACACCACCTTGTTGTGACAATGATTGAAAAGTGGTTGCTGCTCACCCTGGCCCACTACAAGTGGGGCCCAGTGGGTGATATGCTTTGATTCTGTATGGAAAATATGTATATGAATCGGAGCCCTCGATCTTGTGGTGCTTATTATATAGATGGTTTAGTATAAAGGTTTGTATTTATACAAGTAGGTGTAGAGAATTTGTACAGTAAAAGCACCAGAGCCATAGGGATGTACATGGACCGTATGCTTGACGAAGCCCGGCCCATTTAGTAATACGGTTTAACATTCAGGGCTGCATCTAGCCCACCGGGCTTGGCTGAAGACCAGGCCCGCCCAGTTGGAAAATACACCAACCATTTGCATTATACAATACAGGGTAGAATATGGCTAAACATAACGTGATGATGTATAACCATTACGTTTGTGAATCATTTACAATGCAAATGAGTGCAAATAAACACAGCCCAGTTTACAAAATTAGGGTCAGTTTAGAGGAATTCTAAGGTAGGGCTCGGCTCATGCTTAATTTCCATGAGTGATTGGCCGGAAGATTAAATACAAACAACATCATTACAAATATAATTTTAATGTCTTTAGAATCATTCAGTGGACAATGGGCAATTGATCCAAAGTTTATCCAACATTATCAAATAGAAGATGTGATTATATTATACTCCCTTACTTTTAGGAGCCCTTCACATGCACCATAGCCGAAACCTTTCTTCCTTTCTGCTGTTGCCTGTGGTCTTCTTGTGGCCCTCACTCCTTTATAGGGCTGAATGCCATTTCGTGGCTGTGTCATGTTACAAGAGAGCTCTTTTTGCACTGCATATCCGTTTTTAAACTACATTTCTATGATGTGAATCTCCTTTCGCCCATATGATCTCCTAGTGGCAAAGGTGATGGTGTTTCTCTGAATGTTCTCGGCCCTAAACAGAGATCATGCAATGTTCTCTGAATGCAGGAGCTCCCATCCTGACCCTTTATAAGGTGAGACCCTCCTGGATTATACGGACCCGTTTATGATGGAGGGTGAAGATCCCTTATTTCGCATCCTGCATCCTGTGGGGTAAAAATAAAGAATGAAAAGTGAATATCCAAAAATAATCATCAGATAACCTCTCCTTCGGTGAGAATTGAATCAAGAAAAGATGTGAAACGAATACCCAGCTATCATCCGGTAATCCAAATCCTAGGAAAGTCGAGGTTAAACAACCCCCGCCCCGGTAAACCAAATCCTAGAAAAGTCAAGGTTAACACACGCCCCCTCCCCCTGCCCCCCTTATATTTTATAAAAACTGGCCCTCCAAAAAAATAAAAAATTGGAAGCCCCCTATGTATTAGGGTGCCCCCCTCCAAAAAAATAAAAATTGGAAGCCCCCTACGTATTAGCCCCCGACCCCCTTCTTTTTATAAAAACTGGCCCTCCAAAAAAATAAAAATTGGAAGCCCCCTATGTATTAGGGTTTAGGGTGCCCCCCCTCCAAAAAAAATAAAAATTGCAAACCTCCTATGTATTAGGGTTTAGCGCGCCCCCCCCCCCCCCCCCCCCCCCCCGAAATTTGATGGTTCCGCTCCTAGTCGCTTCCTTATCCTTCACCCTTCAACGGTAGTGAACAAACATGGCTCAAATGTAGTAAGTTAGAAATTGGTATATAAAAAAATAAAAACTAAAAACCCTAAAAAGAAAGGGAAAAAAAAAAAGAAGCAGCAAACCCCCCTCTTGTTCCATACAATGGGCCCTCCTATGATTAATGTTAATTCACCCCATGATTTGTTTATACAGTAAGTGTGCTTCTAGTCGTGGTGGTGTTTGTAATGATGATAAGATGTTTGTGGCATCTTTTCTTGGTGTGTGTAATCATGTCTTTATCCTGATTTTTCTTTTTAATTGATAAGGAATAGGACATGTTACTCTCTCTCGGCGAGATCAGATGCTCCAATCTCCACTAGTACTTTGCCATTGATATCCACAAAACCATAGGGATTTAAAAAGTAATGGTATTATGTTTGACATGATCATTTGCTTTGGCCTAATCAAGTGCCTCTTAACCTTTAATTTTATACCATGGGAACAGAATCTGCAGATGACCACTGAATTAGTTGGATCTCCAAAGTCCATTTTCTACCACTTGTCATTCCAGCACTGTTTGGAGCTTTTCTTTTAGTAAAAAGATGATGTGACATTTTTCTAAGCTATTTCGAAAGAGGATGGCTTAGTTTGATTAGCTATCCATTGAAAATCGGTATTTGCATAGGAATGCAAATCGGACAAAAGTTGGGTCAGGTATTAATCTAAATCTGAACTCGACCAGAATGAAATCACGAGAAATTTAAATATTTGTCGCATAGTGTTTCAGTGTACATTTGTTAATTATAGGGAATTTTACAAGAAAAGTGTGGTTAATACTATATTTGACCATTTTAAACACAAATACAGGTATTTTGCCATTTTGGTGTTCGTACACAAGTTTTGGACCACTTTACCCCTGCAGTTGCCGAACGAAATCGTCACAAAAATCACCCTCAAATCACTATCAGGGCCGAATGATTCTTCTTTCTTCCCCATTTTTCTCTCTTTCTCCCTCTCCCTGTCCTCTCCCGCTGCATGTGCTCCCTGCTCTCTCCCTCTCCCTCTGCATACGATCCTTGCTCTCTCCCTCTCCCCCTCTCCCTCTCCCTCTTGGAAGAAGAGAAGAGAGGTCGTTGGAGGATTTTGCAGAAGAAAAAGCCATGTCTCTGGGTTATACAGAAAATCTTTCTTACCAAGAAGATGTGGGTACAGTTGGAATGACAGAAATTTTCGAACCACCTCACATTTTACAGAGAAAGGTAGAATTTCTTTTACAAATGCCCCTTTCTTTTCGATGGATTCCCCTCCTCAATTACATTGGTTTTTATTTATTCGTGCTCGAATTGATTTCTATAATCACTGAATGTGCCATGAACCTTCGACCCCCCTGGAAAATGGCTCAGGGAATGCAGGATACAAGGGTTCGAACCCTCAGGAAGAGGGTTCGAACCTTCGACCCCTCTGGAAAATGGCCTGAGGAGTGCAGGATACAAGGGTTCGAACCCTCAGGTTGAGGGTTCGAACCTTCGACCCCCCTGAAAAATGGCTCAGGGAATGTAGGATACAAGGGTTCGAACCCTCAGGATGAGGGTTCGAACCTTCGACCCATCTGGAAAATGGCTTGAGGAGTGCAGGATACAAGGGTTCGAACCCTCAACCCCCCTGAAAAATGGCTCAGGGAATGTAGGATACAAGGGTTCGAACCCTCAACCTGAGGGTTCGAACCCTTGTATCCTGCACTCCTCAGGCCATTTTCCAGAAGGGTCGAAGGTTCGAACCCTCTTCCTGAGGGTTCGAACCCTTGTATCCTGAATTTTGAAAACTAGATTTTGAGTGTAATCATTAGTCGTTCTTATTGTTTATGCATCTCAATATAAATTCACCATTATTTTCTTGTTGGATACAAAAAATGGATGAAGATACTATAAATGGTGGTAACGATATCGTTATTGAAAAACAATGTCGGGTACAAAATTCAAGTTCGTATGAGTAGGAATTTAAGTTCTTAAGGACTTTCCACCCTAATAAACATCTATAGATTATCCCAGCTGCAATTATCAAATGTTTTTTCTTATGTTTGTTGTTATTCTGAACCTTATGGGATCTATGAATTGATTGGGTTAATCGTTAATGGTGCACTGCTAAAATGTTTTTATGTTTGTTGCACCCATCATGTCTTTCTAATTTTGTACTATAATGCTCTACCTTTTTTACTAATTTGAAAGCCTAAAATTATGTGTGGCATACTAGATTGATTGGTGCTAACAAAAGAAGATGACAAGTACCATTGACCATTTGCCTTTCTTTTTCGCATTAAACACAATTTACTATTATTTCATTTTCAATTCCTGTCATATTTGATCTCTTTTTTTTTATTTTTTATGGGAGGCCAGAGTTTGAGAGCTTCAGGGATAAAGGCATGGCTATTATTCTTAGTCATGTTGACGGTGAGGTTATGAAATGTCATATAAAGGGATTGTAACGTTCTTGAATTCCCATGCTCTCTTTACTTTTTCTTTTTTCTTTTAACCCTTTTGTCTGGTGGCACAAAGTTTGGAACCATTCTTGTACTTATCTAGAACATCTCTGCAACACAGTTGCTCCACAGACATCAATTTCAGTACAAGGCATTGAAAAAATGATTTGGGATAAAGAACAAAACCAGAACAGGCTTTTCTACATGACAAATGGGTTGGAAACATAGAGTTGAAGAGGGTAAACTCAAATGGCCTTTATTTCATTTCAAAATGTTAGATAATGTGATTACAAAATTATGGAATGTTTGGAACCCAATAATTATTCTAACACACAAAGGTCATACACCCTTTACAAGTAGATTGACTTCAAACATAGAGCAATTCATCCCTCATACAAAATACACCCGATATGTCGCCTCCGATGGAAGTAGATTTACAAGTTCCAAACACTACCAGATGCTTACTCTGCAAGATTAAACCAAATCCATAGGAAAGTTGAATGTCATAAAAAAGATGGAGTTTTGGAAGTGCATGTAATGATAGTATGCATTAGAAAAAGGAAAAAAAGGAATTGTTGACGTTCATCATTTCAATCTTGATGAACTCTTAGTCGTTCTCTAATAAACTCCGCAATCAAACCTGACGTTGCCTGAGGATAGTTTGTTCCATTAAGTGGTCCTGTACAGTTATGTTCTGGATTGTATGTCCTGACTTGAAATTGGGGACCATCCTCTACAATAGAAGCATGGATGTGCCATGGACATGTATAATTGCTACACCTTGCCGTTGCTTCAAATCTATTGGTCCTTTGGTTTCAAGCAGAAGTTCTTAGACATTGCAAATTTGGCCAATGTGCTTTTAAATGCATCACGACTATTAAACACCCTGCCCTTCCACATCTCATGCGGCGAGTCTTCCTGGGGTGGCGTAGAAAGTAAATCATCCGCTACAAGCATGGCGTCAATAATTCTTCTTCCTTGGGCAAATCTATACCTCCCTGATTGGGAACACACTCAGTGGCAGCTGTAAATAGATTGTGACCTTCTGAGTCATTTGATGGTATGTCCAGGAACGTGGCAACGGCGTTTCGAATTTGTATTTTTTCCAGATAACATTCAGTCTGCCTGGGGGATTCTAGTATTGGACCTTCTTCACAACTTTCTTTATACAGATGCAGAGAATCAAGGTTGTCACTGTCAATCCCCAACCCAACTTCCGATGTAGCAAATGGAAGTTCTTCTCCTGTGCAAGTGTAGCCTCCTTCTTTGCATCCTTCGTTATCCACATGCGGAAAAACAAGATTTTCACTGTCAATCCCCAACCGATCATCCTTTTCTGAATTCGGATTTTCTTCTTCTCTGCAACTATAGCCTCCTTCTGAAAGGGCAAATCACAATTAGCTCCAAGGTCTACAGATGGATACGAATGGTGATTGAACAATTCTCTGACGACCGCGGTAGGTTTTGGTACGAAGTCGGATCCTTTCCTCGTTGGGTTAACCCTGCATTATAGGCGAGCGTGATAATTACAAATAATGCATTCGAAAGAAAGTAATGGCAGATTTTATTTTTCCATAACAAAAAATATAAAAATCAATTATAATGGGAATATAAACATTCAAGAGTTGCTTTAGAGGGATGACGTTTTTATCTATTACGAGACTTAGAATATCAACGTTTCCACGAACAGAGGTATGGGAAAAATATGGCACTACACTCATTATGGAACAACAAGGATAATTGAATAGAAAGCACCATTACTTTGGAGATGGTAGTGTGTTGTTGAAAATCGCGTCCTCGTTGATACAAATGTTGGTGTTAGATTCTCAATGGTGGGTTAGGACCTCTCCGGCGGCATTCCTATGGGATAGAAGGAAAGAGTGGATGGTTAGGCATATATTTCTTGTATCTTTGTGCTGATATAGCTATATCCCAGCTCAGTGCTGACCTTTTACAAAGAATTGAAGGTGGACTACTAGACGGAATACCTTTGCTAGATCCCATTATGCATAAAGGTAGATATTTAGAGCTGCTCAATCAGTATTAAGAAATTGTACCAGAAAATAAGAAGTACAATCACATCATACCTTTGTTCATTCCCTTGGACATGATCTATTTCATTAACAGCACTTGTCTGGATGTACAAGTAAATTGCACTGGCATCCCCCGCAGATGCTCTGAACATAATCTCTACATCTTCATCTTTTGTTATGCGAACCACATTGCATACTTTCCCATGCTGATGAAGGTATTGAACGATTGGGATATGTTCAAGCTTTTTCGAATTTGAGAGATCACATATTTTTTTAACCAATTCTGAATATGTTGTGGACATTTTCAGAAAGGCCATCTTTAGGCAACCTCCGCTATAAATTGGACCTCCATTATCCAAGACAATTTCTCCACCGGAGTGGAATTAACTAGTATTGTACGATCAGGCATCCTGCGACATGCAAGTAGTCGATACAGTAATCTAATAGCTATTTGTAGAAAACTGATAGACACATGCAAGGTGTATGACGAAAATGATATTCAAACTGAATTTCATCCTCGTTAGATTGGGCATCAATTTAATTTACCCCCAAAAGCCACATCACAACGACTTTAGAATGAGAAGCCTAGACAATGATATGGACAAAATTCCATCCCTTAAAACAAATCAGCAGTGCTCGACTATAGAGTAATTTTTAAACAATGCTGAATGATTAAGAACGCAGACTTAATTGTTGTGTTTACCAATGAAGTTATACAAATGCAAGCAATCATGAAATGCTAGAGTGCATGTCGAAGAGTTCAAATGAAGAACACATTCTTTGATAATGATTTCGTTACATTTAATGTTGATTTTCTTCAACCAATTTTGGTGACCAGCAAGAGAACTTCCTTGGCTTTTTATTGAGATGATAAAAGGTGATGGTTGAAATTGTTCTTTGATGACGATTATCGTTGCATGAATTTTTATTTTCT
Source organism: Cinnamomum chago (assembly GCA_038049695.1). NCBI lineage: Eukaryota > Viridiplantae > Streptophyta > Magnoliopsida > Laurales > Lauraceae > Cinnamomum > Cinnamomum chago. The sequence goes on from CP142456.1 coordinate 11,865,985, forward strand.
TCATCCAATTTTGGTGTCCAATCACAAATTCATAGTTTCTGTATATTGAGATGCACAAACAATGTGAAGGATTGAAAATTTTTCGGATCCCAATAAAAAGGAAATCGCTCTTTGATAACGATATCGTAACCATAAATTTTAACTTATTCAATCAAATTTAGTGTACAACATTAAAACTATGGTGACTTTATACAGAGATGCTTGAAATATGAAATGGACGAACGATTTAAGTCAATTTTGATTTATGACAAAATTTTGGTAAAGGTGTCGTTTCAGTAATTTATAGTTTATTGACCAAGTTTTTGCACCCTACAAGAACACGATAATGACTATATAATGAGCTGCATAATCAATGGGAAAGACTTACAAAGTTCACCAAGTTTTTTTTTTCAACTTCATAGGACAACATGATCATCGATCGTTATTTATAGGAAAGTATTAAATATCGTATGATCCTGCACTCTCACCGTCTTCCGTGGGCTCGTTCGTTATTCCAAAAACATTGGAATCTCACATGATATTCAAACATGAGTTGTTCATTTTCTGGACAGTTCTACAAATGATAATGTACTAGAAATGAAATTGGTAGATTATGTGTAAATGTTGAAAATGACAAAAGTGATTAATTTGATGGAACAATGGCCTTTTGGACGATGGAGAATAAGAATGGCGAAAGGAAATGAACTAACATCCCACAATTGACCTAAAGTCCCATAATTTGGTATCAGGTTTTAGCATTTTAACCACCGATATACCTATAAGACCCAACGTATTAGGATTGTATGATTGGGATGTCAATAAAATGGAAATGAGACATTACAGAACAGGGAAGAACATCATTTCTAATGGGTATTTTATAATTCTAGGAAAGCCCATGACATTAAAGAACCAAAACCACATCCACAATTACTATGCAATGCAAAAAACCAAAGCAGCCAATTCCCAAGCAAAAAACATAGAAGCAAAACAAAATAAAATGAAAAGTTAGAAACGGAACGAGGACGAAAAATAAAAAGGAAAAGGAAATAAACCCATAAGAGACAATCAAATTACAATAAGAACCCAACCATAAGAAAATCTAATGAAATACTGAATGAAGCAGCAAAACAAACACCAAGAACACTACAACCCCAAATGGAGGAAGGCAGGAAAAGAGCCAACATGAGTCTATGCCAAGGCATATCCAAATAGGTAAATCAAACAAAAAATAGATAGTAAATAACAAATATAGGATGGAGAACCAAAGCATCACTGTATTAGATTGAGGAAGAATGGAAAGAAGAAGATTGGAGAGAAAAGTGATACATCCTTGGATGATCCACTGCTCTATTTATAATCATGTTAGGCCTTAATCAAGGCACTAAGTATGTCAAGAGTACAAATTAGAATAATAAAAGAATAGAAAGAATCAATCCTAATCTATACAAGGAATACAATTAGAGAAAAATCAGGGAATACAATTATACAATCTTTGACAAAATCAACCCACGTGTGGGATGCTGTAATGGGCCTTTGTTATCTTCTACACTCCCCCTCAAATTGATGTGGTAGGGCAGAAAACATCAATTTGCTAGTAAGATCATGATGACGCGTTTTGGGGAGAGCTTTTGTGAAGATATCTGCCAACTGGTTAAGAGTAGAGACGTGAGGCAGAGTGATCTTCTCAGTAACAACATGTTGGCGGATGAAGTGACAATCAATCTCAATGTGCTTTGTTCTTTCATGAAAGACCGGATTGTTAGCAATCCTGGTAGCACTGGTATTGTCCCCATGAAGAGGTGTAGAACTGCCAACAAGGACACCGAATTCACAGAGAAGACGGCGTAACCAGATGATTTCAGCACTAGCAGACGACATCGCACGATATTCGACCTCCGCAGAAGATTTGGAAACTGTAGTTTGCTTCTTGCACTTCCACGAAATCAGAGAGTCCCCAAGAAACATACACCAGCCAGTGGTGGATCGCCGAGAATCAGGGCAACCAGCCCAGTCGGCATCCGCATAAGCCGATAGGCGCAGAGAAGAGCTAGAAGGGTAGAAGAGACCATGGTTAAGAGTGCCTTTAACATAGCGGAGTATGCGCAAAGCAGCAGCAAGGTGGGGTTTGTGAGGATTGCTCATAAACTGGCTAACCGTATGAACTGCATGAGAAATATCAGGCCTAGTCATAGTTAAGTAGAGCAAACTCCCAACTATACGCCAGAAAACAGAGGGATCTTCCAGAGGAGGACCATCATCCATGCTAAGTTTGTTGTTAAGTTCCGTAGGCGTATCAAAAGTGTGGGCATCGCCTAATCTTGCCGAAGTGATCAAATCGGTAGCATATTTACGCTGATGAACCCGAATGCCCGATTTGTTACGCAAAAACTCAAGCCCCAGAAAGAAGGTGAGAGGACCAAGATCCTTCATTCGGAAGTGGCGAGTCAGATGGTGTTTGAGATCTGTAATGCCAGTAGTATCATTGCCACTGATGATCATATCATCAACATAGACCAAAAGGAATGTGTAGCCCTTTGGTGTCCACCGAAGAAATAGGGAGCTATCAGAATGACTTTGACGAAATCCGGCTTGAAGAATTGCGGCCCGGAATTTATCAAACCAAGCCCTGGGAGCCTGCTTGAGGCCATAAAGAGATTTCCGCAATTTGCAAACATGCTGAGGAGGACAAGCATATCCCGGAGGAGGTTTTAAGTAGACAGTCTCTTTCAACTCGCCATGAAGAAAGGCATTTTTGACATCCATTTGCCATAGAGGCCAGTTGCGGGCGGCAGCAACACAAAGAAGAGTACGAACGGTGGTCATTTTGGCCACTGGTGCAAATGTCTCTTCATAGTCAATGCCATACTCCTGTTTGTATCCCTGCGCAACCAATCTGGCTTTGTAGCGATCAAGACTCCCATCCGAGTTAACTTTTACAGAGTAGATCCATTTGCTGCCAATGACAGATGCTTTTGCAGGAGTCGGTACCAAGTCCTATGTCTGGTTTGCTTCGAGAGCGAGCAATTCCTCATTCATAGCATCCTGCCAGTAAGCTATTTTGGAGGCCTGTGAATATGAAGTGGGGATAGGAGCACTATCTAAAGAAGAAAAGAGAGCAGGAAATCCATAACGGTTAGGGGCAACAGACGGACGACTAGAGCGTCGCAGAGATATGGTATTGTCAAAAGGAGCATGATTACCTGCTGGTTCAGGAGGCGGCACTGGGGAAGAATCAGGAGAGGGAGTCACCATAGGAGGAACCGTGTTGCGCCGGACATAGACTTTAGGAAGAGATGATGGAGAAGCCGATTCCTGAAAATGTGGTAAAATAGGACACAGCAATAGGATGATGATCCAAGCGTAAGGAAAAGAAAGGAATCTGTTCCAAGAAGATCACATTGCGAGATATGCGCATGTGTTTCTCAAACTGATCATAACACAAAAAACCTTTGTGTTCATTACTGTAGCCAAGAAAAACGCACTTGGCCGCCTGTGGTGACAACTTAGAGCGCTCAGTAGGAGGAAGATGAACAAAGCACAAGCAACCAAAAATACGTAAGTGAGAGTATGAAGGTGTATGACCAAAGAGAACTCCGTAAGGAGTAGTCTTTCCCAGAACAGTGCTGGGAAGACGGTTGATAAGATACACAGCAGTCTGTGCAACATCACACCAAAATTTGGGAGGGACTAAGGATGCAATTAAAAGAGTACGAACCGTTTCAAGAATATGTCGATTCTTCCTTTCCGCAATTCCATTTTGCTGAGGGGTATGTGGACAGGATTTTTGGTGAAGAATGCCTTTATCAGAAAGAAAGGCAGAGAATTCATGAGACATGTATTCTCCACCGGAATCTGATCTAAGAATCTTGATAGCTCTTTGAAATTGGGTTTGGACCATGTTATAAAATTTTTGAAAAATGGAGAAGACTTCAGATTTCAAGCGCATAAAGTAAATCCAAGTATACCGAGAATGGTCATCGATAAAGGTCACATAGTACTGAAAACCCGTCCTACTCAAGGTAGGAGCAATACCCCAAACATCAGAATGAATAATGTCAAATGATGCTAATGCACGAGAATTATGAACAGGAAAAGGTAAAATGTGACTTTTACTTAAGCAACAAGTTTCACACTTTGATTGAGAGAAAGAGGACATCATTTTATTATCAATTTTAGAATCCAAACAACCAATCTTAAATAACGAAAGCAAATGGGCATTGTTTACATGACCAAGACGGTTATGCCAAACAGTCCACAATTTATTGGAATTTTGAGAAGAAGAAGAAGCAATGAAAGAATGATGTCCAATGTCCAGCAAGAACAGACGTCCATGTTTACTCCCCGTCGCGATCACCTTCCCAGTTTGTCGCCCCTGTATAACACAACCAGAAGAAGAAAAGTGAACAAGATAGCCATCATCAATAAGTTGTCCTACAGAAAGTAAATTGGCTGATAATTTTGGAACAAAGTAGACATTGGAAAGGGTGATGGACTGGCCATTGACACTAGATAAAGTAATGGTACCAACTCCAGAAATGAGTAGTTGATCACCATTAGCAGTGGTAATTTTTTCTTTTCCAAGGTAAGGGTGGGAATCTGTAAAGCTATGTTCTACAGATGTCATATGATTTGAGGCTCCTGAATCTAAAAACCATGTGGAAGAGGTGATAGAAGAAGAAAGAGATGCAGAAGAATGAAAGGCAGGAGATGCTATATGAGAATGGGGTTGATACCGACCACCAGAAAAGCCCATAGACACATATGCAGAAGTGACTGTGCTCTGGATCAGCTCTTGAATCTGAGCAGGAGTCATGGATATAGCTCCGGAGGAAGTGCTGCCTGTATCTGATAAGGGCGCTTGAGCCTGAAAAGCGGATGGAACATTCTGTCTTGGCATATGGGAGGGAGGCTTCTTAGGCTGTGTCTCATTCCGTCGCTGCAGGCTTCGACAATCATCAATCACATGACCGGTCCGTTTGCAATATCTGCAAACCAATTTCTTGCGACAATTTTTGGCAATATGGCCGAAGCCTTTGCATTCATAACATTGAGTCTGCTTTGGAGTTGCCAAAAGAGCCGAGTCAGCAGGAAGAGGCGAAAGGAAGGCTTTGGGTGCTTCGGGTGCGTCCAGAATAGTGCGCTGTGAAGTGAGACGAAGTTCTTCGCGAAGGACTTCTTGGAGGCAAGTATCAAGATTAGCAGTGTTCTCCCTATTCATAAGTGCAGACCGAACAGATTCAAATTCAGATCGGAGATTCATAAGAAACTGGCTGATATGAGTTTCTTCTTGTAACTGGAGAGCCTCAGACAAAAATCCAGAAGAGACCGTTTGGATCAGCATGGAATCCCTTTCCGTCCACAAGGTGAGGAAACCATTAAAGTATTCCTGCACAGTTTTATCCCTTTGACTGTATCTGGCAATTTCACTATCCAAATGAAATTTCCGGGCTTTATTTGTTTGATGGTAAACTTTCTTCAGATGAGCCCACATATTAGCTGCTGTGGTGTAGGCTTGAAGGGCCACGGCAAGAGAGGGATCAATAGAGTTAAGGATCCAAGTGATGACTTTCGCATTTTCTTTGGACCAAGTGGCTAGGCCTTTTGAATCGGAAGTACTTGTAATAGGAGGTTTGGTTATCGATCCATCAAGATAACCACAAAGCCCTTGTCCTTCAACAAAGTTCTTTAAATGGAAGGACCAGGACATATAATTCTGTCCGTTAAATTTAATTGGGATGACATCATACTTGTCCATATTCAGAATGTAATAGCAACACAATATAATCAGCAATGTGGAAAACAGCCCTTAGCAGCACAAGATGGTGAGAAAACCACCACAGAGGTAGTAGATACCTTAAACAATAGTGGCAGAAGCTTCTAACAGAGAACAGTACACAAAAGTGCAAATCTGGGCAAAAAATCAGCCCAGACGAACTGATTTTTGAAGGGAGAATCCCTGTGTGGGGCCCACAGATGGATCTGATTGGTGATCAGATGAGCAGCTATGAAGCAGTATCAATTTTCCTTTCCAGCAGTACAAGTTTCATTCAGATCCATTCAGAATCCAGAATTTTGTGCGGCTGTGATGAAAACTATTTGAAAAGGTTTGATAATGACAAAACAGATCAAAAGGCCTACCTCTGATCTCTGGAAAATGCTGAAAAAATCTCCAAAAGAACAAGGAAAGATGGGCGACCAAGGCTGTAGAGAGTCTTCTGGATTTCGTGATGATCACAGGTGGGCCATGGTGATCACGATGATCAGACAGTGAGTTTTCACTCACGTTTTGCTTCCAAAAAGAACAGATCCTTGATCTGTGTTGCTGTAGATGAGATCTCCAATAGATTATGGCTCTGATACCATATTAGATTGAGGAAGAATGGAAAGAAGAAGATTGGAGAGAAAAGTGATACATCCTTGGATGATCCACTGCTCTATTTATAATCATGTTAGGCCTTAATCAAGGCACTAAGTATGTCAAGAGTACAAATTAGAATAATAAAAGAATAGAAAGAATCAATCCTAATCTATACAAGGAATACAATTAGAGAAAAATCAGGGAATACAATTATACAATCTTTGACAAAATCAACCCACGTGTGGGATGCTGTAATGGGCCTTTGTTGGGCTGGGCCTTGGGCCGGTGATGTAATGGGCCTTTGTTATCTTCTACACACTGAAGCGCATGTTCTGGGATTTCAAGCGGCCATCAGTCACTTTTTAGAAATCCAAAGTTGATAAACAGAGCATTGGATTCAGGGCAATCTGAACACAATACTTCAGAAGGAAATGAAGGAAGGGCACTGCCGTGCACTTGCCAAAAACAAAAGGAAATGGATACTTTATGCAGGTTCTCACCTTTTTGGCTAGAGAAGCCCTCTTTCATAAAAAAAGATTTTCTACATCAACTCCGGCAACTCCGGCGACGAGAGAGTATCACTGGCTGCTGGTGTGAGAGGATCCGGCAAAAAGGGGGTTGATTGGGCGAAACCGAAACGGAAAAGGGAAAGAGAAGAGGGCGCAGGGAGACGAGATGTTCGTGTAGAGCGAAGAGGAAGGAGGGAGCAGCGATCGGATAAGGCATGCATAGAGGGAGAGAGCAGGGAGATGGAGAAAGAGAGAAAAAGGCATGCAGAGAGGCAGAGCGTATGGATAGGGAGAAGGAGAGAAACAAGCATGCAGAGACGGAAAGAGCAGGGAGAGAAAGAGAGAAAAAAGCATGTAGAGAGGAAAGGCGCATGGAGGGGGAGAGAGAGAAAATAGGCGAGAGAGAAAACTGACCGTGGGATATCAGCATCAAGGGCCAAAGTGAGATGACGATTTCGTTCGCACAAGAGGGGGTAAAATCGTCCAAAAATGATGTCCGAACACCAATACGGGCGTTTTGGTGTATTTGTGTTTAAAATGGGCTAATACACATTTAAGGACACTTTTCTTGTAAAATTCCCTTAATTATATATAAGAGATGTATATTTGTTAATTATACATGAGAGATGCTCATGTAAGAGTTACTCTCACGGTATTAGGAGAGCAAGGGTGGTGGCCCTTACTCTCATAATAGTGAGAGTAACCCTTACAAGAGCATCTCCCATTATTATATATTATAGACGTATGATTTGATTTTGAAATTGAGCTTTAATTTTGCAATTGATTGTAAAATTGGAGCTCAATTTCGATTTCAATTTTAATTTGGGGAGAGATTTTAGGAATTTGGGAGAAATTTTCGATTTTAGTCTTCTAAATATAGAGTCCAACACATCCATCTACACATTAGACTTTTAGACAAAGATGGTTTCTCATGTGGTCTAAAAAAATTTCTTTCTAACCTATAAGGATACACGTTGTATAGATCTATAGTCATAAATTATAAATCTATGATTATAGATCTATGGTTAAATAATTAATTTTTAATATTATAAATTATATCGCGGGCGTGTTTTGCTAGTTATATATATTAAAGCAAAGAGGGAGGTGGGTTGTGAGGGGTGTCACCTCATCCCTAAAAAGTCTCTCTGGGCTATAAGGGGTGCCACATCCTCCCTAAAAAGTCTTTCTTTTCAAAGATGGCTACTCTTTCTCTCCTAAAACCTCTCTAATAAGAGATTTTTATGAACGTTTGAATTTGAGTCCGATTTCTTGCTATTATCCAAATTATAAGCAAATTTTTATAGTCGGTTTGTTTTCTTTTCCTTAGATCTTCAATCATTAATGGTTTGTTTTCTTTTCTTCAGATCTTCAATCATTAATGTGTCCTATGTTAAATATGTTTTGTGGTCTTATGTTTTTTTTATTTTATTTTTTTTTTTTTTTTGTGGTCTTATGTTAAATATGAATGAAATCCAAACTGTTGCTCATTTACTCTTCTTTCAGTTTTTTTTTCCCTAAATGGATGGATCCAATAGTAGGCACCAGTTCGTAATAAATATATTTCAAGATTGGACTCCAGTAGTGGATGAAATCCCAATGGCCTTCTCGCACCCCCTTTATTCTAAAAGTGGGCCCCACTAATGGAGGGAGGCAAGCCTATTGGTTGTTGTTTGGTTTCTTAATGGATGCAAATCAATTAGTGGGCCCTGCACATTTAACTTATTTCTGCAGTGGGACCCACTCATGGATTATGCATAGATATTAGTTTTCTATGTCAATATGGATTATGGATTTTACTCTCTCTCTCAACACCATCTATCTTCCATCCTCTTAAGATTGTCATCTTTTTATTTTGATATTTGGGGCCCACCTTTCAACAATTCAAACTGATAAATTTTTCATTAAAAATATCATTTTCTTTTAGTTTCCAAATAGAGATCTACTCTATTCAAAGATTGTCACACGTAAACGAAAATCAGACTTGACCTTCTGGTAGACCACCTCATAGATGGGCTTGTGACCCGACCTTCTGGTAGACCACCTCATGGATGGGCTTGTGATAAAAATTCTTTGAAGTTAGCATTTTTTTTTAATTTATTTAATCTTATAGGCATCATTTTCTGATCTAATTATATAGACAAATGACCCTAGGTTTGCCCCACCATAATTACACTTCCGTGGGCCCACATGGACTCATAATTAAGAGATATATACATTGATCCAAGGTGGGCCAATAATTATTGGGATCAAATAACACTAGCCTGTGGTTTTAAAGTCTCCTAATTTATGGCTTTTAAAGTTAAGATATTTATACATTTAAAAAAAAATCTAGAGCTAAAAAACGGTTTGATTGATTCTAAAATGGTATTTGTACTACTTTAAAGGGGTAAATAAGAAATTTGTGTGGAGGGATTGAAATGACCATTGGCCTATGTGAAGATAACACTTGTATTTATGATTGAAGATGTGTTGACTGTTTTGATATAAATATGTATGAATATATTCTTATATGTTTATAAATAATTTCGATATCTCATAAATTAAAAATGTAATATCTTACTTTTTAGCCCGGGGCGTTGTTGCTAGTTATATATTATACAATATATAAACTTATGTTTATCGCTAAGTTGGGTACTCAAGTTGAAGTCAGGTACCTGAAGTCCACTCTCAAATCCAACCTGAATTCCTCCATTGCAGGCACAAGCCCAGCTCCTACTTCAATTTTTGGGGTATGCAGGTTTGTTTATATTAGATTTGGCCCCGCCCATGTTGCATCAATGGACGTTCATTTCATTTTAAAAAGGCCATTGTTGATAATAAAACTGAAATCCCTCCTATCTCTACCAACCGTTCACTTCATGGATTTACACCCGTCAGATGAGAGTACTGAATCTATTTGATTTTTGATAGATGACTAATCTAGATACTTGCCTTATATTTGGTGGGCCAGTTGGCCTCACAAACATGCACATATTTAAAAATTTTGGAAAAACGAAAACTGCAGTCAAGCACCACGACTAGACAATCCGGGCTATCCTATCTGTGTTTCATTGGGAGATTTGGGAGTTGGGACCCACTCAGCAGCGCCAATTGGGTGGGTCCCACGATTCAATTTATATGCTTTATTTTATAGTAATGAACCTTTGAGTTGAATGAGTGGAACTTCATAGTAGGTCCCAATTATTGAAATATCTAAGCCATTCAGAGTGAATGCCCCACTATGTATGGAATGTCCTAAAATCTTACTATAATAAAAATTGGCCCCACCATTAAGTGATCATATGATAAATAACATTATTAATGCAATCTTGTTCATTATTACTCATATTTGTGAATCACATTATTCATTTTATAGTGAATCTAACAATATGATCAACTCTTGTTGGAGTAAAATTTTAGAACATTATATTCACTTCGAACTACTTGGAATTTTGATAGACAATGTCAACTACAAAATCTCACTCAAGATTTCTTTAAATTACAGATTTGGAGGAGATCCAGACTCTTTTGTTCTTCTTTCTTTCATCTTCTTCTTTCTTTTCAATTGCATGCTCTCAATCTCGAAGGGTTGGCCGAATGGTCAGAACCACGGTTCTTCCTTCTTCCGGAGCTAAAGGTCTTCGTATCGACCCCCAATTCTCCCTTCTTCAAGAATTGAATGTTGAGTTCACTAGTGTTACCACCTAGGGAGCACAGGGGTATTTACCCGGCTTTCCTATGGATTCGGACAGATTAGTTCAGCTCAAAAAATTGAGAACCTCCCAAAAAAAAAAAAAATTAATAAAAATAATTTATTGCATGCTCTCTCCGTGTTCAAACAAAATTGACACAAACTTGCTTAAAGCGCATTGAATGAGCCAACGTTGAAAACAAACTTCTTTTTTTTTTTTTCTCCTCTTCAGTTGAGGCGCATGACAGCTTTGACAGCTACGACAAGACACAAACCATGATGGGATCGGCGCAGTGGGCCAATCTCCTCCTTCCATGCAATGATTATACCGTTTGATAGGGTCTAAAAGTTATAACAGGGTGATTGGCTGCCGACGAAGACGTGTGATAGTGGCATCATTACTTGCCATAAAAATAAAAAGAGACCATTTGTTGGGATGGCAAAGCATCCACCTTGCACTTCAACTCAGCCGCTCTAATCTATAGGTCGTAAATGGGTCTTCGATTCTCCGATTACCCAAAGGTTTTGATCTGTTAGGTTTCGAGTTTGGGTCCTTATTTTGGTCCCGATAAGGAAACGAGTCCGGTTCCGGTTCCGGATCCTTTTTTTGGAACCATTACCTAAACGGGTCCGGATCCGGATCCACAGTGGCTCAAACCCGTGGACCTGGGACCCAATCCAATATACTATAACCTAACTTTAGTATCCCCTGTTACTGTTACCCTATATCAATGTTATGAAGCCAAAAGCCTGTAGCGGTCATGTGAATAGTGAGAACAGAACCTCACTGTGAAGAATAGAATTGAAGAAGCTTATGGGCTGATGATGTCTTATTGGATGTAGTCTTGTAGACTTGTATTTTGAAGTGAAGATGTTATATTACTAATTGTATCAGTCTTTCTCATTCAAGTCAGCGTAGGGGGCTCTATGCGGTCCTTGTTGTGACTAAATTGTTGACTCTGATGTTATAAAGGCGATTAAATCAAGTGTAAAAATGACTTCTTGAGGCTTTGTTTCTTTTTTTTTTCTTTTTTTTATTTTATATAAGTTTGCCAGACCTTGCCATATGAACCCCAACATTCCCTTTTATTACTTTTTTTAACCAGAACCGGAACCAGACCCGCATCGCAAACGGTTCCGGTTCCCATTAAAATTATCGGAACCGGTTCCGGAACCAGTTTCCTGGTTCCGATCCGGGTCCGGTTCCCCCTCTTACTAAACTGGACCCGGACCGAAACCGACCCGTTTACAACCCTACTCTAGTCCCAAGCAACTGAGCTGGGATTTATTGAAGTCATCATCGCTAACTTAGCAGTCGCATTGAATGAATTTTACTGGTGATTTTAAATAAGATTTTGATTACTTCTCCTATGTAATTAGATTCTATGTTAGCAGGTTTGCCTTTACATATTGGTTGATGTAATTCGGTCTAGTAGAATGCAATTAATGACATTTTGTTGTATTCCCTTTCCTCTCTGCCCTTCTCCCTCAAAAACCCTCAACAGGACCTGACTGGCTCCTATTAGAGACATGTTTGAACCTGGTTCTAGAGGATTAGGTTCAGGTTATACATAGGTTTGTAAATTTTTACATGTCATGATAGGCACCAGGACATCAAATCCTCCTGGAGAAAATTCTGCCCTTTTTGGCACCTCCTTCATATTCCTTTATACTGCCAGATTTCTGGAGAATGGCTTGATCCAAAGGCAGGCCCCGCCCACTGATCGAACTGTACATAATATACAAGGGTTGACCACAAATGAAATAGAAGGAATCAGCCTCTCAAATAACAGAACTTGGACAAACAATCTTTCATCTCCAACATCAGTGTCCATTTTAGTTACTCTCATCATCATTCATCAGGAATGTTGTTTTCTCTGAAATAAGAACTCTAAATACAGTAAGTTTATCATATTGAATGGTATTGGATCATTGATAACTGGAAACTCCTTAAACTGAGTTTCTTTTCTATTTTTTTCGGTGGGTTAGGAAATGAAAAGCTTGCACAATGGATCATAAAAGCCCAGAACAACCAAATAAATATATGGGAGCAGATTTTCAATGTCTTACTACTTCCAAATGCATTACAGATCTGCTACCAATGAATTATCAGATATCTCACAACATCTAATTAGTCACACACATACACTAACACACACACATGATGCTTGACCGTTCTAGTCCCATTCATCTGACCTTAGTTACTTGACAGTTTTAATCCATTCATCTGACCATCTTAAAGATGGCAGCTCCATTGATGGTCCATTTCTGCAAGCTAACACGGTGTGAGCATTAAGATGGTGCCTTTCACGTAGAGTTCTCTCTTGTCCTGTTTGTTAGACTGCAACTAATCCTCCCTTCATACGTTGATTATTGTCATATGCCAATTCCAAGTCCCAAAATGATCAAGGGTTTGATGTCAAACAAGAAGAAAATCACTTGTCTACTTCTATATAAACCACTACGACTACCCTAAACTGCCAACGAAAAAGATTATAACTAAGATGATAATACCATCTTAGCTTTTTTCCCAAAAGGGAGGCATTTTTATCATCATTCTGCAGAAGCAACACTTGATTGTACAAAAAGAAACCCAAATAACATGGCCGCAGATCGTATGATGCCAGAAACTGCAAATAATGCAAATTACAAAGTAGATCCACGAAAAACTGCGTTCACATGACACAAGAATGCAATCCATCAGAGATATCCAATACAGTTTGCATTTAGCTCTGAAAGAGGAAGTGATGAAGCAACTGTCCAGTGCAACAAGAAAGCCAAAAAGGGACAAGTAGAAGCGTTTATCATGAATATCTTAGCACCCCATTTCTTTAAGCCTTGGTCTAAGACAGTAAAGTTCATCGGGCTCGCTTTTTCCTCTTCCCAGAAGGCTTTGCAGTTGCAAGAACTGGTGCTGTCGAGCTATCTGGCAGAACAGTTTGGGGCTCTTCGGGCAAAGTTGAATGGAGGAATTTCTTACTAGAACCAATGTGGGTGCAGAAGAGTTTCAGCATCTTCCTGCCCCTCATCCATTTTAACATGATCTTCATATGTGTTTTGCTGTTCAATCCATTGATACCTGCTTCCTGTCCAGATAGAAGCAAGTCTGATGAAGATGAACACCACCCAAGAAAAGATCTTTCTTACGGTAAAATGAATGTCTCAAGATAATAGCAGTAAAAGCAGAATAACATTAAAAAAAAACACGCGCGCGCGCACGCACGCGCACACACTAAAATCTAAAGATGCAAAGAGTTACTGAAACAGTTGTGGAATATTGATCGGTATTAGAATGTTAAGTAGGAGACACTGGACAAGTAATATTATCATTATGGTAGACCATGGGCATGCTCATCACATCATGAGTTGCTTCTCATGGATGGTAAGCTTTGGACAATTTTAGGGGTGTTCCATTTTCCATAGGATGCTTTCCACTGCGTTTACCATTCACATAACTCCTGTTGAATCAGATTTGCTCTTTAGAAGAGGGGAACGGTTTGGCATAATAGCAATGATATTTAACAGGAAATTGTTGATTTCTACAGTCATCTCTACAAAAATAAGACACGTTAAAAAGGCAGTCTTTGCTTAGGAGGCAAAAGCTCTAGGCCCAAATAGGCTTCATTTATTCTTTAGTAAAGGTAGATGTAATGGCATTTTATTTTATTTTTTATAACAAAGGGTGTCCCAGCCCTTTGGGCTGGAATAATCCCTACAGGCCCAGGGAGAGCCGGGTAAATCAACTGTGGCCTCAGTGTGGTAGTGCAGTTTTGAATCCTCAACCTCCGAATGCAAACCATGGATGTAATGACATTTTCAGAGGAGTTTTAAAACCCGAGTTGTTATCTAAGGAGTTAGGTGTCTCATTTATTGCTTCAGTGCTTGAGCAGTGCCTAAGAAGAAGGCGAGAACGTCAATAGGGATTATCGGCCTATCAATTTGAATAAAAGTGCAAACAAAATTCTTGTAAAGGTCCAAGAAAATCGACTTTGTCTTTGTCTTCCTTTTATTATATCTAGGGAACAAGGTGCCTCCATTGATAATCGCCAAATTTTAGATTGCTTAAGTAACTACCAGTCCCAAGCCCAGGTAAAGGAGAAGGGTTGCGTCAACTAGGTTGATAGCCGACATAAAACTTTTGTCACAAGTTCGACATGAGTTTTGAGCATTCTTAATTGCATATAATGTTGGTTGTGAAGATCATTTTAGAAGTTTTATATGAGTGCCACGTGTTCGCTACAACACAGGACCGTTCCATGTGATGGATGAGATCATGTATTGTGAAGAGGTTCGAATGAGAATTACTAGAAATGGCCTCACTCTAATCACTCCTTATAATTCACAAGCTTTGAGACGGGTGCCTCATGAGAGACTAACAGATGAATAAATTTGATCTAATAAAGGTGTTTTCCTCTTTCCCTTTTCTCAAAGGTCCCTCAACAAATTAGAATATTTGGCCAAAACAAAGAATTGTTTCAGGGAAGAAGAAGATAGTGATTCTTGTTGTTTTCTTCTTCCCCACCTTCTCTTTATATAGGCAATAAAGGAAGGAGTTGTTGAAGAGACAGGATGAAGTTCTCCATTTTCTCTTTGAAAAAGAGAAAGTGGAAGAAGTTAGAAGGAAAAAAAAAAAAAAAACATCCATATCGCCAAACTTATCGGATAAGTTCTCCTACCCCTTCACAACTACTAGCTCACCTTAATCGATCGCAGCAGCATCTCCATTGTCGAATCCATCCTTCCATTAAAATCCTCCTCCTTCACTGAATCCCCACCCCCCTCCCCTCCACCATCAGTCTTACCATCTCAACCATCCTCTTAGAGAAGCCCCCTAATGATTCCAGTTCTACCTCCAAACTGCTCTATGTTGCCAAAGCGTTAGAATCACCATCAGGTTCTCCTTTATCATACGATTGATCCAACCCTCTAATGTCTCAATTGGTATTGTAAAAGCCTCGTTCTCCTTCATCAACTTCCTCATCTCCTTCGGATCCTCCTTGCAGCTCTTTTCCAAATCCTGGCCTTCCGACAGCAATTACTCGATCTGATCATTCTTCACGTTGAGATTGCTGGACAGAGCTTTTCGATCTCTGCCAACATCGTCAAGGTGGGTTTTGACGAGGAGATAATCATTCGTCAGTGATTATATGGTTTTCCTGTGGTCAATTTGAAGGGAATTGAGCTCTTGTTGGTTATGATGCACGGATACTTCAAAATGGGCAACGAATCGTGTCGTATCGTATCCGATACTTCACTTTTTACATGTAAAATCCATGTCCATGCCTTATTTGTGCCGTATCTGAGCATCATAGCTTGTTGGAGGTCCGACAGGGTAGAGTGGAGACGATCATGTCTTTTCTTCTAACTTATCCTACTTTATCTTCTTCAATGAGAAAATGAAAGACTCCACTATGCACCTCCATTGCATCTCTTCAACGGTTACTTCCTCGAATGCCTAAGTAAGGAAAAGGTGAGAAAGAAGAAAACATCAAGAATTGCTATCTTCTTCTTCCCCTTGACTAGTCTTTATTTTCGCCAAATATTCTTAGTTGCCAAAAAAAACCTTTGAGGAAAGGAAAAGAGGAAGAAACCTTTAATTAGATCAAATTCATCCATTCGTTAATTCTCTCATCAAACAACAATTTTAAAATCTGAGAACAATAGGGCGTGGAACTAAAATGACTACACATCTCCAGAGAGAATATATGCTAAGCCACCGTCTAACTAGTGCAATCCTACTCTCCTACCCTAGACCCGTATAGTCACACTGGATTGAATGCCGCTCTTACCCTTAAGCTACATCCAACCCAATCACATATGCTTAGCCTGCTTATCGAGTAAAATAATTTTTCAACAAACCATTTTAAAAATTATCTTCAAATATATTGTCTATGTAATACAATTTTCTAAAAAGTTTGTATAAAACCAATAATCACTTGATATTGCCGCGGCAAATAAGAGCAAGCGAACAAATAAAAACCAATGTAATTCCAAGAAGTTTTTCCCATGCCCATACGAAGCTTAGCATCATCACAATTGCTTCCCTAGCATGATTGCTCGTCGGTCTCCATATAATCAGGTCCACATTTTTGGGATGAGCTTTATGATTGTGGATAGACGATTTTTAAGAGTACTTTGTTCCATGTGAGTGGGAGATGTTTGACTTAGTGGGATGGGACTTACTACCATGTCACCAAACATGGTCCTAAGCACTTAAGAGTAACAAAACGCCCCTCACTAATAGGGACGTTTCATTTCTTCTTAACTTCTTCCATTTTCGTTTATTCATTGAGAAAGCAGAAACCCCATTATGTCTCTTCAACAGCTCCTTCCTCCATTGCATATATAAGAAGAAGGTGAGAAAGAGGAAAAATAGAAAGAATCACTATCTTCTTCTTCCCTTTGACTATTCTTTGTTTTGGCAAAAAATTCTAAGTTGTCGAGAGACCTTTGAGGAAGGAAAAGAGCAAAAACTATTTCATTAGATCAAAATACATTCATGATTCATCCGTTAGTTCTCTCATCAGGCATCCATCTCAAAGTTTGTGAATAATAGGGAGTGATTAGAGTGAGGTGATTTCTATTAAATCTCGCCTGGGCCACTTAGCGATACACGATCTCATCTATTACGTAATTCAATCTCGTGTGATGTAGCGGACACGTGGCACTTAATTCAAAGCTTCTGCAAAGATCTTTGGCTAAAACTCATCTTGAAGTTATGACAAAAGTTTTACGCCAGCTATCAACCTCCCCGGCGCAACCATTCTCCTTTATCCGGGCTTGGGACTGGAAGTTACTTATGAGCAATCAAGATCGAGTCTAAAACTTGTAGATTATCAAGGAAGGCACTCTATTCTCTATATATAATAAAATGAAGATGAAGACAAAGACAAAGCCGATTCTATAGGACTTTTAAAAGAATTTTGTTCGCACTTCTAATCAAACCAACAAGCCGTTAATCCTTATTACCGTTCTCGCGTCCTTCTTAAGCACTAAAACAATAAATGAAAGACCTGACTCCTTAGATAGCAGCTCTAGACATAAAACTCCTCTGGAAATACCATTACATCCGCCTTCACTAACTCCCAAGACCTTTGAAAAGAATAAAGGAAACCCAACCATGTAAGATCCCAACCCAATTAAATTATTTTTATTGTATAGTTTTTCTACTTAAATAAATTAGATTAATTCAATTTAGGGGAGATTTTGTTGCATTGGGCAATTAGGGCGCAATTAGAATTGGGCGCAACTTAGACCTAATTGCATTTAATTAATTACATAATTATGGAGATTAAATAAAAATTGGGTTAGTTCATTAATTAGTTGGGCTTCGATGGGACCCAACTTGGACCCATCTGAGTGATTGGTGAACTTATTTGAAAGATGTGGGTCAAACCATAAGTTGAGAGGGACCCATCTTTACTTGAAACTTGAAAGGATACCTCTGTGGTAGGGAACACATGTAACCAATGGGTAAGACACAACAAAAATTAGGAGAAAGTCCTTGAATATAATTAGAACACCATAGACTGGATTTGATTTTAGAAGTCTTAGGCCATGTTTGGGACCACTAGTCTATTTCTTAAAGACCATTCAAAATAGACCCATAAAAAAAAGAGCCATAGAAAAAAGAGGCTAGAATCCAAAGAGGTGTTTCGTAATGCAAGGATCTATGTTAAGTAGACTTTTTTATATCAATGGTTGAGAGTTTTTCACAAATTTCTTGAGATCCAAAAGGTATTAGGCTATGAAAATTGACCCTTTGGCCTTCCAAAGAGATATAACGGTTTGGATCTTGTGTTTGGGGCTCACATAATCCACAAAATTGCATTCGATGGCTCACGTTTTTTGCACATCTCGAGATTGGTGATGATCCAACGGGTGAAATTTGGTCTCATGGTCATGCTTCATCTCGTGAACATTTTCAATGGTTTGGATCTTGTTTTACATGCCCATACAGAATAAATAAATAAATAAATAAATAAAACTGAAAAACTTTATTGCTCATGGACAAATCCAATATTGAGCATAATACATCAACAGTTGTTTTTGTCTTGCAAATATCTAGAGATTCAAAAGGTATCAAGTCTTGAAAATTGTCTACATAGCCGTTTTCAGCCTTCTAAAGAGATCTAACGGTTTTGATCTTGTGTTTGGGGCCCATAGATCATAGCAAATTGCATCCAATGGCTCACGATTTATTTTTTTTTGCACATATCTCGAGATTGGAGATGATCCAATAGCTGAAATTTGGTCTCATGGCCGTGTTTAATCTTGTGAACATTTCCAACGATTTGGATTGTGATGGAAACTCTTCTATTTTGATAAAAAAAAATTAAAAAATGGACTGGGGCGTGAATAGGTAAAGTCACAATTCACCCACCTCTTCTTTTTTGCCTCTTAAACATGCAACCAAAGGTGAGCTATGTGAAATAGAGGCATTGTCTCTATTTCTCTACACCATTTAGAGGCATTGTGACGTCGCCACTTGCCAAACGCCTCTATTTTCAAAATCTCTACCCGATTTAGAGATTTTGACAAATAAAGGCAAAATATAAACTTGCTAAAAATGGGATTAGACCACTAGGATTAAGAGTCATTTTCCTAATCCAACTAGGACCCACTCTAAATTCATTAAAGGGAGATCGTGAGACCCCTCTCCCATTCCCATCTTGTGCTCCAAGGAAGTCTCAGCGAAAACCCAAGATCCCATTCGGCCCACCCTCTCCACTTGACAACTCTCTCCCTCTCTTTTGGAATCTCTCCATCCTAGGTGGGCTTGCTTCCCTCTCTTTCTTTCTTTTTAAGGGTTTCTATAGTCTCTCCTCCTAATATCTTACAAGCCTTAATCCTCGTCTCTCTTTTGGGATTTTGCGAATTGAAGGCCTAATTAGGGTTGGAATATTGGGGAAAACGCATGGGATCGACGAAATCGACATAGGGTGTTGGATTGGCGTGGAGGATTGCTTGAGTTCAATGGAAGAGGTAAGTAAACAACCACCCATAGTTACTGATTTGTACTAGATTTACCTTTGATTCAGATTATATTCATTCATAGAAACCCAATTTAAGGCTAGATCTTTACTTTGGAGTTAAAATCAATTGTATGTAACTATGGTGCTCCAAATCCAAGATTCTCTAGAGGAATAGACTACTGTGAAATGGAAAGGGCATAACATGCTCAAACTAGCAGTTATACTGCTGGCCAGGAGTCATGTGGGGCCTGTCCTTGATGGCCGAACCAAGCTTGGCCATGGTTGGACTTGCTTAGGTCATGGGAAGGGCTGGAGAATCTGTAAGTTGTGAGATTTTCAGGGTTTGGGGTACTTTGGGACCTTTAGACATTATGATTTGGCACTCGTTGTTGGACTTCTTCATTAGGTTCTTCTTTGATTATTTCAATTGGATCAAGTAAGAGGGACATAGATGACAAAAAAGCTCCTTCACAGGTCACAAAATAACAAAAAGTCAAGGTGGATTTTGAAATTTTGTACTTATTTATAAGACCCCTCTTCTTTTCTTGTCTCTTAAAGTGACCCTTCACTTGAATTCACTTTACAAGTGAATTACCCGATGGAGGTTTGGAGATTTGGGTATCTAGACAATGAATCTAGTGTCAATACTTGTTTAATAAATACAGAAAAGGGGGCCAGCCGTAGGTAAGGTTTAGGCTTGACCTTCACCTACGAATCTCCGGGAAGCATGTACGGGAATTATGTGAAATTAACACCCAAACTACCATCAGAAGTGCCTAGTTAATCTAGATTAGATCTAAAGGTATTGTAGTCCTTCAAATTTAGTTTGAAACAAACTAGGGTGTCTAGGATCCTATTAAATCATAGTGCTAACTTGGCATAATAACAGGCATGTGGAAGGGTGATTCAATGGCCTAGGTTGGATGCTTGTAACTGTTCTCTTGAATCTTAATTAATCTTGATGTAAAGGTATAATTAAGTGCTCTCTTGTCTATATGCCTAAATGCATGTATCCTTCTTGCATAGGAGTAAGTTACTTGTCGCTTGCGTTATTCTATGAATGGAACTAAGGACCTAGAAGGGCCTAGTTTATCCCTAAATGAGGATTATTTACTTTTAATTAGGAAAAAGGACTGCTGATTGTAAAATGCAAACTTAATAGAATCGGCATATACTTGGAGTAGCTCCATTAGATTATTCATGCTTGCCTTGAAGAATGCCTAGTAGAAGCCTTTTCCTTGAATTCTCGAGCCAGCACCACTCAGCTGTTTAAAGTCTAACACAACCGGGGCAACTTTGTAAGTGACTATTTATTATCTTGCAATCTGCAGATTGGTATTCTCGAGGTGGAATGCACGTCACTGGGTACCGCACTTGTTCTTGAAGAAAGTAATGCAATCTTGGGTACCAATTTATCTTGGCCGGGCAAATTCCCATGCATCTTCTCTATCACAACTCTTAGGAGTATGGGAGGATGGTGATTCTATCCTGTGATGGATTAGCTTATATGGTATGCCAAAGTTCATTAAGATGTTTCTTGATGTTTAGAATTGCTTTTAAATGATTTTATGGTATCTCAATTCTTGCATAATCTGCCTAGTTAAGCCTTTTTTTTTTTTTTATAACAACCTAGTTAAACTATTTTGATCTCTTATGAATAATACATGTCATTTACTTTCCCTTTTTGAACTTGTATAAATTTTGTGGTTATGAGATGTTAGCTTGCTAGGTTTTCCCAAACCTAATACTACCTTCGGCACTTGTAGGTGACAACACCCCTTCCGACGAACCAGAGGGAACGGCGATCGAAGAGGAACTGCAAGGGCAATATGCATAGAGTGCAGACGATATAGTTTAAAGATATCGTGCTCACGTCAGAGAGTCGGCAAACATAGTTGTTTAGTTTTACTTATTATAACACTGGTTTAAGATTGTTTGTTAGGGCCTTTGGTTTGGCCATGGTTTATTAGGAATGTAATTAGTTGGATTTATTTATTACCCTTGACATTTTAATTAGTAACTTGACGTTACTGTATTTAATTAAAAAAAAGATTTTATATACCGTCTTATGATGATACCTACGGTGGCATGATGTTATTATATTTCGCTGCAAATATTTTCGAGGTGAATTAATCTAATATTGTGGATTCCATTATTTTATTGACCGCGGCAAAGGAGGCTTTAATAGCTTGAAGTATATCTAAACAAATTTTACTAAACTGTAGACATTTCGATAGTGTTTGCACTAGACCCTCCTTTATATAGAGATGGCTATAGAAATTCAACAATTTCCCATTAAATGTCATTCCTATTATACCAAACCATTCCCCACTTCTAAAGAGAAACTTTAATTTAACGGAGTGATAGCATTACCTTACCATGAAAAAACTCAGTATTTTGATTGACCTGTTCAACCCACTTTTTCCAAGAGTTTTATCATCAATAGATCTCATTTGGAGTAAATTTATATTGAAAATTTGAAATTTCCCTAGGAAAGCTGCTTGTGCGATTTTCTTTTTATTAGATAAACCACATGTTGCCTCCTTAACATCGAAGTCAGAAAATCCTGCTATGAGGGAAGCCATAATTGAATCATTGGAAACAAACTCTCTATTCTTCTATTCTTTCAATTTATGTTTTAGTAATTTCAACTTCTGACTCGGCTGAAAACCCAACGAAACCTCCACGGCAAAACCTAGCCACCAATCACTCACTTTCCCAACAAAATGATTTTACTCCAACCACATGATCTTAAAGCCAAAATGGCAAAGGACCCCAAGACTCCATGACAGCTTCCAACACTACTAGACGAATAATTAAAAGTTAGACTTGGAAGAGTATGCTGAGCCACCGTTTGATATAGATCTAGCCATTCCCCCGAAACAAAGCAAAGATCTATCTTGACCGTAGATGACTCCTTCTAGTTGTTAGACCAAATATTTGTAGCATTTATCATATGAATATCAAGACGATTATAATGCCTCATCCAATCTAAAAAAGGCCACATTTGATGAGTAATAGAACCTCCACTTAGTCTCTCGGATGGGAACTTAGTCAAATTGAAATCATCCCCCACGCACCATGATTCCTTGGAGTCGCATCAATGGTATGCTTGAATTCAACCACACCAGAAAGGAAAAGAAATCTTAATAGAATCAAATTAACTTTCATGGCTTGATCAACATGTATATAAAGATATCCTCCCTTTTTTTAAGTCAGACCAGCTAGGTACGGAATCTGAAGTTGCTTTTGAAGTGATTTCAGTTCATTTTAGGTTCAAAGACTAATTCAACAAGTGACATATAAATGAGGGTTTGGTTGAATCATTAGTATAGAAGAGTCTGCCTAAGTAATTGATTGTCGTGTACTCGTGTTGGTATGTTGTCATCTTTTTGCTTGGGGTTGTCTTTGTGTGTCTAAACTCCTATATTCAAGCAACTTGAGACCCTATAGTGGAGAGTTTTGAGAAGAAATTATCTACTCGGGAGGGTAGATACCCATATTTTGGAAGGACTACCTTGATTCATTTGGTTTTGGATTAGTTTACAGATTTACTTTTTTCTCAACACTTTCAGAAGTCCAGTAAGCGCAGTGCATCAAATTGAATGCATCCATCATGTGTAATGACCCGGAATCCGGGGCCATTCGAATTCCGTGTTGAGACTTATAAAAGTATCACATTCACATCATAAATCAAAATCATTCGATGCATAGTAACCGGGCTTTTTGCAAAAATCAGAATTTTTAATTAAAAGAATATCCAGATCAAATAGCAATGTTAAAATAAAGAAGTAAACCACATAACGTCCCAATATAGTCTTTGTAATTTCAAAATAATCAACTAAAGTATGTGTCTAGGTATTTTGTGAGTAGGGACCTCCAGCCTTTCTAGGTTTAGCATACTTGATGAACACTGTACATCATCCACAGGCTCCAACACACTAATCCTCTCTTCCTTCTACAACTTCCTCTCTAATTCTAACTTAACTCCAACCCAGACTTGTCTTTCTAGGGGATTGATTAGCAGTGTGTGAAGAAAAGGGAAGGGGACGGCCCAATATATATAGTTTCTAAGACTAGATGGTATAGAACTTTTACCATGCAAGAACTCTCCCTGGATAGGAGTTCTATTCCTATCTAAACTTCCTCACTATACTGAGTGGAATACAACCAAGGATTAAAAGGTTGGGGCCCATCCAACATATATACAATAAGAGAGCTTCATTAGTAAGGCCTCCTCTAATGAAATTATAAATCCGTAATGACATATATATATATATATATTATTATTCTAGACCCTAAGTCAGGGTCTCATGATTTTCTGTGGAATAATTTAGCAGATCATCAGAGATTCCATCTTATCAACCGGAAAAATGTTTGTAGACCTCTCTCCTAGGGTGGTTTGGGAATTTGCTCCATTAAGCAAGTTAATGTTGACTCGTCAGGTGAGTGATTATGGAGTGTTGGAAAAGGAAGAGAAGGTATGTGGCGACATCTTATTATTTCTAAGTAGAGAGAGACGTTCTATTGGCACACAATTTTCCTCCCTTCCCACACACATTAAAAAAAAAAAAAAAAAAAAACACTGTGAAATTACCATTTTGCCCACCCTCTCCATTTCTGTCTCCCCACCCCCCCTTCACCTCCGGCTCCAGCCTGACCGGCGCCGGCCGGTCCCTCTCCTCTCCCTCCCCACTGTTTTCTCCCTCTCCTCCACCCTCTCCCTCCCCACTGTTTCTCGCTCCCCATCCGTCTCCCTCTCCTTTCTCTCCCTTCTTTTCCCAATCCAAAACAGCCATTGCAAACCGGAATGTAAGCAAGAGAGAGAGGAGGAGAAGAAGAGGTGAAGAACGAAGAAGCAAGGGTTTTGTTCATAAAAAAGATAATTTTTCCTATATAATCCGAATCAAATTCAGAAGAATCTGATGGAAAATCGAACATGATTTCGAGATCGGTTTCTCCGATCACAATCTTGACAGGTTCGTTCTGCAATTGGACTTTCCATTTCCAAGGGAGAGAGGAAGAGACGGGGAAAGGAAGGGAGAGGGAAAAAAGGGGAGAAAAGAGAGAAAGGAGAGGCAGAGAGATGAGGAGGAAGAGACAGGGAGAAAGGGAGGGAGAGGGAGTGGGGGAGGAAGAGGGAGAGAAGGGGAGGAGAGGGATCAGCCGGCGCTCGCCGGTCCAGGCGGAGCCGGAGGTGAAGGGGAAGGTGGGGGGAGAGAAAGGGAGGAGGAAAGAGAGAAAACAGTGGGAAGGGCGAGGGAGGAAGGGAGAGAGGGAGGGAGAGAAAGAAAACAGTGGGGAGGGAGAGGGAGGAAGGGAGGGAGGAGGGGAGGAGAGGGATCGGCCGGCGCCGATCCTCACCGGAGCCGGAGGTGAAAGGGGGAGTGGGGAGAGAGAAAGGAAACTGGTGGGCAATACAGTAATTTCACAGGTTTTTTTTTTCTTTTTCTTTTTTTAAGTCCGCGTGGGAAGGGAGATTTCTTGTGTGCCAATAGCAGCTCCCAGTAGAAATTGGCTAATAATGGTTGACTTCTTCATTCTGCTTTTTTCTCATGCATCAGGTTTTATCGTGGTCAGTTGTTGCTGTAAAGGAGAGCTTCACCCAAGCATTCACTAGAGCATTGGTGATGGCACTTGACTTCAGTTTGAAAGAACCTTTGGTGTGATGATGTCTGTCTACATGAGGCTTTTCCTGGTTTTCATTCAGTGTATATTAATGGGGCAGCGTTAGCGTCTAATTATTTTGATTGAGTAGGTAGTACAGTTGTGTGAACCCCAGTTTCTTTTTCTTTTTTTTTCTAGGATTCGCGAGATGAGGAGATTGATATGTTGGTGCATCATCTGCTTCTTAAATCTGTTTTTATTCCAAACTATTGTCATCATGCTCGGGTTTGGTGGATTCACTCGAGGGTGAGTTTTCTATCAAATCTTTTTATAATGCATTGGTTGTGTCAACTGTGGCTTCTCAGAGGTATCAGTGTCTATGGAGAACTCCAAGGGCTGTAACCTTTGTTTGGACACTATTCTCAACAGAGTTTTTAACTACTGCCCAATTGAAGAGGCAGCTTTGGTACTGTTTTGTGATGGACTGCTGCATTTTGCATTTGCAAGGACTGGATGCCAACCATTTGTCGATTCACTGTCCTTTTGCTGCTTTAGTTTGAGGACATCTTTTAGTCTTTCTGGTGTTTCTTGGGTTATTTCAAGGACAGTTTTAACCCTTTTGGAGTCTTGGCACTTTGGGTTGAAAAATATCAGAGGGTTGGTGTTTTCCTTTAGTGGTTGTTATATGGGTGGATTCGTGAGAGAGGAATAATTGTACCTTCTGAAATAAAGTTGATATCCCAGAAGACGTAGTGAGAAAAGTTTGTGCTCATCTCTGATTGATTGGCAAAATCAGATGAGTTTCAAGGTATCCTGGTTCCATAGTGTGCAGGTGTTGGTCGGAATGGTGAGGCGCTAGCGTTCTAATGTAATGTTTTCCTCTTCTTTGTTTTGTGCAAAATGATTAACAATATTTGTTTTTCGCACCATTTTTATTAGCGATTGAATAACAGAATATAGTTCCCTATTCAGAAAATAAAAAAGGAATATGAAGGAGGTCAGGTGTGCAGAACACAACATAGAGATGTAGCTGTCACTTCTTGGGTGACATCTAGGTAACCATTTCCTACCAAATGGGAGAAAATATGTGATGACACTTTGTGGATCATCTTCACCTCTACTCCTTTAACCCTTTAATACAAAGACACTGCTTAGGATTCCAACAACTTCCAATGCCAAACAATCATAAAGGACAACTAAAGAAACGCATCACAAGGACACTGTTCATTTCTTTCCCCCCTCTCATTTGCAACTTCCAAACATCTCCATGCTAAAACAGATAACCCAACAAAAATTTCCCCAATAACTACATTTGGGTATGGTCGAGTTCCATATTACTCAATACCAGAAGCAGCATCCCTGCAATCCACATCAAACCATTCAAGCTAAAAGAGATAACCCAACAGAAATTTCACAAAGAACTGCATCTGGGTATCGTCGAATTCGATAGTACTTAATACCAGAAGCTGGATCACGGCAATTCAGATCGACCCATTCACGACTAACCTCCAAAGACTCCGTTTTTACACTTCAATTAGAAACATCAAACAAATAGTGTACTAAGTAGAGATTGAAAATGCAAAGAAAAAGTTGATTGGTGGAAAAATCACTTACTTTGACGTGATCCCAAGTTTTGGGGACGGTCAAGGGACCATTACTCTTGATAATCTGATAGAGATCTTTGGCTATGACAGATGCCTCTTGGGGTTGAACCTTTGGGTTTATCTTCCTCAAGTTTGGACTGCATTTCCTCGAGAAATACCTCACAAACGTAGCCGTAGCGCCTTGAATCAGCATTTCTCTCTCTCTCTCTCTAGCTATCAATCTATGTATTAGGAAGAGCTGTCGATCTCTGCTTTGAAGTTTCGTGTTTTCATTCTTTTTTCCTTCTGCTGTGTGTGCTGAAGTAAAAACCCTAGCTTGTTTTGGGAGTAGAGAAGCAAAAACCCTTTGTTTTGGGGTGCGTAACGGTACCGCCGAAACAGTTACGTCAAAAAGTGGGGATGTAAATGGTTATTAATTCTCCAATTACCCAAGGTTCTCACCGGTTAAAAATGGGGTAAAGATCCTTATTTAGGCCCCAATACGTAAATGGATCCGGTTAGGATTCCACCTTAGTTTGAACCAGTGGACCTGAGACCCGACATATTTCCTCAATTTTTTAAAATCTCTATCAAAAATTATATTTTTTTATATCATTCTATATCTAAATCCGGACCCAAATCTAGACCCGTTCCATATATAGTTCTGGTTTCGGTTCTGGAGCCAAGAAACCAGTTCTGGGTCCGGATCTGGTTCCACATTTCCCTTAATGGTTCTGGTTCCGAGTCCACCATGGACCCGGACCAGAACTGACCCGTTTACAACCCTATCGAAAAGGCATATCTATGGGTTAAAGTCCAACGCATATTCGACCACTTTTTAAAAAGGGTCAAGTAATTCAACTGGCACCTATTACAGGTCAACTTGACCCAATCCATTAAACTCGATTCAGTGTGAAACAAGTTGTTTAACCTAATTCACTAGTGCTACTACCTGGGGGCCACAAGGGTTTTATACGGCTTCTTTCTAAGTCTGGAGGGATTAGTCATTCCCAAAGATTTGGGAACCCTCCGTTAACAAAAAAATATAAATATCCAACATGTAGAAGATTAGCCCAAACACGATCCATTTCAAATATTAAGGTATTATTTGAGTTAAGTTATAGACGATAAAACAATCCGACATAAAGCTCAGCTTATTATAAACTTTTAGATGCTAAACTGTTAAACCACCAAATTATTTGAATGGGTTTATTTATGTGGGTCGAGCTTAAACCAATCCATTTAAATTGGTTATACGGGCTGAGTATGTTCACCCTAACCAACCCATTTAAATGCGAGTAAGGTTGTCCTGACCCGGGACCAACCTATATATTTTGAACCCAAAAAAAAGTTATCGGGTCAATTTTTAAAACCCTTGTTGGGAATGGGGGCTGGTTTTTATATCGTGGTGGTGTATATGATCATATGGGCTTCGAAAACATGGGCCAATGGGGGGCGGGCCCATATATAAAATATAATTAATTTTCTTATAATATTTATCTGAGAGATGCCAATGCCACATCCCAAACTTCTCTGAGCACGTCATTTTATTTTAAGATCAATATATTTATGTATGAAATTACCAAAATGGACATCATTCGTAGTTTCATACCTCATCATTCAGAGCGGGAACGAGAGGGGGAGAATGAGAGGAGAGAGGGTCGGGTGAAAGTGAGGGAGAAGAAGGGGAGTTAACTGGGGAGTTGAGGATGATTTTTCTGTTCTTCTTGTGATTGGTACCGACTTGCTTATTTTTGAATTTTTTTAGGGGCTTTTAGCATACGGGATATAAAAGACCATAAATTTCTTAAAATGGTGTTGATCAAAACCATATCCCATATGTGGGTACTATACCTGGGACCCCAAATTCATTTTCCAATTATACCCATTTTGTGCGATATTGCACAATTTATGCGATATCGCACAAACTGTTGGATCTCCCTTTTACGTTTTTCTCTGTTTCCATCTCCTAAAGCACTTAACCTCATTTTTTTTATTCTGCGACCTTCCCGTTCCTATGACTTTCTTGATCGTTAAAAAAGATTTCCAAAAAGTGTAGTCATTCATTCTCTTCACCTAAAGATGATTCATGAGAAGCAATTCCTAAAAAGGGTATATAGACCCCCCAAGTTTTACAAGGTATTAATATTGTGGATCCATCTCTTGTCCTCAGGGTAAAGTTATCACATCAAGACAGTGACCAAATGAAAAAGAAAAAGGAAGAAGAGTTGTGAGGAAACCTTGAGATACTTTTGGATTAAATGGGAGAAACCCTATTGAAAACCTTTTTTTAACGATGGAGAAAGTAGTAGAAACCAAGAAAGTCGCAAGAAGTAATGGATTTTAGTTCTTTAGGAGATGGGAACGGAGGAAAATATAAGAGGAAAAGCTATTATTTCCACCTTTAGTTTGTGCGATATCGCACGGATTGTGCAATATCGCACAAAATGGGTAGAATGGGAAAAATAATTTGGGGCCCATGTCTGACAACCACATTTGGGATATAGTTTTGGTCAACACCATTTTGAGGAATTCATGGTCTTTTATATCCCGTATGGTCAAAATCTTTTTTTTTTTTAATTTAAAAGTAATACTACAATCATAGTTTTCCAAGGATTATTTAGAGAAAGGGAGAGAAAGTTTACACAATCCTCCATTTGCTTTGAGAGATTAATTTTCTCTACTCTCCACCGGATTAAACTAGAGATCAAAAGTGGGCCGTGCCAATACTTTTTTATGGGGCCGGGCCTAGGCCTGTCAATTAAGCACCTTAGAATGGGTATCCGGCCCGAGCCTAAAAATACAGGGCTTTAGGAAAAATTGAGCCTGGCAGGCTGGGCTTGGACGATGATTTTAAAGTTCGGTTAAAATAGGATTGGGAATGGACAAAATTGTCCCAGCACTCCCACGAGCAAATATTCAAATTTTGTTTGGTGTAGTGCAAACGATACGTGAAAGAAAACCAACAGATCTAAAAAAAGAAAAAAGAAAATACAGGTTCAACCACTCCCTTTTGGACTTTATAAATGCTCAAAACAATGGCTTTTAAGTGGTGTATCCGGAGAAAAATTACACACCAAACATTGGATTTTGCATACATCTACTGGAAACTTGGTCCGCAGAAATGATGCTGCATGAAGTTGCTTTTAAGCCAAATCCAAAGAACCATACCCTCTGATCAAGCCATACCCAAGAACTAATGATGCCGGAATTAGAATCTCTCTAACCAAGCCTTCATTATGGCCCCAAACTGAATTAGACATCACATTAATCATTACTCTTAGATAACGTTTAAAATACTTCGTCATTATAAATTGTTTCTATGGATGATGGTTTAGGTTATCATATTTTTAAGAGAAATTTACGGCGCATGTCCCCGTAGGACCCCATTCAACTCTTAAGGTCCCAGAAACACCATATTTATAGATAAGGTCCTCGATATCGACCATTATTATGGTCAATATCGACCATTCTGCGGTGGTTGCTCCCTGATGGTCGATATCGACCATTATATCAGTCATAGTTTCTTCAACATGTGATTGTCTTATTTGCTAAACACAGCAGAATAGTCAATATTGACCATATCGCGAAATAATAATAATAATAAAAAAAAAAAAGACAAATATGAGTTTTCTCTCTTGGCTGGTGCTTCATTAATTGGCCAGTGACAATCAATGCCCAAATGGCAAGATTGGCCCAGCCTCCCAGAGCACGGTGCAGCTCTGGCCCGTTCAATGCGGCGAGCCAGTGGCCAAAATGGTCTATTTGCAAACAACCAAGGGCCTGTTTGGGTGTAACCCAAACTCTGCCTAAATGGTCTGTTTGCAATGAAATATGAACAACAAATAGCAATTTCTTCTCAATTATTGTCCCTTTGCTTCCTTCTCTTTGTCACACATGATAACCATTTTGTGCCACTACAATACACTGCATTGTCCCTTGGTCCTTTGGTTCTAAAAACACATTGGGTTGTAGTTTTGCTAGATCATAAATTACAGAGCTGGAGTGGTTATGTATCTTGTTTGTTTCAATTTATGGCATTAGAGAATGATCGATATATCATTTCTAAAATCAATGTCATGTTTGGATTTATAGAATTTGGCATCCATGAAACTCATACTTACCATAATAGTTACTAATTAGTTAACTTTTTATGGGAGGAGAGGAGATTTTGACATGTAGTGTCGAAATCTAATTATAGGAATTGGAACTAGAAACCCCACATTGTACCTACAAACAAAGAAAGATTTCTCAAGATGTGAAATTCGCCAAAACCTCTTTAAGGTCCTTCCAACACCTATGGAACAATGTCAATGTTCCTTCAAAAACTCTTTAAGATCCTTCCACACCTATGGAACAATGTCAATGTTCCTACAAAACCTTAGAACCTATGGTGCGTAACAAAGGTGTTTGATCAAATGCTTGAGAGAGATTTTTCCTCCATTGAAAGGTTTGAGAGAGAGATTGTGCTTGTTTTGTATGTGGGATGATGTCCTGAATGGGGAGAGAGAAGAAGATGGTCATATTGAGGCGACCCTCCCTCCTCCTCCTCCGAGGGAGAAAACTCATATTTGTCTTTTTTTTTTTTTTTTTTGTTATTTCGCGATATGGTCCATATCGACCATTCTACTGTGTTCAGCAAATGAGACAGTTACATGTTGTAGAAAACCTGACTGACATAATGGTCGTTATCGACCATCAAGGATAGTTGATATTGACCATATCGCAAAACAAAACAAAAAAAAAAAAAAAAAAAACCACACAAGGACCCCTCCCGTGTCCAATCTGATACGGGGTCTTGGTAGGATGTATGGGGTCCTACAGGGATTTGTCTCGTAAATTCCTCTATTTTTTATGTTTTGAATTCATAACATTTAATTACTTTCTCTGAAAGAAAACAGCTCGTTAGAGAGAGCTTGTAAATCCAAAAGGAATCTCTCTCTCTCTCTCTCTCTCTCTCTCTCCCCAACCGAACCAACATAGGTTAACAGATCTTAACAGATTATTCATAACAAGTTATCCTTATAATGTTAACAAATTATTCAAACATGTTGTAATTATCTCTTGACAAAAACATACAAACCAAAATATACGGATATGAATAAACAAATAGAATAGGCGTACACATAATTTAAAAAAAAGATGAGAGTTTAAAGACAGGTTCACACTCGGTGTCCGGTGACAAAAAATAAATAATTAGAGAATGTTTAGCTTATATTCAAGATCATGCTAAGTCCTACCCCGCACAGGACGAGATTTAATGTAGACTCATTCAATGTAGGGCCGGGATTGGACAACCCATAGCAGGCCCGCCCAATATTCAAGACGAGATTTAATGTAGGCCCATTCAATTTAGGACCGGAATTGGATAACCCATAATAGGCCCGCCCAATATTCAGGGCGAGATTGGACAACCCCAACTTAGGCCCACCCCGTCCCATTGACAGGCCTGCCCGGGCCATGCCATACCTGGGCAACTGGGTGCTTCCCTTAGCACAGCCCCAGTTGTGAGGTGTTTGGCTGTGCAGGCATGGGTTGGCCCCTTTTTTTATTTTTTTAAAGATCTTTTTAGTTTTTTCAAAGAACATAGAGGGTCCCATTTGTTTTCATTAAGATACTTTTAGGAATTTTTTTTTAGGAGATACTTTTAGGAATTGAATACCATTAAAGAAACATAAATTGAATACCATTGAAAAACTTTACAACTCTGTAATAAATACCATATTACCATTAAAATCACAACTTAGAATACAACTTTTAATTTAGTAACTAGGAAAGTCGATTACAATTGAAATGAAAATTATAAATTTGAATTCCGACTTTAAATAAAATCACATATTTGAAGAAAATTAGAGAGAGTGGAGATGTGTGGTGAGAAAGAGGGGGAGGGGGGTTTATATTTATAGGCCATATATGATACATGTTAAAAGGGAGGAATTTACCAAATAAATCCCTGTAGGTCCCTATACCACTCATGGGGTCCCAAGAAAACCGTATTATCGGATTAGGTCCTCAAGGTCTGTATTTATATTTTTTTTTGTGTTTTGGCTCTATGGCCGATATCGGCCGTAATATTGGCCGATATCGGCCGTTATGCGACATCCCTATTTCTCTCGTCCCGATTGTGTTTTGCTCACAACTCTCGTTGATGCGACATCCCTATTCCTCTCCTCGACTGTTGTATGGCGATTTTTTCCCTTTCAGAAACCATGTAAAAAAACTTCTGTGAATCGGTTGTTGGACTTCATTAAGAGGTAGGTTTGTACATTAAACACACATCTTAATGCACTATCTTCTCTAATGTGACATCGTAACATTGATTTATCTCCATTAATGCATTCTTGTTAACCCTAGATCTCTGTAAAATCCTCTGTCATCATTAGAGTACCCGGTCTCTAAACCAGGCTTTCTTTAATGCTTATAGAAGAACTTTCTGTTTGAAGGGTTTGTAAAAAACCCACTTTCATCAATCGAGTACCCATTCTCCTTTATTTCATTCTTGTTAACCCTAGAACTGTCGAAAATCCACACTCATCATGAATACCCTAGAACTGTTTGAGAGAGCGTCATTTTGAAACATTCTGTGTAGTCATTTTCAGGGTTCTGTTCATTCCAGCAGCTGGAGCTATGGTGGGTCGTGCATTCCATTTTATTTATGTTTAGTGTGCATCAGTAAATCCATAAATGTTATTGTCTAGTTTGTATGTTTGTATATTGTTCTATATTGATCTTGCAAACATGGATACTTCAACGCCAGTATCTCATCCAATTGGAGTTGGTTGTCTTGCTGATTGATGAACAATAGGAAAATAGGTGGAATACGGTCTAAATATTTTTTGAATAGCAGCTAGGGACAAATGAAATGGGTCTAATACCGATCTGTTGTAATTGTCATCCTGAATCTGCCTACATTTTACTGATATCTTCATAATTTTCCTGTGATTTAATGATAGCATGTCAGACAGAGAGGTGTTGTTCATATTCCACTATGACGGTGACTTTCAATTTGACATCAGCCGTCCGGTGTACAGTGGAGGAAAACAAAAAATGAAATATTTATCGTCAGACATCTCTTATCAATGCCTGGCTAACGAAGCAATGGAATCATCCAATTGGGATACAGCCATCCAGAATTTAAGCATGCAATACCTTCATCACAACGGACGGGCATTCTCAATGGCAAGCATTGACGATGATAATGATGTTCGTCTTATGTTCAAAGCATCCGGAAATGAAATGAATGGGATATACTTGTACGTCTCTAATAGTCCGAACAACAATGAAAGTATAGGGGGAGAGGACATGTATGCCTACTAATTGTCTCACTAAATTTTAAATGCGAAATTAATTATTTATGTTAGCACTTGCTTATTTATGCCCCGATTCATTGTAGGTTACGAAGGACCGCAGTAGGATTTAAGAGTCCAAAAATGCCAAGGAGGTCGTCAGCCAGTTTGAAGAGGGAACAAGTGAAGTTATCAACAAGTCCTCGAGAACAACCCACCGCTGATCTCCACGATGACACAGACATGCAATATCCATCTGTGCAGGATGATGATGATGTATGCAATGAGGCGTTAGATGGTCATATCGACCTTGGGATGATGCGTGCTGATGATATCCATCTTAACCGACATCCCTCTAATGGACAGCTTTATTCAAAACCAATCTTCAAGGCCGAATGTTGCAGGGATGAAGTCAATCAAACCAATACCGATCTACGGTCTAATGAAATTCCAAAAGTTGAATTTGATGATAAAATGGAGCCTGATGACATGGAAATGGAATTTGGCAACAACTCCGCAGGAGAGATGTGGATTGGCCGTGTTTTTCCTGATCGACAGATGTTCCGGAATACGTTGGCGAAGTTTGCAATATACGGTAACTTCACTCTTAAACATTTGAAGACCAACATGACCAAAGTGACTGCACGATGCAAAGATCAGGATTGTCCATGGTGTATTCATGCTTCGATTGTCGAATCAGGACCACAATTTAAAGTTAGGACGTACAATCCTAACCATCGATGCTCAAAGCCACTGATGGGCATGGCACATCAACAGGCAACCTCGGCGCTTATTAGAGAGTTCATCATGGAACGGGTCAGGCAGAATGTGAATTTGAAACCGAAGGAGATCATGAATGACTATCAGATGGAGTTTGGTTCAATAATTAGTTACAGAAAGGCTTATATAGCAAAGGAGATGGCACTTTGTACTGTGCGAGGATCATATGAAGAGTCCTTCCAGCTGCTACCCCGTTATTGTAAGGAACTTGAGTTGACTAACCCTGGCACTGTGACAAACATAGATACTACTTCGGATGACCGTTTCAGAAGATTTTTTTGGGCGTTCGGACCGTGCATAAGATCTTACACGTCTTCGTTGAGACCAGTGATTGTTGTAGACGGTTCACACCTTCGAGGCAAGTATCCAGGTGTGTTGCTTGTTGCCGTGACGCATGATGCCAACCATAAGCTACTTCCCATCGCCTTTGCCTTTGCTGAAGCCGAGCGGCGCGATAGCTGGGAGTGGTTCCTTGCGAACTTGTCCATATCTCTAGGAGAGCCAACTAACCTTACTATTGTTTCAGACCGGCAGAAGGGTCTCATTCCAGCGTTGAAGAACACCATACCGCATGCAATGCACTGTTACTGCTGCCGTCACATTGCTGAGAACATCAAAGCTGCTTTCAGTGACGGGGCAATAGTGATGAAATTTTGGCGTGCAGCAACGTCATACAGACCATGCGAGTACGAGGCTTATATGACAGATATCCGTGCAGTTAGCCAGGAGGCTTTCAATTACATTGATGCAATTGGGCGGCAACGGTGGGCAAATGCATACATAGAAGGCCGTCGGTACGACATGCTAACTAGCAATGCAGCCGAGTGCACTAATAGTCTCCTAAAAGACACGCGAGTCCTGCCCATTACGAAACAAGTTGAGGAGATACGAGGAAAGTTAATGGACTTCTATCAAAAGCGGCATCTTCAGTCTGAAAGCATAACAACTCGTCTTACCCCGTATGCGGAGAAAGTTCTCAGTCAAGAAATGGATGAAGCTCGCCGATTGCATGTTCGTGTGGCTGGCATCGTAGAATTTCAGGTTCAGTCTGCGGAGTATGTTGATGTTGTTGATCTCGAACGGAAATCCTGCACATGTCGGAAATGGGAGATATTGGGTATCCCGTGTTGCCATGCTATCGCTGCAATGAAAATGAGAAACTACGATCCATACGAATTCTGTGAGCATTGGTATTTTGCGAGCACGTATCGTACAACGTACAGTGAAGTGATTCATGCTACCCGTGACAGCAAGCAATGGGAGCACACAGCCGAATTGAGAGTTATTCCACCAATGTCCAGTAAACAGCCCGGACGCCCGAAAAAGAACAGGATTCGGACTGAAGGTATTGGTCGTGTTCGAAGGGCAGTAACGTGCTCAAATTGCAAGGGGAGAGGCCACAACCGTGGAAGTTGTCGCAATCCTCCCGTGCTCAGTTGACGAATTAGAACAGCATAGAATGTATATTCATTTTGGCATGTATTCTGGTTGCAGTTTTTTGAAGAAGACCCTTAATGATGTATACAGATAGCTGTCCTTAGGATGTATTAATCAAGGGAGTTTTTATTTCATCACAGTACGCATACCACGACACTCCCAGTTCCTGTAACAACAGGTGCTGCAGCTGCGTGGCGAGTACTTTGATGATGCATACACTTCCATTGATGATGCCTAGATATATGCAAATGTGGACTGTAATTGTGTATTTTGGGAGTCTTGTATTACTGTTTTTCATAAATGATATGTGATCCTTTTTTAATTGTGCACGCTTTATGTGAACATCGAATCTGTATCTGCTTGTTGAACCTCTTCAAGTGAACATAATGAATGGACATCTTGGATCTCAGGAAGATAATTACCTCAGCACAAATCTCACCTACATAAATCTTTCAGGTAACAACCACAGTTTTAACAAAAAAAAAAAAAAAAATTCCAATCTTTCTATGGAAACCAAGTATGCATTGAGGGAGAGCAAGGATATCGGCCATTCTACTCTACATGACCTGTTTTTTATAGTCTCAGTCAAATGAGCCTGAGTATGAAATTATGGCCGATATCGGCTACAGGATCGTTATAGCTGACTCCATTGAGTTCGCCACAGTAGCAGTACCTTAACTGAGACTGAAAAAAACAGGTCATGTATAACTATCGCCGATATCGGCCATAATTCCAAACTCAGGCTCACTGAACTGAGCCTATCAGAAACACTATCGGCCAAAAAACCAGACTCAGGCACCCTTAACTGAGACTGTAAAAATACAGGTGATGCATTATTAATAGAATGGCCGATATCGGTCGTAAAATCGACCGATATCGGCTATAATTCCAAACTCAGACTCCCTTAACTGAGGCTATAAAAAAAACAGACATGTACAGAATGGCCGATATCGGCCATTTTGTGCAGGTCCTGTTTTTTCATACTCTCAGTTAAGGGTGGTTGAGACTGATATTATGGCCGATATCGGTCATAATATCGACCGATATCGGCCATTCTGTGCAGGTCCTGTTTTTTCATAGTCTCAGATATTTTGGCCGATATCGGTCGATATTATGACCGATATCGGCCATTGTCTGCAGGTCCTGTTTTTTCATACTCTCAGTTAAGGGTGCCTGAGACTGATATTTTGGCCGATATCGGTCGATATTATGACCGATATCGGCCATTGTCTGCAGGTCCTGTTTTTTCATACTCTCAGTTAAGGGTGCCTGAGACTGATATTTTGGCCGATATCGGTCATAATATTGACCGATATCGGCCATTGTCTGCAGTCCTGTTTTTTCATACTCTCAGTTAAGGGTGCCTGAGACTGATATTTTGGCCGATATCGGTCGATATTATGACCGATATCGGCCATTGTCTGCAGTCCTGTTTTTTCATACTCTCAGTTAAGGGTGCCTGAGACTGATATTTTAACCGATATCGGTCGATATTATGACCGATATCGGCCATTGTCTGGAGGTCCTGTTTTTTCATACTCTCAGTTAAGGGTGCCTGAGACTGATATTTTGGCCGATATCGGTCATAATATTGACCGATATCGGCCATTGTCTGCAGGTCCTGTTTTTTCATACTCTCAGTTAAGGGTGCCTGAGACTGATATTTTGGCCGATATCGGTCTATATTGTGACCGATATCGGTCATTCTGTACATGTCCTTTTTTTTATAGCCTCAGTTAAGGGAAGCTGAGTTTGGAAGAAAGATCAAGAAACACAGAGAAGCCTGTAGTCATTTAGAACATCAAGAAACACAGAGAAGCCTGTACAAATCTTGAACATCAAGAAACATCAAGAAAATTTAGAACATTTTGAACATCAAGAAACACAGGCTGTAGTCAGTGAGTTTTCAACTAATCGACATCAAGAAACACAGACAACCATGAAATTCTATACAAATGAAAATTCTATACAAATCCATTTAGTACATTTTGAATGTCAAATTCTATACAAATCATCATGAACACCACAACCACCAATCTTTCTATACAATCTGAGTTATGAAGTGATTCACATTTGATAACATGCAGGCTAATCCACTTTCAAAGTTCCCGGCTGATCGTATTCTTCATGGGAGTGATGCCAAGTGGGTCAAGCCCAGTCTATTAGTGTTCAATTGCCAACTCCGCTTGAAGATTTCCACGACTATTTTGCTTCGAAAGTAACGCATGTCTGATTGCGTAAAGGCGATGGGAAGCCGGTGGACACAGTGAGTGGCAAAGGCCATTGCAAATACTCCACAATCACTCGTATTGTTCTGTCGAGAGATGTCCGTCTTTTCAACTAGTGGCCATAGAAATGGGTCGCTCCACCCAAAATGGCTATACCATTCGGCCAACCATCCCATCTACATAAAACATCGGGTCTAAATGTCAGCAATGAACAGAAGAATTTGAAATACGCGTTCGAGATAAACTGACTATTGGCATGAAGGAAGAAAAACTTACAAACTTCTGCGCATGTTTAAATGATCGGCGATCGCCCTCCATGCTATTGTAAAACTCCCATCTCTTCTCATCAACCAGTCCGACCAATAATGTGAAATGTGACCTCTGATAGACAATGAATATCAGCGTTCGCGCTTCCCTCGCGTCCAACACCCTGTGCCCGTACTTCCCAAAGACTGCCTCGACTGCTGTGTCACCACTATCGCGCCACCAACTCTGCATACATTGAATTGATCAATGTGGGTACAATGTTCCAATATACATATAATAAAGGATTTACCCAACCATTGTTTAGTTTGTACTTACACAGACACTCGGGTCGGCAATGAAGCATGAATCACACCCAATTCTCAATATCTCAAAGTAATAATAAATGATGTTAGTGTCCATCCAAGTTCCCTCACCAAGGACATTCTTCAAATCATCTGCCTTGATCAATGTGCAAACATCACCAAGCTCATCTTTCCTGTAACAGTGAATATGTCCAAACACACGTAAGCACTTCAATCAAAAAAATTAACATGATCAACACTAAACCAACATACCTGTCATCGTAGTTTTCTAGAAAACCTTTGAGGAAGAATTTGTCGGGTTCAGACAGCACATAGTCGCTCCAAACGATATCATGCGTGTAGTCTTCAAACTTCAACGGTATCTTGCGCATTCGGGGCAACCGTTTGATCCTCCATACCAATGACTCAAGGGTGGCCAATGGCGCTGCAACCACTATAGCAGATTCACTGGAGACTGTAAATGGGGATGCAAACAAATTCCTGCTGACTGGTGGGGTCTGAACAATTTCCCGGGGTGCTGGCTCAGTCGTGGGATGTTCCCTGCTGCTACCTGATCCCTCGGCATTTATGCTCACGAGGTTCGGTTCCTCGACCGTGGATTTTCTTTTAGCAGATTTAGTCTTTTTAGCCGGGCTTTTTTGCGCAGGCCTCTTGGTATGCTTAAATGTGATCAACATTTTCTTCTCCGTGGCGTCATTATCAGACGCCGAGCTGCTGCATCCATCGAATGAGAAGTTCTCCCAATTCGTCCCAAAACCCGACTTAAACTTAGCTAGCTTTTTCGAAATTGACATGGATAGCTTGTCGATTGGCGTTTTCCTGCGTGCAGAACGTTCGAGGCTCCGTTCGATGCGTGCGACCATGTCTTGAGCCTGTTGATCAAAGAAGTAATTGAATTAGCGACAGTTTGAAAAAAGAAATCAAGGAACTAGTGTAACAGTCCATTATAGGGTGTAATTGATATACATGCTTCTGTGGGATGGTGGGCTCAGCCGTGGGGACATCAGATGCAGGGACATCGGACGCAGGCTGCTCCGTTGCCTCTCCTCTACCAATAAACATCAACGTATTCTTCGTATACCATTCCATGTACTCTTCGGACTGCGCAGCTGCAGCACAAGCCTCACCTTGAAGTCCAAGAGTGGCTCTTGCTCCCCACGTCGACACGACATCCTTATCCATCGTTGCCGCATAATCGACAACAGACCTGAATGTCCTTTCTCGTCTTAAGATGGGCATTGTAAAAGGCGGTGGGACTATTTGTTTGAGCCCGAATTGTTTCATAACACGCCAAGTGTTGTGGCGCTCGACAGTCCAATACCATATCAAAACAGTGGACGAATGTAGGAGAGTGCGATCTACTTTAGATACTTTTGAAAAAAACTTTGATCTAAACCCTTCATATGGTTGCCATATGAACTGCAATACACATCAGCAACAAAACAGTTAGTCCAGTATCTCAGCAAAATAGAATGCATATAATCGAACACCGAACTAAGGAGCGAGTCAATTTCTTGTTTTACCTCGTCAACTTTCAAATTGTTTAACTGTCCTCTCACCTCCTTGACTGAGGTGAGTGGTGGATTTTCAGGCAACCTCTTCATCCATGTCTTGCACAGTGGGAATTGTATGTCCCCCTTCCACGATTCTTTTGGCTTAGGACACCTTCCGATTGACATCCTTGTATAAGCCCATATCTGCACCAGATTACATCACAATAAAGAGTTAGTTCGAATTAAATAAAAAATTCAAACTAACAGTCACTATGAGAATAAAGACCTGTAATAGCTGTAGAGGCCCGGTTGGCGTCCTGCACAGGTGCCCTTCAAGCTCACCTTGCTTATCTTTCCCCTCTTCCACAGCAACTAACTTCTCCGGACCCCATCGAGAGGCATTGGTCAACATCCTATATAGATTCGCGAGACAAGCCGGTGCCCATGCATACGGTTTAAATTCTTTGAACAGCTCTAGTATGTAGGCCGGTCCACGGGCACCAGTAGTCTGCGAAACGATCTGACCGGACACTAGAAAGAAGAGATAGGCTCGCGTTGCCCGGATCTCGTAATCCTTGTATTTTTTTTGTTTCTTTTTTTTCTCAAGTTCGGCAGCTGCAAAATTGTCTTCAAGCCACTTGAACTTCACTGTTATACCATGGTAGTCACGCTTATCCGGTCGGATGCCAAGAACCTCCTCGCACACCGACGCGACGAACTTCCCCGGGAAAGTTCGTCCAGCCACAGGTGGGCCATCTACGGGTAGGCCGTAGATGTATGCAACATCTTCCAGGGTGACAGTTGCTTCACCCGACGGAAAGTGGAAAGTATTTGTCTCCGGGCGCCACCTTTCGACTAGACCGGTTATTAGCGCGTGATCAATGACCATGCGATCGATTTCTGCTAAGTAATGGAGGCCCGTCTGCCTCACGTATGCCTTTTGTTGTTTTGTTAGCTGCCATATGTTTCGGTCCGGATTGGTTGGTATGCATCTAAGCCGCCCAAAATCCTAGCAACGTAACAATTACCAAATGTGGTTAGCAAGTACAAAACGAATATATCAAATAACAATTTGCATCGATACTTTGAAATGTGTAATTGATATCGTGTAATACAATATACCTCTCCTTGCCGAATTCCCTCCGACACATGAAGGCATTGGTTGTATAGTAGAACATTCGGAGACTTGGGGGCTTGTCCTTCACCTTCCTACAAAAGAATATCAAACTCTATTCAAGATTCCACCCTCTACCATGTGAGACTCTAAATAGGACACTGATCATGTACATTGATGAAGTCATAAATCCTTATACTAAGACAGAATAAGTAAAAGAACACTAAAATAAACAACCAAACAAAAGTGGAAGACAGTCACAAAAATTGTATCACATAAACCTGTGGAATACAGTAGTTTCCGCGACCAATTATCATTTAAAAAAAGCTCATACATCGCTTTGTCTTCTATTTACAAGCCAGGAAGAGAGAGAAAGAGAGAGGGAGATGACTGATGAGTCTTACAAATTTTGACGGAGGCTTTCAAAAACCCAACCACTATAAATAAAATACCAAGGAAAAACGAATCCCATTTTTCCTCCGATTTCTCTTTCCACACCCCCCCCCCCCCCACCACCACACACTCCCCCCCCCCCTCCTAATGCACATGGCCTCCTGAATTTTGTTTTCTTCTCCCACCCCCCACATGCTCCTCTCTATATTTTAAACATAGATACTTTTTTTTTCCTCGCTCTTTTGGTGATTCCAATTCAGAACAAGCAAACTTTCCAATCATGGAAGGTTTTAATTGGAAACAACACACCCTTTAGCACCCACCTGGCCCATCACATTCACTGTTCTCTTGTCAATTAGTACTCTCCAAAATTTTCTAGTGGATGAGCAAAAGGGAGAAAACCTTCAAGCTCAATTGGGCATTAATGATTGTTGATTTGGATGCTAAGTCATGGCCCTTAATAATCCAAAACCATATTTTTGGGATGGTTCTTCTGTTATGAATGTGGGGGTACCAATTGGGCCTCCCCCATGAGGGTGTCCAACTGGACTTGGCTTTTAAAAAGACCGTAAAGTGAAAGCTTTTCTTTTTCGTATGATCCCAAGGTCGGATTCGCACTAGATTTTTGCAAGCCTTTACCACCCTGCCTAGCCTTCTCGGCCTTCTCTTGGATGGGCCACAACCTAGAAATAGCGAGCTACATAGTCTCAATAGCATGCTGTAGAACAAATTAAGAGACGTTTTTGTCTTTTTATAATATATATGATTCACTCGTTTGTTCAGAATTTAGCTTTATAAGAATCTAATGCAATGCTATCTATCAAAGTCTAAATTGGTGAGTTCAAAAATAAGGTTCACCAATACTATCAAATACTTTCTCTTGCATAGTAAATACTTGCCTAAATTGTGCAGGACCTCCAAGTGCTTTGGGCCACCTTGAGCCCGACACCTACATATATTGAGAGTAGGGATTGGACAACCATGGCCCCCCGGCCTAGTCTGGCCCTTTGACATCTCGAGTAGCCTACTTACCAATCAGTAGAATTCCTTATATAGGTGGGCTTACTTTTGACAAATCAAATTTAGAACCGTTTTTAGGAGTGGCCATTTGCCAGTTAACATCATGGTTTTTTGTTGTGTATCAATCAGTAGAATGAATTACTCATGATATTATTCAATACTAAGCTTACTAGCATAACAACCGTCACAGCTGACACCAAGAATGAGAACATCCTTTAGAAGTTTGTTTACCAGAGGTAAACATCACCAGAGGATGTTCTCATTCCTGCTCCAGACCTAATGGTATAATCACCAATGTAACATCACCAATGAGAACATCCTTTAGAAGGTATGTTACACTGCTCCAGACCTTATGGAACAATAACAATTATAGTGCTTAAAGCATTCAAACTGATTGTGACTCTTACTTCGTATTTGTTCATAATTGTAAGCTTTTAATCATTTTACTTGATGCTTATATCTTTCTGGAACTCAGAAATGGTCTTTAATAATCGATTTGTGCGTCACAATAGATTCCATGACAACTCCATTATTCTACAGGTCACGCGCATCAACAGGGAAGATGCTATTCATAAACTGCCTCAGTTGGGGGAGATTTATAAAATATAGCCGATATCGGCCATATACAATTCAATATGTCAAATTGAAAGTTGGAAATCTAGAAATCACGTCTGCACAATGGGTAATGAAGATGAGAAGAAGATGGGAAGATGAGGAGAAGAAGTAGAGAATAACAGCCATCGAACCAAACCCTAGAACAACACGTCTTCATTCAAAATCCAAGGCACAAAGAAAAATGGTTGAAATGAGGAAGAAACGTACCTCCATGCCAGCCACCTTCGAAAATTTGGCGCCAAAGTGCTTGGGACCACCTGCTTGGGACCACTGGAAAGGGGGTAGACTGTTGACAGAGAGAAACGAAAGGGAATGGGGGGAGTGAGGGTCGAACGAAATGAAAAAGGGGCCACAGCGCGCGTGAATGGGGTAATTGTCAATGGCCGATATCGGCCATATAACCAAATTACAAAAAAAAATACAATGGCCGATATCGGCCATAGAGCCAAAATACTAAAAAAAATACAAATACAGCCCTTGAGGACCTAATCCAATAATACTATTTTTTTGGGACCCCATGAGTGGTATAGGGACCTACAGGGATTTATTTGGTAAATTCCTCATGTTAAAAAGAGGGAAAAAAAACCCAAAATATGGCTGTTATCACTAAGATACTTAGGAATTGAATACCATTAAAGAAATAGAAATTGAATGCCATTGATAAACTTTACAACTTTGAAATGAATACCATATTACTATTAAAATCACAACTTAGAATACAACTTTTAATTTAGTAACTAGGAAAGTCAATCACAATTGAAATGAAAATTATAATTTTGAGTTCCAACTTTGAATAAAATCACATATTTGAAGAAAATTAGAGAGGAGATGTGTGGTAGAACGAGGTAAAAATGTCAAATTACATTCTAATATATTAAATAAACAAAAATAATCCCATAATGTGGTTGTTTGAGAGGGGGTGGGGTTGCATTTTTTTTCTTCCACTGGGGGC
Organism: Cinnamomum chago; assembly: GCA_038049695.1. Lineage (NCBI taxonomy): Eukaryota > Viridiplantae > Streptophyta > Magnoliopsida > Laurales > Lauraceae > Cinnamomum > Cinnamomum chago. Next base: position 11,910,553 of record CP142456.1, read on the forward strand.
CTAGGGGGGCTGTGCCTCGTGCCCAGGCACCCGAGGCCCAGCCCAACCCATTCCAGGCGAGGGTCAGGCCGTGTCGGCCCGGTCAACATGCCGGGCCATATTGGGCATAGGTGGCCATGCCCATCTTTCAATTATAGTTCAAACTAACTTTTGATCATGATTCTGCCTTGGGCTTATGTAACCATATTGATTTCGATGGTTTTGGTGATTTTTTTTCTTTTGCCATCGGAAGGTTCCAACCCTTTGGATTGGATTAATTCCTCCAGGCTCATATGGAAGCTAGGTAAACAACTTCCGGGTGCAAATCATGGTCCTAAGCCAACCAAGTTACCCCTTAATGATGTGAAATGAAATGAGATTGTTTGAGAATCTTGACATCCGGGTTTACCTTTTTGGTTAGCAATGGTCTGATTTTGGGTTCTTTCCTAGTTTTGAAGACAAGACTATCATGCTTTACTGATTTTAAGGTGGTTTTCTTAACAGCGGTGCTATGTGGACATACAGGGTGGATCAGGCCAGAATTCGATCCCCCCTGTATGTCCAAGTGAACTTTTTCTTTTCTTAATTCTGAATACAGATTACCCTGTATTCTGAACAAATGAGATGAGGGGCAACACAGAAAAGAAGGTCGATTGGTTATGTGGGTTAGGTAGAGGCTCCTGTTTGGTTAGTGGGATTGACAGAAGAATATTTATGAGTTTGGAGGATGGTAATGAAAGGTGAAGATGTTGAAGGTGCTTTGCAATGCACTCATCACCTCCTTAATCCTTGTGTAAAATCATGTAAAGGGATACGAGGGGAACCTTCACATCCTCATACCCTTCCCCAAGAAACAAGATACTTTGATATGAACTCTAAATCTTAAAACCATTAAAGAAGAAAAAAGAAAAATTACAGGAGGATAACGATATCTCCAACATGGGTGATTTCGATTAAAAAAATGCACGAACAACACTACCATCATTTTATGATTTTTCTTCGTAAAATCATTTAATTAAAATTTAAGTTTAAATTTTTTGTAAAATTTCAATGAATTATTATAAATATTTTATAAAGATCAATGCAATAGTGGGAATCTCTCTTGTCTCCCACTGAATATTTTAAGGCTCTCCAATGTTGTCCATACAGTAGAGGCAAAAAAAATAATAATAATAAAACGAGAAAATGAAAATTGTAGTGTATATCCTCGGCACATTTCACTTAAATAGCCCATCTTTAACTTTGAGGGGTGGCTCAGTTGGCTTAGGACTATGATTTACTCATAAAGGTTGATGGTTCGAAACTGTGCTATCACACTGTGGATTTATTTTCCCTTGGGCCCGTCTGTATGGATTAGTCTGGCCTAAAAGGTTGGGACACCTTCTGTTATAAAAAAAAAAAAGTCAATTGTTTCAAACCATGATGATGGGTCATATTGGGCTTAAATCTTTCATACAAATTATGGATGGATCTTTCCTTTAAAAGATTTAGATTTTCTAAGTGGGCCCCGCCATAGGATATGGAAATTCTCATGACTAGCTCTAGAGGATCGAATTTCCCAGCCCATTTTCATTTTTCTTGGATGGGCCCCACTAAGGAGCCCCTTGGACTTGAGTACTAGAAGTCCAGATCTCATACTCCATGGACTATTTTTTTTTTTGGTAGAAATAAGGCATCATTAAACTAAATAGAAAAACAATTAGAACAAAAGAGAGGAAGAGCAGCCAACAGTAAAAAAAAAACCCCATCCGATTTAGACCGCAGAACCTCCTCAAGCCTCACATGAGAATGACCTCATTGTGAATAGGCCTCTATTTATTTTCTTGTTGGTGTACGAGGTTTTTTTAGTGTTGTAGTTTGTTTGTTGGCTTCCCTTTTTAATGAAATTTTCCCTTCTTATAAAATAAAATAAAATAAAAATACGTCACATGAGAACTAGACCCATAAAACATATTCACAAGTTTATGAGCAAACATATTTACACTTCTAAAAGCATGAACAAATGGGATGTCTTCAAACTTGGAAATAAAGTCTTTGATATCCAATAAAATAAGATCAATTGACCAATTCAACAACCCATTAATGGCTAGAATTCGGCTCGGCAACATTCGCGTGCTTTACGCATGTGTATCTCTCGAAGCCAGATATCGATCACGTCACGTACGTATTACGACTTTTTTGTTTCTTTCGTTGGCGGATCTTATAAAGGTCAAGTGGGTCCTTTTCGCTTGCCTTTCCTTGTTTGATCTTCACATCTTTTGGACTAGAAGATGGTTCTGTTCACACAAAAACAAAAAATGCTTCAAAGATGGACCATCTTTCAGCATTCTTTGCTAATTTTTCTCATTGAGTCCGGATGGCTTGTGGTTGACTTGATGAAATACTGTGGTGAAGGAGTGGAACTCTAGTTGGAGCCCATCTAATGAAAATTTATAAATATGAACTCTAGTTATGGGGGAGATTTTCAAGTTTTACCTTAATAGACATTAGTCCCGTGATAAGATTCACTATTTGATGAAAAAAAATATTGAATAAATATGCATAAGATTGTGTTATTTATTTTCATAATTAAATAACTAATTTTTTGATTGGACCAACTCCAGAAATCAATACTAGAACAAGCAAACTAGTTCTAGGAAATGAATTTTAAAAAGAGTTGAAACCTTCACTTCCACTTGATTTATAGTCATTTCCTACTTTTATCCTATTGAAAGAACTAATTGTGCAGTTTCAACTTCATCAACCTCACTACTTTTGGATTTCATAATTGAGAAAACAAGAGGCTCTTGGTGACTTCACTTTACTAGTAAAGTGAGGTGAAATGTCAATTCATGAAAGAAGAATAGGAGAGGTGTCAAAGAAAAAAATATCAAAATTTTAAAAAGACATTGTTTTCCAAAAAAAGGGTAAAAAAGCTAGTTTAACATACCACAATAATTAAAAAACCCCTCTTCTTTTTACAAAAAAGTAAAATATAAAAAGGCTACATTTTGAAGTCAATAAATGACAAAAAGGCCCATTTACCTCTTTTTTTTTCTTGTCTCTTAAATTGACGCTTCACCTCAATTCACTAGTAAAATGAAGTTATCAATAAGCCCATGGTTCAGTGGTCCACCTAACAATGATGATGCCGCCCAAGTGAGAGTAGAAAGGAACTAAGAAACTTCCATGCTCCCCAAATTACTGCAAACTTTAGAAAACAAATATTTGTTGAATTGTTCAAAGTTGGTTGCCACATTAGTTGAGATGGAGAGACAGCTTAGTTATCTATATATGCTTACATAGTCTGTTGCTTTCCTTGATTTATCATACCCTCTTGGATTTTTTTGTGAAGATACGATACCTACGCTTGAATCCAACTTATCCGTCAGAATCTTTTTGTTTGAAGTTGCCTTACTGGCTGTGGTCAATGTTGCCAATGTTGCATTCTCGTAGAGGAATAAAATAAACTAGATAGGATGCTAATTAAAGTATTATTTTATCCAAGTATGCATTATTAATCATGTGATAATGTCATGTCAATAGCCTCGCGGACTCCACAGTAATATACAGTTGTGTAGTAGTTATCAATACAAATGATCTTCAAAGAGCATTGTTAGCAATCGGATCGAAACGAATTATTGTCAGCTATCCACTGTTCTTTTGCGTTTTTTATACATATATACATACTAATATTTACACATTGATCCTTATCAATTTCCTTTAATTATAGACAAGTTGGCTGCCCGAGGAGGTCCCTTGGTGTATATTCGGTTTATGTTGTTTAATACTGTTAGTGGATGAATCGGGGAAAAACGTGAATGTGCAGCTTGAGGAGAACATCAAGTCATATAAAGATAGAATATATGAATCACAACTTCAGTACAGAAGTGGAAATAGGTGAAACTCTTATGAGAATTGAAATTCAAGATATATCATAAAGAGATTTATTTTGATACATTGGCTTAATAATTAGTGAGGATGGAGAGATTGATGAAGATTTAGATCATAGGATAAAAGTTATATGGTCGAAATGGAAACTTGCCCCTAGATAGCTTTTGTAATTTGAACTACCTGCTAAGATTGAAGAAATTTATTTTATAGGATAATTATTAGACCAACTATGATCTATGGAGCAAAATGTTGGCTAAGCAGAAAACAACACAGGTACAAAATGAGTGGAAGAGATATAAGAATGTTGAGATGGATGTTTGGTAAAACTAGAAAAGATAAAATAAAAAAATGAGTACTTTCAATAAGGTTTGGGGATAGCAATCATAGCATAGAAGATAATTAAGAGAGATTAATTTGAGATGGTTTGGATATCCAACATGGGCCATCAATAGCATCATTGAGGAAAATTCTTTGTATGCAAATTGATAGCGTTGGAAGTAGGTGGGTCTCGTTGATAGATTTTCAAGACTTTTGACCCACTTTACTCCGGGATCAAGTACCCATAAGACCGTAAACCATATCTATGATGCAATTCCTCATTCTCATCAATCATATATAGCAGTAAACTCTATCTAAAAGATAAAAATCAGCAACACCATGCAATCAAAATAACCAACAACAAATAGAGAAGCAAATTATACCTTTAGAGCCCAGTAGTGCTCTAATAGAGAAGAAGACAATTAGTTTAAACAAAAACTCTTTTTGAAACAAATTAGGATTTTCAAGACCTCGTTGTCTTCCACACTATAACCCACTATCAGATCTCTTTTCTCAAGAAGATTGGTGGAAACTTCAAGAGAAGACCCAACTAAAAACTCCAAGGAACTAGAAAAGAAATAGAAGAGAGAAAGAGAGAAAATTTTGTGCAACTCTTGCACAAAGGGGATCTTGGGCGTGGACTCCTTGTATGGGACGTCCAAGGGGTTGCTTCCCATATTTATATCCCTTTTGCAACTCCTCTTCTTACTAATTAATTAGAAGTCCTACTTCCGTTAGCAACTTTCTCCTTTCTAATTATTATATAAGTCTCACTTCCACAACAATTAGTAACTTACTATTATCACTATTAGAAGTCTCACTTTAAATAGAAATAGTAACTTTCTAATTCCTTCCTTTTAGAGTTCAAGTAGGATTAGTATCTTTCTAATAACTTGGGCTAGCGTGGGGACCACTAGGGATTCCATAAAAAGCTGACTCCAACTGGGACACCGCGACCCCATATCTCATGTGCAAGCCGGACCCACAGTTAATTACAAATAACACCACTGTATAAATGCAATTGCACTCCAGTCTTAGGAATAAATTACAAAGAATATCCTAAACTTCCCGATTACCACAAGTAAACCCCTCTATCAATATCCATAGATCAATTGAAATAAATCTGTCTCTTCCAATCTTAGATCCACATCTTATTATCCTTGAGCCTCAATTAATCACAGTGATCATCAGTACCATTCAATTAACTCTTAATTGAAATGGGTGTGCACTTACTAATGACAAATCCATTAATTGGCACAAGGGAATAATATAGATAGATTCCATCTAGACCATTGGATGTTCCAACAGTCCTACTACCACGTACTCAAGACACCAAGGTGTTGACTTACAGTTAGCCTCACTCATTGGTGACTCAAAGCAAATTAATAGATAGAAATTTGAGTTCATCAATGTCTCAAGATTGAGAGCCTATTGCTAGGGAATTATGAGAGTAGACCTTAAAATCGAGACAATATTCCATAGGGTGCTTCTCATGGTCCTTCAATACATCCAATATACCAGCACCGTGATTCAGAATCTTACATTCTGATGATCGAGACAAATCAAACTATCTCATAGTGACGAAAGTGTTGCAACCGTATCAGATGAGATCCTCAGTCTCATCATTGGTTGTAAAGATATTTAAGTATAAGATCTGTGACACATGTCTCCCGTGTGTGGATCTTATTCATACACATATATCACATCTAATATACTAATGAGACCCGATTCAACTCATGAACCATCATATCATATGTATTGGTCATGTGCATTAAGTAATAAAACATCATTCATCTCATGAAAGGAAAGCATTATTTATTGATAAATAAAGAAATTAATCAATTTATTACATCATCTGATGGATTGAGTCCATACAATCTAACAGATAGCCCATAAGGAAATGGGGTAGGCCGGAGAGAACATTGATGGGAATAGTAAGAATGGATATAAAAAAAGTGCAACCTATCTAAGCACTTGATTTATGATAAATCAGAGTGGAAAAACATAATTCAAAATTCATATAGCTGATTCAACATAATTGGGACAAGGTTTTTTTATCTATTTAAAGCATTGGATCGTATGGCTAAAAATGCTTCATTGACCTTTTTTTTTTTTTTTTTCGGATGATCGTGTGATCGTGCAATATGTTATCTGATTAGGGAATTCCCTACTGATACAGATGTGAAAGGGTGTCTAATAACTTCAACGAAAAAACCAGGGACATCCAACAACCCATTCATTAGAGAATCTTACTCAAAAAAATTCATAAGTCAGATTCTTTGAACCTGAATGATAATTGGGTCTAGTTTGAGTCCAATTGGTTGATATTCCGATTTCCAATTATCCAAAGGGAGAATTTCAAAAAAGTCCTTAAGTATCGGCCTTTTTTCAAAAAAGGACACAAGTTTCAAAACTTTTCAAATTAGTCCCTAAGTTTGTCAGGAAGTTTTCAATTAAGGACATCCATCTATTTAAAGCTATTTTTCGGCAACTTTTTTCCCATTTTTTAAAATACCTAAATTACCCTTCATTGTAATAAAACTCTCATTCACTTCCTTTATATTCTCCTCATTTCCTTCGCCTGTGTCCTCACGGTGATCAAGGACACCCAGTATTCCCACAGCAATTGGCTACATGTAGTGGCTGCCGAAACCATGTCATTGCTTTAAATAAAAGATAATTTAGGTATTTTCAAAATATTGAGGAAAAAAGTCACCACAAAATACCTTTAAATAGTCAGATGTCCTTAATTGAAAATTTACTGGAAAGCTTAGAGACTAATTTGAAAAGTTTCAAAACTTCTGTCATTTTTTGAAATAAGGCAAAAACTTAAGGCCATATTTGAAAATTTCCCTTACCCAAATGATATTTATAGTGATATTTATAGAATACTATAAAATCATCAAAAATATATATATATATACATTAATAAAATTCTCTATCGATATTAATCAAACAATAGCACCTTGTTATTGCAACTAGATTGACCATCCATGGGCATTATATGCCAAAAAAAAAAAAAAAACGGTCATAATAGTATTGCTAGGACTCAAATTTTTTAAAAGTATAATTAATTTTCTAACTTGATCATAATTAAAATCTTATTGGTGTCATTTTGTTCAACGATTAGAAAATAGAAAATAATAAAATAATGTAAGATTTTACCTGAAAGAAGAAACTAATACAAAGGAGTAAGTCCAATCATGTATATCCAATCAGGATCATCAACATATGTCCCACTTAAAACAATTACAGATTCAAAATATTGGATGGGTTTGTTTCATTAGAAAGCAGGACCCATCAAGAAAAAAGAAAAGATGAAATGATAGTGTGGCCGGATTGAGAAAAATATTATTTAAAAAAAACTAATTAACCCTAAATGGATGCAAATAGACATCCTACGTAACTACAAAACAAACTCATGTCCGTAGGTTTACCAAGGATCAACCCATGAGGGGTCGGCAGGTTCCATGTTAACAAAAAAAAAAAAAGGATATCCTATATAACTACAAACAAACCAGAAAAATCAATAGGAACTTTGCTTGAATCTGAAAAGGAATTTATAGAAACAAAGACTGTGTGCTAAATCAAATTGTTACATAAAAGATAAGTTAAAAGGAAACAAAATCAAATATGACGCTATTAAATGAGACTCTATTTTTCAAATTGATGGTGTGTTTTGATTGAAAGTTTTTGGTGTCCATCCTTGATATGGTTGAGATGAACCAAGTCCCACACATACATCATAAGTCTAGGAGGGAAGAGGGAGAAATCTCATGGGCTGTTTCTTAGCTGGAATTCATGTTGAGGGAATTCATAAATTTCCAGACAAAGTGGGATTCCTGGATCCCCCCTTTGGGCTTGAGTATCCAAGAATTCCACCAAAACGTATATGGAGTGAAATTCTGGATTCCCAAAGATTAAAAGAGACATTTTATTTTATTGAAATCTAAAAATATTATTAAAGAAATATGAAATTTAGAAATTTCAGGACAGCGAGTCACATCATTACCAGGAATTGGTGAACAATAAAGAAACAGGGCCCAGTGGGCTGCCGGCTTATTGTATGATTGAAGGAAATGTCACTAGAAAGGGGGCCACACAATGTGTCTTCGTCGAGGGGTATAGCTTTTTATATAATTGTGTCGTTTTGTGGGCCGATGTTAAAACCCATACAAGGACTAGCACTAGAAAACGGAACAGAGTCTATGGCATAAGCTTTTCCGATGAAAATACATGCCATTCCAATAATATCCAATAACAACATGACGCTCGGTACACTTCAGGAGTTTCGGATTTTCTGAGGATCGCGTGCACTGATTATGCGTGATTATGTCTAACTTTTCTTTTCTAATAACTTAGGGGGGCTGGGACCCAGCCATACAAAGAGGGAAGTAGACCTAAAGAGGGATGAGGACGTGCGGTAGAACATCCCTCGGGAAAAGTGACCCCTTCAATGGAATTCCAATAAGGATTTATATAATTGAGATTCTTATATTGATGCTGGTGGATATTGGTGGTATACACCTCAGGAAAATTGATATGATATATAAATCTTTAAAACTTAAGATCTCCAAATCCTATGAAGGAGGTTGGATTTGAAAACCCACATAAATGAGACTTTCCCCATATGAGAATCTACAATTGTTAAAAGTGTGTTTTTCAAATCCTTAAAAAAAAAAAAGTAGTGAGGAACGGGGGCAGATCCAATAACGCCGCCCATACATGGAAAAAGTTAAAAAAAACATTAAAACCCCAAGCATATTCTAACAAATTAATATATATATATATTCCATTTGCCCGTTCCCCAAATATTTTTTAAGATGGAGCCCCCCATGTTGAGTTTCCTGGGTCTGCTCTTGGTGAGGAATTCCCCAAGAATATGATTGTTGAGGCTAGGTAAACAATTTAAGCTAGATCAATTTTCAATGATCAACATATCAACGGAAAAAAGGAGGCACCCAAGTAATACTTGCCTTAAAAATAGAAAATGTGTTAAACACATGATTAATTCTCATAATCAAATTTAAAAGAGTCAATTATGCAAACACTCTCGGTGCAATTATGAATATTTATTGGATTTCACTTGGCAGCAACTTTTTTAGTCTTGAACATGCATAAACTTTCTTGGAATGGCTTGATAGATGGTTCTTTTTGTATAAAGTAGTAAATGTTGGCCTTACAAACTCTGTCACATTTTCCTATGTCAAAAGGTAGAAGAAAATGTCTATATAAGGAAGATCCTGAGAGGTCCACCAAACTACCACCCACTAAAAATGATGGGACATCTTGTCCCCTAACATTTGAAATGTTATATTTCTTGCATTAGAATTTTAAATTCCAACCACCCAAAAGGCCTTTTGGAGTTCTTGGAATTCCACTCTACATACCATTTGTTGGAATTACAAATCCTCCATAAAAAGGAAGGATTTGAAATTCCACCCAAGGGGACAACTTTTGGAGAATCTGAAATTGTCCCAGACATGAATTCTTGAAATTATAATAAAGAAACAGACTCAAAAGCGGTCCCTAAGGGTGCATTTATGCCACGAGAGGAATGTCCTAATTTTCTTTATAGCTCCTTTTTTGGTCTTTATTTTTGTTCCCTTATAAATGGAAGTGATTAGACAGAAATAACATTATGGCCTTACAAGGTTCATGCCCTACATCCAAACAAATAGTAATATTCTGAAAAAGGCCCTAATCATGCTACTGTGTCCTCCGAAGAGTTCCTCTGATCATGTTTTGCTCGTTTGTTTGTTGTGATCTAAAGCGTGCACCCTAAATGGATGGAACAACAATAATATGATGATGGCACCAGAAAATCCGCACACACCCATCGTATGCAAGTAGAGCTAACACCTAAATCATATACATTCAAAGGACCTGGAAGAGAATTATAAGATGTCACTCAAACTAAATAAATGCACAGCCTAACATTAGTACAAAGTCAAAAATCCACTTTTTCAATTGAAGTGCGCCCATCATGTAATCCTTTTTACCAGCGATTCAACCAATACAGTGTAATAGTGGATGGATCCCTTCATTAGGTGTGGGACAAAATCCCATGACGATATTCCAGCCAATGCGCATCCCTTTCACAGTTGCCCCTAATTCCTATCGTGATTCGTGAGCCCGAGACGTACGTACATTCGCTACTGCAGCATAAAATCGCCCCTCGCTCAAATTCACTTTTCCCATTCAATTTGATTCAGTTTTCTCCAACTCCTCTCCCCTCAAAACAAACTCAAAACTCTCTCTCTCTCTCTCTCTCAATAACAAACAAAGTCATGGGCATGGAAGGAGGAGAGGAGAAATTAGGACCCCAGAACGGGGAAGGAGAGGGGGTCCCACCAACCTCCTCCATCTTGCGGTACAACTCACCCCTGGTGCAAGTTTGCCTGATCGGCCTAGTCTGCTTCTGCTGCCCGGGGATGTACAACGCCCTCAGTGGCATGGGGGGAGGTGGGCAGGTCGATCCCACCGCTGCCGACAATGCCAACACCGCCCTCTACACCACCTTCGCTGTCTTCGGCGTCCTCGGTGGCGGTATCTACAACGTCCTTGGCCCCCACCTCACCCTCTTCGCCGGCTGCTCCACCTATGTCCTCTATGCCGGCTCATTCCTCTACTACAACCACCACGATGACCAGACCTTTGCCATCATCGCGGGCGCCATCCTCGGTGTCGGGGCTGGCCTCCTATGGGCCTGCCAAGGCGCCATCATGACGTCCTATCCGCTGCCTGCCCGGAAAGGCACCTATATCTCAATCTTCTGGAGCATCTTCAACCTCGGCGGTGTCATCGGCGGCCTCATCCCTTTCATCCTCAATTACAACCGCAATCTCACCAAGCTGGCACCGGTCAGTGACGGCACCTATATTGGCTTCATGTGCTTCATGTCCGTCGGGACCGTCCTCAGTCTCACCATCCTACCGGCTTCGAAAGTAGTCCGGGATGATGGGTCCCGTGCCACCAACCTCAAGTACTCCAACGTCTCGATGGAGGCATGGGAGATTCTCAAGCTCTTCCTCAACTGGAAGATGCTGCTCATTGTCCCCGCAGCATGGGCGAGCAACTTCTTTTACAGCTACCAGTTCAACAATGTAAACGGTGTCATGTTCAATGTTAGGACCAGGGGGCTGAACAATGTCTTCTACTGGGGTGCACAGATGATTGGGTCTGTTGCCATTGGTTCCGTTCTTGACTTCAGCTTCAAGAGCCGGCGGATGAGGGGGTACATCGGAATTTCCATTGTCGCCATCCTTGGGACTGCCATTTGGGGTGGTGGACTTGCCAACCAGCTAAATTATTCACGCAACCATCCGCCGGAGTTGTTGGATTTTAAGAGTTCTGGGGCTGACTACGCTGGGCCATTCGTCTTGTATTTCAGTTATGGGCTGTTGGATGCCATGTTTCAGAGCATGGTTTATTGGGTGATTGGAGCATTGGCCAATGACACCCAGACACTTAGCAGGTACCTATCAATCTTTCTGTGTCTTTCCAATTCACCTACCCAACACCTCATATAACAAAACCATGAATATATATAGACATCATAGAAATATCACTTCAATTGAAGTGGATACTGCCAACAATAGATGGATCATAAACCAAAATATACAATTAACACCATATCATAAGGTGCACTCCACGTACGTGAAAAACATTTTTATTCTACAAAACGAACATTAAACTGGAGTCAGTTTAGTTAGTGTTGATTTCTGAGTTTAATTTGAATCAGGTTACTCAGATTTCTGCAATTTCATTGTTTATAAGTCATAGTTTTGCCTCTTGCAGCTAGGGGTAGGATAAGATGATTCATATTTTCAAATAGCTTTGCAATGATACATTGATTCCTTGCAATACATAAATCAGCCAAGTTTCTATTATTTCAAGTTGTTAATATGATAGGCCTAGGTTTCAGTAGATCTTTTGATAAAGGATCCATAGAGAATCGACCAGTTAATTGGATTGCTAGTTGCTACATTTCCACTGTGGATATAGAGTGGTATAGCAATCTACCAAACTCTGATTTGAATAAAGTTAGATCTGGGGTTTCATCCTTTATCAAAGAATATGTTGCATATTGCAAACAGGTCAAGAGCTGCCTTCTGACTTATTGTAAGGGCCTGTTTGGACGCATAGAGAAGTTAGAGAAAATAGTGATGGAAAAACTAGCTACAGTCCAAATTTGTACTGTAGATAATTTTCTCCTCTGTTATCTCTAAAAATCCAAACAGACCTGAAAAGTGGTGTACAGAGATTGTCAGATTAACAGAGGTAATGATTTGTAAAAATATAAGGTAAACAGTTTGTAATGAAAGAAAATATATATATGGTAATCTGCCAAATGCACTAAAGTAGTGACTCTGTATTGGATGTGCATAGAAACATTTAGGGTATGTTTGCCTGGAGAATTTCTGTGAAAACTGAAAATGGCTTCCAAGGGAGAATGTTTGTCCATTCTTCCGCCAGCACTTTCTGCTATTTCATTTCTTGAGGTGAAAAGCATTTTCTACAAATTTTGTGGCAAGCAAATTCGGGCCCAGGAGGTAGATAACTATTTTCAGCGGAAACACATTTCACTGTGAAAAGTGTTGAATCATCAAATAGAAACTGAGAACCTATGATGCCCAGATACAACATGGACACAACAGGGAAATGCCACAGACACGGCAGGGATATGGAGTTTACATATAGAAAAGTGAAGTATTGGATTTGATACAACATGTTATATTGCCCATTTTAAAGTATCCGTGCATCATGCATCATGCATCATGCATCATAGTTGAGAACCATAGAAAATTAAGTCTCAGTTTTTATTTCACAAAGAACGGTGTCATTGTGGAAATGAAGTGTTGCAGAAAGCTTTCATTCACAAGCATCCCATTAGTTATAGCTACTTCACTGTTTAATCACATGCTTGTAAAAATTATTGAGGGTTCATAGTTCATAGCCCAAAACGCACACATGGAATGGATATAGATGGTTTATATCCAAATTCCAATTTGGATATGAACTGACTGGAGAAAATGATGCTCATAACCAATATAATTTGTTTGTCCATTAGCAGGGGATTTGTCTTTTCATTTGTTGATGAATTTGTCCTGGGAATGGCAGGTACAACGGGTTCTACAAGGGAGTACAAAGTGCAGGGGCAGCTGTGGCATGGCAGGTTGATACACGCAAGGTCCCGCTGCTGTCTCAGTTGATAGTGAACTGGTCCCTCACTGCAATCAGCTATCCATTGCTGATTGTATTGGTTATATTGGCCGTGAAGGACAGCGACGAGGTTGATGACAAGACAACAGAACCAGATTTGAAACCATCAGCTCCTCCTGCCATTTGAAACGTTTATTGACATTCCTTTTGTACCTTGTGTTTACAAACAGTTGGAACAATCTTTTTTAGGGGGGGTCTTGTCTTGTGGGGGATATTGTGATCTTTAATGGATAGTGTATGAGAAGCTAATTGGTTTCTTGGTTTGTGAAATAGATTTATCCTTCTGTAGTTTCCAAGTGTTTTTTGTGTTGTGGTGAATGACTAGTGATTCTTTCAATTTCTTTCAACCTAGTTTTTTATTTCCTTGCTGTACAGGGACTTGAACTCACACACACCCACACACACTTCACATGTCCCCAACCAGTTGGCCAACAGCTTGGGACTTCTTTCAGCCTAGTTTGGCTAGCTAACTAATAAAATGAATAATAAATTCTCTATTTCATGGTCTAGCTGCTACTTCCTATTTTATTTTGAGATCATCATTGATCTTTATCAGTTCTTAAGGTAGACAGTGGCTGATGGAGGGTTATATGCAGAATACTTGACTGCTATTCATTGCTCTATAGGCAGACAGTGGGCTAAGCAACATTAGTCCAATCAGTTTACTATTGCTCAGTAATATAGATAATATGCATTGGAGTGTTGCAGATTAGTGTTGCAGATTACAATTTGAAGGAAATAGATGAACTGGAGATCAAGAAAGACATTGAACAAAATAACATGGGAAGACATGATAGACTGAGGAGTTCTATAGAATATGACTTTAACATGATTGAAACAAATAGTAAAACTCACAAAGGCGGCCTCGGATAGATGGGATTAGGCATTGATGATGCTGATAAATAATATATCTAATACAAGATGTGGGATGTGAGCACATTGACAGCATTGGATACCAAGGGATCATTTGTTTGCACTAATGTAAATGATGCAAATATGTAACGTTTACACACGATCACATATGATTGTGCTCATTTATGCAACACATGCATAAATGAGGTGTGAAAATGGTGTGTAAATGAGGCCATCCACACCATTTTCCGCCTCTCATTTACATAACTGAGGAGGTGGTAAACGATTACATATGTAAATGAGAAGAAGGCACCAGTACACATGCAATGGAGCTTCCACCTAGTACTGGTTGCAGGATTGAATCCCTTCAAGGCTTCAGCCACTTTTTATTTTTTATTTTTTTGCACTTTTGTGGGCACCAAATTGTTAATCTGAGGCATTCATCTTCTTTATTGGTTTAATAAACCCTAAGATGTTTAGTTTCTTTTCATAGATTTTAAGAAATTTGTGAAAAGTCCAAAAAATCCTAAAGCTATAGATCTGATTTTCTGCAATTTTGTGGGCCTCCAATTCATGATCAAACTGTTCAATATTCTCATAATAGTGATAAGCATCAAGACGCTTAGGCCCTGTTTGGCATTGTTCCTCTGATGTTCCCGATTTTGTGGTGAGACAAGGTTGTGCTGAGATAAGGTTGTGCTAAGATTATTCTGTGAAGAACTTGTTTGGCATTGTTATGTTAAATTGTTTCATTGAGAATATGCTGTGTGGATCTTGTTTGGTAATAACTTAACCACTTCACCAACATGACAAAACCAGAATTCAACTTCACCCACTCACTCCCTTGGCCTCCTTTCTTCTTAACCACCATCACTCGCCAACTCCCTATCATCAATTCATCATTCAACTACCTACCAGAGCTAAGGAAACCCAACTGTGCAGCCCCACAAAAGCATCCAATATCAACCCACTCATTGCACACACCAGTTGTTCATAGTTCATCCTTTTTACACACATAGACAATAATAAGACTGATAAAATCATATGAAGAACGCAATCACATTGTAGTATGTTAATATGTGATTTACTAAACATGTTAAGAGATTTAAGAAAATGTAATTAATACATCATACCCAGAATAAAAAATATGTATGTAAGTGGATACAGAGTATTTATAATTTCAAAACCGGAATAGATGGGCAGGGAGAGAGATGGTAGGGGGAGAGAGAGAGGAGAGAGAAAGAAAAAGTAAGATCAAAGGGGTGGGAGCTGACAAAGAAGAAGAAAGAAAGGGAAGAGAGGCATCATGTCGGGGCCGGTTGGGTTGTGAAGGAGAGAAGAAAAGAGAAAAAGGAAAAGAAAGAAATGACAAGCAAAGAAGAAGAAGAAAAAACCAGAACTGGGTCGTCTGGGTGAGAGGGAGAGAGATTTGCAGGGCTGGTGCATCAGACCTTTTGGGGAGAGAGAGGACTGTAGATGATTTGGAGCCGCACGGGAGATCTTACACGAAGCCCTCTTGCAAGTCAAAAGGAAACGGAGAAGTAATTGTGCAAGCTAGACGCTTCCATAAAAATAAAATAAAATAAAAACGAAGTTTTATCGTTTTCACTTCCTTAATCCAGCTGGACAGACTTTTGGGATTCTTCCACAGAGAATTAAATTGGGAACGATAATTTTGCTAACCAAACGTGTTTTATACAGTTTTATCCAGTGGGAACATGGGATCGTCCCATTGGCATGATGCCAAACAGGGGCTTAGTTTCATATCATAGATCTTCATAGATTTTGAGAAACATCTGAGAACACAAACATATCTAAAACTGTTCAATGTACTCATTTACTCATCTGAAAATGAAGCTACAGAAAAAATATGGTAACGGGTTGCATTACGAAACATTTGCATGTGAGGAAGTTGCGTATGAACCCTTTACATATGTAAAACCTATTTTCACATCCCATGCATAAAAGGCAAATGACCCTCATTCCCATAAGAGGCAACAATGCTATTGCATGTGAAGAAGTTACATATGAACCCTTTACATATGTAAAACCTATTTTCATATCCAATGCAAAAAAGGCAAATGACCCTCATTCCCACAAGAGACAACAATGCTATCTAAGGGACCAAGACATGAAACATTTATCCATATACAATTACAAAAGAAGAAGAAAGGAATAATTGGATTTTTAAAAAAAATACCACCTTTTCTTTATAGGATTCAAGTTGCAGTATGTTTTCTCTGTGGATCATTTTGTTGTAGAAGTATTTTGTCCCCAAGCCCTCCAAGCTGTATATATTAGTAAATGAAATGAGTGCTTTGGAAGTAAATGAGTATCATGCCTCCTGAAAGAATAATTAAACATGATCAAATAAGGAAATGAGTGGCAAGCTGACTGCCCAATTGTTCCACAAGAAGTTAAAAGAAATTCAGTTAGTGAGAAAAATCAAGAGTTCCTATTTCTAAGGAATCAGTTCAAGGACCAGGAAAGTACCTCCAGACCATGTTAAGGTCAATTTTTTCGGCATATCATAATGCCATCTCCAATAGGCACCTAGAAACCCGTAAATATTTTTTTATTGAGG
This sequence comes from Cinnamomum chago, assembly GCA_038049695.1. Classification (NCBI taxonomy): domain Eukaryota; kingdom Viridiplantae; phylum Streptophyta; class Magnoliopsida; order Laurales; family Lauraceae; genus Cinnamomum; species Cinnamomum chago. The sequence continues at coordinate 11,927,384 of CP142456.1, forward strand.
AACTAAGATCTTGTAGAGAACTCATAAAATTAGAAAAAAAAATTCATAATTATGATTTATAAACTTACCATGCTGATACTGACTCGTTTATCCTCAAAAAGATATTTGTTGAAGTTTCTTATGCTGACAGTCTTTGGGTCATTCACCTGCTGAAAGCATACTGTTGCAAAATGAATTTGGCAATAGCAATGGAGTTTTTCATGAAGAAATATATTTACTTACAAGTGGGTCAGCAACTTTTCCATGCCAAAGAACATTATCAATCACAATAACACCCCCGACCCTCACCTGCATGAAGAAATGATATTTCAGTCTATCCACAAATTGCTGACCTTGAAAATTGCTCAGACAGGTCTATCAAGCTATTTGTATAAAATGCTGCACAGAAATGATAAAACCAATTGTAAGAAAATAATTTCAGCAATACAATACATAGATGGATGCCAGTGATGGGTGCCAGCTGAAGAGGATACATTTTTTATGCCAAATGCACCTAGATTCAGAAAGACAATTTATAACATGTAATGAATATCTTCTGCTGAGAGGCACCTCTCATAGAATTCCTTGAGAAGAAAATCTCAGCCCCTTGTGGGAACCTCTTAACATGAATCCAGACCCCTTCACATGCTTAAATTGAGAGTAGGGATGATCCAACTGGGCTGGACATTTTACAAATATAATCCAAAATGAGACCTTTCTATTACCCCCTTGATTGGAATATACATTCGAATGGGCTGCACAGGGGCTGAAGTAGTTGCCACATGGTAATCATTAGAGGTATCTCTTGCCAGAAGATTCACCATATATACATATATGGGCCCAAGGAGTAAGGGGTGTCAATTTGTTAGGCAAGGACTGGGCACAAAGTGTCCCAGCCTGATTATAATCGGACCCCAAATTTTGGCCCATCCTGGCCCTATAGGCTTGTGTTAAGCGCAAGTCTGCTCCTACTAGAAAACATCAAGCCTGAGTTGGGCATGGGCCCGATATTTTTTATAAATGATAAATGTAAACTTGAATGTGGAAATTAAATTTGTCTATGTAGCATAATCTCTTTTAGTCTTAATTATGAGAATATGAACCATCCCCTTTTTTAAAGCTAATTGTTTTACTCATCCTATATTTTAGAAGTTTTAGAACATCAATATAAAATTCTAGAACCAATAACTTTTTTTTTCCTGTTAACTAGAACCAATAAGCTAAACGATCAATAAAAAATAAAATTGTGTGATTTTAGAAAAGTGACTATGATAAATTTATGTGACTGATTGTATATTGCTATTTATTCATTTAATATGCATTATAGATATACACATTGCAGTAGGCCATATATGGGGTTGGGCCAACCGGCCAAGCTGGTGGGCTTGGATGTTGAAAACCCAGGTGCGGCACTTAGTTAAATGGAGTTGCATTTTAGGTCTAGCCCTGGCCTGCATGCCTTGTAACCTGTCCAAGCCTGTCCCATTGCCAGCCCTACTCAGGGTCGCGCTCTGGGCGTCCTTGGCTTGTAGATAGGCCTAGGAGTCCTTTCTAGGAGTTTCTTGCAGTCCTGACAAGGGAAACATGCGGTAGCACCACAAGGAAAGGGCGATGGACAATCCTTCATAGTTAAAAACTTGAATATCTCATTCCATGCCAGTCGAATGACATATGGAGTTTTTTGTGCTTGCCGTATGACTTGGGAGAATGTACTGCTAAAATTACAATCCAGTCACACTTTGTTTGGACTTTTTAAGTGCTTAAATGTACCATTCAAAAAATTGCTTAATGGCTGCAAAGACAAGTCTGTGCCCTTGTGTGACCTATATGTAACATTTCTAGAAAACATTGACCCTATTGAAGACGATCAACAGCTCATAATCAAGCTGCTGAGAGGGCGGGGGAACCTCCTAGTAGTGGCGCACTCACTTTTCTTGTTACAATAGGCATCTTCACAAGCAAACTTAGGTTAAATGGCTGCAAACATGGTCTGTGCCTTTATGTGACCTATCTGCAACATTTCTAGTAAACAATGACCCTATTGAAGTGGATCAACAGCTCATAATCAAGCTGCTGAGAGGGCAGGGGAACCTCCTAGTAGTGGTGCACTCACTTTTCTTGTTACAATAGGCATCTTCGTAAGCATACTTGGGTTATGGAGAAAATATGACAAGTCTTTAATGTTCTAGTATAAGGGTAAGTTAGTGTATCAGCAGATAAAATAACATATTGGCAGTAAATGTCTGAAATAAAGCTCAAATATAGGACTTCTTCAATAAGTTGAACCTCTATAGGATTAATGTGAGTTTTAAGATGTTCCATACTTCGAAGGGAAGTCATTAGGCAGACATGCCAGAGAAACAATGGGTTGAAAGACTATCCCATTCCTTGCAGAAACAATGGGTTGAAAGACTATCCCTTTCCTTGCAGTCTCCCTTTCCTTTCCCCTTTAATAATTTTGTACTTTGTTTTGTTTTCAATAATATCTTCACCATCAAAATAAAAAATAACTATAAATAAACTCAATGAAGTTAAACTAGTACCAATTGTAATAGCAACTCAAAATATTCACTGTACATTCTCTTCTCCGCATCAACAAATGCAAAATCATAACTGCATGAAAATAAATATTTAGAAAAAAAAAAAAAAAAAAAAAAACTAGCTGTCAGAAATCAGCCAAAATTTAAGTGGAAAATATAAGACAATATGCGCATAACAAACAGGAAAAAAACATGAATCAGAAGTATTCCCCTAGTCATAAAGACAAACAACAACAACAACAATATTAATATAATATATATATGTATATATATTTCTATTTTTAAGGGGAAAGATAACAAATAACAATCCAACTATTTTGGATTCATTTTCTGAGGTAAAGTACTTTGGAGCTACAGATGTTTACTGGAGACAAACATTTATGGTTTAGCCATAATCCTACTTCAAGAATACAAGTCACATAAGATTATTTTTTAATGGGAAACATGAGATTATTTGAAAATAAATGCAATTATGGTAGAATATTAAAAGATATGTCTGCATTTCAAATTAACACCACACATGAGCGCGCACACAATCAGGTCCACACACACATGCGCAATCTCACATTTGCATCATTCCATACAACAGCATGCACATCAAAACATCTTTGCATGCTAATTTTGTAGATAGAGTAAGAGAAGTCCTCCTTAACAGATTTGGAGGACATAAGGTAATGAATGTTTGGAGTTCATATAGAAACTACTGAACCATTTCCCCCAGTGTGATTGCAAGTTTTAGACCAACCATGAGACATGTCAAGAAAGAAACTCCAACTCAAATACTTAAAAGGTTGTCTTCTCAGTTGCAAATAAATATTTAAAAATTTCAAAAAAGACCCAAGTTCCGAGTCACAATAGGCCTCCTTCATCGTTGATACAACATTCCCAAGGAGCACTAGTCCCTGTGTGAAGACTTCTCACAAAAGTGACATAAAGAGGGTTTCCCACTGGCTGAACTTTCACCTACAGGAATCTGGACGAGGAGAGGTGTGAGATTTTTAATCCCAATCGTTCACAAAGGCGTGTTCACAAAGGCATTCACCAAAATTTGTGCACAGAAGACAAGTGGTGAAAATCTCCCTTTCCAACTGTCAGGTAACAAAGTGAGCAACAATAGCGCCTGAAGCTCGTTTTCTAGCACCATCTTCATTGAAATGTGATGTAACTGAGTTGTTTTCCTTGAACTTCAAGTTTACAAGCCTCGGGAAAAATAGAAGAAATAAAGGAAAAGCACCCTATCCCCTATGGTGTTCCTTTCACATAGATCATGCGCCTTCTGCCAATCTTTCTTCCTTTAACACAAGGTGGAACACAGAATTAAATAGTTATATTCTATGATGCACGGATACTTCAAAATGGGCAACGTATCGTGTCGTATCGTATCTGATACTTCACTTTTTATCGTGCCGTGTCTATGGCGTGTCCTTGCCGTATCCATGTCGTATCTGTGCATCATAGGTTATATTGAACCCCGTTTGGTTTGACTCTGGACTTTGATGACATGGATATTACATAGATATGCAAGCCTTCATTTATGATTGCAAATCTAAAAAGGAGCTTCCATAAAAAACGGCTAGAACAAATCAATCCAACCATTCAATTTGCATACTCTTTGACTCTGGTTGTGATCATCGAATCATACTGAGATTTACTCTTGAACCAATCATTGCAATCATCGAATCACTGTCTCCCCATGCGTGTGCGTGTGTGTGTGTGTGAACATTGATTGACTTTTAAGCAAAACGCAAAACTGAAAAAAATAGGAGGTTTCAGGAGACAAACCTGCAAGCTTCACCATTCAGAATTAAAGATTTCAAAGCATCCACTGCTAGTGCATGTTTCACATCAACCTAAACATTCACTCCACAAATAAACTGTCTTCTCTACAGGTGAAATTTTAGAAATTTCTAGAGATAACACTTGGTATAGCAAAGAGATGGACAATATAAATCTGTCCATTGATTTACCTTTCTGTATCCGTCTGTGGACTCCATAACGCAACATTTGAGAAAACAAGAATCATATATAGTTCTAGAATATCATCCCCATATAATTGTCTCATAGTCAACAGAAGCACAAAGTTTTGTCATCACTCATAACAACCAGTGGAATTTTATAAATTGTAGACTCAAAGTGTGAGGCCAAAGTATTGATTGTGAGAAGATGGTTTGCCATTATTATTATTATTATTATTATTATTATTATGGCATGAACTAATTTCTACCATATGAGTTCCATTTATTGAAAGCACATCTCCAGCACCCTAGAAACAATATTTCTTACTATAATATTTAAATATCACAAGGTTTAAGAAAAAGCCCTTGCTCCAAAGTCGCCAATAGCAACAGCAATAAAAGGTTCTTTAAGTATCATAAGTGACAATTTCAAGAACGTATGAACGACAAGAAGTTTCAAAATTGTATTCTATTATTGTGTGTGTCTCCTTTGGAGATCGACCCTCAATTTATAGGTATATACATGCCTTTCATCAAGGTCCTAAGCTAGGAAAGTAACTAATTACATCAATTAGGGTTCTAAGTTAGGAAGGAAACTAGTTACATTAATTAGTATATCTAAGTTAGGAAAGCAACTAAAGAAAGAAATATGTACAACTGTTGAATATTGACCCAATGTAAATCCACGTGAGCCCATAGATGGGCCTTGGGCCCGTTTAACAATATGAACATGATATCACAATTCTAGCATTTGACATTGACCACTGTAATACTTATACGCCGCTGTAATAAAGAAATTACAAACAAACAAGTCTCAACTACAATGCACTTTCAAAATGGCGATGCTGGGAAATCAGTGGAAAGATCCTGTAACCTTTTAAAAAGAGAAGAGAAAGCAATTATTTGAAAATATTGCCAGTTTGTTGTAACTGCCGGTCCCAAGCGTGGATAAAGGAGGAGGGTTGACAGCCAACATAAAACTTTTGTCACAACTACAACATGAATTCTGAGACACTGGCATTTTATAGACTGGAATGGCAAAACAGAATTCCTGTGGCTTTCCATTTGATGATGATGAAAGAAATTATTGAATTAAACTCCTGCTAAACTATGACTCTTGACAAGACTCCTTAAACAAAGAAACGTACTAGATAAACTAACCAAACTAGGACTCTCCTAAGGGTGGGCACAGTTGCAAGGTGGTCATTGTCACAACTCACAACCATACATCATAGTTCCAAGGGGTCATATGTTACTAAATTGGGATTTTTCATTTATGTGTTTAGAGAAGCAAACTGAGAAACCAACCCTTTCAAAGAAATCAGGAGTTCATAGTATGATTCTACAATATGCTTCAAATGACCACGGCCAAAATGTTATATTAATGGACGATATAATGAGCCCTGTGTCGGCCCCTTTCGTCCCCTTTTATTACTTTGAATTTTTTGGAACAATCTCAAAAATAGATATATGAATGTCCCATTCTTAAGAGCTCTTTGGGGCGTTTTAGATGTAATAAAAAACTAAATAATAATAATAATAATAATATACCTGCACCTACCAAATAGTTTCCAATATATTTTATGTTTTGGCTTGTAGTCGTCACAGAACAGTAATGGTGACTACTAAAATGAATGCATCACAAGTGAAACCATTATGTAACGGCTGCATTTTTCAGGTGATGGTTCTTAAGCATATTTAAGTCACAGGAAACTCTATTGATTTAGGATAGCTGTATGGGCTCCCACCACCCATGATAATAGAGAATGATACAAGTCATATAATGCTCTCACTGTTGATATAACAGCATAATGGACCCTTTTTTTAATGGTTCTATAATGCCATATGATGGACCCTTTTAAACATTTGAAAATTTCTAAAGGTGGCAACAGATTCAAATTGGCTTAAAATATTCAATTTAATGATCTACTAGCACAACCACCCGCGCTCCGCACAGTCGCATAATAAATTAAAAATTCTTACATTAAAAAGGTTATGTGGAGTACCTCTTTCCATCCATTAAGTAGGTTGCATAAATGAAAGCATAAATGAAAATAAAATAAAATAAAAAATTTGGATAGAAAGGGGGTAGAAGAGATGGGGTGGAGCAAGAGACTTAAAATAAGAAGAAGTGGAGCTAAAGTGGAGAGTAGTGGGTGGTTTGATGAGATAAGGATATGAGTAGGCAGTTACATGGAGAGAATGTGAAACATTTTAATAAAGAGGGTTAGCTGTCGGTCAAAATTAGATCCCAAACCTTCCAGCTTAATATATTATAATAGTGTGTTTTTAGACATAGATAAACCAATAAAATAAAATCTAATAGTCTCCATATATGGTGTTAATAGATATTAGATAAAAGCGTCATATTTTTATCTCAAAAATGGTAATGTCCACAGCTGAAAATGGAACATACTCGGCATTTCGCAAAGGTGTCGGCTATTTTTAAAATATGACCGCCTAATTGTTTGGTCCCTCTGGTCATGCCCATACTTTTCTTTTTGTACAATTCTCTAACTGACCTCTTTCATTGCTTTCTCAAAATATGTCATCTATTTGGAACAAAATGTGAAACACAGAAAGATAGATACAGCAACCAATAGAGTACATATAGAAAAACATGATAAAAAAGTGTTGCAAGAATAAAATAATGCTAGCTCTAGCAGTTAAATGAACGGCATGCTGAATGATGGAGATCACATAATACCTTATGAGAAACACCAGCTCTTTGATAGTATTTTTTTGCAATTTCAAGGCATTTTGCATCTCTTTCAATTGCCACCAACTGACCAGATCCCGGTAGAACTAAGGCAACAGCTAAGGATGAATACCCCTATTAAAATGAAATACTGCTTTATGTATCATTTATAATAAAAGAGCAATTTTGACAGAAAAACAATTTTGAAAACTCAACTAATTGAAAGAGACCATGGAAAAGATAGCGTTAGCAAGAATGCTGCACTCTTTACAATGTACAGCATGACATTGCTTACTGATGGAAAAGACGGGATAAAAAAAGAAGATTTTACATTCAGTGTGCATATTTTTATGCCAGATACAATCCCTTCTAAGGGATCCACTTATGTAACGAGTAGATCTATGAAAAACTTAAGATACTTGCTGTAAGAAACCATATACCAACTCAAAAGCTTAAGCTGATAGGTGGAAGGCCCATACAAGTATATTAAGACATGTCAAGGCTATTACTTAGGCGAAGTGGGACTTCCCAACACTCCCCCTCACATGCAGGCCCAATAAAGTTCATGGACAGGCCTGTCACATGGGCTACACAAGAACAATGAAATCGGAACCCGCTCTGATACCATGTAAGAAACCATATATCATCCCAAAAGCTTAAGCTGATAAGTGGGAGGCCCATACAGGTATATTAAGACATGTCAAGCCTATTACTCAGGCGATGTGGGACTTCCCAACACTTGCATCATCATGAAACCATCGGAATCAACAAAAATTAGTACCATGAACAAATGAAGACAATATATGAGTGCCTGGTGATGCCTGGAAATTTGTAATATTGGCGAGAATAGTTATGTGTTTATCTCAAATGGGTGTGAGTAATGAAAATGCATTGTTGCATCCAAGAAGGGCATTTAGGAAAATACAGCACTGTCAAGTGTCAAGCGTCAAGCATATACATAGAGTCAGGCCCGGGCTCCACTAAGGCAAATTTCTGGATTTTACCTCACCCGTGATATGAAGTGACATGGTAGAATAGCCAGAATTCAGGCAATCATCACCAGTGATGGAGAGGGCATGATCCAGTGCTTTGCCTTCATGAGAGGTGTGCAACGACTCATGGATTTGCCCTACATTACCAAGGTGTCTTTTCAAGGATAAAATAAAAGAATTTCCTAACACGGAATCCACATATAAATTATGTAAAATCATTGCCATGTATGGGAGCCCTGATACATTCAGATGAAGGCACCGGGTCAGTATATACATAGGGAAAAAAGAGGGAATGCTGCTAGTTGCATAGAATGTGAGACTATTAAATGCGCAGGACACATACAGTATATATACCAACTTCAATACATCTTTTAGCCCCGAGAATCTGGACAAGCATTGCTAGTAGTTGTGCTTGATCAGGAGACACCTACCAATTACAGAATAGATTACGTTAACAAATATCTATGAACATGTAAGAAAGTTAGAGTTCGATAAGCAGTGAGCACAAGGTAGATAATGGTAATCTTGTTTGTAACAATACATCTAGGTTATTTTATTTTTATTACATATTCAAAGTTCACCACCAATAATTATCTACAAACAATTAAATAATGTCATTTTATTTTTATTACATATTAGGGCATGGTTGTTACTTGTTAACACCATTTCAGCAATAACCACACAAAAGGGCATCGCTTTTCTGTAGTTTGGTTCAGCATATTTACCTCAAGGAGAAGTTGCAAAAGCAACCAATTTTCTGCAATGCTGTGGAAAACCATTTCGAGGGGGTGCAGAAAGGCTTTTCAGTTTCACAGACTTTCGTGTTTCCTAATATGGCACACAAGCGTGCCCTTATTGATAACAAAGAATAACAGAGAGAAAACACAAGACGAATACATGAAGGTAGCACTCCAAAAGGATTCCAAACATCTTCCGACACACACCTCCTATAAAGCACATTGAAATAGATGATAAATTCTGTAACTAAAATACTCTTAACTGTAGGAAATGATAGCCGCTCAGACTTGCCAAATATCTATCATGGGTCAACAAGAACATCACTATTGTTGACTCGTTGTACCATGACCCCATCTACTTAGGATTGCTTTCATTATTTACACTTTTCCATGGGACCCTATTTGCAGTCATGCTCTCTGTAACTCCAATCTAGCATGTCTTTCTTCACTATTCCATCCAAGGTCATTATTGGACTCCCCCTCTGCCTAGTTCCTTAAACTTATAGTCCTTTAAGTTTAAACATGGAACACATGGGCGGTTTTAAGCCTTCCACGTACATGACCAAACCATCTCAAACGACATTCCTTGATTATTTATTATATCGATGCTCATAATCCGTTTCCTCTTATATACTCATTTGTAATTATATCCTTTCTTTTTAACTCCACATCCATCTTAGCGGGTACACCTCAGCGATATGTACTTCTGAGCTCTTCTTGTTCTTCATAGCCCAACATTCAGCTCCATACAATACATTAGATCATATAGTCATATCATGCAAGTGGCCCTACAATCTCCAATATCACTTGTCCTTCCCTACTGGAATCCAAAGTTGCTCCAAAGTTGCTTTGGCCGTTCCCATCAAGATCTTTATCGGTTCCCCACATTCACACATACAGATAAAAACTGAACATGTTTGTTACCACATTGGAACTCCAACTTTCAAATTCAACCTTTCAAGATCATAACCAATCAAGAACCAAAAAAATTTCAATTTTTACCTGCATCCAAATTGATTTCAAAACAACCCCAAACTCCTAAAACCCTCAAAATCTCACCAAATTTAAATAAAAAAAAAAGAGTCAAATCTACCTGCATCTGGCTTCCTCGCATAGTGGCAGTCTCTTCTCGAAGCTCCCTTAAAATCTAACACACAAGACCCAAACCATCATCAACCAAACCACCATAAATTCATGAAAAACTAATCAAACAGATCATGAAAACAAAAAATGGAGATCACCGCGCTTACTTCGGGTTCGCGGGTGTTGGACAAGATGTACTTGTAGAGCTGGGGTGTGATGCTGATGACCTGTTTGTTCCCAAACCTTTCATCTTCAGCTACGACAAATGCTTTGGTGTGCGAGGTTTGAATGGTGTCTGAATGGGATGCCCTTATTTCGAAGTGGGAGCTTCGAAATGAAGATTGGAGCGAAATGGAGAGCAAAGATCGGAGCTTTGTAGGAGGAGTTGAGAGGGGGGAGAAGTGGTGAGAAAGGAGGAGAGGGCGAATGGAGGGAATTGGTTTTGAATAACCGCAGAGAGAAGGGCTTGAGACGGACATGGAGACGGAGAAGTTGTAGCTGTGGGAGAGTTTGGGCATTGGAGAGGCGGGAACAAGGAATAGTGGTAGAGTAGCGTTCGCCGTTGGATGTTGGTAAGACTGCTTTAAAAGGACAAAATCCAAGATGGAAAAGCCCTTTCTTGAGAATTAGGCATGGTTTGAGGGTTACGTTATGGTTTTGTTTAAATTGCTTTTGAGATTTTCTATACATCTTTGCCTCTTAATCTAATTGTGTTGAAACTTGAAGTACATGTAGTGTTGGTAATAAAACTACCCTTTTTTTGGGGTGTTAAAAAAAGTTTAGTCGTCTTGATTTTTAAACTTTAAAGTTATGGTTTGTTTTTTTTTTCTTTTAAGTTTTGGGCGCATTATAATGGAGACAATTCTCAATTAGAGGAGACAATTCTTAATGAAATATGATAATCTGATCCACACTTTACCTATGAATTAAAAGCTCAAAGTTGACATTTTATTTTGGGAATTGTTGGGTGACATTTTTAATCTATTCCATTGGTTTTTATGAAAAATTATGCTTAAACCCTAATTAAACGGATAAATGCATGAAAATATAAAGAGAAATAAGGGTGCCGTACATTTTTTCTAAACCAAATTACCCTCTTGGCAATATCATCATTTAGCCCAAATAAAATCCAAAACCCCATTTCTATTGTTTCTTTCCCAACACTCTCTTTTATTCTCTTTCCTTCTTCCCCTATTGCTCTTGTCTTTTTTATACATCACCGTCTTTTCAACTTATTAGCCCCAAACCTTTTTAAGGAAAAGACTTATTGCATACGCTAAATGCAGTTGAGAGTACCAGCAAAAGTGGTGTTTTTTTTTTTTTCTTCATTAGTTTTATTTTCCCTGTGGTTAGGTTATTCTATTCGTTGTTGCTTATTTTGCCAAGAGACTAGCCAAGAGACACAAAATTAGGTCATATTGTCATCATTTCATGCCCATTTGTGGACTTAATTAGGTTCAATTGCATGAAAAATACACTATATTTCATGATTTCATGCATTTGGGCATAAATTTGAAAATGTTGTCAAAATTAGTCAAAACTCATCACATTGCACGACTTTTGTGATGTTAGAGTTTTTCATCATCAAATTCATCACACCAAATTGCCTTTTTGGTTTCATCAACGCATATTTGCTAATTTTGACACCATGTGCTATTTTTGGAAAGTTTGTATTTTTTGCGCATCAAGTCGCATGCAGGGGCCCATGCACTGTCCATTCAAATTATTCACACGTGATTATTATTAGTATTGTTTTATTTAATTTGTGTAGGAGGAATCAAGATCGGGACCTACATTGGTGAAAATTGAGAGAGATTGAAGGTGGAACGCTCCATTTGATTCTTTTGGCCAGCCACGTGAATTTTGGAAAGTTAAAAATGGAAATATCAATTTGGAAATTCAAGCAAGAGGAATAAACTCATATTTGGAAAGAAATCAAGTTATACTCTGGAACCCTACCTCATGGGTCCCACAATCAAGATCCAAACGGTTAATCATGTGTGAAATCTTCAAAATGGCTATGTAGTGAAATCTCAACCATTAATTCCTCATATCATTTGAGATATTTGCAAAAAAGTTTGGACCAACGGATCATGATTTTTGGATTTATGTGGGGCCCTTTTGCAAAATCTAAACTGTTTAGTCTTTATAAAAGGCCTAAAATGGCTATGGAGTGAGATCTAGCTACGTGACTCATCATGAATTGTGAAATAATAGCAAATTGTTGATCATCATTGATTATCCATAACATAAAACTTCACCCGTTTGCAGATGAACAATGCTACTAGCGGCAACTTAGAAGTTATTGGTTTTTGCTTTGGAACCCTACCTTAAGGGTCCCATAATCACAATACGGATTAATCATGTTTAGAAGGTCCAAAATGGCAAGTAAGTGAATCTTCAACCGTTGATTCCACATACATCTTGGGATATTTGTAAAAAGCTCACACCCTAAAAAATAATTTTTTAGTTTCTATGGGACCCATAGTGAAAATCTGCACTGCCCATCATTTTTAGGAGGCCAACTATTGTCAAGGATTCAAAATTTAGAGCTTGATGCATCGCGGATTTTGAGAAATTTGTAAAAACTTGTGATCGTTGAATCTAGTACATGTAAATCCTTAGGTTCCCTAGTGTTTGCCAAATATGGAATACAATGAATCTTCTTCGTGAGAAATCCTCAATGAGGATAGCATGTACGAGAAGAATGAAGGAATCCTCTGGATAGGTTGCTAAATGTGCCCGTATGAAAAAACTGGATCTTTGATGTGGGATTGTTTTAGTTAGCAATCATTTTATTAAAATTAGGGGATGCATGTTACAACTAATACAGACAATTGAAAACATGAAACATATACCAGCACCACAAGAAAAAACTAAAGAAGCACCTCCCAAGGACAAATTCTTATGTGAAATTATGGGAAATCCTTTGATTTTTATATGAAAATAAGTCATTTTCGGAAAAAAAAAAAAAAAAAAAACCGCTAAGTTGGTGTTTGGTAGCATTTCACATAAGTGTTTTTGTGTTCTCAACTTAGACAAAATATGAGAAAACAATTGACCACTTTACAGGAAACCATGTCCACTGGGAAGATAAAATTTAAAAAGATTAAAAATAAGAGAATGAAGGGCCCTTAATTACATCTCTCCACTCAACTATCATCTTGCCTTCTATGAGAAAGAGAAACTCACGGGAAATTCTAAACACAGCCACCTAATTTGCTTAGCCAACCCACATGCTGAGCTCACTTACAGGAAAAAATATAAACTCCCATTTTTTACTTAGCCCACCCACGAGAAATTATCAATGTGCCATTATTCTTCTCCTTCTTCCTCATCTCCATCCACTCATCTTTTTCTCTTCTTTGTTGTCGGCTCTTCTTCGACGTATAAATCAAAGTTCATCATCTCCCCATACCTCTTCATCTTCAACTTCTTCCATTTTTTTCCTCTTTGTTAATTTTTTTTTCAACTAAATAAACATGTAATATATGCAAATGAAATGGAGTGTGTGTTGCAATTGGGAGGGAAACATAGTTGAATAGAAGGGATAGGAGAGAGGACAAGGCTTACGGATTGCAAAAAAAAAAAAGAGTTCGCGTTATGCATGGATCTGCGTATCCGTGCATAAATTTTTTGCTCGGCATATGAAAACCGTGCACATCTAATATGCACGGATCTACGTATCTGTGCATAAATGAAGTCAACGGTACAATCAGAATTTCACATATGAGTATTTTGGTAATAATTTTTTTTTAAAGGTGGATGTGCTCAACAAATGATGTGGGTGCGTTTAGAATTTCCCGAAATTCTCTCCCTCTCTCTCTCTCTATCCTTTTTCACCCTCCCCCTAACAAGTCCGGCTCATTTCCTATATGGGAAAAACTAAAATAAAAACAAAGCTCACTCCCATATTGGAAACTTTTTACCTTCGATTTGCATGCAACATTATCATAGCTCCCTTTTTTTTGTTATCACCACTATTTTCTTCTCTTTTATTGAAAGCGAGTTAATTAAACTTGGAATGTCTTCTACATGCATGAGAAGTTACAATATGTCCTTTGAAAGATGAATCAAGTTGTGAGAACCCATAACCTTTGTGCAATGATAATTAAGGAAAGAATTGCCTCGTCAACAAGATACAAATGTTCTTTTATAGTTTTTTTATTATTTTGAAAGACTGCATGAAGAGTTTTTACATCAAAACCATAAGGGCCTGTTTGGATGTATGGTGAATTGAAGTATGGTGATGTGTAACATCAAATCAAGAGATAATAAAATATAATGTGTTATGCTGGTGTTTTGTTTTTAGTTATTTGGTATGGAATCTTTTTGACTTTTTGTATAAAAAATGGAGTTTTCTTGTCTTTTAGTGGAGAAAGGAGGTTGTTTTTTTTTTTTTTTTTACTTTTTTTGAAAAAGATGGAGGAAATTTTGAAATTATGTACTTTTGATTTGACCCAATATTGTCTTTTCTTATCTAGATAATGGATGCTTTACATCACGTCACCTCATTTCACCACACATCCAAACACGCCCTAAAATCTTCATCCTAAAATAGTTCATTCACATCTAAACCCTAAATTTTTTTCATATAGTTTTTTTTTTTACCCAAATTGTAGATTTCATTTTTGTCAACATTAGAAAAGCTTGAAAGATTTCCTATGTGAAGAATCTTATATTTTGAACCGCGAATCTTACATTTTTTTCACGCCACTAGTCCCATGCGTCAAAGAAACCCATTATTTTAATCTATATTAGTATTGTCGTATTTAATATAAGGGACATGAGATTTTTAAGAACCCTTTTTTATATTAGAAATGAAAGTTCTTTTTTCATTTGGAGCATTTTGTACGAGTTCCTCTAATAACATCACAAAAAGGAGGAAAGAAAAAGCACATAGAATATTGAAATTCTTATAAAAAGTCAAGCTTAATTTATGATTAAATGGGTTTATAAAGAAAAATAATAAAATTACGGCGGAGTTATTTATATTTGCCTTTTGGACCAAATTATCCTTGTTGATGATACCGTGAAGCAATTGACGGACCCCATCCATTTGGTCCAAAAGAAGTTTTATTGTGTGTTTTTTTTCATAAATTCATTTATTCAGAGTTTAATTAGGGTTTAATTCTTCAGTAAAAAATCCCAGAAATATTTCATAGTCTTTCAGAAATGTACCTTTTTTTTATTTTTTATATTTTTTATAATAATAATCTACAACACAATCGGCAATTTACATTTTACACCTGTGAGAGCAGACCAACTGACGGTTACCACTTGCACTCTATCCTCCCTCCCCCCTCTCAAACTCCAAACCCTTCTAATCTCTTCCCTTCCCTTCCCGCGCCATTAAAACCATCCACTCCACTTTCTTCTCCCCCATCAACAACATGTCCTTGTCTCTCCATTTCCCAAATTCCACTTCTACTCCTTTCCTTAAAAAACACTCCTTTTCTCTTCTCATCACCTCCACAGCAACAACAAGAAGAACCATCTTCCCATTCAATACCCTAGCCTACCTCAAACCCCTCATATCCGATCCATACAAAGCTTCCCCAAAACCCTCAATCCTCTCTGATAGCCTCAGAGTCTTGGAATGGGACAAGGTCTGCGATTCTGTCGCCTCTTTCGCCGGCACGTCCTTAGGCCGAGAAGCAACTAAGGTATCTTCTACTTTGTGTTCTTATTTGATTTAGGCTTTGATTTGAGTAAAACTGGTGAATTTGAGCTGATTTGGCATTTTATCTCAGGCTCAGCTATGGGCGGTGGATAGGAGCTACGATGAGAGTAAGAATTTGTTGGCAGAAACGAATGCTGTGGTTGAATTGATGAAGTATGGTGCTGGTGGTGTGGATTTCAGCGGTCTTGATGTTGGTCGGGTGAGATTCAGGGATCATAGATAGTTGGGCTTGGATTGATGTTATTTAGATGCTTTTTGTGTGAAAAAGATCAAAATGGTCCTGAACTAATGGACAAGTTGATGCTTTTTTTTTTCTTCTAAAGATGCCCATGCTGTTGCATATCCATATACCTATATTTTTGATGGAATTGTACGTGTTTGAATGTTGAAGGTGAAAACTGCGATAGATGATGCCTCGAGGGCCCTTCCAGTGGATGGACTCGAAGCATTGGCTGTCTCTAGCCTTCTACAGTTCGCTGACATCTTGCAATCTACTCTCAAAGTGGCAATTAAAGAAAACCCAGATCGGTACAACCGGTTCATGCCTCTAACAGAAGTGGTAATTTTCTTACTGGGATTTCAGGTGGTAAACTCATTGTTCTGCTGTCCGTTTATGGTAATGGACTTTTCTGAATTTGACTGTAGATAATGGGATTTGTCATAAATCAACCATTGGTTAAGTCTGTACAGCAAGTAATAGACGAGGATGGCACCGTTAAAGATTCTGCGGTGGGTTCTGTAAACCGTTAGTATTATTTCCATTTCTCCTTTTTAGACTCTTGCAAATTGTTACTGTTTCATTTGATGAAAGGATTATAATAATAAAGTAGTGGTTTTGGATCAAGTTGAAGTTTGCTATCTGATTACGATGACAGCCATTTTATTATTATTATTATTATTTTTTTTAAATTTTCATTGGCAATGCTGAAATCTGAACCTTTGGCCTCCTAGCTCTCTGCTTGAGGCCAGGGGCGGACCCATGTAGTCACCATATGGGGCGGCCGCCCCAGGTGAAATTTAGAAACTTTGAAAAATATGAAATGGGCCCGGGCCCAGGGGTGGACCCACATTGTCACCATATGGGCGGTCGCCCCAGGTGAAATTTAGAAATTCTCAAAAACATGTAATGGGCCCTGGCCCATGCCCTACTTATCTCAAAAGTACCGCCCCACGCCCAAAAACACTCTTTCTGCAAGTGATCCTTATTGGCCAAATTCAGCCATTGTGTTTGGACTGCTACCATTTTCTTATAACCATCCATTAGTTGGCCAAATATTGATTAATTAGTGCATGTTTCTGGATATTCTCATCTGAAATGGTTCTTGTTCGTCGTACCTAAAGCCAAGCCCATCGGTGTTGGAAGTCGAACACCAAGATATGGACCAATCATTGTTATCGTTCATCATCATCACCATAAAGGGCCACATGTATACAGTAATGTTTCCATTTGACCACATCCCTTCGCATTTCTTGATCATGTGACCGTAGAATGCCTCCGTGGAATTGGTAATCCTACTCCAATAAATTACAAGAGTTTATTTTCATCTTGTAAACAAAAGTAGATAGCGACAAAATTAGAAGATTGAGCTAAACTACTTATTTCTTCTTCTTTTGAAATTTTTTTCTTGGACTATAATATGATGTTTATGATTATGGTGACAATATTCATTTAAAAGTAAAAGTGCTCTCATTTGGATTGATATGATAGAAAAACCATGAGGAGGTTAAGGAAAAGATAAACAGGTACTAATTTTCATATGATAATAATTATTACTTCTCTGCAGTTTTTTTAGAGTTTCTTTATTAATGTTGTAGAACGGTTGCTAATTGATGTGCTAATTTGTTGAGGAGTTGGGATTTGGGTGTTTGTTTTAGAAGAGTATTTATGAATTAGGTGTTAGTAGTAGGATTCCTTACAAAAAGAAAAAATGTTGAAAATCATGTCCTTTAACCTATGTTGGGAAAATTGTCTGCTCCACCTAAACGAAAATCTTGGGTCCGCCACTGCTTGAGGCTATCCCCATTCCCCACTTTCGGTTATCAGAAGGATTTGAGGGACCTTTTACTTAAAGGGAGGACCTATATCTTTTCATTACAATTATTGTCATTCAGAAAGGAGGAATATATGATCCAGCGAGAGGTTTCATAGTATCCTCAAGCTATAGTTGTAGGGACCCGCAATGTGTCAATCCTCATGTGTCCCACCATGGATAGATATGACCCAAAAATAGCCCATGTTTGAGGATCCTGTCCACAATGTGTCAATCCTCAAGGGGCTTTCAGTGGATGAATCAAGGAAATGGCTATCTAGCCATAATATAGTTTGCCAACGCGAGGTATGGCCCATCCACCATGTTACCACTTACCAGTGTCTGAGCACCGAAACGTTGGTCCTTAATAAACAAATTTAATGCTTGAGGATCCTATGCAAAACCATGGATAAAGGGTCACATTCGAGAGTCTTATGCTAGATCCCATATGTCTTTAATGGGCGAGAGCCCAGTAGCCCCCCTTTAGAAGGAATTTTTTTTTTTTTTTTTTTTTTTGGGAGTGAGGTGGTGATATAGGGGCCCAATGAAATTGGCAGTGAAAAATGAACCTCAAATCGAGTGGTTAGAAAAATTTGAATCACTGCAAACTGGGTATGGTGGCAATTCATGGCGTTCAGTGAGTGAGAGAGGGGGGAAGAGAGAGAGAGAGAGAGAGAGAGAGAGAGAGAGAGAGAGAGAGAGAGAGAGAGAGAGAGAGAGAGAGAAGAAAGGAGGGGGGAGGGGGGCTTGGGAGTGTGATCAATGGTGGGTCCCATTGGGCTCTTACCTAGGTTTTCTTTCACACACACACACACACGTATGCACATGTATGAGTTCCCATCTCGAGGTCTGCTGTTTGCATCTAATGCAAAATTGACCTTTTTGCTAGTTGCCTCTGATGGGTTTAGGTTGCAGCAATTAATTGCACGACTTGCTTATGTCAGATTTAATTAGAACTTTGTTACTAATTCATTTTCTTCTATTCAGTATTGAAAAAAAGACCAGAAGCCTATCAATTGGAACATTACTCATTACTCATTAAGTCATCATTCATGCATTCCTTGCATCTGTTAAATTTTAAGTCTGAAGTAGTCTCATAGTTTTGTCCAGACGTAATTTTTGATTTGTGCCCAGGTGATTCTTTCTCTGAAACTGAGTTTTAGATGAGCATTTTATGCCTGTAAGCTGTGATGTACTCAGCAAGTTATGCAGGTCGTTCGTTTTAACTGATACAGTTGTATCACGATAGTTTAGTTAGAGCATGGATCTCGGAAAATTCCAGATTCATTATTCAATAAAGCACTCCTAAATATTCATTTTGCATAGTGTTAAAATGTTTATGATTGCTTAAACTTAAATTTATAGCTTATAATGTCCACTTCTATCAATTTGCCATGCAAACTGAATATGTTTCTTGATGCTGTATCTCTACTTGGGTTATTGGTTACTTGGATTGATTGTTGATATCTAGTTTCACTTAGCTGGATGTTCACCAGAATGGTTGTTTTCTTTCTGCTTTATGTGTTAAGGGCCTGTTTTTTTGCATAGAATACATAGGAATTCATGGTCCAATAAACTCCACTGAAGGATTATTAAAGAGGTGAGGCGTGACCAATATAAGGTGGCGATGTAGATGGGACCTTGACTTTCCTAATATTTGAATTACTAGGGTAGTGGCTGGGTATTAATTTCCCATCTTCCCTTTATTCAAAATCTCCATTAAAGGGGAGGTTATTTGATGGTTGCTTTTGGATATTAATCTTTGATTCTTCATTTTTAACTACTTATAGAAATAATGCCTTGGAATATCTGGGAATTCAATTGCATGAAACAAACAGGCCCTCTTTTCGGAGTTTTCATTTTGGCTGAAACAATATTTAATTTCAGAGTGCAGATCTCAGGCGGCATCGTGAGCAGGTCCGAATGCTTGAACGGAAGGTATACTTCTTTTTTCTTTTTCATATTTAAGAACATATGCTGATTCAATTGATGGCTTCAGTAGGCTCTTTTAATGTTGAGATTAACTTATGAGAATCATACAAAAGGTTGAAATGGAAGGGGAGATTATTCTGATGGAGCCCAAGCCCATGGACATCACTCATAGGAATAAATGAAAGGGCCTGCTTGACCAGCTTATACTAGTAGCCCCCTTAAGTGACTTAATTAGTTGCACGTTTACAGAGGGACCACATATCTGGACTTCTAGAAATTTTTTCCCCTATATATGCCTTTTATATATTTAATTTCCATGTAACCAAAGAGTCTTTGGATAGATATTTTCAAGGGAATTGTGATATTTGTTGTAGTAGTAAATGGAGAATCCGATGTAAACTTCGAAAGGGAAGAGGATGTCCAACCCTCTTTGTAAGCGGTTGTGTACATCGCTTCTACACATTCAATTCAGGTAAGAGATTTTTTCTCTCCCCCTATCTTGGTGTTTGTTCCATTGGTGATGACTCCAGTGGATTGTTTGAAGGCTTGAGCTTCGGCTTGAGGATTGATCTTTTCTTAATCCTTCCCTATTCCCCTATCATATCATCAAGGGCTGGACGCTATTAACTATATAAGATATCATTCACTAATGATGTAGGAGAACAACCATCTAGAAGGTGAGGTGATGCATACTTGACGACATTGGAACTCACCAAATCCAAATTCATACGACACAAACGGTCCTAAAAATTTGTGAGAACCGTCCACACACATGGGACCCCCCTGAATTATCCATCTGAACTGTCCACACACACGGGACCATCTTAGTGAGAGAGAGATCCTCCTATGAGAACTCTGCTCACCGTCTTATGGGCATGCAACATAGTAGGGCCCACTTTATGATCCATCCGAACCATCCATACACACATGAGGCTGCCCCCCCCGCCCCGCCCCGCCCCTCAAATTATCTAGCGCACATGGTGTGCACCTCATAGTGGGGCACATTTGATCACCCATTTGAATGGGGATCCCACACTGAAGACCCCCACGAGTTACACTGATCCCATTTTTTTACACCCATTTGAATGGACTGGACTATTGGATCAACTTTGTACACATTTTTAAGGGGTGAAAATTTGTTGGCTATTGATCAAGGGGTTAGGATGATCAGTTGGGCCCCATATTTTGTACATGGGTAGGTCCCAACCATATCTATCGATCCCACCCAGCCCTATCTCCAGTTGGGCCCCACATGAGGTGCGCATGGAGAGGTCCATGCGTGTGATCGGGAACATATATATGTATATGCATGAAAAATGTTCACTTGCACACTCTGTATTTGGACAGGCCGTGAGTGAATTGCCGAGGTGGGTCCTGCTCCTCGGACGGTCTAGATATGCAGTGCACAGGTTAATATTTTCCATGAATGTATATATCGGCTTCTGCTTCATAAAATCCCCACTTGCTCATAAAGTGCAGCCCCAAAAACACTGTGCAACCTGCATCATCCCGTAACACTTTTGACTGAGACTTCCTTTTGCTGTCCCATGAACCCTATCATGATTTTTTTGGATTTTTTTGATTGGTATTACCTTTCATAATCAACAGCCATCATTTTTAATAATCTCTGCAAATGAAATTCCCTGCATATCTTTTATTGCACTTTTTAATTAAAATTTACATTGATCACTCCAATAAGTTGTACATGCAGTTTTTCTTAGCGTTTGTTTTAACTTATATTTGTAAGAAACTTTTTATCAGATTGGTAGATTTGGTAGTGCATTGCTACAACTTTGTATATGTATGCTTTCTATTCTAGAAACAAATGTTTAAGTTAATCTTTAAAATTGATGTTACTCATGCTGTTTTCTTGTCCTCTTATTCAGTTATATCAGCTGATGGACCACTTAATTAGGAATGAATCGAGTGAAACACCTAATATGGTAAGGTGCAGTTGAGTACAAATGCATTTTCAATGTATTTACAAGTTTATGGTTCTAAACTATTTCCCCCATTCCCCAGGAAGTGAGTAACATTGACGGAAGATGGTGTATAAAATCAGAGGCTAACGAGCTTATGACTTTTAATGGTTTATTGTTGTCCAGGTACGATGAATAGGCTGTGTGCTGATAGATATTTAATGGCTATTGACATTGTGGAGGCCTGTAACTTTCAATAGTCGACACTGATTACAAAATAAAGATTAATGAACTATGGATAATTGTTTTGCATTTACATGCCCAATTGAGAGACACAATGTGGGGGTTTTACCTCTTGCAGCTGTTGAACATTATGCTGGATTGCTGCAATTTTAGGGACTATTACTCCATTACTCAGAGATCCAACCTCAGAAAAAAAGGGGTACAGACTTCTTCTGTACTCTGTTTTGTAATCAGATTTAGATCTATTCAACTGATTTAATTCCAATTAATAATAATATTTGGGTTGGATCCGGGTAGGTCGGACTTACCTGTTTCTTCTCTCATTTTTGTAATAAAAATTATGTTTTAAAACATTGTGTACTTAATATGTAATCTCATTTATCTTAAAACCCTAATACTTGGTGTGGCAATTGACCTGAAAAAAATTGTCATGGACCATGTGTCTGGATTCATTTAAAAAAACCGATCTAGATTTTATCATTAAAAAAAAAACAGATCTAGATTTTAGTTTATCAGACCCTAATACTTCTGTTGGCTGAACAAAGCCAACAAGGCTTGGTTGCATCCCTGTAGGGTTGTGTAAGGGATGTAAGTAGGTTGGGTTCAGCCTGGGTTCATGGAGGAGCAGGACCTGGACTTGGTTAGTGTTTTGTGTACCCAGACATGGACTCAGGCTCAACATGGGTCTAATGTATAAAGGCCTGTACCCGACTTCAGTGGATCTGGCCGGACCCAGACCCAACTCCAGGTCTGACTTGAAGGCCATTATATTATTATGTTTTATTGTTATTAAATAATAACTTCAATCTAAGATTTTATTATTATATTTTATATGTTACATATAATATATATCATGTATTATATAGAATATTATTATACATTATATGTACTCTAAACTCAGGCTTACAGATATTTAGGTCCAAACCCGACTAGATATGGACACATGCCTGATTATCAGTTGGGTTCAAAAAGATGGTCCATACCTGAATTTGTTGGGTTAGGCCCTTTGAGTGACCACACAATTGGAGATCTACCACAGCACTGTGAAGCAAAAGAGTCCAGGCACAACTGGCACCCTCCACCCTGCTGTCTTGTTAATTAATGGCTACTGGCAAGCGGCCTTTAATGATCGCTAGCGTTATGCTAAAGGTCTTGGTCCCTGTGGTAATCCCAAAAAGCATCATGCCAGCAGCAAGTTTTTGTAGCTTCTAATTAAGTGATGTGCAACCCATATAAACTGCATGTATTTATTGGACCACTCATAAGTTCATTTGTTTTGGTCAAAATGATTGATTTTCTTTAATTTGAGGTTTCTTTGAACTTGGTGATTATTGCAGACCTTTTTCTGTGTTTTGAGTGTCGATTCAATTTTTTAATTATTTAATTCCTAACTGATAACATTTCTTCTAGTGGTTCAGGTGTTGAGAGCTTGGTGGAGCCAATCTCTGCTGTTCCATTAAATGATGAGTTGCAACAAGCAAGGGCATTAGTAGCTAAGGCTGAAGATGAAGTGCTTTCTAGGCTAACGGAAAAGGTTCCATGGCTTTTCAAACCATACTTGTGGAAGTTCTAGGTATCCCTTTGTTATTCTATTAATTCAGTTGACTTCTTCTTTTGCAGATGCGGGCACACCTTGATGACATCCAAAATTTGTTGCATGCTATAATTCAACTGGATGTGGTATGTAACTACTCATATATCCTACTCTAGGATTAAATGACATCATATATAGTTATGCTATTATTGGTGCTTATACATTTATTTAAATTTTTGTGTACTTAAGAGCATACCATCTGGCATTTCTTTAATATTTAAGACATTTATATATTTACTTTATTTTTGTCTATGGTACCTAGATGCTTGTATATGCCTATATATATATATATAGGGAAATTCTCAAAAACTCCCCTATCTCAAAAGGGGAGTTTCTACCCCGATCTAATAGCCAATGATTTGTTATTATTTTAAGAGATCCACTTTTGTAGGAGAATATTTAGGAGAGAGAATCGGATATGTGTATCACTGATGACACGTGTCACACTTTCATTGGCTAAAAATGGTTTTTTTTTTTAGAAAAACGCCCGGGGAGTTTTGTAGCGTAACTCATATATATATACATGTACAAGCTTGATCAGCCATTAATGCGCAATCCCAATGTGGGTGGATTTGGTCAGGGAGATGCAGAAATAGTACTTCAAGATCCATTACGTGTCCAAGGTTTGTTGTTCTTCTTGGCATCTGTTATCCTAGCACAAATCTTTTTGGTTCTAAAAAAGAAACAGTTTGAGAAGGTTCAATTGTCCGAAATGAATTTCTAGATCCACAGATTCATCAAGTTGGTAAAAAGGGCCGAATATAAAAAAAATGGAATTTTCAAATCCAATTCTTTATGTTCTGATAGTTACTCAGAGAATTTCATTTTTGAATTGAATGAAGTTATGAGACACAGTTCTTATTATTAGTACTTTACTCACGGGTTGCTCACTGAATCTGTTGATTCAGAGAATCAGAATCATGGGATCTGTAGATGTTACAGGAGCATCTCCCTATATATATGTACATATACATGTATATGTATGTACATGTATAAGACATGATACAAATACTGGTACTATGTACTAAATGGATACTTAAGAATGATATTTTTGCATATGTACTGTACTAGGCCCATCATTTCTTAGAGTTCCAGTAGCTTTCTTTAACATAAAAAGTTTAAAGAGGAATGGATAATGATATTTCATTAACAATTTTGTGTTTTAAAGAAAAAACTCTTTGCAGAAAAAAAATTCAAGTTACTTATGTGGTGTGAACATTTTTCAATAGGATCATAATATTAAATATGAAATATCATGTTATGGATAGGATATACCTCCATGGCTGTATCTGTATCCAGGTCTGAATTTTAGAAAGTGCAATCATATCTCTGATTTCATGCCCGTTCTCACACCTGCATATGTAATGTGGCATCATAGTGTTTGTGTTCTACAGTCGTCATGTGACTGTTAGATATTTTCCTTTGAAGTATGGTAATATGCCACTAAATCTTCTCCTTTTTCTTTTACAGTGTAGACAATATGTGGCTAAACATCGTGTATACTGACAAGTTTCTTGAATATATTCAACACCAATACTTGAAACTAAGTGCATTTCCTGCATTTTAAAATACATTGGTGGTGATGTCTGTAATTTGAGCATTCATAGCAATTCTAAATTTCTTTTAAAGATCGTGTTTTCCTACTTGGTTGTTTCGCAAAATTTAGTCTTGATACCCTTGGGATGTGTGTAGGTCACTGCTCGAGCACGTTATAGTCTTGCATTTGGAGGCACATACCCAGATTTTTCTGTCACAGATGATAAAGACGGATTCATCAAAAGCCATTCATCAGAGAGGATCAATGACACATCTTTGTCGTATCGTAGTCAAAGTGAATGGGCATTGTGTTTGCGAAATGCTTATCATCCTCTCTTACTTAAGCAGCATCGAGAAACTTTGCAAAGTGCCAGAAAGGATTTTAGGAATTTTGCTGCTGTAAGTTATTTGGTATTAGACTAATAAGTTGCTATCTTGATGTCTAGTGCTTTAAAGTTGAAGTGGCATCAATTTTTTTTAATAAAAAACTGATTTTATTCTAGACGTGCAAATTGGATTGGGACTGCCTACTCTCGTTGCTTCTGCATCGCAGATATCAGGATAGGCATTGCTAACACAACTGCATTAATTTCTACGGCAAGTTAGAATTCTGTTTTTCTCTTGTTATAACAGTGCACTGGCTATGAATCCTCAGGAAATCAGGAGGAAAAAATTGCAGTGGGAGAATGTGGAGTCGGAAGAAATTCTGGATGAACATCTTAAATCCTTGAAAAATCGAGTAATAGTCACACCTGGTGGAATACTTGTCTTCTCTCTATAGACATTTTAACCGGTTTTTAATATGGAGTTCTGTGGAATCCCTATAGCATACTGTTCATAAACCAAGTTCGATTCTAATTTCAGGTGGCTCAATTGGAAGAAGCTCGTCCTGTCCCCGTTGATTTCCTTATTTCTACAAGAACTAAGGTTCTTGTTATTACTGGCCCCAATACAGGGGGAAAAACTATTAGTTTGAAGACGGTTGGCCTAGCTGCATTGATGGCAAAATCAGGTCTTGTAAATTCTTCGATGCTTTGCTTTTATTGTTCATACATGTCAATAGAATTCTTTAATTCGCTGGAGACGTACTAATTCTATCTTGTTCTGGCAGTCGTTGAACTTTTAGGTTTTTTAATTTTAATGATCCACCCTATTTTGTGTCCCCTAGATAGATGCTTATTACGTTAGGGCCTGTTTCTTTGCTACAATTTCTAACAAGAATTTGAGGTGTTGGTTTTTTTTGGACATGATGTGATGGCTTGGCCCCTTGGCATTTGCAAATGCTATGTTTCTTTGCAAGAATCTCAAAATCCTAGCCATCTAAAAGGTCTCAAATTTCCCGGCAGAATTTTTAAACTCCAGCCTCTTTACTTTTTAGTGGAATTTCTGGATGCTCCAGTACAAAATAGAATCTGGGAATTCCACTATGCCTGGGTATTCAGAAATTCCCCAGACAAGAATTCTCTGAATTCCAGTAAAGAAACTGGCCCTTAGTTCCTTTTTCGGTATTCGAGATTAAAAAATGGAACTTAATTACTAGATTTTGGACTCTTGGCATTCTGCATGTGCCCAATACCTGGGTTGTAGCAGTTTGTTACCTAAAATGTTTTTATGGATCTTATGTTATTTAAATGATCTTGAAACATGTGCATTAAATGATCTTGAAACATGTGCATTCTTTTAAGCATGAGTATTAGAGAAGCATCAATGAATTACAGGGGAAAGTCTTAGAGCGATTTATTATTCTTGTTTTTGTTTCTTTATTACTATGTTGTTGTTTGTATTATTATTAGTTGATCACTTTTTAAATTACGATTCAGTGTTATAAGGGAACTTATACGAACCACTCCTTGGGAAGTTCTTGTATGGTTAAATTTCACTCCTGTGAGATCATGATGAGAAGATGATGAGAAGCAGTTGATGCACACGACTATACTAATTGGGAAGATAAATCGGGTGACAATATGATCACTGTATGGTTCTTTTCTAGCAAATCTTCGCTTCCATTAGGATTTAATGTGGCTTACTGGCTTTGAATAAAATTGAGTAGAAAAGTAGAACCCAAGCAGCCAAAGTGTGATAGACAGGATGAGCTTTGATGATGCTAAAACCTAGATTGTTCGGTATTTAAGATTCAATTTTCATCATTCCCGTGTTTAAAACGTCAAAGACTTTAGTGTGCATTTAATGTTAACTAAGTAAATTCTCATAGATTGCTTTGTTGTACTTGTACGTCGTCTTAAATCCTTCCAACAGAAATAATTTATATGCTGATTGACTTAGTGTATGTTAATTTGCACTCTGAAGCACCTGTGGGCGCACAAGGTTCTTATGGAATCTGCCGAAATCTGAAGAGAGCTTGCTATTTGTGGTGGAAATCAATGCCTTGAATCATCTCAGAAATCTGCTCTCAACAGTTCCTCCCTCCCCCACCCCCACCCCCCGCCCTCTCTCTCTCTCTCTCTCTCATATTTGTTCACATTTACATTTTCTGAACGTCCAAAGAGATTCTTAGGTATATGGTGCTCGGGGGCCATATACTCTAATATGAATATCTGCTTATTACCTTATTATGTGTCTTTTGAAATGGAACCCCTTGTATTATCTTCTCACCATTGTAATTTTTCTTGTACTGCAGGCCTTTACATCCTAGCTTCTGAACCAGTCAGAATCCCTTGGTTTGATTCTATTTTTGCTGATATAGGCGATGAGCAATCCTTGGCCCAGTCTTTGTCTACCTTCTCTGGCCGCTTGAAACAGATTAGTGTAAGATCTTTGGAGTTATTACTTGTTACATATTTATATGGCATCATTATCTATATTCAACTTGGATTTTCCTTTTCTATAATGTCCAGATCCATGTCTAATACAAAAATAGATTAACTGTACCATATCAAACCTTTTTTTTTCTCTGCTATGACTACTTAACATTATACATCTCACTGTTTTCTAGAACATGGGGCTCAAGCAAGTCGAAAGCTTTGACTCATTGAAATCCGTAACTTCGTGCAAGTTTGTTAACAGCTACTGTCAATGACCCATGTATGATGATGCATCATCATGTTGCCTCTTGTAAATGGAAACATCCCCTTGCACTTTACAACAATAATTTGATGCATGCAAAAGTGAAACTTTTAGTTGTCTTGCGTTTTTTGACATACTCATTAGTTTTCTATGTTATAATGTGTAATGAGAGAAGGAAGAAGGAGACGAAAGTTGGAGAGAAACTGATGCCTCAATGGGAGGATCATCTGTCAATTTATAATCTCATTATACCCTAATCAAGGGCTCTAAACATGCTAATAATACAATCAGAATAGTAAACAATATCTCCTAGTCTATACATGGAAGTAATATGAGACAAATTAGCATAAACTTGATCCCACACGTGGGACTATATACAGGCTGTATATGGCCTTGATGGGCTGGGCCTAAGCCTTGTTTTACAGGGCCCATTATCTTCTACACTCCCCCTCAAATTGATGTGGTAAGGCAGAAAACATCAATTTGCTAGTGAGATCATGATGACGCGTTTTGGGAAGAGCTTTTGTGAAGACATCCGCCAACTGGTTAAGAGTAGAGACATGAGGCAGAGTTATCTTTTCAGTAACAACATGCTGACGGATGAAGTGGCAATCAATCTCAATATGCTTCGTTCTTTCATGAAAGATCGGATTGTTTGCAATTCGGGTAGCACTGGTGTTGTCCCCATGAAGAGGTGTAGGACTACCAATAGTGACACCGAATTCACAAAGAAGACGGCGTAGCCAGATGATTTCAGCACTCGCGGAGGACATGGCCCGATATTCTGCCTCAGCAGAAGATTTCGAAACGGTGGTTTGCTTCTTGCACTTCCATGAGATCAGTAAGTCTCTAAGAAACATACACCAGCCAGTGGTAGATCGCCGAGAATCGGGGCAACCAGCCCAGTCAGCATCTGCATAAGCGGATAAGTGTAAGGAAGCGCCCGAAGGGTAGAAGAGACCATGATTAAAGGTGCCTTTGACATAGCGAAGTATGCGCAAAGCAGCAGCAAGGTGAGGTTTGTGAGGATTGCTCACAAACTGGCTAACCATATGAACGGCATGAGAGATATCCGGCCGAGTCATAGTTAAGTAGAGCCAACTACCAACTATCCGCCGAAAAACAGAGGGATCATCCAGGGGAAGGCCATCATCCGCACTGATCTTGCTGTTTAACTCCATAGGTGTATCACAAGTGTGAGCATCATCAAGTCTTGCCGAAGTGATCAAATCTGTAGCATATTTCCGCTGATGAACCCGAATGCCAGATTTGCTACGCAAGAATTCCAGGCCCAAAAAGTAGGTGAGAGGTCCAAGATCCTTCATTCTGAAGTGTCGAGTGAGATGATGTTTGAGATCCGTAACACCAGCACTATCATTGCCACTGATAATCATATCATCAACATAGACTAAAAGGAACGTGTAGCCCTTCGTTGTCCATCGAAGAAACAGTGAGCTATCCGAATGACTCTGACGAAATCCAGCTTGAAGAATTGCAGTCCGGAATTTATCAAACCACGCTCTGGGAGCTTGCTTAAGTCCATACAAAGATTTCCGCAACTTGCAAACATGCTGAGGAGGACATGCATATCCGGGAGGAGGCTTTAAGTAAACAGTCTCTTGCAACTCGCCATGAAGAAATGCATTTTTGACATCCATTTGCCACAGAGGCCAGTTACGTGCTGCAGCAACACCGAGGAGAGTACGAACGGTGGTCATTTTAGCCATTGGTGCAAATGTCTCCTCATAGTCGATTCCATACTCCTGTTTATAGCCCTGTGCAACCAATCGAGCTTTGTAGCGATCAAGACTCCCATCGGAGTGAACTTTGATGGAGTATATCCATTTGCTGCCAATCACAGAGGCGCCTTCAGGAGTCGGTACCAAGTCCCATGTATGATTAGCTTCGAGAGCGAGCAATTCCTCATTCATAGCATCCTGCCAGTACGCAATCTTCGAGGCCTGTGAATATGAGGTGGGTATAGGAGTACTATCTAAGGATGAAAAGAGAGCAGGAAAGCCATAACGGTTAGGGGCAATGGAAAGACGATTAGATCGTCGCAGAGAGAAGCGATTATCAGAAGAAGCATGGTTACCTGTAGGAGCAGTAGGCGGCACTGGGAGATGATCAGGAGAGGGAGGCACCATAGGAGGAACCTTGTTACGCTGGACATAGACCTTGAGAGTAGGTGATGGAGTATCAGACTCCGGGAATTGTGGCAAATAGGACACAGCAATGGGATGATGATCTAAACGTAATGAAAAGAAAGGAATATGTTCCAGGAATATCACATTATGAGAGATCCGCATGCGTTTTTCAAACCGATCATAACACAAGAACCCTTTGTGTTCAGAACTATAGCCAAGAAAGATGCATTTGGCAGCCTGTGGGGATAGCTTAGTGCGTTCAGTCGGTGGAAGATGAACAAAACACAAGCAACAAAACACACGTAAGTGAGAGTATAAGGGTGGATGTTCAAAGAGAACTCCATAAGGAGTAGTTTTGCCGAGAACAGCACTGGGAAGACGATTAATCAGATATACCGCAGTTTGTGCAGCATCACACCAAAATTCTGGAGGAACTAAAGATGCAAGTAAAAGGGTGCGAACAGTTTCAAGAATATGTCTGTTCTTTCTCTCCGCAATTCCATTCTGCTGAGGAGTGTGCGAACAAGATTTTTGATGAAGAATTCCTTTATCAGAAAGGAAAGCAGAGAATTCATGAGACAAGTATTCTCCGCCAGAATCGGATCTAAGGATCTTGATATCTTTCTTAAATTGAGTGTGTACCATGTTATAGAATCTTTGAAAAATAGAAAACACTTCAAATTTTAAACGCATGAAATAAATCCAAGTATAACGGGAATGATCATCAATAAATGTCACATAGTACTTGAATCCTGACCTACTCAAGGTAGGAGCAATGCCCCAAACATCAGTGTGAATGATATCAAATGATTCTAATGAACGAGAGTTAGGAACAGAAAATGGCAAAATATGACTCTTACTTAAACAACAAGTTTCACATTTTGATTGAGATAAAGAAGACATTATTTTATTATCAATTGAAGAGTCCAAGCAACCAAGTTTAAACAAAGAAATTAAATTGGCATTGTTCACATGACCAAGACGTTTATGCCAAACCGTCCACAAATTTTTGAAATTATTAGAAGAAGAAGCAAAGAATGAATGATGTCCAATGTCCAGCAAAAACAGGCGCCCATGTTTACTCCCCATCGCGATCACCTTCCCAGTTTGTCGCCCCTGTATGACACAACCAGAAGAAGAAAAGTAAACAAGATAGCCCTCATCAATAAGTTGTCCTACAGAAAGTAGATTGGCCGATAATTTTGGAACAAAGTAGACATTGGAAAGGATGATGGGCTGGCCAGTGACACTAGATAAAGTAATGGTACCAACTCCAGAAATGAGTAGTTGATCACCATTAGCAGTGGTAATTTTTTCTTTTCCAAGATAAGGGTGGGAATCTGTAAAGCTATGTTCTACAGATGTCATATGATTTGAGGCTCCTGAGTCTAAAAACCAGGTAGAAGTGGTGATAGAAGAAGAAAGAGATGCAGAAGAATGAAAGGCAGGAGATGCTATATGAGAATGAGGTTGATACGACCACCAGAGAAGCCCATAGACGCATATGCAGAAGTGACTGTGCTCTGGATCAGCTCTTGAATCTGAGCAGGAGTCATGGATATAGCTCCGGAGGAAGTGCTGCCTGTATCTGATAAGGGCGCTTGAGCCTGAAAAGCGGATGGAACATTCTGTCTTGGCATATGGGAGGGAGGCTTCTTAGGCTGTCTCATTCCGTCTCTGCAGGCTTCGACATTCATCAATCACATGACCTGTCCGTTTGCAATATCTGCAAACCAATTTCTTGCGACAATTTTTGGCAATATGTCCGAAGCCTTTGCATTCATAACATTGAGTCTGTTTTGGAGTTGCCAGAAGAGCCGAGTCAGGAGGAAGAGGGGCAAGGAAGGCTTTGGGTGCTTCAGGGGCTTCCAGAATAGTGCGCTGTGAGGTGAGATGAAGTTCTTCGCGAAGGACTTCTTGGAGGCAAGTATCAAGATTAGCAGTATTCTCCCTATTCATAAGTGCAGACCGAACATATTCAAATTCAGGTCGGAGATTCATAAGAAACTGGCTGATATGAGTTTCTTCTTGTAACTGGAGAGCCTCAGATAGAAATCCAGAAGAGACCGTTTGGATCAGCATGGAATCCCTTTCAGTCCACAAGGTGAGGAAACCATTAAAGTATTCCTGCACAGTTTTATCCCCTTGACTGTATCTGGCAATTTCACTATCCGGATGAAATTTTCGGGGCTTTATTTGTTTGATGGTAAACTTTCTTCAGATGAGCCCACATATTAGCTGCTGTGGTGTAGGCTTGAAGGGCCACAGCAAGAGAGGGATCAATAGAGTTAAGGATCCAAGTGATGACTTTCGCATTTTCTTTGGACCAGGTGGCTAGGCCTTTTGAGTCGGAAGTGCTTGTAATCTGAGGTTTGGTTATTGATCCATCTGTAGAAGATAACAAGGCAGGCCCAAGGCCCATTACAGCCAAAGGCCCAAGGCCCATTTCAGCATCCCACTCACGTGGGTTGATTTTGTGTCAAAGATTGTGTAGATATTGTATTCCCTGATTTCTTTCTGATTGTATTCCTTGTATAGATTAGGATTGATTCTTTCTATTCTTTTAGATTCTAATTTGTATACTTGACATAATTAGTGCCTTGATTAAGGTCTAACATGATTATAAATAGAGCAGTGGATCATCCAAGGATGTATCACGTTTTCTCCAAACTTCTTTCTTCTCTTTCTTCTCAATCTAATATGGTATCAGAGCCATAATCTCTTGGAGACATCATCTACAGCAATACAGATCACATATCTGTATCTTTTAGAAGCAAAACGTGGGTGAAAACTCACTGTTTTCTCAACGTGATCATAGTGGCCCACCTGCGATCATCACAAAATCCACAAGTCTCCCTCCAGCCTTGGTCGCCCATCTCCTCTTGTCTTTTTGGAGATTTTTCCAGAATTTTTCAGAGATCAGAGGTAGGTCTTTTGATCAATCTTGTGATTATTCAACTTTCTGAAATAGTTTTCATCACAGCCGCACAAAATCCTCGATTCTGAATGGATTTTGATGCGACCTTCACTGCTGGAAAAGGATTTTGATCCTGGTTTCTAGCCTCTCATCTGATTATCCATCAGATCTATCCGTGGGTCCCACGAAGGGATCCAGCCATTCAAATCCAGTTCGTCTGGACTGTTTCTGGGTTGAATTTTTGGGAAAATTGCACCTGTGTGTGCTGTGTATGACTGGAAGCATCATCCACTACTATTGAAGTGCTGTCTTGGATTTGGGGA
This sequence comes from Cinnamomum chago, assembly GCA_038049695.1. Classification (NCBI taxonomy): domain Eukaryota; kingdom Viridiplantae; phylum Streptophyta; class Magnoliopsida; order Laurales; family Lauraceae; genus Cinnamomum; species Cinnamomum chago. The sequence continues at coordinate 11,960,716 of CP142456.1, forward strand.
TTGTTTGGACTCCTTTCTAACTACTAGTGACCTGCTGCTGGTTGCTTTCTTCTTCAAACTGCTACTGTCTTTTTTTCTTGTCTACACTGTGCCATGGAAAAGTATGATGTTATCCCGATCAAATTTAACGGGCAAAATTATATGTCCTGGTCTTTCCATTTAAAGAACTTCGTTGAAGGACAAGGGCTTTTTGGTTATCTTGATGGGTCGATCACTAAACCAAAACCTACAAGTACCACTGATTCCAAAAACTTAGCCACTTGGTCCAAAGAAAACGCTAAAGTGATCACATGGATCCTTAACTCCATTGATCCATCTCTTGCTGTGGCTCTTCAAGCCTACACCACTGCTGCTGATATGTGGGCTCATCTCAAGAAAGTCTATCATCAAACAAATAAAGCCCGGAAGTTTCACTTGGATAGTGAAATTGCAAAGTATACTCAAGGGGATAGATCTGTGCAGGAATACTTTAATGGTTTCCTCACCCTATGGACTGAAAGAGATTCCATGTTCATCCAAACAGACTCTTCCGGATTTCTATCTGAAGCTCTCAAGTTGCAAGAAGAAACTCATATTAGCCAGTTTCTTATGAATCTACGACCCGAATTTGAATATGTCAGGTCGGCTCTCATGAATAGAGAAAATTCTGCTAATCTTGATACCTGCTTTCAAGAGGTCCTTCGCGAAGAACTTCGTCTCACCTCCCAGCGTACTATTCTGGAAGAACCAAAAGCCTTCCTTACACCTCTTCCCGCTGACTCGGCTCTTCTGGCAACCCCAACTCCGAAGCAGACTCAATGTTACGAATGCAAAGGCTTCGGACATATTGCCAAAAATTGCCGTAAGAAATTGGTTTGTAGATATTGCAAACGGACTGGTCACCTTATTGAGGACTGTCGCAGCCTACAGCGACGGAATGAGACACAGCCTAAGAAGCCTCCCTCTAATATGCCCCGACAGAACATTCCTGCAGCATTTCAGGCTCAAGCATCCTTATCTGATACAGGAAGCACTTCATCCGGGGCTATATCCATGACTCCAGCCCAGATTCAAGAGCTGATCCAAAACACAGTTACTTCTGCTTATGCGTCTATGGGCTTTTCTGGTGGTCGGTATCAAACTCATTCCTCTATAGCTTTTCCTGCATTCCATTCTTCTGCCTCTCTTTCTTCTCCTATCACCTCATCCACATGGTTCTTAGATTCAGGAGCTTCCAATCACATGACATCTGTAGAACATAGTTTTACAGATTCCCACCCTTACGTTGGAAAAGAGAGAATAACCACGGCTAATGGTGATCAACTACTCATTTCTGGAGTTGGTACGTCTAGTGTCTCTGGCCAATCCATCACCCTTCCCAATGTTTACTTTGTTCCAAAATTATCAGCCAATTTACTTTCTGTAGGACAACTTATTGATGATGGCTATCTTGTTCACTTTTCTTCTTCTGGTTGTGTTATACAGGGGCGACAAACTAGGAAGGTGATCGCGACGGGGAGTAAACATGGACGCCTGTTCTTGCTGGACATTGGACATCATTCTTTCATTGCTTCCTCTTCTTCTCAAAATTTCAATAAATTGTGGACTGTTTGGCATAACCGTCTTGGTCATGTAAACAATGCCCATTTGCTTTCCTTATTTAAGATTGGTTGTTTGGATTCTAAAATTGATAATAAAATGATGTCTTCTTTCTCTCAATCAAAATGTGAAACTTGTTGCTTAAGTAAAAGTCACATTTTGCCTTTTCCTGTTCATAATTCTCGTGCATTAGCATCATTTGACATTATTCATTCTGATGTTTGGGGTATTGCTCCTACCTTGAGTAGGACGGGATTTCAGTACTATGTGACCTTTATCGATGACCATTCTCGATACACTTGGATTTACTTTATGCGCTTGAAATATGAAGTCTTCTCCATTTTTCAAAAATTTTATAACATGGTCCAAACCCAATTTCAGAAAGCTATCAAGATTCTTAGATCAGATTCTGGTGGAGAATATATGTCTCATGAATTCTCTGCCTTCCTTTCTGATAAAGGCATTCTTCATCAAAAATCTTGTCCGCATACCCCTCAGCAAAATGGAATTGCAGAAAGGAAGAACCGACATATTCTTGGAACTGTTCGTACTCTTTTAATTGCATCCTTAGTCCCTCCCAAATTTTTGTGTGATGCAGCTCAAACTGCTGTGTATCTTATTAACCGTCTTCCCAGCACTGTTCTAGGAAAGACTACTCCTTACGGAGTTCTTTTTGGTAGTACCCCTTCATACTCTCACTTACGTGTTTTTGGTTGCTTGTGCTTTGTTCATCTTCCTCCTACTGAGCGCTCTAAGTTATACCACAGGCGGCCAAGTGTGTTTTTCTTGGCTACAGTAATGAGCACAAAGGTTTTCTGTGTTATGATCAGTTCGAGAAACGCATGCGCATATCTCGCAATGTGATCTTCTTGGAACAGATTCCTTTCTTTTCTTTACGCTTGGATCATCATCCTATTGCTGTGTCCTATTTCCCACATTTTCAGGAATCGGCTTCTCCATCCTCTGTTCCCAAAGTCTATGTCCGGCGCAACACGGTTCCTCCTGTGGTGACTCCCTCTCCTGATCCTCTCCCAGTGACGCCTTCTGAACCGGCAGGTAATAATGCTCCTTTTGACAATACCATCTCTCTGCGACGCTCTAGTCGTCCATCTGTTGCCCCTGACCGTTATGAATTTCCTGCTCTCTTTTCATCTTTAGATAGTGCTCCTATCCCCACTTCATATTCACAGGCCTCCAAAATAGCTTACTGGCAGGATGCTATGAATGAGGAATTGCTCGCTCTTGAAGCAAACCAGACATGGGACTTGGTACCGACTCCTGCAAAAGCCTCTGTGATTGGCAGCAAATGGATCTACTCTGTAAAAGTTAACTCGGATGGGAGTCTTGATCGCTACAAAGCCAGATTGGTTGCGCAGGGTTACAAGCAGGAGTATGGCATTGACTATGAAGAGACATTTGCACCAGTGGCCAAAATGACCACTGTTCGTACTCTTCTTTGTGTTGCTGCAGCCCGCAACTGGCCTCTATGGCAAATGGATGTAAAAAATGCCTTTCTTCATGGCGAGTTGAAAGAGACTGTCTACTTAAAACCCCCTCCGGGATATGCTTGTCCTCCTCAGCATGTTTGCAAATTGCGGAAATCTCTTTATGGCCTCAAGCAGGCTCATAGGGCTTGGTTTGATAAATTCCGGGCTGCAATACTTCAAGCCGGCTTTCGTCAGAGTCATTCTGATAGCTCCCTATTTCTTCGATGGACACCAAAGGGCTACACATTCCTTTTGGTCTATGTTGATGATATGATCATCAGTGGCAATGATACTACTGGCATTACAGATCTCAAACACCATCTCACTCGCCACTTCCGGATGAAGGATCTTGGTCCTCTCACCTACTTTCTGGGGCTTGAGTTTTTGCGTAACAAATCAGGCATTCGGGTTCATCAGCGTAAATATGCTACCGATTTGATCACTTCGGCAAGACTTGGCGATGCTCACACTTTTGATACGCCTACGGAACTTAACAACAAACTCAGTATGGATGATGGTCCTCCTCTGGAAGATCCCTCTGTGTTCCGGCGGATAGTTGGGAGTTTGCTCTACTTAACTATGACTCGGCCTGATATTTCTCATGCAGTTCATACGGTTAGCCAGTTTATGAGCAATCCTCACAAACCCCACCTTGCTGCTGCTTTGCGCATACTCCGCTATGTTAAAGGCACTCTTAACCATGGTCTCTTCTACCCTTCTAGCTCTTCTCTGCGCCTCTCGGCTTATGCGGATGCCGACTGGGCTGGTTGCCCTGATTCTCGGCGATCCACCACTGGCTGGTGTATGTTTCTTGGGGATTCTCTGATTTCGTGGAAGTGCAAGAAGCAAACTACAGTTTCCAAGTCTTCTGCGGAGGCCGAATATCGCGCGATGTCGTCTGCTAGTGCTGAAATCATCTGGCTACGCCGTCTTCTCTGTGAATTCGGTGTCCACGTTGGTAGGTCTACACCTCTTCATGGGGACAATACCAGTGCTACCAGGATTGCTAACAATCCAGTCTTTCATGAAAGAACAAAGCACATTGAGATTGATTGTCACTTCATCTGCCAACATGTTGTTACTGAGAAGATCACTCTGCCTCACGTCTCTACTCTTAACCAGCTGGCAGATATCTTCACAAAAGCTCTCCCCAGACCACGTCATCAGGATCTTACTAGCAAATTGATGTTTTCTGTCCTACCACATCAATTTGAGGGGGAGTGTAGAAGATAACAAGGCAGGCCCAAGGCCCATTACAGCCAAAGGCCCAAGGCCCATTTCAGCATCCCACTCTCGTGGGTTGATTTTGTGTCAAAGATTGTGTAGATATTGTATTCCCTGATTTCTTTCTGATTGTATTCCTTGTATAGATTAGGATTGATTCTTTCTATTCTTTTAGATTCTAATTTGTACACTTGACATAATTAGTGCCTTGATTAAGGTCTAACATGATTATAAATAGAGCAGTGGATCATCCAAGGATGTATCACGTTCTCTCCAAACTTCTTTCTTCTCTTTCTTCTCAATCTAATACCATCAAGATAACCAAAAAGACCTTGTCCTTCAACAAAGTTCCTCAAGTGGAAGGACCAGGACATATAATTCTGTCCGTTGAACTTAATTGGGATGACATCGTACTTGTCCATTTGTAAGAATGTAGTAGATAACACAGCAAAACAGTAGAAAAAGGAAGAGAGCACCACGCAAACCAACCAAAAAGGTGTTCTGATTTGCTATAAAAAGGCTTAATACAGCAGAATCAGAGCAGTAACCAGCACTGAACAGTATTTAATCAGTCATAAGCAGCATCAACAGCATACAGCAGCAATAGTAGAAGAGATCAGAGAAGTAGCAGAGGCATCCAACGGTACACAAAAGAGTGCAAAATAGTAGTGCAAAAAGAGACCAGCTCTCAGATCAACAAAACAGAAGGTAGAGTTGATATTGATCTGCTATAAATCTGCTAATACAGCAGGAAGATTGCACTGTATTGATCTGATGAGGAATCCAGCAACAGAAAACAAAAACAATGCATAAATTTATCCCAGACAGAGCCAGGCGACCATGAATTTTGGTGCAGGATCTGTGCGTGGGCCCCACAGGGTCATCTAATCTCAGATCAAGTTTGAAACTTTTGAAGGAGTTCAAATGTACTTCCTCTAGTCCAAATCTGATGAGTATCGGATAAGGATCCACAAATCTGGACGGTGGAGATGAAAACTTTCTGATAATAATGTGTCAAAAACGACTGAGGAAGAAGATGATAAAACCTACCTCAGATGGTGATGAAAAATTCCAGAAAAATCCTTACAATAACCCTGAAGAACTGGCGAACACAACTGTGGAGGGTGCTTGGTGATAGGAAGTTGATCAGTGGTGGGCCACAGTTTGATCAAAGGCACGTCAGATACTATTATCAGTAATGACAGCAGCAATGGAGAGAGAAGATCCACGCCAATAAGAAGAGTTTGATCAATGACAGAAGATGGATTGATCACAACCTATGGCTCTGATACCATGTTATAATGTGTAATGAGAGAAGGAAGAAGGAGACGAAAGTTGGAGAGAAACTGATGCCTCAATGGGAGGATCATCTGTCAATTTATAATCTCATTATACCCTAATCAAGGGCTCTAAACATGCTAATAATACAATCAGAATAGTAAACAATATCTCCTAGTCTATACATGGAAGTAATATGAGACAAATTAGCATAAACTTGATCCCACACGTGGGACTATATACAGGCTGTATATGACCTTGATGGGCTGGGCCTAAGCCTTGTTTTACAGGGCCCATTATCTTCTACATTCTAATGGTAAACAAAGCTCTTGTCCTTTTTGCAATGCCATTTTTTTAATCCTTATTCATCTAAGCATTTAAAAAAGGAAAGTCCCTTGTGAAGTGTGAAAGAATTCATGATCTTTGATGTAGTAGAAATAGGATGTACCTGTCAGGACCCTTTGATATACATGGTTCTCTCGTTCGAGCTTCTGGAATTTCTGATTATTAACATGATACTAGAGCCGGGGGTCATGTGTTCGAATCCCCGAGGATGTGTATCTGTCCACATGCGGAGCCCCGCACGTCAAGGTGTCAGGAGTCCCTTTGATATGCATTGTTCTGTCGTTCATTAAGTCATTCACTAATAGGCAGTACCCGAAAATCATTTCTTTGGAATGATAAGGGAAGGTAAAAGAAGATACCACTTTGTTTGAACATAGTTTGTAAAACAATTACTGAGAAAGGTCTTGAAATTTGAGAAATGAGGAAGTTTAATTGTGTTTTTTTGGAAAATGGCTATTGAATGTCAGCAAAGACGATCGTAGCTTATGGAGGAAAGTTATCATCTCTGAGTGCAAGCTATATAATGATGGCTGGGTGGTGAATGAAGCACCTGATTGTCATCTGGTTTCCGGAAAGAGTTGATATCTTCAGGAGAATGTTTTTCCTTGATGTTTCATATTCTATCCAACAGGGGTCTTAGGTTCATTTTTGGGAAGAAAAATTGTTGGGTGATTATACATTGGCAAAAGCCCATCCGCCACTGTTTTTTATCATCTCAAATTGCTTGGCGATTGTTTGACTACTTGAAGTCTAGGGAGGTTCATGTGTTTGGGTGCCCAAGTTCCTTCGAAATCTTAATGAAGAAGAGAATTGAGTCTTTGGCTGACCTCTGTTGCAGTTACAATGTGTTCACATTTTCTGAAAAGGTAATAATTATTGTGTATTCATGACTGGGCCTTGGGTGGTAATGGAGAATTTTTAGTGAAGGCATGTTATCATCATCATCATCATCATCATCAAAGCCTTGTCCCACCTATGTTGGGGTCGGCTACACGAATTCTGTTTCTCCATTCCGATCTATCTTGAGCCAAATCCTATGATAAGTTATACTTCTTCATATCTATTTTTACTACCTCCATCACGTCCTCTTTGGCATACCCCTTCCCCTTGGTGGGCTATCAACCTTCATGGCTAAACTTTTTCTTACCGGCGCCGTTACCAGCTTACGTTGGACATGTCCAAACAATCTCAGACGAGTTTATCTAATTTTATCCCCTATTGTTGCTACCCCTAAATGCTCTCGAAAGCACTCATTTCTAATTCTATCCTTCCTAGTTGTACCACACATCCACCTTAGCATCTCATCTCTGCTACATCCATTTTGTGCATATGACACTTATTGATTGGCCAACATTCAACTACATAGGTAATAGCTGGTATAATCGCCGTCCTGTAAAATTTTCCTTCAATCTTATCGGCATTCGTCGGTCACAAAGCACTCCTATAACAAGTCTCCACTTCAACCATCCCGCTTTAATGCTATGTTCGACATTTTCTTCAGTCTCCCCATCCCTACTAATTATAGAGCCAAGGTAGTGGAAAGAATCACTTTGTGGTATCTCATGGTTTTCAATTCTCACAGTAGTTTCAACCCTTTTTATATGTCCACTGAAGTTGTAAACAATAAATTCCGTCTTTATACAACTTATTTTAAAGCCTTTGGATTCTAAAGCTTCCCGCCATCTCTCGAGTTTTGCATTCACACCATCTCTTGTTTTGTCTACCAATGCAATATCATCTGCAAATAATATGCACCAAGGTACCTCTTCTAGAATATGAGCAGGTAACTCATCCATAATCAGTGTAAAGAGATAAGGGCTTAGGGCTGACCCTTGATGCAAACCTATGGTCATTGGGAATTCCCGTCTCTCCACAAGTAGTTCTCACCCTCATTATTGCTCCTTCATACATGTCTTTAATAATTTTAATATAACCTCTTCGAACATTCCTTTTATTTAAAACCCATCAAATTAAATCTCTAGGTGTACCCTGTCATAGGTTTTTTCTAAATCGATGAAGACCAAATGCAAATTTTTCTACTTTGCTCGATATTTTTCCATTAATTGCCCAAGTGAGAAGATAGCTTTCATCGTTGACCTCCCTGGCATAAAACCAAATTGCTTTTCAGATATCTTGGTCTTTAGTCTAAGTCTTTGCTCCATTACTCTCTCTCATTGTTTCATAGTATGACTCATAAGTTTAATCCCACGATAGTTGGTATAGTTTTGTATATCTCCCTTCTTCTTATAAATAGGTACTATAACATTTCTTCTCCATTCACCCGGCATATTCTTTGTCATTAATATTTTATTGAAGTGTCTATTTAACCAAGTCTCTCCAACTTCTAAGCATTTCCAAGCCTCAATCGGGATGTCATTTGGACCCGTAGCCTTTCCTATCTTCAATAGTGAAGGCGTGTTATGACATGAGAATTGAGAAGATGGTCATTACTGAAGTTCTTCCCACTGCTTCATCTTATTTAACCATAAAAGCTCTCCAAAGTCATTGTGTTCTGTTGGACAGCTACACTGGGCAAAACTTTGACTACTGATTATATTTGCTGATATATTGAGAAGCTGCCTATGGTAAATGGTTGTATTTTGTGCCTCGGCGTGCTGAGAGGACAGTTCTCACATGTTCTTGTTCTTTTCTTTTGCAAGAGCAATGTGGAATCATTTCTTCTACCTATTTATTTTTCATTGGGTTATGCCTACTTTGTTGAAGGCTATTCTGGATAGTTGTCGATTTGGATTTCCTACTTGTGGAGGTGCTATTTCATGGAATTGCATTTTTGCTATTGCCCATTGGTCTATATGGTTTGAAAGAAAAAGGAGAACATTTCATAATCAGGTGACTACTGCCAGTGATATTGCCCTAAGGTCTTAATGATGGTTATTTCTTGGGCCATGGCTTCTAAGTTCTAAAGAATTTGTAGATGTTTCTGTTCTGATCTTTGGCTATGAGTTTGTTATGGTGATGTGGGACTTTTTGTTCTTTCTTTTTCTGACTTTTCCAGTAATGGGCTTGTAATTTGCCTGTATTTCTTGTGCTTTGCTTTATTAGTAATATTTTGTCACCATTTAAAAGAATAACGTCATTAAACAAAGGTCTCCTTATTAGAAGAGGCATTTAAGGACTTACAAGGTGTATTGTTAATTTTGGTTTCATTGAAACTCTTGCATACTGTTTTTAATTTATTATTTTGCAGGCAATACGAGCACAATCAACTAGTAGGTCATTGGTGCTGTTAGATGAAGTAAGTGTTATTTGTCATCCCAATCCAATATTAATAATTTATTACTAAGAGAAATTGTTATATACAAGTGGCAATATTGAAATCTCAACATAGGCGAGTAAAATCTGCATTGTAGTTCTCGTTACCATCACGGGAGACGTCTGGATCAATATTCCTGCCAATGCTGTTGGAAAGTATTACTGCAGCCTCTATGAATGCCTTGAGGTATTGGTAGGATTGGTTAGTGGATGAAATTTAATCTGGTATCAGAGCCAATTGGCCGTGAGTGTTGAAAAAGTGTCGCCAAAAGTACAACTGGGTTCCACCTGAGGGGGAGTGTTGAAAAAGTATTACTGCAACCTCCATCAAGGCTTTGGTAGGATTGATGACGCAGTCCCGATTTGACACAATCGGATTTGTCTAGGGCCCAAATAAATCCAAACCCAAAAATAACCAGCAACTTCTATTGATTGCAGTAAAATAACAGAAATTCTAGAATTAAACAATGCAAGGAATGATGCAAAGAACACTAAACACACCTTAAACGAGCCTTCTTAAACTTCTAGAACTAATAAAAGCAGTGCTTTTATTATGTTCTGGAAACTGTACTGTACCGTGAATAGTGACTGTCAACCATAGCTATGTATATACAGCATTCAAAACACCATAAAACCCTAATAATCCTTCTAAAATTGAATCCTAATACAAATAAACGTCTTTAGTCATTGTTACCTAATCAAACCAATAAAAAATTACTAAAGGAATTAAAGAAACATGATGAAATTCCAGATTCTGGTCGTTCTGGACTCCTTTGTGTGAAAGCACCTGTACGTTTTTAAGGTGCATGCATTGGCAAGCCTAGTGGTGCCTTTCTTTATCTGATTGGGTCTGTTTTGACTCACTTAATCTGCTGCCCATAGACCTGCACGCGACTGCCTATTTGTGTCATGAAATTATCCGGAAAGTGTGAAACAGCCTGTGCTTTCTTTTATTCCCAAAACAGCCTCTAATATTTAACTCTAAACAGAAACTCAGGCTGTTTGGTCTCCAAATCTCGATCAATTATTTTCAGGACCATTGCGGACCCTCTTGGGATGCTCAAATTGCTTCAAGTAGGATTCAGATGCAAATTCATACTCTAAAATTAACTCTACATCAATTGGTTGGCGAAGGAAATTTAATAAATGCAACTGCTCTAAACTTGTTCCTATTTGGATTCAGATAATTTTCTTCACATGTTGATTGTATATTTTTATCCTGGGTGAATAAGATGACTTCTATTGAAATTAAATATCAATCCTATCTTGTTTTTATTCTGGCGGCATTTATGGAGGTGCATTTTGTTGGTAAAGTAAAGCCCTACTGTAATTCTCACAATTGCAGAATGTCAGAATAGAACGTGAGTTCTTGGAAACTGAATGTATTATTGTGTGTTCTCCCCTTTGGAGATCTAGTCCCAATATATAGAGTATTACATGCCTCAATCAAGGCTTCTCAGTTAGGAAACTAGCTAATTACATCAATTGCTATTCTAACTTTAGGAAACTAACTAATTACAAGAGAAAATCTAATTAAGAGAATATGTACAGCTGTTACAAGTTGACCCAATCAATATCCACGTGAGATATGATATTCTGGACAGGATATGTTCATGGGCCTTGGGCCTGTTTAACACCCCCCCTCAAATTGATGCGGGAGAATCAACAAGCATTAATTTGCCAACCAAGAACTGATGGCGAGGACGTAGAAGACCTTTAGTAAGGATATCAGCAAGTTGAAGCTCAGTGGAGACATGCGAAAGGCTGATGACATCACGCTTAAGCTCATCTCTTATGAAATGACAATCAACCGCGATGTGTTTAGTGCGTTCATGAAAAATTGGATTTTCAGTAATCCGAATTGCACTGGTATTATCAGCATAGAGGGGGGTAGCGCCTTCTGCTGGAAACCCAATGTCAGAGAGTAGACCTCGGAGCCAAAGAATTTCGGAGCATGCAGCAGACATGAGCGGTACTCAGCCTCGGTAAAGGATTTGGAAACTTTATCTTGTTTCTTGCATTTCCAGGAAATGAGGCTATTACCCAAAAACATGCACCATCCTATCGTCAATCGGTGAGTATCTGGGCAACCAGCCCAATCAACATCTGAATAAGCTTTGAGAGATAGAGGATTGTTGGATGGAAAATACAACCCGCGAGTCGGTGTGCGAATAAGGTACCGAATGATGCGACGAATATTAGCCATATGAAGATGTCGAGGAGCAGTCATGAACTGACTCATTAGGTTGACCGCATAGGAGATATCAGGATGAGTGATCGTGAGGTAGATCAAGCTACCAACTAACTGACGATATGTGGTAGGATCGGTAAGAATGTCACCCTCCTCTTTACTAAGTTTGACATTCAGTTCGACCGGCGTATCGACGGGGGCGGAAGCAGTAAGGCCAGCCAAGGCAATAAGGTCAACCGTGTATTTATGCTAATTGAAAACTATACCTTTAGTCGATTGATGAACTTCAAGACCAAGGAAATAGTTTAAGGGGCCGAGGTCCTTCATGTGAAATGTCTTATTAAGAAAAGCTTGGAGTTCCTGAATCATATGTGCATTGGGTCCAGTAATGACAATGTCATCAACGTAGACCAGAAGCATAGTAATCCCGGACGGAGCATGATGTAAGAACATAGAAGGATCATACTGGCTGGGATGAAAATCCAAGCGGAGAAGAGCATCCTGAAATTTCTCAAACCATGCGCTGGGGGCTTGCTTCAGACCATAGAGAGAGCGACGGAGCTTAGCAACCATACCCTTCCCAGAAGAGGACCTCGGTGGCAGACGCATGTAAACATCTTCTTTGAGATCACCATGAAGAAACGCATTTTTGACATCCATTTGATAGAGAGGCCAGGATTGAGATGCAGCAATAGCAAGGATAATGCGTACGATGGTCATCTTGGCGACAGGAGCAAAAGTTTCATCATAATCAATGCCATATTCCTGCCGATTTTCGAGAGCAACAAGGCGCGCCTTATATCGATCTAGAGTGCCATCTGATTTTAACTTGAGAGAAAAAATCCACTTGCAACCGATAGGTTTGACACCCACAGGAGAGGGGACAACATCTCACGTATAATTTTTCTCTAAAGCAGCCAATTCATCGTGCATAGCTTGGTTCCAACATTTGTCCTGCACAGCCTGAGAATAGGATTGGGGAATGGAAGAAGAGGACAAAGTGGCCATTAAGGAAGTATGGGAGAACCCATAGCGGTCGGGTGGTACCGAAATGCGAGTGGAGCGACGCAATGTAGGAAGTCCAGATGGACCAAATGCCTGAGGTGGACCGGATGCGGGAGGAACATCTGGAGGGGAATCCCCTGGAGGCGCGTCTTTGGTCCGCCTGTGATACACAAAATTAGGATTAAATCGAACAATAGATGTGTCATCAGAAAAACCAGGTAAGAAAACTAATGAGGAGTCGTCTGGAGGATCAAGGTGTTTTTGAAAGAAATACTCGTTTTCAAAAAACACGACATTCCGAGAGGTACGGATGCGACGAATGTGTGGATCATAGCAAAGGAACCCTTTTTGGAAGGGTGCATATCCTAAAAAACCACACTGAGGAGATTGAGCTGTAAGTTTGGTCCGTTCAGACGGAGGCAAATGCACAAAGCAAACAGAACAAAAAACATGAAGATCATCATAAGATGGAGATGTCTTGTAGAGACGATAATATGGGCTTTGATTGTCAATCGAAGAGGATGGCATACGGTTAATGAGATGAGCTGCAGTAGCCAAAGCCTCAACCCAAAAACGGGTAGGAACTGATGATTCAAGGAGAAGGGAACGAGTGACATCAAGGAGATGTCGATTTTTCCTTTCAGCGACTCCATTCTGCTGTGGAGTATAAAGACAAGTTCTTTGAGAAATAATACCTTTGGTTTGCAAAAATTGTTGAAAATCAGAGGACATATATTCCCCACCTGAGTCAGATCGCAAGATTTTAATGCAGGTGGAAAATTGATTTTCAACATAAGCTAGAAATTTTTTAAAAACATGAAAAACATCAGATTTGGAATGCAGAAAGCAAACCCATGTGAACCGACTGAAATCATCAATAAAGGTCACAAAGTATTTATAGCGAGCATGAGAGAGAGCTGGAGCAATTCCCCATATATCGCTATGAACCAAATCAAAACTCTGAGTGCTGTGTGAAGTGGAAATAGGAAGGAAGGGTTTTGCTTTTTCCCAATTTGCAAGTAGCACAATCAAAAGGCACACAAGAAGATAAACAAGCAGTTTTATTTATTAAACCAGAATTGAACATCAGGGACAAAGTCTTTGAATTAGGGTGTCCAAGTCTTTTATGCCACAATTGGCAATTATCTCTAATGGAAAAACAAAACACATCATTGTCGAATTTATTCCTAAAGATTTTTGAAACATCCAGCGGAAACAAGCGTCCACACTTAGGCCCCCTCGCGATCTCCTTCCCGGATATCTGGTCCTGCACAACACAACCAGAAGAAGAAAAAGAGATTACAATTATTTTCAACAAGCTGCCCGACTGACAAAAGGTTGGAAGTTAAATTTGGACATAGATAAACATTTTTCAATGGAATGGGACCAGAGATGTCACCGACAGCAGTAATGGGAACATGGCCCCCGTTAGCAGTTTGGATTTGAAGAGGGCCATTGTAGCTTTGCACGTTGGAGAGTGGTGCACGGGAAGACGTCATATGATTAGACGCCACAGAATCAAGAAACCAAGTAGAAGATGGAGGGGATATACCTGAGAGACCAAAAGCAGAGAGGGCATTGACAATCATCTGTTGAACCATTTCAGGAGTGAGAGAGGATGAGGGACCAGGCTGTGAGGGCGCAGATGTAGGAGCAGGCATAGCCGAAGAAGCAACATACGCATGCGGAGGCTGATACTGTGGAGTCTGAGGCTGTGGTGATGGACGTTGGGGTTGGCGGCGACATTCAGAGATGATATGTCCCGACTTTTTACAGTAACTGCAGACCTTCTGTTTGCATTGAGTTGCAATGTGCCCAAATTTTTGACAACTGTAACATTGCGTTTTGCTCAAGTCGCGCGGCGGAGGCTGAGAAGTTTTATTAGCTGAGAACGCAACTGAATAGGTCTCAGTCGTTTGTTGCGCTATATGAGCCGATGTCGCAATGCGCTGTTCTTCTCGTAAAAGTTCATTGAAGCATACATCCAAGGAAGGTAATGGCGTCCGATTCATCAGGGCAGATCAGACACTTTCATATTCATTCCGCAGTTTCATCAAAAACTGATCCCTTTGACTAGAGGCCTGAAGATCGCGAATCACGATCAGAACGTCAGGAGCCACATCTGCATACTTAATACTATCGTATTCCGACCATAGGGTTCGAAATCCTGAATAGTAGTCTTGGATTGACAATGTCCCTTGGGCATATTCAGCAATTGCACATTCCAGATGAAATTGACGTGCTGAGTTATCTTGATGGTACACTTGTTTCAGATATCCCCACGTCTTTAGTAGTGGGATAAGGTTTGAGGTTCATTATCAGATGTGGTTCGACGGAACCCAGTATCCATGTTTTTATTTTTACATCTTTAGTAAGTCAGGCGGATATCTTCTTCTCATCTTCCTTGGGTTGAGGGTCAGATCCAGATATATAACCCCACAATTCCTTAGCCTCAAGGTAAATCTCGAACTGAAACGACCAGGCGGGATAATTTTTTCCCGTGAATCGGATCAAGGTAACCTCAGATTTTTCCATCTTCAATCTTGATTGCAAAGAAATTCCAACAATAGTGAAGAGATGAAATCTAAATGCTGATAACAAACTGTGCTGTGATACTAAGATTCAATCAATCAGGGAGGAGAAAAATCATCACAGACCCTAAAAAGGGCAAAAAAACACTCCAGGCGACCTGGATTTTTCTTGCTGATCTGCTATGTGGGCCCCATTGATAGATTTGGTCACTGATCAGATCACTGATCTGAAGAATTGCAGTAATTTACTTTCTACTGGAAAAAGAATGATCCAATTCCACCACAGATCCAAGATTCTGGATGGTCCAGACGAAAACAGTATTAAAAAACTGGACAATGTTGAGATTGTGTAAATCACCAACCTGGGAGTGCTGAAAAATTGTGAAAAAATCTCCAATATTCTTAGAAAATCCAGGCGACCATGTCTGGAGAGATCTCTGATGGTGGTTTGATGATCAGAGGTGGGCCACCATGAAGATGAGACTGTTGCAGCGTCTGAACTCCTTGAAACAGATCCTTGATCTGTCGATCTTCACAAGAGAGATTGATTTCTCTCTATCCTTAATGCCTAAATGCTATGTAAGATCAAAGAACAAGATTTTCTTGACCTTGGCTCTGATACCTTGTAATTCTCACAATTGCAGAATGTCAGAATAGAACGTGAGTTCTTGGAAACTGAATGTATTATTGTGTGTTCTCCCCTTTGGAGATCTAGTCCCAATATATAGAGTATTACATGCCTCAATCAAGGCTTCTCCGTTAGGAAACTAGCTAATTACATCAATTGCTATTCTAACTTTAGGAAACTAACTAATTACAAGAGAAAATCTAATTAAGAGAATATGTACAGCTGTTACAAGTTGACCCAATCAATATCCACGTGAGATATGATATTCTGGACATGATATGTTCATGGGCCTTGGGCCTGTTTAACACCTACATCCCACATCGCCTAAGTAATGCCCTTGGCAAGGCTTCATCTATACCTGTTTGGGCCTTTCACCTATGAGCTTAAGCTTTTGGGTTGGTACATGGTTTATTACATGGTATCAGAGTGGGTTCCAATCCTGTCGTTCTCGTGTAGCCCACGTGGCAGGCCCGTCTATGAAATCTGTTGGGCCTTCACGTGAAGGCGAGTGTTGGTAAAGTAAAGCCCCACATCCTACATCGCCTAAGTAATGCCCTTGACAAGGCTTCATATTTACCTGTTTGGGCCTTCCACTTATGAGCTTAAACTTTTGGGTTGATACATGGTTTATTACACATTTGACCCAGCTTTTTGCTTGGACAAGAAGTATGCCTGGTAGTTCAGATTTCACTCACTTCATTGCGATTGATGGATCTGGCATGAATACAATAATTTCTCAGTTACTAGTTCACATTTCACTCACTTCATTGCAATTGATGGATCTGGCAAATACAATAATTTCTCAGTTACTAATAGTCACATGCTAATGTTGGGAACTCATGGTAACATGTTAATGAATGTTTCTCAACTGATAATACTACTTTCTATGCTAAAGACACGTGACACTTTCTTTTTGTTACCCCATTCTGTTACTGGTGTATTTTGTCAAAAAAATTGAGAAACTATACCTTGAGGTTTAAGAAATGTCTGGAAGTTTCGGGACCTGTATTTCCTATCAGTTAGACCCTAAGATCTTGATGCATGATAAGATGGATTTTTAAATACGGAAAACTGTTTAAGCATAAGAAAAATTTAAAGTTTAGGAAATGAAACTGTGTGTACTGACCGAAATCAAAAGAATAAAAAAATAATGAAAACCTTGATTGAAATGTGAAGTGTTAATCCCCCTACTTTTTTGTGAACCAAGTCAGGTTTTGTTTTTTGCGGGATCATTGAGAACGAATTGTTCTACCTTATATAATACTAGAGCAAGAGAATCATGTGAACAAAAAGTATGGTGTTTACTGTTTATCAAACTAGAATTCAACATTTCCAATAACATTAATTTGGGTAACCCAAAATGCAAGCCAAAATGTCCAACAGTAGTTTTTTTATTCTAAGTATGTGAGCGATCCAACTGTAGTTGTTTGTTGCACTGAGAATGGAGCAGGAGAGGCATGTAGAAGAGAGGTGGGAATTCATTGAGGGGAGAGGGGAAAGGGAGGCAGAGAGCCAAATACATAAGCTAACTTTGCTCCTGGTATTGTTTTTTCAACTCCTGCCTTTGCCACTGATGGTGGAATCGGATCCAACACCTGTCCCTGCAATTGGTTTTGAAACACCCGGGGATGAAACAAGTGCCTCTACCCTTATATTCCCTTACTTCTCTTGCCTCTTCAGGTCAACTTCAATGGGACCCAGAACAAGCTATGACTATATAGCTCCCTTTTCTTAAATATATTTTACCCATTACCAATAAGAAGATAATATAGAAGGGTTTCAAGGATCATTGGTTTCATTTTAGCTTATAAACGGTATGTACAAGAATGTTCCATGTGATGCAACACAAAAATATACAAAACATGTAACAAGTGAGCTCTGGCACCAAGGCCCAAAACCAAGCCTGAACAAAAATCACATGGTTTCAGATTTTGGGCCCCAGCCCGACCCGAATACAAACAATCTGTATCCTAATTGCAGTTTTGGCAAAGTCAGGTCATGTGGGTTTGAGTTTGGAGTGGCCAAAGTTGCACCCCTAGAAACAAATGTGCATTTAGTGGAGTTTTGTGCATTTTTAATTTGAGATTGTTTTTTTTTTTTTTTTTTGGGGGTAAAACATTGAGATTATTGATTTGATAGATTTTTCTTGGGGTAAAAGATTGAGATTATTGATTTCTCACTTTTAAAACAATATATTTATGCTTTAGTTGTGTAATTAGGTTGGTGCAGGGACAAATCCCTTGGAAGGTGCAGCTTTAGGGATGTCACTTCTAGAAGCTTTTGCTGAAACTGGTTCTTTATTGACATTAGCTACAACTCATCATGGAGAGCTCAAAACTCTAAAATACAGGTATCCGTTATTTATGTTAAAATGACAAAGTCAATTATATGAAATGTAAGACTTCTGATTGTTGAGTTGTCAGTAACCCAATTGCTGTGCCTCACCCTTCCCATTTTCATGTTCTGGCCATGCCCATAGATTTGTGATGGCTTGTTTGGAACCACGGATGTTCATGCTCATACTTGTCCATTAGAGTGGTTAGACTCTATCATCTAAAAGACAGTTGCATGGATCTTTATTTTGACTGAAATCATGAATGTTTTCCCCTTCCATTGCTTATTTTATGTTCATTAATGACATATTTTGCAGTAATGGTGCGTTCGAGAATGCATGTGTTGAATTCGATGAAGTGAACTTGAAGCCAACTTATAAAATACTCTGGGGATTGCCAGGTTCATTCTTTTTTCTTTATTTTGTGTAACTTATATTTTGTAATCTTTTTGTTAATGTTTTGCAAGAATGGAAAGGCATACTTTAAAATTTTTTCACCTGGAGCATCACATTGGGCTTTGAACACATGAAATCCAACCCCCCCCTTCTCTCCTCTAATTAGCAACATGACCACTTTGTACTTATGGTGCACTTTTTTTTTTTTTTTTTTACATTTGAACCTACTCTCATATAAGGTAACAACTTTCATTTGTTTAGAGGGTTTCTGGAATAAAATCAGTCTGGATGATGGGGGGTTAAACATTTCAAATCCATTGATGTAAAGAACTTGTAACAGATGCTTACAGATAAGAAGGAGAATAATGAGAGACATTAAATCTAAGTTAAATTTATCTGAAATTTAACTTCACCAAAATAGACATCCTCCTTTTTTGTTCCCCGATATGGCCTTTTATTCCAAAAAGATTGATTGAAAACCATCATGGCAGATGTTTTTCTACTTGGATACTGTATCATGATGTGCAAGTTGCTTGATTTTCATTATTTATTATCCTGTCCCAACTATGTTTGGTCAACTACACGAATTTTGTTTCGCCATTCTAGTCTATCCTGGGCCAAATACTCGGATTGGTTGCCCTTCTTCAGATTTGCCCTGATCGCTTCCATCCATGTCCCCTTCAGCCTAACCCTTTTCTTTAAGGTCCATCAACTTGCATAGAAAAACTTTTTCTCACCAACACCGTTGTTTTGCGTTGGACATGTCCAAACTATCTCAAAGTCTTTCTTAATTTACACCTATTAATGCTACCTTTAAATGCCTCCGAATGAGCTCATTTCTGCTTTTACCTTCCCTAGTTTTACCCCACATCCATCTTAGCATTATTATCTCTGCTACACTCATTTTTTGCATTTGTTGCTTCCGGATTAGCCAATATTCTGCTTCATGAGTCATAGGGTGTCTATCTTGTGAAAATTTCCCTTTAATCTTATTTGGTATGCGCCACTCGCAAAGTATTCTAGAAACAAGTCTCCACTTCAACCATCTCACTATCCTTACTAGTTATCGAGCGAAGGTATTAGAACGAATCTTTTTGTGACATTTTGAGCTTCAATTCTCATAGGAGTTTCAGCTGTTACACATATCCACTGAAGTTGCAATTCATATATTTTGTTTTTATACAACTTCTTTAAGGCCCTTGGGTTCTAACACCTCTTTCCAACTCTCAAATTTTGCATTCACGCCACCTCTCAATTCATCTGCCAACACTATCAATTGCAGACAACATAACCAAGGTGCCTCCTCTTGAGTATTGAGTGGTTAACTCCTCTATAGTTAATGCTAAAAGATATGGGCTTAAAGCTAACCCCTTCAAGCGTATGGTCACTCGAAACTCACCCATCTCTCTACAAGTGGTTCTCATACTAATTACTTCTCCCTCATACATGTCTTTAATAATGTCAGATAAACCTCTTGAGACACTTCTTTTATCTAGATCCACCAAATCAAATCTCTATGCACCTTGTTTTAAACTTTCTATGAATCAATAAAGACCATATGGGCATATGGCTTTTTCCCCTGCATGTTGCTTCTAGACCCCTGCTGCTGCATGTAGCTTCTAGAGGCAAACACCTTAGCTTGATCATGGAATGCCAGTGTCTTATAATTCATGTTGTAGTTGTGACAAATGTTTTATGCCAGCTGCCAACCTACCTGATGCACGCCCCCCTCCTTTATTTGGGCTTGGAACAACTAGTTACAACATACGAGCAGAGTTTGTGGTGGCCTTTGCCTTTTTGCAACTTTTAAAAGCCTTTGGCAATTTTGTTTTTGTGCCCTTGTGGAGGTATACTGTTGAATGATTGTGATGAAAATGTGTAATGTTCTGGGGACCATTTCATGCAATTGTGAAATGAGAAAATGGCCCCTCTCTCTCTCTCTCTCTCTCTACCCACCCATCCACACCCATGCCTTTAGAATACAAAAAAAAAAGTAGATGCCAATGAGAATCTGATAACATTGATGATCTTTGGTTTTCTTTGATTTGGGTCCAGAATTGGATTCCCAAATTTGAAATTTTGGATTTGAATGATTTACACAGTTATAGAACATGGATTTTGGGTTTTTTTCTTCATTTTAGTTTTCTGGGATTTTCGTTTTCATTTAGTTTTTTGTAGTAGGATTTGATATTCAATCTAAAGAGCTGTATATTTAGCTTCTAATAGATTTCTCTCTCTCTCTCTCGTTTTATATTTATTTATTTTTATAGATTTGTTTTTCTTCTAAGAAGAATACATGCATAATTGCATGTGATGATTCTTCAGAGTGTTATACATTGTCATCACTGTCATTAACAGCACATCAGCTCAGACTATTCAGTAGGATTTCCACCATGGTTTTAAAAATAGGTTGTTTGAGTCATCTTGGACTTGAACGATAATCAGTCAAACCACAACTTCCACCATCACCCTGTTGTAACCTTGATATTCATTGTTACACCATTGTCTATCAGCTTAAGCTTTTAGAGTAAATGGTTGTCAACATGGTATCAAAGTGAGAGGTTGAGTGTTTGCATCCCCAGGGCTGTTGTGCCTTGTATTCTCCCACGGAGGTTGTGATCCTCGTGCGGAGCCCCTGTATTCTCCCATTGAGGGTGTAATTCCTGTGAAGGAGCCTGCATGTGAGTGGTTGTCAGCACACCCAACCACCATGGTGCACAGTACATTGTTACACCGTTTTCTCTACTTAAGCTTTTAGAGTGAGTGGTTGTCAACAGTCAACACACCCAACCACCATGGTGCACAGTGCACACACAAGTAAGTTGAAATTTATATAGGACTCTACCAAGTCCTAAGTTTATTGGCCAAATTGGAAATGCTCCGATTTGAACGGGCAAAAGGGGCTGTTAGGGATGACTTAACTGGTTGAATCAGATTTTTGGGTGTACTTGGACTCGTCTTGAGGATGTCTAAGTCACACCTGGAGTCCGACTTTTAAGTCTTAGGTTTCTACAAGAATTTGGAACCTCAAGGATTTCTTTTACAAACACCCTGAAAAAAGAGAAAAAAACCCAGAAGAGGTAGAAGTAAATTAGATAATCAGAAGTTTATTTTTGCAGATGAGATGACCAACAGGGTATGGTGTAAAGAACATTTTTTTTTTATTCAAACAAGATATTTTCAGATCTAAACAATAACAGGTTTAAAAGAGGGGACTGCTTGAATCCCTAGAACTTTGTTAGCATACTCAAATTACCTGTAATTGGTTGTAATAAAGAACAAAGAACTGTGGACGTATTTTTACCTCAGGCTGGCCTAATGTAAGAACTACAGGTTAGCATAACCTAGACAGATCAAAAGTGGCCCAAATGTTCTGCATCATGTCATTTGATCCATGATAACATACAAAACCAAGGCAATGTCAATCATACATAATGGTCATAGCTCCTATTACACTCACCCCATCAAGCTTGCTTCTTAATTGGCATCCATTAAAACATGTTTAGAAGTCACATGTAGTTTAGAGGCAATATGTGTTATGTGCACACTTCTTCTTTTCCCCTATTTTCTTAAGGGCTTGTTTGGCAATTATAATAGATTAAGCTAGAAGGTTTTGGATCCAATTTTGACTCAACTTTCTATTTTGACCGATAGTTACTTTCAGTTTTTACAACTGCTAACATACTCTCTTTCCACTTTCCACTAATATACTTTCCCCACTTATGGACTCCCATCCCCCCCTTTCTAACATACATAGAATCCTACCTCTTCATACATACCTGTGATTAGCACGGGTTTTTGTGGTAGTTTACTATTAAAGTAAAAGTAATGTAAAACATCAATCAAGAGAGAATAAAATATAAGGGGGTTATGATCGTATGTTGTCTTTAGTGGATTGGTAGGAATCTTTTTGACTTTTTGTGTAAAAGGTGTGTTTTTTTGTCTTTTAGTGGAGAAAGGAGGTTGCCTTTTGACTTTTTTTAAAAAAGAGGGAATTTTGAAGGTGTGTACTTTTGATGTGACCCCTTGTTTGAAAAATAGAGGCTTTACATTACTTTTACTAACCTAGTAAATTGCCAAACGGGCCCAAAGAGTAAAAGAAAATCTGTAGGTTCACTTCGAGGGGAACCTTGGCCCTCCAATAACTTAACAAAAAGTTGCTAGAAGATAGGATATCTCTTTCATTAATCTATGCCCTCTTCAAATACAAAATACACGCACTTATAACCGTCACGCACATGAGAGGGAGAGAGTTTTGGATTTGAATCGTCTCTTCCTCTTTGGAATTTCCATTATAATATATTAAGCTAGGAGGTTTTGGCTTCAATTTTGACCGTCAATAGTTTTGACTGATGGTTACGCAACTACTCATACAACTACCCACTCGTTTTTCCATCAAACCAATCATGTTTCAGTTGTTCCTATCTAATTATACCCTTTTTACTCCAATTTCTCTATTTCTATTTTATCCAACTTCTCCTATGGAAAAAGGTAATTTTTTTAATATGTGAACATTTATTTTGCATGCAGGGAGATACCCGTGCTAAGCACGGGTTATTGGGCTAGTTCAATATATATATAGAGATTACATTCCTTGTTTAGGCTACAAATTAGCAATCACAATTTAAAATATCCTATATCACAGGGTTATGACTTCTACAGATTTGGCTAAATCCTGCAAATGTAACAAATGGGCTGGGTTTGTACAAGAAGCGGACTGAGCTGGGCTTCTTAACAATAACTACCACAATTTGATCCACTCTTTATAACTAATACCTCCACCTCTAATATTTACATACCACAACTTCACCCACTAACACTCCTACAAATATGAAAACTACTCCTACTCATAGGCAAATCAACTAACTTCCGATGCCATGACTCATGCAAAACAACTACCCACACCTCATGGGTAACTCCCCATAACTCTCCTACTGCCATATGGCCCCCACATAGGAATGATTATGGTTGTGTAATGCAAGGCCACATCATTCCTCCCCCCTTGAACTCAAGGTTGAAATCTGGGTAACATTCCTCAAAAGCCCGAAATGGAACCCACATGGTATCTTCAGGATCTTTTCCTTGCCATCGTATGGGAACTTCCACCATCTATTTTTCCATTTAACCATCCTACGATTGAGAATCTTCTTTGGAGTTAAAGTAGCCAAGTCATCACCTTTCTTCTTAAAAACTAGATGCGACAGTTGAACATCACCCTCCAAATGGAAGGAAGCTAATGGAACACGTTCTCTATCTGGGGTTTGATGGAAGTCAAAGAATTGGCGAGCGTGACATGTTAGGAAGCCCAGCAGCCCATCCCATTAAACCTATATTATAATCCCATCCCACTTGTATCCAGCCCATTTGTAACATGTAAAAGAATTAGTCAACGATTACAGTTCATAACCATGTGTGTGTGTGTTTAAGGATTTCTAGATTGAGATTACAATTTTGTATCCTTAGCAAGAAAGGCAACTTCTATATATATTGAATGAAAGTCCCATGGAGGACCGACGATTCAAATTCCAAAGTTTCTCTCTATTATGTTCATGACATGGTATCAGAGCTATGATCGACTATAATCATCTGGTCATCTATAGATCTCTCTTATTTCATCTTCCAGCCTTAGAAGCTTCTGGAGTAATCTATATTCAGTCTGGCAGAATAATTTCTGCAAAATGAAGATCTGATCATCAGTGATCAGCTGTGGCCCACCTGTGATCGTCACCTCTGCACCAGCCAATATCAACCAGCATGGTTGACAGCCCACTCTCTTATTTATGGTGATTTTTTCAGTACGCCATCTACTTATTTTGTGGATTTTTCAGTTTGGTCGAGTAGATTTAATCACAACCGTCCAGTTTCTTGGATCTTGAATATTCTTGAGGGGTATTTCTTCCATCAGTTGTGGAAAACAGTAGTCTACTCATCCTTTGCCTCTGATCAGTCCAACGATCAGTTGGTGGGGCCCACGTTGATAGCAAGGTTTTCATGAACATTCAAGAGCAAGTAAATGAGGTTTGGGAAAAGCTGCAATTTCAGAATTTGGTAGCTGACGAAAATCGGGAAAAAATACATATGGGCACTCAGTTTTAATATGGAAATAGTATATCAGCAGAAAGCCCTATGTGTCTAGTTTCCAATACTTCAAAGATTGTGCGATTTGGAGTTCCCTAGAAGAAGTTATGATCATTTTATTGAAGAGTGTTCATACTGGCTGCAGAATTCCGAAAATGGCTAGTTGGTTATTATAAATCTGTTTTGTTTTTTTTATGGTGTCTTTTAGAATTCCAATATGAAGTCTTTACTTTCTTGAAAGTTCCTAGGCTTGGAGGGTTGTTCCAAGTAGTCTATAAATTCTTCTAATCTTGAATGAAAGGATAGTTCAGATTGGAGTTAACAAAAAAAAAAAAAAAAAAAACTTTGAGTGAAGAAAACTTCTTCTCTTACTCTGTATCTCTTGGGTGGATTCCCAGAGTGGTGAGTTACATCTCCTTTCACTCTAAGTGGTGTTACTGTATCTTAGAGTGGAGGTAATATCCCATCTCTACCCATACCCGGCATCACACGTGGAGTAATATTCACTGACGACAGGGTCGTCTGGAAGGTCCTTTTTGGGACAGTTCATTGGAATTTTCTGCTACTGCTTTCTGTTGTTGCTGCTTTTGGTTATTCTTCTGACAGACCTTTATACTGAGAGTTTCAACTATCTTTCTCAGTTTTGGACCTTTTGGTACAATCTATCTAACACTATCTGTCCTCTTTAGACATTTTTTCAAATGGAAAAACTCTGACCTTGCATTGATTAAATTCAATGGAAAAAACGAGACTTCATGGTCCTACAGTTTCAAGTGTATTTGGAAGGCAAGGAAATGTGGGGACACATCTCTGGGACAGATTCTAAACCACAAGATGATGAAAAAAAAAAATCTTATCATGGAATACTAAAGATGCCAAAATCAAAACCTGGATTCTTGGCTTTGTTGAACCTCAGTACATACTTAATCTCAAATTATACAAAACTTTCAAGGCCATGTGGAAGTACTTGAAGAAAGTTTATCATCAGGTGAACTCTTCTCGCCAGTATTAATTTGAACTTGAGATTGCTCTATATTCCCAAGGAAATTCTTCAATTCAGGATTATTACTTGGGGTTTTTGAATTTGTGGGCTGAATATGATGAAATAAAATATGCTAATGTGTCTGATGCAACACTTTCAGAGAAACAACAATTACAGGACATTAGCCATCGAGATCAATTTCTTATGAAACTCAAAGACCAGAATGAGGCTGTTCGTTCTAGTCTTATTATGAGCAGAATCCCATCTCCTTAGATAACTGTCTTAATGAACTACTGCGTGAGGAGCAGAGTCGACTGATACAACATGTCTCCACTGCTCTTGAGGTTCCTTGTGTCACTTCTGGAAAACCTTTACCTGTTCACTCTCCGTGCATAGTAGGTGGACTCGATCAGGGACATGATTTAAGTAAAGTCCAATGCTATGGTTGCAAGTCTTTTGGTCATTTTGCATCACAGTGTAAGCAGAAGTTCTGTAATTATTGCAAAGCCAATGGACATGTTATTTCTGATTGTAGAAAAAGCCCACAAAATCACACCCCTTGAGCCTATCATACTACCACTGCCGCTGCTTCTTCCAATACTGCTTTTACTTCAGTCATGTCTTTGCCACCACTTGCTTCCGGCAAATCTTCCTCTATGACTCTTGAGGTCATCCAACAAATGATCCTTAATGCCTTTTCAGCTCTTGGCATTTCAGGTAATCATCAACCTCTATCCAATCTTTCGTACTTTGGCTCCGGTGCTTCAAATCATATGACTTCATCCTTTGCTCATCTCTCTAAAATTCAAAAGTATACTGGTGATTTACAGGTTCATATTGCAGATGGTGAAAAGCTTCCCATTACAGCAGTTGGTGATGTTTCCCATTCCATGCCTCTGAAAAATGTTTTCATTTCTCCATCCTTAACTACCAATCTTGTATCAATTGGACAACTTGTTGATGATGATTGTAATGTGTCTTTTTCTCGATCTTGTTGTGTTGTGCATGATCAAGTGTCGGGGAGAGTGATCGCGAAGGGGCCTAAATGTGGTCGTCATTTTCCTATTCATTTGTCTTCTCATACTAACTACAAGTATTTTGTCACTTTTATTGATGATCATAGTAGGTTCACATGGGTGTATTTTTTGCATTCCAAATCGGAAGTATTTGATGTTTTCCAAAATTTCTTGCTTATGTAGAGAATCAGTTTTCCACTAGTTTTAAGATTCTTCGTTCTTTGGGGGGGGGGGGGGGGGGGGGGGGTTATGTCCCATCAGTTTCCACATATTTTTGCAAACAGAAGGGATTTTATCACAAAGATCTTGTCCATATACCCCCAACATAATGGAGCCGATGAACAGACAAAATAGACATCTTCTCGATACTGTTCGTTCACTTCTGCTAGAATCATCTGTTCCAGGCAAGTTTTGGCCAGAAGCATTAGCGATTGTGGTTCACTTAATCTTCTTCCCTCCTCTGCTATCCAATCAATCCCCATATTATATACTTTTCAACGCACAACGAACATATACTCATTTACGAACCTTTGGATGTGTGTGTTTTGTCCATCTTCCTTCGTCTGAACGGAGAAAGCTGTCCGCTTAATCTGCAATATGTGCTTTTCTCGGCTATGTTTCTCACCAAAAGGGTTTTCTTTGTTATGATCGTGCGATTTGTCGCATTAGCCTTTATCGGATGGTTATTTTTCGTTGAAAATCAATTCTTCTTTTCAAATATCAATGATTCATTTCCTTCTTTTTCTCTCTTACCAAATTTTGTTGATGATGCTTCTGCTTGTCATCTATGAAAGGCGTCGTCCCAAAGATGTTCCATAGCTTCCCTCCTCTATGGATCATTCCCGGCCGCCTGATCCTTTACTGGTACTTGATCCTCCTGCTCTTGCTCCTCCAATTCAGCTTAGGCGTTCCATTCGCCTCACCCGTCCTTCTGACAGATATAGTTTCACTCATACTTCAGTGCTTGCTACCTTATCTACAATTTCCATTCCTAACTCTTATTCCTACGCAGCAAAACATGATTGTTGGAAGAAAGTAATGAAGGAAGAATTAGATGCTCTTCAGGCAAACCATACATGGGATTAGAGATGTCAAGCCCGGCCCGCCAGTCAATGGCCCACGGCACAGCACGGCCCACCAGGTGCGCCCCCGCCCCCCCAACATCCACCCACCCACCCAACAACCATAAAGCGATCATATAAGGGGTATTTTGTGTCTTTTTGAATTTTACAAAGTCTATAAATAGTCTAACCCTCCCATTCTTATTTCTCACTAAAGCATTCAACCCTTTCACTCTCTATACGCTCTCTAGCTCTCTCTCAAAGCATTCAACTCTTTCACTCTCTCTTTCACTCTCCCCCTGTTTGTTTATTTTAATGATTTTTTAAATTCTTTTTTCCGTTCGTTCATTATAAATCTAAATAAGGAATTATTGTATGTTGCCATTTTTTTTTCTTTTTATTTCTTTCTCTGCGACGATGATATATATATAAATGTTTGAATGTTTTCTTTGAGATTTCTATTGATTGGGGATTTTAATTTATTGATTGTATTGAATGGCTGAGATTTGGAGCTTCCAAAGTTTTTTTTTTTTTTTTTAAATTTTTTTTTAACTCCTACAGCTCACTGCCATCAGTGCTTTCCCTCTTTTTGAGTTTTTAGTGAATGGCTAAAACTAGAAACCTTGATTTTGTGGGTTTAGTTGATGGATCACTTCTATCTCGTGGCTACAGTAAATGCAATAGGTAGGCATTGGTACCAAGGTATCAGTTCCTTAGATTTGGAAACTTAATGGCCGCACCAAGACCTTATAAAAGGATTTGATCAGCTATATAACCATATATCAAATGCATCGGATATTACCAAGCATTTCATATAGGACCCCGTTTGTTGCGTGGAATTGAAACCCTTTGGAATTTTGTGAAATGTATTATTCGAAGTGGCCAAGAACCATACTCATTTTACTGTGACCCACATGATGTATGCATGAGTCTGATCTATTTTCTAGGCCCAACTGGGCCATGAATGGATATCTGTTTGCACAATAAAAAAAAGATCAAACCAGAAAAAAACTAGGAATGAGCCTTTTTTTTTTCTTGAAAATTGGATTATGATTTGGATCCATAGTTACGAATCAAATTAATCGAAATTTGATTGAACCACTTAAATATCTTTGTCATTCTACATACTTGTTTTAATTTTTAATTTTAAAAATGAAAAGGCAAAAATTAATTGAAAAAAAAATTAAAAGATGCACGCCGAGCAAAGCCCGGCCCGTTTGACATCTCTACCTGGGATATTGTTTCATGTCCGTCTCATGTGAAACCAATTGGCTGTACCTATAAATGAGTTTTTTTTCTATCAAACTTAAACCCGATGGATCTTTGGATTGTCATAAAGCTCGCCTGGTTGCTCTTGGTAATTGCCATGAATATGGTATTGACTATGACAAGACATTTGCTCTGGTCGCCAAGATGACAATGGTTCGCACCGTGCTAGCATGGCAATCTTGGCCTCTCTATAAGTTCGACGCCAAGAATGCATTTCTCCGTGGAGATCTAAAAGAAGTATGCATGAGAATTCCACAAGGCATTTTGGGTACGTCTAGTGGTGACGTTGCTCGTTTACATCGCCCTCTCTATGGTCTGAAACAAGCGCCGATGGCCTGGTTTGAAAATTTTCAAGATATTGTTCTTCGGCTTGATTTTTATCAGAGTCCATATGACTCTTCTTTGTTTCTTCATCATACGTCAAATGGGATTACTGTGTTACTGGTCTATGTGGATGACATCATCATATCTGGAACCAATTCCTCTATGATTCATCAGCTTTAAACTTTGCTTCACGGATCGTTCCATATGAAAGATTTAGGCCCACTAACCTATTTCTTGGGTTTGGAAGTCCATCACTCCGACTAAGGTTTAATTCTTGATCAGCACAAATATGCTTTAGATGTTATTGAGATGGCCGGTTTCCAGAACTCTTCTCCTGTTGACACACCTCTTGACAGGGGCGGACGCACCTTATATGTAGTGGGTGCGGCCGCCCCAGGTAAATTTTGAGATCCCTCAAAGGGCCCTGGGCCACATGAGCCATGCATCAGTTGGGGCTCAATCCCTCACCACCCCGCCCTATGTAAGATTTTGAGATCCCTCAAAGTGCCCTGGCCACATGAGCCATGCATAAGTTAGGGCCCAATCCTGCACCACCCCCTGACCTGGGTAGCTCCATATCGAAAAGTCTTCCTGATTTCATTCAAACCCTATCCTCAAACCAGCAAATGTCTCCATATCAAAACCCCATCTCGTCTTCCTGCACTACCGCATTGTCCCCTCCAACATGGATTTTGGTCACCGATTAGGCTTCCTTTTCGACAGTGGCAGCAATAGCGTCGGCACTTTTCTCCGTTCGTCCAGCCATTTCTTTGTCTATCTATTGATCTCTCTATAGTAAAATCCCCCAAATTGCGACAAATTCAAGTACTTTTTTTTTATCATTCTATCCAATTGGGTTGATTCCTCATAATAAGAGTAGTTTTTTCTTAAAATTCGTTTCTCTTTCAATTAAGAATAACTGGTTTCTCTTGTGAAATACTAATAAAAATAATTCAAGAAGCTTTCATATTTGTGGGTAGAGTTTATTTACTTGCATAGGGCACTAAACAAAAAAAATTATAAAGAAGATCAAGGATCAATACTAATAAAAACATCCACAAATGAGCACTCAATAAAATAGGAGCTTCCTTCAAAACATATCTTGGTCACTACAGAGATTCTAAGCTAATGGTTCAATGAATGGGTATGCACCTAGGAGGCTAGGACTAACCTGAACCTCGATGGTCAAACACAAACCAATAAGTGGAATTTTAGTTGGGCTAGTCAAGATTTGGGAGGCTTGTTACTGGATTTTGGTTTGACTAGTCAGAAGTATTGTCTTAATTTTCTAACCTTTCAAAAGTAAACCAGAAACTTCAATACCTGAAATGAAGTAAAGTTGTATCCCAAATTGCACTCAGGTAATGAATGTTGGTTGGGGCTCAAATTGATTATGCTAGGTTTTGGTCTGATTTTCTCCACATACAGTGTGTGATAGGCTTGGCTTGAGGCAATTATGACTGGAAATTGAAATTATTAAGTGTGCGAGATGAATTTAGCTTACTTTAGTAAATAGTAAACCAGGCAATTACCTGTGGCATATTTGAATTTTTGAAGAACAACAAGTCTTAATGGTAAGAATTTAAAGGACAGAATCTTCAAGACAAAATATTTTGTTTTCCTTTTTTTTTTTTTTTTTTTTCTTTGTTATTAAGGTATAGTAGAATATTTTGTTTTACTTTGGTGGTGGTTAGCACTTTGTAGAGATACTTCTTAGTTCTAACAACCAAATGCTACGCAGGTCATCAAACTCAAGGGGAACTTAGTCACCAATTGCTTTAAAAAAAAAAAAAAAAAAACGAATGTAATGTATTGGAAAATATGATGATGAAAATATTCTTCAATTTCCTGCCCCACTCAAGCGAAAATCCTAGGTCCACCACTGCCGCTTGAGGTTAGTGTCAAACTGTCTCAAGATATGGGAGATCTTCCTGATGCCACGTTATATTGGAAATTGGTGAGCAGCCTGGTATATCTCACAATTACTCGGCCTGATATCCCTTATGCAGTAAATCTTGTTAGCCAGTTTATGAATCAACCGCATCATCTCCATCTAACTGTTGTCCAGCATATTATCCGTTACATTCTTGGAACTCTGAATCGTGGCTTGTTCTTTCTAGTTGGCAATACTCTGTCTTATAGCATACTGTGATGCGGACTGGGCATGTTGTTCAGATACTAGACGATCAACGACTACATGGTGCATGTTCTTGGGAGATTCTTTGATTTCTTGGAAATGTAAAAAATAGGATGAAGTGTCCAAATCTTCTACTGAAGTTGAATATCATGCTATGTCTGCCACTTTTGCTGAAATTGTATGGCTTCGTGGGTTGTTGTCTGAACTTGGCTTTCCTCAGACATCTCCAACATCTCTTTATGCGGATAATACTAGTGCTACCCGGGTAACATCAAATCCTGTGTTTTTCATGAACGTATGAAGCATATTGAGGTTGATTGTCACTTCATCCTAGATGAATATAAACATAACACCATCAGTCTTCCACATCTCATCCGGACGTCAAGTTGCAGATATTTTCACCAAGAGTGTACCAAGACATTGCCATCAGTTCTTGGTTTGCAAATTGCTGCTCGTTGACTCAACAACATAAATTTGTATCCTGCCCATTTGTAACCTGTGAAAGAATTAGTCAACGTGGACAGTTCATAACTGTGTGAGTGTGTTTAGGGATGTTTAGATTGAGATTACAATTTTGTATCCTTAGCAAGAAAGGCTACTTCTATATATATTGAATGAAAGTCCCATGGAGGATTGATGATTCAAATCCAAAAGTTTCTCTCTATTATGTTTGTGACATGACAAACCCAACTCGTTGGATCTTCCCCTCCATTGAAATGGAAAAAATCAAGCTTAACAAGCTTGGGTTGATGCATTCCATAATGTCCTTCCCCGAGCAGTTATTGCTTCGTCCTCCACCATTTTTATATTGGTTAAAAGAGCTTTCTCTATGTTCCAAAGTTCGGCTCGCCAACAAGCTATTGAACTTGGTGTCCATTGTAGCGAACATCTTCTGCATTTCTTTAAGTATCCCTTCTTGACTTCCAGTCAAAGAGCTTATCTCCATCTCTATTTGCTCAAGTTGTAGTTCTGCCATGCCAGGCTCTGATACCAACTGTTATGTGCACACTTCTTCTTTCACCCTATTTTCCTAAAGAGTAAAAGAAAATCTGTAGGTTCACTTCGAGGGGAACCTTGGCCCTCCAAAACTTAACAAAAAGTTTCTATGAGATGGAATATCCCTTTCATTAATCTATGCCCTCTTTAAATACGAAATACATGCACTTATAACTACCACAATTTGACCCACTGTTTATAACTAATACCTCCACCTCTAATAAATCTGTACCACAACTGCACCCACTACTTACACTCTTACAAATATGAAAACTACTGCTCATAGGCAAGCCAACTAACTCCCCATGACCCACTACTTTTCCTGTGACTCATGCAAAACAACTACCCACACCTCATGGGTAACTCCCCATAACTCTCCTGCCATATGGCCCCCACATAGGAATGATTATGGCTGTATAGTCCAAGGCCACATCACAATGTTCTCTTGATTGTGAACAGCGAACTAAAGTGTCCAAGACTTGAATGGCCTTCTGTTAAGTCAGATCATTCCTCGAATACCATTGCACTGCTCATGCATTGAAATGGCTTATCCTTTTTTTTTTTTATGTTACAACTAATCTGTACTCCTATCTATGCTCCAACATCATCTTCATTAATATCTGGAGATGGAGGCCATTGGATCTTGGCAAGTGATTACATGGTGGTCATGATTCGAGGGGGAAGCTTTGTTATCATAATAAGTTAATTGTTGCAGTGTCTTATATGAAAATATATAATATAAAAATGTTGTATAGAAGGTCTATATTGATGATTAATAGGCTATTCCATGCTGGTGGTTCTTGTCTTCGGGAAACTGAAAAAAATAAAAATAAAAAATGTATCACTCGAGTTCAATATTGTCAGTTTGTGACTAAACTAATCCGTTCAGTTGGAGCCTAATATGAATATATTTGTTCAAGGATGTTCGCACTTCTCTAACCCCTTTTGGCTGTCTCACTTATATTATTGTTTTGCTTAGATATTCAAATATTAACCGAATTTCTCTGATACTAGTTGTGCTGTGGATAATCCATTAGTCACTATCTATGATAACTGTGGTGAAACATTAACATTGCAGGCCGTTCAAATGCCATTACTATCGCTGAAAGATTAGGATTGCCCCACATTGTAGCAGAAAATGCCCGGAGACTCTATGGATCTGCTAGTGCAGAAATTAATGGGGTAAACTTCCTTAGTATCTATGCATATTTAAGCTTCTAATGACTGTATTGGTTCACTAGAACTTCATTTATTTGCTTGGAACTGTTCTTTATTAAATATATTTCTTCAATGGTAATGTAGCTCAACTATATCTTCATCTAGTTTGTAATTTTAGTGGTGTCATAGTGGTTATTACAATGCAAAAGGAGGGAAATCTTGGGTTCCTCAAATTCTATTGCCATTGTTGTGGTTGAGAAAAGTCAGCTGAATTCCTGAGAACAAGGATGGAAGCTTGAAATCCAGCTAGAATCTCGGAAAGATGAAAAATGTCTTTTGGCAGGATTTTATTTTCTCAAAAAGCAAACAACCAACTCATTATGTAATGTCCTTAGGATTCTTTTCTCCAAATTGAATGATTTTTAATCCAAAATGGCTTCAGATTTGTGAGAAAGCTGAGATTCCTCTTATTTGCAAGCAAACTATGCCCCCCCCCTTTTTTTTTCTTTTTTCTTTTTTCTTTTTTCTTTTTTCTTTTCTTTTTTCAATGGAGAGGAGGAAGTTGACATTATTTGATAGGATTAATGTTGAGGAAAAGATTTATTTCTTTGACTTCGAATCAGTCTTGACAGACAAGAGACGGTGGCTAGTTGATAGAATCTATAATTTAGCGGTCCATATAACCTAGGTGATAGTTGGATCACATGATCAATTTGGCTTACTTTTTTGGTATGAGCTGTTGCAGTCTGTAGCTTCTCTGTTGAGGTTGCTACTGTTTGAATTTGGGAATGCGGGGAAACTCAGATTACCCTCGTTTGAATTCAAATTCAAAACTGAAAAGTCTGGTGGCTCTTACTTCTTTTAAAATTCTTGCTTTTTTTGCATTTTTTGTCCTTTTCTGGCTGGGAAAGGACTGTCTTTTCCTCTTTGACCATGACCCTTGACAGAAATGCCCTTGGGAGACTGAGAAATTACATTGAGCCCATCGTCTTCCACAGCTGCAGTAGCAGAAACCCTGTTCTGAATGATGATCCTTGAAGCCTTCAGAGGACCTCTGGAATCCTTTCTGTTTGGATTCAGATTGTTACAAAATCTTTCCTTGTTTACAATGGCATCTTGAAGCCCATTAGGAATGGCTGAAAACTCAGGTCAAGATTCTTCCCTCTCCACATTTAAAAACTGACTGCATGAGCTTCAGTGGCGACTGGCAGAGAGTAGAGTTAGTAGAAATAGAAGCATTAATGCTCAACTGCGTGTCCTTGATTTCCCTTCTGGATGGAGGTAGTTGAACGCTTTTGGGCAGTTGCAGTATTGAAGGCTGCAGCAGTAGGAATTCCAGCTGAGGCATTTTTATCTTTCAACTTTTCTTTCTTAATCCATTGCCTTGCCTTTAAGATAATGTCAGCTCCAACACTTGATGGCAAAGCATCTAACTGCTTGCTTTTGATGGCCGTAACCACCTATTGCATTTTTGTGTCCTCTTTTAATGCTAAGCGCATGGCAGCGGAGTATGAATCCTTAAGGACGGCCAGGGTATGGGAGGGGGTGGAGGAGTGCCTGGGAGAGGACTTCATCTTACCACCCATGGCAGCATGGGAGGAGGAGGTAATGATCTGGTGGCTGGGGGACGGCTGGCTGGGACAGCTGGCCTGGGGGAAGGAGGAAGAAAAAGAAGGCTAGGAAGAAATTGATACCACACTGCTGAAGGTGTTTATCATAGGATCAGAATGATCAACATGATTTTGAACCTGGTACTAAATTGATGCAACAAAAACACAAGTAAAAGGTAAAGTAGTCTTTGTAGGACCATGAATTTATCAACTTTTGTTCTTAGCATTGCTCAACCAATTGAGGACCCAATCTCGAACTATGAGCCAAGTTGGCTTGGTTGAGTGAAATGGGACATGATCGAGTTGGACCCAGTCACATCCTAGAGCCCTAGAGGCTATAAATTTATGTAAAAATGATATAAAAAACCCCTAAAAGATAAGCGAAAATGGTGTCCTATGAAATTGGAATTTTAAGACATAATAAATTTTAGTTACAGGTGGTTGTATTTGTTTTTTCTTGAGTTGAATGAACGGTCCTCTAATTTAGAATGATTAAATTTTCCACAAAATGCTTTTTTTATCTTCTAAAATGAATGCAGGACCCCAAAATCCTCTCACGTCTTCTCCCAACATGAAATTGGGATGAAAATATCAATTTGGCCCTTTTTTCCATAGGAATCAATTGGGGGTTGACTCGGTAGGTGTTGATTTTGATTCAACTGTGACTTGTCTGATCCATAAACCATGCACTGATTCTTCACTATTAGTTCATTAAACTGAAGTAATAACTATGATACCCCATTTCTCTTACCTAAAGTAATAACTATGATACCCCATTACTCTTACTAATCTGTAACCTATTTGTATTTGTAGTATAACTTTCTTGAGCACACCAAATTGCATAGTCCTGGGCTCATTGGATTATCAGTCTACAGGTTTACATTCTGGACTTTTCATTTGTCTTTAGTGTTAAAAAGAGGAGAGTAGGAGAAGTGAAGATTGAAGAGAAATGTAAGATAACTAGATAAGAGGTGTAAATAGCATTTGATACATGAAAATTAGGTTAGAAAATAAGTAAGAAGAAAAAAGTCATTTGACAATATTCACTAGTGACCTTGGATTTTTCTTCACAAATCAGATATTCCTGCATCAGAACAACCTTTTTTAATATCATTTTGAAGTATTTGGGTCTTTCTCCAAGTTGCATCTAATCAACAGCAAGGTTGGTTGGCCATGCCTTTAAGTTCCCAGTGGCGTCATAATTACCTTTACTGCCAAGTGCCTTAGCTAACTAAGATTTGTTTACTCTACTTTCCATGGATAATTGCATAACTGAATTGATTTCGCTCGATGCAGGTCATAGTTGATATGGAAAGATTCAAGCAAGACTTTCAGCAGCATATGCATCAAGCACAAAATTATCTGATGTGAGGATTTGATAATTGCCTTGTCACTCCTAGCTATGATCTTTCACAAGACTGACCATCTTCATCATCAACAGCAATAACAACAACAATAATGACGATGACAACAACAACACAACAATGACGACGGCGAAGCCTTATCATATCAATTTGGATCTGCTAGAAGAGTTCTACTTAAACTCGAAAAAAAGGGTCAAGCCTCAATACCACAGAATTTAAATATATATCATGAACTAGGAAGTACAGTCTCTCACACTCTTACTGTATGTGTAAGAAATGAGGGATTTTCAGCCTAGAATATAATACATGTTAAACAATCACCCTCTGACTTGAAAGGATAAACCCAACTATACCATAGCAAATCCCATCTACTTAGGATCAACTTTTGCGCGTTTTTTTCTTTAATTTTGCTCTATCCAATGCCATTTTCTTAGCAACCCTATATAATGACATTTCTTTTTCTCACCCCTTCATCTAGGGTATGAAGTGCAACCCCAACCTCCCTC
This sequence comes from Cinnamomum chago, assembly GCA_038049695.1. NCBI lineage: Eukaryota > Viridiplantae > Streptophyta > Magnoliopsida > Laurales > Lauraceae > Cinnamomum > Cinnamomum chago. Next base: position 11,997,485 of record CP142456.1, read on the forward strand.
CATCCCACTACCTGTCACGACCCAAATTCCGGGGCCTTGTTGGATATCCGGATCGTGATAACTTGGTAACATTTACCATACATTTATCAAATAGTTCTAGCAAGAAGGTAGGCATTTAAATCAGACCATAATTCCAATTAATTTTTATGAAAAGTCAGTAACATCAATAATCTATGCATAATAAAAATCCTTATGCCTTGACTAGATCAATAATGTACTTAAAATATTAAATAACAAGAGCTAATCTCTCTAACAATCATTTAAATGTTTCTCGTTCTCTTCTTTCAGCCACGCATGACAAAATCTACGTGCTGAATGCCATCCAGTTCTGGCCCACCTACCCGCAATAAGATTACCTGAAGGGGGTAACACAACATCAGTATTTACTGGTGAATGAATTTTCCTAATTACACAAGCCACATACAACATAAGATCACATAATCAACAAAATCCGAATCAATAAATTAAATATCATTAAAAGTACATCCATATACATATTCGTGCCCATGCACATTACCACGCCTCAAAGACCTTATCATATACATGTATACCGGTCACCATGACCCTATCTCATTAGACACGTCCACTAAGGACCAGCCATCATAATGGCCACTCACGTCCACTAAGGACCAGCCAACTCAATGACCATTCACGTCCCCTAAGAATTAGCCAACTCAATGGCCATTCACGTCCCCTAAGGACCAGCCGCTAAAACGGCCCGTACACTAAGTCCAACATCCTAAGTCTGGGACCTCACCATCACATAACAACCACAACTCAGTATTATTAACAATTTACATCATTTACATAATCAACAGTGTGGATCCAACCCTTACTAAATTCACTGGTTATTGCCCCACTCCAATTCATAATTGGTATTGTTGGAGTATGGTTGGTCCACACCATAAAACAAAACATAACATAACATAACATTAAGTAATCATAATGCATATAATTAATCACAGCTAAATTGATCAGTCAGTTATTCACAATCAATTAATCATCTAATCTTTAAGTTATCTGTATGTAAACTTTATATGATCATCACCTACCAATCTTGGGGCTAAACCCAATTACAGTTGTCACACATCCACACCCAAATGAACAGAACCAATCTCCAGTTTGTCCACGTCTGAAGGCATTCCCATATCACATCCAGTGGGTCCCACTGGACCAAACCAAGATCAGACCTAATGTCTAACGTCACCCAAGTATAGGCTTTACTCTTAATGGATTGGATTCACAGTCAGATATCTTTACTAGGCCCCACAGTCTCAACAATCACAAACAATATTCATGAATAAGCCTTTCTCTTAACAAAATTGAAGTTTCTGGATAACTAGGCAGATGGAGACCAGGCCACATGGGACCGCCACCATTCAGATTGTCCCTGAGCCTACTTCACGACGTGGGGTCCTAATCTATGGTTAACTTAGGTAGTGGGTCCCACAACAATTATCGACCTTCAACTCTTTTTCCGTCAGTTTCACCCTTGGGACTCTTTGAGTCTGTTGGATAGTGGGACCCACTGGTCCAAACCCAAGATGCCTAGGTTCCTTATGGTCGACCATGGGTCCTTTAAAAGATGTGTGGTCCTGATCTCCAATCAGATCCACTGATGGGTCCTATTATAGCTGTCGACCTTCATCTTTGTTTTCATCAAACTCACACCTGTAATATTAAAATCAAGTGGATGGTGGCCCAAACGGGGCCCACCTCACATGGGTCCAAGTCCATCTTGATTGACCAGCAGTACCCTACCAGATCTCTGGACCTGATCTGGGATTAGGTGGGCCATGGGGTCCCACAACCCTTAAATGTCAAAATACTGCTCATCGTCTATCTCTGTTATCCATCAGATTTTCAAATCTGTTTTATATTCCTGCAACCCAATCTATTAGCATCATTCCCTCATCTATTAACATGAGATTCAACAGATCTTGTAATACAGAATATAATTCAACAGATCTTCTTTATATCGAGTACTCATAACATATGATTTCTTAACCAGCAGATTTTCTCAACACAGAATATCCAAATCACAACACAATATCAATCATCTAAATTGATCTACTAGTTAACTAGGAAGATCCACTCACCTTTGATAAACGATAGTCGCCTTTGCAATCTGTGGACACGAATAGGACATCAGTAGCCTTCCCCTCCTCCTGATTGACAGCCACAAGACTGTCTCTCTCATAATTCTTTCCAAAGGAATAGAATACCATAATAGGGGTCGTTGGTTTGCTTATGTGTATATAAGGATGGGGTGTATACTCCCTAATTCCAATCCTTTTCTTATACTTCCTCTTCCTAATTAGAGTTATCATACAACTCCTTTCCTTTCCTTTCTAAAAACTCTTCATGTTAGGCAACTTCTAATTCCATCATAAGTAACACTCTAATTCCAAACATAATACTTCTAATTTCATAATAATAGATCAGTTAAGAAACTACCTGGCCAGACTAAGCCTGGGCCCAGGATACGCAGGATATTACACTACCCCTTCTCTTTTCCTAGACACTACCACTTTTAACTCTTCAATATGTCTCATAACTCACAAGGCAGTTTTTGGCCTTTTAGAAATCTAACTCACAACATGAATTCATCTCACATGAAATTATTTTGACTTTGTCTACGATTGTGCCTATTCTTTGGTTGCTTCTAATGTTCTTGTTTCTACCTCTTATCATTTTTTATAACTCCGCAAATCCTTCTATGTGCGTTTCAGACACATGCTTTAGCCTTAATTGCTTCTTCGCATTTCTCTCGCTCCCATCATTGAAACACAACAGGCTTAAGCTTTATGACGATCAAATAACATGCATTGAGCTTGTCCGCACTCAGCCTATGTTATAATGATTCAACTAGCTCCATCTATCTCATAATCTCCATTTTGTTCTATGATAACTTCTAAGTAGAAAAATTTATCAATACTTGCTAGCTTGTTTCAACATATCTGCTTTTAAATTCACTAAACTTGCACTTCATATATTTTTTTCTCGGATGTACTGTTCTACCCATTTTACTAGGCATCCTTCTTCAAAGTTCCAATTTATCATTCACCATTTTTTTTGGTTGACTAATTAGTACTATATCACCGAACAAAGTACAACATGAATTTCCATCCTAGATACCTGCCATTTGTCGAGAGAGAGTATTTAATCAGTGTACTACTTTTCAATATTTACAAAAATAGTCCGAAGGTCTAATATGCAATGAAAGATTCAATAGGATTTTTTCTTTGTAAATGTTGAAAAATGCAATAATATATATTTAATATGTATGCAAAAATTTTCCTTTGCACCCCTCATACTTTGCACACTTGATGACCCATCCAAATGGATCACATACACACCCTCTGCTAGTCACCGATCCCATTTTTTCACACCTATTTGAATGAGCTGCATCGTTACATCGATAGGTCAATTTTTTAAGGGGTGAAACTTGTGGGCTGTTGATCAATGGATTAGGATGATCACTTAAGCCACGACCACTGTACACTGGAAAATGGAAATTAGGTCACTCTATATCCTCTGAAGCTGGAACGCAAAGAAAGGTTTGAGTTCTGATGCTACAAAGGAATCGCTTTAGGTACGACTTGCCTATATTGGAAATGCAAATGAGGCTCAAGCTCGAGGTTGAGCTCTTTTGAAACCCGAGGGGAATGATGCAAAGTGCGACTACATTTACTAGAGACTTCCACAAAGGACTTGATCGATTCTGTGCTAAGGGCCAAAGCACAAAAACACTTGCGTCTGCTAGGGACTTTCGCAGAGGCAAGATGACCCTCATAAGAGAAAAAATACTTCTATTTCCAACTATGCACTCATATCTTTTTTACATTCCCATATATAAAAGGGGTAATTAAAAGATTTCTAGTGGAAATGGGAAATTACATTCTAATCTAATCAATCTCTAACTAAGAGTCCTAATTACAACTCATCAAAGAAAAAGAATTAAATAGATAACAAAATTCTAAGGGAAAAAGACTCCTTTGGCATGGATGTCCAATCACCTGTTTGGACCGTGCGAACTAGTTTCACCTGAATATTTCCATGCGCGTGTGTGTAATAATGATTTGTCATTTGACCAATAAAGTAACTGTCATCTTATAAAAGTGCCTCTTTGGTTCGAATGACACTTGATGATTGCACAGCAATCTGTTTGTCTTGTTCAATTTGCTCGTAGTGTTGATCCTATTTGTGACATCTAACTCAAACCCTTTATTCGTTTGTAGTTGCTCCCAAATAATTAAATATATTACATTGTGGCCCGAAGTTTTTGTCGTGTTTAACCAACTAATTTTCCCTATAATATGTTCCACTAAACCTTGCCTTATAATCTTGTCTTTTGGTCATTTCAACCCATTTGACTTGAAGGCCCAAAGTTCTAAATTGTGATTTACTAAATTTCTTGTTTGATCAAGGAACTTCATCTTGGATATCTACCTCTACGTTGTCTACGATCAAGGTGAGTAAATCTAGGTTCAAAAATGTCCCTTGGTGCCATCCAGCTCCAAATGAGATCTGTCTACTCATGGTTTCCACACGTTACTGTCAGTTCATGCATGCCTTGCATGTTTTTGATATATTTATTTGAGATCCCTTTTCCCCTTCAAAATCTTCAAATGGCATTGGCACTCTATTGTAGATCTTCACTGAATCAGTAAGAATCAAATGCATTTTTTATTTATTCATTTGTTGTCAATATCGCATGCAATTCTTTCTCAAGCATGGTATTACCTATACAATTTGACTCATTTCCTTTCATGACAATGATATGAAGTAAATATTTTGTTGATCTTCCATGTTACTCCTTTTTTTTTTTCTGTAAAGATGTGGGTACATGGATGCAATTTTTCGTAGATGAACATAAACAGTGAGATGGAAAGGCCTAGGGTCCTAAAGTTGTTTGTTGTCCAAGTGATGGTGACATTTCTACATCATATTCATTAAAAGGCTTGTACCATCTTTATAGTGTCAGTTTTGTGAGTCTGCCTTTCTGCTCAACCCTGTTTGAAACCATCTCTTATTGCCACAGTCCATTATGTTCTTCATGCCCACTTCATTTGGGTCTTTTGGTCCCCCCTTCTCCCAATTCTTGAACTTGTTATTCTTCAAGACATCATACAAAGAGCTATTTCATCTGTTAGTGTGTGCCCAAACCATATCAAGCAACATTTCTTTATTTTCTCATGCACGTGCAGCTCAGCAGTATATACTTCGGCTTCTTTTCTTGGTCAATCAACATTCAGATCCATATAACATTATAACAAAGCAGGGTCAAGTTGAATTCCTGTCTAATTAAAAGAAAAAAGGCAGTTCTAATGGTGGCAGCTAATTTGTAAATTTATATTGTAATTGTAGGCTCTCCCGAGAGCTTCATAAAAAATTGTTGGCATCAAAGCAGAAAATCACAGAGCATGTTGTCACTCTAAGGTACAAGAAGTTACAAGAAATCTCTCAAACTGCAGCCAATGCACGTTCTGTTCTTCACAGAAAATTACGACAGTTCCATGCTTCTGTAACTCGACCTCCCGTGGCCGTGAGTGTGATAGCAGATAAGAAAGCAGATAATGTTGCATGCTCAACTGAAGATCTCAAAGAATCTGTGGGTGTGAGAGCATATAGAAAAAGGGATAATGGTGCATACTCAACTGAAGAACTCAAGCAATCTGTATCTGGTACTGTTCTTAAAGATTTGACAGAATCTTGACCACCATCTACCATGCTTGTTATAGATCTCACTAACTAGTTTCTTCCACCTGCCTGCTGTGCAGAGAAGCAGACTAAAATTCCAAAGGTCGGTGATCTGGTACATGTGTCTTCGCTTCGTAAGAAAGCAACAGTGTTAAAAGTTGAGCCTTCCAGAGGAGAAATCATAGTTCAAGCTAACAACATGAAGTTTAGGTTGAACTTAACTGATGTTGAAGCCCATAGGTAAGGATGTAATGGTAGAAGCATATAGATTGGACATGGTATGTGCTTCATGATTGGGATTTCTGGTCCATTTCCATTCCTCTAGCTGTGGTGCGTTCTCCCTTTTTTTTTTTTTTTGTTGTTGTTGTTGTATGAGGCATTCATTTTTGCGAGTCCCAATCTTGGGATGGGCATAGTTATTAGAGTGAGAATACACAAAACAGTTTGCTTTCATGCACTATGATGACCTTCTCACAAATTTAAAGGGCACCTTCGTCTCATGGAAAGTTGTTTTTAGTGGAAAATAGATGTATTTGCACATCTTAGATGTATATGTACTTTGCGCAGACACGTTTGTATCACTTTGTTGCTTAAAAGAACTCATCATCCAGATTAATGTTAAAAAGGTCTGAAGTGGCAATAAGGTTATTCTCTGTTTTTTTTTTTTTTTTTTTTTTTTTTTATAAATTTTTTGGCCACTTGTTGTCCATTAAAAAAAGTAGACTTTGTGGCTAACTTGCCGTGATTATGGAAATTTGTGGCTGGTCATCAGGTACACGTTCATGAGTCCATGGTGAATTCAAGGATGTAGCTGGTGGGGCCTGAACAATTGTTTCAATCTTTGTTTACCATGGTCTTAAGTTAAGGTACTCATTCTAAGCATCCAACCTCTAGAGTTGCAAGATTTATACCTCATTTAATGTGCCTTGAGTTGGACTAACATGAATTCTTCCCTTAGTAGTGGGGAGACCTCCAAATGACAGAGTCTCTCGATAGGGAATTTGCATAACATGTGTTCATCCTACGAGCAGAATACATATTGCTAATATGCAAGTAGTGTAGCTCGTAGGGCTCACTTAGATATTCTTGTGTCAATTTGAGGAGGGCAGATGCAAAGGTCTCCTTATAGCCAGGAGGTGCCAAAAAATCAGCATGAAAGTTTACTGCGTATTGACCATTGATATCAATGGCCAGTTACTTACCAGTGTTCTACAACTTGGCTGGGCTCAGTATCTCCTGAGGCACCAAGCCATGCATTTAAGGCACAAAAAAAATTTCTGGACTTTCTGGCTTCCCTCACTGGACTTCAGACTCATTGACATTAAAATATTAAATATGATATACACTTGCATCACTAAATTAAAATATAAATCAGACTGTCCTATTTATTTAATTACAAAAGTCATATCGTTAGCTTGATTATCAGTTCCATCATGCTTTTAAAACATGCTTTGTGCACTAGTGGCCAAAATGTCAAAGCCTGTCAGTAGAAATATCAGTAGATTTGTACTACAGTTATTTGTCGTCTAGTTTCTTTGGGTCCCTTCTCCTTAAAAAACATAGAAAAAGTAGTGCCCAGTAGAGCTAGCCCTTAGGCCTGAATTACGCCTCTCGGTCAAGGTTTATGTATTTTCCACAGAGTTGTTGGATGTTATACATATGACCCTATACATTATCTTAGGGCTGTGTGATCTTGCACCATGTACGAAGAACATTGTGGGAAATATTAAAACTTCTATTGTTTTAGGGCAAATGTCAGGTCTAAGAATAGTTGAACGGTTAACATCCCCCAAAAAAACCATTGTTACTACTAAACTACAGCCACCTAAATGCTGCATGCATTTGAGGTTTGTACAATTTTCCAACTAGTAGAAGAAATTTGAAAAATATATTTCCGCAAAATATAATTTTCAAGTCTTAAACCTATAATTAAATTTGGAGTGCTGTATATGTAGAAATAGAAATAGAATACAAAGGGGATAAGGAAAAAAAAAAAAAACTTCTCTTTTTATCAGGACACAGGAGACGGCTGTAGTCATGGCTGAAACCTTTTCTGTTGGACTGTATTTAAATGGTTTTTGAGCTAAGAACTGTATATAAAAGAGAAAGGGACATTTACTTCAAAAATCCCATTAAATAGGGTAATTACAACCGAGGACCCTAAATTTTTTTAATGACAGTCAAGGACCTCTATCCCAAAATCCAATATTTCATTCCATTTTTGCCCTTGGTTAGTTGATGTCAACATAACCCTAAAAAAAAAAGGATCTTCACCCCCAAATCAACAGCCCCAAATCAACAGCAATGATAGAATAGAAGAGAGAGAGGAAATAGAAGAAAGAGATCAACGCCCTACCCCTTTTTTCTCAATCAGTGAGGGAGAGATTGCTCGATGTCAACAACACCCTAAACAATGAGAAACTCAGTTTTTGTTGATGCTAACTGGGCGTTTTTGTTGACGTCAACAAATTCACAGGGTTACTCATGCTTTTAACTGGGTATTTTTGTTGACATCAATACAATTTTATATTGATGTCAACGAATCTTCTATCAACGTCAACAAATTCACAGGGTCACTGATTGTAATAACTGGGCATTTTTGTTGATGTCAACACAATTTTATGTTGATGTCGACGGATGTTTTGTTGATGTCAACAAATTTTACTCATAACAGAATAAGGAGTTGGTTATGTTGACATCAACAAAAAAAGGGCAAAACGTCCCAAAGAAAAACAGAGAGAAGAAAAGAAAAAAGGTGAAGCCAATGGGGGTTGAGGGGTCTAATTGGATCGGGTGATGTTTAGATTCGATCCAAGTGGGTCTTCAATAAAAATACTGATACTGAATCTACCTCGGATCTTATAAGCTAACTACAAATCTAAATTCATTTGAGAATCCAGATCCAAATGCCAACCAGATTTAAATCCAAACCTGCAACTGGTAGGTTTCATTTGAAGAACCCTGCAAAAATTGTTACATATTATGTAAAATTACAATCATTTTCTTAGAACTATATGATGTTTTTCTGTTGGTGTTAGATAATTGAGTATGGACCAGGCATGTGGACTCTACTTTTAGCTTCTATTATTAAAAACATAAGGTGTTTTGACATATTAGTCATCCTTAAATTTGATTTTGCCAATTTGATGACCGAAATTCAGATAATGCTACCAGAGTCGTTTGGCTCTTGTCAATATTTTTTTTAACATCTTTGTGTCATATCCCATGATATCATGAGATTTATCAGCTTTTGTATTATATACTTTTGCCACCAACAAATGAATTCATTTTTTTTATAGAATTGGAAAATAATGACATTTTGTGAAAAGTAAATACAAATCTGACCACCATTTCTCGATATCTATCATTCGGAAAAGACTTTCCCTAAGATGTTGTATAGAAGCTATGACATCATGGAGCAATGTTATGATATAATGTGATTTATTAGTTTCAGTGACATGCACTGTTCCCATGATATCATAGGATTTGTGGCAAAAAAACTTAACAAAAAATGTTGACAAGAGTTAAGTGCTATAGTGACATTATCTAGATTTCAATCATGAAATTGGTAAAATTGGATTTAAGGAGAACTCATATGTCAAGATCCCAAAACATAATCCCAATCAGCCAAACACATCAAGTAGCCGTTACAAGCAGCAGACAATGTACTGCCACAACCAAGATTAATGCCAAATAGTATCATTCTATTAAGTTCTCTCACAACATACGCTGCTATATATTAGAAGGCCCACCGTACACTACTATGTGCATGGGTTCATGACAATCAATCACACCATACAAGTCCCTAACTCAATTCAACTTGGGTTGAATTGAAGTCAGATCCCTTGGGTTGTATTTGAAGGCCCACCACCATACACTACTATGTGGGTTCATGACAATCAATCCACACCAGACAAATCTCTCAACTCAATTCAACTTCGGTTGAATTGGAGTGAGAACCCTTATTACAAAACCTACTACTATGCATTAGAAGGCCCACCATACACTACTATGTGGGTTCATGGCAATCAATCCACACTAGACAAATCTCTCAACTCAATTCAACTTCGGTTGAATTGGAGTGAGACCCCTTATTACAAAACCTATAACTTCAACCACAAACCTTCAACACTCCTCATCCTTCTCATCCCCAATCACCCTGCAATCAAAAGACATATCCAGGAAAAAGAGCAGAAAGACCAGGACCAAGCAACAAACAAACATGGGTATGGGCCCAAACATCCACAAGAACATTGGGAGGGAGAAGTAAAAGGCCCGCAAGCCCAATGACCAAAAATAGCCTCCCCTATTAAGTGCCCTTCCCACATAGTCTGCCGAGAGGTGGGGTGACCTCCCCACGTTGATGAGAATATTTGCATGGCTGTAGTACCTTATGGATTGCAAGTTGAATAAGAATGACACAAGGAAGCACAACAAGATGGAGAAGGCCTTGATTGCAAACCCTAGATCACTCGAGTCGCCGTAGACCAGCCCGTGACTCCGAATCTCCGACATACCAGTACCACCGGCTATAAGCAGGGCGATCAGGGAGCTGAGCGTGATCGCCATGGACGCCAAAAGGGTTGACGCCATTATGTTGTTTCTAAGTGTCTGCACCGCCAGGATTCCGTTCTTGGATGTATCCTATGTGCATTAATAAGAGTAAAACCAAGGTTTTAAAAATCGGACTAAGACCATACATTATTTGCCACAACAATATATGTTGCGGTCATTGTATCGTAGAATAAGAACGAAACAGTTGAAGGAGAAAGAGAGCGTGCATAGAATTACCTGCATCATAGTTTGGACCCATAGCAAGCGAGTTGCTGCATTGATCCCGACGACTGTCTTCATGGGGCGCTTCACGATGCGATAGAAGAGCCATATGTGGTAGGCTACCATTACAGAGAAGCCCAATGGCACCAGAACAAAATCAAGGACTTGTTTCTTCATTTTTGGTGCTAGGGGTGTAGTATATGTGAGCCAACAACTGGGTTTGGTGCGCGCGGCTGTAGACCAGCTGATCAGATCATCAGTGGATCAATCTGCACTGGTGGTAAAACCATACTTTTTGTGAGAATAGTGGGATGGGAGGATTGGATTGGAAGAAGACTAGAGAAGGAAGACGTTAAGGGTTGAAGGGCTACATGCTGTGGTGTTTTATGGGATGCTTGGTTTTGGATGAAAGAAAGAAAAATGAGAGACTGGTTTCAGACTTATATAGAGGGCTTCTAAACTTAATGCTACGTCGAGTAGGGCACCTTCTCCTGTGGGGGCCTTGACTTCTCCTGTGAATTCGTGCACTTTCCAAAATCTCTCTTTCTCTTTCTTGGGACCCACCTGGGATGTATTTGATTCATGGAAGTAGATTGTATGTGCAAGGTTCATTGACTATAGAGGGTAGGCCAAATATTATATTTATCAAATATTATATTTATATTCATGTGCATCTATCCCTCGGCAAACGGTGAAAGACACTTATATGGCTTTCCCTCTTTACACATAAACATTTTTTTTCTGCATATGATCATATATGACTTTTCCTCTTTTGTACAAGAATATTTTCAATTATGTAAGTGTCTCTCACCCTATGGTGAGGGATGGATGCATATGGATATTCTCCTTTATTAAATAATCATTACTCTGAATTTGAAGCCTCAAAATGTTGATGGTTTTATGAGTGCAATTATTTTTGTGATTGAATTAAACCGTTGTTAAAAGGGCTGGATCAGTGTAAATTTGGGGCATGTGACTGTGAATGGATTGGATTTGTCAAGGTGTGCCCTACTATACAAAATGAAGTGGAGTATAAAAATGATTTTAAATGAAAGTGGGTGGTTGACTTAAGGAAGACCCTCCCTAGCCGCGCCTACCTAGGTTTACCTTTTTTTTGAAGAGGAAAGATTCATTAAAAAAGAGACAGGACTACAAAAGAAGCACAAGGGGCCGTGCAAAACACAACAAAACGGCAAAACATGCAAAAACAAAAGCAGCCCGAGCCCACCCAATATCCTAGCTTAAATGAGTAGCAAAGTTTAGCAAGCGAGAGTGTTCCAAGTCATTGAAAGCCCTAGGAATATAAGAAAACTCAAAATTTGATTTCACGTCTTTGCTATCAGAGATAATTGAGTTGATTGACCAATCAAAATCGTCTTTGGGAGCTAGCACCACCTCCTTAGCGTTCGACAAACTGAAGAGTTCTTTGTCTTTTGCCCTTCTTAAAGCAGCGAGGATCGCCCTCATTTTGGCCTCCTTTAATTATTAGAGTGAGTGTATTTGATGCTTGGAGTTTGGCCCCATTGGGGGTTGTGGTTGGTTACTTGGTTGCTTTGGTGACTTATTCCTTTTACTATCCTATGGTCAATTTTGAAGGAAAGGAATGAGTGAATTTTTCTTGATTCAGCATCTTCATTGCAAGACTTGTTGGTGGTGGGTTAATTGAAAATTGGGAAATGATTTTAGGGAGAAAGATGTTTGTTTGTCTTAAAATTGGTAATATTTTTGTTAATTGGGAGGCTTGTATAATGTGTGGGTCTTACAAATCTATTAGGATAGTTAAATGGTTCTCACCTTTGGAAGGGGTACTCAAGTTGATGTAGATGCGGTGGCTAGAGGCAAGATGAGTCCAGTGGATATTGGAGGGGTGCTTCATAATTTCAAAGACAAGGTGCTGAATTCTCTTTCTAAGCCAATTGGAATTAAAGAGTGCTCGAGTGAGGTGGATGTGCTTGAAATTCTAGAGGCGTTGAGAATTTATTCCGCGTAATTTAGCGAAAAGCAAATTGTGGAAAGTGATTGTCCCAATTCAATCTCCTTGGAAATCTCTCTACATTCGATATTTGATGTTTTGCGGTTTAATTTTTTTCTTTTGTGAGAGGCATGTGGCGTAAGGCTTTTGTGCCTTTCTTCCTCTTTGTTTTTCTTTTCTTCTTGGTTTTTTTCCTTTTGTAGTGCTCTTTTGATATTTTTAATATATTTTCTATTACCATAAAAAAAGATGTCTTCTCATGGGAGGGACTAAAATTGAAGAAGTAAGATAAAGATCTACAATTATGAATAATGTCTTCCTTTTATAGAAACATGCCCAACTTAAAAAACCACAATTTTAACAAAATTAAAATAAAGAAATGTAGATATAATCATTATATATATATATATATATATATATATGAGAGATGCTCCTATGAGAGTATATATCACCTTAAGATGTGAGGGCCCCCATCCCAATCTCTCATATAAGGTGAGATGTATCCACTAGCGCGATATCCATCAATTCTTTTAACTTATATAGAAGTGTCATTTAAAATGTATAGAGCACTAAACTACCAATCTATAGTAATTTAATAACATTAAGGAAAAAAAAAAAAAAAACACGTAGCCACACATATGCAAGCGCGTGCACACATAAAAATCATAGTATTAACTAAGGGATGTATCTACCGTGATGTAATGAGTTTAATTTCAGATGGTTTTAACCCATATCTTCATCACTATTTTCATAATCTCCTCTCCTTATTGGATAAAATGCCTAAAATGATCAAATGACTCAGGATTCATTGTCATAATGATAACTATCGTCATCAATCTTATATAGGGTAATATTCAAGTGAGAACTGTTCTCACATATTATGTGAGAACTTTTTTGTGGGGCCCAATTGTGGGCCCCATTTGGGGATGGGACAAGGGGGGATGGAAAGATCTATGTGAGACCACCCCAAGTATCAAGTTTGACCCCAAACCCATGCCCCTAACCCCTTCATCCGTGGCCCACAAATTTAATGGCTTCATATTCAAAAAATTATTCAACCCTCGATCCAACGGTTCAATCCATTCGGATGTGTGCCAATCCTTGGGGTTAGTAGCTATAAAGGGGTTCCCTATTGATTGCTAGGTTTGGATGGGTTGCTAGTTGGGCAAAAAAAAAAAGTTCTCATATAATAGGTCGGAACTAGTTCTCACTTGAATATTTTCCTCTTGTAATATTCACAACCATAATCATACAATATCAATTGTACTGAGTATAAAATATTATTTTGGATGGAACCCAGGGTACGTATTCCTTTCACATCAAGTTTTTATTTCAATTTTTTGGTAAGACCTTTCACATCAAGTTCAAACTAAAATAGGTAAAATGAACCGACTTTAGTCTGTGTGAAATATTATAGCTATTTTGCCAATCAATGGTAGCTCAGTTGGTGAGACTCATTCCTTTAATCTCCCATTGTAGCGCTGATGATAGGGATTTATATGTGTGTGTCATGTGTGAGTGCTTACTTGCCTTACAGAAGAATATAAAAAATGAACCAACTTAGCCTAGGGTATTCTTGGGCTAATCTATTTTATTTGGTGCTGACAAATTTGTTAGTCGGTAATCCAAAAGTAAATGGTGACAGAAAATTGCACAAACAACTACTTAACACCCCCCTCAGACGGGACACCGTCTGAATCCGAAGCACATGCTCACAAAAGATTATAATGCGGCATGAGGCCTTCTTGTTCTATACACACAAATACGTATAGAATGTGGCATGGGGCATTTTTACTCTGTGTGGTTTCAAACTCGAGATTTCTAGCTTTATTACCATGACATGGTTGCTAACCAGTAATCTTAAAATCAATTGATGATAGGAAACTGCACAAACAAGTACTCAACATGTGCAAAAAATTCTTTATGTCGCTTTGATTTTGTCAAACTTGGTGAAGTCTTCGAGACACATACAAATTGATCACCTGCACACTAACCCAATGCGATACAAAACTTCAAAATGATTTAGATGATTGATAGATGACTTTATACATATTCTTTTCTTTTATAGTATTTATTAAATGCCAAGAAAAGAATGCATAAAAAACAGAGGACAATGTCAAAAAACATCTTTCAAGTTTTGCTTAAATAGCAGGTAATAGAGTGTATGATTCATAAGAAAAATTGAATCAAAGCTCTTGGCAAGGTAGGAAAACTCTATGAGTTGACTCTTGGCTCTCCTGAGTCATATCATTTTAACATAAGACTGAGTTAAATCTAGAGGAGACTCAGCTGAGTCAGTTCATTTGAGTATTTTTTATTTATTTTTTCATTTGAACCATTTGATAAGTAGATATGATTTTAAAACAAATTAATGTTTAATTTTAGAAAATATGCATGATGTTGGGAGTCGGCAATTTAAATATGATGACTAGAATGTAATTTGAAACTTATATTTGATTTTTTCATTTGATATTTGGACAAACGAATTATGTAATATGCAATATCTTATCGATCTTTTATTTTCTATATTATAGTATCTTGTTTTATAGATAAATTTATTAATTTGAATTGATTATTTAAAAAAAATGACTCTCTCAAGTCACTACCATTGACTCTATCTGAGTCAAACATTTTGCATTGAACGTGTTGAGTCTGATTCACGCGTTTTCCAATCTTGGCTCTCATTTCCACCCATGAACTACACCATCTGAAAAGAAAAATGGCATAAGAACACTTTCCTTTTTTTGTTTTTCTATTTGTCTCTTGCAAAAGGAAAACAGAAAATAAATAAATAGAAGGCAGCAGTACCATGCCCTTCAGGGACGGACCCACAATCCCACGTAAATAGTTATGGGGTGGTCGGCCCGCCGGACTTGGGCAATTGGGAACACACATGAGGAACTCGGATTTACCTCCAAAACCAATTACATGAAATGCCTCAAAAACTTACATGAAAATTAAGGGTCTGCCCCAAACCCAGCACGAAAATCCCGGGCTTACTCCCAAAACCTAACTACCTGTTTGGGTAGTTTTCTGCATCAAATGAAAATTTTGGATCAGCCACTGCCGCCCTTTGCATCTTTTTATGAGAAAAGGGTACAAAATTGAAAAAAAAATTCAGTCTAATTAGATAGTGTTGGGACTTGGGAGGCAAAAACAAGGAGCTTGGGTTTAATATTTAATGAAGCTTCAAATAAGTAATGACATAGACAGTCATGAATCAGTCCCCGTTAATTAGTGTTGCATTTGTTAGTTGGGCCTACATGTGATATCATGCAGGAAGGATCCCAAGCCCCAACCAACAGAAATGATGCCCTAACATAAATTGCCAACAACATGGAATGGAATTATTTGAGGGAACGGAGATTAGAATCTCTCTCTCAAGTCTCATGCATGTCTTCTTTTTATTAAGGGATAAGAGACTAGTATCCTCCACTGCTGTTTGTATATATGATCATCCCTCTCAAAAGTGTTCGTTTTCGGCTGAGTAGATGATTTCAGATCTCCACATTTATAGTGCAGACAATATTTCGAATAGGGATGTAAATGGGTACTCGATTCTCCGATTACCCGGAGGTTCCGACCCGTTAAAAATCTGGTCTGGATCTTTATTTAGGCCTCGATAAGTAAATGGGTCCGGGTCCGGTTCCACCTTAGTTAGGGACCCGTGGACCCGAGACCCGATATATTACTTTAATTTTCGAAAATCTCTCCTAAAAATCATATTTTTTTAATATCATTCTCTACCTAAACCCGGACCCGGATCCAAACCTGTCTCATATATGGTTCTGGTTCCGGCTCCAGAGCCAAGAAACTGGTTCCGAAACAGGTCCGGGTCCAGATCTAGTTCCACCTTCTCCTTAACGGTTCCGGTCCGGTCCACCCCACCCTAATTTCGAACTTGATTGTTCTCTGCTGTTAAATATATTGTTTCTTGTTGCTCTCTTTGTTGTTTCTGGTAGGTTTTATCAGGCATTGAAGGTAGTATAAGTAGAGCTGCTGCTTAGGAGATTGAAATTGATGGAGAATGGATATAGCTCAATGTAGTCAACAATTTTGAGATAGGAAAGTTGCTAAGACTCCAAACTTAGTAATCTCAAGGGTGCATTGGTGCAACAAAAGGATTTGAGATAGAGAGGAAAATTGCTATGATTAAGACACATTTTCCTTGTGAAAGAAAGAAAAACATTATGTCATTTTCCTTGAAAGAGAAAATCTTGAATTCCTATGGAAAGGTTGGGAGTGTAGGATCCTCTTTCTCATGGAAACAAAGATTTGCGTAGTGCGGAATCCTCTATTGCACAAACAAGCGGATTACCGAAAAGAAAAATCCAGTGATAGAAAATTAAGAAACCATGGGATGAAATCCAAAAGAGTGCCCATTGATGATGATATTCACTAACATAAACGGCTGCGTTTGGTAGTTCATGAAATATCTTAAGTTGGGGTGGTTCTAATAAAGGGTCTCATGGCTCATCCAGGTCCGATTGGGCGGGATTTGGAGTGTTTTCAGACCAGTGGGCTGTACCTGGGCCAGGTTTCGGACTCAATTAATTATTAAATGAAACAGCCTGGCTTATAAATGTCTAAAGGCTTGGTCCATCCTTACACTAAACAAAAAGGGGTGCGTATTTTGGAAATGGAATGGTCCTGGGCCTGGCTGTGTGTAAAATGTTTAGGACCAGGACATGCCCATTTGCAAAATATACTCTCCCCTTTATGTTAAATGTTGGCCAAGCCTTTAAACAATTATAAGCCTAGGCCTGTTCGTCAATTCAGTAATCAAGTCAGAAAACTAGGCTCTGGTACAGCCCTTTGGCTTAAACAAATTAAGAGTCGGGCCTAGAATTCAATGTTTGGGCTGTCTGTGTAAAGTTCAGACCCATAGGCTGGATGGGTCCTAAATATTAGGGCCGATAATTAAATGGGCTGGTTTTGAACAAATTCTAGGCTTCTTGCCCAGCCCAACCAGCCCCTGGTTTCTAATTCTGGAATTTAAGTTCTGCATGAGGTGGTTTGTAATTTCTAAAATTAAATTTATCGTGTTCCTAATAACAATCTTGAGAAATTAGGGCTGCAGGTTGCAATGGGTTTGTGATTGGTTTGAGCCAAGTTCAACTTTGTCCAGCCCACATGAACTCTAAGTTGTAATTCATCCATTGGGTCCCATATAAATGGTAATATGGGTGTTGGGTGAAATGATTCATAAGTGGGTGATGGATTAAATATAGACATGAAGGTGGTGTTGGCACCCATATAGCTGCACAAATGGAAGGCTTGAAGTGGGTTGATAACAGTGGATCCCATTTAGGTAAGATAAGATTTGTAGGATCCTCAACTATTGGGTCCAACCTAAATAGTTATACGGTGGTTGGGTAAAATAATTCAAGCAATATGGGTCCAACAGATAGGTGGATTTATTGGATCCAATATGTCAAATAGGGATGTGGGTCCCATGTTGATATACAGATGCAAGGCTAAGTGGGACCTACGCGTGTGGTGGATGGATAAGATCTAGTGGGACACATAGGTGGGCATGATGGTGGCGGGTCAAGAACATGATTTGAAAAAAATAATAATGATTAAAAGTAAGTTCTAATTCTTATGGGGGGTCAGTGGAACATATATAAATATACATGGTGGTGGTGGGTCAAGAACATGATTTATAAAGATTTAAAAGTAGACTCTAATTCTTATGGATGGAGAACTACATTTGACTATTTTTTAATGTGGTGAAGTGGTTGAATTGGTTTTCTTTTAAGCTTTTAAAAAAATGAAAGGTTGTGAGTTCGAATCTTTATAATTTATTATTCAAGCATTTAATTATGATATTTTCTACAAGCTTCATTTAAAGTTAAAATTACTTAAAGTAGTCACAATTAAAATCAATTGTGAAATTGGGAGTCGATTTTGCAATCAATTGAAAAATCAATTAATAAATCGAGTTCCAATTTCATAATCGAAATCAACAACTTTCATATATAATAATTTGTATTAGTTTTTCTTGTAAATAAAATTCTACTTTTGATAAAATTGTCATTACAATTAAGCAGAAAATGAATCATATTTCTTAAATGTTGAATACCCATGACTATTTATCATCATCATTATGGACATACATGCCCGTGTGCTTTAAGCATGTGTATTCAAGCTAGTAATAATATATCCCACATCAATTTCATCTACTTGCAAAGGTTTAACTGGTGCTTTTATATTTAGTTTTGCTTCAATGTTTTGCCGACTCTTTGTTGGATAGAACTTTTGCTATAGTGGATGAGTAATGAGAGGGATTCTTGCACATCTTAAAAGTATTCTTGCAAGGTCTCAATGTGAACATGCTAATGGTGGCTGTACAGGTAAAACCTCTAATAAAAAAAGTACACAGATGAATACACATGGGGACTCATTTTTAAATTCTGATCCTCTCGACTTCTTTTCTTGAGTTTATCGCTAATGCTCCTTGCAAGCCAAGGGAATCGAACTCTATAGCAGGGCCCACCTATTTAAGACTCAAACCGCTTAAAATCATGAGTGTCATCCCCCTTAATGTTCAAAAATTTTAGGAGTGGGTCCCATTGTAAGTTTGAGAATTTGATTAGTAATGTGATTTGTGTATATAATTAATAATTCATAAGATTATATTAATTATATTATTAAATATGTTCAATCTCACTCTAGGAAAACTTCTATTTGAGTGAGAGTTTGAAACAATTCATTAAGGGGAGGGCTCTCACGTTTATAGGTTCAGATTTTCAATAAGTGGGGGCTCTCATGTGGAGCTTTATTTCCTTCATTTGCGGAAAGTGCTAGTGCTAGTGATACACTTACGGAATCCAAAATCCTTGTTCATCTCACTACACCATAATAATGAATTAGTAACGGATCTACAGCCGTTACAAAAAATATTAGTAAAGGTTATTTTACGTTGACACAACTACGTCACAAATGAAAAGTAACGGAAGTTAGTAACACTTAATAACCGTTAGAAATATTACTAACGGTTATGAACTGTGACTGAAATTAATTTCAGCAACACATCTATAATCGTTACAATTTATTAGTAATGGTTATTAATTTTGTTCATAGTTTGTTACCAACGGATAAAACTGTTGGTAATTCCCACTTTCTGATGCATATATAACTATTTGGTCAACCTCTTTGTAACGGTTGATATTTGTTACGAAGTATTCTATTGGTAACGGTTGGAGTTCGTTACTAAGTATTATATTTGTAATGGTTTATATCCGTTACTAAGTATTTGTTGTTTTAAAAAAAAAAAACAATGGAATTTCCTGATCAATTTCTGACAGGCCACCTACAGTACTTCTGACTACATAGATATATATAATTACCTACTAATGAAGTACAGAAACAATAATTACCTGCCAACATTTTCATGATCTACCAATCCTCACCGCAACTTAGATAAATACAAAAGCAATGACAATAGTAGAGTAGTAGGCCTAAAACCTGTATATCCCAATTCCGATTTTGAACATTAAGCCCCATTTTTATGCTATAGGTAGTAAAGGTTCTCCGCTCATGATAGACCTAAATTATCAAGTCCCAATTCCAATTTTGAGAATTTAATGACAAAAAAGAAGAGTTAAAAAGCTGCTACTTCTTCAACCTGATCATGTTATACCAAGAATTTCACCCAATGAAAAGTCAAAGGTGAAGAAAGCATTTCACATTGTGATCAGAGTAGGTATGTATACAGACATGTAATAGACCCATCTCAAACAAAATCAGATACATAAAACATCAGGATCTAAACCAAAAGCACTCTTTAACAGTAAAAGATAAAGTGGCAAGTGATTCACCTGTTCCTAACACATTTCACAAGTAAAACAAAGAATAAGATTTACAATAAAAAAATCAGTAGATCAATGACAGAAAAAGGACCATGGCAAGTGATTCAACAGGAGCTGTGAGTCTTTGACTGATGCCTACAAGAAGATAAAACAGAGCACAATACAACAAAGAGCTTCTAAACCAGCAGCAGGAAGACACATAGTCACAACACAGCTCACACAGAGATAGACATTGGAGAGCACTACACTACAACACTGCAGAAGACTGCAAAGAAGCAGCAGAAAAGCACCTCACTAAGCAGAGAAGATGACCCAGCAATACAAGGCTCTGCCATGCCTTCACTACATTTTTGAGAGAACTGAGAGCAGACCCCCTTAATCCACAGATGCTAATGAAATAGCACCAAATTTGCCAAGTGAATCATAACTAAATAAATACAAGGCAGATTGTCTCATTTTCCACTTTGCACAATGAACAAGTATCGGATAGACAACTTGACAGACATCACCCCTTAATTAAATTGTGAACTGTCAAGACTTGAGAGTTTGCCTATGACTGCTAGCCCCGAAAATGCCTCAACCCTTGAACGAGTAAGGTCATGCAAATAAAACCACACAACGGGCTTGATCCAGACTGGGAACATTAGCCTTACAGAAAGATTTACATTAAAAAAAAATGTAGTAACTTTGAGGAGTTTGGACCTCATGACACTGGTGATTTTCTAGGAGCGAGGCTCACAAGTCCCAGATTTCATTAACATCTTCTTCCTAAATACCCACATGAAACCCATATCTTATCTTCATCAGATTCTCATATTCAGTTGAGAACTCATACTCATAAAAGATAAAGAGAAGAATCGAATAGAAAACCCGTAAAACCCAAAAAAATTCGTACCTTGGTGATGCCGGAGAGACAGAAACAGGAGTTCCAGAAAAATGAAGACGGAGGAGACAGAGGATGGAGCCTTGCTTTGGAGAAGACAGAGGATGGGCTCTTTGCTTTGGAGATAAGGAAGTTCAAAAAAATGAAAATGAAGAAGACAGGGGATGGGCTTGTTGCTTTGGAGATGCAGGAGAGACAAAGATGGAGGAGGTCCAGAAAAATGAAGACGGAGAAGAGAGAAGATGGGCTTGTTGCTTTGGAGATGCTAGAGAGATGAAGACGAAGGAAGAGATGCAAGTATCCTGTGAGAGATGAGAAGGGTTAGGGGTTTGGCCATTTGCGACCTTAATGGAGGAGGAATCGTCCATTGGAGGGAGCCAACGTAGATGGTGGTGTTGGAAGAGAGGAGGGATTGGGAGGTGAGGGATTTCAGTTTTTGGTGCGGTGGGAGAGCAGATCGAGCGCAGCGTGGGAGGGGAAAAGGGGAAAGGGAAAAGAGGAAAAAAAATACGTGGGAAGGGAAAGTAGAAAAAAACGTGGGAAGGAAACGGGGGGGGGGGGGGGGGGGGGGGTGTTGTTAAGGGCTTTAGCAATGTGATTTTTTCTCTTTTTATTATTTTGATACCATTGTAACACATTACTAATCGTCACAAAATATCCAATAAATGTTACAAAATAATTCAAGTATTTGCAAAGATATTTACTAACGGTTATGAATATTGCTAACGGATAATAAATGTGACAAATTACCTAACGGAAATATTTGCGTTACTAACAAGAAATCTCAAATGTTGCAAAATCACCCAAATGGTGTAGTGTCTTATAATAAACCATTTACCAACCTAAAAGCTTAAGCTCATAGGTAAAGGCCCAAACAAGTATAGGGATGTGGGGCTTTACTTTACCAACACTCACCCTCACGTGCAGGCCCAACGGATTTCATGGACGGGCCTGTCATGTGGTCTACACAAGAACAACGGGATCGGAACCTGCTCTAATACTATGTAATAAACCATATACCAACATAAAAGTTTAAGCTCATAGGTGGAATGCCCAAACAGGTATAGAGATGTGGGGCTTTACTTCACCAACACATCTATCTACAGTTTTCCAATGGTCATCTCTTTGAATCGCGGTAGCTCTTGAACTTCACTTCCCACTAGTTACATTCACAAGTGAACAAGTCTTTTTTCTTCTGGTCGGTACCCCAGCCTAGGGGGAGGGGTGCATAGAGCCCACACAAATGGGATGAGAAGTCCACACAAGTAGGAAAATGACATGCCTAGGAAGGAAAACCTGCACAAGTGGGAAAGTGGCATACCCAAGAATAGATGCCTACGCAACTACTGGGTTACATGTGGGGTTACCCACCAGCTAAGCAACCCCTTGTTGTCAGTTTATTATTATTATTATTATTATTATTATTTGGTGAAGGGATATCAATGGCCAGTTTCTCCCACAGTTTTACAACTTGGCTAAGCTCAGAAATTACTAAGGTGCATAGGTTGGGGGCACGGCTGAGGTCAAGTTATTTGGCTTTTAATCTTAAACCTAAAATGAATTTGAAAGTCCTCTCTAGAATAGGTACTAGTTCAAAAAACCAATGCATCGTGGAAGCAATAAACTCAAATCAAAGTGACCTAGCAAATAAATTCACCAATCACACAACACAAGAAGACACATAATTTTATATGTGAAAACCCTATCAAGGAGAAAAAACCAAGATCTGAAATCAAGCACTATTGAACAGTTACAAAATATATTGACAACTCTCTTTCTTAGTCTATCCATCGACCTAAGGACTATAGTTGTTCTTGCACAACTTCCCTGTTGCCACAACTTCGCCGCCGCGCACTGTTCCCCGCACTTGATCTAGCAACACCTTGAGAACCAAGATGATCAAATCTTCTATGAGAAGGAAGAAGCAACAAACTTTCTAGAGCAACTCTTCAGCACGAACTCTCAATAATAGCTCTAGAGAATAAAAAATCTCTCTTTGAATTTTCTCACCTCAGAATAATGAGAGAATGACTTCTTGGATCACTTAGAGTTGAGAGAAACACGGTAGCCCAAGATTCATGCCTTAGAATTTAAACACAAATATGACTCAAACTTGGAAATCCCAGTTGCAAAAGGAAACAAATCCGCATAGCCCATTTGGAGATTTTTCGCCATCCAATCAATCGGGCAAATGATTTGATCAATCGGATCAAGCCTGTCTCCTAGATAATTTTTCTATCAGCCTGTTAACTGAGACTCTCTTCACATCCGATCGATCCGACCTTCATCCAATCGATCGGGTCTCGTGTTTCCACGTATCATATGTTTTTCTTCTTTTCTTCGCTTCAGATCTTCCGGTGATACAACCATAGTCCATTCTAAAATAAATAGAAAATCTTGACTCAACGGACCTAGAGTCTTATCTAACCTATAAATTAGCCAACACATGAAAAATCCTAATAGAGTTTAACTCTATCCTCACCACCTCTGTCGTCTAATATGTTATTTGAAAATGAGGCTTTGTTGGTTTTCACATGTGAAAGATTTTCATTTTACTTATGAAAATGAACAAAAAAAAAAAAAAAAAACCCCAGATTTTAGGGCAGAAGCAATAATACATCGTAAGGGCACGTTTGTGTAGGCCTATTTCTGTAAATGTGATGCTTCGTTAAATTCCACACGGTCCATTCTTGTGGTTAATTGCAAATAGACTATGATTGGAAAATGGGAGCTTTTCTATGCAAGATAAGATACATGAATCCAACCAACCCCATCTTAAAGGCATTTCATGTTTCCTCTTCGTTGCAAGAAGATAGATTCTTTTTTCTTGCGTTTCCTCAATTCTAAGGCTTCTTATTAACACTTCTTTCATGTGCTGGAGATGGGTTTTGAACCCAAAACCTCTTTTGACGGAAAAGGAAACATCCAGGGGCGGACCCATGTGTTATGGGATGGGGGCTTCAACCCCCACCCAACTTAAAAAATGCCCATAAGGGCTTAAGGCTCGTATGGCTCAGCCCCCACTCAAATGAGACCAAAGTCCATCTTCTCATTCCCCAATTCCAAAAGACCTACTCGACTCTCCCTCTTTCTCAGTCAATAAATACTCTCATTTCTACTTAATAAGGTTTTGTATCTCTATAACCCATTAAAAGTGGCTAAAATATCCTTTTCAACTCTTCATTGAAGTCAATAGTTTAAAATTTAAAACTATGGACTGCCATAGCATTTTCTAATCGCAAAAGAAATATCCTTTTCGTGTAAGACAACTTTACTACTTGTAACTCTTAGTTTTATTTCTCTCAATTTATAAAATTTTTATTTAAAAAAAAAACATGACAATGGAGAAATTATTGATGTGTATATTTTTTTTAACCAAGGGTGCCTTAGATCATTTCCCTCATTTTTTATGATGACATGAGGAAAACCCTCATTTTTTTTACTAGGGTGTCTTAAATTTTTATTGATGTGTGTATTTTTATAGTTATGTCCATGCATAATGATTCAAATGGAGTGGTTTACTTGTTTGTTTTCTTTGTTCTTGAAATTTTATTTTATTTAGTGGAAATTGATTATTTGAAAATTAACGGTTTTGACTAAATGAAAATATCTGTTTAAACCAAATATTTCTAGGCTAAAATTCTGCTCTAACTATTCTTGTTTAGACCATCGAGTGTATATTGAAGTGTGCATTTCCATGATTATTGGGCTTGAGTAGGATATTGATGCATTTCATATTTTTCTCCACTATTCTCTAAGTATAGGAGTTCATATTCTTCTCAATTATTTTTCGAATACATTTTTTCTTGCGTTATTATTTATGTGAAGAAAATACAATAGAATAATAATTGAGTTTTTCAATTTACCATCGTGAGCCCCCTTCAAATAAAAATCCTGAGTCCGCCACAAGCAACATCAAACCGTCAGCTCCAACGGGTATTCTTTAAAATTCCATCCGTTTGAGTGTTATTTATTACGCACCTCAACGGGTGTTCAAATTTTGGTGCAAAACTATTTACATATATAATTTATATAAAAAATGCGTAAATAATTATAGTCAAACATGACTGATGTGTAAATATTATGCTTATGATAAGTTTGGCGCAATCCATAGGCTAGAGTAAACTCCTTTTGCATCGTAACTCTATTAAACTTTTGAACCCAACTACTCAAACCACAGCTTTGGTACATTACTCTCTTATACATTGCATCTCCAACGAGCTTTGATACTGTGACTAATTGACTACCCCTTATAATATCACTCCTCTCGCATTGGATTTGTAAAACTTTGGAACTACCCATGCATTAAGGCACAAAAACATTTTTTTAGACTTTTTTTACTTCTCTCATTGGACATCTGACTCGTCTTTATTTGTGGAAACAGAAATAGAATACAAAGGAGGTCAAAATGGAGTTTTAATACTTTTTGTTTTTACAGGACACAGGAAGAGGCATAGTCATGGCTGAAACCTTTTCAGAGAAAAAGGAAAAACAAAAACAAAACAGATGAGGCCAATGTGGGTGGGGGAGTGTAAATGGGTTGGAAATGCTGATCTCATCCACCATGGATCTTATATGTCTAAATTTGATTGAAGATGCAGATCCAAAAGCCAGACAGATTTAAATATCCAAAACCTGCAACCTGAAGGTTACATTTGAAGGCCCTGCAAAAACTATTACATTTACATAAAATTACAATCATTTTCTTAGAACTTTAAATTTGGCCTCTATTATTAAAAGCATAATCCCAATCCACAAAACATATCAAATAGAGAAGACATAATATCCTGCCATGATCAAAGCCAAATAGTATCATTCTTCTATTAAATTATCTCACAATCTACAATACCATATATTAGAAGGCCCACCTTACACCACTATAGGGGTTTCATGACAATCAATCCACACCACACAAATCTCTCAACTCAATTCAACTTGGGTTGAATTGGAGTCAATCCCCTTAAAACCAAAAACTTCTCCAAGCCCACATAAACCACCCAACACCACAAACCTTCAACACTCCTCCTCCTCATGCTTCTCATCCCCAATCACCCTCCAATCAAAAGACACATCCAGAAAATAGAGCAGAAAGACCAGAACCAAGCAACAAACAAACATGGGTATGGGCCCAAACACCCACAAGAACATTGGGAAAGAGAAGTAAAAAGCCCGCAAGCCCAATGACCAAAAATAGCTTCCCCTATTAACAGCCCTCCCCACATAGTCTGCCGAAAGGTGGGGTGACCTCCCCACGTTGATGAGAATGCTTGCATGGCTGTAGTACCTTATAGATTGCACATTGAATAGGAATGCCACCAGGAAGCATATCAAGATGGAGAAGGACTTGATTGCAAACCCTAGATCACTTGTATCCCCATAGACCAGCCCGTGCCTCCGGACCGCCGACATCCCGCCACCCCCGGTCATCAGCACGGCGATCAGGGAGCTTAGCATGATCGCCGTCGACGCCAAAAGAGTGGATGCCATTATGTTGTTTCTAAGTGTCTGCACCGCGAGGACCCCATTCTTGGACGTGTCCTATGTGCGTTAACAAAAATTAAACCATGGTTTTAAAAATCGGACGAGACTATACATCATGTGCCACAACATGATATGTTGTGGTCATTGTATGGTAGAATAAGAATGAAATAATTGAGGGAGAAAGAAAGCAAGCAGAATTACCTGCATCATAGTTCGGACCCATATCTGACGGTTGACTGCATTGATCCCTATCACTGTCTTCATGGGGTGCTTCCCGATGCGATAGAAGAGCCATATGTGGTAGGCTACCATCACAGTGAGGCCCAATGGCACCAAAACAAAATCAAGAATTTGTTTATTCATTTTTGGTTCTAGGGGTGTAATATATGTGAGCCAGCAACAGTGGGATATATGGAAGGATTGGATAGGAAGAAGATAGAAGAAAGAATAATAGGAGGCAGAAGAAGAGATGAGAAACAAAAGATGACAAGGGTTGCAGGCTACAGCTGTGGTGTTTAAAGAGATGTTTGCTTTTGGATGAAAGAAAAGAAATGGGAGATGAGAAGGGGTTCAGACGTATATACGGGGCTTCTAAATGGAATGTTGCGTGGAGCAGGGCACCTTCTCTTGTGGGTGCCTTGACTTCTCCTGTCAACACGGTGCACTTATCAAAATTTGCCTCTTTCTTTTGTGGGACCCATATGATTGCATCCAATAATTTCATCTACTTGCAAAGGTTCACTTTGTATTGGTATATTAAGTTTTGCTTCAATATTACTAGCAAAATGCTCCCATTCTTAGCACGTGTAATTGAAATCAAATAAAGAAATATCATTTAATTTTATGATAGAAATAAGAGCAATTGATTTTGATTTCATACCTTTATATTATAGAAAATATAAAATAAAAATATTTCTCAAGAAAAAAATTGTACACTTAAAATTATAATCACCGATAGAAAAGATGCTATATATGTCTAGTGTCCTAATCATGAAACACAGACTAATAAAGAAATATCATTTAATTTTATGATAGAAATAAGAGAAATTGATTTTGATTTCATATGTTTATATTATAGAAAATCTAAAATAAAAATATTTCTCAAGAAAAAAAATTATACGCTTAAAATTATAATCACCGATAGAAAGGATGCTATGTCTAGTGTCCTAATCATGAAACACAGACTAATAGGCTTCTTTAGAAATCACATAATTGAAAGTTTAAGTAAATAATTAATACATATATCTTGAGATTTTAGTAGAGACTTGACTTGAAATATGATATTTTTGTATAAATTATATATTGATTTGAGAAAATTTTATAAGAAATCCAAAACATGATATTTTCCAATTAGAAGCGGGTTTTGTAGTAACTTGATTGGGTTCAGGGTAGCTATGGGTTTTTGAACTTTCACTCAAGCCGGCTTGAAGACAGACAATTTTAGTTTGCTTGATTCGCCTTTCCATTAATAATATTAATAAAATTCTCACCACTCATCTTCCTTCAAGACAAACTATATGCTGAAAAGTTATAATAGCGCAATAGATCTTTATGAAATAATATAATTAGTTAAGTTGGATGCTAAACTATACCATGAGGCTATTATTCATTAATTTCTCATAGATTTAGAAAATAAATTATTCTAAAAACTTATATAAGTTGAAAAATATAATAGATAGATTCAAATTTAGTATTTTTCCATCTACTACAACAAACTGCAGTTTTCCCGACAATATTTGTCGACGCAGTGAAAATCTGCATCGGCAAAAGTCTTACTTCCAACACATATTTGGATTGCGTTGACAAAAGTCACAGAAATTGTTACTTTTGTCGACTCAAGTAAGATCACGTCGGCAAAAGCTGTGGTAATCATATTGGCGCGAACAAAAAATCCCCCTAAAAAAGAGGGAAAGTTTTGCCAACGCGTATTTTTCTAATGGCGATGCAATAATGCGTTGACAATTATCTTGCCTACTGGCGACGCACAGATGTGCGTTGGGAAGGCTCTGAGTTTTTATTCGAACAGATGTGCGTTGGGAAGGCTATGATATCATAGTATTTGTGTTTACCTTAAACACCATAGATCTAATAACACATTATCATTCATTGCAGCAATAAATGTCATTCAATAAATGACATTTTTGTTGGATTGAATTAGATTAAATAAGATTAAAGGAGAATTTTGAATTGGTATTAATGATGGTCCTTTGGTCAAAATTATGAAGGACGGTCAAAATCAATTGGAGTTTATTTCTAATTAAAATTAGTCACTTTCATTATCTAATAATATATAATATATAACTCGCAAAGATTGCACGTGCTAATATAATTCACAATATTATATATATGTATATAATTTCTATAAAAGTTATAGAAAATATAAAATAAGTCATGAATTTATAATCCAAAATCCTCAAATAATGAACTCATGAATCAATGAAAGTGAGGACTAATTCGCTAAACCCCCATGGTTGGAATTTGCAGAAGCATTCACAGAAATTCTCTGGATTTGGATGTGAAAAATGATCAGATGACTATGCCCACAAATATATCGAGCTACCATAGATGTCTGAATTCTTTCGTGCCGATATAGTGAGGTTGCCTAAGTTAAATTCTTGTACATTGTACATGTTACATTGTTTTCATGTGGATATCGTTTGCAATATATACCTCAATTTTCTTTTATTAGGTTGGCTTCAAAAGGGTTTCATGAATGGAAAATATTGGTGGGTGATATGGACAAAGTCGAAACTGTTCATTCATATGGTCCATATTCATGAATGTAAAATGGATTTTAAATATAGATAAATAGAATATTCAAACCTCAATGTAATTTCTTAAACCAAAAAAATAGATTGATAGTAATAAAATGATGACAGTAGATCTATAGATATTCCAACCTCAATATAATTTCTTAAACCAAGAAAATACAGATAAATAGAATATAATCCTTTATTCTCATCTCTTCCGGATTCAGTTGGGCACCATATTATTTGATTTGTGAGTATCTCCTTTCCCATAAAATGAAATCTTTTTTTATTGGATACCAAAAACTTCTTTGATTTGGGAATTTGGTTTGATTTCCGAGGAGAACCCGAAAAGCCCCAAAATCTCGGAATATGTACAACAAAATTGGAGCGGTCATTTGGCTATATCCAAAGATGGCTTTGACACACTTAAAATGTTACCCACACTTAAAATGTTCGTGTGATTAGAAAGTCCAGTTTTAACTTGGAGGTCCTGCCTTCGAATCCTTAAGGCCTTACCCGATACATAGGGCTAGTGGGTGGTTCTCTGTATCCGTGGGTTTACCAATGATCCCCCAAAGGGGGGTCGGCGGGTTCCCATATTATCAAAAAAAAAAAAAAAGATGGCTTTGACACTACACGTAAGCTTAAAACCCCTCAATCCATAAGAGGATCTCCTTGGGTCTAATCCAAATGATATAATGAAGTAAACATAAATAATTTGAGGATGGGGAGGAGCTTACCTAACTTCATAGTTCTTTCTCTTTGAAGTGACGGTAGCTCCTTGAAATGATAGAGGCTTGGAACACACATTATACATGTTAGCGGTTTTCGAGCCTAAGTGTCGGAAAAGAGTCGGTTTTCGGCTCTAATTCCCTAACCGTGAGTCCAATCTGCAAGCGGTCAGTTCCTACATGTTACTCTGCCCCCGAGCGAACCTCCTGTGCCGGTCCCCGAATTTTCCAGTCGCCGATTCCCGTTCCGGACCCCCGGGAGGCCGTTTTCGAGCCTAAGTGTTGGAAAAGAGTCGGTTTCCGGCTCTAATTCCCTAACCGTGAGTCCAATCTACGAGCCGTCAGTTCCTACATGTTACTCTACCCCCAAGCGAACCACCCGTGCCGGTCTGGTCGTCAATTCCCGTTCCGGACCCCCGAGGGGCCGTTTTCGAGCCTAAGTGTCGGAAAAAAGTCGGTTTTCGGCTCTAATTCCCTAACCGTGAGTCCAATCTGCGAGCTATCAGTTCCTACAGGTTACTCTACCCCCGGACGAACCGTTCGTGCCGGTGCCCTATTTTTCCGGTCGCCGATTCGCGTTCCGGACCCCCGGGGGGCAGTTTTCGAGCCTAAGTGTTGGAAAATAGTCGGTTTTCGACTCTAATTCCCTAACCGTGAGTCCAATCTACGAGCCGTTAGTTCCTACATGTTACTCTACCCCCGAGCGACCACCCGTGCCGGTCCCCAAATTTTCCGGTCGCCGATTCCTGTTTCGGACCCCCGGGGGGCCGTTTTCGAGCCTAAGTGTTGGAAAAGAGTCGGTTTTCGGCTCTAATTCCGTAACCGTGAGTCCAATCTGCGAGCCGTCATTTCCTACAGGTTACTCTACGCCCGTGCGAACCATCCATACCGGTCCCGGATTTTTCCGATTGCCGATTCGCTTTCCGGACCCCCGGCGGGCCCTTTTTGAGCATAAGTGTCGGAAAAGAGTCGGTTTTCGGCTCTAATTCTCTAACCGTGAGTCCAATCTGCGAGCGGTCAGTTCCTACATGTTACTCTACCCCCGAGCGAACCTCCCGTGCCGGTCCCCGCATTTTCCGGTCGCCGATTCCCGTTCCGGACCCCCGGGAGGCCGTTTTCGAGCCTAAGTGTTGGAAAAGTGTCGGTTTCCGGCTCTAATTCCCTAACCGTGAGTCCAATCTGCGAGCCGTCAGTTCCTACAGGTTACTCTACCCCCGTGCGAACCGTCCGTGCCGGTCCCCAAGTTTTTCGGTCGCCGATTCTCGTTCCGGACCCCCTGCGGGCTGTTTTCGAGCCTAAGTGTTGGAAAAGAGTCGGTTTCCGGCTCTAATTATCTAACCGTGAGTCCAATCTATGAACCGTCAGTTCCTATAGGTTACTCTACCCCCGTGCAAACCGTCCGTGCCGGTCCATGAGTTTTCCGGTCGCCGATTCGCTTTCCGGACCCCCGGCGGGCCGTTTTCGAGCCTAAGTGTTGGAAAAGAGTCGGTTTTCGGCTCTAATTCCCTAACCGTGAGTCCAATCTGCGAGCCGTCAGTTCCTACATGTTACTCTAACCCCGAGCGAACCACCCGTGCTGGTCTCCAAATTTTATGGTCATCGATTCCTGTTCCGGACCCCTGGGGGGCCGTTTTCGAGCCTAAGTGTCGGAAAAGAGTCAGTTTTCGGCTCTAATTCCCTAATCGTGAGTCCAATCTCAGAGCCGTCAGTTCCTACAGGTTACTCTACCCACGGACGAATTGTCCGTGCCGGTGCCCGATTTTTCCGGTCGCCGATTCGCGTTCTGGACCCCCGGGGGGCAGTTTTCGAGCCTAAGTGTTGGAAAATAGTCGGTTTTCGACTCTAATTCCCTAACCGTGAGTCCAATCTGTGAGCCGTTAGATCCTACATGTTACTCTACCCCCGAACGAACCACCCGTGCCGGTCCCCAAATTTTCCGGTCGCCGATTCCCGTTCCGGACCCCCAGGGGGCCGTTTTCGAGCCTAAGTGTTGGAAAAGAGTCGGTTTCCGGCACTAATTCCCTAACCGTGAGTCCCATCTGCGAGCCGTCACTTCCTACAGGTTACTCTACGCCCGTGCGAACCGTCCATGCCGGTCCCGGATTTTTCCGATCGCCGATTCGCTTTCCGGACCCCCGTTGGGCCGTTTTTTAGCCTGAGTGTCGGAAAAGAGTCGATTTTCGGCTCTAATTCTTTAACCGTGAGTCCAATCTGCGAGCGGTCAGTTCCTACATGTTACTCTTGTAAGTCCATGGGGATTCGAACCCTAGAGGGGGGGGGGTGAATAGGGTGAGCTTCTTTTATGACCAATTTTAACAATTTTAACTTCTTTAAAACAAACTAGTCACAAGTGATGATTAATCAATCAATATGCGGAAGCTAAACAAAATCAATCACCACAAAGCAATCACCACAACACAATATTTATAGTGGTTCGGCCAACGTGCCTACATCCACTACCGGCTTGTGAACCAACACCCCACCGGATTTCCACTATTTATGCTTTTCAATAGGCTAAGCAATAACCTTTACAATATGCTTTCCAAGGCTAAGCAATAACCTTTACATTGATGTTTTTCAAGGCTTAACATCAACCTATACACTATGCTTTTATAGGCTAAGCAATAACCTCTTCAACCACAAGGTTGGTTATCTCACTAAGATAGTGTCTATAAACACTTGATGGAGATTCAATTTAAGCTCATTACAATGCCTCTTAATTAGGCGGATATGGAAGTGTAAAACTAATACACACTCACACTATGGATGCAAAGATGAAAGTACATGAAGTGTGTGTGTGTGGTCCTCAATCATTTTGAAGATGAAAGCTCATAAATGTATGCCTAAGGCTTTTGAAAGTTTTAGCTCATAAAACATTTATGATTGAGGAAGTGATGCAATCACATGTTAAAAGTAACAACTTGTTAATGATATCAAAGTTACACAAGTTGTATGAAATGGATTAGCTCTAAACATGTGATGCATAGGGATGTCAATCAAATCAACATGAAGCTCAAAACATAAAAATAGGTTTGATTGAAATGAGGGGACAAATCATATGTAATTATAAGGACAACTTGAAAATGATTTACCAATCAAAGTAAGGCAAGTTGTGAAACTTTAAAACAATAATACACATATGATTTGTAATGATGTTGAATCCAAAACATAAGATACATTTGAAAGAGATTTTCTTATGATGGAAAACAACAACCAATGATTCAACAAAGTATATGAATCATGTTACATATTTCATTAACATGATCTACTTAGATTTACCAAAGATTAAGTACTACTTGTATTGAATCAAATGGTGATGCATCCAAAACAATAGATGTATTCAAAGTATAAAACATGCTAAGGATGCAACACATCATAGGTTATCATGTTACAAAGATTTACCAATGATAAAACAAAACATGAAAACATATGATTTGTAAAGAAGTTGAGTCCAAAACATAAGTTAGTTTTGAGAGAGATGTTCTTATGATGGAAAACAACAACCAAAGATTCAACCAAGTATATGGATCATGTTACATATGATTTACCAAAGTTCTTTCATTAACATGATCTACTTAGATTTACCAAAGTTAAGTACTACTTGGATTGAATCATATAGTGTTGTATCCAAAACAATAAATCAACTCAAAACATAAAACATGTTAAGGACACAACACAAACATAGTTTAACATGCTAGAAATGATTTACCAAAAATAAAACAAAAGCATGAAAACATATGATTAAGGAAGGAAGAGCCTACTTGGTGGTTTAACTTCATTAATCCAAGCTTTAGCTTTCCTAATCATCCCCTTCATCCCTTGGTTCTTTTCCCTTTTGATATGCCTCAATTCCTCTCAAGGAGGGGTTAAAAATTCCCAACTTTTGGCAAGGGAAAGAACTCATATTTATAGCAAAAAATGCCCAACGGCTAGTCCTCGGTCGACCGGCACACAGGCCTCGGTCGACCGGGAACACACAACGGTCATATTTCTGACCGTTGGTGCTCCCAGGCAATTTTTGCCTGCAGTTGTCTCGGTCGACCGAGACCTGCCTCTCGGTCGACCGGCGACACTGCCGGGACAACCCCCCTTTGACAAAAAATCCAACTTTTGCCATTTCAAAGTTATTTCTTTGGGGGACCTTTTGGCCACTAAATCAAGCTTGAAAAACATGTTTTAAAGATTCTAATGGTTTTTAAAACATGAACATAAAAAGCCTAAAAAGTTTATGAAAACTTTAAAACCATAGGCTAGCTTGATTTCTAAAACTTTTTCCAAAAACTAATGCATCCAAGTTTTAAAAACAAATCATGCATAAATCAATACATTTACAAATCTTAAAACCAATGCATGAATAAAACAAGATTTCAAGTTTTCTAAAACCAATGCAAGTGTGTAAATCAAATGATGCTTGAATGAAATGCATCCATCAAATTGCAATCTACAAAATTCCTAACAATCTCCCCCTTTGCAATTTGATGGCAAACACACTCACCACTGAACATACACACTTAGTCTTCAGCTCCCCCTCAGCTGGACAAGGCTTGAAATCTTCTTGGATGCTTCTTCTCATAGCTTGGGCTCTTGGACTTCAATCTTCATGATGCTTGGAGCTTGATCAACCTTCAAGCTTTCTTTCTTCTTTCTTTCTTTATCCAAGCATCTTCTTTAGCTTCCAAGCTTTCTTTCTTCTATTAGCTCTCCCCCTTTGACCATGCCTCTTTCTCCCTTTGGCAAGGTGTGCATTCTCTCCCTTTGTAGAAGATCATACACAACTCTCCCCTTTGGAAGCTTGGACTTTCTCTTCACCCTTTTGAGAACTTGCATAATTTCTCCCCCTTTGCCATTAAATTGCAAAGGTACCTACACACATGAAATAAGGAAAATACCTTTAGTAGCACCTGTTAACAAATGAAATCGAAAATGAAATACATAACAGGCTATCATGAGTGGTGGTAATCTCTAAGGGCTCAAAGGCAATCCAAGGGTCAATTTGATCAAAACTAATACTTCCTATGAAGGTTTACACTCCCCCTCAATCCATTCTCTCCTTTTGTCAAACTCTTGACAAAGATTTAACTATTAGGTACAAGAAGAAGATGGTTTAACCAAGTGAGGGTCAACTTCAAAGAAAGGATTAGATTCATTTAACTATAAGGCTCATATGATCAAATTACCAAAAGAGAGCTAGGTCAAGGAGAAAAGCAGTCATGGATATCAATTGGACAAACAAGAATACCAATTGAGATTTAGGATATGCCTATTAAATCAATCACTCTAAAATGGATTTAAAAGTATAACTATTAGGAAAAAATCCAAATTAGAGCTATCCATGAAGCAATGGGGTTTAATAATCATAGCATCAAATAATTTAACTATGGAAAGCATATGCTATGAAGGTTTTGAAAATCATTTCATTCAATCAATAAATATGACTTATTTAAGAGCAAGATGAGTGAAATGAAATTCAAACATGAAGCCAACCTCAACTAATAACCAACCAATATTATGAACACATAAACTTGGTGGTCATGAGATATACCTATATGAGCAAGAGAGGTGGCAACATGAGCATTATGATGCTAATGGTGTGTGACATGGAACAATCATATTACTTATCAAGTTCAATCCAATGCACACAAGATTTATCACATTCACAAGAAATCAAATCAATCAAACATTATACCAATTGAAACCAATTGAATTTGATAACATGATAAAGAGCAAGAATGTGACAAAAATTCCATCAAGCATCATAAATGCATATTCATCACTTTTAAAGATAAGACTATTGAGCATAGTGATGAACAAGAGAAATTGCAATGCACAAAGATATGACTTGGTAAAGCATGCAATCTCCAAAGTGTCAAAATCATATGAATTCAACATCTAAGATATCCATCAAACATATAGAAATATGAGAAATGGGTTTCAAAGAGTTTCATATGATTAAGAACACTACTATGAAGTTGAAACATGTATAAGGATGATATCACTTAGAGAAAATACATGAATCAACATCATAACCATCCAAAAAAGATATGACTAGAAAGCATAGAGGATGGATTTGAGTTCTAGTATGGTTTCTACAAATATAATAAATAACACAACCATACATAGAACAATTTGACATTTGCATAGAGAGGATTAATCAACACTCAAGATCTAACTCATACCAATCATTAAAAAGAATATAACTATTTAAGCACAAGAAGGTATGAAGTTAAAAGAATCAATCTATCATGTAACATCTCCACTCTTAGCAAATGTACTAAGCTTACAATGCAATGAAAAAGGATATGAGGTCTATACCAAATGAACTTAGTACATTAAATCACAAATGCACTTAAAAAGCTCAAATACAAGATTTTACTATAAAGCACATAAACACTCATTAATTTGCATTAATGAAACTATATACCAAAATAGGCACAAACATGCAAATCAATGAAATCATATCCAACCATGCAATGTAAGACAACAAAATCAATTTGCATAAAGAATGTAACTCAATGAGCAAAGATGCAAATTGTTTGTAAAAATTATTTCCTTCCAAATGATATAATCATAATTAGGCACAAGGAAATAAATTCAAGGAAAATGCTTCTAAAAATACAACCAATAAAGCATAGAACATTTTCCAAAGTTTCTCAAATCACTTCAATGTATGAAATTCCAACAAAGAATCATTTATAGAATTAAGAGCAAGTGATTTTGAAAAACAAGAAGTGTACTATTGTAAAGTTTTCAATTTGTAAAAACAATAGACACTTACAAATTTTCCATATCAAAAGATATAACTTGTAAATCAATGGAAAACTTAAATTGCTTCAAATCATTTGATTTCCAAAAAGGATCTAACTATGACAAACATCAAATGATTTTCCAACATCAATTGATCATGAAAAACTAGCTATGAAAGCATTTGTAATCACAATCAATTGATCATGAATAGATATGCACTACAAGAAATATAACTATATGATCAAAATGCAAATCCATCATGAAAAGGTTGCAATCAAAGGATTTTGAAAACCATGAGATATAACTATAAAAGTTCATGAAGACAAAATCAAATGATCACAAAGAAACATTGCATTTTAAGAGATGTGACTATAAAGAAACAAAATGCAAATGTAACATGACCAACAAAAAGATATAACTAAAAAGCATAGGTTGGTCTAGGGGTATCAAGGCCTTAAGGTTACTCAAATAGTCTACCTTTGAAAATACACCTAAGGTCTTGAAAAGGTGTCCTTGAGAGATCACTTTGAGGACTCACCAACTCTAGAAGATATAACTTAGAAAAGTCTTAGAGTGGTGCAAAGAGGCTAGGGAAAATATTATTTTCAATCATAGTGGAAATCTTTAAAAAGATATGCAATAAAAACACAACACTAGGGTTCAAATCTAGCAAGGATCAACTCCGGGTTGTTAAGCCCTAAAATGGAGTAACCCGCTCTGATACCACTTGTAAGTCCATGGGGATTCGAACCCTAGAGGGGGGGTGAATAGGGTGAGCTTCTTTTATGACCAATTTTAACAATTTTAACTTCTTTAAAACAAACTAGTCACAAGTGATGATTAATCAATCAATATGCGGAAGCTAAACAAAATCAATCACCACAAAGCAATCACCACAACACAATATTTATAGTGGTTCGGCCAACGTGCCTACATCCACTACCGGCTTGTGAACCAACACCCCACCGGATTTCCACTATTTATGCTTTTCAATAGGCTAAGCAATAACCTTTACAATATGCTTTCCAAGGCTAAGCAATAACCTTTACATTGATGTTTTTCAAGGCTTAACATCAACCTATACACTATGCTTTTATAGGCTAAGCAATAACCTCTTCAACCACAAGGTTGGTTATCTCACTAAGATAGTGTCTATAAACACTTGATGGAGATTCAATTTAAGCTCATTACAATGCCTCTTAATTAGGCGGATATGGAAGTGTAAAACTAATACACACTCACACTATGGATGCAAAGATGAAAGTACATGAAGTGTGTGTGTGTGGTCCTCAATCATTTTGAAGATGAAAGCTCATAAATGTATGCCTAAGGCTTTTGAAAGTTTTAGCTCATAAAACATTTATGATTGAGGAAGTGATGCAATCACATGTTAAAAGTAACAACTTGTTAATGATATCAAAGTTACACAAGTTGTATGAAATGGATTAGCTCTAAACATGTGATGCATAGGGATGTCAATCAAATCAACATGAAGCTCAAAACATAAAAATAGGTTTGATTGAAATGAGGGGACAAATCATATGTAATTATAAGGACAACTTGAAAATGATTTACCAATCAAAGTAAGGCAAGTTGTGAAACTTTAAAACAATAATACACATATGATTTGTAATGATGTTGAATCCAAAACATAAGATACATTTGAAAGAGATTTTCTTATGATGGAAAACAACAACCAATGATTCAACAAAGTATATGAATCATGTTACATATTTCATTAACATGATCTACTTAGATTTACCAAAGATTAAGTACTACTTGTATTGAATCAAATGGTGATGCATCCAAAACAATAGATGTATTCAAAGTATAAAACATGCTAAGGATGCAACACATCATAGGTTATCATGTTACAAAGATTTACCAATGATAAAACAAAACATGAAAACATATGATTTGTAAAGAAGTTGAGTCCAAAACATAAGTTAGTTTTGAGAGAGATGTTCTTATGATGGAAAACAACAACCAAAGATTCAACCAAGTATATGGATCATGTTACATATGATTTACCAAAGTTCTTTCATTAACATGATCTACTTAGATTTACCAAAGTTAAGTACTACTTGGATTGAATCATATAGTGTTGTATCCAAAACAATAAATCAACTCAAAACATAAAACATGTTAAGGACACAACACAAACATAGTTTAACATGCTAGAAATGATTTACCAAAAATAAAACAAAAGCATGAAAACATATGATTAAGGAAGGAAGAGCCTACTTGGTGGTTTAACTTCATTAATCCAAGCTTTAGCTTTCCTAATCATCCCCTTCATCCCTTGGTTCTTTTCCCTTTTGATATGCCTCAATTCCTCTCAAGGAGGGGTTAAAAATTCCCAACTTTTGGCAAGGGAAAGAACTCATATTTATAGCAAAAAATGCCCAACGGCTAGTCCTCGGTCGACCGGCACACAGGCCTCGGTCGACCGGGAACACACAACGGTCATATTTCTGACCGTTGGTGCTCCCAGGCAATTTTTGCCTGCAGTTGTCTCGGTCGACCGAGACCTGCCTCTCGGTCGACCGGCGACACTGCCGGGACAACCCCCCTTTGACAAAAAATCCAACTTTTGCCATTTCAAAGTTATTTCTTTGGGGGACCTTTTGGCCACTAAATCAAGCTTGAAAAACATGTTTTAAAGATTCTAATGGTTTTTAAAACATGAACATAAAAAGCCTAAAAAGTTTATGAAAACTTTAAAACCATAGGCTAGCTTGATTTCTAAAACTTTTTCCAAAAACTAATGCATCCAAGTTTTAAAAACAAATCATGCATAAATCAATACATTTACAAATCTTAAAACCAATGCATGAATAAAACAAGATTTCAAGTTTTCTAAAACCAATGCAAGTGTGTAAATCAAATGATGCTTGAATGAAATGCATCCATCAAATTGCAATCTACAAAATTCCTAACAATCTCCCCCTTTGCAATTTGATGGCAAACACACTCACCACTGAACATACACACTTAGTCTTCAGCTCCCCCTCAGCTGGACAAGGCTTGAAATCTTCTTGGATGCTTCTTCTCATAGCTTGGGCTCTTGGACTTCAATCTTCATGATGCTTGGAGCTTGATCAACCTTCAAGCTTTCTTTCTTCTTTCTTTCTTTATCCAAGCATCTTCTTTAGCTTCCAAGCTTTCTTTCTTCTATTAGCTCTCCCCCTTTGACCATGCCTCTTTCTCCCTTTGGCAAGGTGTGCATTCTCTCCCTTTGTAGAAGATCATACACAACTCTCCCCTTTGGAAGCTTGGACTTTCTCTTCACCCTTTTGAGAACTTGCATAATTTCTCCCCCTTTGCCATTAAATTGCAAAGGTACCTACACACATGAAATAAGGAAAATACCTTTAGTAGCACCTGTTAACAAATGAAATCGAAAATGAAATACATAACAGGCTATCATGAGTGGTGGTAATCTCTAAGGGCTCAAAGGCAATCCAAGGGTCAATTTGATCAAAACTAATACTTCCTATGAAGGTTTACACTCCCCCTCAATCCATTCTCTCCTTTTGTCAAACTCTTGACAAAGATTTAACTATTAGGTACAAGAAGAAGATGGTTTAACCAAGTGAGGGTCAACTTCAAAGAAAGGATTAGATTCATTTAACTATAAGGCTCATATGATCAAATTACCAAAAGAGAGCTAGGTCAAGGAGAAAAGCAGTCATGGATATCAATTGGACAAACAAGAATACCAATTGAGATTTAGGATATGCCTATTAAATCAATCACTCTAAAATGGATTTAAAAGTATAACTATTAGGAAAAAATCCAAATTAGAGCTATCCATGAAGCAATGGGGTTTAATAATCATAGCATCAAATAATTTAACTATGGAAAGCATATGCTATGAAGGTTTTGAAAATCATTTCATTCAATCAATAAATATGACTTATTTAAGAGCAAGATGAGTGAAATGAAATTCAAACATGAAGCCAACCTCAACTAATAACCAACCAATATTATGAACACATAAACATGGTGGTCATGAGATATACCTATATGAGCAAGAGAGGTGGCAACATGAGCATTATGATGCTAATGGTGTGTGACATGGAACAATCATATTACTTATCAAGTTCAATCCAATGCACACAAGATTTATCACATTCACAAGAAATCAAATCAATCAAACATTATACCAATTGAAACCAATTGAATTTGATAACATGATAAAGAGCAAGAATGTGACAAAAATTCCATCAAGCATCATAAATGCATATTCATCACTTTTAAAGATAAGACTATTGAGCATAGTGATGAACAAGAGAAATTGCAATGCACAAAGATATGACTTGGTAAAGCATGCAATCTCCAAAGTGTCAAAATCATATGAATTCAACATCTAAGATATCCATCAAACATATAGAAATATGAGAAATGGGTTTCAAAGAGTTTCATATGATTAAGAACACTACTATGAAGTTGAAACATGTATAAGGATGATATCACTTAGAGAAAATACATGAATCAACATCATAACCATCCAAAAAAGATATGACTAGAAAGCATAGAGGATGGATTTGAGTTCTAGTATGGTTTCTACAAATATAATAAATAACACAACCATACATAGAACAATTTGACATTTGCATAGAGAGGATTAATCAACACTCAAGATCTAACTCATACCAATCATTAAAAAGAATATAACTATTTAAGCACAAGAAGGTATGAAGTTAAAAGAATCAATCTATCATGTAACATCTCCACTCTTAGCAAATGTACTAAGCTTACAATGCAATGAAAAAGGATATGAGGTCTATACCAAATGAACTTAGTACATTAAATCACAAATGCACTTAAAAAGCTCAAATACAAGATTTTACTATAAAGCACATAAACACTCATTAATTTGCATTAATGAAACTATATACCAAAATAGGCACAAACATGCAAATCAATGAAATCATATCCAACCATGCAATGTAAGACAACAAAATCAATTTGCATAAAGAATGTAACTCAATGAGCAAAGATGCAAATTGTTTGTAAAAATTATTTCCTTCCAAATGATATAATCATAATTAGGCACAAGGAAATAAATTCAAGGAAAATGCTTCTAAAAATACAACCAATAAAGCATAGAACATTTTCCAAAGTTTCTCAAATCACTTCAATGTATGAAATTCCAACAAAGAATCATTTATAGAATTAAGAGCAAGTGATTTTGAAAAACAAGAAGTGTACTATTGTAAAGTTTTCAATTTGTAAAAACAATAGACACTTACAAATTTTCCATATCAAAAGATATAACTTGTAAATCAATGGAAAACTTAAATTGCTTCAAATCATTTGATTTCCAAAAAGGATCTAACTATGACAAACATCAAATGATTTTCCAACATCAATTGATCATGAAAAACTAGCTATGAAAGCATTTGTAATCACAATCAATTGATCATGAATAGATATGCACTACAAGAAATATAACTATATGATCAAAATGCAAATCCATCATGAAAAGGTTGCAATCAAAGGATTTTGAAAACCATGAGATATAACTATAAAAGTTCATGAAGACAAAATCAAATGATCACAAAGAAACATTGCATTTTAAGAGATGTGACTATAAAGAAACAAAATGCAAATGTAACATGACCAACAAAAAGATATAACTAAAAAGCATAGCTTGGTCTAGGGGTATCAAGGCCTTAAGGTTACTCAAATAGTGTACCTTTGAAAATACACCTAAGGTCTTGAAAAGGTGTCCTTGAGAGATCACTTTGAGGACTCACCAACTCTAGAAGATATAACTTAGAAAAGTCTTAGAGTGGTGCAAAGAGGCTAGGGAAAATATTATTTTCAATCATAGTGGAAATCTTTAAAAAGATATGCAATAAAAACACAACACTAGGGTTCAAATCTAGCAAGGATCAACTCCGGGTTGTTAAGCCCTAAAATGGAGTAACCCGCTCTGATACCACTTGTAAGTCCATGGGGATTCGAACCCTAGAGGGGGGGTGAATAGGGTGAGCTTCTTTTATGACCAATTTTAACAATTTTAACTTCTTTAAAACAAACTAGTCACAAGTGATGATTAATCAATCAATATGCGGAAGCTAAACAAAATCAATCACCACAAAGCAATCACCACAACACAATATTTATAGTGGTTCGGCCAACGTGCCTACATCCACTACCGGCTTGTGAACCAACACCCCACCGGATTTCCACTATTTATGCTTTTCAATAGGCTAAGCAATAACCTTTACAATATGCTTTCCAAGGCTAAGCAATAACCTTTACATTGATGTTTTTCAAGGCTTAACATCAACCTATACACTATGCTTTTATAGGCTAAGCAATAACCTCTTCAACCACAAGGTTGGTTATCTCACTAAGATAGTGTCTATAAACACTTGATGGAGATTCAATTTAAGCTCATTACAATGCCTCTTAATTAGGCGGATATGGAAGTGTAAAACTAATACACACTCACACTATGGATGCAAAGATGAAAGTACATGAAGTGTGTGTGTGTGGTCCTCAATCATTTTGAAGATGAAAGCTCATAAATGTATGCCTAAGGCTTTTGAAAGTTTTAGCTCATAAAACATTTATGATTGAGGAAGTGATGCAATCACATGTTAAAAGTAACAACTTGTTAATGATATCAAAGTTACACAAGTTGTATGAAATGGATTAGCTCTAAACATGTGATGCATAGGGATGTCAATCAAATCAACATGAAGCTCAAAACATAAAAATAGGTTTGATTGAAATGAGGGGACAAATCATATGTAATTATAAGGACAACTTGAAAATGATTTACCAATCAAAGTAAGGCAAGTTGTGAAACTTTAAAACAATAATACACATATGATTTGTAATGATGTTGAATCCAAAACATAAGATACATTTGAAAGAGATTTTCTTATGATGGAAAACAACAACCAATGATTCAACAAAGTATATGAATCATGTTACATATTTCATTAACATGATCTACTTAGATTTACCAAAGATTAAGTACTACTTGTATTGAATCAAATGGTGATGCATCCAAAACAATAGATGTATTCAAAGTATAAAACATGCTAAGGATGCAACACATCATAGGTTATCATGTTACAAAGATTTACCAATGATAAAACAAAACATGAAAACATATGATTTGTAAAGAAGTTGAGTCCAAAACATAAGTTAGTTTTGAGAGAGATGTTCTTATGATGGAAAACAACAACCAAAGATTCAACCAAGTATATGGATCATGTTACATATGATTTACCAAAGTTCTTTCATTAACATGATCTACTTAGATTTACCAAAGTTAAGTACTACTTGGATTGAATCATATAGTGTTGTATCCAAAACAATAAATCAACTCAAAACATAAAACATGTTAAGGACACAACACAAACATAGTTTAACATGCTAGAAATGATTTACCAAAAATAAAACAAAAGCATGAAAACATATGATTAAGGAAGGAAGAGCCTACTTGGTGGTTTAACTTCATTAATCCAAGCTTTAGCTTTCCTAATCATCCCCTTCATCCCTTGGTTCTTTTCCCTTTTGATATGCCTCAATTCCTCTCAAGGAGGGGTTAAAAATTCCCAACTTTTGGCAAGGGAAAGAACTCATATTTATAGCAAAAAATGCCCAACGGCTAGTCCTCGGTCGACCGGCACACAGGCCTCGGTCGACCGGGAACACACAACGGTCATA
The DNA here is from genome assembly GCA_038049695.1 of Cinnamomum chago. NCBI lineage: Eukaryota > Viridiplantae > Streptophyta > Magnoliopsida > Laurales > Lauraceae > Cinnamomum > Cinnamomum chago. The sequence goes on from CP142456.1 coordinate 12,042,037, forward strand.
TTTCTGACCGTTGGTGCTCCCAGGCAATTTTTGCCTGCAGTTGTCTCGGTCGACCGAGACCTGCCTCTCGGTCGACCGGCGACACTGCCGGGACAACCCCCCTTTGACAAAAAATCCAACTTTTGCCATTTCAAAGTTATTTCTTTGGGGGACCTTTTGGCCACTAAATCAAGCTTGAAAAACATGTTTTAAAGATTCTAATGGTTTTTAAAACATGAACATAAAAAGCCTAAAAAGTTTATGAAAACTTTAAAACCATAGGCTAGCTTGATTTCTAAAACTTTTTCCAAAAACTAATGCATCCAAGTTTTAAAAACAAATCATGCATAAATCAATACATTTACAAATCTTAAAACCAATGCATGAATAAAACAAGATTTCAAGTTTTCTAAAACCAATGCAAGTGTGTAAATCAAATGATGCTTGAATGAAATGCATCCATCAAATTGCAATCTACAAAATTCCTAACAATCTCCCCCTTTGCAATTTGATGGCAAACACACTCACCACTGAACATACACACTTAGTCTTCAGCTCCCCCTCAGCTGGACAAGGCTTGAAATCTTCTTGGATGCTTCTTCTCATAGCTTGGGCTCTTGGACTTCAATCTTCATGATGCTTGGAGCTTGATCAACCTTCAAGCTTTCTTTCTTCTTTCTTTCTTTATCCAAGCATCTTCTTTAGCTTCCAAGCTTTCTTTCTTCTATTAGCTCTCCCCCTTTGACCATGCCTCTTTCTCCCTTTGGCAAGGTGTGCATTCTCTCCCTTTGTAGAAGATCATACACAACTCTCCCCTTTGGAAGCTTGGACTTTCTCTTCACCCTTTTGAGAACTTGCATAATTTCTCCCCCTTTGCCATTAAATTGCAAAGGTACCTACACACATGAAATAAGGAAAATACCTTTAGTAGCACCTGTTAACAAATGAAATCGAAAATGAAATACATAACAGGCTATCATGAGTGGTGGTAATCTCTAAGGGCTCAAAGGCAATCCAAGGGTCAATTTGATCAAAACTAATACTTCCTATGAAGGTTTACACTCCCCCTCAATCCATTCTCTCCTTTTGTCAAACTCTTGACAAAGATTTAACTATTAGGTACAAGAAGAAGATGGTTTAACCAAGTGAGGGTCAACTTCAAAGAAAGGATTAGATTCATTTAACTATAAGGCTCATATGATCAAATTACCAAAAGAGAGCTAGGTCAAGGAGAAAAGCAGTCATGGATATCAATTGGACAAACAAGAATACCAATTGAGATTTAGGATATGCCTATTAAATCAATCACTCTAAAATGGATTTAAAAGTATAACTATTAGGAAAAAATCCAAATTAGAGCTATCCATGAAGCAATGGGGTTTAATAATCATAGCATCAAATAATTTAACTATGGAAAGCATATGCTATGAAGGTTTTGAAAATCATTTCATTCAATCAATAAATATGACTTATTTAAGAGCAAGATGAGTGAAATGAAATTCAAACATGAAGCCAACCTCAACTAATAACCAACCAATATTATGAACACATAAACATGGTGGTCATGAGATATACCTATATGAGCAAGAGAGGTGGCAACATGAGCATTATGATGCTAATGGTGTGTGACATGGAACAATCATATTACTTATCAAGTTCAATCCAATGCACACAAGATTTATCACATTCACAAGAAATCAAATCAATCAAACATTATACCAATTGAAACCAATTGAATTTGATAACATGATAAAGAGCAAGAATGTGACAAAAATTCCATCAAGCATCATAAATGCATATTCATCACTTTTAAAGATAAGACTATTGAGCATAGTGATGAACAAGAGAAATTGCAATGCACAAAGATATGACTTGGTAAAGCATGCAATCTCCAAAGTGTCAAAATCATATGAATTCAACATCTAAGATATCCATCAAACATATAGAAATATGAGAAATGGGTTTCAAAGAGTTTCATATGATTAAGAACACTACTATGAAGTTGAAACATGTATAAGGATGATATCACTTAGAGAAAATACATGAATCAACATCATAACCATCCAAAAAAGATATGACTAGAAAGCATAGAGGATGGATTTGAGTTCTAGTATGGTTTCTACAAATATAATAAATAACACAACCATACATAGAACAATTTGACATTTGCATAGAGAGGATTAATCAACACTCAAGATCTAACTCATACCAATCATTAAAAAGAATATAACTATTTAAGCACAAGAAGGTATGAAGTTAAAAGAATCAATCTATCATGTAACATCTCCACTCTTAGCAAATGTACTAAGCTTACAATGCAATGAAAAAGGATATGAGGTCTATACCAAATGAACTTAGTACATTAAATCACAAATGCACTTAAAAAGCTCAAATACAAGATTTTACTATAAAGCACATAAACACTCATTAATTTGCATTAATGAAACTATATACCAAAATAGGCACAAACATGCAAATCAATGAAATCATATCCAACCATGCAATGTAAGACAACAAAATCAATTTGCATAAAGAATGTAACTCAATGAGCAAAGATGCAAATTGTTTGTAAAAATTATTTCCTTCCAAATGATATAATCATAATTAGGCACAAGGAAATAAATTCAAGGAAAATGCTTCTAAAAATACAACCAATAAAGCATAGAACATTTTCCAAAGTTTCTCAAATCACTTCAATGTATGAAATTCCAACAAAGAATCATTTATAGAATTAAGAGCAAGTGATTTTGAAAAACAAGAAGTGTACTATTGTAAAGTTTTCAATTTGTAAAAACAATAGACACTTACAAATTTTCCATATCAAAAGATATAACTTGTAAATCAATGGAAAACTTAAATTGCTTCAAATCATTTGATTTCCAAAAAGGATCTAACTATGACAAACATCAAATGATTTTCCAACATCAATTGATCATGAAAAACTAGCTATGAAAGCATTTGTAATCACAATCAATTGATCATGAATAGATATGCACTACAAGAAATATAACTATATGATCAAAATGCAAATCCATCATGAAAAGGTTGCAATCAAAGGATTTTGAAAACCATGAGATATAACTATAAAAGTTCATGAAGACAAAATCAAATGATCACAAAGAAACATTGCATTTTAAGAGATGTGACTATAAAGAAACAAAATGCAAATGTAACATGACCAACAAAAAGATATAACTAAAAAGCATAGGTTGGTCTAGGGGTATCAAGGCCTTAAGGTTACTCAAATAGTCTACCTTTGAAAATACACCTAAGGTCTTGAAAAGGTGTCCTTGAGAGATCACTTTGAGGACTCACCAACTCTAGAAGATATAACTTAGAAAAGTCTTAGAGTGGTGCAAAGAGGCTAGGGAAAATATTATTTTCAATCATAGTGGAAATCTTTAAAAAGATATGCAATAAAAACACAACACTAGGGTTCAAATCTAGCAAGGATCAACTCCGGGTTGTTAAGCCCTAAAATGGAGTAACCCGCTCTGATACCACTTGTAAGTCCATGGGGATTCGAACCCTAGAGGGGGGGTGAATAGGGTGAGCTTCTTTTATGACCAATTTTAACAATTTTAGCTTCTTTAAAACAAACTAGTCACAAGTGATGATTAATCAATCAATATGCGGAAGCTAAACAAAATCAATCACCACAAAGCAATCACCACAACACAATATTTATAGTGGTTCGGCCAACGTGCCTACATCCACTACCGGCTTGTGAACCAACACCCCACCGGATTTCCACTATTTATGCTTTTCAATAGGCTAAGCAATAACCTTTACAATATGCTTTCCAAGGCTAAGCAATAACCTTTACATTGATGTTTTTCAAGGCTTAACATCAACCTATACACTATGCTTTTATAGGCTAAGCAATAACCTCTTCAACCACAAGGTTGGTTATCTCACTAAGATAGTGTCTATAAACACTTGATGGAGATTCAATTTAAGCTCATTACAATGCCTCTTAATTAGGCGGATATGGAAGTGTAAAACTAATACACACTCACACTATGGATGCAAAGATGAAAGTACATGAAGTGTGTGTGTGTGGTCCTCAATCATTTTGAAGATGAAAGCTCATAAATGTATGCCTAAGGCTTTTGAAAGTTTTAGCTCATAAAACATTTATGATTGAGGAAGTGATGCAATCACATGTTAAAAGTAACAACTTGTTAATGATATCAAAGTTACACAAGTTGTATGAAATGGATTAGCTCTAAACATGTGATGCATAGGGATGTCAATCAAATCAACATGAAGCTCAAAACATAAAAATAGGTTTGATTGAAATGAGGGGACAAATCATATGTAATTATAAGGACAACTTGAAAATGATTTACCAATCAAAGTAAGGCAAGTTGTGAAACTTTAAAACAATAATACACATATGATTTGTAATGATGTTGAATCCAAAACATAAGATACATTTGAAAGAGATTTTCTTATGATGGAAAACAACAACCAATGATTCAACAAAGTATATGAATCATGTTACATATTTCATTAACATGATCTACTTAGATTTACCAAAGATTAAGTACTACTTGTATTGAATCAAATGGTGATGCATCCAAAACAATAGATCTATTCAAAGTATAAAACATGCTAAGGATGCAACACATCATAGGTTATCATGTTACAAAGATTTACCAATGATAAAACAAAACATGAAAACATATGATTTGTAAAGAAGTTGAGTCCAAAACATAAGTTAGTTTTGAGAGAGATGTTCTTATGATGGAAAACAACAACCAAAGATTCAACCAAGTATATGGATCATGTTACATATGATTTACCAAAGTTCTTTCATTAACATGATCTACTTAGATTTACCAAAGTTAAGTACTACTTGGATTGAATCATATAGTGTTGTATCCAAAACAATAAATCAACTCAAAACATAAAACATGTTAAGGACACAACACAAACATAGTTTAACATGCTAGAAATGATTTACCAAAAATAAAACAAAAGCATGAAAACATATGATTAAGGAAGGAAGAGCCTACTTGGTGGTTTAACTTCATTAATCCAAGCTTTAGCTTTCCTAATCATCCCCTTCATCCCTTGGTTCTTTTCCCTTTTGATATGCCTCAATTCCTCTCAAGGAGGGGTTAAAAATTCCCAACTTTTGGCAAGGGAAAGAACTCATATTTATAGCAAAAAATGCCCAACGGCTAGTCCTCGGTCGACCGGCACACAGGCCTCGGTCGACCGGGAACACACAACGGTCATATTTCTGACCGTTGGTGCTCCCAGGCAATTTTTGCCTGCAGTTGTCTCGGTCGACCGAGACCTGCCTCTCGGTCGACCGGCGACACTGCCGGGACAACCCCCCTTTGACAAAAAATCCAACTTTTGCCATTTCAAAGTTATTTCTTTGGGGGACCTTTTGGCCACTAAATCAAGCTTGAAAAACATGTTTTAAAGATTCTAATGGTTTTTAAAACATGAACATAAAAAGCCTAAAAAGTTTATGAAAACTTTAAAACCATAGGCTAGCTTGATTTCTAAAACTTTTTCCAAAAACTAATGCATCCAAGTTTTAAAAACAAATCATGCATAAATCAATACATTTACAAATCTTAAAACCAATGCATGAATAAAACAAGATTTCAAGTTTTCTAAAACCAATGCAAGTGTGTAAATCAAATGATGCTTGAATGAAATGCATCCATCAAATTGCAATCTACAAAATTCCTAACAATCTCCCCCTTTGCAATTTGATGGCAAACACACTCACCACTGAACATACACACTTAGTCTTCAGCTCCCCCTCAGCTGGACAAGGCTTGAAATCTTCTTGGATGCTTCTTCTCATAGCTTGGGCTCTTGGACTTCAATCTTCATGATGCTTGGAGCTTGATCAACCTTCAAGCTTTCTTTCTTCTTTCTTTCTTTATCCAAGCATCTTCTTTAGCTTCCAAGCTTTCTTTCTTCTATTAGCTCTCCCCCTTTGACCATGCCTCTTTCTCCCTTTGGCAAGGTGTGCATTCTCTCCCTTTGTAGAAGATCATACACAACTCTCCCCTTTGGAAGCTTGGACTTTCTCTTCACCCTTTTGAGAACTTGCATAATTTCTCCCCCTTTGCCATTAAATTGCAAAGGTACCTACACACATGAAATAAGGAAAATACCTTTAGTAGCACCTGTTAACAAATGAAATCGAAAATGAAATACATAACAGGCTATCATGAGTGGTGGTAATCTCTAAGGGCTCAAAGGCAATCCAAGGGTCAATTTGATCAAAACTAATACTTCCTATGAAGGTTTACACTCCCCCTCAATCCATTCTCTCCTTTTGTCAAACTCTTGACAAAGATTTAACTATTAGGTACAAGAAGAAGATGGTTTAACCAAGTGAGGGTCAACTTCAAAGAAAGGATTAGATTCATTTAACTATAAGGCTCATATGATCAAATTACCAAAAGAGAGCTAGGTCAAGGAGAAAAGCAGTCATGGATATCAATTGGACAAACAAGAATACCAATTGAGATTTAGGATATGCCTATTAAATCAATCACTCTAAAATGGATTTAAAAGTATAACTATTAGGAAAAAATCCAAATTAGAGCTATCCATGAAGCAATGGGGTTTAATAATCATAGCATCAAATAATTTAACTATGGAAAGCATATGCTATGAAGGTTTTGAAAATCATTTCATTCAATCAATAAATATGACTTATTTAAGAGCAAGATGAGTGAAATGAAATTCAAACATGAAGCCAACCTCAACTAATAACCAACCAATATTATGAACACATAAACATGGTGGTCATGAGATATACCTATATGAGCAAGAGAGGTGGCAACATGAGCATTATGATGCTAATGGTGTGTGACATGGAACAATCATATTACTTATCAAGTTCAATCCAATGCACACAAGATTTATCACATTCACAAGAAATCAAATCAATCAAACATTATACCAATTGAAACCAATTGAATTTGATAACATGATAAAGAGCAAGAATGTGACAAAAATTCCATCAAGCATCATAAATGCATATTCATCACTTTTAAAGATAAGACTATTGAGCATAGTGATGAACAAGAGAAATTGCAATGCACAAAGATATGACTTGGTAAAGCATGCAATCTCCAAAGTGTCAAAATCATATGAATTCAACATCTAAGATATCCATCAAACATATAGAAATATGAGAAATGGGTTTCAAAGAGTTTCATATGATTAAGAACACTACTATGAAGTTGAAACATGTATAAGGATGATATCACTTAGAGAAAATACATGAATCAACATCATAACCATCCAAAAAAGATATGACTAGAAAGCATAGAGGATGGATTTGAGTTCTAGTATGGTTTCTACAAATATAATAAATAACACAACCATACATAGAACAATTTGACATTTGCATAGAGAGGATTAATCAACACTCAAGATCTAACTCATACCAATCATTAAAAAGAATATAACTATTTAAGCACAAGAAGGTATGAAGTTAAAAGAATCAATCTATCATGTAACATCTCCACTCTTAGCAAATGTACTAAGCTTACAATGCAATGAAAAAGGATATGAGGTCTATACCAAATGAACTTAGTACATTAAATCACAAATGCACTTAAAAAGCTCAAATACAAGATTTTACTATAAAGCACATAAACACTCATTAATTTGCATTAATGAAACTATATACCAAAATAGGCACAAACATGCAAATCAATGAAATCATATCCAACCATGCAATGTAAGACAACAAAATCAATTTGCATAAAGAATGTAACTCAATGAGCAAAGATGCAAATTGTTTGTAAAAATTATTTCCTTCCAAATGATATAATCATAATTAGGCACAAGGAAATAAATTCAAGGAAAATGCTTCTAAAAATACAACCAATAAAGCATAGAACATTTTCCAAAGTTTCTCAAATCACTTCAATGTATGAAATTCCAACAAAGAATCATTTATAGAATTAAGAGCAAGTGATTTTGAAAAACAAGAAGTGTACTATTGTAAAGTTTTCAATTTGTAAAAACAATAGACACTTACAAATTTTCCATATCAAAAGATATAACTTGTAAATCAATGGAAAACTTAAATTGCTTCAAATCATTTGATTTCCAAAAAGGATCTAACTATGACAAACATCAAATGATTTTCCAACATCAATTGATCATGAAAAACTAGCTATGAAAGCATTTGTAATCACAATCAATTGATCATGAATAGATATGCACTACAAGAAATATAACTATATGATCAAAATGCAAATCCATCATGAAAAGGTTGCAATCAAAGGATTTTGAAAACCATGAGATATAACTATAAAAGTTCATGAAGACAAAATCAAATGATCACAAAGAAACATTGCATTTTAAGAGATGTGACTATAAAGAAACAAAATGCAAATGTAACATGACCAACAAAAAGATATAACTAAAAAGCATAGGTTGGTCTAGGGGTATCAAGGCCTTAAGGTTACTCAAATAGTCTACCTTTGAAAATACACCTAAGGTCTTGAAAAGGTGTCCTTGAGAGATCACTTTGAGGACTCACCAACTCTAGAAGATATAACTTAGAAAAGTCTTAGAGTGGTGCAAAGAGGCTAGGGAAAATATTATTTTCAATCATAGTGGAAATCTTTAAAAAGATATGCAATAAAAACACAACACTAGGGTTCAAATCTAGCAAGGATCAACTCCGGGTTGTTAAGCCCTAAAATGGAGTAACCCGCTCTGATACCACTTGTAAGTCCATGGGGATTCGAACCCTAGAGGGGGGGTGAATAGGGTGAGCTTCTTTTATGACCAATTTTAACAATTTTAGCTTCTTTAAAACAAACTAGTCACAAGTGATGATTAATCAATCAATATGCGGAAGCTAAACAAAATCAATCACCACAAAGCAATCACCACAACACAATATTTATAGTGGTTCGGCCAACGTGCCTACATCCACTACCGGCTTGTGAACCAACACCCCACCGGATTTCCACTATTTATGCTTTTCAATAGGCTAAGCAATAACCTTTACAATATGCTTTCCAAGGCTAAGCAATAACCTTTACATTGATGTTTTTCAAGGCTTAACATCAACCTATACACTATGCTTTTATAGGCTAAGCAATAACCTCTTCAACCACAAGGTTGGTTATCTCACTAAGATAGTGTCTATAAACACTTGATGGAGATTCAATTTAAGCTCATTACAATGCCTCTTAATTAGGCGGATATGGAAGTGTAAAACTAATACACACTCACACTATGGATGCAAAGATGAAAGTACATGAAGTGTGTGTGTGTGGTCCTCAATCATTTTGAAGATGAAAGCTCATAAATGTATGCCTAAGGCTTTTGAAAGTTTTAGCTCATAAAACATTTATGATTGAGGAAGTGATGCAATCACATGTTAAAAGTAACAACTTGTTAATGATATCAAAGTTACACAAGTTGTATGAAATGGATTAGCTCTAAACATGTGATGCATAGGGATGTCAATCAAATCAACATGAAGCTCAAAACATAAAAATAGGTTTGATTGAAATGAGGGGACAAATCATATGTAATTATAAGGACAACTTGAAAATGATTTACCAATCAAAGTAAGGCAAGTTGTGAAACTTTAAAACAATAATACACATATGATTTGTAATGATGTTGAATCCAAAACATAAGATACATTTGAAAGAGATTTTCTTATGATGGAAAACAACAACCAATGATTCAACAAAGTATATGAATCATGTTACATATTTCATTAACATGATCTACTTAGATTTACCAAAGATTAAGTACTACTTGTATTGAATCAAATGGTGATGCATCCAAAACAATAGATCTATTCAAAGTATAAAACATGCTAAGGATGCAACACATCATAGGTTATCATGTTACAAAGATTTACCAATGATAAAACAAAACATGAAAACATATGATTTGTAAAGAAGTTGAGTCCAAAACATAAGTTAGTTTTGAGAGAGATGTTCTTATGATGGAAAACAACAACCAAAGATTCAACCAAGTATATGGATCATGTTACATATGATTTACCAAAGTTCTTTCATTAACATGATCTACTTAGATTTACCAAAGTTAAGTACTACTTGGATTGAATCATATAGTGTTGTATCCAAAACAATAAATCAACTCAAAACATAAAACATGTTAAGGACACAACACAAACATAGTTTAACATGCTAGAAATGATTTACCAAAAATAAAACAAAAGCATGAAAACATATGATTAAGGAAGGAAGAGCCTACTTGGTGGTTTAACTTCATTAATCCAAGCTTTAGCTTTCCTAATCATCCCCTTCATCCCTTGGTTCTTTTCCCTTTTGATATGCCTCAATTCCTCTCAAGGAGGGGTTAAAAATTCCCAACTTTTGGCAAGGGAAAGAACTCATATTTATAGCAAAAAATGCCCAACGGCTAGTCCTCGGTCGACCGGCACACAGGCCTCGGTCGACCGGGAACACACAACGGTCATATTTCTGACCGTTGGTGCTCCCAGGCAATTTTTGCCTGCAGTTGTCTCGGTCGACCGAGACCTGCCTCTCGGTCGACCGGCGACACTGCCGGGACAACCCCCCTTTGACAAAAAATCCAACTTTTGCCATTTCAAAGTTATTTCTTTGGGGGACCTTTTGGCCACTAAATCAAGCTTGAAAAACATGTTTTAAAGATTCTAACGGTTTTTAAAACATGAACATAAAAAGCCTAAAAAGTTTATGAAAACTTTAAAACCATAGGCTAGCTTGATTTCTAAAACTTTTTCCAAAAACTAATGCATCCAAGTTTTAAAAACAAATCATGCATAAATCAATACATTTACAAATCTTAAAACCAATGCATGAATAAAACAAGATTTCAAGCTTTCTAAAACCAATGCAAGTGTGTAAATCAAATGATGCTTGAATGAAATGCATCCATCAAATTGCAATCTACAAAATTCCTAACAACTCTACCCCCGAGCGAACCTCCTGTGCCGGTCCCCGCATTTTCCGGTCGCTGATTCCCGTTCCGGACCCCCGGGAGGCCGTTTTCGAGCCTAAGTGTTGGAAAAGTGTCGGTTTCCGGCTCTAATTCCCTAACCGTGAGTCCAATCTGCGAGCCGTCAGTTCCTACAGGTTACTCTACCTCCGTGCGAACCGTCCGTGCTGGTCCCCAAATTTTTCGGTCGCCGATTCCCATTCCGGACCCCCTGGGGGCCGTTTTCGAGCCTAAGTGTCGGAAAAGAGTCGGTTTTCGACTCTAATTCCCTAACCGTGAGTCAAATCTGCGAGCCGTCAGTTGCTACAGGTTACTCTACCCCCGTGCGAACCGTCCGTGCAGGTCCCCGATTTTTCCGGTCGCCGATTCGCGTTCTGGACCCCCGGGGGGCCGTTTTCGAGCCTAAGTGTCGGAAAAGAGTCGGTTTTCGGCTCTAATTCTCTAACCGTGAGTCCAATCTGCGAGCCGTCAGTTCCTACATGTTACTCTACCCCCGAACGAACCACCCGTGCTGGTCCCCGAATTTTCCGGTTGCCGATTCCCGTTCCGGACCCCCGGGGGGCCTTTTTCGAGCCTAAGTGTCGGAAAAGAGTTGGTTTTCGACTCTAATTCCCTAACCGTGAGTCCAATCTGCGAGCCGTCAGTTCCTACAGGTTACTCTACCCCTGTGCGAACCGTCCGTACCAGTCCCAGATTTTTCCGGTCGCCGATTCGCTTTCTGGACCCCCGGCGGGCCGTTTTCGAGCCTAAGTGTCGGAAAAGGGTTGGTTTTCGGCTCTAATTTCCTAACCGTGAGTCCAATCTGCGAGCGGTCAGTTCCTACATGTTACTCTACCCCCGAGCGAAACTCCCGTGCCGGTCCCCAAATTTTCCGGTCGCCGATTCCCGTTCCGGACCCCCGGGGGGCCGTTTTCGAGCCTAAGTGTTGGAAAAGAGTCGGTTTCCGGCTCTAATTCCCTAACCGTGAGTCCAATCTGCGAGCCGTCAGTTCCTACAGGTTACTGTACCCCCGTGCGAACCTTCCGTGCCGTTCCCCGAGTTTTTCTGTCGCCGATTCGCGTTCCAGACCCCCGGCGGGCCGTTTTCGAGCCTAAGTGTTGGAAAAGAGTCGGTTTCCGGCTCTAATTATCTAACCGTGAGTCCAATCTGCGAACCGTCAGTTCCTACAGGTTACTCTAACCCCGTGCGAACCGTCCGTGCCGGTCCCCGAGTTTTCCGGTCGCCAATTCACTTTTCGGACCCCCGGCGGGCCGTTTTCGTGCCTAAGTGTTGGAAAAGAGTCGGTTTTCGGCTCTAATTCCCTAACCGTGAGTCCAATCTGCGAGCCGTCAGTTCCTACATGTTACTCTACCCCCGAGGGAACCAGCCGTGCTGGTCCCCGAATTTTTCGGTCGCCGATTCCCGTTTCGGACCCCCGGGGGGCCGTTTTCGAGCCTAAGTGTCGGAAAAGAGTCGGTTTTCGACTCTAATTCCCTAACCGTGAGTCCAATCTGAGAGCCGTCAGTTCCTACAGGTTACTCTAACCCCGTGCGAACCGTCCGGAGTATGATATTGCAATCAAGGATGACATAGATGAACGAGTATTTGTTGATGAGAAAGATTATGATAATGCGATCAAGGATGACATAGATGAACGAGTATTTGTTGATGAGAAAGATTATGATAATGCAATCAAGGATGACATAGATGGATGACATAGATGAACGAGTATTTGTTGATGAGAAAGATTATGATAATGCAATCAAGGATGACATAGATGAACGAGTTTTTGTTGATGAGAAAGATTATGATAATGCAATCTTACTGTGCAGTTAAAATTTGTTCAAATCCTACATTTTGAGTGTTTATAAATTAATAACACAAATGATATGTTATTTGTTCAAGAAAGTATTCTACTAACCAAAGAGTCGCATCATGATCCTCCAGGAGCTGTGCCATCCCCAGCAGAAGTGCTCTCTCCCGTGGTGTCAAGAAAGGTGGCCGGATCTATTCCTGCCACAGCTGCCAGCCTTTGAACGAGGGCCTCAAGCTGGCGTGTCCTCCGGTCCTGCTGAGCTAGCTGCTCAGCCTGCCTCCTACCCTGCTCAGCTAGCTGCTCGCGCAGGGCGACCACCTCAGGGTCCGGTGTCCGAGACTGTGTGGAAGAGGAAGAGGTCCTCGAGTATTTCCCATACCCCTTTATGTAGCCCGACCTCTTCCCAAGTACATCAGCAACAATCTGCTCCTCAGTCATCGGAGTGGTGATAGAGGGCTGCGACTGCTCCTCGGTCCGCTGCACCAAGGCCTCCTGCCATTTAAATCAATAAAGTTATTAGAATACTTCTATGACATTATACAATCAGTACTGATTTATTAGGAAACGTACATGTCTCTGTTGAGCCACCTCATTTACCCACTCATTACTCTTTCGTTTGTAGTGGGTGTCGCGGAAGAACTGAGTAATGGGCGGCGCTTGACCGGCATTCTGTGCCGCCTAAGATTTGAAATAGCTTTATATTAGATATGAACCCTGATACATATTGATAAATTAATAAACTTAATCAGTACCATCATAGACATCCTCGAGGCAAATGACCGGGAGCCACTCGTATGATTGTATGGCAGCTGGGCTCTACTCTCTTGAGCTTTCTTTGACTTTGCCTACATAGAAAAACAATAATACAATAGCATGAGTGTATTTAATCGTTACAAATAGAATTACATTGGATTATAATTAAGACATTTAGATAACATCCCCAGGTCACCTTCCAGGCTGGTGATTCCCAGCACTGCGAGATCATCTGCTGCCAGTCAGCTAGAGTACAACCCTCTGCCGGGTGGTCCTGGGGTCGGGGAACCCCCTGCTCCAAGAGGACCTGATAGTGAGTATGCAGCTCATACTTCCAGCCCCTATACAGAATCCCGCACTGGCGGTCAATGTCCGTCCTAAGCTGATATCACCCTCGTAGTCCCCGATCTCAAAGAGTTGCTGCAATTAGCGGATAGCCATAGTAGTCATTAGTAATAACAAAATATAATCAGATATTGTAATGAGGAGCACAACTATAATAACTTTGGTTGATGTTTCTCGTTTCAGTTTACCTTGACTGCAGCGATGACGACAAGCTTAATCCCACTGTCAAGCTTCTTCCAGCCATGAGGCCTGACTGGGGCAACCTCTCTAATGGCTAACCCAAGATGGTTAGCCAGTGATGGGGCATGTTCCCCCTCTGGCCTATGACTGGAGCTAGGGATCGGGACTGGGATGTTATGACCCAGCTGTCTCCTCAGCTTTGCCGCATTCTTCCCTCGCATAGCACCCCTGGTACGGCCAAGAGTCTCAGCCGAGGCTGGGGCTGATGCTGTTAAGACGACAATGCTAAATGAGTTAGTGGACACAAATGATATTTGAGGTGAACAAATCAGAAGAAAAAAAAGTTATAGAACACAAATCTAAATATGAGGTGAACCATTCTACACTTTAAAAGGTTTTCTGATTTTCTCACCTACGTTGCTCCCGGTCGTATGATGACTCGCAGGAGGCTGGGACGGCTGGGCCTGGGTCGGCGGGGCCTGTGTGGTCAAAGGCTCAATCAGCAGAGGCTGGGAGGCTGCCGATTCAGGGGTGCTCCCTGATCCTCCGGCCCGTGTAACCTCGAGAGCAGCTGGCGGAGGCTGCGTCGAGGGCTCAGGTCTGCTCTCCACAGGATCTAACCTGACTGCAGCTGCAACCTGCCGAGCACGTCTCGCCCTGTTTTCCCGAGGCATATCTGCAATCTGGCTTAAAGCAAATTGACAAGGAAATTAAATAATTACTAACACAAAAAAATAATATTAGCAAAGTGAATGTCATCAATTTACATTAAATGGAAATGAAAATCATTTCGAGCCTCAGTGTCACATACAAGTTACTAGTATTTTCAAGTACACGTCATAGACATTATAAACGAAAGATTACCTCATCCGATTGAGACCATGATGTCTCGTCATCTACATCATCATCTTGGGGGGGAATGTAGTTCTCATCCTTATCATTCCCACTAACATTCCTCTTTCCCTGCTCGTTTGTCCCTTTAGCCGAATCGGATATAGTACGTGCAGTCGGAGGGAGCCCTAGAGCCGCTAGTTTTTCATCATTCTTCTTAATTTTTCTTTTTCTCTTTAATAGATAATTGGATGCTTGCACTTGACGGGACAACTCTCCTGGTTTGACCCATTTTTTCACTCCGTTTGGCATCCTTTGCAACTATGATATATAAAGATAAGAATAATGTGTGAAATGTAGACATGTCTTACTCTCAAAATGAACAAATCATAAGAGAATGAGATTGAATACCATGTCATTATGTAAGAAAAGATCTTTATTAATTTACTTAATCGTTACATGTGCAAAACCTGAAATTTAATGTCGACCTCGATCTCTTCTAGCATTTCTCCTAATTCCCTCAAGTCTAGGAAATTAATCTTGAGCTTAGCATGAATTTCTTGTACCGGCCAAGGAGGTGGTAGAGTGCTTACTATTGAACGCACCAGATCTGCAATATTCGGTTCAAATCCTCTTCTTTTGAGATCGTAAAACAACTGTTCCTTGTTTAGCAAATGTTCTCTAACAGATATTCCTTCAACCATTTTCTCTCTTCGGAACTGTATCCAAAAGGGATGAATATATTTTTCAAATGACTGTAATAGGTCGACGAACTCCACTGCATGCCATGGTCGTAAGACTTCAAATATCTTCATTTTTGCAGCATCCCAAGCCGGTGGCAATGTTTCAGCAATTTTTATCATTATATATCTTTCAGGGATGAAATTGCCACACAGGCTCAGCCACTGAGCCAATTGTATTTTGCGAGAACCATGCTTTACTATTGGAGTTTCATTTTCAAATGGTTTATGTTCAAACTCATTTGTCCATTCCCTAACATGTTGAGAGTCTTTGCCACGACAGTATTTGAGAGGTGTATTCATCATGTTCTGTGTTAGAGTTGAAAAATTGAATCGTTTCAATTTTAATTTAAAGGAAAGCAACAACGGATAAATCAAACATGAACGTCATATAACGAGCTAGGTAATAACATGGCACACACCATATAATACTTTTAAAATAAACATAACAAAAATTGTTCATATGCAGGGTAAAATAACATGAACGAAAATTCCTTCAACAATCGAATGAAATTAAGCATACTCTATGGAAGAAAAGTTCTTCATTAATTTACTTAATAGTTACATTTGCAAAATCGAAGCAAACACTACATGTCATATTCCATGTCATCATCTTCCTGACTATGGCCATCATTCCCTTCATGTGGTCCAGCTCACCTATATTGAATAAATTGAATGTGTTTATGAGGTCCAGCTCATTGGGCCTGCTTCAATCATCTTTTCCAATGGAGATACATCTTTGCCGTCCATGTGCAGAAAGAGGATGGTAATACTTTGGCAAAGCCAGGTATTGCAAGGCAATTTAATTTTGGAAACAGGATCAGCTTGCCATGGAATAGGTCTATTTGGAATTTCAATTATAAGTAGACTATACTATAATTGTCTAATAACAGATATGTACTATACTATACATGTTAGACTGTTTTTTTTTTATAACGCATGGTTCCAGCCCTTTAGGCTAGAATAATCCTTATGGGCCTAGGAGAGAAAGCCGGGTAAAATTCTTCTGTGGCCCAGTGTGGTAGAATAGTTTCGAACCTATAATCTCTGAGTACAAACTGTGGTCCTAGGCTAATTGAGCTACCCTCGGAGTTAATATATGTGTTAGACTTAGATTGGACAACAAGTGGGTTTCCGAATTCCTTCCAATATCACATGTGTAATAACGGTTATATATATAGGGTTAAGGGTTTCCTAATTCATAACAATATATCTTGGTAAAGTTGGTTTCACATTAAATTCATAGATTTTCCAACATATCACAGGGTTAACTTGGTGAAGTGGGTTTCCTATTCATAGTAGTAAATATATTGCTTTAAGACACAATTGGGTTTCCGCAAGTGCACTTCACATCCAACAAACTCATTGCAGGCTACGAGCTGATCATATTGTTTCTTCAGATTAAAAGAAGTAAGTAGTTGTTCTTTTTTTTTTTTAAATCGTGCAAATGATATTGAATTCTCATTTTGGGATTTATGTTGTTGTTCTTGAATTTTCATATTGTTTGATAATGGGATTTTCTCACAGTTCTTGAAAGCAAAAAAAAAAAAAAAAAAAAAACAAAAAAAAAAAAACGGATTGATTTGTGTCAAGTACTACATATTCTCAACTCAGACACTCAAATGTGTATGAAGATAGGAGGGGTTTCAAAAGGATTTAAACACTATATAAACCCTTCCCTATACTTGCTAAAAAGGGTTGAAGATCTCCAGTTTGTTTGACTTTTGAACTTGGGAATGTAAGTCTGTACAAAAAGGGATCACAAACCCTTAATAGGGGAAAATGCTTCTGGCTGTCTAGCAAAACCTAGCTCTTTTATTTGTTTCTTTATTTAGTATTTATCTATTCTATGATGCCGGTTCAATTTCCATCTTGTAGGGACAAATGATGTGGAGATGGCATGATTTTCTTGATTGGATTATAGCCACATCAATGCAAAATTAATTTAATCTCTGTTTTGGAATATACCCTATCAAGAATTACTACTTGATACCTAAACTTAAATAGGTGAGTGCGCAGAGCAGAGTTTGTTGGATTTTTCTTTCAATTGAGCAGGGCTGCTAAGGCATGATGTGGGGTGTTTATATTTGTTGGATTTGGTTGGATCTTTCTTTCATTGAAGGATTCATATAGTTTCTTTAAGTATTAATGCTGCTGTGCTAGATACGTTTAATCTGATTACACTAGCAGAAAACATAAGCAATCATCAAAGTTTGTTGCTAAGAACATAATTAGACTGGTAAGTATTCAATGCATAGTCCATCCTTGGTAGGGACCGTTTAAATAATGTCATCTTCTACAAATATTCTACGGAAATCTATCAAAGTTTAACTTATAAGTGTATACAATTTCTGCCATACCCTGTTTCTGACTTTTATTCCATTCCACATCAGTTTCTGTTGTTCTAATGATTTTGTTTTCTCTCATATACATGACATCAGAACTTTACACAACCAGTAACTCCTTTGGGTTATAGCTCTGTTGGATATTACATAATAAATTACATTATACAAACATGTTCTTAAAGTGTCTTGGTTTTGCAAAATGCTTCAACATAGCTGCAACTACAATTCTTCTCAATACAATAACGCAGTCATGAGAAACTTTAAATTCTTCTGCATGCCCCTTATTTAAATAGAAATTTTCTTATCAGTGGTTAATGATGCTCTTAATGTCACTCTTCAGAGAAGAAGTCTCCTCCTAAATCCATGGGAAAGAGAGATTGAGATGAAGGAGATTGAGAAGAAGAGTGCCAGACAAGTGTGCTTCTCAAAAAGGCGCCAAGGTCTCTTCAAGAAAGCTAAAGAGCTCTCCATTCTCTGCGGCGTCGATATAGCCGTCCTCACCTTCTCTCCGGCTGGCCGCCTCCTCTTCATCTACCACATGATTGTGTGATGCAAGTGGAATCTTTGTCTATTGATTTTGCCAAAGATGATGATGTGCTGATGATGCCAAGTTTTGAGGAAGATGATGATAATGGATTGATGAAGTCGATTTTTGAAGAAGTTGATGATGAGCTGATGTTGATGTCCATGAATTCGCACTGAAACGAGTTTTGATGACATGTTCCCTCCTCTCAACAATCAATTTGGTTCTTTTTGAATTTTGATTCCTTGTAAATTCTTGTATTTGTTAATTCTTTTTAAGGTTTTTTGGGTCATGGGTTATTTGTTGTTCATTATTTTCTTGAGTATGAAACAAACATTTGTAACTACATGAGGATGTTCCAATTTTGACACACCCCACTCTTTATTCGAAATAATAGAAATACGTCTTTTCTTTTGAATTATTGTGGCTCTTGATTAGTTTGGACCTCTGCTTCTTATCTGTACCTTTTTTGTTCCATTCAACATTTGAGCAGGAAAACCTGGGCCATAGGTGGATTGTACCTCCTCCATCAGTCCAAAAAAAAAGAAAAAGAAAAGAAGTTATGGATCATAATCCAAATGGGCAACCGCAGACTCTGGATTTTCGTTTGACCGCACCTGTGTACTAACGCTTGGGTCTGCCCTTGCAAATTGGCCTCAGATTAGTGGATCAGTATCTGGTTAAAAGGTCTGAATGTTTCTAGAAAAGTGTTCATCTCTGCAGCAAACACAACGCCTTAACATGATTTAGATTCCATAAAAGTCAAATCTCAATTTAACCCACAATAGATAGTTGGCTTGAAAATCAATTTACCCAAGCAGGAGTGATGTTAGTGTGGCTACCTTTTTATTCATTAAAATGTACAGCCACATTTCATGGAAATAAATTAAGGTAGGCTTTTAGCAAAAATTGAAAGAATAAAGCATCTTGAACCATTTAGAAAATGGGTCGGATATGGGTTCCACTACAACAGGTGGATACCCCTCCTCATCAACCTAATCCATTTGGACCTGACCTAACTCATTTTCCACCCTTGGGGTTGCCTGATGAAAATCCCAGTTGCGCTAAATTAACCCGTCTTCATTTATGCATTTATTTCCTCATGTAAGATCGAGAATGAAATTAATAAGGCAATTAATGAATAACATGATAACACAATCTTAAAAATTAATCACATTCATCAATCATGTTATAATCAAACTTCTATCAGAATGGTAATTTAGGAACATCCCATAGCCACAGATGGGAGAGGGCGTTACTTAATTTTAAACTCCCTTTGCCCTTTTATGCAATTTTCCCAAATGTTACTTATGTATTAGCTGTTCCCACCATAAGATAAGATGAAGCACATGATTAATAAATGTGATGATTTAGGAACATCCTTATTCACATCCGTCCCAAGCGGACGCGGGTAATTGATAATTTGGAACGATTTGTTTGAAACTGAAACTTGCTTGTTGTTAGAAACAGCTTGAGATAATCACCCACGCAGAATTAGAAACCGTTGGGAATCCGATTGCTCTTCTTGCAAGTTGCAAGTCTCTCTCTCTATATATATCATACAACTGGAAACACAACTGGAAACAGGGTTTCAAACATCATCAGATAACAAATTAATTAGAAACCCTCTCAACCCTCACTCACTACTTCTCACTACTTACTAATCTATCTATATATATATCTGTGTGTTGCCCTCCTTCCCTTCCCATCCCTTCCCTTATTCGTTTCTTACATCCATGGGTAAGAGAAAGATTGAGATGAGAAGGATTGAGAAGGAGAGTGCAAGGCAGGTGTGCTTCTCAAAGAGACGTCAGGGCCTCTTCAAGAAAGCCAAAGATCTCTCTACTCTATGCGGCGTCGATATTGCCATCCTTGTCTTCTCTCCGGCCGGCCGGTTCTACTCCTTTGCCAACACAGACATTGAATCCATCCTTGCTCGCTACTGCAAAGAAAATAAGTGCAAAAGTCCCACCTCTACTACTACTACTAGTACTAGTAATGGTGATGGTGGTGATAGTTTCTGCTGGAAGAAAGTAAATGTTGAGGAGATGGAAAAAGAAAGCCACCTTCAACAGCTGTAGAACTCGCTTCAAGAAGTGAGGGGGAAAGTAGTTTCGCGTATAGAGGGGCTCTCGTCTACATCATCTTTGTCGTCATTGGTTACACTTCCATCATCATTGGATCTGACCACGATTGCAGCAGCAGCAGCAGATGTGACTTGGCCGCTGCCTCTCGATCATCTTCTTCCACCTTGTTCAGTTGAAGATGAATCTGCTGCAAATGCAATGAATACTACACATGTGGAACTAGAAGCGCCTCCTCTTCCTCAACCACACGATGGTGACGGTGTGAAGCAGGTCGAAGAAGAATCATTGTTTCTTGATTTCGCATTAGATGAAGATGATGATGGGCTACTGATGCCAGTTTTTGGGGAAGAATATGATGATGGGCTCCTGATGAAGCCGGTTTTGGAAGAAGATGATGGGTTGATTTCAGGGCCAATGGACGACATGTTTGCTCCTCTTGACGACTACGGAAATCTCTTTGGTTCTTTTGAATCTTGATTCCTTTGTCAATTTTATTTTTTGTTGTTCTTAATTTTTTTTTTTGAATTCTTGGTTTCTTGATCGGCATCTGCTTTCAATTATTTGTTGTTTGTTGGTAAATACAATAAGTTACAATTTTGTACAGTACCCCACTCTTTATTTGAAATAATTGAATCAGTCTTTTTTCTTTTCTGGCTCTTGATTGGTTTGGATCAGCTCATATATAGATATTCATTGGCCTGTCATCTAACCTCTTATTCTCTTCAACAATATTTAAGAATGAAAACCTGGCCCATCAGGAGGCTGATTGAAACGGGACATCAGTCTTATAAAAAAAAAAAAAAATGTTACTGAAACGGATCATCCAAATGTGCCAGGGATTGGTAGATCACAACCATGCAAATCATTTGAGAAAATCTTTCATCAATATGGTTTTTCACAATTAAATGCCTAGGTGTTGTGCATACCCTTTTTTTTTTATGGAAGGTGTTTCTGAACCTGATAAGCATCATTGATGGGGGAAAGGGAAGACAGATATATATAGGAAACATACTCCCATGGAAATAGAATCCTCTGAACATTTGAGTACAATTCCATGGAAACCCAGTTAGCAGGATGCAACTTGACCGTTGGATTGGACCATGCCATGGGGCTGGGGTAGGGTTGGATAATTGGGAGTTAAACCAATCAATCATGGTATGGTTCAATTAATGGTAAGGGCCCATCACCAATCACAGAGTTAGCTAGGTTGAAACCCAAAGTATGTCGTCTTATATTATGGGTCTCACATGAATTGATTTGAGTCAAGTCCAACCAATAACTTTGGGAATTCTAAATGTTTAAGTAATCTCATGAAATCGAATACATAGAAATTCATAGTCAAATGAACTCCAATGAAGGGTTATTGTATTGGTGGCGAGTGAAGAATATCATTAGCATTCTAAAAAATTGTACATTTTCATATACAAAACCAAAGACCTTTTCCTCTTCTCCAACAACAACCACTTCAAAATTGGACAGAAAAAAAAAAAACATATTTTTGTACCAAATGCATTCGACTGTGGAAAAGTGAAAAAAAAAAGAAGAAGAAAGAATGCAATTTTCCTCAAACTTGCATAAATACACCTATAAATTGAACACGTGACCTTGAATTTCCTAGGATTTCGATTCTGAATTGCCAGGGCAATTAATGTTTCTATCTCCCCTTTATTCCTTTTCAATTAAAAGTAGAGATTATTTTAACCACTTCTAAGTAATACGGGTTAGAAATTCAATCACATGAAACAAAGTTGTATCCATCACAGTTGGTTGAATTCACACATTTTAGCCTATGAAAATCATTACCAACTTTCAATTCCTCACATAGGAAGCAAATGACTACAACAACAGACCACAACCATTAAAACAACCACTAGAAGTAGAGAAAAAAGAGTAGTTGCAACAACAGAAGTAGCAAATCTTCACTTACAGTACCATCTAATGTATTCCTAATCTATTCTATTCCAAGCTAAAGTAAGAAAACCTCATCATCTGATCATGATACATCATCAAGAAGATGTTATAGACGAGTTTTCTTATTGATCGATTTAGAGGTACTTGTCAGGAGACAGGAAATTGAATCAAATAAACACAAACAAGTTACATCTCAACATCGAAGTCGCAAACAAATAAAAGCCAAACTAACATCAAACTATGAGAAAAAGCAAGTAAGAAAACAAACAAACAAACCATCAACTGCAAAAGCCAACCCTAACATCATCCAGATGTTTCAACCCAAAACTACAGAAGCTAAACATCAAACCAATCTCAATCAAGAGCAAAATCAAAACTAACCCAATCATTAAAAAAAATAAAAACAGAAATAGAACCCTGGTGTAAATGCATAGCAGAATTCACAACAGTTGGATGGATTAAAATTTACAATCCATTTGATTTGGGGTACCTCAGTCGAGAGTGGTATGGCGATGGCGATGGTGTCCTATAGACTCGTCCGATTTCTTCTCTTCTTCTTCTTCGTTTTCTTCCCCTCGTTTTCTTCTTTCCTTTCAATCGACTTAGGGCTTTCCTCCCCGTAGAGACAGAAATGGCAGAGATCTCCGAGCAGTGGCAGCCGCGAGAGAGAAAGACAAATTGAAGCGTCGAGAGAGCGAGAGCGTGGGAGAGAGAGAGACAGAGCAGAGTGATAGAGAGCGAGCGAGAGAGAGAGAGAGAGACAGAGCAGAGGGCTCCACCGACAGAGAGCGAGCGAGAGAGAGAGTGACAGAGAGACAGAGCAGAGAGATCGAGTGAGGGAGCGAGAGTGGGCGAGTGAGAGAGAGACAGCGCAGAGAGATCGAGTGAGGGAGCGAGAGTGAACGAGTGAGAGACAGCGAGCAGATCACAGAGAGCAGAGAGAGAGGAGGGAAAAGAGAGTGAGGGAAAAAGAGGGGAAAAGAGGGTTCAGTGGCGGGAGAGGGAAAAACGGAACTTCACCGACGTTTTATTTTCGTCGGCAAATTAATTTTTTTGTCGGTAAAGATTAATAAATTTTTATTAATAAAAAATAAGTTAAAAATTAACAACTTTTACCGACGTTTTATGTTAAATGTCGGTAACACACTTATCGATGCTAATTTTCGTCGGTAAAACATTAATTTCGTCGGTAAAATAAAAACATAAATAAAAAATAAATCCCTTTTACCGACGTTTTATATTTCGTCGGCAAATAAAAAATAAAACTAAAAAGACTTTTACCGACGTTTTATTTCGTCGGCAAAAAGAAAATAGAAAAGTAAATAAAAAATGTAAAGACTTTTATCGACGTTTTTGTTCGTCGGCAAAAAGGAAACAGAAAAATAAACAAAAAAATGTAAAGAATTTTACCGATGTTTTTTTTCGTCGGTAATATAAAATAGAAAAATAAATAAAAAATAAAACGACTTTTACCGACGTTTTTTTATCGTCGGTAAAACAAATAAAACGTCGCTAAAAGTCACTTTACCGACGTTTTATAATTCGTCGGTAATAATCTCTCATTGTATATTGCAGTTTGAACTTTGCCAACGTTTTTAATAAAAACGTCGGTAAAAGTAGGACTTTTACCGACGATTTATAAAAGCGTCGCTAAAAAACGTCGTTAAAAGTGCATATTGTTGTAGTGTCTTCTCGCAAGAAGATAATCTTCTACAAACGATGCAGAAGAACTGGCTCTAGAGAACTTGTCAGCACAACTCCATAATAAATCTCTAGAAAAGAATTCTCTCAATGATAATCTCTAACTCAGAACTTTGAGAGGTGAGGAAGTCATCTTTGGAATAGCCCTTGAGTCCTTTAAATAGCCCTTGGGCCGTGCTTAAGGTTGCCTAACTTGATTAGGATTGAAACAAACAGTTTGAGCACAATTAGAAAAACAGTTTCTAATTTCGTAGGACTCTCTGCGCCTTGTCCGCTCGAGCGGATGAAGTTCTATTTTAGCGACGGCTATTCTGACTTTGTTCGCTCGAGCGGATGTGATGGTCACTCGAGCAGACCCCTCTCTGGATTGATCCGGAAATTCAGCATTTTTTCTCCAGCAGACTTCTTCTAATTCTTTCAGACTTTCTTCTTCTGAGTCATTCCAATCTTCTATCTTTAGAGTCCTTTTCTAAAAAAGAATTACAACATAAAAGAAATAGAGTTTTGTCCAACCCATGAAATTAGCCAACAATAAAATTCTAACAATCTCCCCCTTTGGCAATTCATGGACAAAACTCCCTAAGACAATACAATTTGATCTACCCAAAATGAAACCCAAAATACATTGAATTTTTAAAAAATAACAATCAGCACAAAAATATGCAATCAACAAATGTAGATCCGCATTGTCTCTGACTTAGTCTGAACTTCTTGTTCTCTTTCGGGCTATTTAAAAGACTCAACGGCTATTCCAAAGATGACTTCCTCACCTCTTAAAGTTCTGAGTTAGAGATTATCATTAAGAGAATTCTTTTCGAGAGATTTATTATGGAGTTGTGTTGACAAGTTCTCTAGAACCAGTTCTTCAGCATCGTTTGTAGAAGATTATCTTCTTGCAAGAAGACTGAAGGAGTCAAGCGCTGGATTGAATCTGTTGCAATCAACGGTGTGAAGTTGTTGAAGCGTGAAGCGACACAAGGTAACTTTAGTCCTTGGGTAGGGGATATCTGGGGAAGAGATCCGAGTTTCTTGTAATTGCGAGATTCATAGCGTTTAATTTGATCCAGTTCGGATCGGTGGTTTTTCATCCGGTTAGGGTTTTCCACCTTAAATTTGGTGTCCTTGTGGTGTGTGCTTGTTTATTTTATTTCCACTGTATATTGTTTATTTCTGCACACTTTTGGGTTGATTGTTTGATTAGACCAATCTAGAAATCGCGGACCCCATAAATTTCTTTTCATTTGGTATCAGAGCAGGCTGCACTATCTTGTTGTGTTTGATCCTACAAGATTTCTAGAATGATGCTCAATAGAGAAGGGACATCAACTTCCAAGCCTCCTTTGTTTGATTGTTCTAATTATGCATATTGTAAGCAAAGGATGATTGAGTTCCTTAAGTCTATTGATAATGATGTTTGAGATATTGTTGAGGAGGGCTATACCAGACCAACAATTGTGGTTAATGGACAAACTGTTCCTAAACCTAAAGCCCAATGGACTAAGGATGAGAAGCATGCATCTAATTGTAATAATAAGGCTGTGAATAGCATATACAATGGAGTGAATGTTGATGAGTTTCAAAGGATTTCCACTTGCAAAACTGCAAAAGAAGCATGGGAAGTCTTACAGACAGTTTACGAGGGTACAAACACAGTGAAGCAAACTAAATTACAAAGGTTGAATAAAGAATTTGAAACCATCGTGATGGAAGAAGATGAGACCTCTGATCAATTTAATGCCAAGCTGAATGAGATTGTCAATTCTGTTTTCATTCTGGGGGAAGAAATACCAGAACACAAGATTGTCAAGAAAATTCTAAGGTCTCTCTACCTTCAAGGTTCGATTCTAAAGTTGATGCTATTGAAGAAAATAAGAATCTTAATACCCTCAAGGTAAATGAACCGGCTGAAAATCTTCGGACTTTTGAAGCAAACCGTTTGAATAAAGGAAAATCAAAAGAGTAAGGATATTGCTTTGAAAGCCATCTTCAAATCAAGAAAGAAGCCTGCAAAGAAAATTAATTATGATTCTGAATATGATGCTAATGATGATATGGCTGAGTTTATTAAATGCTACAGAAAGTACATGAAGATAAAACGAGCCAATAGAAAGAATTCCAAATCTGAGAAGAAGGATCCTGCAAGAGGAACAAAGTGTTTTGAGTGCTAAGGCTATGATCACTATGCTAATGAGTGTGCCAACAAGAAAAAGGGTACAAAGCAAAAGACTCTCAACATAACTTGGGATGAAGAATCTTTTGAAGAAGAAAAGGAAAAAGCAAAAGATCCTGAAGAGGATCCTTCTAATAATGTGAATGGCAAGTTTGTGGCATTCTTGGCTGAGTCCGTGTCTAACAATGATACTGATAATGAAGATGAGTCATCAGATCAAGAGATATATTGAGAAGAGTTATACCATACTACCTATGTTGATTGTATCAAGATGACCAAGTTTGGTAACAAGATCACTGTCAAGTACAAGGCTGCCCAAGAAGAAAATTATGCACTAAAGACCGAATTAGAGCAAGCACTTAAAGAGGTTCATCTCTTGAAAAGTCAGAAAAACTATTTGGATGGAAATTAGGCTACTGATGGTAAAAAACTTAAGAAGGCTGAAAAAAAAGTAGTGCATCTAAAGTAAGAGATATTAATATTGAAAGCTGAAAATCAAGACCTATAAGGAAGACTGAAGATCACTCTGTCTGAGCTAGAAGTCAAGCAAGCTTCTCTAAACAAGATGAACACTGATTCGAAAACTCTTACAAACATCTTGTGTAGTCAGAAGTCTCCTTTTGACCGAAGTGGTCTTGGTTATGATCATGGTGCATCTACTTCAAATGCTAAAGGTAAAACAATTTTTGTTTCAAGTGTTGCACATGCTACTCCACATACTGCACTTTCAAATAATGTGTTGAGTAGTTTCAAGAAGAATGTGTCACGCACTACACGCACATCCACTTGTCATCATTGTGGATTAAAATGACACATTTGTCCCCATTGCAAGAAGTTAATACAAAGTCTACCTACGACCAAGCAATGGAGGAAAATTTTTTCTCCACCCAAGATGGCTCAAATTTAGGTTAGAAAATCTGATTTGCCTAAGGAGTTGGCTCACACTATGCTGAAAGAACAAACTACACAAGCGTGGGTGGCTGCATGTAACATGCCCTGATCACAGAGGTCAAGCACCCATCCCCAATGTTGCTACGAAGATACATTCAGGGGGAGTTGCTTTCGAGGGGGAGCTATATATCCTAATTGACAAAAAGCTGCATGTTATCACTACTAGAAAAAAAGGTTTTTATAGCAGCTAAAAACCGATATAAAAGACATATTATATCGGTTTTTTAGTAAACTTCAAACCGATATAAGTACCCCCGATATAATAAACAACTATAAACGATATAATATGTGTATTATTTCATATCGTTTTTGGACAACTGATGTCTTTTGAATATGAAATTATAACACATATTACTATAAAACCGATATAAAAAAAAGTGAAACCGATATAAAAAATATTTATAATATCGGTTTTTGGAGAACTGATGTGTTTTGAAACTGAAATTATAGCATACATTACTATAAAACCGATATAAAAAAGAGTGAAACCGATATAAGAATTATTTATAATATCGGTTTTCGGAGAACTAATGTGTTTTGAAACTGAAATTATAGCATATATTACTGTAAAACCGATATAAAAAAGAGTGAAACCGATATAAAAATGATTTATAATATCGGTTATAAAGGGCTTTGTTATATTGGTTTTTTGGAATTGTATTATATCATTTGTTCTGTAACCGATTTAATATTATATATGCATTTTTTTATCAAAAGAATTTGCATTGCTGCAATACCTATAAAACCTGCAGTACCATAAAATAAACCTGCAGTATCATTGCAGTACACTGTACACCAATAAAACTTTGCACTATATATACAAATTAATAAAGTGATCATATATATAACCAATTAATAATTAACATAAAGCTTGACTAGACAAATCTCTATGAAAATATTGTGTGTATATATATATATATATATATATATATATATATATATAGTATCTACATTGTCTTCCATGGGATGTATAAAAAGTTGGAACTATATCTAAACATAAAAACCAAAAGAATGGCCTAAAGTAAAAGTAGGCATGGCATGGCATGGATGGTCCACACGTGCAGCAACTGTACAGTCTTGGCGCCTCGAAGTCCAAACAGTAAATGTTTAGTGGCACATGATGGATGGTGAAGGATGCTCCAAAACTCTCAGATGAAGTATGGACTTTTGATCATTTTTATAGTATGAGGACTGTATTTAATTCTTAATCATCCAAGTGTAGGCCACTGATCAAAGAGATCTTCCAATCTGTGAGTGCTGACGTCACCCTCCATCATGGGCCCATAAATAAAGGGCCTGCA
The DNA here is from genome assembly GCA_038049695.1 of Cinnamomum chago. Classification (NCBI taxonomy): domain Eukaryota; kingdom Viridiplantae; phylum Streptophyta; class Magnoliopsida; order Laurales; family Lauraceae; genus Cinnamomum; species Cinnamomum chago. The sequence continues at coordinate 12,070,626 of CP142456.1, forward strand.
TAATCAAACAGTGAAACCCATGTACAAAATGCAGAGTTGCAGAAACCTCAACATTTTGTGGAAGACTTAAAAAAAAATTCTTAGATAAAAAGAAAAGAAACCCCTCTCATCAAATACTGACAATCTCACCTCCTGCTGAGAGCAAATTTTAACCACCAGCAATGGTACAAGTGGGAACTAGCATATAAAGAAGCCAAACCTTAGTTGAGGTAAGATAGAAACTAGTAAGCAATCACAACGTTGATTCCATGACCACAACTCGCAAGAAAATGCAACCACCCCGGAGCATGATTTAAGTAGATATGTCATACGTCTATATATCCAATACAACGTTTCCAACCACAACAACATATTTCCATTTTTCCGTCAAGAGTTAGATGACCTACTTAGTTTCACATAAACAAGAATTGAGATCAGCCATCTATTATTTTAATAGCATACCTGTTATGTCAATCTTATGAGAGATCCCAGCAGCAGTTAGTCCTTTAGAGATGCTTTTGTCCACTTCCTCATATTTTTTATTCTGAACCAGTGGGAAAATGGTACACTTGATGGGTGCCACAAGAGGGGGGAAACTAAACACATTTAATTGTTCACCCCCAGCTTTGCTAGGCCTCATGTAGAAAGAATGCTCAAAGAGGCAGTAGATTATGCGTCCAATACCAAAAGATGGTTCGATCACTGATGGAGTAAAAATCCTCTGGTGTTCCTTCTTTTTCTCTTTAGAGATTGATACCATGTTTTTTTGTGATTTTGACAGCTTTTCCAAGAGTGCAGACATTGAACTCCACCTCCCCCTTGGATTCTAGAGCGCCTTTCATTTCCATAACTTCAGTTTCACTCATAGCCTACCAAAAATAGAACTCATTTTGTAAGTGAGCAGGAAACATCTGACGGAATTTTTACTAATAGTTTTGCAAGGATAAATAATCATAATTTACCTCCAAAGCTTCAACAACCATCTTTTGGCTCCCCTTGAAGGCAAGACCCAACTCCTTTTTTTACTGGCGCTATGATTAGCTTCTGAAAAAAATTAACACTGCATGAATCATCTGTGAAATTGCACTCATTGGAACCATCAACTAAATTGCTATAACTCTGATGTCTATAAACATGCATGCAGATGCTGCCCATCCACACACTGATAAATGTGCTAGTATGGCATGGTTGGAAGGTGATCATTGTTGCAATTATAAGGTAGCAGGTTCAACTTGTGCCCCCATTCAAAAAAATTAATAAAAATGATTGGTTCATCAGATTGATGTATTCGTTTGTGAGGGTCACGTGTAAAAACAATTAATCTGCATGGTCAAGAGAGAGATAGATACCTCCACCTCCCTGGGTTCTGAAAACTTTTCATGTGCAACAAGAGGGACACCACTCTTTTCCTGTTATACAGTATTGCCAAATCCATTAGCTATATTGAGGCCACTGACTAAGGTTATAATACCAAATTCATAAGATTTCCATTGCAAAGAAGAAAATTTTAGAGTTATCAAACAGCTAAAGCCATTTAAAGTTAGAATTCTTTTATTGAAAAAGTGAATCCCAACACGCACACAAAAAAAAAAAAAAAAGCATCTGCCTGAGAAAAATGAACTCTTGTAAATTAAATAACCATAAGCTTTTGAGATCCCAACTTGTTTTCAGCGTTCCATCCTACACAGAGATTCAGAAATGGACAAGCAATGGTTGTGGTGATACGAAAGCAAAAATCAGAATGCAATAAGTACATAACTCAACTCCAGGGTTACGGAAACTCAATTTTGATGAAAGGATGTTAAAAGGCAAGGGTTCCATATGTGAGAAGTACTTTCAGAAGGCAGAATTTAACTTAAGAGATTGCTCTCCAGTCATTTAAGAATTGAAGAATAAAATGAAAAATAAGCAATCACTTAGATGATCTATTGTTTCTATTTTTCACATCTTCTATAGTCCATCACATGCCAAGTTTGAAGATGATTCTCAAAATGTGATCGCAAACTCTATCACTGAAGAATAGAAACTTTAAAACCTGCCTTCTATCATGATAGAGAAAGCGTAAAGATACTGCTCTGTAATTTGAGGATAAATGATACACTGACTGAAAGGACATGAACCATATTAAAATGCCCTAAATCCATGTAGCATTTAAAAGGTTGGCACTTCTAGAATGTGGTCATAGCATGTATGTAATATCATCTTAATGTAAAATGCAAAAAATAACTGAGAATTTGTAAATGTAATTCCTACGGTGAATTCAAAGTTCAACAAAATTCTAGAATTCCAATTCGTGAAATCATTGAGTGATCATGAACCTTGAGAAATTTCTTTCTCATTAGACATATCAAGGAGTTTGAATGTTCATTGAAAGTTATTACTGTCAACAACTAATGGAAGGAAATAGAAGCACCAACAACCTTGTCAAAGAATGCATGATGGGGAATCACTTGCATTTTTCATCATTGCCTGATGCAGAACGGGGCCATCCCATAAGTGGTCCCACCCAAAATAATTAGAGATATTTTATTTTGTTTCCTTTTATCTTTCCTAATTATTAGTTAGCATGTTTCTAATTGTAATTAGGGAAGTTTCCATTATTAGATTAGTTTTACTTAGGTCCTAAGCTTGTTTTTCCTATTAATATAGCATTGTAGAGATGAAAATTAAGGAGACAAAAGGCCAGGCAGCTATTTGAAGAAGAGGTATTGCGGAAGAATTTGACTGAAAAATAAATGGAAGTACCATTATCATGTCCTACAGTATAACTAATTGAGAATCTTATACCATTCAATATAGAGCTTATAGAGCTTTTGTATCTTACTGTGTGAGCACACAGATCATATGCAGACCTATCTGCATTACCGACACTCAATCCAGCCATAGGAGCACTCAATCTCAGCATCCCAACAGTCTGCAGCATAATGAGCCATCTCATTGGGTAGAAGTTGACGGAAACGTAGTCTTTCTTTGTCAATTCCAAGGCGTGTCAAGAAAAGGTAGACCCTCCCAATGAAGTAGCCAAGAGTCTCATTGTTCACGGTGCCCTAAACAGCAAGCAAGGCAATAGATAAATAATATCTTAACAACCATCATCGAATATAATGGTGCAAACTAAACTGTATATGCAAGAATCAAGATTCTGCTTGCCAAATGAAAACAGAGGTAAACGACAAAGTGTAAACAAACAACCTTTGAAACTGCTTTACCAAGGCAAATTTTCTTGGCTAGTTTTCCAGTCATTTGCTCTTCTCTAGGGAACATTAAAACTCCAAATCAGCAACCTCTTTGTATTTCGGGTGAGATTTGTCATCAGGATCAACAAAATGCTCAATCTCTGCAAGCGTGAATTCACGCACTCTCAAAAGTCCTTGGCGAGGAGATATCTGTAACACAGACATCAGTTTCCAGGAGATGACAGTCAGCTTATACACAAACAAACAATTGCAATCAGCTTATGCACAAAAAAACAATCTCATAAAGTCAAATAATTAAGTGGAATATCAACAATACATCATGAGCCTGTATTTTTGTGTGTGTGTGTGTGTGTGTGTGTGTGATGAGGAAAGAAACAAAAAACACATGGCCACATCAATGCATTCAACATGAGAAACAATGAAACATAACAACTGATCAAGTATATCAGACATTCAAATGATTTCACATGAAGAACAAATGGAGGAGAAACCTCATTTCTAAAAGCTTGACCAATCTGGGCTGTAGCAAAAGGAAGCTTGTTCCCATTATAATAGTACAAGTCCTTGAAGTTAACAAAGATGCCTTGAGCTATCTCAGGGCACATATACCTACAGTTCAAGGTTTCAAGCTAAGTAGAGATCTAGACAGAGAAAAATTGCAAGCAAATAAATGGAAAAAACCACTCAAGAAGATCCTTGCAAATTCTCACCCAGGGCTCAAGCCAGATGGACCTATTGAAGTTTGAAACATCAAGTTGAAAGGGTATGGATCGGAAAGAGGGTTCTTTGATAAATCTGCAATACGTACAAATGATACATATATACATGTACCTGGAATGAACACACACATTCCAAAACTCTACAACTCTACAACTCTCGACCTCTGTTCATATAATCAATACACACATTCCAAAACTTGTACATGCATTTTCAACTTGTACCACCATTCTAAACCTGAAGGTCACAACATGTCCATTCCATGATTCAAATTGAAACTAAATTTAGCCAACCCAAGTACTAAATCACATATAAAAAAGAGATCTTATAATTGGATGGAGGCTTATCTTACAACAACGAATCATAACTTCTTTCTATTTTAACATAAAGCTTGACTAGACAAATCTCTATGGAAATATTGTGTATATATATATATATATCTATATAGTATCTACATTGTCTTCCATGGGATGTACAAAAAGTTGAATTATATATAAACAAAAAACCAAAAGTATGTATATGTACTATGTAGCATATAATGCCTCCGTGTAATGCTGCTTCCCCGATTAGTTCTCCAATGAAAAATGGACCTACAAGGCATAAATCACTTCATCGATCAATACTTTGCAAGAGAAGCCTAGCTAATATATATGCTTCCTATCTCATGCATGAAGAACTATACAGTAAAAATGAGATTTCCTGGTAAAAACAGCCACCATATGCAATCAAACACAGCTTAAACGAAATAAAGTGGTTCATAGAAAATATTAATTTTCTATCTTGTACTTCCTCAAAACAGATGGTGTGGCTCCACAAGTAATCTATAGAAGTAGATATATACCTGAAACTCTGGGGTCAACCTTGATTGCACAAATTCAGTCCAAACTAATTTGTCGATAAACTTATACTTTGTAGGTGGCTCCACAAGTAGTTCGGGATTATCTTTGAATGGAAGTATGTACTTAGTAGTCAGAGTTGTCTTGAACGTCCTCCACTTGAGGCCAATATCAGATATAACTTGAGCCCTCGTATTTTCATCCAACACAAATCTGGTCTATACCAAATGTATTAAATGGTAAGCGACTTCCCGTGATATTTTCATGCCAATTAATACAACACAAGATACACATAAGAATGGGGGGAATAAAACAAGGATTCCCGAATTATAGTACGACCAGTAATTTGCTTAAAACAAATATTGCAGACTATACAGATGTTTTCACGGAGTCTCATGCAATTGATTTATCGACCTATACGTTGTAAGTCATCGGGGATCCGAACCCTAGAGGGGGGGTGAATAGGGTGAGCTCCGATTATGACCAATTAAGACAAATTTTAACTTCTTTAAAACAAACTAGTCATAACTGATAATTATCAAACAATATGCGGAAGCTAATATAAACAATCACCACAAAGCAAGCACCATCACACAAGGATTTATAGTGGTTCGGCCTCAATGCCTACATCCACTACCGGCTTGTGATCCAACACCCCACCGGATTTCCACTATTTATGCTTTTCAATAGGCTAAGCAATAACCTTTACAATATGCTTTCCAAGGCTAAGCAATAACCTTTACATTGATGTTTTTCAAGGCTTAACATCAACCTATCCATTATGCTTTTATAGGCTAAGCAATAACCTCTTCAACCACAAGGTTGGTTATCTCACTACGAAAGTGTCTATAAACACTTGATGGAGATTCAATTAAGCTCATTACAATGCCTCTTAATTAGGCGGATATGGAAGTGAAAAACTAATACACACTCACACTATGAATGCAAAGATGAAAGTACATGAAGTGTGTGTGTGTGGTCCTCAATCATTTTGAAAATGAAAGCTCATAAATGTATGCCTAAGGCTTTTGAAAGTTTTAGCTCAAAAACATTTATGATTGAGGAAGGAATGCAAGTCACATGTTAAAAGTAACAACTTGTTAATGATGTCAAAGATACACAAGTTGTATGAAATGAATTAGCTCAAAACATGTGATGCATAGGGATGTCAATCAAATCAACAATGAAGCTCAAAACATAAAAATAGATTTGATTGAAAAGAGGGGACAAATCATATGTAATTATAAATACAACTTGAAAGTGATATACCTATCAAAGTAAGGCAAGTTGTGAAACTTTAAAACAATAATACACATATGATTTGTAAAGATGTTGAATCCAAAACATAAGATACATTTGAAAGAGATTTTCTTATGATGGAAAAACAACAACCAAAGATTCAACCAAGTATATGAATCATGTTACATATTTCATTAACATGATCTACTTAGATTTACCAAAGATAAAGTACTACTTGGATTGAATCAAATGGTGATGCATCCAAAACAATAGATCTATTCAAAATATAAGACATGCTAAGGATACAACACAAACATAGTTTAACATGCTAGAAATGATTTACCAAAAATAAAACAAAGCATGAAAACATATGATTAAGGAAAGTAAAGCCTACTTGGTGATTTAACTTCATTAATCCAAGCTTTAGCTTTCCTAATGCTCCCCTTCATCCCTTAGTTCTTTTCCCTTGAATATGCCTCAAAACCTCTTAAGGAGGGGCTTAAAATTTCCAACTTTTGGCAAAGGAAAAACTCATATTTATAGCAAAAAGTGTCCAACGGCTAGTCCTCGGTCGACCGGCAAAGAGGTCTCGGTCGACCGGAATCACACAATGGTCAGAAAAATGACCGTTGGGGCGCCAGGGCAACTTTCTGCCTGCAGTGTTCCCGGTCGACCGGGACCTCTGCGCCAGTCGACCGGCGACACTGCCGAGACCAAAATTCCCACTTTTTCATGTTTCAATGATTTTCTTTGTGGAACATTTTGGGCCATTAAATCAAGCTTAAAAGCATGTTTTAAATCATTCTAAGGGTTTTAAAACATGGAACATAAAAAGCCTAAAACATTTTGAAAGATGTAAAACTCATAGGCTAGCTTGATTTTCTAAAACTCTTTTCAAAACAAATGCATCCAAGTTTAAAAAGCAAAACATGCATAAAACAAGATTTCTTCAAGTCTAAAACCAATGCATGTAAAAATCATGATTTCAAGATATTTTAAATCAATGCAAGTGTGTGTAAATCAAATGATGCCAAAGTGAAAATGCATCCATCAAATTGCAAATACAAAAACCCTAACATACGTAACATTGTGTGTGTGTGTGTGTGTCTCAAAAATAGGGCATGCATGCTGAAATGAAATGGGAAACTTATCACATAGACAAATCCCAAATTATGAGCAACCCAAACATGTATGTAACAAAGACCACAAGTTCTGTTTAGAATGCTTCATAAACCTAAATATTAAGGTAGATGACGGGGACAGTATCAAATAAACATGGAGATATCATATAGAAAAAATATGTTGTGTTAAATAGTAAAAACGACAAATAGCTTAGTAAGGCACATATTATTCTAAGGTCTTCCAAAAGTAACATGAAATTACATATTTATTTACCTTCATTGTAGCCCATAAATCTCTTTCCAGCTGCCCTTCCCTAAGATCTTTCAATTTACGCCAATCACTAAATGCGTTAAGTGGGACCATCACTCTTGCCAAAGCCCCTTCGTAATCAGCTATTTTCCTGCATACTTCTTGTGGTGTAGCTACCCTTTTGATCATACTCAATAGTAATTACATTTCCGTCCCACCCAATTCTTGGTCAACTCAAGCATTAAAGTTGTCTCCCTAGCTTTCATTTTTTTTTTAATGCGGGGTTGACCAACATTACTTATGTTGTCCTGTGATTCACCATTCCTTTCTGCATCCATTACTAGTTGTGAAAAAAAAAAACATACATATCAATAAATATAGTGTATGCCATGGAATAGGTAATACATACAACAATGCAATGCATAGCATACTAACACTACCACTAAGTGTGACATCAGTTCAAATAACCTATATATGCTTCTTACAAACAAGTACATAAGGGAATATTTAGCAATAAGAAACACTTACACAAAAAACACAATTATAATACATTTTCAAATATCAATGTCAGTCCAAGTCCCCTCAGCATCTTCACGGGTGTACATTGCCTCAGATTCATTTATAGCATCCAATGGTTCATCAAATTGCATTACTTCATGACGAGTTTGATCTTCAATGCCAGCATAAAAAAGGACTTCTTCATTGTCATCAACATTATAGGTTCTTTCAGGAGTTGCTAGAGCAATGGACCATTTATGATTGACTGGATCAAGTACATAGAAGACTTTCTTTGCTTGAGAGGCTAAAATGAAAGAATCAGATTTATAACCAATTCTAGCAAGATCAGCTATGGTGAATCCCAGCTCATCTACCTTAAAGCCAGTCTTGTTGTCAACCCAATCACACTTGAACAATGGGATTTTGCAATGACTATAATCAATCAACCATATTTCCACAATAACACCATAGTACCCTGATTCACAGAAAACATGATTATTATCCTTTGCACTAGACACATTCATCACCGTGGCCACTAGACTTACACCACTATTCTAAGTGACATGTGAAGCATCATGATCCTTTGTGGTAAAATGATAACCATTAATGGTATAACTATGATATTTCATAACATGTATACGAGGACCTTGTGATACCCATCTCAAGATTTCTGAGATGTTGTTACCAGTGACACGCCGATCTTCAAAAACCTGTGTTCCTAAGAAAGTTAGTCACATTTAGTAAATAGACACAACACAAGTCTTACGGTTGACAATTGTTACCTCGTTTTTGAGCCAAGAACAAAAAGAACGGTTATGTTAATCTTGTAACCATTTCTGAATTTTGGACTGCCGAGGAAATTTTTTCTTTAGGTGGTTCATGTGTCTCCTGCATAGTTTTCCATACGAACCGCATGTTAGCTCTAAAACTAGTGTAACGCTTTAATTTGTAAGTCAAGAAGTTAAAATACAATTACTCAATATAGGGTTGAACAACACTTGTGTTGTGCAATACATAACAATGTGCTTGCTCCAAGGACTTAGCATCAACTTCAACAAAAGCACCTCCTCGAGGATTCTTTCCAGTCACAATTTCAGGGTAAGTTTTATCTTCAAATGGTGGAATTCCAACTGCATCCAATCCAGAGAACTGCTCACTACAAAATTCAACCGCTTCCTCCGCAATATAACACTCTGCCATGCAACCTTCTGGATGGTAACGATTTCTTACTTGAGCTTTTAAAACCGACATATACTTAAAACATAGTAAACCATTGATTACTTTAAATAATTTAAATTAGTAAATTGTACTTGAAGAATATTTAAAGTTATTAATACCTCTCAAATCCATACATCCATTGCAAACAAACAGGGCCCCCAATCTGGACTTCTCGAACGAGATGGACAGTTAAATGAACCATAATATCAAAGAATGATGGTGGGAAATATTTTTCTAGCAAACACAAGGTGACCACCAGATTCTTCTAAACTTCAAGCAATCGAGGTACATTTACTACCTTCGCACATAATTCAATAAAAAATGAGCAAAATCTGATAAGTACAACTCTCATATGTTTTGGTAGCACGGATAGTATAGCAACAGGAAGTAATTGCTGCATCAACACATGACAATCATGAGATTTCATACCCCCCAACTTTAAGTCTTGCATAGAAACCAATGCTCTGAAATTTGACGAGTATCCATCTAGAACTTTTAACTTATGCAATGTTTCACACACACTGAATTTCTCTTCTTTGGATAATGAGAAACAAGCTGGTGGTAAGTACGCTCTATTTTGACTTACATCAGGTGCCAGTTCATCCCTTAAACCCATATCCTGCAAATCAAGGCGATTATTCAGTCCATCCTTTGTTTTCCCTGGAATATTCAACAAGGTTCCAATAAGACTCTCACAAACATTTTTCTCTATGTGCATCACATCCAAGTTGTGTCGAAGAAGCAAGTATTCCCAGTAGTCGAGGTTAATTAAAGAAAATTGACTTCTTCTTCCAACAAATTCTAGCACCATCATCACTAACATCTTCCACTCACTTCCTCTTCAATGAAGTTGATCTTTTTGATTTTTTATTCTTTTTCTTAGGCTTCTCTTTTGGTACTGGTTTCCCCCACAAGGTTTTGATTCCATTAACCTTTTCTGCCACTTCTTCACCAGTCAAAATTATTGGTGCTTTTCGAAACTCTTGCTCACCATTAAATGCCTTTTTTTTTTGTTTCCGAAAGGGATGATCTTCTGGAAGGAACATTTGATGGGCCATGTATACATTATTCCTCGAATGTTTTAATCTGCATGATTGTGTCTCTTCGCCACATATGGGGCAACCATGATAGCCTTTTACAACACAACCAGAGAAATTACCATATGCAAGGAAATCATTAATGATCCACAACAACACTGCTTTCAATGTAAAAGCCTCTTGTCGGTAAGCATCATGAGCTTTAACCCTTGTATCCCGTAGTGTTTTCAAGTCATCGATTAATGGTTCTAGGTAAACATCGATGTCGTTTCCAGGTTGTCGTGGACCCGATATCAACATCGTTAAAATCACAAACTTTCTTTTCATGTACAACCAAGGCGGGAGATTGTAAGTGACTAACATTACTGGCCAACAACTATACTTGCTGCTCATCAAACCATGCGGATTGACCCCATCTGCTAAAAGTGCTAAGCGCAAATTTCTTGGCTCTTGTGCAAACTTCGGCCATTTATCATCTACCAACTTCCATGCGGGGGAGTTAGCTGGGTGGCGTAACTTATCGTCAACCATTCTCTCATCAGCGTGCCAAGTCATCTGTTTCGATGTCTGTACCGATTGAAATAATTTCTTAAACCTAGGGATAGGTGGAAAATATGATAGAATTTTTGCCGGCACCCCCTTACGTTGCTCAGTCAGGTTCTTATTATTCACTTTGTATCTTGACTCACCACAAGTAGGGCAACTAGTTTTATTCTCATTATCAGATCCCTTTCTATAAAGCACGCAATCATTCGGACATGCGTCTATCTTCTCATAGCTCATCCCATACACAGACAATGTCTTTTTAACCTCTTTCATACTTCGAGGCAGTAAATTATTATCGTCGGGTAGCATGTCTCCAATGATTTTCAACAACCGTGAAAAGCTTATGTCAGATCACCCACTCCTCGCTTTCTCATTAAACAATGTAACTACTGCAGATAATTTGGTAAACTTTAGACAACCTTTGTATAAAGGTTCCTCAGCCTCTGCAAGGATTTTTTGAAACTTTTCAGGATTTGATGAATACTGGTCACAAGCGGTCTGAGCCAATTTTAATGAGCTTGCATCATCATCTGGGGGTGTAGTATCATCTGGGACATCACTCCCAAAATGGTGTTGGGTGGACCTATTTAAAGGCACGCTTGAGGGAGCTTCACCAGGAGATGCTTCTCCATGCCATATCCACCTAGTATAACTTCGATCGATACCATGGAAAAACAGATGGTACTCAACATCCTTAGCTACAAATTTATTGAGATTCCCACATGTTTTGCATGGACATGGCATGGGATTAAGTTCACCAAACTTCTTTTTGGCAAACATAAAAAAACTTTCAACCCCTTCACCGTATGCAATAGAAAACAGATTCAATGACATCCAAGACTTGTCCATTTCTGTATAGCATAATAAAATGCTACAGACAAGCAATAATCAGAAAGTCATTGCCATATAATGCTAATATTACGTAAAAAAAACACGTGTATAACTTATTAAAAATAGATATATTCAAACAAATACACAAAACAAAACTATGTAGTATAATAATTTAAGATGATTGAAATGGTTATAATAATTTATAGATTGCCGAATACAGAAAATTCAACTGGTCAAACTCCCCACTTACAGCTATGGTCTCAATAGGCAAGGATTAGGATAACCAAATGAATTACACCAGCATGCACCTTAACATCATCAGAAACTTTCTTGTAATGTACAACCAATTAATGTGAGAGAGACCTGGGTTGGTCTGCACCAAACGAACTGAATATCCTTGTTTCCAACCTTGGTTTCTACAAACCACAAAAACCCAATTTCAAACAACAAAAAAAGAAAAAGAAAAAGATCATCACTTGGTTATTCTCGTTCGGGTAAAGCTTTCAGATTGACTGAAGATTTGTAGAAATAAATCCATGGACAGAGAAAACAACAAAACAAAGCAACCAAGTTCAGAAATTCGCAACTGAAACCAGATACAAATATTTAAAAAAATTAACCCAGTGATCGTCAATGAAAGAGATAAGAGGCATAGAGACCTTTTTTTTGCTAAATGTTGAGATTGTATTGAGAGAAAAAGGGCTGAAACCTTCAGGAACAGAAGAAATAGAAATACACGGGCATGTTTGGTAATGGGAGGGGAATCCTCACTTCGGAGGATTCTTGGGTGCCATGGAATCAAACTTTTCAGTACTTCACAAAGAGAGTGAATTACCCTCTCATCGTTCTAGTAAATTGAATCTCAAGAGAGTGATGTTTTCATCTCTTATAACACACTAAAGTTTTCTCTCATACTAGCTTGGTTTTTCAATAGAGAAAAAAAAAAACCACCTTGTGATGATAAATGTCACATTTAAATCAATAGAAAACTTTTGGTACTTTCTCATATATTCTCTATTATTCATTTTCCCTACTCATCCTGAACATGCAAAGTCCAAATCAAAATCAATTCAGTTCTAAGTGATTAATGATAATATCCAAATATCACCGTAAGACTGTCCAACAATATTTCTGGCATGCAAAGCATTTCAATAAGCAGTGAAGTGCCACAAGCACCTTGTGACCTAAAAGACAAGGTCTATTCCTGTGATAGGACTTTGGTTAGATAGATTATCATCAAACAATAAATCCAACTTCCTTATACAAGCCCAATGGCCTATTCTTCTCACTAATTTCCAGTTTCCACCCCTTACCAGAAACAAAAGTGCCTGTGGGCTCTGCTCCTGGCCTGGACTTTGCCCTTTTGGACCTTCTTAATCTAGGGAAATATGGAATGCAAATGCTCAAAATTTCATGTTTCCCTTCAGCCTCGCAATCATCTCATATGTATTTGAGGCTGTCTCCACATTTAGTCAGATATACTAAGTGCCCTGCTCAGGTGCAAATGACTTGAAGGGAACATGAGTCGATTGGCCTATGGGGTAGGGCCCCACCAAACATGGGCATGTGGGGGATCAAATGATCCAACTATGTGCAAATTGCAAGTCTAGAATCCAATCAACAAAACACAATGAAACAAAATACCCCTAGAATCCAATAAACTCATAAAAATCATCTACGAAGAAAGTAAACATATAGAACCCATAAAAGAGAACAAACATCATCAAACATCATATAAAATATAAACCCAATATTGTTTTCATCAAGAATGAATAACATGGATGAAGAAATGGCTGAGAAGCAAGAGCAAGAGAATGGAAAAAAAATTCTGTAAGTATAAACATATATAAATCGGGAAAGAGAGAGAGAGAAATAGAGAGAGAGGGAGAGGGAGGGAAATAATGACTACCTGTGGCGGCTCCGGCGCAGGGAGGGAGAGAGAGAGAGAGAATCGGTGGTGGGAGGGCACAATGCAGAGCTAGAGGGAGAGGGAGGGAGGGAGGGAGAGAGAGAGAAATAGAGCAGCGAGAGAGAGGAAGAGTGAGAGGGAGAGGGAGATGGAGAGAACCGGTGGCGGCTCCGGTGCAAGAGATCGTCCGGCGGTGGCGTGCTGGTGCGGTGGGAGGGCTGAGCGAGGGAGCAGGGCACAGTGCAGAGAGAGAGAGAGAGAGAGAGAGAGAGAGAGAGAGAGAGAGAGAGAGAGAGAGAGAGAGAGAGAGAGAGAGAGATGGGGAAACTGGGAAGAAGCAGAGCGCGGGAGAAGGAAGGGGGAAAAGCAGAGCGTGGGAGGGGAAAGGGGAAAGGAAAAAGGAGAGGAAAAAAAAAGCGGTTTGGGTGGGGTGTTTTAACAGAGCATTTGTGACCGCCAGAACTCTAGTAGTGGGGAGCCCGTGGGAATGCAGCATATTATATCAGTTTTCCTAATAACCGATATTGAGGGATTTTTAAAACCGATATAAAATCATTGCTTTTTAGTAGTGTATATAATATTGGTTTCATAATAACCGATATAAAATATAGCAATTAATATCATATATTTTTCTAAGCGATATTATATATAGAGATTATTATATCGGGTACTATGTAACCGATATAAAAAAAAATTGACCGATATAAAAAATATTAACCGATATAAAAAACCTTGATTGAAGATATTATATCGGTTATATGAAAAACCGATATAGGGCAGTTTTTGTAACCGATATAAAATGTCCTTTTTTTAGTAGTGTATTATCTTTAGCTTTGCCAAATTTATGGACAAAAAGGGGGAGAAAGGTGACAGATTAAGGGGGAGAACAAGAAGTTCAGACCGAGTCAGAGATAATGCAAATCTACATTTGCTGATTGCATATTTTTGTGCTGATTGTTATTTTTTAAAAATCTACTCAAACAATTAATCAACCCAAAAGTGTGCAGAAATAAACAATACGCAGCGGAAATAAAATAAACAAGCACACACCACAAGGACACCAAATTTAAGGTGGAAAACCTTAACCGGGTGAAAAACTACCGATCCGAACTGGATCAAATCAAACGCTATGAATCTCGCAATTACAAGAAACCCAGATCTCTTCCCTAGATATCTCCTACCCAAGGACTGAAGTTACCTTGTGTCGCTTCACGCTGCAACGACTTTACACCGTTGATTGCAACAGATTCAATCCAGCGCTTGACTCCTCAAGTCTTCTCTCAAGAAGATAATCTTCTACAAACGATGCAGAAGAACTGACTTTAGAGAACTTGTCAGCACAACTTCATAATAAATCTCTAGAAAAGAATTCTCTCAATGATAATCTCTAACTCAGAACTTTGAGAGGTGATAAAGTCATCTTTGGAATAGCCCTTGAGTCCTTTAAATAGCTGTTGGGTTATGCTTAAGGTTGCCTAACTTGATTAGGATTGAAACAAACAGTTTGAGCACAATTAGAAAAGCAGTTTCTAATTTCGTAGGACTCTCTGCCCCTTGTCCGCTCAAGTGGATGAGGTTCTGTTTCAGCGATGAGCGGATTTGATGGTTGCTCGAGCGGACTCCTCTCTGGATTGATCCGGAAATTCAACATATTTTCTCCAGCAAACTTCTTCTAATTCTTTCAGACTTTCTTCTTCTAAGTCCTTCCAATCTTCTATCTTCAGAGTCATTTTCTAAAAAAGAATTACAACATAAAAGACCCAGAGTTTTGTCCAACTCATGAATTTAGCCAACACTAAAGTTCTAACAGGTCTTCAGGTCGATGTACCAAAGCAAGGAGTTTTCTATTTTCCTCGTTGTCGCACGAAGCCGATACTGTTGTTTTTTTCCTACAACCATGTTCATGATTTCGATGGGGAAATCCCAACTCCTCGGTAATGGAATGTATTCTTCTTCATTCCATTGTAACAAATTTTCGTTCTCGCAATCACAAGAGTGACAGTCAGGAATTAAATCAGCTGATTCCTATATCTAACCTTTTCACTAAAATCCTGTGACGTATTTTAATTCATGCTCTTTCATCTTCTGTCCCCTCAATGCATCTTTATTGGTTTCTGTTGATTTTACAAGTGTAGCTAAAGTAAACCTAGAGAAGCCAGGTCAATATCCTTCTGCAAGATTTTAATTGCTTCTGATATATATATATATATATATATATATATATATGATGTCCATGTCCCCAACAGGTTCTATCTTCTCCGAAGACATGCTAAAAGTCATCTCAAACATAAGCCCAATAGTTCATATATATCAGCCCCTCAGACTAATGTGGGCCCCATATTGATAAAATCAAGTGAGTCTTTTTCAGCAATGGTCCTCTCGAACAAAAGCTTAATGATCCATATGAGCACACCATAGAGAGATTCATGTAGGTCTCAGTTGTTTGTTAGTATATGTGGGAAACTTTACATGTCCTCCATCCTCAGACAAGTTCAATTGAATATAATTCTGGATATATCTATAACTGAATCTTATTTATCACTCAATCATGTGCACCCACATGTCGGATTCCTGAGCCTGAGCCTGAGCCTGAGCCTGATCGAACCTAAGATCCAAAGCAGGCCCAAACAAGATGGGCCAAGCCCATGCCCATAAGCACCCTTAGCTTTTGACATCTTAGTTTGTTTAAAACAATGACAGTATCAATTATATAATTTTAAAATTTTGGATTCTTCTGCAGAGTTTTATCCCAACTGTCTAATCAGTTTCTTATATATGCTTTTTCTGAGTTTATACTACGAATCTTAAGATTCTGAAGTTGACAATCAATTTTGTGATACATGTTTGATATAGGTTAGTGTCTCTTATGAGCAAGCTCTGCTGGAGGGTTAAGGGGAGGTTTGTGTTGACGCTCTGATACTATTTGTAACGCTCCACTCTTCACGCATGCATGATATTGTCCGCTTTGGCCACCGGCCTCACAGTTTTGCTTCTGACGGGTTGAAACCCATCAAAAGACCTCATGCAAGATAAGGGTGAAAGCTCTACATATAACCTCATTCACTTTCATCTCTATAGTCGATGTGGGACTCTGGGGCGTCACAATACACCCCCCTTAAGGCTGTACGTCCCTGTGCAGTAGCCTGCCAGCCCTCTTGGCCCGCCCACTTGCACCAGGCCACGGCAGGAGACCCACACTCGAACTAGTCGAGAGTCGGCTTTGATACCATTTTGCTGTGGAGTACCAGGAATTATTCTTTCATGTCGAATACCATGCTTTGAGCAATAGCCTTTAAACTGGTTAGATGTGTACTCTCCATCATTATCTGTGCGGAGACATTTCAAGAGCTTTCCTGTTTCTCTTTCAACCATGACATGAAACTGTTGAAATACCTGGAACACCTGATCCTTCGATTTCAACGTATAAACCCAGACTTTCCTGAATGCATCATCAATAAATGTGACAAAAAACTTATTGCCACCCAATGACTCCACCTCCATGGGACCACAAACATCAGAATATATCAAATCCAACACATTAGATTTTATCGTTGATGTTTTAGAAAAAGATACCCTATGTTGTTTACCAAACAAGCAATAATCACAAGGGTCAAGGGATGTATCTTTGGAGTAATGAATACGATATTTCTTAGCTAATAACTGCAGTCCTTTCTCACTCATATGTCCCAGTCTCTTGTGCCACAGATTTGGAGAGGATCTGTCTTCAATAGCATTCAACACACCTTTGCATAGCTTCACATATGTCTTGTACAACGTATTACACGCCTTCCCTCTCGCAATAATAAGAGACCCTTTAGTGAGTTTCCATCTGCCATTTCCGAAGTAACTCTCATAACCTGCACGGTCTAATGAAGTTCCGGAAATTAGATTCAACCGTAGATTAGGAATATGTGGCACATCTTTCAGCGTCATTGTGCAACCAATATCGGTTTTAATGCAGACATCACCGATCCCAACAATATCCGAATGACTTGTGTTGCCCATCTTCAAAGTGCCAAAGTCCCCTGCTTTGTACGTTGTGAACATCACCTTAGAAGGAGTAGCATGGTAGGATGCTGCTGTGTTAACAACCCACTCAACCTGATCATCTGCAACACTCAAACACCCTTCATCTTCACTAGGCAGTAGCGCTACTTCATTATCCAAAGGAGCTGTAGTGTTAGTGTCATTCTTCTGCTCATTATTGGCTCCTTTCTTTTCCTTAAAGGCAAAGCAATTCTTCTTAATGTGACCCTCCTTACCACAGTGAAAGCATTTTCTAGACTTTTTATTAGTCTGTGATTCACCTCTAAACTTGCCATGACCCCCCTTTGGTGCCCTACTCTTACTCCTCCCCCTTTCCTCGGTAACAAAGGCCTGTGCATTATCTGTCCTTGCAGTTTTTCTTCGTGTTTCTTCATTTACCAAGCTGCTAGTAACCTGACTCATTGATAACACATCATTTGGAGTAGAGTCGCTTACGGAAACAACCAATGTCTCCCATGTATCTGACAAAGAACTTAGAAGCAATAAAGCTTGTATCTCATCATCAAGGACCATCTTCATTGTGGCTAATTCATTCACAACGCATTGGAATTCATTTATGTGCTTTTCAATTTTACCACCCTCCTTGAATTTCATATTCACAAGCTTTCTAATGAGAAAAGTTTTATTCACTGCAGTTTTCTTCTCATATCTTTCTTCTAACTTCTTCCAAAGGGTTCTCGCATTGGTTTCATTAGACACGTGATGAAATATGCTATTATCCACCCACTGTCTAATGTGACCAATGGTCTTTCTATGCATCTTTTTTCAATCTGGATCAGACATCTCTTTTGGTCGGGCACTATCCCCCTCAATGGGATCATAGAGGTCTTTGCAATAGAGGATATCTTCTATCTTTGGTTTCCAATTTAACCAATTTGTATGGTTCAATTTGATCATGGCAGTGTTCACATTGTTGTTCTCCATCTCAATTGAATAATCAAGAAATATAAACAACTTTCACTAACCTCAATTTCTGCACCAATCTGTAGATCTCGTCACCACGAGCACGCTGGAAGAAACGGATCCGAAATCCGACTCTGGATGGCTTCGATATCGCGATAATAGTTTTCTGCGCTCTGATTAGTCAAACTTTCTTGTTGACGGTCAAACTTCCAATCTTCTTCCACAGTTACGTAGATCTGCTCGCAACGAGTCTGTCGGTGCAAACGGATCTCCGATCTGACCTCGGATGATCAAGGTATCACGAGAACAAGTTTCTGCCGTCGATCCCGATCAAACCCCTGCTGAGTGTATTGTTCGCTGACGTGATGCTGACATCAGCGTCTGCTGGATGGACTTTGGGCTTCACGGGTCAGGTCGAACTGGCCCAAAACTGAACTAGACGTGTTTGGGCTATGGGCTGAACTGCGCTGGGCTTCTGCAAACGGGTCAGGTGAAACTGACCCAAACCAAACCTGGCCCAAACCGTCTTCTTCAAGCTTCAAACAGAACTCGGTTCTGTAACAGAACCAAGCTCCAGCGCCTGCCCTTGCGTCCTTGCTTCTTCCTCTCGGGTCCGGCACGGTGCAAACGGCACGGCGACGGCTAGAATTCTTCTTCGGCGAAGAGCGGCGACGAGGCGGTGACGTGCGAATGACGTCCGCAGAAACACAGATCGTTCTTGTGTCGTCTTCTTCAGCGACGACGCCCGGACGGCAGTGCTGCAGGCTCCTTCTCAGGCAACGTTCCTCCGGACCGATTCCGGCGGCGGCAGGCACGACAAATCAAAAGACTCAGTTCTGATTTGAAGATCAGAACCCTCGATCCGAGCCCTGTTCTCTAATCTTTTCTCTGCAACTGTTCGGGTGGCCCACTCGAGATCGGAAACGATCTCTCTTCTGATTCTGCAACGAAAACCACGTGCAGAATTCTAGATCAAGAAACCTTAATCCGATCCGCCGATCGAAACGCAGCACAATCCAACCCTAGAAACTCTAGGCTCTCATACCACTTGTTGTGCGCGTGTATGCGGAAACGTGAAACAACGATCGAGCAATCAATCAACCACACAAGAACAAACAATCACACACAAAGAGATTTACGTGGTTCGGCAATCTTGCCTACGTCCATTGGAAAGAAACTCGACTCTCCTTTGGGTTCACTCTCTGTATGATATGCAGTACAGTATCTCATGGATTACACATTACATAAACATATAATGCTCTCTAATTATCTCCCAAGAAACTCTATCTTAGTCAACAAGAAAGTTCCGGTACAATTACCAAAATACCCATGACCCTGAACCCAATTGGTCTAGACCCACTGGGCCAACAGTTTGACCATGGATAAGAAATTAAGAATGCAAAGAAATTTGATAAGCTCGTTTATTGTTACACTCCAACCCGAGTTAATCATGATTACCTCTAATTAATTGTGATTTAACATGGTTTAAACGTGATTAAGCAACTTAACTGTGATTAAGGACTACAATGGGTCGAATTAGTTTCATTGGAGGGATTTATACATAATGGAATGGATTTGCAAGGAATTCACTTGCTTGAGTTGAATTTTGACCAATTTGATGGGATTAGGGATTTTTCTGTAAATACGGGTTTGTGTGTATTTCGTCGAATACGGTCAAACTTGATACCATCGTGTGTATCTAGATGAGTACAATAATTTTCATAATATACACACTTCCAATTGGCTTCACCTGCAGCACATAAGGCTTGAATTGACTTAACTTAAAAATATACATAAGATGTGGGCTTATATGCAAATGCATGGGTTATGTGTCAAAGGAATATGTTGCATGTAGTGAGGTGGCTTTATCCCAGCAAAGTTTGAGACAAAGGAAGTAACACAACAGATGAAGGTTTTCTTCTTCGTTTCTTGCTCTCAAGTATAGAATCAAGGAGATTTCAAGGAGTTTGGAGAGGACAAGAGCTTTTCATCATCTTCTTTAACAATTCTCAAGTGGGTTCTTTGGTTTCTTAGAGAGTGGTGATTGTGACTCAACTAGAAGTTGGAACAAGTGTTAATCACAGCAGTAAAGGCAAGTATAAACTTTTAGTTATGATTATATGTTAATGGTTGGAGAATTCTTTCATATTGAATTATGATAAAAGATATTGGTTGATTAGTTGAAACAAAAAGGAAGCATCCTTGAATATTATTTCTAGTGCTTTCATGTGGAATAGAAGTGAGGTTTTATGTTTATATAGTATGTTAAGAGAGGAACAGGAGGTCTCAAAGAGGAATCTCAAGTTGTGAAGTTGTAAACAGAGAGGAGATAGAATTATGCAATTACAGAATTGCAGGTGACTAATATATTTAAGTGAGTGAACCATGGACCTTTGAACATGAAGGTGCAGCCATTGCTTTTAAGTAGCTGGTGGGTAAACCAATCATGCAAATGGTGCTTGTTTAGTAGCAGGGAGGGCAGCATTCCTACAATGGGCAAATTCAGAACGACCCCATCCTTAGGAGAGCTTCTTACACTTTTTATACACCGTAGCAGGAAGTAGAGAGATACAAAGGCTGTTAGGATTTTAGGAAGACTGTTTTGAAGGAGGCTGCTGCACAAGGCCAAGGACAATGCAGTCATTGCCTAGGTTTTTCTATTCCAAAAGGATGAGATAGATCTACATATGTCCAGGCATAGGCATAGATTCAAATTATATATATACACATTGTACTACAAGTAACTAGATTATCTTTGTTTACTTGAAGTTGTACCAGTCCCAACTGTGGAAACTGATGTGGCATTGACTATTGGGCCTTTTACATGATTTTATTTATTTCATCACATCAGTCATTCCAACATCTATCAGAGTACCTTTATGCAGATATACACCCAACATCCATGTATATGAGAAACGATGAGAACAAATATATATACACTATATATAGCAAATAACAAGAATACTATTCTTGGAATGTGTGTTGATAAGGACAACACAAGAAGATTATGTGTGCCATACAGACAGACATGATGCATTCAAGTGTCAAGGTTGAATATTTCCGTTTGGAATAGAGTCTGATGACTTTATTCAGTGTAATTGTAAGATTATTACACTATGGTCACTTAATAGAGTTGTACTTGTTTCCATAAAATGTTGTGTTGGGGATAACCTAGTTATCCAAAGTCCCTTAGGGCCCGTTTGGTAAATTTACTAATAAAGTCAAGTTAAGTTAAACATCCCATCAAAAACACTTTTTACAAAAATTCCCTCCATCTTTTCCAAAAAAAGTCAAAAAGCAACTACATTTACTCACTAAAAGACAAAAAATCTACATTTTCCCATACAAAAAGTCAAAAATATTCCATTCCAAACAACTAAAAACAAAATATCATCATAACTCATTTATATTTTATTCATTCTTTTCATTTCACTTCACTCCACTTTATTTTAAAAGTAAATTACCAAACGGGCCCTTATGGGTAAACTAAAACGGACATGGTAGAATTGGTAAGTGATTTGATCAGTGAGTCTGACACTACATGGTGATTTCTATAAGCTCATTGAGCTGATTCTACTGCAGCAAATTATGAGGGAGTGTTCCGGAACTCCGTGGTGATATCAGTTGTCCCTGGCTCGGACTCTGATAAGTCCCACAATAAATGAATCCTTCCGTATGGAAGAGAGAATTCTTTCCTTTGAGGGAGAGAAATTCCTTTCCTTTGAGGGAAATGAAATTTGAATTAAAATTGAAATGCTATTGTAGTTTGCTAAATAAGAAGACTCTTATTGATTATGAGTTGCAACTGAAATTGAACGAATCGAACCGAAATGAAATGAATTAAGTGTATCATTAGCATGTGAATCATGTAATTGTTTTATACATTGTTGAATTGTGAAAATTCATAGTGTTATTGATGGCCTTACAGGCACAGCTGTCCTTGCCGGTCCTTCTAAGACCACAGCGCCACCGGAAACGTCCGGCACGGTTCCTCCAGGAGGACTAGTAGAATGGAAGTGAAAGAAAACACTGATAATGGAAATGAAACTTTGAGTTGAAATGAGATTAAACGTTTCATAGTTTTGATCCTTGCATTGTATTAAATATGCAAGAGATGGAGTTGTAAATAGTGTCAAGAACTTTTGTTTTATATATGAGCAATGTATACTTTTGGTTTCCGCATAATATGTATAATTGATATCCCTTGTGAATTTTAATGTATTGAGATTCACGGGAGTAAGTATGCGACACGACTCGGTGTTAACTCGGATTAGTCTAAATCTCGGGTTCGGGTCGTGTCATTTATCGATATACATACAGGGAGGATAGTCATCAAGAACCTGTTCTTTATATAGACCTACAAGAGGATGTTGAATCCCAGATTAAAATCAAGCTAATGACACTAATCTATCTTTCCATTAGTGGCGTTACTGGTATGTTGCTTAATTAAGTCAAATTACATTCAAGAAGCATTACACAGGTAAAAAAAAGAGATAAAGAACCAAAGGGAAAAAAGCATCATATAGAAAGGCAGCTGGAAGATAGAGTGATTGCGTGATCAAACACAAAGTACTGTTGTGCAAGAAAAAGATGCCACGATCACTTTGGAGGATCTTCAACAGAAACAATTTGTCCCTTGAAACTTGATGTGCAACATATTCAAGTGAACTATTGAGATGCTACTTTTGCTTAGTGGAAAGTTCATGTAATGTAGTAAGCAATTATAATTATATATATATGGGTATTTAAGTGAGGGATTCTCTCACCATGTGTGGTGAGGGACTCCCATTTTTTGAAAGTTTCAAGTACAAAAGGATGTACTCCCAAAAGTACAAAAGCCCTTTTGTACTTGAAACTTCCCTAAAAATTGGAGTCTCTCACTTGAATATTTCCTACATATATATATTGGTTTTCTTCAGGTGAGAAGTATTCCCACCCATTATGTGAGAAGTCTGCTGACAGCTGTTGGATCTGTAAAGTGGATCCAACGACTGCCATGGTTTTTATATAACAATGGGTTTTGAGAAATGGGCGCCCGTTTCTTTCGTTTCCCCTTTTCGAAGGGTTCTAAAATCCCCAAAGCAAATCCATTTCCTCTTCTCCTAGAACTTCCACTGTTCTCCACTCCAGCCCTGTGCATCGTCTCCTCTCCATCTTCATCTCCTCATTTGGGCGTCTCCATTGTCGTTCTTCTTCTCGATCATCGTTCCAAGTAGCAGCACCATCACCGGAGAGAGTGACAGAAGCTGACAAGATGAAGAGCTCATCGGAGATCTGGGGCTTTGATCGTTCTTCTTCTCGAGTTGTGTCGTTTTAGGGTTTAGAGGGTTGTGATCGATCCCTATCTTGGTCAAAGTTGAAACCCAAAGCAAGCTGAGCCTAGGAGTCTCCATCCCTATCTTGGCCAAAGCTGAAACCCAAAGCACTGTCAGGACTGGATCTTTTCTTTGGTCATGAGTTAGTAACGGTCTTACCATATCAACCACAGCTTGATTCATTTCCTCCATTCCATTCGAAAAAATCCTTTCTTTCCCCCTTGTCCTCTGTTCTTTTTTTTTTTTTTTGTTTTGTTTATACTTGACCTGCGAACATCTGAGCTATCAACAACCCATACCAAGCCATATGTTTATACCCAGACCTGTGAACACCTGACCTGTGAATTCTCCCTTTCTTCTTTCCTCCCTGTCCACATTATTTTTTTTCCGCAAGATTGTACATTTTTTTTATAGTTCACCATCTGTTTTGTTTAGCCATTCAGGTGCACACAATTTTTATTTATTTCTTTTATAGTCTCATAAACTACTCTATTTTTGTAGGTCGAGAGCATGTCATCGTCGTATTCTATTTCTAGTGATTACGTGCCAAAATGCTCATGTGGAGAGATGATTTGTCTCACCTATCGTACAAAGACTAATCCAAATAGGAAGTTTTGGAGATGTCCCAATTGGAAAGATGAAAAGGGTTGTGGTAGATTCATATGGAAAGATGAAGTTGACTATGAGAAGAATGTAGTAGCACTTATTGAGGAAATGAAGAAGACAGTGGAGAAACTGAATGAAAACATATGTGCTGCAGTTGAAGAGATGAGACATGCTACTGAAGAAAGAAAAAAATCAAACAAATTTCTGTTTGTAGTAGTGTTTGTCAGTTTTCTTGTAATTTTGATCTCCATGATGAAAAGTATGTGATGTATCTTTTGAAATCTAATGAATGTTTTTTGGGTTCATTTTAATGACAATGGGTTTTGATGTTATATTTTGATCTTTACAATTTAAGAAAAGCTAGAAATATAGATTTACAAAAATGCCAACTACTAAGTGCCAATAATGTCAGCAAATAAGAAATGACTGCACTTAGTTGTTGCTGCACCCTCAACATTGTTTGTGCATCGTGAGAAAGTATATCAGGAAAAAGAGTATACACGTGCATAGCTGGAACTAAAGCTGGTATGCCCCATTATGGTGGTGGACCAAATATGTCTGATAGTCCTGTAGATGAGAGCTCATCCAATTATTTATAGTTCCCAAAGACATTCACCAAGAGACTCTCAACTTGGGTTTCAACTTAATGGATATGCAGATGTTTAGAGATTTGATAGATCTAGGTTTGGTAGATTGGCAATGAAAGAATTGGCTTACTGTAAGTATGCACCCCAATTGGCAATGAAATAAATGGTTAACTGTAAGAGTGCACCAATATCCACTCATTGATTATATGAATAACTGTAAGTGTGCACCAATATCCACTCATTGATTATAATAAATGGTTAACTGTAAGTGTGCACCAATATCCCCAATTGTTCACCAATACCCTAAATTACAATTTCCTTTGGATATGTTATATGAATAAATGAACACCAATATCCACTCATTGATTCACTCACCCAAGCACTTGTTTTAAACCTGTATAATTCATTCATTCATCAAGACACCCAAGTTCAATTCATCCATTCATTCATTCATTTTCAATTCAAACCTGTATTATCAAAACATAAAAACTAATACATCAAAACTGATCAAACACGTTAAAACAACACATCAAAACTGCACCTATTTTAAACCAATATCCACTCATCCATGCACCTGTTTTAAACCTGTACAATTCATTCATTCAACAAGACACCCAAGCTGAATTCATTCATTCATTCATTCATTCCTTTTCAATTCAATAACTTATACATCATTCATTCATTCATTTTCAAAAGTGCAATCTCCACATGACACATTTGCAATCACATTAATTGGTAAAAACAACCAGAACTCTAATACATCTCCAAAGACTCTGCTCACAAAACAAAGATGAAAGAGCCAGAACTCTAATAGTTCCGAACCACACATCCCAACGCTCCCACAAACCAGCACTTCATAGCAAGGAGAAAGAAACCACCACAACAAAAAAACTCCTAAAAACAACTGAGCTACTTACCTGGCCGCAAGGCCCCAGCACACCTCAACAACATCACCAAAAACTCCTAAAAACAGAGCACATCCCAAGGGAGGAAGCCAATACAGGAGCCAATAAAAAACAAAGTGAAGGCTTTGCAGGACACCTCCAGGCACAGAAGCACTGCACACAAAAAAGGATGGAACTGCTTTAACAAAAAAAGGATGAAACTGCAGCACGCCAAAAGCATAGCACCGTACCGCACCACCCTCACACAACACAACCTTCCACAACTTATCATAAAACTGCAGCACGCCAAAAGCACAGTACAACACAGCACCGCACCCCACCACCCTCACACAGCACAACCAAAGAAGGCAAACAACCAAAGAGGACAAGCATAACACGAGCCAAGCTCCATACACCACAAACAGCAGAGAGAGGGAAAAAATCCACAAAGAGGACAATCCATAGAACTCCATCCTCCACAAACAACATAGAAAGAAGGGAAAAATTAATCCTGCCATGAGCATCGGTTAATATGATAATCCAATTAATCTTGAGAGAAAGGGAAGGATCCAACATGAGCATCAATTAATCCTGCGATTAAACATGGACTGATTCGTATGATAATAGTAATCTAAAGAATCCATTACTATCAGAATAATTTTTTTTTTTAAATGGACTGATTAATTAGAAGGGAAAAATGTATACATTCTAATTGTGTTAATGTCTCGTCCTCAGAGGATCTCTCCGATGCCTCATTTTCATTTAATGGCTCAGAGTTGTCATGTGCAATACTAAAAAAAAAGGGAGGCAAAATTAAACAAAGCTTGTCAATGTATATTAAATTAAAAAAATGCATTGGTATGAAAAATTTATAGCTGAATGGTACCTCTTGTCAAGCCCAGGGCAATTGCGTCTGTCATGTGCAATCCCATGCTTGCCACATCCGCGGCAAAGTCGATCTTTTTTCCTGCCTTTTTCCTTAGAGGACTTCAATCTCTTAGGACGACCCTTTGTAATTGCTTGCTTTGGTGGAAGATATCTCTCTGTAGGGCTTGCATTTTTATTTTTTCTCTTTGGATCATCTTCTGCCATCACCGTTTTTTCATTTATTTCGCGAATCCTTTTTTTAAGTTCTTGTAGAATTGATTTTGCATGGTGATATGCTTCCTTAGACAATGATGCTTCATCAATGATATTTACAGCATCATATGATAAATCACCGTGTCATGCTAGCAATGACCCATCAAATTCAGAGCATGTACTTTTATCAGAATCATCATCTACCCTCGCATACCTTGTCCATCTTTTCAAAATGTATTGCTCAGGCAGTGTGTATATTTTCTCTTGTTTCAAAACGCAGATGATGTGTCCACATGGAATGCCTTTGAATTCAAATAGTTGACAAGAACATTTTGCATATTTTTCATCCTTTCTGAAAATGACGACCTTTTAAATTTCTTTGTTATCTTTGAATGATGAAACATTATATATTCTGTGTTCCATATCATCGTTTACAATCTTAGCAATGCCGGATGTTATGTACATGAATTGATCTTGGAACTTATAAAACAACTTCTTTGTGTATATTTGTGACATTTGCCTCTCCATTGGCAAGTCCGTCATCAATGTTGGCCTTCCATTAGAAGTGTCGTGAATTGCCTTCAATTGACGGTACTTTTGAGTTGCAATCCCTTGGTTAAATCGAAACATAAATCCACATAGACCATTTTTTTGTGTCACATATTGCTTTACAAAGGCATTAATACTTTCACTCCTTCCGGTTGTAGACATCCCTCCAAAGAAAAGGTGTCTCATATACATAGACACCCACATATGACGGATATCATACATCCCATTTAGCCAATCGTTGTTTGCAACATCCTCTTTTATCAACATCTTCTGCCAACCCGATTCAAATTCCTCAGTTGTCAAAGAGTTGAATGCGATTTTTTTAATTGTTGGGATCAAGTCATTCTTATGTATCGCAACTCCACCTAAATTCTTTTGTAAATTTTCCATGATGTGCCACAAACAGTAACGATGGCTCGTAGTTGGAAGAACAAACCCAATGGCTTTTGTCATTGCAAGGTCCTGATCTGTCAAGATGGACTTTGGTGGGTCTCCCGGCATTGCTTCAAGCCATTTATTGAAAACCCAAACAAATGTATCAAAAGTCTCATTTGAGATTAAGCAACATCCAAAAATGATGGACTGATCATGATGATTAATTCCAGTGAATGCGCAAAAAATGAGACCATATCTGTTTGTATTATACGTTGTATCAAACGAGACAACATCGCTGAACTCCTCATATGACTTCTGAAAATAATAATCAGCCCAAAACACATGTTTTATGTGGTCCTCATCATCTTTCTCAATAGCAAAAAAATTCCTTGGATCTCTCTCCTTCCATTGTCTAAAGTGTTCATAAAACATATCACCATCATTGTCCTTTGTTTCCTCATTTTTGTCTCTAATATGATTTCGAAAGTCTGTTTCTGTGAAACCAACTTTATCTCTCCCACCTGCCTGCAACACTAAAATCCCCATTTGTTTATTTGGTCTAATATTAGCAGCCCCATAAGTTTCTATCAATTTTTTTTGGGGCGTCAATCCGACGGTGTGACCGTAGCATGTGGGTCTTCATAGGGGTACTTAATAGATTAGAATGTTCCACAATAATTTTATATACAATCCACTGCCCCCCTTTAATTTTTTTTAACTGAAGACATGCACCACAATTCTCTCGTGTATCTGAGGTCCTTCTTTCACCGCCAATTCTTTCTTTCTTACGACCTTCTTTAGAGCAAACAAACTTTTTTCTCTCTACTTGGTTATTGAGCCTCGTCTCCGAGCTTCGTCTAATGTTAAAACCCGCTTCTTTCGCATAAGTGTTGTTAGCATTGTAAGCATTCTCTATATTTTCAAAAACTTGACCTACTCTTGGTAATTTCTCTTCATCAACTTGTGGCACAAATGTTTTAATTGGTAAAGATGCGACATTGTCAATCTTTTGTACGTTTTAATCATGATATGAGCATCACACCATGACAATACATGCAAAACAGAATTAAAAAGAAAATACGAAAGCAATCAATTGCAAGTTTTAGCAACATATTATTTTTCTATGGATAGAGACGTTGAGATGGGAGAGATATAGAGATAGTAACCTACTTGGCTGCCAGCAACTTCACATGTGATCGGTTGCGATGAGTTTAGTGCCTCAGATGGGGCTGGGAGCTGCGAGGGCATCAGAGACTGCGAATGGATCGGAAGCCAAAGTTGCAAATCGAGATGTGGATCATGAGATGAATCTTTGTCATCCATTAGGGCAAATATTGCATATATACTGCATATCAAACATGCCCCTGAATATTAATTCATGAAGAGGAAGCAACAAAGTGGGTGCCGACTCATTTATATTGTAACAAAATCAAACCCATAAATGTCACATGAGAATAGTACAATGCCATAAAATAAATGAAAAAAATATGATCAGATACATTAACAGTTATCCATAAACATCATGTAATGTTTGTCATTCCTTAGAATTGTTGGCTTGGTTAGGCAATGCAACAGCACAATGGTTTCCATTTTTTTTTATATAAAATCATTTTTCGCAAATACATCAACCCACTGATCGACCCATCAAAGGGAGGAAAATGAAGCCCAAGTACTCAAAATAATCATCAACCCATTTATGAAAATGGTTCCACACTTCATAACATATAAATCATAAAAAAAAAAAAAAACAGAAGAAGAAGAAGAATGGTAAAGACACAACCACACGGCTGAAAAAGATGGAGAACAACCAATTACATCATATAAGATAGCTACGGATCATCATATCGACAAGGGCAAAGTAAAAAAACACCCACTAAAGATCTTAAATAAAATTGAGACGAACCATATGAACCCATTGTAACAAACACACTTATAGATTTCTCCGTATTAAACCCATCAAACACTAGGATAGTAAACAAAAATGAAAGAAATGTAATAAACGGTCTGAAGCATTAAACAGGGACAAGGAAGAGGTGGATTTGAAACCAAAAGGGTGCCTAGCGACCAGAGATTTTTTGAAAATTTCTCAGAATGCAGATTTGAACCGCTAAAAGGTAGATTACTGACATCCACAAAGATGCCCTAAGGGCTTTCTCTTTCAATCTAAAAATCTCCATGCTTCCTTTTCGTTTGATTAGAATGATAATCTACAGAGAATAAAATTGCAACAAATGAATGAAAAGCCTCTTTCTTGGGGATTTTGTTGAAGAGAGATGGGAAGAAAGAGTAGATTGGTAGATGAGAAGAATAGAAGAAAGGAGAGAGAGAGAGAGAGACAGAGAGCATACATTCTTCGAAGAACAGAGAAAACCCTAGAAACGAGTCTTTGCAATCGGTCCGAGGGGAAACTCTCTTCTCTGCAATATAGACACAAATGGCGCCCGAGAATCTGCCGATTTTGATGGTGCTGCAACGAGAAACAATGATGGAGAGATGGCGATGGAGAGGAGACGAAGCACAGAGCAACGTTGGAGCTGGAGAGGAGTGCTTTCGAAAAGGGGGGAGCACAGGGCAACTCCAGTCACCGCCCCAGATCTCCGATGAGCTCTTTCATCTTGTCAGCTTCTGTCACTCTCTCCGGTAATGGTGCTGCTACTTGGAACGATGATCGAGAAGAAGAACGACGATGGAGACGCCCAAATGAGGAGATGAAGATGGAGAGGAGACGATGCACAGGGCTGGAGTGGGGAGCAGTGGAAGTTCTTGGAGAAGAGGAAATGGATTTGCTTTGGGGATTTTGGAACCCTTCGAAAGGGGGAAACGAAAGAAATGGGCGCCCATTTCTCAAAACCCATTGTTATATAAAAACCGTGGCAGCCGTTGGATCCACTTTACAGATCCAACGGCTGTCAACAGACTTCTCACATAATGGGTGAGAATACTTCTCACCTGAAGAAAACCGTATATATGGGCAGTTCTTCCTAGGTGAAGCTTATGATAAGGTAAGCTGAAACAGTGTTGGTCCCCAAATCAAGAGCTTTAAAAATGTCTAACACCTCTGTTTCATTAAAATTCACCCTCCACATGCTTGAAAAACATGAATAAAGTCTCTCCCTTACAAATTGCAAAGAACCTCCTGGTTTATTGCCTGCCGCCCATCTAAATTGAATTTTAAGGATCCAATAGGAGGAGGGGACCAAGAGACTAATTTTAAATTGTTCTTGTAGAAGGTTTTAAGGCACACAGAAATCAGTAGCACAATGTTTATTTTTTTGTAAGTAGTAGCACAATGTCAAGGCATTCGCTCCCCAAGGCCAAAAAGGAATAAAAGTGCACGCATGGACAGTGCATGGGAACTCAATTTTTAGTCCGCATGCTCTTTACTTGATTTATTAAAATCCAAACAACTCAAAATGAGTGTCTCATCCCCTCGTGAAATGCCTAGAATTTTTAAAACGAGGTCTCATTGTAAGTTTGAAAAATGGATTAGTAATATGATTAATGCATATAATTAAATAAGATTATATTAATTATATTATTGACCATATGTTGAATCTCACTTTGGGACAACATTTATTTGAGTGAAAATTTGAGACATCCCACTTGACGAACGGGAGGGCTCTCTTGTTGATCTATCTATTGTTTTCTAATTACGTATCTTTGAGTTTCAGTAACACCAGAATATGAATGCATGGAGATCAGCTATTCTATTATTATTTTGTTGGTGAAGGCAAAGCCTTATGGAACTTTGTTCCCAAACTTGAGTGCTTATCAAAGGCCAGTTAATTTTTTTATTTAATAAATCATATTATTTTTTTTTTGGGTAAAAGGATATGATGGCCACTTACTTCCATAGTTTTACTATTGGGCCATGACTGATGCCAATTTCTATGGGTTTTCATCTGAAACCTACAAACTCTATCTTCACCACCTGGTAGTCTATTATGTTAATTAATTTATGACTAACACAATCCAAGCAATTAAAAATAAAACATCCTTGTTTTTCACATGTGAAAGATTTTCATTTTACGTAGGAAAATGAGACAAAGGTGTCAAGGTAGAACCATACTACATCCTAAAGCATTTCTTTAAACATGGTTACTTGTCCTTTTTATTTTATTTTTTATGGTATACCATCGGGGGTGGGGGTGTACCTGTTTGACTCACTCGGATGAGGAGAGAACTCACATGCTAGGAGTGAAACTTATACGTGGAAGGAGTGAGAAAACCCAAAGAACCCAAACACAGTGATTAAGAACATGCACATGCATGCCAAGAGTGGGGGAGACTAAGAGCAACCCCTCGTTCTCATGGTTATTTGTCCTCGTGCAATGAGCTCGCCACAATCCATGGGCTACATTAAACTCCTTTTGCATCGTAACTCTTATCAAACTTTTGGACCCAACTAGTCAAACCACAACTTTGTTACATTACTCTCTTTCATTGGATCTCCAACTAGCTTTGGTACTATGACTATCCCATATAATATCGCTCCTCTCACATGGGATATGTAACAAGCTTTGGAACTACCCGTGCATTAAGGCACAAAAATACTTTTTTAGACTTTTTGACTTCCTTCATTGGATCTCTGACTCATTGACATTAAAAAAATCAACTATATTATACACTTGCGTCAACTGATTAAAGTATAAATCAGACCCTTTATTTATTTAATTCCTTTAGTAATATCATTGGCTAGATTCTCAGTTCTATCATGATTCTAAAACATGATTTGGGACACCATTGACCAAAAAGTCAAAGACTTTTTTTTTTGGCTAAAAACCTTTACACGTGAGTCGATATATCAATAGATTTGTACTACAGATATTTCTTTGGGCCCCTTCTATTAAAAATATATTGTTACCAATATTAAACTACAGCAACCTAAGTACTGCCAGTATTTGAGGATGTGTACAATTTTCCACTAGAAGAAAAAAACTTGAAAAATAAATCTGAAAAATATAGTTTTCTTCAATTTATATTCTACCAAAAGAATCAGTCTTCAATTTTGGGTGCTCTATATCTGGAAATAAAAGGAGGTCAAAATGGAGTTCTAATACTTTTTAAGTTTTCTGATCATAAAAACTAGTGAGGATAATAATAGGTTTTTTTTTTTTTTAATTGGAAGGCAATAAGAAGACTCCCTTTGCTTCAAAGGGTTCTACTGAAGTGTCTTAAAAGGTCATCCTCGTAAGAGTTGAAAAATCAATCTAGTTGATGCTTTATATATCCCCTGTATGTAATGATACCGATCATGCCAGGGCAAGTTAGTTTGGCTCTCATTTTGGATTCTTATAACCTGTAATTTTCAATCATCTAGTTTGATTGAACAGTGGAAGATTTCTGTGAGAATGACTGGCTGACTTCACCTCTAATCATCAATCACTCTAAGTTGTGAATCTTTGCTACTCGGTGGACAATTTGGAGAGTGAGAAATGACTTTCTTTTAAAAGGTACCCCCTAAACCCCACTATTGTGATCTCCTTTACTAAAAGGATGATAGAGGGGAATAGTTGATCCCTCAATAAAGTCACCTGTGAGAGTAAAGGTTGGAATTTTGTCTCTAGAGTGATCCCAAATGATGAGGCTATTCCAATCTTCTATGACACAGCCTTTAGGGCAGCTAATGGAAAACCTCATATAATTTTATGATGTATTTAAGTGGATCCATTAGTGGTGCCGAAGCCAAACAAGGACCGAAGATCTTCTCTTCCGAGGAGACTGAAATGAGGGCAATCCTCTTTGCATTGAGTAAATATAAAGACAATGGGCTTTCTAAAGTTGACATTTTGATGGATACAAGGGAAGTGATGCTTGCTCTAAATGGAAGTTAAAACTGGACAATTAGTCCATTTTTTATGGATATCAAAACTATGAGTTTGGATCCACTATTTTGTAGACATAGAGAAATACTGTTTCATACGATCTAAATTCGCCGACCGTGTAAAATCTCTTTCTTGATTTTCTCATTCCAATCAAGCAATTTTTATTTTTATTTTTGCTAAGTTGCAAATTGAATTATTAAGGGAAGGATGAAACACCGAAGAGAAGGAAAAATAAGAAACAAGAAGACCAAAAGAAAAAAGAGCACACGCTATCTCAAGTTAGGAGATAGCGGATTGCATAGAGAAAAGAACTCAATTGCTTTATTGAAATTTTGATTCCAATAAAGCAATTGAGAGGGTACATTAGCTGGCATGAGATTTTAAATGGCGAATTTAGATTAAATGAAACGGTCTCTTCAATTGCAATTATACTATATTAAGCCAAGATGTTTTTTGCTTTAATTTTGACCGATAGTTATGATTTTGACAATTAGTTATTCTTTTTTTTAAATCTTTTTAGTTTTATCCCCACTTATGTCATGCAAACTAATTATATCTTTTTTCAAACCCCACCTCTACTACCCACTTCTCAAACATTCACTTTTTCATTTCTGCAACTCTCTTTTTATCCAAACTCTACCATTTTCTTTCTCCTCCACTTCTCCTCTTTTACTTCTATGTGATTAGCTCTTATAATACATAAACCGGTACTCTTATAATTTTTTCTACTTTTGCTTTCTTTCTAAAATTTATGGATATTTTTTTCATGCATTAATATTTAAGTTGTAGTGTTGGCCATAGCTGTACTAAACACGGGTTATAATGCTAGTAAAGCAATTGAGAGGGTGCATTAGGTGGCATGAGATGGCGAATTTAGATTAGATGAAGAAGGTATCTCCTCTTTCGATGAAATAGTAATCCGGACTCCAAAAGAATATATAGTTTCCTATTTTGAATACATTAATCTTGATCACATCCCTAGGGAGATGAATGGGCGGCGGCTCGTTGGCAAAAACGAGCTACCCTATAGGTTGTGACTTTAGTTGGGAATATGGGATTTTAGGCTAAGGGACTAGGGTATTCTTCTGTGATGCTTTGTTTCTACCAATCTACCTTTCCTGCTGTTTCAATGATATTCACTGTTCTAAAAAAATACTTTGTAAAAGTTTTCGACTAGAACACAGGGATCGCTGTAGATCATGGCTTAAACCTATTCACTATCGCCAATACGACTCAGTTTCATCTAGTTTTAAAACCATGGCTGCCTCCATGGGGAAAGGGAAGAGGTTTTCACTTGGGCTGAGTTTTTATGGGTTTTGAATTGAGTTAATAAGAAAAAGAGAAAGGAAAGAAAAGAAAAAACACGAGACCAATGGGGGTGGATGGAGGGGTGTAAATGGTTCTTATATGCTGGATACAGATCTAAATTCAATTGAGCATCCGGATCCTATGCTAGACAGAATTAAATCCAAACCTGCAACTGGTTTGAAGACCCCGCAAACAACTACTACGTATTACATAAAAATTACCATCATTTCCTTGGAACTATATCCATATCCATGTTTTTCTATTGGTATCAGATGCTCGAGTTTGTAATGCTCATCTAGATGCCAAGTATGGTCGTATTCAAAATTAATTTGGGTTCTATTATTAAAACCATAATCCCAATCAACAAAACACATCAAATGGAGAAGACATAATATCCTGCCACAGCCAAATTCAAATAGTATCATTCTATATTCTCTCACAACCTACACTACTATGGGGGTTCATGGCAATCAAACGTACACCACAAAAATCTCTAAACTCAATTCAACTTGGATTGAATTGGAGTCCATGCCCTTAAAACAAAAATCTTGTCCAATCCCACATAAACCACCCAACACCACAAACCTTCAACAGTACTCCTCATCCTCATCCCCAATCACCCTTTGATCAAAAGACACATCAAGAAAATAGAGCAAAACGACCAGAACCAAGCAACAAACAAACATGGGTATGGGCCCAAACATCCACAAGAACATTGGGAAGGAGAAGTAAAAGGCCCGCAACCCCAGTGACCAAAATAAGCTTGCCCTATTAACAGCCGTCCAAACATAATCTGCCGAGAGGTGGGGTGACCTCTCCACGTTGATGAGAATGCTTGCATGGCTGTAGAACCTTATGGATTGCACGTTGAATAGGAATGCCACCAGGAAGCATAACAAGATGGAGAAGGACTTGATTGCAAACAGTAGATCACTTGTGTCACCGTAGACCAGCCCGTGTCTACGGACCATTGACATGCCGCCACCCCCGGTCATCAGCACGGCGATCAGGGAACTGAGCATGATCGCCATCGTCGCCAAAAGTGTGGATGCCATTATGCTGTTTCTTAGTGTTTGGACTGCAAGGATCCCGTTCTTGGACGTGTTCTATGTGCATCAATAAAAATTAACCCAATGTTTTGAAAACTAGACCAAACCAAACATCATGTGCTACAACACTTAAGAATTACCTATATATGTTGTGGTCATTGTATAGTATAAATGTAGAATAACAATAAAATGATTGAAAGAGAAGAATTACCTGCATCATAGCTCGGACCCATATCTGACGGTTCAACGCATTGATCCCCATGACTGTCTTCTTGGGGTACTTTGCGACGCGATGGAAGAGCCATATGTTGTAGGCCACCATCACAGAGATGCCCATGGGCACCAGAACAAAATCAAGAATTTGCTTCTTCATTGTTGGTGCTAAGGTGTAATAGACCTGGTTAGATCGTCAGTTGATGAATCAGCTATATTTTTTGGGGGGTTTTCCCTTTTGCAAATCACTTGGAATGCCCCCTTCGATGCATTTATGTTGTTGCATCTATCTAGATCCTTTGAATTCCCAAGAAAAAACAGTCAAAGATCCTTGAACGAATTGTGTTTCCAAATATGGACATAAATAAATAGGATTTGCATTCACCTAGATATATGGGGAATCCTATTTGTGGTAAAACCATATTTTTTTTTTGGGATTCAGCGAGAGATCCCTCAAAGTATTACTTTGTTGCAAACAATACATAAAAATGGAATCTCATTAATGAGATTTTCAAATAAATTCTAAAAATACACAAATAAATTTCAAAATAACGCAAATAAATTTCAAAAAACGCAAATGATATTTAAAAAATGCAATAAATTTCAAAAGAACGTAGATAAATTTAAAAAGATAAAAATAAATTTTAAAAAATATAAATAAATTTCAAAAGATGAAAATCAATTTCAAAAGATTCAAAATATTTTCAGAAGATCCAAATAAATTCCAAAAAAATGTAAATAAATTTCAAAAGACTCAAATAAATTTCAACAGACATAAATAAAATAAAAAAAATGCAAATACATTTTCCAAAAGTAAGATAACCCAATTTTCCAAATTAGCGAACAATGTGGCAAAAAACTCAAGTATTTTTTGTCAAAAACTCAGTTAAATTTATTTCAAGAAATACAAATAAATTTCAAAAACACAAATAGATCTAAGAAAATACAAATAAATTTGCCAAAAACACAGAAGGATTCGTTTAAAAAATCAGTTAAATTTTTTTAAAATGGAGATAAATTTGTCAGAAACTCACCTATAAATTTCAAAAAATCAAATAAATTTAGATAAATTTGTTTATAACTCAGATAGATTTGTTCCAGAAATCAGATAAATAGCCAAAAACTCGGATAGATTTGTTCAGAATTCAGATAAATTTGTTCCAGATGTAATATAAATAACCAAAAACTCAAATAGATTTGTCCAGAACTCAGATAAATTTGTCTAGAACTCAAATAAATTTGTTCCAGAAGTCAGATAAATAGCCAAAAACTCAAATAGATTTGTCCAAAACTCAAATAAATTTGACAAAAAGCATAAAACTCAATTAAATTTGACTTTGACTGGAATGGGGATGGACTTCTAGTGAGCCAGGTTGAACCTGACCTGGAACCAACCCGGAACTGCTACAAAGCCTAGGCCCACTTTCTTCTTCTTCTTCGTTTTGAAATCAAAAACAAAAAAAGCCATTTTTCGTTCGCCTTCTTCCTCGATTTCGGCGATGGCATGGTGCGGCCTGTTTTCTCTATCAACGGGTCACGAACCCAGGTTCCAAGTTGTTTTCTCCGAAAACTCCGGGCTGTCTTCTCCATCAACGGTGGCGAAATCGGCCTTCACCCGAGTCACGAACCAAGGTTCCAGATCGTCTTCTCCGATCTGTTCGGTTCTGTAATAGGAAACCAGAATCACCCTTCCATCTTTCTACTGCAGGCAACGAGCCCAGCACTTGCCAGGCCGGATCCTCTTCATTGTCTTCTCCGGTATCAACCAGAACCATCAAGAGTCTAAGTCGGTGTAAACCAACTCCTCTGTAGCCATATAGGAACTGCGATGGCATGGCGCAGCCTCTCTTCTCTATCAACGGGTCACGAACCCAGGCTCCAGACTGTCTTCTCCAAAAACTCTGGGTTGTCTTCTCCATCAACGATGGCAAAATCGGCCTTCACCCAGGTTCTAGATCGTCTTCTCCGATTTGTTCGGTTCTGTAACAGGAAACCAGAATCACCCTTCCATCAATCTGCTACAAGCAATGAGCCTAGCACTCGCCAGGCCGGATCCTCTTCACTGTCTTCTCCGGGATGGATTGAAGAAGAAGAAGAGGGAGATTGAATGGAAGATTTAAATTTTTAAATTTTTAAATTTTATGCCTAATCAGTTGAAAGGGCAAATCAGTCATTAAAATTTATGAGGTGGCGTGTCTAGGGATCTCTCTCCATGAGCTGACGTGTTTAAGGACCTCTCGCCGAAATGTATCCAAGCTGCATGGACTACATACCTTAGAGGAAAAGTTGATAGACTAGAAGCCTTACAAGTCCTATATGAGGGACCTTTCGCTAATTATCTCTCTCTCTTTTTTTTTTTTTTTTTTTTTGTAACAGATTAATAGTGGGATGAGAGGATGGGTTTGAAGAAGATAATAGGAGGTAGGAGAAGGGGTGGGAAAGGAAAGATGAGAAGCGCTGCAGGGGTATACAGCTGCGGTGTTTCATGAGATGTTCTTCTTTGAATGAAAGTCATTTATGTGTTCAAGGGTCACATATCACATTCATCAGAAACTCCTAACTCTGGACATGAAGCCTTGAATTTTTTGATGGTTTTCTAATTGCAGCTACTTTTTGTGAGATTGAATCTAACTGTTGGTAATGGTTGGCTAAAATGAGTGGGAATGGATTGAATTTGTCTAAGTTGGCACTACCATATATACAAAATAAAGTGGGTGACAAAATGATTTCTAGTGAATGTGGGTTTTTTCTAAAGAAATCAAAGTGGGTTGTTGATTGAAGGAAAACCCTCTCTAGTGCCCCTGCCTACCTATGTTTACCAAATTACCATAGTGCATTGGACGTGGATATCAATTCTATTGGGCCATGTAGAGATGTTTCCATTTATTTCATGGATTACTTCTGCATACTAACTTTTTTGCATTTTTTTCTCAATTAAAAATTGTAAACAGAGATTGTAGTTGACACAACGATTTGGAAATTACGGATGGAGTGAACCTTTGGTGTGGACGAATGTGACAAAGACTAAGATCCCGTATTAGCAGAATGTGACGGATTGTGGTTTCTTTGCCATTGCGTACGCAAAGCATTATATACACTGTCGCCTGATAAGATTCACACAAGCCGACATTTCATATTACCAACGAAAGATGTTGATTGAGATCTTTAAGAGAAGCTAGCTAATGAACGCTGACAAGCTAAAGCTTCCTCCTTTACCAGGTCAACCAAGTTTTGTTGCAGTAGATGATGGAAAGGATCTATGAAGTGTGATCTTTGGGTTTTGGTGAAGTTGTTGTTTGGATGTATAGTATGGTGAAGTTGCTTTTAGGGTGAAATTGATGTATTGACCTATTTGTTTAATTTGGTGAAATTGGTGTATATATAAAAGTTGCATTGAACATTTTGAAGTACCAAATGCTTCTTGGTTGTTTTTCGTTTTTAAATTGTATATATGGATATAAAGCCACTGTTTGTGTAATTGTTTTCTGTAGACATAACAAAGGTTATATATGCATGGAAATCACAGGTTATATGTACATGGAAATCACAGGCGTTGTTATTCATCATAATTGTTAACAGAAAATACATGGGTTCAATGTAAATGCTTTGAAATAAGAACCATGCCAGCGTCACTTTCGACTGATTATAGTTATTGGTAATTGTCTCTAGCGACCCTTACATATTAATTTCCATATAAATCAGAGAAAACCTGCATCTCAATCGACCCATGCATAAGATTAGAAAACTTTACCAACGTCCCTATCGACCGTTTATAGTTATAAATAAGCGTCCCTAGCGACCCTTAGAGTGTTGAGCAAACCTAACATTTGTTGTATTACTTCATATCTAAGGTCGACCCAATGTACTGAACATTATTCTCTAAATCAACTGGTGCCAACGTGATGTACATGAGTAATAATATAAGGAACATTATTCATTAACAAGTACCAAGGTGTCATCAAGATGTAATATTTGAATGTACAGATCCAAAATGCCATTACATTTTTTCTCAATACATTGTTGTTTGTATGCAAAAACAAAAAGCCATTAAAAAACATGTGACATAAGACATCAAAAAACAAAAAAACAAAAAAAATAAAATGGTGCCTCTACTGTGGAGCAGGAGGATTACAGCAGCTCCCCCGATTGTGTCCTCTCTCTTTACAGTTGGAGCAAGTTGCAATCCTTCTCTTGCGGTTGTGATCTTTCACCAGGACTGTATTCTTCTTTGGCCGGCCTGGCTGCTTACTTGCTAACGGGGAAGAACCCGTTAGTGTTTTAGAGCAAAGTACAAACTCCACATTTCCATTGGTTTGTCCCAAATAATAGCATATGCACTTTAATGTTCTCCACCAAACAATGACATATGGCTTTAATGATGTTCAAGATGTGAAAATATCCTATAGAGGGGAAGCAAGTCGAGAATGGTTGTTTTTTTTTTCTTTTTTCTTTTTAAGAAAATGGGAATGAGAGATGAGTTCCGTGCATTTATAAGCATTTTTTGCAGGGTCGATAGAGACCCTTATCTATAGAAATAAAGGTCGATTGAGACCCTACAAAGAACGTGAATAGGGGTTCTGTGAAGGCTAAACTGAACTACAAGGTCTCAATCGACCACTAACAATGCAAATGAAAGTCTCTATCGACCATAGAAGAGAATATTGTTAAAAAAAAATAAGTTTTTCGATGAATGTGACTGGCATGGTTTGGTGTATAAGAGCACTTAAAATGATCTTTTTGGTATAGTGGTCACATAATCTATATTTTTGGATAAAATCCTCTATTTAAAATATAGTATTTTATTTATTGGGGATTTTACTAAAAAAATCACTTTATATGGTCAGTGCACCAAACATGGAGCTTTTGCCAAATACGTACCAAACAGGGAATCCGTAGAGAAAAACTAACTTCTTTTATGTTTTTTTTTTTTTTTTTCGGTAGTTGCTATCTACCTTCATTTTCCGTGTTGATGGTCGACGACGACCCTCGCTATTACAAGTGAGGGTCGCCGTCGACCTTGAGCAGGCATAAACTCCTCATCTTCTTCCTTCCCTCTCTTTCCTGAATCCAATCCAATGATATCATTGGACTTTGAGGAGGTTTTCTCACATCTTTTCCACAGGGAGGAAGTGTCTAAAACATAATTTGGCATCTTTTCCTTGTTAGTGGTAACTAGTTACAAAAATAATTGCATTAGACAAAGCGTCACTAGCGCATAACCCGGTTTAGCCATGTGATTGGGTATGTCCTGGTGTCACTAGTTCAAGAGGATCTACAAATCAGGACATCTTTGAATCAATTACTGGGCCAAGCATCACTTGAAATGGTCCTTCTCTCCGGGACCATGCATCAGGTGGACCCCATCATTTATTACCATCTTAAGTCTTAATCACTCATGCAAACATGCTTGTTTACTGCTCAAAGCATATGAGTTGAATAGAACCAAAAAGAAAAAAAAGAAGGAGAGATATGAAATGGAGATCTTTGACAGATTGGATGGAAGGTATTTCATTAGTGTAGAATTTGGATAGATGTCTGCAAACAGTCCAATTCATAAATGTAATGATAAGAGTAAGAGGATAAGAGTAAGAGGAAGGGTGCGGGAGACTCTTACTCCATTAATGTATTAGGTGGACACTTCCAAGTTTTAATAACAAACAAGAGTCCCTCATCATTCTCTGTTTTGACACATCTACATTCATGTTACCAGGTTATAATGCGCTGCAGTAATTACCCACGTAAAAGGGTACACACGGACCTGGACTCGAAATACAGGACTAGTTTAAGGGACCCGAGCCCAACTGGATCGACCTTACTGGATTTAGAGTCTAGACCAAGTGGACCCATACTAATTATATTATATTATTTTATTTGATTGTATATCATTATATTAAGCAACATTTGATTGGGTTTAAAAAAGAGATGAAGAAGATGAGTTTATGCTTGCTTAGGATCGACGGCGACCCTTATTTATTATACTTCTGGTCGGAATCCACCCTCTCAAAGAAAATGCTGGTCGGAAAAAAGATAAAAAAAAAAAAGTTAATTTTTTTTGGTACAAATTTTATGTTTGGTTGGACTATGGCTGAAATCGCCAGTTGGGCAGTTGGGCACACTGCCACGAAAATTGAGTTGTGGTTTTTGTTATAGACCCATTTTTCCCGGATATGCCCAGGATTGGATTGTCCATTGAGAATCGTGGGCTTACATTTATCATCAAATCATATCCTCAGTGGGATCCACATTCGATTGAAATGCTGATGGGAATGGGGGTATTAAAGGCCGGTGTACGAACACTGACCGAATGTCTTTTCTCACATGGATATGGTGTACCTCTCTCTCTAATTGCTATTAGATATCCTATGCCTATCCACTGTCGCCCGTTGGCCTGTGTGGTATAAATCCCATGATCCGATTCGCCTGTTTGGTCTAACCAGGTCTGCGGTGGCACACGGGAATAAAATTTTTTAAAAGAGATGAGGTTTTTTTTTTTTTTTTTTTTTTTTTAAAAGATGGGTGATACGCATGAAACTTTTAGTGCCTGCTTTGTTGCATGTCTGGCAAGTCACATGCATCATTTTTTGTGGCATCATATAAGATCGTGAACTTAAACAGCTGAAATGATCCTTAATAGCAGGAGTTGTGTGACAAAGTTACTCTTTGAATAGGTAGGAGTCACGTTGGAAGGTTGTTAGCTTATTTGGTGGCATGTTGCCCACTGCTTTGGGCAAATGTAAACGGTACATTCATTGCATACTTGATATTCATGTGGAAGCTTTTGTATTTAAAGTAGTGTTTTTTATAATAAAAGAATCTTCATTAATTATCATCCAACAAAAAGGTTTTTTTTTTTTTTTGGTGCAATCTCCCATCTGAAATTATATCCCTTTATCTTTTCCTTTGAACAGTGTTGATATAGCTCGGGTTAAACAAAAAATTAATATCAATGGGATGTGACATTTCAAAACATGATGGTCCAAAGTGGCCTTCTCCGTTTTGACCAAATAGGAATCCAATCCCAATTCCTGTTGTATACCTTTGCCTACTTACTGTACGTACGGTCGACTGAACTGACCGCTAGAAGGCTTAGGCCTTAGAGCATTGGGTAATGTGAATACACGCTTGTACCACGGAAATTTTAAAAAATCATCAGAAACAAGAGCATTGAAGCCGTTTGGAAAATGTTTGGGATCACTTTGGTAAGTCTGGCTCACCTTTACAAACACTGGGGATTTTTTTCTTACTTTTGGTGTGATGTAAAAAGTTAATTTAAGAAATAACAAAAGTGAAGGGGTCAAATGAAAATGTGTTTTTTATTTTATTTTTACAAGATGTCTTCTTCAC
This sequence comes from Cinnamomum chago, assembly GCA_038049695.1. NCBI lineage: Eukaryota > Viridiplantae > Streptophyta > Magnoliopsida > Laurales > Lauraceae > Cinnamomum > Cinnamomum chago. The sequence goes on from CP142456.1 coordinate 12,114,089, forward strand.
TTTTTTAAGTTAATGATTTTTTTTATTATTTAGTAGAAAAAAAAAGAATTTCATTTTAAATGAGTGGTGATATTTAAAATTTTGTAGTTTTTGACGTGACACAATTTTTTTCATGTATCTGAAATTTAGCCTATCATGTCTGAGATTATTCTCATGTTTGGGTTAGTAAATTACCCTAACAAATTATAAGTCTTTGAACCAAGAGGACTACCCTTTAAAGCCTGTTTGGATGTATGGTGAATTGAAGTATGGTGAGGTGAAGCATTAAATCAAGAGAGAATAAAATTTAAGGTGTTATGATTGTGTTTTGTTTTTAATTGTTGAGTATGTAATCTTTTTTACTTTTTGTATAGAAAAGTAGAGTTTTTTTGTCTTTTAGTGGAGAAATGATGTAGCTTTTTTGACTTTTTTTAAAAAATTCGGAGGAAATTTTGAAATTATTTACTTTTGATATGACCCATTGTCTGGATTCACTTTACTTCACTTTTACTAATTAAGTGCCAAACACGCCCATAAGTCGAATCTACTAAACTAGTATAAATGCACACCAAAAAATTTTAGAATCGTTTCAAACACAAGACATGTAAAGCAGGCCTGACTTTTGCCACTCCAACTCTTTCGGGGATGAGAAAGTTGTGGTTTATGACCGAGCGTTGGAAGTCACGGGAGACTCTAATGGAAGGTTGTTTAAGTTTTCAAGAACTTGAAAGTTTTTAATTTATTTATATGTTTAAGATCTTAAAATTCTAGTAAATAAAGAAATAACTTTAATATGAATCTCAAGATTTCTATTAAAGGCTCCATGAGAAAAGGGCTTAACAAGTATAGATGGGACCTAAGTCCGGACAGTTTCTTACCAAAACAAATAAAAATATGTTCCTCACAGTGCAAAATCTATTTTCCGAATTCATTTCTGTGAAGTTTGGTAGTTTTAACTTTCATTAGCATCTTGGATCTCAATTAAATGATTAGTAGCAATTGGATAAGTATTTAATTTGGGTTATAGTGCCACATCATCTATATCTTCCATGATTTACTTCTTAAAATTTTCTAATATTCAGCCATACTCTAAGCCACTCAATTTTATATTAGTTATTTAAAAATTTGCTTGAATCAGTGTCATTCATGACTAAATTGATCAAATATGAGAGGGGGGTTAGCCACAAGCTCTAGTGCTTTGAAGTTGACCATAAAATTAGAACTCTGTAAGCAATAATAGTTAACATCTTAAATGCAAGTTTAAATTAGCTTTTACTCAATGTCTCATCAACAATTAATCTTGTTTGAGAAAGTGCAGTTGTTTAGCTGCAAAAGTGCAGTTGTTTAGTTGGTTTGCAACTATGTTTCTCACCCTTGCTCGGGGTTCTAACTTTGGATATGCCCTCTCTTCCTGCATGTTGTGGCTTCCTTCCTACATGTGTGGGCTATCTTCTCATGTGTGCAGACTCCTTTCCTACATGAGTCGGTTGTCTTCCCAAGTGTGAGGGCTCTCTCCTTGGTCTGAGCCCCCTTGAGTGGTCTACCAAAAAAAATAAACAATCAATCTTGTTCGTTAGTCATGCCTTGATACATTTACTATGAAGTCGAGAAAATCTACGTTTGACCATTATAAATCTCTAAAGATTAGCCCCAGGTCCGACCTACCTCACAGAATTTAAATTCCTTATCATTGCAGATTTACATACTAATATCATTGTTTATTAGATATATGCAACGATGCTTATCGACATCCATGTTATTCCTCATGTATACGTACAAGTACAAATTCGTAGTGAGGAATTTTTGTTGCCAGTAAGGAATCCTCAATTTATGGATTCCACATGGATTTCTCACCTTTTACTCACACTTCCTCCACACTACAGATATGGTGATGTCCATGCTGAAGCCTCCCCTGACCCCTAACAAATGATTTGGAAAATTCTTTATTGTTTTATAGCACCTGTGCACATGTACATGTTAATGTGTTAAGTACGTTTATGTGATCGTGGTTCGGCACAATGTATGGCGTGAATGTTGGTGCACAAGTTTGAATCCCTAACTTAAAAAAACATTTCTTCTGCTGCACGGATATAGTATTAGTCGTAGTACCCCCACTAAAAGCAACAAGAGTGGGCTGAATTGAAAATCAATTTTAATCTTGTTTTTGGAATGCACTGGTTTCAAAAACCTGACCAAGTAATCAGACCAAAACCAAAATTTGGTTAGGTATTTCTGGATTTGGCCAGGTTGGGGCAGTCAAAGCCCAAAACCCAAACTAAAAATGAATTTGGTTAGGGTTGGGTCTAGATTGGGCTTGACTTAAAAGTAAAAACTCCAATGCTTATTGTTGGAAATTCGGGTTGGGTTGAAGGACCAGGGCTCAGTTTGGCCCAAATATAGAACATGGCTCGATACCATTTATACCAACGCCCAACTCAAGATCTGGGGCCTAAGGTTGCCTGCCTGCAAGCTGCAACGCTACCACCCTTATTTTACCAAAGCATTTGATTTTATGTGTTATTGTATTGTTTCTGTGTGTAGTTCACAACCTATATATAGGGCAGAGAATCAACTAACAACGAAGAAAATCAAACAAACATAAGAAGAAAGAGAAAAAAAATGATGACACACTTAACAATAATAGCTCTTATTAAATCCAAATGAAGTAGAACAACTAAACCAGTTGCCCCACAGCACTTGTGAAGATACATAGAGAGTAGTAATATCAGTACTGAGAGAAAGAAAGGCTACAATCAAAGCTTGAAAGTTGATGCAACAAAGAAACCATGCTAGTAAGTCATAGATGTCACGACTCCAATGCCACTGTTGCGGTCGACAGAGGGTGCTCTCTAGACGTGGTGAGGAGGTGGTGGGGGTGGGTACAGATAAGGAGGCGGATGGTGATAAACATGGGGTGGTAGGGGTGTAAATGGGGTTTTGGGTGGTGGGGAAAGTAGGGGTATGGGAGGTGGGGGATGGGTGTAAGTTTCAGGTGGTGGAGGGGGATGGGTATAGATGTGATTGGGAGGTGGTGGATGCGAGTAAGGAGTATGAGGTGGTGGAGGGGGGTGGGTATAGATGTGATTGGGAGGTGGTGGATGCGAGTAAGGAGTATGGGGTGGTGGAGGGGGATCCGTATAGATGTGTTTGGGAGGTGGTGGATGCGAGTAAGGAGTATGAGGTGGTGGAGGGGGGTGGGTATAGATGTGTTTGGGAGGTGGTGGATGCGAGTAGGGAGTATGAGGTGGTGGAGGGGGGTGTGTATTGATGTGTTTGGGAAGTGGTGGATGCGAGTGATGAGTATGAGGTGGTGGAGGGTGATGTGTATGGATGTGTTTGGGAGGTGGGCTTTTCAAGGGTGGATGGGCATGATTTGGTGGAGTGGGGTGGTGATGGTGGTGGTGGTGGTTGTGGTGGGGATGAAGAGGTGGCGGTGGCTTATGGTGGTAAGGAGGAGGTGGGTTTCCTTCACAAAAGGAGGAGACTGCAGCTAAAAGGAGAACATGGAACAGGAGCCAAGCAGAGAAACCCATGGTGTTTTCTACTCTACTGACCAAAGACACCACTGCTTTGCTTATATAGAAATTAGGAGGACTCAAAAGGACAAAGAAGACCTTACATTAAATACTATTCACCAGATTCACTACTTTTCTTCTTGGTAAAGACCAGTCTCACCACTTACCACTGGTCAAAGTAATCCTTTAAAAGCTTTCACAATTCCTTCTCTCCCCATTCTAATTTTAGGGCTTTTAAGAGTTCTTTTAGGGCTTTTAGAGTTAGGATAGACCTGTATGTCCAATCTCATTGAAGTTTGAACACCTCATATGCAAGAAGTTCAATTTGAAACTTTAAGCACCAAACAACATAAAATCTTAATTTTCTATAAGGAATCCAAAGTGTACCAAACAACATTGATACCAATTCAATGAAGAAAAAAATTCGCACCATATAAGAATTTATAAATTTCGCAAAAGTTATTTTTTAGGGTTTACATTTCTATTTTACTGACGTGACAATTTTCAATATCCGCAGAAATGGTGTGTACACTTTATGTTTGTGTACACATCCTTTCCGCGAAAATATGAAATTGTCATATTAGCAAATTCCCTAGAAATGGGAACCTCAGAAAGGGATTTCAGTGGAATTTAAAATTTTATGTTTGGTGAAATTGATTCTAATGTTGTTTGGTGCGACTATAGATTCCTTATTGAAAATCAAATCAGTCATGACAGAAATAATACTCATCACAGAAGTAATCATCATACGTATATCCAATTAATTAAATAAAAGAGAATCGTAATGTAATGGTGATGTTTTGGGTTGAGATGGAAAAGAGGGAGGAAATGAGATTACATAAGAGGGGGAAGTTTTCTTTCTCATTCCCCACATAGGAAATTAATTTTCAGCACTAAGTAAATGGTGATAAGGCATACTTCAAATTGGTGTGATAAGGCCATGGTAGAATTAGGGGAATTTTGGGCCGTACTTGATTCACAACTAATCTCACTATTTACAGTACAGGAATCCATTGATTTCCATTATAGATATGTTTGTTTATGCATGAGATTATAAAGTTGACTAAAACAACACCCTTTATTTTAGGATTGTGATTTATCATCTGGTGAAGGTGTTTCACACTTTCCTCTTGTTGGGCAGAAACGACTGATAAAAGAAAAGGAACAGATTCCTTTCAAGACTGAAAATGTGAGACTTGTCGGCTAAAACAGAGGAGCCTTTATTATTCCTGAAAGCTCATGGGAACTGTATGAATTTCTTTCTATTTTTTCACTCAACATACATACAAGAAAAATCGTAGACCATGGCCATGGCCATAAGAATAGGGAGTGTAGGAATAGGGAGTGTAGGAGAGAGAGAGAGAGAGAGAGAGAGAGAGAGAGAGTATTCATATGAAAGTTGTTTATACACTTTTTGGGGAAAAGAAGGTGCTATAAGATGTATTTTATGCTTGTGGTCTCCATCTCCCTTGTCATTTTAATGCTCCCTTACTGTCATTTTAATGCATGAGCCAGCTCATTATCGTGTCTAAGAGAGAAGGTCATGTGCATTGCACATGAAAGACAAGTTGAAAAGTCTCTCCTTATTAAACAAAGATAAGAGGGTTTGTGTAATCTAGGATCTTGAGAATTCCCTTGCTGTTCAATTTTCCACCTTTTGGGGGAAAGAGTTTTTCGCCACAAGTAAGGAAAAGGCATATTCTTGATAGAATTTGCGGTGAGAGAAAAATGAAATTAAGTGAAAGGACGTGGAAAGCGGGATTAAGAACGTTGGGAGAATTCTGTTCAACATGAAATCACTCTACCTAAACAAATGAACAATTCTATATGAAATATTTTTCTAAAAAGTTAGAGGATAAATACTCCAATTTTCTTTTCTCTATTTTTGCAAGGAGAATCGATGCACCAAAGAGTGAAAATTGATAAATGTAAATAATTTACGATATTTTTTATTATTAAAAAATTACTAGCGTTGCACAAATGTGTCCTAAAATTGTTTTAACAAGATGACTTCAATTATATACATACTATTATATGTATGCTGATCTGTTCTATAAATTTAGTCAGTAATCTGATAAACTTTGTGATGTTGGAAGATAATAAATCAATTAGATCATATAGATCTTTTATTTTTTGCACCCAAAATAGATCATATAGGTTAAGTTCTGGAAAGTGCTTCCAGTTTATGATCATATAAAGGGAGGATTAGGGGTTAGTAAGGTCTTGAATTAAATTATGAGTGGGCAATAACTACAAACCAATCAATCACCATTGGTTTAAAGGGTTCAAAATGTAAACAGCTTTACAAGTGAACCGATTCAACGGTGAATAATCAGCGGATTGGTATCAAATTTGAATACCTGGAAGTCAACAGAGAATATATAGGTGTTCATGAAGGTTTAAATTGATGATGGATGAAAATGAGGACACATTCCCTTTCTATATATAGTTTTGGCTTCAATGCCTACAAATTACATGCCTACGTCTAAAAACTGTGAAAACTTTTTTTCTTAGTCTCGTCCTGAATGCATTCTAATCATAGTGTAAAGTGGGTTTTAATGATCTTTTATAAAACTACAGCTAAAAAAAATCGATACAGTTTAATGATCATCTAAATTGTCTACCACCAAAAATCTGCATTTCTTGGGTTTTTGTTTTCACAGTTTCAGGAAAAGCAACTCAAAAAAAATAAAGAAATCACCAAATTAAAATTAGTTCAAAACTTTTGTCTCTCCACACAACCAAAAGGTGTTGAACCAAATTATAAAAAATGGTGACTCCCAAAGAAAATCAAGTAGGCCATAACACATTCACTATAAACCATTAATAGTAATAACAAAAGTAGAACATCAAGCACCCATTTGAAAGTTGGTGGAGTGACACGAGATATGGTTTTGTGTTCAAAATTCACCTCAGCTTTGCCTGGTGTATGTTTGTATCGGTTAGGTGGGTGCCACTAGGGATTAGTTCTTTTGGGTTAAAGACAAAAAAGAAAAAAAAAGGAACGAAGAACATCAAGCGAAGCAAAATAATATGTTTAAAGTATTTTAAATAGAGAAATATTCAAGTGAAAACTAGTTCTCACATATTATATCAGAACTATTTTACGGGACCCAACGAGCAATCCATCCAAATGTAACAACCAATAAAAAATCGCTTGATAGTCACTAATTCCAAGGATTGGCAGACATCCGAACGGACTGAACCGTTGGATTGATGGTTGAATAATTTTTTAGTATGAAGCCGTTAAACTTGTGGGCCGCGGATGAAGGGGTTAGGGGCATAAGTTTGGGGTCAAACTTGATCATTGGGGTGGTCTCACATAGATCTTTCCATCCCCTTGGTCTCATCTCCAAATGGGGCCTACAATTGAGCCCCACAAAAAAATTCTCATATAATATGTGAGAACAGTTATTACCCTTTTAAATATATGCTTAAAATTAATAGACCTCATGAGAGGCCTAACATCGGTATTAAAGTTGGGCTTGGTGACAATAATTTAAAAGAAAAATATATTGAGCCAATTTCAAAGGTGGGCCTCCTAGTGATACAGGGAGACCATCACCAGCCACACACAACTTTTCCTGTTAGTAAAATCAAAATCAGAATACAAGTAGGCATATTTGGACAGAAATGCACAGCTTCCTATGATGGCATAGGTACGTACCCATCTTCTCGGGCCTTCTACAGCTTTCCCTGCAAAACCCAAAGCTTTTGTTGGAAGATAATGCACGGCTTTGCTTTTCTTTTTCCTCTTGGGAAGCATCCCAAAAACAGAGCCAGAGGGAGACCAAAATTCAAAGTCTATGTTTAGGGCTGTTAGACAGTAAGATTTAGAAAAGCCCTCTCTCTTACTTGGGATTTTTAAGCTGATGCACCAACTGTGTGTAGTGAAAATTTATGACTCAAATGCTCTCTGTATGTATGTGATCTCGCACAAATCACACATTAAAATCGTCATCTATCACAAAAGATTCATTCTGGAAACTAAAATTTGTGATATCCAATATTAAGAGGGCATTTGGATCAGTTTTCGGGGCATTCTTTACTTAAATTTAAAGAATTCTTATCTAAATCCTACATCATTGGGCGTTCTAGAAAAACCTCTCTTGTAGATATATTTTGATCAACGAGATTATAAATTATATGAGGCAATGATGTTAATAATATTTAAAAATAAAAAATGACTACAATCCACTACACCAAAAATCGGAAATTGGAACGGAAAAGCGTTCCTAATCCTCCCGTTCCTAATCCGTTAAACCGTTCCAGTTTCCGTTCCAATTTGGATTAGGAACGGTTGGTACCAAATTGGAACGGAAATTGGAACGGTTTAACGAATTAGGAACGGGAGGATTAGGAACGCTTTTCCGTTCCAATTTTCGATTTTTGGTGTAGTGATCACCCTTAAATGATTTAACAACTAAAAAAATCTCGGATTAAAGAAATTTGAAATTTAGAGGTTACATCTGAAATTGGAAGGGTTAAAACTGAAGTTGATTCGGTAAGAACTTTAATATAAAATATAATATTTGTTGAGAAGAAAATGGTCACAACATTCACATTTGTAAATAAATTATAAAAAATTTATTCATTTGAAGGTAAAAAATATAGTGGTCAATCCAATTGTAATAATTGCATTAAACAAAATATCAAGTTTTAAACTCAATTGAATCATACGCAATGGATTGGCTTAGGATGATCTCCAGACTTAATAAAGAACTACCGAGGTCATTATAAACTTTTAAATATAAAACAAAATTAGGTTAATGGAAACATGTTAGGCCTAAGTCAAGTGCGAGTTACCTTCTAATGAAACAAAAGTAAGATAATTTTATAAACTCTTTTAATTTATGATAATTAATAAGAGCTTTGTCATGAGGCAGTTGGTAAAATAGATATAATCATTTAATTGGAGAAAGTTTTAGACAAAATTAATAGGAGTAACAATTTTGACCTAACTTCCCAACCCAACATGAACTCCCCCCTTTTAATATAAATAATCATATGCCTTGCACTCACTTGATCAAATCCCTCACTATCAGCACTACAGTAAGTGATTAATCCTTAGTTGTTATTATGGAAGGAATGTGCCTCACCACTGAATTACCAGTGAATTGGAAACTTGAATCCACTTGGTAATTCAAAGTTAGAGTTTATTTTTTTCATATGTTTGAACTAACATTTCTCTAACCCAATTAATCAATGGATTGGATTAAAGTTAATCTATGACATATGACCTCCTGACCCAACTTTACCTTGACCTCCCAACAATTTAACTTGAATGCGACTTATTAATTAAATGTTGAGTTAACCTTTATAACTTTAAAAAATATTTGGATTGACATCTTTATCATAATTAATGAATGAATAAACTTTAGGTCGAGTACACATACTACCGTGCACTATTCAACACATTCAATTCCATCTCCCTATCTTTTTATTATCACTTTTTCTTTGTCTATCATCCGTTTGGTGTGATGATTTAGATGGGTGATATTTGTAATCAAGTTTCTTTTATAGTAATTTGATAAATGATACCTACCAATCATTAACTCCTATCTTCAGACTGTCATTTTTTCATGGTACTTTTTTTTTTTTTATAACGAAGGGTGTCCCAGCCATTTGGGCAGAAATAATCCCTACGGGCCCTAGCCATTTGGGCCGAAATAATCCCTACGGGCCCTAGGGGAGCCAAGTAAATCCTTTGTGGCCCCAGTGTGATAGTGCAGTTTCGAACCCCGAGTGCAAACATCTTTTTTGTACTATCATTAGACTATCATTTTTTTTCATGGTACTTGTAATCATCTAATCATCTTTTTTGTGTGGAAGTTTAGATTAATTACATTTGGACTTACAACTTTTTTAATATCAATCAAATAGATAACACTTGTCAAACATCTATGACACTTTTAGATAATAAATAGGGTTTGTTCTTCCGTTTAATTCAAATACTCCTATTCATTTTTCATGTATTAGTCTCTCATCCTTACCTAATTTTAATTCATTTTTTTAAGTTAGTATATTGTATAACCCAAATCAAGTTAAGTCAACTCTAAGGGTGCTTAAGTCCATGTCAAAGACTATATGAATTCATCAATAATTTTCATTTCAAAGGTTTTACTTCTGCTTATTACTTTTTATATATGTATTATATTATACATATGTTTACAAAATAGAATATTGTATAAACTTATATAATTAAAAATAACCAACAATCATATAACCTAGAACCAAGTTAAAGTATATCAATTGCCTTTAAACAAAAGGGACTTGGACTTCTTTATTTCCCAAATAGATAGACTAAAAGTTGAATAAGAATATAAATGTGGTTTGAATCCGATTTATTGATAAAACATATTTTCGAAAATCAATGGAGCATGTTGAAATGGTTATTTTCTATATGAAAAACTACTTGATTATATATATATATATTATTTTCATATCTATTATTTTTATTTATTCTGATATTATTTTGAGATTTTTAATCTTATACTTTTGAGCATTTTCCATAAATATGATGAGCTTAGTTTTTAAATAAATTATAAAATTAATTACAAAATTATTTTTATATTGCAGTCATAAAATCTTTATCGGAAATGGGTGGCATAAGAGAAAGGTAAGATTATTATTTTATTTTTTTTGTGAAATTACATCATAGCCTAAAGTAATCTCATTTTTTATTTTTTACTATTTATTTAATAAATAAAAAATATCATAAAAAGATAAAAAATAGAAAATCATGAGAGAAAAATAAAAAAGAAAAACCAATTCTCCAAAATCTAATATAAAGAAAAAGTATATAGAAATTTTTTTGAATAATGCCAACTTTAAAACTTCCAACATGAACCCATCTTTAGGAATTTGGGTGGAGGGTCATGTTTAGAAATTACAGCATGTGGCCCCGCCTTTAGGAATTAGAATATGAGGTCCACTTAAAAAAAGTTTATTGTACATGGAGCCCATTGTATAAATCACTATCTAGAATACACTTTTAAAATCACAAACTTTTAAAATTTTCTAATCATAATAGATATATTAAGAAATTTAATTCAACTAAAGAAGACTCATTTTGACTTGGCTGGGTAGAGTTATTGAGCAAGGTGGAATTCTTATATCATTTGGATTCTTTAATCTCCTATCTATAATGGATATATTAAAATTTTAAATTCACCTAAAAAAAGGTTAACAAAAGAGGGCTCTCGATGTAAATCTTGAAATTTCTCTCCAATCAAAGTAGAAATCGAAATTGAGCTCCAATTTTAAAATCAATTGCGAAATCGGACTCCAATTTGCAATCAATTTCGAAATCGGACTCTAATTTGAAAATCAAATCCTATACCTATAATATATATAATAATAGAAAATTAACAAGATAAGTGTGTGAAGGGATGAGATTAGTCATGGTTAACCCCTCCTATAGAAGGGGAAGAGATATAAGATGAGGTGGATGCCCTTTCTAAGGACAAATTGCTTAAAATGATCTTGTACACAAAACTTGGCCTCATCATCTTTTCTATTGGAGCACACCTAGGGATGCGAACGATTGGCTCTAGAGCCAGATTCATCTTTATAAATTTTTACTTGGATTTATTTTTGAATTTGATACGGAACCTATGTGTTGTATTTAGATCCAATATTAGTTGAAAAATAAAAGGAAAGAGATCCGGCTCCATATGTAGATCCTAAATAGGACGTGGAATGCATTAGTATAATTAGGCAGAAGGCTTCAATATAACTTTTAAAATATGAAAGTGAAGGTACTAAATGGTGAATGATACAATTCAGTGGGCCCACGTAGTGAAATATCAACCCCGATGTCCAAGGGGAAGAGGGGGAAGAGGTATCTCATCTCACATGGCCATCCAACGATAGTTCCTTGGGTAGATAAGTAGTCCTACATGTACTGTACCACTAACCCGGAAAATAAAAACAAAATAAAATAATGCCAATAGATCATTCTAATACCCTAATTGAAGAGACTCAAGTTTAATAGCTTTAAAAGACATCATTTTTTGCATTTTAATTTAATGGCGAGTAACATCTGGATGAGTGCTTGATTTACAAATGCTGCAATTCATTAGACATTATTAGGTATGAGGGGGATGGATTGATCATGAAGGATCCCATTTGAACCCCACAATGCTGCCTCTAAAGGGCAACATGATGTACTAAAAACAAATAGGTGCCTCTATCGTGGCCCCTACTTTTAATCCTAGTGGTTTCTCCAAGAAGAAAATTATCTTATAATATGATAAGTTTCCACGTATAACCTATATTGCATGCTTTGCTTTTTTTAGTTGAATGTTAGTTGAATGAGGCATATAAAATGATCTATTTGAAGGGTTTAATTGAAATAGCTCCATTGTACACAAGCTTCTAGTATTCATCATGGTAACTTTAGTAAGAAGCATCTTCCATTTTTGCTAAAGTAATCTGCTCTCAAAAAAATCCTCACATTACATAAAAGTGGTGTAATTAAGGTATAAGTGAACTTTGAGATATGAATTTCAAAACAAAGATCTACCATTTTAGAAAGGCACTTGTAACTGTTCCCCTAGGATAAGAATGATTCCTCCCTATAAACCTTCTTTTCACTGTTTTTATGTTTCCATACTTGAACATCACCTTTATTCAAACCAATCCATTCGCACATATTGGACCCTTTTGAATTGGTACTAACATAAACTTAAACTTCACAATATTTCAAACATTATTTATTTGGGGTGCTTTTTTTATTAAAATATTTTTTTTTTCAATTATATTTATTGATAGATTTTATCATAATATATTTGAATAGTAATAGTCATTAATCTTTGAGGATCTAAAACTTAGTACTAAATAATTCAATATAATTCAATCGATAGATGAACAAATCTCCGAAGGTGATCAGAAAGAGAAATATGCAGTCACTATCTCTTTTACAATTTCCAATATATTTGGAAAACGAAAAGTTATATTCATGATACTATATGCTGTTGTGCCCCTCTTTAAGTGTCGCACATCTCGTAACAACTTTGATAATCTTTAAAGAAATCATATGGGATTTTCGTTAATAGAGATTTTAGGAAGAGGATTTTACAAAAAAAAAAAAAAAAACACTTTAGATGTCCAGTGGGCCTAAAAGAACACTTTAACCGACCTTGCACCATATCAGTCATTTTGCCTAAAAATGTGTTTTTTTAGGACTTTCAACTAGTGTCCCTAGGGACCCAGCGGTGGACACGAATTAGAACAAAAGAGGCGTTTTCTCGTGGTTCGTTGTCAACAAGTCTATTTGCACATACCAAGTTCGTCTGCTCCCATTTATTGAAGACCATTTGCACATCTTGAAGACCATTAAAGCCACATGCCTTTGTTTGGTGGAGAACATTAAAGTGCATATGATACTCCGTTTGGGGCAAAGCAATGGCAATGTGAAGCTTATACTTTGCCCTAAAACTTGATTTTGTACTTTTGATCAACCATTTTCATAATTCCTAGTTGCATGTGACCATTTCTGCATGCATCTCATTATTTTTTTCCCCACAACATTCCTTCATAAAAAGATAGACAGATAGAGATTTGAAATCAAAGTGTTTGTGTTTTCCTTTTCCTTTCCAATATAAATGTTAAGAAGAAGAAATATTGTATTTTTATTACGTCCATTGATCAAAAACCCATTGGACTCTTTCAAGGGAAATAACAAATCAGATTGCTGACAACCGTGTGACCGATCTAAGATTTTGAAGGTGACTCATATTTGTAGATCTCAAACCCAGCAGCTAATGACTTGAACCAAATGTTTCAAGCCAAGATAGAGATTGGCGTGCAAACATCTTTGATAGGATTTTTTATGTTTTTATTTTTCACTGACATTGATGTGAGAATAATATAGGCCAAAAGAAATGTCAGCATACATTGGAATTTTGGGTTTTAAAAAAACTGGTAGATAACATAAATAAAATGTTTTGAAATGAGTTATGTGATTAGAAAGAACGTAGAGAATCATATATGATAAAAAAAAAAATTCTTTATGATTACCACTTGGGGTTATTGTAAAAAAAAGTAAGATCAATCGAATCAATGTTATCAGAAATAATTGTACCACTATCAACGAATAACCTTACTTACCAGTCAACTTCCAAATGGACTTGTGGTATTGAACAAATGTTCCTCGTGCAAATTGGATATGTTCAGTGAAGCATGATTGTTATTACTGATTTAACCAACTAATATGAAAAAATTTTAATATTGCAGTATTCCTTCAGATGTTGATGTCCTAACAATATTACATTATGATGGTGATTTTCAATCTGATCTCAAACGTCCTCAATATATCGGCGGAAGACAGAAGATGAGGCATCTCCCTAAAACCATAACATATAGTGAGCTGGTGAGCGTTGCACTCGAAGCATCAAACTGGTAAGCAAGTGTGGAAGCCTTATGTATAAAACACCTTCTTCACAACGGAAGTTTTTTTTTTCATTGATAGACATTGATTATGACAATGACGTAAAGGGAATGTTTAGAGCTTCGAGGACTTACCTAAGAAACATTATATTGTTGTTCGTTGCAAGAAGGGAAGGAGACACATAAGCTACCAAAGAAACCCCAGAAACCGGGTTCGCACGTAGTGAAATTTATTTTTAATCCGTAATTGTGTTTATATAAATCCAAAGTTAATTGAACCATGTTTTTTTTTTTTTTTTTTTTTTTTTTTTTTGCAGAAACCATACGAGGCAAAGAAATAAACATCAACGAGAAGCATTGATCAATGAAATTAGGTTAACCAAAGCAAAAGAGTTGGTGATCGGGGCATACACGAAAGAATTTTCCACTATCGACTTGAATGAGGATTGCGATTTCAATTTTCCATCAGCGTCCAATGGTATGATAGGAGAGGAGGAACCAATCATTCGGGCTTTGGACAATGATGCAAGTATGAATCATTCTAAGGATGATCATTGCTCTGCGAGTATACCCTCCATTTCAAGACACACGGAAGAACATAGTTCAAACAAGGAGCAACAATTTCATGGTCCGGACAAGTGGATTACTAGAGGGTTGAACGATGTAACCACCAAGCAGAACTTCACAACAGTAGACACGATGGTGCCCGAGGCAATCATATCTGAGGAAGGAGTTGATTCAACAAGGGAGATGTGGTTGGGTCGTGAGTTTAGTGATTGTGAAGCTTTCAGAAGAAGTATTGCAAATTTTGCAATTTACAGTAACTTCACTTTAATTTGGAGCACGTGCGCACCAACATGAAGCAAGTAACTGTGCGCTACAAAGATGCAAATTGTCCTTCGAGAATACATGCGTCCATGGTTGAATCGGGACCACATTTCAAGGTGAGGAAGTATATAGCAATTCATTCTTGCTCGAAGTCTATGATGGGGACAACTTATCCACAGGCATCTACAAGGCTTATAGCAGATTTCATTGAAGAGAGGGTACGGTGCAATAATGATATAAGACCAAAAGAGATAATCAGTGAATATCAAATGGAGTTTGGTACCCCTAATCAGTTATAGGAAGGCACACATGGCTAAGGAAGTTGCTTTGCGCAAGGTTCGAGGGTCGTTCGAAGAGTCGTTTCAGATTCTACCACTGTATTGTAATGAGCTTAAAAGGACAAACCCGTGCACAGTGACCAACATCGACATCACATCTAATGACCATTTTAGACGTTTCTTCTGGGCCTTTGATCCCTGCATTCAAGCTTTTCAGAACTCTCTGCGACCATTGATAGCAGTAGATGGGTCACATCTTCGTGGAAAATATCCTGGAGTTCTACTAGCAGCTGTGACACATGATGCAAATCATCAACTATTTCCAATTGCTTTCGCCTTCGCTGAATCAGAGCGCCGTGACAGCTGAGAGTGGTTCATTGCAAACTTGTATATGTCATTGGGTAAACCGAATAACCTCACAATTATTTCGGACCGTCAGAAGGGCCTAATCCCCACACTTCAAGCCATAATTCCTAGTGCACACCACTGTTTCTGTTGTCATCATATAGCGGAAAATATTAAGGCAGCCTTTAATGATGTTGGTATTTTGAGAAAATTCTGGAAAGCTGCGCGGGCTTATAGACCTTATGAGTACGATGTATACATGAATGACATATTGTTGGTTGATCAGCGTGCTTATAATTACATTGACGCAATCGGGCGTCAAAATTGGGCGACGGCTTTTGCACATGGATGCTGTTACAACATGCTAACTAGCAACGGCGCAGAGTGTACAAATAGCCTTCTTAAGGACACAAGGGTTCTACCAATTGCAAAGCAGGTTGGAGAAATACTTGCAAAACTAATGAAATTTTTTGAAAGACGGCATGCGCAAACGCAGAAGATTACGTTGCGTCTGACTCCTTATGCAGAGAAGTACTTGAGCAATAAAATGAAATAATCTCGCAGACTGCACGTTCGTGTCGCAAGTTTGGTAGAGTTTCAGGTGCAATCAAGTGAGTACATCGATGTCGTCAATCTCGAGTGTAGATCATGCTCATGCCGCAGATGGGAAGTAATGGGAATCTCATGCTCACATGCTATGGCTGCAATGAAAGTTCGGAATATTGATCCATATGATTACTGTGAGCACTGGTACAATACATCCATGTATCAGATGACTTACAACGAGGTTTTACATGCAATCCGTGATAAAAGGCAGTGGGAGTCGTGCTCTTGCGAATGCGTTCTTCCCCCATTAGCAAGTAAGGAGCCGGGTCGGCCAAAGAATAGAATAGGGTCCGGGTGGAAGACTGCAACTGTGTCAGAAGGGCTGTAACCTACTCCAACTGTAAAGAGAGGGGACACAATCGAGGGACCTGTCGTAATCCTCCCGCTATTCAGTAAAGGAATCAATTTTTTGTTTTTTGATGTTTTATGTCACATGTAATTTGATGACTTTTGTTTATGCATATTAACAAAAAATGTCATCACATTTATTGATATTTTGTTTTAAATGTTTTTTTTTGTTAGGGATTTTGTGTATTGCAGTTTGATGGATGCATTATCATTCTAGCATCGTTCGAATTTACACACATGCATTGATTTAGAAAAACTTGAAATCTTGATTTATACATGCATTGTTTTTAAGACTTATAGAAATCTTGATTTATGTATGTTTTGTTTTTTAAACTTGGATGCAATTAGATTTGAAAAGAATTTTTATAAATCAAGCTAGCCTATGTTTTAAATCTTTCAAATCAATTTAGGCTTTTTATGTTTTCATGGTTTTAATCCTCTTAGTTTGATTTAAACCATGTTTCCAAGCTTGATTCAGTGGCCCAAAAGTTTCCTTCAAGAAATACTTTGAAATGTGAATTTTAAGGGAATTTGGTCCTTGGGCCTGGGTCGACCTGGAGTGTGCTCAGTTGACCGAGCCCACTGCGGGTCGACCGGGTAAAGAGCCGTTGGGCTTCTTTTCAAACGGTCAGTTTTATGACCGTTGAAGGCCATGTCGACCGGGGAAAGGCCAGGTCGACCGGGAAAGAGCCGTTGGGCACTTTTTGGCTATAAATACTAGTTCATTCCTTTGCCAAAAGTTAGCAATTTTTAGGCCCTCCTTGAGATGCTTTGAGGCCAATCAAAGGGGAATGAGCTAAGGGATGAAAGGGGTCATTTGGAAAGCTAAAGCTTGGTTCCATTGAGTTAAATCACTAAGTAAGCTTTACTTTCCTTAACCATATGTTGTCACGCTTTGCTTTATTATTGGTAAAGCTTTTATAGCATGATAAAC
This sequence comes from Cinnamomum chago, assembly GCA_038049695.1. NCBI lineage: Eukaryota > Viridiplantae > Streptophyta > Magnoliopsida > Laurales > Lauraceae > Cinnamomum > Cinnamomum chago. The sequence continues at coordinate 12,131,314 of CP142456.1, forward strand.
TTTGTTTTGTTGTGTCCTTAACATGTATATGTTTTGAATTGATTTGTTGTTTTGGATGCATCACCTTGATTCAATCCAAGTAATACTTAAATTGGTATATCTAAGTAAATCATGTTAATGAAAACATCTTGGAAATTATATGTAACATGATTCCTATACTTGGTTGAATATATGGTTGTTGTTTTTCATCATAAGAAAATCTCTTTTAAATCTATCTTATGTTTTGGATTCAACAACTTCACAAACACTACAAAAAAAAGGACTTTTAGTCTCGCTTTTAAATTGAGCTTTTGTGTCGCTTATACAATAAAGTGACACGGTATGGTCTAATGTGTCACTTTAGAGGAAGAGTAAACGAAGAGGAGGTTTGTTGTGTCACTTTTCTATAACGCGTCACACAAAACAAATCTATGTCTCGTTTTATTCTTAAAGTGACACTAGCGGAGCAAATTTTTAATATAATCCAAACTAAATATTGAAGATGGTATTCCCCCACTAAACAAAAGTGACACAAAAAGTTTGGTTGTTTTTTTCTTTCAGGAGATAGAAAACAAAAGCGACACGTGAATTTGGGTGATGAAGGAAGACCCTCACCACAACAAAACAAAACCTGCCAAAAGCCTTCCTTAAAAAACATAAAAGAAAAGAAAAACCGTGCTCCCGCCCCTTTTCTCCTATCGCCCTGTACCCTCATCGCCTCCCCTGCGTTCTAGGGTAGCCCTCCGACTGCTGCTTCTTCTCTTCTTCTATGGTCCGGACTTCTTCTTCTCTTTCTGTTATGCGTTTCTTCTCTGCTCTGCAGCTTCTCCCTCTCAGTTCCTAAGTCAAGATATAGCTCACAAGCACCAGGTCTCTTTCTCTCACCATATCTTTCTCTCTGTATGCATAGTAGATATTAAGAGTACTATGCATATCTTTCTCTCTGTATACATTTAGTCTTTCCGTTTTGATGTTGGGGGGTTTGTTGCTATTTTGGTTTGGGGGGTTTTGGGATTTTAATCGGACTATGGGGCTTTTGGGGTCGGAATTTTTGGCGTTTTGGTTGCAGGTTTTGGAGGATTTTAGGGGCTCTTCTCTTGGAGTTTTTTATTTTGATCTTTGTGGACTTTTTTTATAGAAGAAACTTGGGGATTCAAGGGGTATTATATCCAGGATTTTGATTTTAGGTTTTAGGGCATTTGATGGAGACTTCTGTTGGGGCTCTGATTTTGGGCTTTGAGGGATTTTAAATGTGGAGATTTTTATTCTGGGTTTTGTTCAATCTGATTTGGGGTTTTTGCAGTTTACAGAATTTTAGGTAATTTTTATAGATTTCTTATGGTTTGTTTAGTACTATAATTGCTTCATGCAGTTGCTCAAAACTTGTACTTTGATTTCCTATATTGGGCATATAGAATTTTAAATCATGTCATTTAGGTTACAATTTTGAAGCAGATTGTGGTCAGGCTTTTATATGTTTATATTCATGATCACTCTTTTGTGTAACTATTACTTCTAAGTTTTGTATTTGTAATAATGGGACTTTAATAGGAAAATGGACAAGATATCGGGCAAAGTAAGCAACGGTGCTGATATGTTCATAAAGAAGGGCATTTGCACCCCCAACCGTTCATAGACATATTCATAGAATATCTTTTTCTCAAATCCACATGTGGCAGACAACACTTTGGTTGGAGTTCTTTGTATGCATACTTAGAGAGAAAAAAATGGAAAAGAGATGGGTCTTTCAGATGGGTCTACTTGGAGTTCTCTGTATCCAACTTTCATCCGTCTATGTCAAGGAGTGTTGAGTGTCAAGGCTTAGAAATCCCGTGGCTTTGAGGCATTTCCTAATTCCCCTTTTGTGCTCCTTGGCATGGTCAAAGGGATGTCAAGGACCTCCAGACAAAATTAAATCAATGTTATCCCAAAAATTTATCTGTTTTCTTGCGTGATGGCATTTTTTTTAGTGTTCACACAACCATTGCGGTAAAGTTTGCAAGGTTTATGGAGACCACTTGTTCAAATTTAGTATAGATTGATAGAATAGCATTCAATTTATAAATATTAAGCTTGAAGTACCAAATGGGCAATCATTTTTCTAATTATCAATTAGTAGTTGTTCCAAGAAGTATTATGTAAAAATTCTTCGTGGTCGCCTACCATGGCAAGGATACCAAGTAAGTCAGGTAAAAACCTTTGTTAGTCATCCCGTATGATGGTCTTTTTTACTCTCATCATCATCTTATCATCAAAGCCTTATCTCACTTTTTATGTAGTACTCATGCCTCTAATTTCACATGCCCATAGGGAGAAAACAAAGGTTTCCTTGTCTGCAAAAAGAAGATGGTGACATCTCCGGAGACTTTATCTTGCTTTTGCCCACAGCCATTCAGGCAATTTATCGAGTATGTGGTGAACTTGAAGTTTGATGAGATGCCAAACTACGCAAAATACATTTTCCTGTTTGATGGAATAGTAGGCCCAAATCCAGATATAAGACCAATCAACACAGATGGTGCTCAGAAGGTATCTTTTATGTCCTTGATTCTGTGGTTTATCCATGTGCCGTTTTGTGTGTGAGGAATTGTAGCTGGCTGCTATCAATAAAATTATTCAACTCACTCGGTTTCAAACTCAGCTAATATGTGGTTATATGGTGTAAAGCTTATCTATCAGGTAGGTCATAAACGAGGTCGGCTGACAATGGATGATGATGATGATGAACAACCAAAGAAAAAGGTTCGAATGGGGATGCCTGCAACCCAATGGATTAGTGTCTACAATGCTCGACGGCCTATGAAGCAAAGGTTTGTGCTTCATATTGCCTATTGTTGCATCTGAGATGGTCAACTATATAAGCAAAGTTCACATTTTCCGTCTGTGATCAACTATAGAAGCAATGTTAACATTTTCCATCTGTGTTCTAGGTATCACTATAATGTTGCAGATGTGAGGCTTCTACAGCACATTGAGAAGGGAAATGAAGATGGGTTGTATATCAGTAGTGTGGCTTCATGTACAAATCTGTGGGCTCTGATTTAATAGCAGAGAATAGAGATTGAGCCTTTTATGGTATTAGGTGTTGTTTTATTTTTGTATAAATAGTGCGGTTCCACCAGTCTCAGTGATTTTCTTTGTTTTGGATTTGGGTGCACCCCATTGTTCATGTCCATGTTTGTGCATTTCTGCATGTATCTTTGCAGATCCATTTATGTGCGTGCTTACATGCATGAATGTGTCTTGTGCCTGTGTCCACATGTGTGTGTGTGCGCTTACCCATGCACATTCATTTATGATACTGGGGTATGGTAACTCAGTTTGTGGATTTCTTCATTGTACACCAACTCTAGTGCTAGAAATAGGTGGGCATTCAGTGGGAGAACAAAACATGGTTCTCTTGTTACCCTAGGCAAGTTTGGTCCAGCAGTTCCAATCAATCAAACAGCCCCATACTGTAGCTTTTGATTGATGACCCATTTGATCAAATTCTGCGGCAAATCCTAATGTGGTTATGTTGTACCTGGATGGGCGCTTCATAGTATGTCAATCCTTTCCTATGCCAGTGTGGAGTTATCAATTGGAGAAAAATTTATCATGGAAATCTTTGTTACTTCCTTTTTTTTTAATTCTTTTTTTTTCCTTTTAAGTTATAGAACCATTCTGACTATTTAGTGTTCTGTAATCTCTACCTTGATTTCAGAATTGTAACTCTATATTTTAGTTACTCATTATTGGGCTGTCACATTGACAGGCACAAAGTAGTGATAGTAGTAGAAGGAAATTTCTTGTTCCTAGAAGAAGGGGCTTGGAAGGATATTTCTTCTACATTTGATGAAAAGTGGTAACTTTCACATTTCCTCGGGCACTTCTCGCCCCCCCCCTCGGTAAATTGCCCTGAATCGTACTTAATTGTCGCTGAGTAATTAAGAGCTAAGCATTTATGTTTTGGTTTATGACTAGGTTGTTTAAACATCTTGGGTGTTTCTGCTCATTTTGTTTTTATTTTATGTCAAGGTTTCTTGAAGTAGACATTGATAAAGCAATGCAACGTCTTCTGAAGAGGCACATATCAACTGGTTAGTATATTTGATAGATTAATTGCTTAATGCTACTTGGAAAGAAACAGCTTTAGAGCTCCCTTATTTTTACTTTTTTATTTTTGGTAAAATTATTTTTATTGTTTTTGTTTTTCCTTTTGTCAGGAAAAACAGCAGGAAAAACAACAGATGTCGCAAAGCAGAGGGTAAGAGTGGCTTTTTTACTAATTATGAGTTAAATTCTTTAATCCCAGAGCCAAGAGAGTGGAATTTGCACCCATTGGTTATGACTTGATCTCAATCAATGAAACAGCGGATGAGTGTGGTGCATATAAGTTAACCCCCTCCTTTCTTGGATCAGTGAACTTTACTTCCATATAGCAATCAAGTATTTCCCTAACAGACCACTGAATTCTGCTGTACTCTCGGAGACTACCCCTTGGTTGAACTATAATGCTAAATTCGCATTGTTTGAAAGTTCATAACCATATCATAATTTGTTCATGGACTGCTAAAAATGTTTGCACCAACACCCTGTAAACAATTATGTGGATGATGCAACACAACATGAAACCTAACCTGATGCGGAATTGTGAGATCAATGGAGTATTAGTATTATTGAGTGTTAGTTGTAGATGGTGATATGAATACTAGGTCATCATATTAGTGAATTATTGATTGCTCCTAGTTTGCTTGCTACTATGATCCTATGACATGTGAACTGCTAGTGTTTCAATTGCTCTTTTTCTAGTGACAAAATGTTTTCTCTTTAACATGAATCCTTGATATTGTTGGTTAAACTCTCCTTCTTACTTGATTATATTATCGATACATAGTCAAATTGTTATTATTTTGTAGGTGAATGAAGAACTTAATTAAACGGAGATGGAATGCCTTTTGCTAAGTGGATCTACTAATTAGGTTAAGTTAATTTTGGTTAATTAGGGATTTCCGAAAATTGTTTACAATGTAGCTTGCCTTTTTTTGGATGCTTTTGTGAAGGTTTTGGATTATGTCGTGACGCTTTGGTTACGAATTCGGAGGTTAATGTAAATAGTTTGGATTATGGATGGATTCAAATTGGCTATGTTTTGAATAGTTTGTTTGATTTAGTGCGTGGACGAGCAAGTACGTTCCTTAATGTGAATGGTGATTAATTTCCAATTAATGAAATGGTTCTTATTGAATGTTGCTATCTATATTTTTTGCATCTTTTGTAAGGCAGGTTTAGTGATTTGAAAGTGTATCCATACTGCAGCATGTTATTAGTAATGTATATATTGCATTTTTATTTTTAAAAAAATGGATGGTATCTCGCTTCTATGGAAACTGTCACAACTGATGACTACTTGTGTCACTTTTGGTCCGAAAACAATATATTGATCACTGCTTTTGAAAAGGGAGACAACAAAGTTATCCTTCTTGTGACGCTTTTAAGTTATTTCAGTGTCACTTTTGGGTTTAAAGTGACACAAGTAACCATTTTTTTGTGTCACTTTGATTTTATTTTTTTTGCTAAATGGTAAATTTGTATTAAGAAGAAAGGGCAAAGCCCCCAAACAGGAGAAAGGCAAAAAGGCTAACACAGAGAAAGCCAAAGGACAGAGGAAAGCCTATAATACAAGACAAGGAAAACAGAAGCCTGGAACATACACCAAAAAGAACAAAGAAAAAGATTAAGTGAGAATACCCATTGCAGCCAACATGGGGTGGGGATACTTCACTTTGGCAGAAGAAACCATGCCTTTTAAGCTGTCCTTGAGGATCACTTTGGCTCTCTCGAGGGAGGGAGAAATTGAATTGTGCTTGGAATTGTTCCGAAGAGACCATATGATTGAGATGGCATGGAAGAAAATGGCGGCAGCACAGTTCCTACCACGGTTATCTCTAGCAGAGAAAATAACCAACCAAATGGAAGAGGCAGAGAGAGGAGAAGTGAGCTGGACTCCACAGCTAGAGAGCATCCAATGCCAAATGTCAGAAGCCATTTTGCAAGTGAAGAACAGATGAGGTTCATTTTCTTCTTGTTTGAAACAGTTGAAGCACCGGGAGGCCAAGTAGCAACCTTTTGATTTGGCCCAACTGTCTGTCGGAGTTCTTCTATGAAGCAGACACCAGCTCATGCAGGCAATTCTGGGATGGATGAGATTGTTCCAGATCAGTTTATGCCAGGGGGCTTCAGCAGCAGTAGACCTGATTGAATTCCAGGCAGCCTTAATGGAGAACACACCTGAAGAGCACCCTGGCCAAGAGAGAGAGTCTGAAACAGAGCAAGACTCAGGGGAGATGGAGATGAGGCTAGTAGAGTGAAGAAGAAACTCCTTGAGCTAGGTTGGCAGCTGGGGGGGAATACTCCATGCATTATTCTCTATGATGTCTGCTACCAGATCATTAGCAGAGAAGAGAATAGAGGGAAACTGAGAGGCAATAGGATTGCAGTCAACCCAATTATCATACCAGAGGTTAATGGAATTGCCATTGCCAATTTGCCATTTACTGTCCTTTTGGAGAGACGAAAGATGAGTACTGATTTTTTTCCAAATACAAGATCCTCCACAGTTGGTTCTCTTATTCCAGAACAAGGGGTTCCTTAGATATCTACCTCTGAACCATGTTGCCCACAAAGAGTTGGAGTTGATGGCAGACCATGCCAGAAATCTGAGGCAAGCTTCATTGAATTCTTTGACCCGACGAAGGCCTAGCCCACCCTCTGCTTTGGGGAGACAAACTATATCCCATTTGACCAGGTTGGCTTTAGTTTTATCAGGGGAGGCAGACCAAAGAAAGTTCCTCATTAGTCTCTCTATTTGCAAACAGGTTTTACTGGGAAGAGGAAGGACAAGAGATATATGGAGAGGGATGGAGGCTAGCACGTGTTAACAAGGATCAGCCTTGCAGCAAAGGATAGGCATTTCATCTTCCATCCTGCCAGTCTAGAGCTGATAGAATCCAGCATTTGGCTAAACAGAATATGCCTAGCACTACCAAGGAATAAGGGCACACCAAGATAAACTGCTGGAAGAGGGGCTGAGCTAATCTTAAGAGTGCTGGAGATCATGTTGGCTTTCCTGGTACTGCATTTTCCAAGATAAAGGTGACTCTTCTGGAGGTTAAAGCAATGGCCTGACGAGTCTTGATACAGGTGGAGAAGTTCTTGAAGCCGCCTAAGCCCTCTTTTATAGCCTTTTATAAAAACCAAAATGTCATCAGCATAAATTAAGTGGCAGGGAGTAGAGGTAGCCTGCGAGATTGGATGAATGGATCCCATGAGCCTGAGTTCTTCGATTTTCCGGCTAAGAATCTCTTCAGCGAGAATGAAGAGATAAGGAGAGAGCGGATCTCCTTGGCGCAACCCACAAGAGGTACTGAAGAAGCCACTGGGACTTTTGTTAATCAAAACTGAACCTCTACAAGTACACACAAGCTCTCTTATCCAATTAATCCACTTAGAAGAGAAGTTAAAGAATTGAAGAGCTTTGAATAAAAAGTTCCATTGCAGCTTGTCAAAAGCCTTAGAGATGTCCAATTTCATGCAGACAGCCCCTCCTCTAGTGGAAGACTTTAGGTTTTGAAAAAGGTCATGGGCTAAGGCAACATGATGGTGAATAGTTCTGCCTTTAACAAAGGCAGACTGGTGTTTGGAGATCAGGGAAGGGAGAATATGAGAGAGCCTAGAAGCCAGGATTTTAGAGATAATTTTATAAGAGAAGTTTAGGAGGCTAATGGGTCTAAAATCTGAGAAAGTAGTAGGGGAATGCTTTTTAGGAATAAGAGTTAGAAAGAAGGTATTGGACGATCTTAGAAGTCTTCCTTTACTAAAGAAATGAGAGATAACTTTGATGACTTGAGGGTCTACTATCTCCCAACAGTGAGTGAAGAAGATCCCAGAAAAACCATCTGGCCGAGGGGAACTAGATCTCTTGAGATTAAAGACAGCTTCTTTAATTTCAGCTGAAGAGGGGATAGCTTCTAAGATGGAATTCTGCTCTGCTGAAACAGCAGGGCCTGGACGAGTGAAGAGGGATTCATCAAGGACGGGGGGGTTGGACTGCAACAGATTAGAGTAGAAAGAGCTGGTTTCTTTTCTGATTTGATCCATGTCATCAATGGTGGTCCCAACAACAGTTATCCTGTCAATCCTGTTAAAAGAGCTCCTAGATTTTGTAGACAAGTGGAAGAACTTTGTGTTTCTGTCCCCTTCTTTTAGCCATCTGATTTTGGATATTTGCTTCCAATGGACTGATTCTGCTTTAAGCCAATTGTGAAGGGATGACTTATTAGAATTAAGAGCCAACAGAAAGGAGTCAGTAGGGTTGGAGTCATAGGAAGATTGGGCTTCCATAACCTGGTTTTCAGCATTGGCTATATTCTGCTTGAGTTGACCAAAAACCTTAATGTTCCAAGTCTTCAACTTGTTCTTAAGAATTTTAAGCTTTTGGGCAAGAATGAATTGAGGGGAGCCACTACAGGGAATGGCCCAACAGTCCTTAACCAGAGGGATGAAGGAATCATGGGAAAGCCACATCTCTTCGAATTTAAAGGGGGCATTCTTAATGGGGGGTAAGGATCTGGGGGACAGTAGAAGAGGACTGTGGTCTGAAGAGATTCTAGGAAGATGGGCTACAAGAGGGTCTGCAAATTGATCAAACCATGCGTTATTGGCCAAGGCACGGTCTTATCTAGCAGCAACATAGGCAAGGCCTTGCCTGTTGTTAGCCCAAGTGAATCGATTACCTCTAAACCCAAGATCTTTGAGGCCAGCAGCAAGAACCATATCAGAGAACTCTTTAACTGATAGTTGAGAAGGGGAGGAGGTACTGAATTTTTCTGAAGCCAAGAGGATAGCGTTGAAATCTCCTATGACTGCCCAAGGGAGAGCAGTAGAGGAGGTGTTGACCAAGTATTCCCAGAGAGTCCTCCTATGTCTATAGTCTGTAGAGCCATAAACCCCAGTAATCAAACTGGTGGAGGAAGAGTGAACCTCTGTAACTAGGATGGAAATGTGCTGATTAGAAAGATCAAGGAGAGAGTAATTGAGATTGGGATTAGCTTTACAAAAGCACCAGAGAGAATTGTTTGGGGAACTGAAGAACTGGTTAAAACCAAAAGATTGGATTGCAAGGGAAATAGGAGAGTCTTAAGAAATTTTAGGTTCAGAGAGAAAAAGGATGGTAGGAGAATGAGAGGCTAAAAGGTGATACAGCACTGTTTGGGTAGGAGAGTTTCCAATACCCCTACAATTCCAGGAGAGGACTTTAATCATTGGAGGCAGTAGGAGGAGGAATGCCAATGTGACTTCATGTCTTAGGTCCATGAGAGATTGGGCCTTTGTTCTTAGACTTCTTCCTGCCTTTAATCTTGAAGGAAGATAGGTCCACCACTACTGAAGAAATTGGTATTATCTCAGCACCAACCTGAGGAAGGGCAATGCAATAAGGCTCTGCAGGAGAGGGAGGGGGATTCCCAGAATCCTCAGGATTCCCAGGATTCCTAGAATTCCCAGAATTCTGGGAGAGTAAAGAGGTTATAGTGGGAGATTTTGGGGCCTCTAAAATAGGAAGGGAAGCATAGTCTGGTAGCTCAAAGGGTAACTGGATAACTAGAGGGTGATTGGTTTTGGAAATAGGAGGAGGGAGGTCTTCTAAGGAAGTGTTTTCTAGAGCAGAGAAGGGATTGAGACTGACAAAGGAAGGGGCTGGGTTATCCTCCAAGATTTCCGTGATAGAAACAGGAAGGGGAGACACCCCATTAGGATCAGAGGTGGAATCTGGGGCATGGGACCTGGGAGCTTCTTTGGAGGGAAGAATAATGGGAGGGGAAATGGGAGGGGGGACTGGGCCTAAGGGATAGTGCCCCAAAGTATGCTCCTCGATACCCAGGGAATCTGCTTCCCTAGAGACTTGAGCAGGGGATTCCTCCATGGACGAAGAAGCTGGGATAGGGGTTGGAAGCAGGGGAGGCTTGTAAGTGTAGGGGCATTTAGAGGAGAGATGACCTGCAGAAAAGCATTCTGAACAAGGAATATTTTCATACATCACATCCACCTGAACTACACCTTCTCCTTCTAGATCCACCATAACAGAGGTCAGATTGGCTTTAGCAACATCCAGATTGACTAGAACTCTAGCAAAAGAGAGCATTTTCTGAGAAGCTGTGATATCGTCGAGGCGAAGAGGCTTACCAATAGTCCCAGCTATGGAGAGGAGAATGTCACTGCTCCAATAGTGGTATGGAACTCCTTTGAGCCGAATCCAAACCGGAGCAAACGTTGGCCATGAGATAACATCCTGTCCAGGGGACCAGGGCTGAAGTAGAAGTTTTTTCCTTTCCATAATCAGAGGACTCTGACTAACTAGGCAATCTTTATCTTCCTGGGTATTGAATCTGAAAATGAAGAAACCTCTCTCTGTGAGGGAAATTAGGCAGGGCCTGGATAGCCTCCAGGATTTATGAACCCATTAATCTAAACCTTCTAAGGTGGGACGTCGGCCAACAAATTTCCCTATTGCTGAGAAAGAGAAGGATTCCTTACTGTTAGCTACCATTTGATGAGGAATCCTTAGAGTAAGCTTGCCGTCGATCCAGGCAGGAGGAGGGATAGCTGGAGGAGCTATGCTCGCTGAGGGAGAGAGAAAGCTGGCATAAGACCTCGGAGGATGCTGATCTTCTGTGATAGGAGATTGAGCTTGTTGGTGAGTCAGAATGCTTTCCAGGTGCTGATGCAGGGGGTGGAGCTGAGTTGTGTCCCATTTAGGCGGGAGAGGGGATGGCAGAGAACTTGGTTCCTCTAGAAGTGGGGGTTCTGTAGATACAGGTGGATGCCTCGTACTAGGAGGGAAGTTAGGGATTAGCGGGCCAAAGAAAGGGGGAGGAGGGGGAAGAGAAGAAGAAGAAGCAGAGGGGAAGACAAGGGGGATTTGGGAAGGGTTGGAGGGGGGAAGGGGAGCAGGGGAGGGATTAGGGATGGTGGATCGGACAAGCCCTGCATCTGGCGGGGGAGCAGGAGGGGTTTTGGGAGGCATCTAGGGCACTTTGATAACAGAAACTGACACAACAAATGTATTTCTTGAGACGTTTTTACGAACTTTTAGTGACGCCGGCAGATAAGACGCTTGCATAGTAATCAGAAAAGCGACACAAACCACTTTTTAAGACACTTTAAAAGTGACTCATTAAGACTTTTTTTTTTGTAGTGAAATCATATGTACTTTTGTCTTAAAGTTTCACAACTTGCCTTGCTTTGATAGGTATATCATTTTTAAGTTAAATTTATAATTACATATGATTTGTCCCCTAAGTTCAATCAAATCTATTTTTATGTTTTATGCTTATAGCATACACATATTGAGCTACATTGTTAATTTGATTGACATCCCTATGCATTACATGTTTTGTTTTTAGAATTTTACAACTTGTTTAGAATACATATGTATATCTTTTACAAGTTATTTTTAACAAGTGATTAGCATTCTTTCCTCAATCATAAATGTTTTTATGAGCTAAAACTTTCAAAAGCTTTAGGCATACATTTATGAGCTTTTATTTTAAAATTGATTGAGGACATCATACATACACATTGTGCATTCATCTTTGCATTCATAGTGTGTGTGTGAATTAGATTTTCACTTTCATATCCGCCTAATTAAGAGGCATTGTAATGAGCTATAAATTGTATCTCCATCAAGTGTATTTTAGACACTACTTAGATAAATAACCAACCTTTTGGTTGTAGAGGTTATTGCTTAGCCTATGAAAAGCATAATGTAGAGGTTATTGCTTAGCCTTGAAAGCATATTGTAAAGGTTTTTGCTTAGCCTATTGAAAATCATAAATAGTGGAAATCCGGTGGGGTGTTGGATCACAAGCCGGTAGTGGATGTAGGCATTGAGGCCGAACCATTATAAATCCTTATGTGATGGTGCATGCTTTGTGGTGATTGTTTTTATAAGCTTCCGCATTTATTTACTTAATCACCACTTGTGACTAGTTTATTTTAAAGAAGTTAAAATTGGTCATAATTTGTCACTAATTTGAAGCTCATCCTATTCACCCCCCTTCTATGGTTAGGATCCAGGACTTTTATTTTTATGGCTTCTTATTTATGCATACAAACAACAATGTAATCAGAAGAAATTTAATGACATGTCAATGACATTTTGTATTTTTCCAGATATAATAATCCATCTGGCTTCTTCTTGGTTGTTAATGAATAATTCCCCTCATTTCATTTTATTTTTTTCCCTTGAATAAATCCAATTCAAGTTGGGTTTCCCTCTACATATAGTTATGTTGGAATGGACATTATCTGCCCATAAAAACTACTTCTGCTATGCAATTTTAGTCTTACTATATAAGGGTCGCCAAGGAACCTAATTTATAAGTAATATAGGTCACTAGCTAGGGACGTTGATTATAAAACAGATGCTGATCAATGGGTCCCTAGCGACCCTTATCTATAACTAATATAGGTCGCTAGGGACGCTGGTAAGAAAAGAAATGCATATCAATGGGTCCCTAGCGACCATTATCTATAACTAATATAAGTCATAAGGGATGCAGGGAATGAAACAGATGTTGTTCAATGGGTTCCTACCGACCCTTATCTATAACTAATAAAGGTCGTAAGGGACGTAGGGAAAGAAATAGATGTTGTTCAATGGGTCCCTAGCAACTCTTACCTATAACTAATATATGTCGCTAGGGACACTAGGAAGGAAACAGATGTTGTTCAATGGGTCTCTAGCGACTCTGACCTGCAACTAATATAGGTTGCTAGGGACGCTGGGAAGGAAATCTGAGCTACTTTATGAGTTGTTAGGGACGCTGGGAAGCTTTTCTGTTAAATCACGGTGGATTAACGTAAGTTTACAATTATGACCTCATTACACCAAACATCAACTTCAACTTCAACAAATAAATCTCAACTCAAACAACAATTTCATTACATCATTTTCACAGAAAATAACAAGTTCATCTAAAAGACAGCTGAAGGCTTTGAAGATAACAAGTTCGATCAAGGCTTTGAAGGGTTAATATATGGGACTCTAGTGTGATTGTGTGGACTCTCTGAAGCACCTCATACTTCCAATTTAATCCAATTCAAGACACTCATTTCAACAATTAAGACAATGGCTTCGATTCTCGAACAAGAAGTATGAACCAAAGATAAATAAAAGCATGCCATTTTGAAACTTAATTATCAAACAAAATGCTAAGACTGGCATATATGTATGCCATTGCATATGTATATCACCATTTACAAGAGACAAAAGCATAAGAGTCTGCTGATGCAGTTCATTCCGTAGTACTTCATAGGACAAGCTACATGTCAATTGCTGGACATCTGAACCACTCAATGTCTGATGTGCTCCATATCCTTGCTTCTTCCCTTCGCATGGTATCGCCACATCAACCATCAATATTTACTCATTGGATGATAGTAATCTAACTGAAACATTCAACGGACAGACAGTATCATGAATATGGATGCAATCATGGGCCCTGTGCACTTTTAACTAAATGGCAACTCACATGTGTATGAACTATGAACCAAATACACTAGAGAGAGAGAGAATCCACCATCAAGCAACATTATGTGTATTCTTACATCCAAATAACAAGTTCATTACACAGAAAACTACATCCAAATAAATTCCATCCAAACTATGCGTTCTTTCCATCATTTTCATCCAAAAGAATACCAGTACAATACATCAATTTCACCGAAACAATCTCATACATCATTGGCATATAATAAAACAAAAGTCTATAAAGCTAGGAAGTTAGGGAGTTGAAGCCTGTCAGCGTTCATAAGTCAACTTCTCTTGAATATCTCAATCAAAATCTTTCGTCGGTAGTAGGAAATGTCAGCGTCGGTGAACCTTATCGGGCGACGGTGTATGCAATGCTCTGCGTATCCAATAACAAAGAAACCACAATCCGTCCCATTCTGTTGATAAGGGATATCATTCTTTGTGACGTGGGTCCATAACCATGGCTCACCCCATCCGTAATCTCCAAATCGCTGCGTCAACCACAATCTCTGTTTACAAATTAAGTAGGAAAAAAAGACAATCAATAATAGCATGCGAAAGGGCAATCCATGAATAACAGGAAACTGATGGGTTTTATACTCATGAAACTATCACAAATATTCTGATGATAATGGTCACTTTTCGAGCTATTGTAGAATTCCCAGCGATTTTCGTCTGCGTAACCAATGAGAAGAGTGAAATGATTGTGCGCATGTAGGATGTAAACGAGGGTCTTACACTCTTTTGCATCCCAAACTCTGGATCCATCTGGGCCAAACGCTGCACCATCTCCGATTTTCTGCTTTTCTTGCCACCAACAGTTATTGAGAAAATTTTAAAATAAACAAGCCACCCAAATAAAGGTGAAATGTGTTTGTTTCTGAGAGCCACCGCTCCACCAAACCGGTAATCAATGCGTGATATATTCTAATCCACCTCATCTGTGTAAGGTGGTATAGTTCGGACAGACAAACATATTCTAGCTGCCTCTCGTTTAAATGTCATGTCGCGTAATCAGGGTTAGTCGGAATGCATCTATAAGTACCAAGCTCCTGTCAAAATATAAAAGAGAGCACGTAAAAAACTATGCATTGATATTCAATTGAAAATCGTAAGTGGTTTAGCAACGTACAATCCCATTATGTATGGCTGAACTAATATGTGTTTCCTGCTCCAAGAGAAGATCAAGCTTGGCATTTTCGTTTGCATTGTTGCTCTCTGCTTCAGACATCTGCCAGTTACAATCAAAAGCAACAGTATTAGCCCATAACAATATTACCTCAATCATTCCAACAGTTCTCGTAAAGGTATTTTTTATAATCTCTTGAAAGACCAATTAAAGGATTGCTTGTTTTTCCCTTCCATTCTTTGCAGGTAATTATTGTTCTACTCTTCAGGACAGAATTTGGGTACATTTCTTATTGAAAACTAGCCAACGATTATCATAAGATTGTGAAATCTCTTTGCATATTGGTCTAATATACCCAAGCAATTGGCAACAGAGATGCATGGATTATTTAATTGAAAAGAGAGGGACAGACCATTTGAGAAAAAAATACAAAAAAGAGGAAAAGTCAACAATACGCTTAAAAATTGCTTGAGGCATTTCCACAAGGAAAGGCATCTCCATGTTCACATTTTTTGCTTTATTAGGAAGGAACCTACCTGTGCAGTATGTGTAAGTGCCCTCTGAGTGTATAACTCACATTAATCATGTTATCAGTCAATGTCCTCAATCTATTGAAGTGACTGGAAAAAAGACTTTAGTGCATACTATACATTTCAAGAAGTGACCGAAAAGCAACCAGATTACACTTCATCTAAGAGTGAAAAAATTCTGAAAACCTGTTTATAGAACAATGGATATGAAAAACGAATAGTATGAGTTATTCTTCTGGGAAAGGACATGTAAAGCATACTTGAATCATCATTAAAAAAATAGTAGTTAAATAAAAAAATATATAAATACACCTCATTGATTAACTAGCAAAGTCAAAGACAAGCAAAAGTGGAAGAACAACCAAAGTCAAAAAGCTAGAGCTAACAACCAGTCAATCAAGCCAAGCCCTTCTAATTTCTTACTATACTTCCTGCCACAGAAAAGAAAAAATGTTGCAAATGCTGTAATTCTATAATCTACAGGCTAATTCCGTTCAATAATATATAATGTACAACATGTTTCTTCGTCATGACAGCTTGTTCTATTTTACAGCTATTGGGATACACAGATATGCAGTTGCACAATATCCACAGCATAAGCAAACTAAAGGACAATTGTTTTAGTACAGTATGAGTGCGTACAAAATTGAATGTGTGCCAATCCAGATCGTTCAAACATTGGCCATGTTGTAGATTTGGCATGTAACCCAGAAGACCAAGATACCATTTGATGGATTTTTTATATTAGGATACAATTTTTTAACAGTTGAAGAAGTGATGTCCATTGATCAGATGATTAAGAACCCATCCATTGACCTTATGTGGCTTCATTATTATTGCAAGGAACCCATCCAATGTCCGGTTCTTTGTTATAGGCAAGTGAGTTATTTTGCTTCTTGTCGTCAAGCCGTACTACCCTTGTCTAATTATGTAAAATATTTGACTTGACCAAATACAATACAAATCTCGGTAGAATATTGCAAAGGATTTCAGACCCAAGTACCTGCGTGTGTGCTTCCCATGCACTGCTAATTTATGCACTTGCTCTGTACAAGTGGATTATTGCTTCAAGGAGCCGAATATGCCTTGTCTAACCAATTGGTAAGGGATACCATCCATCCATATTCCATCCATCTGTCAAGAGATTGATAACATGCAAAATAGGCTACATTTTGTTTTTAGTTTTACTGCTAACATTAGTTGTGAACTTCCTCGCGTGGGGGAACTGTGTAAGGTGCACGCAGCTATGCACTGAGTGTGAGTATTTACAATGGGGAAAATCACAAGAAGGTTACAATAATAAGAACCTTTTACTGTCAAGATTCTGATAGTTCAGGTGAGACACCTCTCCTCATAGAAATAAATGATTCCTAATTATAGTATGGATGGTGATTGACTTTGGTAAAGTGTATAAGTGTGCGTTTGTGCACAGGCCTTGGAAGAGCTAGATTTCCATTTCTGACCTCCCTATGAAGATTTCAGGATCCTCACAAGCACAAAATAAATTGTGGGATATCCACTGCACCAAATACATAAGCGCTGAAGGCGCCAGACTTCCTTCCAATTCCATGGCTCCGTCTTTGCACAAATGCACCCTCTAAGTTGTAATAGTAGGCATTTTCTTCTACACCAAAGGTTCCCTCAATTTTCTAAATTTTCAGATCATATGATTTATATGCATGTCACAATTGATATATGTTGACCACCATGTCACTAATAATTCGGATTGTTTTGGTCAATTCAAAAACCTGACAAGGCCAAGATGATAGATTAACATTTTTCCTTTTGTTCGAAACCCATTTAAAATCATTATTAGTGATAGCTGAAACCATTAATGATAAATACACAACTTTGTTACTGCCTAGGTTCTCAAAAATAAATTCTATTTTGGACTACACATGTGATCCCTAATTTAGTTGAGCATTTGTCTTTGACAACCAGACCATGCATTTATATTTAACAAGTGATTCAGAACCAAAAACAATATAAACCAGATCATGCATTTGTATTTAGCAAGCGATTCATAATCGGAAACAATATAAACCAGATCATGCATTTGCCTTTGGCAAGCGATTAAGAACCAGAAACAATAGAAAGTAGATCATGCATTTGTCTTTGTCCATTGTCTTTCAGAAAAGACAAATGCCATTTTTAATGCATTTTTCTTGCTATGAGGGGTATTGTTACACAACGAAGACGAAGACCCTTTTAGAAATAAGGGTTTGTCCTAGACAACATTACAGTCAGAAAAGGTCAAAGGGGAGCATCATGCCTTCGACAAACTTTCGACAAAGACGTGTGGGAGGGGACCACAGTTGGTAGGAGGGTAAGGAGCAGCAGCAGCAGCCGAAACGGATGTTGGAGGGGATCACAATTGTCCGAGTGAGAAATGGGCGCAGAGCAACCTGTATGTACAAATGGAAGCCCTGATAGCGAAACACGAGAAAACGCTTCTTTTGTTCTAATTCGTGTCCACCGCGACTCTTAGCTTCATAAAACTAAGGTCTCTAGGGACGCTAGTTGAAAGTCCTAAAAAAAAAACACCTTTTCAGACAAAATGACTAATATGGTGTAAGGTCGGTTAAAGTGTTCTTTTAGGCCCATTGGACACCTAAAGTGTTTTTTTTTTTTTTTTTTTTGTAAAATCCTCTTTTATGACAATCAAGAGAAAATATCACCCAGTAAAAGATGTTCTCAACTATTAAAAGGTCCTATAAAAAAATACTATTAAAAGGAAAAGTTTTAATGAAATGAGGATTACAAGGATTGCCACCTTGCACTGAAGAAAAAGATGATATTTTCAAGACATTACTAATGAAAGTACCAATGCTTTTGAAACTAGGGGTCATATCAATGGATACTTGGATTTTTCCCGTTAGTTGAAAATAAATACATTTGAACATAAAATATATTATTTTTGGCTAAAAATTGAGATATTCAAGGAAAGAGTACATGTATAAAAGTGTATTTTTCTATTTTATATTTTTAATTCTAACAAGAGAAATAAAACCCATAAAAAAGAGTCCAAATCCTCTAAGTCCTTGAATGATGGGAAATATAGTGATGCCCTTTAGTGGGCCCACATAGTGGAATTTGAACTGGTCGAAATAATTATCCTCATCTATTTGCTCACACCAAATTTCACTCCAACATAATGGAGCCCACCTTACATCGATCACGTATAAATATACACACGATCACATTAATCATGTATAAATAATTGGTCATTATTTTATATGTGATCAATCTGCTCAAACTAGAAGTGATCCCCACCACCTATTACAAGGAAGGGACCGTTTGTTCTAGCCAAGTTTTTCCAGTGAGAGAATAAAACCATGGATCGGATCAACAATGCATTGGGTATTGAGAGGTTTATTCAAGTAAAAATCATCAACATGTGTGTGGTCTGGCTAGTAGAGCCCTCTGGGGCCATGCTAGACATGGAGAGAAGGATGGGATGAACTCAATAGGATCAAAGAATGCACAAAACTATACTTCACTGGATGCTTTAAACCTCTTGATCGATTACCCTCAAGTTTATTGATTTGATTTACCGCTAAACCAAAAAAAAAAAACACTAATAACAATAAATTAAAGATCAATTTTTTTTTATTTTCTGGATTTCTTTTGAAAAATTTTATTTTATAATAAATCAGTGTAAACAAAACAAAATATGGTCCATACAGAGTCTGAAATGGAATTCTTTAATTGTAACCCTTGACATTAAATCCCAGACCTAAGTAACTTTCAATCTAAAAGCAACAATGTCAAAGGCTTTATCAACACCATATGTGAATACCTTAAGCCATCCATCCACAAACCAAGACCCTCATAGTATTCTTCACCACACTGGCATCTCCAAGCACTGCACTGGCTGCACCAAACCCCACCATGGCCAAGCGAGAAACCCCACAAACAACCACAATCCTCACCCACCATGCATGTATGAACCCACCAGCCAGCAGAGGCAGGAGAACCCCCATTGCAAAAGCTAAAAATGAGGCCAAAGCAGCCCCTGTAGGGCTAGGAAGGTTCTCCATATCCTCATCTCCTGCATCTCAACCAGTCTCCCTCTTGCATTTCTCCATCTGGGCCACTTCTACATCATACTGGGTGTAGACAGAGACCAACTCTCCTATGGCCATGCTGCAGGCCCCCGCAACCAGCCCGGCGAGGCTGAAGATGACCATGGCTTAGTAGTTAGGCTTAGCGCCCCGATACTGATCATCATGGATGCGACCGAGACGATACCATTGGTGGCACCAAGGACCATGGCTCGCAACCACTGGGCCCAAACCCAAAGCACATTTTTACCTTGAATTCATAACTCTGTTTCTTCTTCATCATTTCTACTTTTTAAAGAATACCGAGGACTTCCATGATATGGTGCTGGCTGCAGGCCTTCTAGACCTTGGATTCAAAGGCAATTGCTTTACCTGGGCAAATAATAGGCAAGGGCAGGCATTTGTAGCTGCCAGGCTAGACAGAGCTTTCTCCAACTCTTACTGGCTGGACTCCTTTGATGATCCCATAGTGAACTATTTCCCAAGATTAGCCTCTGATCATAGCCCCATTCTCCTGTCCCATAGGAAAAATCTTTCTTTCAAAAACATTCCTTTCAAGTTTGAAGAAAAATGGCTGTCTCATGATACCTTTAGAGGAGTGGTTGAATCCAGCTAGGCTACTCCCTTCAGTGGGACCCCTCAATTTATTCTAGCTCAAAAGCTCAAGAATCTAAAGCTCAACCTCAAGGAATGGAATAAAGAGGTCTTTGGTCAATTGAAGCCCAAGATCATGGCAGCAGAGCTTTTGGTCTTGGCTAAGAAATCCGCCTTTGATGCTCAGCCCAGTGATACTCTTCTCCATGATTTGAACCTGGTAAAATCAGATCTTCATAACTGGCTTAATGCTGAAGCAGAGGGCCAAAATTATTTGGCTTCAGGATGGTGACAGGAATACTAAGTTCTTCCACCTCTCAGCGAAATCCAAGGGCATCCGCAAAAGCATTGATAGGATCTCTATGGATGGTATTTTACTTGAGGAAGAAGGGCAAATCAGAGCTCAAGCCTCCACTTTCTTCTCCAATCTCTTCCAAGCTACTTCGGTGTCTCCGAATGAAGCTCTCTTTGATATGGAAGGCCCCACTGTTACGGATGAGCAAAACAAATTTCTAATTGCTATCCCCTCTCCTTCAGAAATAAAAGAGGCAGTTTTCAAGCTCAAAAGGAGTAGCTCCCCTGGCCCGGATGGTTTTTCAGGGGCATTCTTCACTAACTGTTGGCAGATTGTTGGAAATAAGGTGGTAGGGGCAGTCACTCATTTCTTCGCCTCTGGTCACATTTTGAGAGAGTCTAATGCCTTTTTCCTTTCCCTTATTCCAAAGAAATCATCCCCAGAGACCTTCTCAAATTTCCGCCCTATAAGTCTTCTAAACTTTGTCTACAAAATTATCTCAAAGATCCTGGCTTCCAGGCTTTCCTCCATTCTTCCCCTTCTCATCTCCAATCACCAAGCAGCCTTGTGAAAGGGAGGTCCATTCATCATCATGTGGCCCTTGCCCATGAGCTAATCCAAAAGCTCAATTCTAAATCCAGAGGAGGTTCAGTTTGCCTGAAGATGGACATCTCCAAGGCCTTTGACAAGCTGCAGTGGAGCTTCCTTCTCAGGGCTCTTCAGTTCTTCAATTTCTCTCCGGCTTGGATAAGCATGATAAAAGACCTGATCAGCTCCACCAAAGGATATGTCCTGATAAATGGCAGTCCTTGTGGCTTCTTTAGCTCTTCTTGTGGCCTGCGCCAGGGAGATCCGTTATCTCCCTACCTGTTTATCTTAGCTAAGGAGATCCTTAGTTTACAGCTTGAAGCTCTTCAAAAGGCAGGAGCTATTGAGCCAATTTCTTCGGTTCCATCCACTCCCTGCCATCTTCTCTATGCAGATGATATTCTGATCTTCATCAAAGCCTATAAGCGTAGTCTGAGGAGTGTTAAAGAGCTCAAGCTTCTTCAGGTCAGCATTTCAACCTCCAGAAGAGTCAGCTGTTCGCTGGAAAGTGCCCTTCCAGGAGAGCCCATCTGGTTTCAGATTTTCTTAGCATCCCTTTGGCTACTCTTCCCTCTACCTATCTGGGAGTTCCCATATTCTTTGGAACTTCCAGGCACTCCCATTTCAATAAGATACTGGACTCCATCAGATCGAGGTTGGCTGGCTGGAAATCTAAATGCCTTTCCTTTGCAGGCAGACTAATTCTGGTCAAGCATGTGCTTTCAGCTATCCCCCTTCACATCTCCCTTGCTGTTCCTATCCCTAGCAAATCCTGTCTCCAGGTGGAGCGTCTAATGCGTAACTTTCTCTGGTCTGCTAGTCCAGAGAAATCTAGCAGCCAGGTGAATTGGGGTCAGGTTTGCTTGCCAAAAGCTGAAGGAGGCCTTGGTCTGCGCAGAGTCAAGGACTTTAATGAGGCCTGTTTGTTGAAGCTTGGCTGGTCTGCTGTTACCTCTATCTCCCTTTGGGCTTCTTGGTTTAGAGTTAAATACCTGAGAAGCTCCTCTATCTGGTCCTCTAGAACCTCTAGAGGAGGTTCCTGCATTTGGAAGAGGATCAGGCCCCTGGCTATTCATCTTCAGAGTGGCAGCTCGTGGATAATTGGTAATGGGTAATCCATCAGCTTATGGTTTGACAATTGGTCGGGAAAGGGATCCATAGCTTCTACAATTCCCCATCTTCACTTCTCAGATTTGGATCTTCTGGCAGATATCTTGCAAGACAACTCCTGGAGAGTTCCTTCTCATCTTCCTTCTGAGATTTACGACTTTCTTCTTCTTTCAACAAGTCACATCCCTTTAGGAGGCTCAGAGGTATATATCAGTTTCTCTCCTTTGGAAAGGTGGGCTTGCAGGGAGTCTATCTCTCAAAGAAGTCTGGAACCTGATTAGGCCCAGTCATGTTGTGGTGCCATGGTCTGGTCTAGTCTGGAACAAGAAGATGAATCCCAGGCTGGCCTACTTCAGCTGGCGCCTCCTTCTTAGGAAAACTCCCACTGATTGCAGGGCTAAGCAAAGAGGTTGGGCTTTGGCTTCCAGATGCTGTCTCTGTCTTAGCCATGAAGAAGACGACCTCCACCTCTTCTTCTTCTGCCCGCTGGCTCGTCAGCTGTGGTCTTGGATCCTCAGTCTTGGTGGTCACTTCCCTTCCCTCCCTTTGTCAGTGCCTTCAATCTGGTCCTCCCTCGCCCAAGGTGAAGATGCTCAAGGAAGGAAAGCAGCAGCTGTCATCTTCTTCCAAGCTATCTCTTCTCTCTGGTCTCTCCGGAATGATGATAAGCACAGCAACCTGAAGCCCTCTCTGGCCAGAGCAAAGCTCATCTGTATGGAACGATTGAGAGGTCTCTCAAGCTCCTTCTCAGGTTCTAGATCCATTTCTCATCCTATTCTCCTTTCAATGAGCAGATGATGTAATTTCGGCCTGTTCTTTGGTTCTTCTCTGTTTTCTTCTCTATCTGGTGCTTGGTTTTCTTGTCTATTCATGTTTCTCTTCTCCTTATTAATTCTATTTTCCATTTAGCAAAAAATAAAGAATACCGAGGGGGCTCTTACTGTACCATTTTCTATGATCTAGAGTTCATCCATTTCAATCATCATAACAGGCATGTGGGTCCTATTTGATTTTAGGGCTTTTACCGCGTTCTCTTTTTTCTGTTTGTCGAAAAGATACAGAGTCTTTGGTAGAATAAAGAGGGTGAAGCTTTTCTGGATTTATGCAACATCATATGGCCCTAGGATATCTCATAGCTCGATATCCTACATCCCTACGATATCGCAAGATTAACTTCCCAGCGATTGTTGGGTTCCCTGGACGGACCAGGGAAATAACTTCCATCTTCCATGTTGTGATTTTCACTCCCCCCCCTCCTGGAAATGAGGATCCTCATCGTTAGAAGCAGAGGGAGGAGGTGGAAGTCCACCGCGATTCGACCCTCTTAGAGGCCCTCCAGGTGGGGCTCCACCCGGGGGTTGAGGCACCTCGTGATGGGCGCGACCTTGAGGGTCGACCAGGAGTCTTCCGTGTGGGGCGACCTGGGGAACTCCAGCAGAGGCGCCCTGGGCGCCATGGGGATGGGTGCCCAGGTGAGGATGAGGACGGGCGCCATGGTTTGCTCCTCGGCCCTGGGCACCATGGGGATGGGCACCTAGGTGAGGTGCTCCCCTGCGCGGAGCAGTTGGATGCTCCGGGCACGGTACTTCCTGCGGTACTGTACCAAATTGTGCTCCTCCTTGCCCTACGAGCATGAGTTGCAGTATCTGCTGGGTTTTGGTCACCAATTGCTACATGGTTTCCAGCATTTGCTGAGGAGAGGGAGCAGGAGTATTCGGTGCAGGATTAGTCGATATAGGATTACCCTCGCCCTCCCGCGAGGGGTTGCCATCTTGTCGTCTCGTTAATGTTGTGGTGATCACCATAATTTTGAAAAAGGAGATTTTCTTTTCCCACAGACGGCGCCAAACTGATGATGTCAAAAAGTGTTTCCGGACACCACCGGTCAAGTAATGAGTGATTAATGTGAAAATTAAAGAAGAGAGAGAGAATTTATAGTGGTTCGGTCAGTGTGACCTACGTCCACTCCAGAAAGGCAGAGGTTGTCGGTGATTTTACTTCTCTATTCTGTAGAGATTACAGGTTTGAAGAACACATGAAAAGTGCAAACATGGATAAAATGTTACTTGCCCCCTAAGTGCCGGTGGGGCTCTTTGATTTATAGTCTTCCCCTAACAGATGGGGACGACTCTTCAGCAACGGGCGCTTTATTTTGGCGGAGTCTTCAAACTGCCCTCGACGGATGAGGCAGGTAGGATCTTCTCCGCAGGACTTGGTAGCATAAGTAGGGATAAGGGTTTACGAATTCTAAAGTGATGATGAGGCTTCCGGGTGTGCTGGGATGACGTGACCAGGCTCATGGGTTGGGCCTGGACCTTATCGGGTTATGAGTTTTGGTTCCAGGTCAATATGGATTGGGTCACTTGGACCTGACCCGTCACCTACGATATTGCAAGATTAAGGGTAAAATCACCACATTCGTCCTTTCTTGTACAAACATTTATGAGGAATTATATATTTTTCAACAGTTTTAGTGCAATTTTCAGGTATAAGGGCATCCATACCATCATCAACCCAATATTGATTAAATCAAAATTTCAGTCTACCTTTATATGAAAAGCAGCAGAGGTAAGGAGTCCTAATTAACCGGTGCTGACTCTAAGGAAGAGTCTTGAACTTCAGATCCTGCCCTTCTAAATCTGTCCCATTCCATTAAACTGTACAATATTAATTCTAGTGATAATCACTAGTGAACTCACTATGTATTCTGTAATGCAATCAATCAAACAATTGAATCAATCATATGATACCCCCACAAGCAAGTTTTAAGAGAGTCAGAGAGAGATTGGACAATAGCAATCATAATCTAGTCTTATATTATGGTTAAAGGGGAGCGCTACATAGCACCCGGGCGCTTTTTAGGAAAAAAATTCCCCTCCTAGTTGGGCTTACTGGGATGCATGATGATCATGGATGTCTACTTATATGTAGAGTCTTGAATCTATAAGATCATCTTAATGTTTTGATTCATGGCCCTAAAATTTAATAGTTTAGACGCGTCATTTTATCATGATTTCAATCCAATGGAAAGGAAAAATTGGATGAGTGTCAAACTTGGACTTGTGACTATTCATTGGGAGGTAGTGTATGTGAAAAGACTAGATTGACTCAACATGGCCCCAATGACCAAAAATAAAAGGGGTGGAAAATGGGGGCATTTTTAAAGTATTGCTTTTTTTAGAATTTCCCAAGGTTAAATGGTTTTATATCTAACAGATTTTCTATGATTAATAAGTGAGAGTCGAGTTAAGACTAATTCACATATGCTATATGGATGTGTAGAGGGGTCGGAGTGATTAGGTTGGCCCCACATTAAAAAATGAAAAGTTGGAACAAAAATGAGTTTTTCTTTATCGTTTTATAGTTCAGATAAATTCAACTGATGCTATGAGGATTGGTTTCGGATAGGTACCAAAGTGGGCCTACGAGTGAGGCTTACTTGGGACCCCACCAATCATGAGGAATACGGGACATTGAAAGATCTTGTTGCGATCCCCTTATGTGCAAAATCTCAATTTCTTTTAGATCATTCTACTCTTTTATTTATGGCCCTCAAATTTAACCGTTTTACAAAGTATGAGTTTTGTACCAACTCATTCAGGTCGTCGAATCTCATTTGAATGAGTGTAAAACGTTAAGACAAGATTTAATGAGAAATTAGATGGGTAATGCGTTTTCATAGGATTACACTTTGCTCTTGGAGGTTGAGTGTTTGAAATTGCGCCACTACAGTGGGCCATAAAAGATTTACCCGGCTCTACTTGTGCCCTTAGAAAATTTTCCTATATAAAAACAACGTCTTGGGCTCTATTACACCTTCGAAGTTGGAACCGGAACAAATAGTGCAAGCTACAGGTAGGTCGAGTTGTTGAAAAAGTATCACATAAGTCACAGCCGTGTGAGGACTGATGCCGAGGAAGAAAATTGGCTAGTCCTTATCAAACCTACTGGATTGGACGAGTCGAATCTAAGTCACAGTTTTCCAACCTCGCATCAAACATATTGCCAGTAAGCCCAAACTCACAACACTTCTTTTTAGAACACAACACTTTTTATTTCAATTGTTATTGACATCATGTAAAAGTTTAATAAAATATTTTTTTCCAAAAAAATCATAATATTTGGTCTACCCTTGTGCTAGTGTTAATTTCAGAATGAAACATAAAAAGCTGAAGAATCTTTTAAGCTTAGCAAAAAAAAAAAAAAAAAAAAATGTAAGTTATCTTTAAAATCTAATAATATTTGGAGTTGGCAAAGGTGTATCATCTTCTTCTAGAATCACCTTAAAAACAAATCTTTTTTCATTTTAATTATGGTATATGTGTAGTGGAAAAAATCTGCCCTCCCAAGAATCCTCACATTAGATAAACACATGCAATTAAAGGATAAGTACAATTTAAGATTTCAAATCCAAAACAAAGATCTACCATTTTAGAAAGACAGTTGTAACCGAAGTCCCTAACTTTTAGAATGATTCCATCTTTGACTGACCCTTACACCACTCTTTCACGTTTTCATACTTTTTTCTAGTAGAAATGTTTCCATACTTTATTCAATCCAATCCTTTTTTCACAAAACAAAAGAAACAGAAAGAAAAAAAATAGACCAATCCTTCCTCACACATCGAAACCTTTGAATTAGAGCTAATCTCTATTACTTCACAATATTTAAACATCATTTACGTACAGTTGGATTTTATCACAGATGATGCACTATAATGGCCCACATAGGGAAATTCAAACTGCTCAAAATAATTCCTCTTGTCTATGTGCTCCGGTCAAACGTCACTCCAACATGACCACCTCAAATTAATCACATTATATAAAACGCACCTGTCTCATTAATCACATATTAAATCAATGTTCATGAATCATAAATCACGTAACCAATCTGATCAGACTGAAGGTAATTAACCCCCACTATTTATCACATGGAAGGGTCCATTTCTTCAAGCCAAGTTTTTGCAATGCCTGATCAAATTAACTATGGATTAATAATGCATTGGGTGTTATCATGAGGTTCAGTCCGGTGAGAACCATCCACACATAAGACATCCACACATAAAATGGTGTGGGGTCTGGTCTATGGTGGCCACTTGAGGCCATGCTAACCATGGACATGGAGAGGGGTGAAATGAACTGAATGAATCAACCTCACTGGAACATCCTAACTCCTTGATCGATGACCCTCAAATTTACTGATTTTATAAGATTAATTTATTTTTCAAGATTTTATGAACTCAGAATAACAAATTTCTCCGAACAAAACAAAATCTGGTCCATATTCAACACCAGTACTGTAACCCATGACTGAAAGCTACAAATTAGGTATTACAGAAAAACAAATGCAAGACCTAAATATCTAAGAAGAAAGCTCTTTGATTCCAAAAGCAACATCAAAGGCCTTAACAACACCATATGTGAATAACATAGCCAACCATCCACCAATCAAGACCCTCAACGTAGACTTCACCACATGTGCATCTCCAATCACTGCACTGGCTGCACCAAACCCAACCAAGGCCAAGCTAGAAACCCCACAAACAACCACAATCCTCACCCATCGTGCATGTATGAACCCACCAGCCAGCACAGGCAGGAGAGCCCCAATAGCAAAGGCTAGAAATGAGGCCAAAGCAGCCCTCGCAGGGCTAGGAAGGTTCCCCATCTCCTCATCTCCTGGCTCTTTTCCACTCTCCCTCTTGCATCTCTCCATCTGGGCCACTTCTGCATCATACTGGGTGTAGACAGAGACCAGCTCTCCTATGGCCATGCTGCAGGCCCCCGCGACTAGCCCGGCGAGGCCACTGACGAGCATGGCCTTGGTGGATGCGTTTGCAGCCCCGACACCGATCATGATGGATGCGACCGAGACGATCCCATCGATGGCACCGAGGATCGCTGCTCGCAGCCACTGTGCCCGCTGAGTGCCGTGAGAGGGGTTGGGGGTTGTTTTGCCACTATCCAACGGTAGGATGGTGATTTGGAGAGAGGAGATGTCTTGGTTTTGATTGGAATCTGTGTGAAGAGGAGAGGAAGTTGCATGGCTTTGAGATTTGTTCAACAGGGAGGACATGGTGGATGTAGAGAGCAGTTAACAGAGGAATAGAGACAAGGGGTATATGGAGTGTGGAAGGCACACGCCTAGATGGAGAAAGAGGCAGAAAAGGTATGAGAGGAGTGTGGAAGACACACGCCCCCAAGGGCCTTTTTATAAGGAAAAAACCATCAAAATATAGCAACTTGGTTGGCTTTTTTAATTTTCTCTTTTACTTTTCAAACCATGAGAGGGACCATAGAAATGTAGCATGTGGGTTATTTTCTTTCAAAACCATTAGTGTCAAGAAAACGAAGACCCTAGGATTGGAGCCATTACATCATAGCTAGGGTCCACCCCTTGACATCCTTAGCTACTTGATTTTGTTTTGTTGATAGCCGAGTTTGACTCACAACTTAAAAAGATAAAGATTGCAACAAGAGCACCTTCCAATGTGCAATAGGCTATTATCGATGCCCTGGAAATCATTTTCATTCAATATTTTTCCTTTTAGTGAAAACAAATGATCAAAATAATATTCTAATATCAGAGTGATAATGTCCAAAACAGATGGTCAAAATAAATAAATCAAGTGGAAAATCAAGTCATGTCTTTGGTTTACATGTTATAATTTTGTTGAGCATTGTGCAATGGATTTGACCATATATTTTGTCATAGAATTAGCTGAAAGGGTTCTTTGCCCTCATCAAATCTGAATTTAACCATATATAACCAAACCAAAAGGGCATTTGGATCAGTTTTCAGGACCGTTCTTTACCCAAATTTAAAGAATTTCTATCTAAATTCTTCAACATTTGGCGTTCTTAAATTCTTCTTTGTACGTTAGCATCTAGAAATTCTAACCAAAGGCAAGGAGATTGGAATTCCATAAATTTCAAAAGTCATTAGAGACAGCTTAAGTTGAATGAGTTTCAGTAAAAAAAAAAATTTGGCTTTACAAGATTACAAAACAAGCCATCACATTATATTGATGAATTTCCAACATACCAGCTCACTGTGGTTTGATGTGGTGGGATGGTTTTAGCTTGAGCTGGCCTAGCCCATGAATAAACATACTTGGGACCCACAATTTAATGGTAAGTAACGTTTGGATTAATGCCAGATTTACAAATGTTGCAATTCATTGGACATTACTAGGTATGAGGTGGTTGGATTGATCTTGAAGGATTCCATTTGGGCCCCACAAAGCTGCCTCTAAAGAGCAATGGGATGCAGAAAAAAAACAAATAGATGCCTTCGTCGTGGGCCCTACTTTTAATCCTGAGGGTCAGGATTAGCTGGTCCTGCTTCCCTTTGCTTGTAGGAGAAACTTCTCTTATAATTTTAATTGAAATAGCTCCATTCTAGACAGGCTTCTAGTATTCATCATGGTAACTTTAGCAAGAAGCTTTTGTAAAGGTATGTAAATCATATTCTTCTGGAGAAGCCTGATCACAGGTATCTTCCATTTTTGCAGAAGGAATCTGCTCTCCAAAATATCCTCACATTACATAGAACTGCATTTAAAGCGTAAATAAAGTTTGAGATATGATTTTCAAAACAAAGATGTACTATTTTAGAAAGGGAATTGCAACCAGATCTCTAGGATCGAATGATTCCTCCTTATAAACCTCCTTTCCATCTCTATTTTTAATTTTTAATGATGTTTCCATACTTGAACCTCACCTTTATTCAAACCAACTCATTTCCATATTGGACCCTTTTGAATTGGCACTAATGTAAGCTTTACAATATTTCCAATATTTTTTATTTTTTGGGGTTCTTTTTAATGGAAGATAAGTATTTTTTTTTCAATTTTATTTGTAGTTGATTTTCATCACAATAAACTTGAATAGTATGTAGTCATTAAGCTTTGAGGATCTAAAACAAAGTGCTAAATGATTTAATCGATAGATAAATAAATCTCCGAAGGTGATGAGAAAGAGAAATTTGCAGTAATTCTATCTCTTTTACAATTTCCAATATATTTGGGAAATGAAAAGTTATATTCATGATACTATAGGCCGCTGTGCCCTATTAAGTGTCTCACATGATCTCATAGCAGCTTTGATAATCTTTAGAGAAATCACATGGAGTTTTCATTAAATGGAGATTTTAGGTATACCAAGAGAAAATATCGCCTAATTAAAGATGTTCTCAACTATTAAAAGGAAAGGTTTTAATTATATGAGGATTACAAGGGTTGCCACCTTGCACTGTGAAAAAAGATCATGATATTTTCAAGACATTACTAATGAACGTTGACCAATGCTTTTGAAACTAGGGTTCATTTGGATATACTTGGATTTTCCCATTACTTGAGAATAAATACATTTGAACATAAACACTACTAGAAAAGGCACTTTTAGCGACCACCAAAAGCTGACGCTAAAAGTGGTCTGGCGGTCACTAATACTCTTTAGCGACCGCCAACAGGGCGACGCGATTGGCTCGTTGCAAAAATTACTGGCGGGTCGCTAATGTTTTTTGCGACCGCAAGCTGGCGGTCTCTAAAAGTTTTTAAAAAAAATTTGGCAGCATTAGCGGTCGCTAATTAAGAAGCTAAATTAGAAAAAAAAAAAAAAAAAGAATGAACCTAAGTTAGAAACCAAATCAATCAAAGATTAGTAACAAATCAAATCACTCAAAAAGAAAACAACCTACTTACTAAAATTAGCATGAAAACCTTACTAAATTAGTTTCCTAAATTATAAACTAGGTTAGTCAATGAGGGTTGATATATTTCCTAAGTTAGTGAATTGAGTTAATCAACTCCCTAAAGTTAAGGACTTTCCAAATAAATAAAGATTTTCAAATCATAACAAATTAAGAAAGCATTAAATCAATCTTACCTTATGTTAGAATTTCCAAATCTTAAGAAACTTCCCAAGTTAAAATCTTCAATTAACAAAAATTAGAAAGATCTTTTATTTCTGAAAATTATCTAAATAATCTAAAACACAAAATTAGAAACTAATCCTAAAATTAGAAAGTTAGTAATGCAATGTATGCCATGAGATGCTAAAAATTCTAACCCTGAAAAACTAGTATGCAGGGTTGTTTTTATGCATGATTTTTCCTAATCTAATGCAACCTAAAACTAAGTTTAATGGCTGGGTTTTGAACTATAATGATGCATGAATCAACTAAAAAAAACGGAAGCGAAAAATGTTTTAAAACAAAGAAGATATGAATGCGTAAATATGACCTTAAAAACTAAAACTGTGAAGAAATTCTGCACGCAGACAGCCTAACATGCCATGTTCAAGCCACTAGTTCACAAACCTCCTGAAATCGTTTGGATCTGAAATTTTGGGATATGATAGACCACATGCTGAACTTTAATTTCTCCAAATTTCACAGAAAAATATCATGGTATGACTAGTCTACCCACTTCAAACATTTTGCAAAAAAACCGTTTCTACAGTTTCTACCTAATCCGCTGCTACATGCCCTCTCATGTCGGAGTCGAAGGAGCTTCCCCCTTATTCGAACCCCAACCCTTCCTCATCCCAAGCCTTCCTTTTCCCCTCCCTCCCTAATCCATCCCCTCCAGTCTCTCCTGTTCTGGTTCCAGCTTCGCAGGTTTCTTTCCCAGCCTCTCAACCTTCCAGTAGCCTCGCCAAATCCCTAAGGGGCTCTGAGCTCCCTCAGGCTCCTTCCTCCATCTCCAGTTTTCCTGCCGAAAACCCCAGCCTCTCCTCAATCCCCCCCCCCCCTTCTCCCCATCTTTCCAATCCTATTCCTAACCAAGCAGGGCAGCATTCGGCCCTGCCCTCCCCGCCTTCAGCTCTGCCCTCCCCGTTGTCTTCTTGGGATCCAGAGCAGCTTCAGTTGCTTCAGATCCACCTGGATAGCCTCCGCCAACCTCCTAATGGCCATTCCCCTAGGCTCATCCCTCCGGCCGCCAATGCCCCCAAATCTTATGCCAGTTGTCTCTCCCCCCTGATTTTTTCCCATCCCCCTGCTATTCCCCCTGCGGTTTGGATAGAAGGGAAACTTACCATCAGGATTCCTCAGCAGATGGTCTCCACCAGTAAAAAGTCTTTTTCCTTCTCTTCCATTGGGAAATTTGTGGGTAGAAGACCCTCCTTGGAAGACCTGGAGAAATGGGTTTCCTCCTCTTGGCATCTCTCTAGGCCTTGCCTCATGTCTCTCACTGAAAAAGGTAACTTTATTTTCCGATTTAACTCCCAAGAAGACAGGGACGGGCAGGTCTGCCAAAGCCCCCTCCAGATGGACAGAAAGAAACTCCTTCTTCGTCCCTGGTCTCCAGGTCAGGATGTAAGCTCTTGGCTGCGATATCCCCAGTTTGGATTCGTCTAAAGGGCCTTCCTTATCACTGTTGGAGCAGTGACATCCTGCTCTCAATTGCAGCCTCCATAGGCAAGCCTCAGCGCCTTGATGATACAACCGCCAAGCAGAGAATGCTGAGTTTTGCCAGAGTCCAGGTCCTCATGGATGTAGCCAAGCCAGGTCCTTCCCAACTGATAGTTGAACTGGGCGGGGATGAGACTGTCGAAGTTGCGGTTCAGTATGAGAGGATACCTTGCTTCGAATGCCTCTCAGCAGGCCACCTTTCCAGTAAGTGCCCTTTCCAAATGCAGCCTGGTTTGCTGAAGACCCCCATACCAGCAGCTCGTTTGATCACTCCTCCTTCAGTAGCCTCTCAACCCCCTTCTACAACCTCTCAACCTCCTTCATCAGTCATCCCTCATGACTCTCATCCTCCTCTGGTTAATCCTATCACTATGAACCCTACCTTGCCGGATCTTCCTAGTGAGTCAAGTCTCCCTGCGAACCCAGTCCCTGGAATTGTGGAGGATACCCCAGCTCCGAAATTAGAGTGCTCCAACCCATTCTCTATCCTAGAGCACGAATCTGTAACTGTCCCCTCCTCCTCGTCCTCCCAGCCCATGCAGGTCACTCAAGCTCAAAGGGAGGGGAACAGTAATCCGGAGACAGTCGTTTCCCCTGTCACCAATTACCCTCTTTTAATCTCTACCCAGCCAGGCACCTTGGTAGTTGACCTCTCCCCTTATAAGGTTAAATCAAAATCTAACAGAAAATCCAAGCTCAGAGGACCTGTTTCTTCAGGCCCTAAAACAAGGAGCTTTGCTGGCCCTCCCCCTCCCTAGTTTAATTAATGTTTAAGGCCCTGTATTGGAATTGTAGAGGGATCAGTAATACCCCTACTGTGACGCCCCGGAGTCCCACATCTCCT
The DNA here is from genome assembly GCA_038049695.1 of Cinnamomum chago. Classification (NCBI taxonomy): domain Eukaryota; kingdom Viridiplantae; phylum Streptophyta; class Magnoliopsida; order Laurales; family Lauraceae; genus Cinnamomum; species Cinnamomum chago. The sequence goes on from CP142456.1 coordinate 12,164,436, forward strand.
ATAGAGAGGAAAGTGAATGGGGTTATATGTAAAGTTTACACCCTTACCTTGCGTGAGGCCTTTTAAAACCGTGCGGCCCCGGAAAAACGTAAAACTCCGAGGTTAAGCGTGCTCGGGCGGGAGCAGTACTAGGATGGGTGACCTCCTGGGAAGTCCTCGCGCGTGCACGTGGGTCAAAGCGGACAATATCATGCATGTATGAAGGGTGGGGCGTTACAAATGGTATCAGAGTCGACTCTCGACTAGTTTGAGTGTGGGTCCCCTGCCGTGGCCTGGTGCAAGTGGGCGGGTCTCCATGTGGGCGGGCCAAGAGGGCTGACAGGCTACAGGGACTGGCAGGCTACTGCACAGGGACGTGCAGCTTTAAGGGGGGTGGATTGTGACGCCCCGGAGTCCCACATCTCCTATAGAGAGGAAAGTGAATGGGGTTATATGTAAAGTTTACACCCTTACCTTGCATGAGGCCTTTTGATGGGTTGAGGCCCATCAGAAGCAAAACCGTGAGGCCCGTGGGCCAAAGCGGACAATATCATGCATGCGTGAAGGGTGGGGCGTTACACCTACTATAACAATGTTCTTCCATCTCTTATCTGTCCATTCCCCTTATCTTATTTTCCTCTTAGAGCCAAAGGCTAATTTGGACTCTTTTCTTGCTAAAAGCTCCCCTTCTTTTGGTCTTTTCCCAACCTTTTCCAACCCAAATCATTCTCTTTGGTGCCTCTGTAACCAAAACTCCAAATTCATCTTTTCCTTTCTCGATAGTTCCTCGCAGCACATATCTCTTTCAATTGCTGGTCCTTCCCCTTCCTCCCCCTTTATCATTACAGGAGTGTATGGGTCCACTGATTACAGACTCAGGAGAAATCTTTGGAGTTCCCTAGTTAACCGCTCCTCCACAGCTCTTCCTTGGAGTGTGATAGGCGATTTTAATGCTATTCTCCTAGCCAAAGAGAAATTTAGTACCCGTCCCCCCTCCTCCATATCTGTTAAGGATTTCAATGACATGGTGCTGGCTGCTAGCCTTCTGGACCTTGGATTCAAAGGGAATAGTTTTATGTGGGCCAATAATAGGCAAGGGCAGGCTTTTGTTGCGGCAAGACTGGACAGAGTTTTCTCAAACTCTTATTGGCTGGACTCTTTTGATGATCCTATAGTGAGCCATCTCCCAAGAATAGCCTCTGATCATAGTCCCATTCTCCTGTCCCATAGGAAAAGTCTTTCTTTCAAAAATATCCCTTTCAGGTTTGAAGAAAAATGGCTGCTTCATGACACTTTCAGAGAAGTGGTTGAATCCAGCTGGGCCTCCCCCTTCAATGGAACCCCTCAATTCATTCTAGCTCAAAAGCTCAAGTATCTCAAGCACAACCTCAAGGCCTGGAATAAAGAGGTCTTTGGTCATCTGAAGTCCAAAATTATGGAAGCTGAGCTTTTGGTCCTGGCAAAGCAATCTGCTTTTGAAGCTCAGCCCAGTGACCCTCTCCTCCACAACTGGCTTAATGCTGAAGCAGTTCACTGGAAGCAGAGGGCCAAAATTAACTGGCTTTAGGATGGAGACAAGAACACCAAGTTCTTCCACCTCTCTGCGAAATCCAAGGGTATCCATAAAAGCATAAACAGGATCTCAGTGGATGGGGTCTTACTAGAGGAAGAAGGTCAAACCAGAGCTCATGCCTCCACTTTCTTCTCCAATCTCTTCCAAGCTAATTCGGTGATTCCGAATGAAGCTCTTTTTGAAATGGAATGCCCATCAGTTACGGATGAACAAAACAATCTCCTTATTGCCATTCCCTCTCCTTCAGAAATTAAAGAGGCTGTTTTCAAGCTCAAAAGAAGTAGCTCCCCAGGCCCGGATGGATTTTCATGGGTGTTCTTCACCAATTGCTGGCAGATTGTTGGAAATGAGGTGGTAGGGGCTGTCACTCACTTCTTCACCTCAGGTCACATTTTGAGAGAGTCTAATGCTTTTTTCCTTTCCCTTATTCCCAAGAAATCCTCTCCGGAGACCTTCTCAGATTTCCGCCCTATAAGTCTTCTTAACTTTGTCTACAAAATTATCTCTAAGATTCTGGCTTCCAGACTCTCCTCCATTCTTCCCCTCCTCATCTCCAACCACCAAGGTGCTTTTGTGAAAGGGAGGTCCATCCATCATCATGTGGCCCGCCCTAGCCCACGAGCTAACCCAAAAGCTCAATTCTAAATCCAGAGGTGGCTCAGTTTGCCTGAAGATGGATATATCCAAGGCTTTTGATAAGCTGCAGTGGAGCTTCCTCCTCAGGGCCCTAAAGTTCTTCAACTTCTCTCCGGTTTGGATAAATAAGATAAAAGACCTGATCAGCTCCTCCAAAGGTTCAGTCCTGATTAATGGCAGTCCTACTGGCTTCTTTAGTTCTTCTTGTGGTCTGCGCCAGGGAGATCCTTTATCCCCCTACCTGTTTATCTTAGCAGAGGAGATCCTTAGTCTTCAGCTTGGAGCTCTTCAAAAGGCAGGAGCAATTGAGCCAATTTCATCGGTTCCCTCCACTCCCTGTCACCTTCTCTACGCAGATGATATTCTGATTTTCATCAAAGCCTATAAGCGTGGTCTGAGGAGTGTAAATGAGCTCCTTGTCTCTTACCAAGCTTCGTCAGGTCAGCATTTCAATCTCCAGAAGAGTCAGCTGATTGTTGGTAAGTGCCCTTCCAGGAGAGCTCGTATGGCTTCTGAGGTTCTTAGCATCCAGCTGGCTTCTCTTCCTTCTACCTACCTGGGAGTTCCCATTTTTTTGGGTACTTCCAGACACTCCCATTTCAATAAGATCCTGGACTCCATCAGATCGAGGTTGGCTGGCTGGAAATCTAAATGCCTTTCTTTTGCAGGCAGATTAATCTTGGTCAAGCATGTCCTCTCAGCAATTCCCCTACATAACTCCCTTGCAGTTCCTATTCCAAGTAAATCTTGTCTCCAGATGGAGCGTCTGATGCGCAACTTTCTCTGGTCAGCTAGTCCAGAGAAATCTAGTAGCCAGGTCAATTAGGGTCAGGTTTGTCTGCCGAAAGCTGAAGGTGGTCTTGGTCTGCGTAGAGTCAAGGATTTCAATGAGGCCTGTTTGCTGAAGCTTGGATGGTCTGCAGTCATTTCCTCCTCCCTTTGGGCTAATTGGTTCAGATCTAATTATCTGAGAAGTGCCTCAATCTGGTCCTCTAAAACTTCTAGAGGGGGATCCTGCATCTGGAAGAGAATCAGGTCCCTGGCTTGCCATCTTCAGAGTGGCAGCTCGTGGATCATTGGTGATGGGCTCTCTATCTGTATTTGGTATGATAATTGGATTGGTAAGGATTCCATTGCTTCTAGATTTCCCCAATTCCTCTTCTCAGGTTTGGACCTGTTGGCAGACATTATTTTCAACAACTCCTGGAGAGTTCCCTCTCATCTTCCTTCGGAGATCTATGACTTCCTTCTTCATTTTACAAGTCAAATTCCCTAGGGGGCTCGGTCCCAGATTCTCTCCTCTGGAAAGTCAGGCCTTCAAGGAGTCTCTCTCTCAAAGAAGTCTGGAACCTGATCAGACCCAGTCAAGCAGAGGTGCCCTGGTCAGGTCTGGTCTGGAACAAGATGATGAATCCCAGGCTGGCCTGTTTCAGCTGGCGCCTCCTTCTCAAGAAAACTCCAACTGACAGCAGGTCAAAGCGAAGAGGTTGGGCTATGGCTTCCAGGTGCTGCCTCTGTCTCAGCCAGGAAGAAGACGACCTCCACCTCTTTTTCTCCTGCCCGCTGGCTTGTCAGCTGTGGTCCTGGATTCTCAGCCTTGGAGCTCACTTCCCTGCCCCCCCCCCCCCCCCCGTCTGTGTCTTCCATATGGCTCTCTCTCGCCCATGGAGAAGCTGCTCTTGGTAGGAAAGTTGCTGCTGTCATCTTCTTTCAAGTAATCTCTACTCTCTGGTCTCTCCGGAATGACTCTAAGCACCGCAACCTGAAGCCCTCGCTGGCCAGAGCTAAGTTCTTCTGCTCGGATCGTTTGAGAGGTCTTCCTAGCTCCATGCCAGGTTCTGCCATTTCTCCTTCCCATCCAGTTCTTAGAGGCTTGGGTCTGATCTGATCTGTCTCTGGATTCGCCCTTGCTTGTTTTGGAGCGTGCTGAGCTGTTGGCGTGGTGGCTGGCAGTGGTCTGGGAAAGGCCCCCTTTCTGAGGCCTTTCCATCAGGAGTTTCCTTGTTCAGTTCGGGGGCTGGTTGAGGTGTTCAGCTTAGTCTTGGCAGGCTCTTTGAGGGTTGGCAGGGTTTCTTTTGGGCTGCTGTCAGTTAGGGCCTGGTTCTGGGAGCTGGGCTTTCTCGTAGCCTCTCAGCTGTTTTACAGGGGAGTTCTTCCTTGGTGCTGTCCTCTCTTAGCTGCTGGTTTTTTTGCAGCTCTGGGGCTCTGAGGTGTAGTGGAGTTTCCCTCTATTTTTGTTGGGTTAGCTTTAGCTTCCCTTGCTTTGGAGCTCTGTTTCTGGTTTGGTTTTTATTTTTCCTTCCAGTTCTGGGTTGGCTTCTTCTGGTTGTTGTCTTTTTTGGCTGTATTCTTTTTCCTCCTTGTCCTCGGGGCCCTGCCCTGTTTTTCGCTCTTAATACAAATTTACCAATTAGCGAAAAAAAAACAGTTTTCCTGAAATTGTGCACAAAGTGGGCTGTTTGGTTGTCCAACATAGGTTCATCGAAACTTATTTTTAATTTCTGTCTTAAAGATCTGAAGGCTTCAATTTCCAGCCACTTAAACATGCACTAGCCATATGATATGAAGATATATGCAATGAACTCTAATCCCAACCCTAAACTATGCATAAAATTCACATAATTGCATAAGAAGCATAAGAAGAAAAGAAAACAACAAGTGTTTGAATTTAAATGTATGTAATGCAAAAACATTAAATGTGTGGATTGCAATAAAATTAAATGTGTGGATTTTTCAACAAATGTAAATGTGTGGGAACTGCAATAAAAATAAATGTGTGATAAGTGTGCTCTTCTTTTTTTATTCTCAAATCGGGTTCATAAGTACTTATTTCATGTCCTTAGGATCTTGGGTTGTCAATCCAAGAACAACAACAAGGAAAACACAATTCAAGCATTAATCACCTAAGAAAAAGAATAAAAAAAAAAAGTTACACTAATACTAATATGCAATGTTTTTACATAAAAGATGGAGGAATAAAATTCCAAAGAAACAACTACATACTAGGATGAAAGGAACCTCTCTAGTTGAAGCTTAAAGTTGGGATAAGCCTTCTTGAAGAGAGATGAGCTATGGTAGAGAAAGGAGATGGGTAGAATGGTGGAAGAATTACACTAGTGACGGGGTCTTTTCTTTCATGAAAAGGAGAGGGATGCTTATGCCTTCAATTTATAGATTTTTGCCCTCTTTCTTTCCTTCTTTGCTCCAAGTTTGTAGCATGCAATCTTCTTTGTATGGCAAGTTCCTTCCTTGGCCAACAAGTCTTTAAAGAAAGAGCAAGGTGAGTGAGAGTTTTTTTGTGCTTTCCACGTGCAAAATTTCAATCCCGAATAGAAATTATAGCACCAACTTTCAGAGGCCATATCTTCCTCGTTCTAGCTTCGATTGGCATAATCTTGGATTCTAAAGATATCTACTCGAAAAAAGCTTTTCAACGGTGTATGGATTGCACCAATCCAACGGCTGGATTAAGAGTTATAACCATTTTAATCTTGCTGCCTCTGAAAAATTCGAAAATAATTGTGCACATATGGAATGGTAGTTGTGCAATGGCGTGTGTGGGACCCATGTGGACGTCCAAAGGGATCTTGGAATATTTCTTTCCTTGTTTCTTGACTCTCCTTCCATCTTTGGTTTGTTTCCAAACTTCTTTGATTGACTAGTCAACTCTTTTAGCACACTTTCCTTTCTTGAATTTCTTTGTTGATTTTTTCGTTGTCAAACTTAGTAAGAATTAGATCTTACCAAATCTGAAGTTTCCTTTCTTGATCTTGAAATCACAAATCTAGCTTTCCATTATTGACTTTTCAAACTCTCCAAAAATACCAAGATATGTAGGCCCACCATGAAAGATATCCTACCCTTGATCTCTCTCAAATTTCACCAATGTAGGTCCCATTCTTGATTTCTCCTACACAAATTAAAACAAATGGATTCAAGAATAATTTTCTGTAAGGAATTTAAATGGACAAAGCATGGGACCCTACTTGATGTACCGAAAATAATTGGCTTTCTAAAAATAAGTCTCCAAAAATGGCAGGTTTCATGAATTTATGCAAAAAGTGTGATTTTTTAGCAAATTATGCATGAATGCACTACAATGGACCCTAAATGCATAAAAACATGATTTGTCACTAAATAAAGCTCTTTAATATCAATAAGCTCTTAAAATGGTCCAAAATGTGTATGAAAATGTACACTTTTCAGGACTCATCACACCCCCAACTAGCATTTTGCTAGTCCCTAGCAAAAGCTGCGAAAAACATGAGGCTTTAATTAAGATCTAATCTAAATGCATTGTAACAAAACAAAAAAATGAATGCAACACCACTTTCGCTGGCACTCTTGACTGCATTTAGCGCATGCAGTAAGCCCTTAAACCCCTAGGTTCCCCCTAGTGGACGAGTTTTGCCTCGTGAGGGTTTGTAGTGAATGTACCCACAAAATTCAGTTTTTTTTTTTTATCAAAGGGATCTTTTTAAAAGAAGATTTACAAACACCGGATATTCTCGATTTTCAGAATTTTCAAAGCAAAGGCAAATTTGAAACTCGGTTCACAAATCCCATCTTTGGTTCGAGATTCTCGAAATCATGCTAAATTGATCGTGCATGGTGAAATAGTGTGTATACGTAAAAACAAGTAAGTTTCAAATGATCCGCCAAGATTCCTGTGAAAACAATTTTTAATTCAAAATTCTGGGGCACCTAACCTTAGCAAAGAAAAACAATAGTCCTCTCAAGGCAACCATGATAGCTTTCGCACTACTATTTTTTTTCAAAGGCCGCAAAAACGTTTTTTTTTCTTTCAGACACACACATGTGAATGTACAATGCCTTGGTCCTTTAAACTTTCTAAGTAACCCATGTAACTAGTGTAAGGTCCGCGACCTTACTGGGTCAGTTGGGCCCAATAGCAGGCCCGTTGACCCGTTTATTTTATTATTATTATAATTAATTATATTGTTAGATATTTAAGTGGGTTTAGGCCTTGAGTGAGTTTATTTTGGTGTTAGAATAGCGTCTACGAAGTTTCGTCTGATTTCGAGTTCGTTTGATCTTAGCAAGGGGGTAGTTTGCAAATTAGGAAAAATTGAGTGTTTTTCCGAAAAAATTCCTATCACCATGATTTTGGGTTCGTTAGAAAGGTCTCATCGCGCTGATCAATTTTGTCTTCTGGCTCGTCGCGATCCGTCAATCAGAAACCCTTCAAATGGTTCACTCTTTCACCGGACCCACTTAAAGGGTAATTCGGTCTTTTCCTCCCTCTCTTCTTCTTAAACAGGGATTAGCCCTAATCTCATTCTCACTTCCGCAACGAAGCTACAGCAGCCCTCCTTCTCCCTCTTCATCTTCTCAAGCCCAGATCTCCCTCCAGGAGAGATCACCTCCGTGATCCGGACCGCACATCTTCTTCCTTTCGATCTCCTCTCTCCATTGATACTAGTTGGTAAGCCTTTTCCCATCATCAACTTTTCCATTAATTTTCTCTTTTGTTTAGAATAGATTGGATCATGATCTTTTTCCTTTCTTTCTTCTTCTGGGTGATCTAGATTACTTTTGAGCGGGGTAGATTGTGGTCTTCGTGGTAGAAAGCTTCTCCTCAAGCTTTTCCAATTTCTAATCATCTTCTTGGTTGAGGCAAGTAGATATGCATTTTATATTTAATCATGTGTGTATTATTTTCTTTTGATTGCAATGATATCCTTGTTAGATTACCCAAATTCCAAGCTTATTGTTGGTATTGCATTGGGATTGACATGTTAGGTTAGATTTGTGGTTTGGATTGGATTGGATTAATTATTAAATGGTAGCTTTGGAGGTTTGTAATTTGATAGAATGGATAGGAATGATGTTTGTAATGAATGGGGAGCATGGAGGCTCGTTTTCTGCAGGAAAAAGAAGCGAAAAACCCATTTTCGGGCTCAGGCTACAGTGCCGATTGATCGGGGCTGCAAGCCGATCGATCGGACTGCAATTTGGTCTCAGTTAACTGAGACGAATATCAGTCCGATCGATCGGACCTCTTATCCGATCGATCGGAGGGCATTTTCGTAAATGTTGACAACTTTGGAAAAGAACTTAAAACACTTGTAACTTTTAATCCGTACGTCGGATTTCTACATGTTATATACCGTTGGAAAGCCCTTGAGATGTAGAATCCAATGATTCTAGTTTCATCATGATCGGAGGTTGGGAAGTGATGTAAAAACTCAGATTATTGACCCAGCCTATATTTTATTTGAAATGAGACTAGTAGCTTAGGTTTGGGCCTTAGATGTTGGAAACCATGAACCTACTATCAGTTGACCATTAATGAGGATTAAATCGTAGCACGTGGCTTGGTGTGCTTCGATTAGGTCTCTAGGTATTCGTGTATTAAACATGGGGTAACCGAATGCGTATGGAACTGAATTAATAGATGCTTAACATGATTGTATACCAAGGGATTTTCTTAGAAGCATTGTTGATCCAATTCCACATGTACTCCATTAGAACATGTAGGATACATGGATGACACCACTTGCCTAGGTTTGGATCGTAATTCCTCCTTGACTTATTTAATTGTATCCGTTGTTATAATTCCTTGTACACTCACACTCGGCATAATACACCTAATTAATTATGAAACATAATCCCTCGTAGAGTTAGGACTTGGACCTGACTTAGAGTGTACCTTAGAACCCCGTGTTATGTGATTGATAAACATGCCTGATTACACTGAAGGGATTATCAAATGATTGGTTTTGTCTTGTATTGACTGGAATGAGATAATCCCTATGAACTTATCCTGTATATTAAGCTAGCCAGACTTGCTTGTCTTGGTCTATTCTCGTGTCAACACCACTTTATTATTATCATTATTTGCATTTTATAGCCATCTGCAGTTTGGGGTATTATTGATGGGCCGGTTACTCGGACATCGGGGTGGGCAGTCGACTTTGGACGGCGTCCATGGCGTTGAATAGTTGGGAGCGGGCTGGGACCGTGCTATTATTCCCAGGACCGGGAGCTAGGATCCCCCTGGAGCCGGACTTTGGTATTAGTAGTCCAGATAGGAATGTACTGGTACCCCGTGAGGTGGCTTGGACATCCACGGAGTCTCCCTCTTGTGCATTGCATTACATTGGTAGTGGTGATTGTTAGTATTGCTAGGATTTCTATTTATGATTCGAATGGTTATTACTCATGTTACATGCCTAGTATTGTTCCTTGTATTCCTACGATCTTGTACTTGTCATTACTCTTATATTTGATGCACGTTATGTTTAATTATATCTTGCTTATCTATGGCTCAACATGTCGTTGACTTTGTTCCTTGGTGTGCAGACTCCTCAAGTGAGTACTACTACGAGGAGCAAGCAGGTGAGGAGATCCCAGAGGATCTCCAACTGGCTGAGGAGGAACAAGAGTGGCGCGCCGATGACGTAGAGTAGCGTCATTGATCCTGGCACGGGAGAGATTCATGGGGACTTCATTAGATTCTTTATTCTTTATTTATCTCTCTTTGAAACTTTTATATCATTGGCATCACTATTGTTTTAAATGGCCTTGATTATTGGGATGGCCATTGTAATATATTAACTTCATTGCTTAAGTTTTATTTTATTCCTTGTTCAACTTTAATATATATTGAGATTCATTATTCCTTGTTGATATCCAAATATGCCTGGAATTGTATGAGTTCCGCAAATTCTTATTTTATTTGAGGCTTGAAATATTATATCCTCACAGTGGATTTACGATCCTTGGGCCTAAAGGACAAAATTTTTAATTAGTCCTAAATTTCACTCCCCAGATCTGGTTTATTCTCTAATCGGGTTCGGGGGACGTGACAACTAGCATTAGGCCAATGACTCCCAAACCAGATGGCTTTAGGGCACTAGGTATGTAAATACCCCTACGGGCTTACTGGTTCGGGTTGAAAAGGCTACGAACCCAAACTAGTCACACAATTTTTTTATTCTTTTCAACACTTTTTTTTCCTTATTTTTCTCTCTTTTTTTATTATTTTTTTAACGGTCCCCAACAATAGGCAGCCCTTTCCATGTGCCCGAATTAATTCAACGGCTCTGTGGCCAACAAAACCAGATGAACTAGGAAATTGTAAAACTAAGGGTCGGTTTTCCATCATATTTTCAATCCAATCGTCAAAGAAAAACGGAAATCATGGCTTGGCATTCAAAAACTTTGAAAAGTGGGGGATTGAAATTCAGCACTTTTCCAAAAATCCTTTCCATAAACAAAACAGTAAACCATTGTTCTCCTTTTTGCCCAAAGCACCAAAAATTCCAAAGTTTAAGGTATCTTCATTTCATAAAAATCCTCTCGAAATTTCCTTTTTCCCAAGAACCAACAAAATAACATATTTTTTTTTTTGTTTTTTTTATATCAAGAACAAATTGTGTAAAACTTTTGTCTAAAGATGGACGAGTGTGCTTGTTCTCACCCCTCCAACCTATTATGAGCATCGTCCTCGATGTGTGAAGGAATAATATGCAATGAACATATGAAACATGAGGAACATAAAAAGTAAAGGAGGGTAAAGTATAGAAAGCACCTGGGATATGTTCGAGCTGCTCCCTGTCCAAAGTTAGACAAAACGACAAAAATAATAGGATAAAACCTAAACTACTAAGTATACATAATATACACAGCAATGGGCCACTGTTAGATCCAGGGCTGACTAATCCTTGTAGACAGGATCATCAAGGGGAATTTCTTCCTCATCAGTTGGTGCAATTTCCAAGAATGGCTTCAATCTTTGGCCATTGACTTTAAACGTCTGGCCATCCTTGGGATCATAAATCTTAATTGCACCGTATGGAAGTACTTCTTTTACAATGAATGGTCCAGTCCAACGAGAGCTAAGTTTGCCAGGAAATAAATGAAGCCCAGAATTATAAAGGAGGACCTTCTGCTCAAGCTGAAAGGGTTTTCGCAGAATGTTTTTATCATGAAAGATCTAGGTCCTCTCTTTATAAATTCTGGAGTTTGCATAGGCTTCCCTGCGCAACTCATCCAATTCATTTAATTGCAGCTTCCTCTTGTTCCCAGCTTTATCCATATCAAAGTTAAACGGCTTAATGGCCCAGTAAGCTTTGTGTTCCAATTCCACCGGAAGGTGGCATGCTTTCCCATAGTTGAGCCAGTAAGGAGACATTCCGATTGGAGTCTTAAAAGCAATTCGGTAAGCCCATAAAGCATCATTCAATCTCATTGACCAATCTTTCCGATTAGGGCTTACTGTAGTCTCTAATATTCTTTTAATTTCTCAATACTTCCACTTGCCCACTGGTCTGTGGGTGATAGGGGGTAGACACTTTATGGGTGATCCCATATTGTTTCATCAGGGCTTCAAATGCCCGGTTGCAAAAGTGCAAACCTCCATCACTAATGATGGCTCGTGGAGTACCAAAACGAGAAAATATATTTTCTTTCAGAAATTTCTAGACTGTTTTAGAATCATTCTCCCGGCAGGGAATAGCCTCTATCCACTTGGACACATACTCCACAACCACTAAGATATAGATATAACCAAAACTTGGAGGAAATGGACCCATAAAATCAATGCCCCATACATCAAAAAGCTCAACTACCAGAATGGGATTCAGTGGCATCATGTTTCTTTTGGAAATTGTGCCTAGCTTCTAGCAGCGATCACAGGCTTTGGAAAAATTGTAAACATCCTAATACAATGTGGGCCAATAGAAACCACTTTGAAGAATTTTATGAATTATCTTTTTACTTGAAAAGTGGCCCCCACATGCATGTGTATGAGAAAAGGAGATGACACTGTGTATCTCATTATCTGGCACACATCTCTTAATTATTTGGTCTGTGCAGTATTTAAACAGATATGGATCATCCCAGAAAAAATATCGAACCTGAGAAAAGAAAGAATTCTTATCTTGCTTGGTCCAATGGTCAGGAGTGTTTCCCGTAGCAAGATAGTTTGCAATATCAGCATACCAAGGGGATTGATGTACTGCAAAATGATGTTCATCCGGGAAACTGTCCCGGATTGGTGTCGGTTCAATGGTATCAGAAAGGACCAACCTAGATAGATGATCAGCCACGACATTCTCAACTCCTTTCTTATCCTTAATTTCTAAGTTAAATTCTTGGAGTAGGAGGATCCATCTAATGAGTCTGGGCTTAGTATCCTTCTTTAAGAGAATGTACTTTAGCGCAGAGTGATCAAAGAAGACAATAATCTTGGATCCAATCAAATAAGACAGAAACTTGTCAAGTGCAAAGACCACTGCCAGCAATTCTTTCTCAGTGGTTGAATAGTTGATCTGTGCACTATTCAAGCTCCTGCTTGCATAAGAAATCACAAAAGGTTTCTTTTCCTTACGTTGCCCCAACACAGCGCCAACCGCATAATCGCTGGCATCACACATAATCTCAAAGGGCAAAGTCCAATTTGGAGGCTGCATAATCGGTGCGGACGTCGGCATGCTTTTCAACTTTTCAAATGATTCTTTGCATGCTTCAGTCCAGTTAAATTCTAGCTCTTTGGAAAGCAGGTTACAAAGAGGTCTGGATATGGAATTGAAGTCTCTGATAAACCTCCTGTAAAAGCCTGCATGCCCTAAAAATGATCTGACATCTCGTACGGTTTTGGGTGTGGGCAAGTCGGCGATCAAATCTATTTTGGACTTGTCAACTTCCAATCCTCTTTCCGACACAATGTGACCAAGGACAATTCCCTGGCGAACCATGAAATGACACTTTTCCCAATTCAGCACAAGGTTCTTTTCTTCGCATCTAGTGAGGACCTTTTTTAGGTTGCTCAAACAGTCCTCAAATGAATCACCAAACACAGAGAAATCGTCCATGAAGACCTCCAGAATTCGCTCCACCATATCACTAAAAATACTCAGCATACATCTCTGAAATGTTGCAGGAGCATTACATAACCCGAAAGGCATTCGCCAATAGGCAAAAGTACCAAAAGGACATGTAAATGTGGTCTTCTCATCGTCTTCCGGGGTGATTTCGATTTGGTTATACCCGGAATACCCGTCTAGAAAACAATAATAATGGCTACCCTTTCCAAAATCTGATCCATGAAGGGTAGAGGGAAGTGATTCTTACGTGTGACCACATTTAATTTTCTGTAGTCTATGCAAACCCTCCAAACCGTGGGTACTCGGGTGGGGACAAGTTCATCTTGAACGTTCTTGACTACAGTAATACTGGCTTTTTTCGGGACGACCTAGGTGGGGCTGACCCATTGACTATCCGAGATTGGATAGATGATACCCACGTCCAGGAGTTTAAGTACCTCAGCCCTTACCACTTCCTGCATGGTAGGATTGAGCCGGCGTTGCATCTGTCTACATGGTTTAGCATCTTCTTCAAGGTAGATGCGATGCATACACACTAAAGGGTCAATTCCCTTAATATCCGCCACATTCCAGGCAATTGCACTTTTATGCTATTTGAGTATTTTCAACAGTTGCCCCTCTTGGTCCTCGGTAAGAAGTGAAGAAATAACCACAGGAAATGTTTCTGCATCCCCAAGGTAAGCATATCGCAGGTTCGATGGGAGGGGCTTCAACTAAGGCTTGGGTGGATTCACCTGAGATGGAAGAGTTGGCATACCAGATGGTACAAGCTCCTCAAAATGGGGTTTCCATACCGCATGGGCTTCCTAAACAGTGTCATCTTGAAAGTCCTCAAGATAGCCCGTGTCCTCTCCAGTCAAAAGTAGCGCAACATGAGAGTTAATGCACTCCTCAAGATCATCCACAACCAATGTATTAATAAAATCCACATCGTGGTAGTCAGTTTCGCAATCCCTCGGCTGTTTGCTCATTTGAAAGATATCAAGGTCCAAGGTCAAGTTCCCGAAAGATAATTTGAGCCTTCCACTCCGGCAATTGATTAGTGCGTTGGAAGTGGCCAAGAATGGTCTTCCCAGAATGACTGAAATTTCACCACTTTCATTTCGTACTGGTTCAGTGTCCAACACACAAAAATCCACTGGGAAGTAAAAGTGCTCAATTTGTACCAAAATATCTTCTATTACCCCTCTCGGTTTCTTAATAGATCAATCGGCAAGTTAAGGAGTAGTTCTGGTTGGTTTTAACTCGCCAAGCCCCAGTTGCTCATAAACTGAGTAGGGTAATAGATTTACACTCGCTCCAAGGTCTAGCAGAGCTTGACCTATTCGGTGGTTTCCAATAACACATGAGATGGTGGGGCATCTTGGATCTTTGTATTTGGGAGGAGTGGTCTAAGTCAGGCATGCACTTACCTACTCAGTGAGAAACGCTTTCTTTGGAACATGAACCCTACGCTTAGCAGTGCAAAGATCTTTCGAGAATTTAGCATAGGTGGGGACCTGTTTTATGGCATCCAACAGAGGAATATTGATCCTGACTTCTTTGAAAACATCCAAAATCTCTTGGTTTGGGATCTCCTGTCTGTGATGGGTTAACCTTAGAGGGAAAGGGGCAACGGGTTTGGTAGTCATGGGGTCAAGACCTTTTTCAATATCAACAACAGTCTTTGCATTAGTGTTATCCTTTTCCTTTTCAATTTTCTCATTGAAATCCAAGGAGACATGTTGTTTATGTTTTTTCGGAATATCTTAAAGTTCTTTGCCACTTCGTAGAGTGACAGCCTGAACATGCTCCTGATAATTAAGGTTAGTTACGTCGGACACTTCAAATTGGCCTTTAGGGTTTGGCAGGGGTTGGGCCGGAAAGGTTCCTTTCTCCTGACCTTGAAGGCTGCGTTTGATTTGCTCGACAGAGGTTTCTAACCTTTGGATAGCCTGTTGATTGTTTTGAATAGCCTGCTAGTTATTCTGAATAATCTGTTGATTATTATGCAGGCTCTGCATAAACTACTGCTGAGATTGTATCAGTGTATTGAGTGATTCCTCCAATGACCTATTTTGGGCCTGTGGTGCATAAGATGGATTATACTGTGGATTCACATATGCACCAGAATTTGATGGTCTTTGGGGATTATACTCAGGAGTAGCATTTGGTCCGTTCCTCTAGCTGAAATTTGGGTGGTTCTGCCACGAAAGATTATATGTGTTCCCCATGGTATTTGCATTGAACGACTTTTGAAAAGAATTCAAAGCGTTAGCTTGTTCCTGAATTGCTTCTTGTAAGGCAGGTCCAGTTGGACAATCTACCGACATGTGATTTTCAGAAGCACAAATACCACAAACCATGACTGTATCCTTGTTCTTTCCAAGTTGCAGGGCTTCAACTTCTCTCGTGAGTGCCGAAAGTTTGGTTAGGATGTCTATCTGATTGTTCACATGATATAGACCTCCACTCTCAGACTGATTCAATCCCCTGGAATGATCTACCCCTTCAGAGGATGCCCATTTTTGTGCATTTTCTGCCATTAAATCCAAAAATTAGCACGCTTCGTCTGGTGTTTTTTGGCCGAATTGACCATTGCACATCATCTCAATAAATTGACGTGTCTCAGGAGTGAGGTTTTCAATGAAGATCTCAATGAGACGATGTGTTTCATATCCATGATGTGGACATGCAAGGATCAACTCGTTGAAGCGTTCTTAACACTTAAAGTATGGTCCTTTCTGATTTTGCTTGAACATTATAATTTCCCTCTTTAAGGTGTTGGTTTTGTGCTGTGGGAAGAACTTTCTTAGGAATTCGGTGACACAGGCATTCCAGGTATTAATTGAATTAGGCCTAAGTGTGTGGAGCCAAGCCTTAGCATTTTCCTTTAAAGAAAAAGGAAATAATTTGAGTTTGATCACATCTGGCACCGCGTTTTGCAGTTGAAGTGTAGCACATACTTCATCAAATTCCCTCAAATGTAGGTATGCACTTTCAGATTCTAGTCTGTAAAACTGGGGCAGAAGTTGGATCTTACCAGGTGTTATTTCATATTGACCCGCAATGGCGGGTAATACAATGCACGATGGTGTGGTGTGTCGTGCTGGGTTCAAAAGACCACATAATTTCCTTGGTGGCTAGTTCACCTCCACCCCGTTGCGGTCCCCATTTGGATTTGTGGTAGGCCCACCATTGTTGGGGTTGCTGCCGGACCCACTCGCCATGTTAAACAATCTCGATGAACTGGGAGATTGAGGAGAGTCGTAGATTCTTATAAGTTCTTTGATTGGGGACTCTCTTCTTTGTAATCGATGCGCTGAGTCTCTTTGTCAACTAGACTTCTTGCTCATGCACAAACGGTGTGAGCAAGTTGGAGAGGGCTTGTACTTGCTTTTTGGATTTTTTTTATTTTTTATTTTTTGGTTTTTTTTATTATTTTATTTATTTTTTGGAAAAAAAATGAGAAAAACCTAGCCTACACAAAAAACAACTGAGTTAACATCCTAAGGTTGAAAAGTCTCCCTAAGTTCCCCAACCCGGCCCTATGAAACCAACCCGGCCAATTCAGCCTCCAGGTAAGGGTAGGATCACGAATGGACCCGTCTGAAGGACCCTTGCCTAGAACAGTCTAGCTCTCTCTACACTCTGGACAAGGCTTTGCTTCGGCACCGAGATAATTAAGGACGACGATTAGGTCACTTTTAGTTTACTTTCTTCCAAAAGGACTTAAAACAAGTTGGGAAATAAAGTAACTTTGCCAATTCTTAGAAATTTTCTAAAAATTCAATGATGTGTACTTTCTAATTAGCAATCCATGCACTTTCCTAATCAAATTTAGGGCGGTTTAACATTCCATGCATGCACCTCCAAATCTAGAAAGATGCCAAAAATAGCACACCCATAAAGCAATGTAAATAAGGAAAGTAAAAAAAGTTACCTTAAATGACGCTCCCCGGCAACAGCGCCAAAGACTTGATCGCAGCTCCAAGTGCAGATCTTCGATTGTACTAATAAAACTGGTAAAACCAGGTCGATCCACAGGGAGCTTTAGAAACAAGGCTTTCCAACTTTGTCACCTACCCTAAATAAAATCTAATTTTAGCCTAAAATCTAGAAAAGTACATTCATCATTCCTACTTTAAATTAAAATTAAATACATTTCCAAGAATAAAAATTTATTAAATCTAAAATGAATCACAAGTTGCTACAAAAGAACACACAAATTAGAACATCAAATTAGAAACAATCCAAAAATAAAACTTACTAAAAAAAAATTAAGAAGCTAAATTAGAAAAAAAAAAAGAATGAACCTAAGTTAGAAACCAAATCAATCAAAGATTAGTAACAAATCAAATCACTCAAAAAGAAAACAACCTACTTACTAAAATTAGCATGAAAACCTTACTAAATTAGTTTCCTAAATTATAAACTAGGTTAGTCAATGAGAGTTGATATATTTCCTAAGTTAGTGAATTGAGTTAATCAACTCCCTAAAGTTAAGGACTTTCCAAATAAATACAGATTTTCAAATCATAACAAATTAAGAAAGCATTAAGTCAATCTTACCTTATGTTAGAATTTCCAAATCTTAAGAAACTTCCCAAGTTAAAATCTTCAATTAACAAAAATTAGAAAGATCTTTTATTTCTGGAAATTATCTAAATAATCTAAAACACAAAATTTGAAACTAATCCTAAAATTAGAAAGTTAGTAATGCAATGTATGCCATGAGATGCTAAAAATTCTAAGTCTGAAAAACTAGTATGCAGGGTTGTTTTTATGCATGATTTTTCCTAATCTAATGCAACCTAAAACTAAGTTTAATGGCTGGGTTTTGAACTACAATGATGCATGAATCAAATAAAAAAAACGGAAGTGAAAAATGTTTTAAAACAAAGAAGATATGAATGCGTAAATATGACCTTAAAAACTAAAACTGTGCAGAAATTCTGCACGCAGACAGCCTAACATGCCATGTTCAAGCCACTGGTTCACAAACCTCCTGAAATCGTTTGGATCTGAAATTTTGGGATATGATAGACCACATGCTGAACTTTAATTTATCCAAATTTTACAGAAAAATATCATGGTGTGACTAGTCTACCCACTTCAAACTTTTTGTAAAAAAACCGTTTCTACAGTTTTCCTGAAACTGTGTAGAAACTGGGCTGTTTGGTTGTCCAACATAGGTTCATCAAAACTGATTTTTAATTTTTGTCTTAAAGATCTGAAGGCTTCAATTTCCAGCCACTTAAACATGCACTAGCCATATGATATGAAGATATATGCAATGAACTCTAATCCCAAATCGAGTTCATAAGTACTTAAATGTATGTAGTGCAAAAACATTAAATGTGTGGATTGCAATAAAATTAAATGTGTGGATTTTTCAACAAATGTAAATGTGTGGGAACTGCAATAAAAATAAATGTGTGATAAGTGTGCTCTTCTTTTTTATTCTCAAATCGGGTTCATAAGTACTTATTTCATGTCCTTAGGATCTTGGGTTGTCAATCCAAGAACAACAAGAAGGAAAACACAATTCAAGCATTAATCACCTAAGAAAAAGAATAAAAAAAAAAGTTACACTTTTACTAATATGCAATGTTTTTACATAAAAGATGGAGAAATAAAATTCCAAAAAAACAACTACATACTAGGATGAAAGGAACCTCTCTAGTTGAAGCTTAAAGTTGGGATAAGCCTTCTTGAAGAGAGATGAGCTATGGTAGAGAAAGGAGATGGGTAGAATGGTGGAAGAATTACACTAGTGACGGGGTCTTTTCTTTCATGAAAAGGAGAGGGATGTTTATGCCTTCAATTTATAGATTTTTGCCCTCTTTCTTTCCTTCTTTGCTCCAAGTTTGTAGCATGCAATCTTCTTTGTATGGCAAGTTCCTTCCTTGGCCAACAAGTCTTCAAAGAAATAGCAAGGTGAGTGAGAGATTTTTGGTGCTTTCCATGTGCAAAATTACAATCCCGAGTAGAAATTATAGCACCAATTTTCAGAGGCTGAATCTTCCTCATTTTAGCTCTGATTGGCATAATCTTGGATTCTAAAGATATCTACTCGAAAAGATCTTTCCAACGGTGTATAGATTGCACCAATCCGACGGCTGGATTAAGAGTTATGACCATTTTAATCTTTCTGCCTCTGAAAAATTCGAAAATAATTGTGCACATATGGAATGGTAGTTGTGCAATGGCATGTGTGGGACCCATGTGGACATCCAAAGGGATCTCGGAATATTTCTTTCCTTGTTTCTTGACTCTCCTTCCTTCTTTGGTTTGTTTCCAAGCTTCTTTGATTGACTAGTCAACTCTTTTAGCACACTTTCCTTTTTTGAATTTCTTTCTTGATTTTTGAGTTTTCAAACTTAGTAAGAATTAGATCTTACCAAATCTGAAGTTTCCTTTCTTGATCTTGAAATCACAAATCTAGCTTTCCATTGTTGACTTTTCAAACCCTCCAAAAATACAAAGATATGTGGGTCGACCATGAAAGATGTCCTACCCTTGATCTCTCTCAAATTTCACCAATGTAGGTCTCATTCTTGATTTCTCCTACACAAATTAAAACAAATGGATTCAAGAATAATTTTATGTAAGGAATTTAAATGGACAATGCATGGGACCCTACTTGATGCACCGAAAATAATTGGCTTTCTAAAAATAAGTCTCCAAGAATGGCAGGTTTCATGAATTTATGCAAAAAGTGTGATTTTTGAGCAAATTATGCATAAATGCACTACAATGGACCCTAAATGCATAAAAACATGATTTGTCACTAAATAAAGCTCTTTAATATCAATATGCTCTTAAAATGGTCCAAAATGTGTATGAAAATGTGCAATTTTCAAGACTCATCACTCACCGGAACCTCCTCGCTCGTCCAGTACCGGAAGAGCTGAGTCCACTGATCCGGGAGAACGCCCCTCGGAACTCGCTCAAGTATGTCGGGGGCATCCTGATGTGGCTTCAAGTGCTGCATCTTAACTTTATTTTTATGATCTTTCCACATCTTCCAACACTTTGACATGCAAACTGGCCGGAAGAGCTCAGGACATGCCCTCAAGTTTGTCCTGAAAAAGATAAATAATTTTTATTAAGTTATTGTTTAAATTGACACATCCTAAGGAGAAATGTTAAATTATTACCTTAACCTGCTGCCTGGTACGACCTATTGTCTCCACTGAGAATGCCTCCCAATCAAGTGTAGTCAAAGGGCATGCATATGGATCTCGAATCATATGTCCCAACTGGCTGATGAGCTAGCTAGCATGCGGACCCACCGGATGGTATGTCTCGTCAAACTCCACATCTATGAGATGACCGGAATTCCACATCCGGATCCCTCTAACAGGGCCTCTCCCCCTACTGGAAGATGGTCCCGTGCTCGTAGCACCTGTTCAAATTAGAGATAATCTAATTAAATTGAAATAAAATAATTTTCTAGAATTAAAATGTTTTAATTAAATAAACTTATACCGGTCTGTGTATCAGCCGATGCAAGCCGAGACGGTGGAGCTGAAGAAGTCGACGCCGAAGCGTCCACTGGGGTGGATGGACTCTGATGAGACGTCGATGGCCTACTCAGTGGGGCCATCGAACTAGACTGGGCGGCATCCGATGTCGGTCTAGGCTCCCCAGATGGCATGCTGGCCTGGGCCTGGCGCGATAGCTCGTCCATCGTCCGTGGACGATCTCTCATCTTTCGTCCTGACATATCTGTTCAAAGAATCCATATGTAGCCCATGATGTTGATTGAAGCTCATGCTGGTTAACTTCTTATTCTATCATGTAAGAGTACGGTAGTCTCCGCTCTCATGTAAGTGGAATAGAAAGAAAAGAAGGAAAATGGAAAAAAGTAGAAAAAATGCCCATATGTAGGTTCTCAAAATCAATTTAGATATGAAGCAACTATGCAACTAAAGCTTGTACTTTAGAAAGAAAAAAAAGAGAGAGAGAGAGAGAAGAAGAAGAAGAAAAGTTGAAAGGCATATGAGGTTAGTTAGGTGATATAGAAAAGGAGAAAGATATGCATATGAGGTTACTTACATGATGAAATATAGATTACTCAAAACCATAAATGCTGGGCCAAATAAAAAACCTTTGCATTTAATAAATGGATATTTCATGGAAGCAAAGAACCCCATTTAAAAAGGCAATCTCAACTTAAGGGATTAAAACCAATGTCACCACCACCCATACACAAACACATAGAAACACACATACACATGAAGTCAACAAAAATTTCTAATCTACAACTACATGTGTAAGGAAAAATAATGACTTCAATTATGCCCAATCAGCTAAATTTTACACATGCTTCAATTATGCCCTTTTTTTTTCTTTAAATCTCTGATGATGGTTTTTAGAATCCAACCTTGAAGAAATGCAATGTCCAAAAATGTAAACGACCACAGTTTCCATTTATCCAGGCAAAATTCCTCTTGCTAAACAACTTTAATCAGTAAAATTCATAGAGCTTAAGTTTTTTAGCCATTAGAATTTGTAGACTGCAGAGGTGGACCTTTCATAGAAGAAAGAAAGAAGAAAAGCATTGATTTTTCAGTGACATGCTACAATACTTATAGCCAGCTAGTTTAGCAAATTAGAAAATGTAGAGGTTAATTTAGCCTCTGGGAACAGTAGGTGAGAAATTCAGCCCTAGAACTAGAAGATATTACAAGTGAGGGCATTTTTGTTTGAGAAGGTCAAAGGTGCAAGATCCGGACAATATTGAGACTTAGTGAAAAAAAATTGTAAACCATACGATTTAACATCCTTAATTTTGGAGCCTATTTCGGCTGTTAATATTCAACAACGCCATGTGGTTGAAAAAAAAATCAGGGGCTGCTAAAGGAACAAGGTAAGCCCAATTAACTTGCCTCGCTTTCAATATCCCTATCACCAATTTCTCTAATGGTGCGAACATAATGACCAGATGGATATCGAGACAGGCAATCCCAAGAATCAACAACAACAATAAAACAGAGATAATATAAAAATCAAGAACAGAACATCAAACAATTCTTTGCAATCAGAATCAACAAATCATGAAAAAGAACTAAGAGATTTTAAGCAAAGAAATCAAGAGACCTAGAAAGGGAAAATGAAAAACAACTGTTCAAGCTTGTGCGTATTGAATGGAAAGGGACTCAGATTTCCTTCTCTTAAAATTTCCAACCTTGAAGAAATATTGCAGTGTCCATAAATAAAACAGAGATAATACAAAAATCATCAGAAAATCAAGAAGAGAACAAACGACAAGATATGTATGAAATATGAGCCTTATGAACAAACGGCATAAGCTTCAAGACTCAAGAGAGCTTGTGCTTGTGGACAAATCGTTATATAACTTTTTTTTTAAATACCAAGGATAATTTTACTTTTATTTATTTATTTATTTCCATTGAAACCCCTCTTGAGACCTCGATTGTCTTTTCTGACATTGCTAGAACTCATTTCAACTCTCACAATACATGAAGTAATAGCTTGGAGGGAAGCTACCAGGAGTTTTTTTTTTCTTTTTTAAGTTCATCCAGCAGGAAGATTGAAGAGGTTCCAGCGTTTCTAAAATAAGTTGTAGAATGACCCATTTATCATGAAGATTTTATTAATCCAAAATGGATAAGGAATATATTTTAATTACTGCTTCAGTTATAATAAGCTCTTAGAGTTCCTCTCGTAGAGATATTTAGGAGTCCATTTGGATGTATAAAAAAATAAATTGCAAAAGCAAGTTGAGAAAACTGACATAGTAGAAATGTGAACCGTATATAGCTTTCCCCAAACATGGTCCAAGGGTTTCCATAGACAAAATGCCAACCAGTCAGCCCACTTTAATTTGTCCATTTGGATGAATGATGTCTGCACTTTCAAAATTATAAACTAAATCACGCTCAAAAGCTAACACCTTAGAAGAAGATTTGTACTGAACCAATTCCTTGCAATCAACAATCAACAATATGCACAAATCATGAAAAACAGATAAATAGATCCCCAATTCGATTAAAAAAAAAGACCAAGAGATTTTGAGCAAACAAATCAAGAGACCCAAAAAGGGGAAAAGAAGAGAAAAGCGGAGAAAAGGGGGGGTACCTGGACAGTGATTGGCGTCGAAAGCGGTGACGGAGAAAGGGCAGTCGGGATCGTGGATGAGGACGGATTGGCGGCACCGGCGACGGGAGGGCACAGTGCAGAGCGAGAGGTAGAGGGAGGAAGGGAGAGAGAGAGAGAGATAGAGAGAAAGGGAGAGGGAGAGCACCGGTGGCAGCTATGACGCAGGCGGGTTCCAGCGGTGTTATCACTGGTGCGGCGAGAGGGCAGGGCGCGGGAGGGAGGGGAAAAAATTGGGAATGAAAAAATGAAGGAAAGTGATGGGTTTCGGGGGGTTTTTAATGGGCCTTTAGCGACCGCTATTGCGGTCGCTAAAGACCCCTTTTGCGACCGCCTATGGCGCTCGCTCGCGTTTTGATGGCCAAAACTCGAATTTCTAGTAGTGAAAATAGGTCCTTCGGGTTATCCAGTTTCGTTGGGACCTCCTCTGGGATCCCATACATCTCTCTGAAACCAGCCATGGCCTCAGGGATCTCCGCCCAACTCATATAAGATCTCATTCTTCTACAGATGGTGATACCGGAAAAGGGGAGAAACAGAAACCCTAAACCCTATAACAGAACCCCTAAACAGAAAAGGCGGTGTGCAAAAGACAAGGACAGGGAGGAAGACTCACAGAAAAGGGACAAACTCCGGACTCCGATTCGCTAAGTCAAAGTTCCAACAGAGCTCCGGCAGGGTATTCTCCTCTCTTGCAGTAGAGCTTTCTCTAATGAATGCCGAAGTGAAGAGACGAAGGAGGATAAAGCCCTATTTATAGACGGAATGGCGCCCGTTCGAATTCCTGAAGGCACGCGTCGCTTTGATTTCGCTGAACAACCAACCAGATGGAGACACGTGGCACTGCCAGTTCATCTCGCACAGAGATTCAGACACTATATTTATTGCCTTGGGAAGGCAAAACATCAGCGTGCTATTTATTGCCTCGGGCTGATGAAGCGTCACTGACGTGCTATTTATTGTCTCAAGAAGGCAAACAGACTTCATGATAAAAATCAAATGTCATCAGCCAACGCCGAGATAAAATTAAATTGATACATCAGATCCTCTCAACACAATACTCAGCTCCCGACCTAAAAAAGTTAGAGAGCTTCAAAAGGTCACGAGCTAGGGGCAATTGTGTAGGGTGTTTTCCTAAAAGTGGGATTACGCTAGTCTCGGTAACAGTACCAGCTCAGCTCATCCCGATCTCGGTATCCGAGTTCGGCCAAAGTGCCAAGATTCATCTAGCTCGGTAACGGTACCAGCTAGACATCTCATCTCAGCTCGGTAAATAGTGTCAGCTTACGCCAAGCTTGAGCCAGCGTCGGTAAGAGTACCGACTGAGCTCATCTCGGTCTCAATATGAGGCACCTCGGCAATAGTGCCAGGATGCATCCGAGTCTAGCCTTAGTATCATCTTCTGCTCGGTCCATCCATAAAGATAAGTACTTAGCCATGATTGTACTTCCATAAAGTTACGGCTACGTTTCAGAATGTGCTGACAGACAAGACAGGCGCTGGATAATGGTCAGGTGTCGTCTTGATCAATCACATCCACATTAATACGAGAGGTCATCTCTTGATTCGACCAAACAGTATCTCCACCTACCCCCACTAAGGGAGCGCCAGGTGAAAACCGCTACATATACAAGGGTAAGAATCACTTTGGAGGTATGTTTTTTACAACATCATGCAATACTAGCATACTTGCCTCGTATCTCCATCCTTTGTTCAGTGATAACACTAACTCAGGCATCGGAGAGCCTTCGGCTGACAGCAGCCAGGGTCTCTGGCCTCTATTTCTCCTTCCCTTTCAGGTTCTAAGGCGATCTATCTTCCTTAAAGAAGCTTAAGCAGCAAATCACGAGTTTCACACTCACCTAATCTGAGTCCGTAATATTTAGGCACTCACAAATTCAAATTAATGTTGGGAAAGATGAGCTTTGATAAAGAAATTTATGATCTGAGCTGACTAGGTGACATACGCTCATGTCTGAGCAAGTCCTTATGCGCATAGTATTTTGTTACTTTTATTTTAGGGACATTTACTTCAAAAATCCTATTAAATAGGGTAATTACAATTGAGGACCCTAAATTTTTATATTGACGACCAAGGACCTCCAGCCCAAAATCCAATATTTCATTCTATTTTTTCCCTTGGTTAGTTGATGTCAATATAACCCTAAAAAAATGTTCTTTACCCCCAAATCAACAGCTACAGTGGAACAGAAGAAAGAGAGGAATGAGAAGAAGGAGATCAACATCCTACCCCTTTTTTTCTAAATCACAGTTAGAGAGAGATTGCTCGATGTCAATAAAACCTTAAATAATGAAAAACTCAATTTTTGTTGATGCTAACTGAGCGTTTTTGTTGATGTCAACACAATTTTATATTGCCGTTAACGAATCTTCTGTCGACGTCAACAAATTCACATGGTCACTCATGCTGTTAATTGGGCATTTTTGTTGACGTCAACAAAATTTCATATTGATGTCGACGAATCTTTGAATCTTCTATCAACATCAACAAATTCACAGGGTCACTGATTGTAATAACTAGACATTTTGGTTGATATCAACACAATTTTATGTTGATGTCGACGAATGTTTTGTTGATGTCAACAAATATTACTCATGATAGAATATGGAACTGGTTATGTTGATGTCAACAAAAAAAAGGGGGGGCAAAATGGGGAAAAAAAAGGGATGATTTGGGCTGGGGGTCTTTAGCCGTCATTATAAAAGTTTAGGGTCCTCAACTGTGGTTATCCTATTTAAAGGGATTTTTGTGGTAAATGTCCCTTTATTTTAATACTGAGTCACCAGTCACCACATAATGGTTGTTTGAAAATAGTGTCCCACATGGTGGGAGCCCAGCCGCATGATGCATGGCAATCAAAGGGTATAGGGTGATGAGCATGTCTATATATGGTTAGATGAGATATTCTGAATTGATCTTGATCTCACATACACACTCAAAATTAATGCACTCCTTGAGCTTTAATCCAACCCTTAATATTACATCTGATGAGTGTTAAATTGCACTGAGTGCCATTCACATATAGAGAAAACGGTAGGGATGGAGGGGGTGAATCGATCATGTGATAGTGATAGCCCCACAAGCAAGTTTTAAGAGAGAGTGAGAGAGAGACCAATTGGAAGAATATTAATTATCATAGCAGTCAAAAAATCTGGCCTTATATTAAGGTTAAATGGCTTTATACCTAGCAGATCTTTCTATGATTGAGTGTCGAATTAAGACTAATTCACATGGTATATGCATGTGTAGAGAGGGATCGGAGTGATCATAGGTAGGCCCCACATTAAAAACTGAAAAGGTGGCACAAAAATGAGTTTTTCTTTTTCGTTTTATAGTTTAGATAAATTCATTTGATACTATGAGCTAGGTGGAACCGGTACAAATAGTGGAAGTATCTCACTAGTCACAGCCATGTGAGGAGTGAGGCCTGTTGCTAAGGACTGAAATATGAGTCCTGATCAAATAACTTGAACACAACCAAAAGAGCAAAAAACTTAAAATTGAAAATTGAATTGAGAAGAATAAAAAGGAAAGGAAACTAGGGATTGTTAGGGATTTTGTATTTGCAATTTGATGGATACTTTTTCACTGTAGCATCATTTGATTTACACACACTTGCATTGATTTAAAATATCTTGAAATCTTGATTTTTACATGCATTGGTTTTAGACTTGAAGAAATCTGGTTTTATGCATGTTTTGTTTCTAAACTTGGATGCATTGGTTTTAGAATCCAAAACTCTTTTGAAAACCTAATTCTTTGTGCATTACTTTTAAGAAATCATTTTAAGAATTTAGGTTTGTGCCTTGCATACTTTCATCACTTTCAGAATCATTTTTGTATGCATTTTTATGAGAAAAGAGTTTTATCAAATCAAGCTAGCCTTTGGATTTAAAGTTTCGAATCGATTTAGGCTTTGTGTGTTTCATGTTTTTTAAACATCTTAGATTGATTTAAAACATGTTACCAAGCTTGGTTTAGTGGCCCAAAAATCCCCTCCAAGAGAAACCTTCAAATTATGCAAAATTGGGATTTTTTGTCCCAAGGGGGTGGTCCGGCAGTGTCGCCGGTCGACCGGCCTAGAGGTCCCGGGTGACCGGGATCACTGCAGCTTTTTAGTGCAGTTTTTGAACTGAAATTCCAACGGTCAGATTTATACCCGTTGTGCTTTCTAGGTCGACCGAGACCTGTTTCATGGTCGACCGAGGACTAGCCGTTGGACTGTTTTTCACTATAAAGTCCATTCATTTCCAACCTTCTTTGGTGCTTGAACTATGAACCTTTGAGACCATATTGGAGCCAAAGAAAGGGGAAGAAGTTGGAAAGGCTAGAGGGCTATTTGGGAATCAAATGCTTGAGTTTTAAAAAGGTAGATCTTTACTTTTATTTTGATTTCCATTAAAATGAAATCCATGCATGCTTAAATCTTTGTATTTTCACTTTTGCATGATTTCAAGAGTTGTTTTTGCAAACTCTTTATCATCATTGGTATATTAGAATGGTTTGCAATCACTCTTATTCTAATCACATGTGTTCTTAGAATTTAACATTCTTACAACTTGTTTGTTTCATTTCTTCTAAGTTGTTTGAATCTCTTATGTGATTAGTTTTCTCTTCAATCATCATTTTCTAAGCTTTGTTTTTAAAATGCATCAAGCATTCATTTAGGAGCTTCATTGTAGAAATTGATTGGAGAAACACATTCATACACTTGTGCACACACTTTAGCTTGTTTTAGTGTATGTTTGTAATTTGTTTTACACTTTCATATGAGCCTATTTTAGAGGCAAATACATTGTGCTTAAATTGTATCTCTTGGAGTGTTCTTTTGTGAAGACACCATCTTAGAGAAATATTCATTTGTAAAGGTTATTGCTTAGCCTAAGAAAAGCATCTTATAAGGTTATTGCTTAGCCTAAGAAAAGCATCTTGTAAAGGTTATTGCTTAGCCTAAGAAAAGCATTTTGTAAAGGTTATTGCTTAGCCTAGAAAAGCACATTGAGAGGTTGTTGTTTAGCCTAGAAAAACAACATTGTAAGGGTTATTGCTTAGCCTAGTAAAAAGCATAAATAGTGGAAATCCGATGGGGTGATTAGATCACAAGCCGGTAGTGGATGTAGGCATTGAGGCCGAACCACTATAAACCTTGGTGTTGTGGTGTTTGCTTTGTGATGATTGTTTTATTAGCTTCCGCATATTGTATGGTTAATCATCACTTGTGACTAGTTTTTGTTAAGAAGTTAAAATTGGTTTAAATTGGTCACAATTGTAGCTCACCCTATTCACCCCCCCCCCCCCCCCCCTCCTCTAGGGTTAGGATCCCAAGGACTTTCAGGGATGGCAAGCGGGTGAATCGGCCCGGATTTTAAGCATATCATACCCGATCTCCAAAAATTTTTATTTCCCCAAACCCGCCCCGAAACCCATCGGGGGTTATTTTGATTGTACCAAAACTGAACCCTATGGGTTTCGGTTTTTCCCAGATCCGAACCACCCCCGCACAATAATTCGAGTTTTACCCAAACCCGCACCGACCCGCCCAACCTCAATTTAGTTTTTGCATTTTTTTTTATTTTTTTGTGTGTGTGTGTGTGTGTGTGAATAAGATAGTAAAAATCCTTCCAAAATTTAAAAGCATATCAAGCAAGGATACAATTCAGGATTGTGAGACTAAAAAATATGTCAAAAGGCAGTGCCATTCATAAATCTTCAACTCCTGTGAAAAAAAAGGGTAGCACCATGCCACCATTACAAACAGAAATAAAGCAGCATCAATAGCCTGGATCAACCAAAAACAAATCCAAAAGCAAGGAAACTGCAGCAACCTGTCTCAACAACAAAGTGTAGCCAATAAGGGAAAAATATTGCAGCAACCTAACTTGTTCCAACTTACACTTACAAAAAACATAAACCAAAACCACTAACCATTCAGCATAATTAGGCAAAAGAAAAAATAAGTTCAACTGACTTATTCCAACTTACACCACCAAAACTAACCAAAAAAAAAAAAAAACCTTGAACGAAAACTATGTATAAATATAAATAGTTTTATATATATATATATATTTTGGGTTCGGGTTCGGGTATGGGTTCGGGTCGGGGTTCGGGGCGGGGAGTAATATATACC
Source organism: Cinnamomum chago (assembly GCA_038049695.1). Classification (NCBI taxonomy): domain Eukaryota; kingdom Viridiplantae; phylum Streptophyta; class Magnoliopsida; order Laurales; family Lauraceae; genus Cinnamomum; species Cinnamomum chago. Next base: position 12,193,733 of record CP142456.1, read on the forward strand.
AAATCCGAACCGAATCCGGCCGGGGATTTTAAAATTAATACCAAACTCACCCCACGGGTGAAAAAAAGGGATAAAAACCGTCCCCAAAAGGTCGGTTCGGGTCGGGTATCCATCGGTTTCGGGGAAAATTGCCATCCCTAAAGGAAACAATAGCCCAATGAGGCCAAACAGAGGAAGAAAGAACCTCAAAGAAAAGAGCAACAAAGCACTATCTTACAAGCTGATAGGGATGATTACATAAAATAAAGAAAGAGAGTAAAGTAGAACTGACAAAAGAAGAAGACACATTCCTTAGAAAAACATAGGCATCCTGCAAGAAGAAATTAACAGCAGATTCTAAAGACTTTGCATTGGACCAGTGGAATCCATGTTAGGCCCCGTCCCGAGTTAATTGAGATTAACTCTAATTGATTGGAAACTAAGCTAATTAACTATGTTTAATTAAGCTAATGATGGTTTATAGCCTAAAATGAATGATTTAAGCTTAATGAAATGTTAATGAAAGAGATTGAAGGAATTAAATGAGTTTTGAGTTCAAATAAGAAAATTAACGGCTTTTTCATAAATACATATTTGTACGTATCTTGTCGAATACGGAAACTCTTGATGCCAGTACGTGTATCTCGACGAGTACGTTAACTTTCATAAAAGAGTCGAGGTCATTCGACAAATATCGGATCAAATGACCCTTCATTTAAATCGAATCGTAAATTAGAAGAAATTGTGGACTTAAACGCAAAAAGGCAGCTTATATAAGCTAAAATGCCTTCAATGAGTTCATTCAGCTCATTTTCCTAACCCTAGGCACTCATCTTCATCCCTTTTCCTTATTCTCCTTCCATTTCTTCTTCATCAAGTGTGAGTTGGAGTGGTTCAAGTGAAGAGAGCTTCATCTTCTTCATCTACGCCATCTTCTTCATCCTTTTCTTGAGCTTTTCTTGGAGTTGAGGCTTCAAGTTGAGGAATTCCCATCTCAAATCAAGTTGTCAAAGGACTTTGTGTCAATCAAGCTTCAAGCAAAGGCAAGTATATGCTTTTCTATTGATTTACGATATTATAGGACTTGTAAGAACTCGAGAGTTCAAATTCTAGGATTTTCCTTCAAAAATTCTGAAGCTCTGTAATGGAGTTCTGGGTGCTTGTTGGTCAACCAACACCTATCCGACAGCTGACCGAACTCATCCGGGTTCATTTGTCAGTGTAGTTCAGTTTCTAGAAAGGGGACCGTCACCGAACCGAACTCACCTGATAGAAATGCATAGAAAATTCAGCTTCTAGAAAGCTGACCGAGTAAGTTCGACTAACCGACATTTGTGATGTCGGTCAGCCGAGGGCCGACCGACAGGTCGACCAAGTGATCCTTGAAGTGTCAGAAATTATGAATTTCTGAGTTGTAAACTGGGGGTCGACCGAGAGGTCAACCGGCAGAGTTCGGTTGACTGAATGGCCGACCGAGAGTTAACCGAGTGTGAATGTCGGTCAACCGACAGCTGACCGACAAGAGGACCAAACTTGGAGGAAATTTTAGATTTGAAGTCTGATTTTCCTGGGTAAAGGCCTAATGCACATGGGCTGATATTGGTGATATCTAAGCCTACATAGGTGTTAGCCAAGGTTATTTAACGTACAAATTACTAAATAAAGTGATGTTTGTCGAGGATAACACGTACGTTGGATAACAAGCGCTTCACCCATTTGTTTGGTTTAGAAATTTAGGTTACACGACAGATTGAGTAGAGTTATTGAGTCTTCCTAAGCTCGTCATGGAGCCACATTGAATTAATGAAAGACTGAATGAATGAATGAATAATCACTCATGTGACACTGAACAATAAATGGTTACTAAATGTAACAACCAATTAATGAATAATCCTGCTGCAGCAGATGGACTGGGGTGTTCCGGAGCTCCGTGGTGATGCCGGTGATCTCTGATCAAGACACTGGTAGATCCCACATATTAGACTGAAAAGTCTCATTTGATAAGTCACCTAATAATACAGACTGTAAAGTCAACGAATTGATAAGTCAATTAATAGATATCCAATGAAATCAATGAATATAGAATGAACCGTTGCTTCCTTTAGGAAGAACTGAATCGAATTGGAAATGAATATTATTAGTAGTTGATATTGCCTGACTCATATGCGTAATTACTATCCTGAATTGAATTGTCTAGAACTGTTAAATTGATAAATTGACAGGATATTATATATGGTAGCATGAACTATCATAGAATTGTTTATACATTGTTGAACCGTCGTGTTCACGTGTTATTGATAAACATTACAGGCCCAGTTGCCCGTGCCGGTCATGCCGAGGCCGCACCGCCAGCAGAGGAGGCCCATCAGATACCTCCAGGAGGTTTAATTGAATGGACATAGATCGGAGTGCCAAGAGAGAGTGTTTAAGAGATGTTTTGATAGATACTTATATAATCATTTTGAATAGTAAATGGATGTCACCTGCATTGTACTTAAATATGCATGGTTGACTTTGTTAGAAATGTGTATTGACTTTACTCTTATGAAAAGGATTAATTTAGTTTTAAATGGTTGTCAATGTATACATATATATGTTTCCGCACAATTGTACATTAATTAGTAGGTACGTATGCAAGATTCCTTGTAGACTTTGTCTTAACTTTGGTTAATTCGGGGTTTACGGGAGTAAGTATGCTGACATCACGATCTGGGGTTTAGCCCTAAGTAATCTGATCTCGGGCCCGGGTCGTGACAATCCAAGTAATGAGTTGTCCAACCTTACATCAAACATATTGCTGGTAAGCCGAAACTCACAACACTTTTTTTCTTTACAACTAGACTTTTTATTTCAACTGTTATTATAACATCGTTCCCCGTCTCGTCATCTCTGGGCTCTCTTCTCCACTCTCCCTCTTGCATCTCTCCATCTGGGCCACTTCTGCATCATATTGTGTGTAGATAGAGACCAGCTCTAGATAGAGGTCACAGAGCATGGCCTTGGTGGATGCCTTCACAGCAACGACACCGATCATGAGGGATGCGACTGAGAGGATAGGATCCCAGACGAGCATGGCCTTGGTGGATGCGGTCGCAGCCCCGACACTGATCATGAGGGATGCCACTGAGACATTCCCATCGATGGCGCCGAGGACCGCTGCTCGTAGACACTGGGACTTGTTGGAATGTGTGGGAAGAGGTGAGGGATTTGCAAGGCTTTGAGCTTAGTTCAACCAGGAGGACATGGTGTATGTAGAGAGCAGTGAATAGAGGGATAGAGACAAGGGATATGGACATGCCTTCAACAGAATTCCTGACAAGAAATCAGGCTGTCTGGGAATTCAGAATTCCTGTCAGGAATTCCGTGTTTCATTACCAGAATTCATGGGCATTTGAAATCCCAAAAAACTCTGCATTTGAAAAACCTCTTTAACAAAGAGGATTTGGAAATCTCACTTGGCACAGGAATTCTGGGAGATGGAGGACGGCATTCCGGGAGCTCAAGCAAGAATTCGGGCCATGAATGAAACAACGAATTTAGAATTTCAAAATTTGGCAGCATTTCAAATGCTAGTATTTGAAATTCCCAGACAATCACCGGACATGAATTCTATGAATTCTAGTAAAGAAACAGGAGCAAACTTGGTTAGGGCTTATTTACATTTCTTTTTCCTTTTCAAACCAGATATAAAAAGGACCGTAGATATGTAGCATGTGGGTTATTTTCTTTCAAAAGTCAAAACCATAGTGGTAAGAAAATGAAGACCCTAGGATTAATTGGGGCCTTTACATCATAGGGGCCACCCCTTGATCTTGTTTTATTGATGGCCAAGTTTAACCCACAACTTCAAGATTTCAAGAAATCTTTTTTATTCAATATTTTTCCTTTTAGTGAAAAGTCGCTTCAATTGGAGTTCTTGTCACTCATGTAATTGGAGTTATATAAATATTCATACCAAATCTCCTGAGCCCATCACTACATTTTGGTGGTGGATATCTATTCGGAATGTAAGTAGGTTGGTTCCTGTCCCAGTCCATGGTGGACCCGGAATCCGAACCATTAATGGAAAGATGTAATCCAATCCGGAACTGAAACGAGTTTCTTGGTTTTGGAATCGAAACCAGTTTCGTATATGGGACAGGTCCGGGTCTATGTAGAAAATGATTTGGAAAAAAAAAATCTAGCTTTTAGGAGGAATTCTTAAAAATTGAGGTAATATGTAGGGTCTCGGGTCGACGTGTCTAAACCAATATGGACCCGGACCCATTTATTTATCGGGGTCTAAATAAGGATCCAAACCCATTTATTAAATATGCAAAACCCGCGGATAATTTCAAAGAAAATTGGGAACCTATTTACATCCCTAATATCCAGAGGAAAATATTAAAAAAAATTAACGTAGGAGGTTTTGTCTGACGGTAAAACTAAGAAATAAGAATCATTGCCAAATAAGAAATCAAGCAAATTAACAAAATAAGTGTGTGAAGGGATGAGATTGATCATGATTAACCCCAGCTTCACAAAAACTCCGCCCCCTATTGGAGCGCACCCAGGGTTGTGAATGAATATAGGTTCTAGAACATAGTGGATTCCAATTTAGATCCATCTTCATTGATTTTGCCTTGGATCCAATTTTTAGTTTTGATTCAATATGGAACCTATGTGTTGTATTTTGATCTGACATCAATTGAAAAATAAAAGGAAAGAAATCTGGCTTCAGATGTAGATCCAAAAGACGACGTGGAATGTTAGTATCATTGGCCAAACTGCTTCAAAATTTTATTTTATTTTTTAAATCAGTGCTGCTACTTGTCCCGAATGGGAGCCCGGCTGAGAGCCGTAGAATTTTCCTTTTTAAATACGATAGTGAAGGTGCTAAGTGAAATATCAACCCTAATGAGAAACACAAGATGTCCAAGGGGAAGAGGTTTCTCATCTCACATAGCCACCCAACGATAGTTCGTGGGTGCATAAGTAGATCCACATGTAAAAAATAAAAATGAATAGAATATTATCAACAGATCATTCTAATACCTTGATCAAGCAAATTTAAGTTTAATGGCTTTATAATGCAGCATCAGTTTTTGTATTTCAATTTAATGGTTAGTAACGTTTGGATGAATGCCAAATTTACGTACAAATGTTGACATTACTAGATATAAGGGGTTGGATTGATCATGAAGAATCCCATTTAGGCCACACAAAGCTGCCTAAGCTGCCTCTAAAGAGCAACGAGGACGCAGAAAAAAACAAATAGGTGCCACCCTCATGTTCCCTACTTTTAATCCTAGTGGTTACTCCTGCCATATTGAGGGTCAGAATTAGCTGGTCCTGCTTCCCTTTAAAATTCTTTTATAACATGACAAGTTTCTACATATAATAACCCTGATGACAGGCATCTTCCATTTTTGCAGAAGGAATATACTCTCTAAAAAAACCCTCACATTACATGAAACTACCGCATTTAAAGCATAAGTAAAGTTGGAGATCAACCATTTTAGAAAGGTAGTTGCAACCGGTTCCCTAGGATAGAATGATTCCTCTTTTTAAACCTCCTTTCCATCTTTATTTTTATGATGTTTGTATACTTGATCCACACCTTTATTAGGGAATATAATGATTCCTCCTTTTAAGCCTCCTTTCCACCTCACCTTTATTCCAACCAACTCATTTGAATATGATACCATGTTGAATTGGCACTAATGTAAACTTGACAATATTTCATACATTATTTTTTGGGGGGGTTGCTTTTTATTTTATTTTTATGGAAGATAAGTTTTTTTTTTTTCGATTTTATTTTGCTGTTGGATTTTTTCACAAAAGATTTGAATAGTATATAGTCATTAAGCTTTCACTGTCTAAAACTAAGCGCTAAATGATTTAATTGATAGATAAATAAATCTCCGAAGGTGATGAGAAAGAGAAATTTGCAGTCACTATAGCTCTTTAAGTATTGCACATCTCATAACAGCTTTGATAATCTTGAGAGAAAGAATCACATGGGATTTTCATTAATAGAGATTTTAGGTAAATCAAGAGAAAATATCGCCTAGTCAAACAAGTTCTCAACTATGAAAAGGAAAGGTTTTAATGATATGAGGATTACAAGGGTTGCCACCTTGCACTGTAGAGAAAGATGCTGATATTTTCAAGACATTACTAATGAACGTGACCAATGCTTTTGAAACTAGGGCTCATTTGGATACTTGGATTTTCCCATTACTTGAAAATAAATACATTTGAACATAAAATATATGGTTTTTTTTTTTTTTTTGGCTAAAAAAATGTAAAACATAAATTCAAGAAAAAAAAGTACTTGTATAAAAGGGTATTTTGCTATGTTATTATTATTATTTTAATTCTAACAAGAGAAATAAAAGCCATAAAAAAGAGTCCAAATCCTCTAATTCAATTCCTTGAATCATGGGAAATGTAGTGATGCCCTTTAGTGGGCTCACATAGTGGAATTCCAACCGATTGAAATAATTCTCCCCATCTATGTGCTCACACCAAATTTCACTCCAACACGATGGACGCCACCTCACATCGATCACATATAAAATACATGGTCACATTAATCAGGTATAAATAAAGGATTTTATGTGATCAATCTGATGAATCTAAAAGTGATCCCCACCACCTATTAAAAGGGAGAGACCATTTGTTCCGGCCAAGCTTTTGCAATGAGAGAATAAAAATCATGGATCAGAATCCACGATGGATTTCGTGTCTTGAGGTTTGGTCAGATTTGAGAAAAATTGAAAAATGTATTTAAAGGCTCAGCCACACACGCACAAATATATAGCACAAAAGAGCATTTGTATTCTGCAAATGATGCTGGGCCTGAGCCTTATTGTTAGACCCATGGATGAGAATTGAAACTGACCACAGGATAGACCCATGGATGAGAATTGTTGCAAGTCAAGATAGGTACTACTAAAAAACCTGTCAAAAAATACTCTACCATTAACTGCTCCATATGGAACTCAAAAAGTCCTAGAGTGTGTTTTTCTATGTTTTCAATTGAATATGCTTGACTTGTTTCTGGATTTAGACCAGGGGGCGGACCCAATGCTGCGGACCCAAGTATATGCATGCGGTTGGATTGCACCCGTCAAATTGCAGTGCGCTTCCATAACCTATATGAAATTCTGGGTCCCCCCTCAAAATTCACATGAAAATTCTCGATTTGCCACCAAAACCAAACTACATATTCGGGTCCGCACCTTTCAAATGAAAATTCTAAGTCCGACACTAATTTAGACAGCTCTTTTTTTTTATTGAAAAATCTATAAAAGGAAGTTCATCAGTTCATGTCATATGAAATCTTGTTTGTAACTTTTATTTCATATCTAATAGTTCCAACTTCCAATAAATGTAAAATAACACAAGTCCTATTTTTATATGAATAAAGAAAAAATAGACAAGATTTAATGAAAATATAAATGGGTAAAACATTTTATTTTTGGGCCCCTCCTGGAAGTCTGGGGATATTTTGGCTCTATTACACCTTGGAACCGGTATAAATAGTGGAAGTATCTCATTAGTGACAGCGGTGTGAGGAGTGAGGACTGATGCCAAGGACTGGAATTGGCTAGTCCTGATCAAATATAAGTTCTGGTCAACTTAAACACAGCCAAAAGAGCAAGAAAATTAAATATATTGAATTGGACAAGTCGAATCCAAGTAATGAGTTGTCCAACCTTGCATCAAACTTATTGCTGGTAAGCCGAAACTTGCACACTTTCTCTTTTTTGTTCTTTTTATGTATCATGTAAAAATTTAACAAAATATTTATTTTTGGAAAGAATCATAATATCTGGTCTACTCTTGTGCAAGTATGTTAGAATGAAACCAAAAAAACACTGAAAAATCTTTTAACATAGAAAATAACTCCAAGGGTTCAAACCTGCAGGATAGTCACATTCTCTCACCTAAGGGCTATTATATCTCACCATAGGACTGGGATCCCAACCCCCTAAGTTGGTTGCAAAACAAAAGAAAAAAAAAATGTATTCTTCAAGCTAACTCCATCAAGAAGCTTTGGCAAAGGTGTATCATATTCTTCTAGAACACTTTAAACACCTTTTTATTTTATTACAGTGGAAAGAATCTGCCCTCCAAAGAATCCTCACATTAAAGGATTAGGACAATTTAAGATAACCAATCGAAACAAAAGATCTAGCATTTTAGAAAGACAGTTCTAACCAAGGTCCCAAAGTATAGAATATGATACCTCCTTTCACCAACCCTTACTCCACTCTTTTACATTTTCATACATTCAGGAAAAATATACAAAGATGGTGTGGGGTCTGGTCTGTGGGGGGCACTTGAGGCCATGCCAACCATAGACATGGAGAGGGGTGAAATGAACTCAATGAATCCATCTCATTAGAACATTCAAACCCCTTGATCGATGACCCTCAAGTTTATTGATTGTATAAGATGATTTCTTCTTTTTTTTTTTTAAGATTTTATAAACTCAAACAAAATCTTTTCCATATCCAACACCAATACTGTAACGCATGACTGAAAACGACAAACTAGTGCAGAACCTAAATATTTAAGCAGATAGTTGTTTGATTCCAAAAGCAACATCAACTGCCTTAACAACACCATATGTGAATAACATAGCCAACCATCCACCACTCAAGACCCTCAACGTAGACTTCACCACATGGGCATCTCCAAGCACTGCACTGGCTGCACCAAACCCAACCAAGGCCAAGCTAGAAACCACACAAACAACTACAATCCTCACCCACTGTGCATGTATGAACCCACCAGCCAGCAGAGGCAGGAAAGCCCCAATAGCAAAGGCTAGAAATGAGGCCAAAGCAGCCCTTGTAGGGCTAGGAAGGTTCCCCATCTCCTCATCTCCTGGCTCTTCTCCTCTCTCCCTCTTGCGTCTCTCCATCTGGGCCACTTCTGCATCATACTGGGTGTAGACAGAGACCAGCTCTCCTATTGCCATGCTGCAGGCCCCAGCGACTAGCCCGGCGAGGCCACTGACGAGCATGGCCTTGTTGGATGCGTCCGCAGCCCCGACACCGATCATGATGGATGCGACCGAGACGATCCCATCAATGGCGCCGAGGATCGCTGCTCGTAGCCACTGTGCCCGCCGAGAGGCGCCGTGAGAGGGGTTGGGGTTTGTTTGGCCATTCTCCAACGGTTGGATGGTGATTTGGAGAGAGGAGATGTCTTGGTTTTGATTGGAATCTGTGGGAAGAGGAGAGGGAGTTGCATGGCTTTGAGATTTGTTCACTAGGGTGGACATGGTGTCTGTCTTAATGGAGGGATATGGAGTGTGGAAAGCACACGCCTAGATGGAGAGAGAGGCAGAAAAGGTATGAGAGGAGTGTGGAAGACACACGCCTCCAAGGGCCTTTTTATAAGGCAAAAACCATCAAAATATAGCAACTTGGTTGGCTTTTTAAAATTTCTCTTTTCCTTTTCAAAACCATAAAGAGGGACCATAGAAATGTAGCCTGTGGGTTATTTTCTTCCAAAGTGAAAACCATAGTGGTAAGAAAATGAAAACCCTAGGATTGGGGCCATTACATCATAGGGGATCGACACCGTTGACTTCCTATAGCTACTAGATCTTTTTTTTTATTGATAGCCAAGTTAGTTTAACCCACAACTTCAAGATTGCAACAGGATCACCTTCCAACGTCCCACGGGTTGTTGTTGATAAGCGTGAAATAATTTCCGCCCAAAAACAAAATGAACAAAATAATATTCTCTTAGTCAGACGTCACTGATCAGACTGATAATGTCCGAAACAAATGGTAAAAATAAAAATGACACTGGAGAATCAAGTCGTGTCTTTGGTTTACAGGTGATAATTCCATTGTGAGCATTGTACAATGGATTTATTTTCGTAGAATAGGCTAAAAGGGTCCTTTGCCCTCATCAAATCTGAATTTGACCATATATAACCAAACCAAAATCTGAATCAATATATGGATTCAAAATAAAGATCTTGCACGGCAATCAATCTCCCAATTTGATCCTATCAATTTATGAAGTTAGGGTTTCTCTCGACTTGTGAAAAATAGAGAAAATTAGCCAGAAGCTCCAATAAAGAAATTTCCTATTTTAGATGACCTGCTGATGTGTACTCTTGTAAGCAAGTAACTGTTCATATATTGTATGATACTTTTATTTTAGAGCTAGCCTTTTGTATATACACCTATATATTCTCCCCCCCACCCCCCCGGCTCCCACAAAACACACACACACAAAGGTTTGTAGGATTTGTATATCCGTCTCTGAGGCTTTAGTATTTATAAATAGGCCCCTGCTATTTCTTTTTAAAACCTTTTATATCACCAAAATCAATATTATTTACAAGAATGGGCAGCCATCATGAGATTTTGTTGGATTTTTATATAAATGACAGCTTTGCCCTTACATCTATTAAATAAAAATGAGTATATCATTATTTACAAAAATATTATTATTTTACCTCAAGTTCCAATGCTTTCTCTCAATAACTCTCTCATGTACTAGGGGGCTGACCCAGGTACAAGGGGCTGGGAACTGAACCCCCACCCATATCTAAAAAAAGTTTAAAATAAAATACAACACCCCCCCCCCCCGCTCCCGCGCGTAAATTCAAAAAATTAATATGTTTTTTCCTTCTTTTACATTTGCCCCTTCCCCCAATATTTCTTTTAAACCCCTTGTACATGAAGTATCATCAAGTATTTTGAGACTTTCATCAATCTAATGGTGGGTCATGTATGGATTGGATAAATCATAACTAGTTATAAGTATAAGTATCAATTGTCATCATGATCAATTTGGATTTAATAAAATGAATCATGTATTGATAAGTAAAAATGAATTTATGTAGGGTTATTATCTCCCACTAAGTGCAATTGTTAATGTTACTTGCTTTATAAAAAATAAAAAAAAAATTAAGCCCAAGCTTTTGAAATGATGCATATAAGGATAAATGAGATGTACAAAAGTGTCATTTCGCTCTAAAAACCTATGGTGATTGGAAGACTATTGATTTCGGGGACACATAAGGTATTAAAATGAAAATGCAGAGGCTTATTTACAAATCCTACCCACCTCAGGAGGGTATATACGAAAGGCTCTTTATTGAATTTACACAATCTTTTTGGATCTTCTTTTTTTTTTTCTTTTTCTTTTGTAAAGGCTATTTTTCAAGATTTCGAATGGCATATATTGGGAAGTATTACCTTTGTAAAAATCGGAATGCGATGTCCTGATTGTGACCTTAAATAGATAGGCCTCAAGAAAGAGGGATTGCCTTGATCGCAGCATGTGCAGCACCCCCCTGCGTGTGCAATGTCCTTGTTCAATTTGATGCATGTGGGAGTGTTCTCTCCCTGTTTGTACGTGCAAGTGCCTTCTCTTGGCTTATGTGAGTGTTCACTCTACATTTCTGGTTGCTCTATCAAGCCCCGACCCCCAACCCCCAACCCTACTTGTCTGGGGCACTAAAAAAGGGATTTTTGTGACCCCACTCAATTTCACAGCATCCACCATGACAAAAACAGTGCTCATTGGTCAGGCCTGACCCGGGCCCAGCCTACACTGGACCAGATTTGGGTCTTAATTTATAATATTCGGGCTAGACTTGGACATTTTACGCCCGTTTAATATTTGGGCTGGGCTTGGGTCAAGCGATAGAAAACCCAAAGCTCAGTCCGGCCCGTGCAAATACATCTTGCCTTAATAAAAGTTAAAAGGGAGCTTTGCATGAAATTAGTTGAGAAATCCCAACTCTAGAAATCTGGGTCCTTTTTTTTCTTTTTGAATTGAGAGAGGGGGACTTTATTGAATCTGTAATGATGAAGAGACAGTATCGGATTTCCCAGGGGATAAGATTTTGGAGAGCGAAGGTAGGGAAAAGATCTTGGAGAAAGAAAGATGAAAGTTAGGGATGATAACTTGAAGAGAAGGATAATATCTTGAGTTCGAACTACAAATATATCACCTCTTTTCGCTTGTGTGGTCTATTGCGTCCTAATCCCCTTGGCTGGGGTAAAAAGGAAAAATTGAAGAGAAGGACTCTACCAAAAAAAAAACTTGAAGAGAGGGATGATATGGCCATGGATAGATACTATATTGATAAGGGTATTCTTTTGAACAATGTTGTTGGCCAGAGCTAGAGAGCGAGAGAATAGTGAATTATTTTGTGTAGAGGAATGATAAATAATAGGGAGGGAGAGGGAGAGGGAGACTAGCACAGTCCAACCCAGCCCAGCCGATTCAAGCCCGGGCCTCACATATTTAAGGTGGGCTGGGCTTGGGCCAGGTATTTGCGGCTTAAATCGGGCTTGGGCTTGTGTGTCAAGAGATGGGACAGATCTTCAGGCTGCGCCCATGGACACCCTTCGTGAAAAGTCCACATTATTTAGTCAGCTAAAGGATGGCTATTAGCAAGGGTGGATGCAGGAAGTTTTCCTTGGAGGAGCCACTATGTAAAGAAGAAAAATCTTGGAGGGGCCATATGTAAAATTTAAAATATATTCTCTAAAAGCCTAAAAGGATTTTATATAATTTTTGGGGGGCCACGGCCACCACAGCCCACTAGTGGCTGTTAGGATTATTCTAAATAACAATGACATTATTTCATAATCCAAATAACGAGATTTGGAGTAGTCCATATTTTGCAGAACATCCATAGGAGAAAATTCCCTATATTACCTAATATTGAGTCAGCTAAATAATGGTTATTTTTAAAAAGTGGCCCACATAGATAAATGGCAATAGAAGCATATGGGAGTGATGAGGTATAGATGAGAGAAAGAGTGAAACTAAAAGAATATTATTCTATTCAAATTATTCAAGACTATTCATTCTAATCAAATTTTCTATGACTAAATCCAATAATAAACTATGCTTGGGTGAGTGTCGAATTAAGGCTTTATTCACAAGTATGTGCAAGTGCAGAGGGATCAGAGTGGTCACAGGAAGGTCCCACATTAACAATTGAAAGGGCGGCACAAAAAATGATTTTTTTTTCTAATCAGTTAGATAATCCCAACTAAGGACATGAGGATTATAGCGATCAAAGGCGAGCCCATTATATGAATCATTATATAAAAAGGGAGCGCAACAAAATGCCAAAGCAGTTTTCGAAAAAAAAAAAAAAAAGCCATCTGAGTGGAGCCCACTAGTATGCATAAAAATCATGGAAGGCATCAGATAGAAAGATTTGAATAGAACCAATTTATGTGCGAGATTTTGACTACATTAGATCTCAACCCTCTTGATTTATGGATCTAAAGTTTAAAGGTTTTCGAGATATCACTTTCTTAAGATTCCAATCTAACTGTGAGTAAAAGTTGACTGAGTGAGTGCTAAATTAGTACTTATAATCAATTCATAAAGCTAATGTATGTGAAAGGATTGGATTGACACAACGTGGATCCCATGTGCTAAAAATTAAGAGCAAAAAATGAGGTGTTTTCAAGAAGTGGTAAAATGGACTTTTGTTTTAAGGCTATGCACTTGTTAGGCTTTAATAGCATCATGAAAATGGGCAGTGCTTTTGGTTTTTGGGCTAGTGGATCATGTCAATGAAAGGGAAAGCCCTAGGATGGTTTTTGGGTCCACATATTTGGATGCTAGCATGAGCAAGACTGTGGATGAGTCGAGTATCTCACAGCAGTGCAAGTAGTAATTTCTAACATGGCATAAACCTCGGTCTTACATAAGCGAAGGCCTGTAAAGACTTGGCACTAGTTTTTATTTTTTTAAGAATGGATATTTAATTAAAGACAGCGAAAGAACAACACACTAGCTCGGTTTTAGGTTTTCCAAATGGGGAATCTCATATCCCACAGAATAGAATTATTTACATTCCCAAGGGCCCAACAGCAATCTGGGCATTGACCTTTACTTTTTTGTTTAAGAAAAAAACTCAACAAGAAAAGTCTAGGGTGGATTTGTGCTACTGCTAAAGCAATTTTTCTCTCAACCGCAAATTCCTCTCGTAGCAGTATCACAAATTAACTTATCTAAAAGTCTAGAGTGCTTTTACCAAAAAAAAAGCCTAGGATTGATTTGTGCTACGGCTACAAGAGGAATCTACGTACTATAAAGAGAAAAACTGCTTTAATTTTCTATTCAATCATTTTTTTCGATCATTTGGTGCAACACATTTTTCTCACCGAAAAGGGGAAAAAAAAATGAATTGAATTTTTTATAGGGAGGATTCTAATTTCATATGTGATGGGTAAAAATGTAGAATTCCTTTTTACTGTGGAAATAGAATTCTGTTGATAGCAGAATCCTCTTGCTGTACAAATGCATAATTACAGCAACAAAATCCCATTGAGCAACATTGTGAATTGGTCCATTCAAATTTATAGAAACAAAGTTGAACGGCTCAATGATTTTTTCATTTTGTTTTGGTAAAAGAACTTGATGATGTTGAAGATGATGGAAGATCAAGGCCAAAAAGGAAAATAAAAAATAAAAAAAAATAGCAGTAGCTGATAACTTCCATTAGCTAGGTCAGATTCTGAGTTTTGGTTCACCCATACGCTATCAAAGTCAATCTCGCATAGTGAACCTCAAGGGGTAACTCAGTTGGCCTAGGACCACGGTTTGCACCCGAAGGTTGTGGGTTCAAAACTGCACTACCACATTGGGGCCACAGGGGAATTTTACCTGACTTTATCTTCTGGGTCCGTAGGGATTATTCTGGCCCAAAGGGCTAGGAACCCGGGGTAATAAAAACAAAACAAAAAAATCTCACATGGTGAAAAAAATATTCTTGAGAGGGGCTCCCTCTAGTTCTCACAGTTACATGGGCCAAGAACCGAACCAATTTGCCTCAGTTAAGTTCTAGCCTTTAACAAATGTGAAAGGAATCTCATATATATCCCACAGTACAGTGTTATTTATATTGCCAACGACCCAACAGGGAATGACTTTTGAGAGGAATCATATGAAAACACAGGCAATGACAAATACTTGCTAGTCAATGAGTAACACCTTCCTCAACTAATAAGTCTCTGGTAATTAAAAATAATAATTATATGTAAGATAAGGTTAGTTTAATCCCTAGGTATAAAATTCCCACTAGGGAAATACAAAATAAACAAAGATTCTCTTTCCACAAATGAAACAAGACGAGAGGGTATTTCATTTTCAGCATATTTATATGGGATATTCCCACACACCTGGCTGGATACTTCTAATTAAAGGAGAAAGAAAATCAATAGTTGTCAAAAACAAATTAAATTAGAATTGATTGTAAAGGAAACTTGGGTAGTTGGATTTCAATTTACAGCTGATAATTCGTGGATAGTTGACTATAACATTTCACGCCAACTACTGCACCCTCCTTAGAATGAAAATAAATAAATAAATAAGGAGAAAAGAAATGATTTTATACAGTTGGCATGATTTGATAGGATGAAATAGTATCTCCGTGTTTCAACGAAACAGAAACAGGGGATCCGGACTCATTTACCTAATGTCATGTCTAGTTTTCTAGGGTTATGATAGAATATTTTGTCATTGTCTATTTTTGTAAGAGAAATGTTCATTGCATACATCCCTCACAATAGGGTATAAGACACTTACATAATAGGAAATATTAATTTGCAGAAGAGGGGAATGTTAGAATTATTAGGCTTAAGTGTGGCCCAATGACCACACGGCCATGTGGGTCCCCACATTAGAAAACCAACTAACATATAGACTCTTATATTTGCTGTTTATGAAAAGTTGCTAACTTAATGAAGTTTCCTATGCTCCGATGAATTTAAATTATAATTAGATTTGGACTTCATGATGGGAAGGGAGTTGTCTTGGAAAATATATATATATATATATATATATATATATATATATATATATATAAGAATATTCATGTGCATCCATCTCTCACCATAGGGGTAAGAGACACTTACATGGCTTTTCCTCTTTGCACATGAACATTTTTTTTATTTTTTTTTTTTTTTTTTTGCATATGACTACTCATGTGCAAAAGAGGAAAAGTCATATATGGTCATATGCAAAAAAAAAAAAAAAAAAAATGTTCATGTGCAAAGAGAAAAAGTCATATAAGTGTCCCTTACCCTATGGTGGGGGATAGATGCACATGAATATTCCTCATATATATATATATATATTTGTGTGTATGTGTGGGATGTGCTTTTGTGAGAGACACTCTCACTTCACTATAAGAGATAAGGTAGGGGCCCTCACATCCATATCCAATGTTAACAACTTAAATGCGAGGGCCCTCACCTTTAACTCTTATAGTAAGGTGAGAGCATCTCTCACAATTGACATTGGATATGGATGTGAGAGCCCCCACCTTATCTCTCATAGTAAGGTGAGAGTATCTCTCACAAGAGCACCTCCCACACATACACACACATATATATATAGGGTCAGCTCTCCTAAGCTCAAACTTAGGATAAGGTAAGCTCAAATGTGTGGTGAGGCCCACATGGGGATGGGGGGTAGGGGGATTTCAAGGACTCCCTGGGATCTTCCTCTCTGTAAAAAACCAGTCACAACCGTGATTTCTATCATCTCCATATGGTCAATAGTCCATTCGGATCGATACATAATTGATCCAAGAGTCCAATAAATTCGAATTTGACCAAAAGTTTGTGGACATGTGCAATTTAAAGGGGTCATGTGTTTGGTCCATTTGGATAGACCAAATGTGAGCCCCACAATATATATATAGCAAAGCTCTCCTAAACTCAAGTTTGGGATAAAATATCGTAAGCTCATGCTTGTGGGGCCCACATTTGGTCCATCCAAATGGACCAAACACATGATTTTCCTAAATTGAACATGTCCACCAACTTTCGGTCAAATCCGAATTTACTCGACCATTGGATCGACTATGTATCAATCCAAATGGACCATTGACCATTAAACTTTTAGACCCATATGGAGATGATAGAAATCGCATTTGGGGCTAACTTTTTGTAGAGAGAAAGTTCTCAGGGATTCCTTAAAATCCCCCCCACCCCCATCGCCATGTGGGTTTCCAGGTGGGCCCCACCACACACTTGAACTTACTTTATCCTAAGCTTGAGCTTAAGAGAGCTGACCCCTATATATATATATATATATATGAGATATGCTCCTATGAGAGCATCTCTCACCTTATTATGAGAGATAAAGTGGGTGCCCTCACATTTAAGTTATTGGCATTAAATATGGATGTGATGGCCCCTACCTTATCTCTCATGGTAAGGTGATAAATGCTCTCATAAGAGCGTCTCCCATGTGTGTGTATATATATATATATAGAGAGAGAGAGAGAGAGAAAGAGGCCAGCTCTGCTAAACTCAAGTTTAGGATAAGGTAAGCTCAAGCATGTGGTGGGGCCCACCTCGGGGCCCACATGGGGTTGGGGGTGTGGGGGATTTCAAAAACTCCCTGGGATATTCATTTCTGCAAAAAATTAGCTCCAACTGTGATTTCTATTATCTCCATATGGGCTCAAAAGTTTAATGGTCAATAGTCCATTCGGATTAATACATAGTCGATCCAACGGTCCAGTAAATTCGGATACGACCGAAAGTTTGTGAACATGTGCAATATAGAGGGGTCATGTGTTTGGTCCATTTGGACCAAGGTTAGCCCCACAAGCATGAGCTTACAAGATTTTATCCTAAACTTGAGCTTAGGAGAGCCTTGCTCATATATATATATATATATATATATATATGATTTAGGGGTTACCGCTCCTCTTCTACACTAATACATTGGTTGCTCCCATTGATATCATGTATAAAGGCAGTAGTGGAGGAATGTAGTAAATCATCAATCAAAGGTAGCGGTTCAGATAAGGCAACGCACAATTAATTTCAAGATTCATATTTTATTATTCAAATCCATCCTATATTTATGAAGATCCGATTTAAATTATGTTCATCCTAAATGTTTTTTCTTCTCTGGCTTGTCGATTGTCTTGGATTGTTTTAGACCATGGCCAGTGGTGGATAATATGTGTACCGCTACCTAATCTAATCCAGAAATACCAAGCCCACATATAATGATTGATTGACCCACACCAACAATGAGCAGAGATTCAATTCGTTTCGAGGAGGACATCACCGTGAGCATGATGAGTGCATTGTACCGAAAATTTTGAGACCATGTCAGACTAGTATGTGCTCGTTTGTAATCTACTGCCTCTTGTAATGATTTTTGCTCATGAAGCTAGGGCTTGATCCAAAGTCAAAGTTTTGACCTAGTTGCATCTAATGGTAAGGTTGGATCATTCATTAATCAGTGATTAGTTAATTAGGGCATAATCAAATAGTAATTATTTTGGCCTATGTGAGACCCTTCCGTTGACAATAATTGATCCAATCATTAACAAAATAAGCCGATTTCATTTCCTACTTATATTTAGAATCATAATATGCCTCAATTGGTTTGAATCAATGGATGAATTAAAAGAGAATTTTTTGTATATTGGTTTTATCATATGTTGGTTTCATTGAATAGATTTAGAATCAAAGGCCTTATCATGGATCATTTGAACCTATGATCCTAATCTCTATATGTGTAGTGTGATCTAATTAAGTTACATCTGTCAAAGGATGTCAAATTAAGGCAATTGAATTGTAATGAAGCCCAATAAAAGTTACCAGTGCACATTATAATGTGATGGCCCATAACAGTTTATGAACCTAAGGATATTAAAACAATACACTTGACAATCATATTACGGACAATGTAGATCACACTTGGTGTCACTACATTTATTAAATTAAAATCCACAATTCAATTGGCTATGTAGCTGCCAAAGTGGCACAGTCATGATAAATTGTGGATTTTTAAATTGAATTAAAGTCATTGCTGCAGTTAATTGTGGAATGAATTGTAACGTCAGAGTTGCAGGATCCATTTAAGAGATCGAGGATCGGCGCATAGGTATGATCATCTTTCAATCACTTGGAGACTAGGATAAGGTATCATTACGTGTACTTGCTAATTAGAGTGTGGTTGTCTCGCCCACAGTGTCCTTCGTCTTTTTACATTGTACATAGTGGGATAGCCTCAGTGTGATGATCGGTTCATCGAAAGTAACCAAGTGTATGTTGCCCTTCGACCCAAAGGAGTTGGGTGATGATACATGGTTACTAAATAAGTCCGATTTAACTTTTCCTTCCTATACATGTTTAAATTATGCTAACTTTACAATTGTGTGATTTAAATTCAAAGCATTTATGATTAATTGTGAGTATGTGTTTATTTTAGTTGTCAATGATCTGTCTTTGCCCTCTCAAACTCCTACTCTAAAAGATTCCAACTTTTCGGATTGGAAAGACTCATGGACATTTGTGATGAGCCTTTTAAATATAGATGTTGCCATAAAGAAGCCTAAACCACCCAAGCCTGTTGATGCTTAATTCCAGTGCTGCCGAAAAGGTAGACCTTGAGAAGTGGGAACGATCTAATGATCTTTGCTTGCAATTGATAAAGAACACAGTTGCCAAACAGTGTAATGCAACTCTCACATCTTATGAAGATGTAAAGAGTTGATGGATGACTTGGAACAACAATTTAAGGTGTTTGAAAATCACTAGGAGCATCTATGTATAGTCGACTTGTTAACATGAGGTATGATGGTTTCAAAAGTGTGAAAAAACATATTATAGAAATGGCTAACTTGGTGGAAAAACTTAAGGAGGCCGAAATGACCATGTCAGCTGAACTTTTGAGCCAAATAGTCCTAAATTCACTTCCATCCTCATTTGACCCATTCATAATAGCATATAATCAAAGGGAAGAGAAGTGGTCTATGAATGAAATAATCACTAAGTGTGGCCAAGAGGAGAGGATGACAAAGGAAGGGACTTTGGTTGTTAACCATGCTTCTCATAAATCTCGAAAAAACCTCAAGGATAAAAATAAGGAAAATGACTCCGTTAAGAGAGACAATAAAAAGGAAAGGCAAAAAGATGGGTGGAGATCTGAAATGCTCCTTTTGCAACAAGAAAGTACATCTTAAGAATGATCATTTAAAGTGCAAGTACTGGTTCGAAATGCAGGGTAATATTTCTAACCTTTATCTTGTGATTTGTGAAACAAGCCTTATAAATGTACTTTTCAATACCTAGTGGATAAATTTAGGAGCCACATTCATATTTATAATTATTTGTAGAACTTCCTTTCGAGCCGGAGTCCAAGTGATGAACAGTTGTTTATCGTTATGGGGAATCGGTAGAATTTAAGATCAAAGCCATTAAGACATTGATATTGACTTTGGACACGGGTTTCCAACTGAGCCTTCATGTACATAATTTTGCATTTCTTCATTTTCTAGAAATTTAGTTTCTTTGTTATATTTAATTAATAAAGGTTTTTTCTTTATTTTTGGACATGGAATATTAAAGATTTATAAAAAGGATATTTATGTTGGTTGTAATTATGGATGTGAGGGCTCATATAAGTTAAGTTTGGACCATATTTTTGCTTAGTCAATATTATATAAAAATCTAAACATGAATATAGGGATTAAAAGAGGAGTGATAAATGAGAACTCATTTCTATTGTGGCACAAAAGATTAGGCTATATCTCAAGGAGATGATGGATAGATTAGCGAATGATGGAGTTCTTTGGAACCTTGAATTCACTGAGTTTTGGGTTAGCATTGACTGCATTAAGGGAATGCAAGTCAAAACAAACGAGAAGAATGCCACACGGAGTTCGGCACTTCTATAAATTACCCACACGGATATATGTGAAAAATTACATATACCTTATTTTTCAAAAGAAGAATATTTCATCACATTTATAGTTGGCTGCTCACATTTCGAATATGTCTATCTCCTTCAAGAAAAATATGATGTGTTGAGTATCTTTAAAGTATTCAATGCAGAAGAAAAATATCAGTTTATAAGAAAATTAAAATTGTCATGTTATATATAGGTGGTGAATATTAGTGGCCAATTTTGTGGCCTATTCTGAAAGGTCTAAAGGATGTCGATTTTACTATCCACACCATAATTCATGGTTTGGAGTCCAACAATGTTAAGTTCTTAGAGGACCGCGATATTAGTGGAAGTGTTTCCAATTGAAGAAGATAGGTCAACTTTTTCACATTACCAAATAGCACCTAAAAGAGACCATATTTTTCGCTCTTTCGGGGATGTCGGAGTCGGAGGAGCTTCCCCCTGATTCGGATACCAACCCTTCCTCATCCCAAGCCTTCCTTTCCCCCCTCCCTAATCCTTTCCCTCCATTCTCTCCTGTTCTAGTTCCAGCTTCGCAGGTTTCTTTCCCAGCCTCACATCCTTCCAGCAGCCTCGCCAAATCCCTAAGGGGCTCGGAGCTCCCTCAGGCTCCTTCCTCCATCTCCAGCATTCCTGTCGAAAACCCCAGCCTCTCTTCAAACCCCCCTTCTCCCCACCTTTCTAACCAAGCAGGACAGCATTCGGCCTTGCCCTCCCCGCCTTCAGCCCTGCCCTCCCCGCTGTCTTCTTGGGATCCAGAGCAGCTTCAGTTGCTTCAGAACCACCTGGATAGCCTCCTCCATCATCCTATTGGCCATTCCCCTAGGCTCATCCCTTTGGCCGCCAATGCCCCCAAATCTTATGCTAGTTGTCTCTCCCCCCTGGTTTTTTCCCCTCCCCCAGCTATTCCCCCTACGGTTTGGATAGAAGGGAAACTTACCATCAGGATTCCTCAGCAGATGGTCTCCACCAGCAAAGAGTCTTTTTCCTTCTCAGCCATAGGGAAATTTGTGGGAAGAAGACCCTCCTTGGAAGACCTGGAGAAATGGGTTTCCTCCTCTTGGCATCTCTCTAGGCCCTGCCTCTTGTCTCTCACTGAAAAAGGTAACTTTATTTTCCGATTTAACTCCTAGGAAGACAAGGACGGACAGGTCTGCCAAAGCCCCCTCCAGATGGATAGAAAGAAACTCCTCCTTCGTCCCTGGTCTCCAAGTCAGGATGAAAGCTCTTGGCCTGCGATATCCCCAGTTTGGATTCGTCTAAAGGGCCTTCCTTATCACTGTTGGAGCAGTGACATCCTGCTCTCAATAGCAGCCTCCATAGGCAAGCCACAGCGCCTCGATGATACAACAGCCAGGCAGAGAATGTTGAGTTTTGCCAGAGTCCAGGTCCTCATGGATGTAGCCAAGCCAGGTCCTTCCCATCTGACAGTTGATCTGGGCGGGGATGAGACTGTTGAAGTTGCGGTTCAGTATGAGAGGATACCTTGCTCCGAATGCCTCTCAGCAGGCCACCTTTCCAGTAAGTGCCCTTTCCAAATGCAGCCTGGTTTGCTGAAGACCCCCATACCAGCAACTCGTTTGATCACTCCTCCTTCTGCAGCCTCTCAACCTCCTTCTCCAGTCATCCCTCAGGACTCTCATCCTCCTCTAGTTAATCCCATCACTACGAACCCTGCCTTCTGGGATCTTCCTAGTGAGTCAAGTCTTCCTGCGAACTCAATCTCAGGAATTGTGGAGGGTACTCCAGCTCCGGAATTAGAGTGCTCCAAGCCCTTCTCAATCCTAGAGCACGAATCTGTAACTGTCCCCTCCTCTTCTTCCTCTCAGCCCATGCAGGTCGCTCAAGCTCAAAGGGAGGGGAATAGTAATCCGGAGACAGTTGTTTCCCCTGTCTCCAATCACCCCCCTTTAATCTCTACCCAGCCAGGCACCTTGGTTGTTGACCTCTCCCCTTATAAGGTTAAATCAAAATCAAACAGAAAATCCAAGCTCAGAGGACCTATTTCTTCAGGCCCTAAAACAAGGAGCTTAGCTGGCCCTCCCCTTCCCCAGTTAAATAATGTTTAAGGCCCTGTATTGGAATTGTAGAGGGATCAGTAATACCCCTACTTTAACAATGTTCTTCCATCTCTTATCAGTCCATTCCCCTGAGTTTTCTCTCCGAGCCAAAGGCTAATTTGGACTCTTTTCTTGCTAAAAGCTCCCCTTCTTTTGGCCTTTTCCCAACCTTTTCCAATCCAAATAATTCTCTTTGGTGCCTCTGTAACCAAATCTCTAAATTCACCTTTTCCTTTCTAGATAGTTCCTCCCAGCACATATCTCTTTCAATTGCTGGCCCTTCCCCTTCTCCCCCCTTTATCATTATAGGAGTGTATGGGTCCACTGATTACAGACTCAGGAGAAATCTTTGGAGTTACCTAGTTAATTGCTCCTCCACAGCTCTTCCTTGGAGTGTGATAGGTGATCTTAATGCTATTCTCCTAGCCAAAGAGAAATTTAGTACCCGTCCCCCCTCCTCCATATCTGTTAAGGATTTCAATGACATGGTGCTAGCTGCTGGCCTTCAGGACCTTGGTTTCAAAGGGAATAGTTTTACGTGGGCCAATAATAGGCAAGGGCAGGCTTTTGTTGCTGCAAGACTAGACAGAATTTTCTCAAACTCTTATTGGCTTGACTCTTTTGATGATCCAATAGTGAGCCATCTCCCAAGCATAGCCTCTGATCATAGTCCCATTCTCCTGTCCCATAGGAAAAGTCTTTCCTTCAAAAATATCCCTTTCAGGTTTGAAGAAAAATGGCTGCTTCATGGCACTTTCAGAGGAGTGGTTGAATCCAGCTGGGCCTCCCCTTTCAGTGGAACCCCTCAATTCATTCTAGCTCAAAAGCTCAAGTATCTCAAGCACAACCTCAAGGCCTGGAATAAAGAGGTTTTTGGTCATCTGAAGTCCAAAATTATGGAAGCTGAGCATTTGGTCCTGGCTAAGCAAATTGCTTTTGAAGCTCAGCCCAGTGACCCTCTCCTCCATGACTTGATCCTGGCAAAAGCAGCCCTCCATAACTGGCTTAATGCTAAAGCAGTTCACTGGAAGCAGAGGGCTAAAATTAACTGGCTTCAGGATGGTGATAGGAACACCAAGTTCTTCCACCTCTCTGCGAAATCCAAGGGTATCCGCAAAAGCATAGATAGGATCTCAGTGGATGGAATCTTACTAGAGGAAGAAGGTCAAATCAGAGCTCATGCCTCCACTTTCTTCTCCAATCTCTTCCAAGCTACTTCGGTGACCCCGAATGAAGCTCTTTTTGAAATGGAAGGCCCATCAGTTACGGTTGAACAAAACAAACTTCTTATTGCCATTCCCTCTCCTTCAGAAATTAAAGAGGCGGTTTTCAAGCTCAAAAGGAGTAGCTCCCCAGGCCCGGATGGATTTTCAGGGGCGTTCTTCACCAATTGCTGGCAGATTGTAGGAAATGAGGTGGTAGGGGCTGTCACTCACTTCTTCACCTCAGGTCACATTCTGAGAGAGTCCAATGCTTATTTCCTTTCCCTTATTCCAAAGAAATCCTCTCCGGAGACCTTCTCAGATTTCCGCCCTATAAGTCTTCTTAACTTTGTCTACAAAATTATCTCCAAGATTCTGGCCTCCAGACTCTCCTCCATTCTTCCCCTCCTAATCTCCAACCACCAAGGTGCATTTGTGAAAGGGAGGTCCATCCATCACCATGTGGCTCTAGCCCACGAGCTAACCCAAAAGCTCAATTCTAAATCCAGAGGTGGCTCAGTTTGCCTGAAGATGGATATCTCTAAGGCTTTTGATAAGTTGCAGTGGAACTTCCTCCTCAGGGCCCTAAAGTTCTTCAACTTCTCTCTGGCTTGGATTAATATGATAACAGACCTGATCAGCTCCACCAAAGGTTCAGTCCTGATTAATGGCAGTCCTAGTGGATTCTTTAGTTCTTCTTGTGGTCTGCGCCAAGGAGATCCTTTATCCCCCTATCTGTTTATCTTAGCTGAGGAGATCCTTAGTCTTCAGCTTGAAGCTCTTCAAAAGGCAGGAGCCATTGAGCCAATATCTTTGGTTCCCTCCACTCCCTGCCACCTTCTCTACGCAGATGATATCCTGATTTTCATCAAAGCCTATAAGTGTAGTCTGAGGAGAGTTAATGAACTCTTTGCCTCTTACCAAGCTTCATCAGGTCAGCATTTCAATCTCCAGAAGAGTCAGCTGTTTGTTGGAAAGTGCCCTTCCAGGAGAGCTCGTATGGCTTCTGAGGTTCTTTGCATCCAGTTGGCTTCTCTTCCTTCTACGTATCTGGGAGTTCCCATTTTTTTGGGTACTTCCAGACACTCCCATTTCAATAAGATCCTGGACTCCATCAGATCGAGGTTGGCTGGCTGGAAATCTAAATGCCTTTCTTTTGCAGGCAGATTAATATTGGTCAAGCATGTCCTCTCAGCAATCCCCCTTCACATCTCCCTAGCAGTTCCTATTCCAAGTAAATCTTGTCTCCAGATGGAGCGTCTGATGCGTAATTTTCTCTGGTCAGCTAGTCCAGAGAAATCCTGCAGCCAGGTCAATTGGGGTCAGGTTTGTCTGCCGAAAGCTGAAGGTGGTCTTGGTCTGTGCAGAGTCAAGGATTTTAATGAGGCCTGTATGTTGAAGCTTGGATGGTCTGCAGTCACTTCCTTCTCCCTTTGGGCTAATTGGTTCAGATCCAATTATCTGAGAAGTGCCTCAATCTGGTCCTCTAAAACCTCTAGAGGAGGATCCTGCATTTGGAAGAGAATCAGGTCCCTGGCTTTCCATCTTCAGAGTGGCATCTCTTGGATCACTGGAGATGGGCTCTCTATCAGCATTTGGTATGATAATTGGATTGGTATGGATTCAATTGCTTCTAGATTTCCCCATTTTCTCTTCTCAGCTTCGGACCTGTTGGCAGACATTATTTTCAACAACTCCTGGAGAGTTCCCTCTCATCTTCCTTCGGAGATCTATGACTTTCTTCTTCATTCTACAAGTCAAATTCCCTTAGGGGGCTCCGTCCCAGATTCTCTCCTCTGGAAAGGCAGGCCTTCAGGGAGTCTCTCTCTCAAAGAAGTCTGGAACCAGATAAGGCCCAGTCATGCAGAGGTGCCCTGGTCAGGTCTGGTCTGGAACAAGATGATGAACCCCAGGCTCGCCTGTTTCAGCTGGCGCCTCCTTCTCAGGAAAACTCCAACCGACAGCAGGTCTAAGCAAGGAGGTTGGGCTTTGGCTTCCAGGTGCTGTCTCTGTCTCAGCCAGGAAGAAGACGACTTCCACCTTTTCTTCTCCTGTCCGCTGGCTTGTCAGCTGTGGTCATGGATTATCAGCCTTGGAGCTCACTTCCCTGCCCTCCCCTTGTCTGTGTCTTCCATATGGCTCTCTCTCGCCCAAGGAGAAGCTGCTCTTGGTAGGAAAGTTGTTGCTGTCATCTTCTTCCAAGTTACCTCTTCTCTCTGGTCTCTCCGGAATGACTCTAAGCACCGCAACCTGAAGCCCTCACTGGCTAGAGCTAAGTTCTTCTGTATGGATCGGTTGAGAGGTCTCCCTAGCTCCATGCCAGGTTCTGCTATTTCCCCTTCCCATCCAGTTCTTAGAGGCTTGGGCCTGATCTGATTCCTGCTCGGTCTCTGGATTAGCTCTTGCTTGTTTTTTAGAGTGCAGAGCTGTCGGCGTTGTGGCTAGTTGTGGTCTGGGAAAGGCCCCCTTTTTTTTTCTTTTTTCTTTTTTTTTTTCTTTTTTTTTTTCCTTCCTTTGGAGCTCTATTTCTGTTTTGTTCTAATTTTTCCTTCCAGTTCTGGGTTGGCTTCTTCTGGTTGTACTTTTTCTTTTTGGCTGAATTCTTTTTCCTCCTTGTCCTCGGGGCCCTGCCCTGTTTTTCGCTCTTAATTCAAATTTACCAATTAGCGAAAAAAAAAATTGAAGAAGATAGGTTTGTTGTCATTCTGCATGAAAATACACATAAAAGTGAAGTGTGATTAGTCAAAAGAATTAAGGAGGACAACTCAAGTGAGAAGACTAGTTGTTCCAGATAATTACATTGTGTATTTAGAACAAGCAAAGGTAGTGAAGGAATAGTTTGCAAATTAAAGAAGTCTATATACATATTTAAACAGGCTTCACAGCGATGATACTTAAAGTTCAATGATACCATTACCGCTTTGGATTTTCAGAAAGCATTGTTGATCAATGTATACATGTATAGGTCAATGGGAGCCAATTTATTAGCTGTCTCGATATAAGAAAGTATGCTTCTGGCTATGTATTCAAATTAGGGGGTGGAGAGATATCTTGGAAAAGTGTTAAACAAACACTTTCACTCCGTCCATTTCAATGTTGAATTCGTGGCATGTTTTGAAGCCACGGGGCAAGCATCATGGTTGAGAAATCTTAGGGCTTCAGATACTTGATTTTATGTTGGAGCTAATTAGGACAACATCTTAGCCATTCAATTTTCCAATAATGACAAGAGTTCAGGCAGATCCAAATATTTTGAAGTTAAGTATCTTGTTGTCGAAGAAAATGTATGAAATCATCTAGTGTCTGTTGAGTGGATCTCCACAGATCTCATGATTGCAGTTCATTTGATCAAGGCATTGGCACCAATAGCATTTAAGAAACATGTCACTGACATGGGGGCTTGTAAATTTCCCACTATAAGGATTATTTTTGTATTCGTAGACTCTGTTTGGGATTTGATCAAATTTTAGTTGATGATATCATAAACTTTTTGTTTGATGATTTCGTCTTCTTACTTAATTACTTTATCTACTTTATGCACATGTGATTATGGTTAATAAAACAAGAAATATGAAATATGACAATTTCAGTGTGACCAACTTAATAGGATGGTCATGAAGAGGATCCTATTACCTCTATGAAACATGTGATCAAGTGGGGACTATTAATGAGTGTAATGCATGGAAGGAAGCATGTCGCAATAATGATGTGTAACTGCCATGATTCGCATTAACAGTTTTTCATTTTATCACGGTATAAAGGCTTAGCACAAATAGGAATGGTTAGTCACATTTGAAAACGTTTTGTGATCACAATAACCAAAGAATAATAGAGTAGTGCTTGTGGTCATGTGAACCAAGTTGGGGAATGTTAGAATTATTGGGCTTAAGTGTAGCCCAATGACCGCACGCCCATGTGGATCCCCCACTTTAGAAGACCAACTAGCATAAATACTCCTATATTGGTTAGTCTCCTTAATAGAGATGTCTTTGGCATTTGTGAAAAGTTGCTAACTTAATGAAGTTTCCTATGCTTAGAGGAATCTAAATCCTAATTAGATTTGGACTCCATGTTGGGAATGGAGTTGCCTTGCAAAAGATATATATAGGATATAGGGTTTACAGCTCCTCGGTACACTAATACATTGGTTTCCTCATTGATATCATGTATAAAGGTCGTAGAGGAGGAGCGTAGTAAATCCCCAACCAACCGTAGCGGTTCAGATCAGGCAAACGTGATAGAGTCAAGTACGCAATTAATTTCAAGTTTTCTATTGTGTTATTAAGATCAATCCTATATTTATGAAAATCCAATTTAAGTTATGTTAGTCCAAAAATTAACGGGGAAGCTATGTATGTTCATATGCACAAGAGGAATGTTCGTGTAGAAAGAGCGAAAACCACCTAAGTGTCGCTCACCCTTTGGTAAGGGATGGATGGACATGGACATTTCTCTTTCTATAATTTATAATTGGTATTAGGTTCTAGATCTTAAACTTTTTGCTGATATGTGGTCCACGTTAATTTTGATCCAGAATTATTTTCTAAAGAACTGCATTTTACTGCAAAAAATGGTTCACCATGCCAAAAAATGAAAATTCGGAATTCGGAAAATTAAAATCTCTCTCTTTTTTTTCTTTTCCATTTAAAATGAAATCACTGTAAAAATAATTGTAGAAACATGACTTAAATGGCTTTAAAGTACAAAGGCGAAAGTGATTCCAAGTGAGCCTCTTCGAGCACAGTGGGCCAAAGTGTCAAGATTTGAATCTGTTCTGATTATAATTTCCACTCTAGATTATTATCCATGTCCTAGCTAGAGGACCCAAATATAGGGATAGCCCATGAGCTTTTTCAGCCCAGCTTGCATTGGCTCCAGTTTGAGAGCTCACTTTCTGTAGGCTTGAGCATATTTTACGGGCTTGTTTAGAAAACGAACTGAGCATCCGTAAGGCCCTACTCAGATTAGCCTCAGCTCATGAGCTGCCTCAAGCTCAAGCTTTTAATGCACGCGCACACACCCACAGTGGTGCAAGGACTGGATTGTGCCGTGCTGAGGCATATCCAGGTTTAGCCCGACTTAGAAATACATAGTCATATCCAGCCCAAGCCCATCCTGCCTAAAATTTGTCACGCCTAGCCTGCCCATTTAATCAATCAGGCCAGCGCGTCTGACTGAGCTTTCTGTCACTTGTTTGGACAAATTAATCAATAAAGTATAAGCATTATTTGTTTGGTCGGGATGGGCTTTAGGCTCTCTATTACTTAATCGAAGCCCAACCCAAATGCTAAACGTGACAAACTTTTAGATACAGGTCCAACCCAAGTACTAAAATTAAGGTCCAAACCCAACCCAAAGCTGGCTAAGCCTAGGTCAGGCGAGGCTGACCCAGCCCATCAGCACCCTTACATGCACGCATGCACACCCATGAAGGAATGCTTGTGCACCATGTGAGCATCTATGAGGTACAAAAAGTTAAAAGAAAAATACAAGTTTCCTCCAAACTTTTTTTTTTTTTTTGATCTTCTGCTTCCTTTCTACTTTCTTCTCTTATTCAAGTTATAACTATATTATCAAGTTGATACATAAAGAACTTCCACAACTTGAAATGCATCACTTAACTCTCTGTTAAGCTCTGAATATTGCACAATCTAGCATAAACACCATCCGGTTCAGCGATCAGAATTGCATGATTGCCCTCTTCAACCACCTCACCATTGTCCATCACTACTATTGTATCTGAATTCACTACCGTTGAAAGCCTATGTGCAACTGTTATCTGTGTGCACCTAGACAACTCCCCGCAAAACTCTTCCAATCTCATGGAGTCTAAAGCACGCATAACCACTCTCTCAGACTCTGCATCAAGTGCACTTGTTGCTTCATCTAAGAGTAAGACTGCAGGCCGCTTTAGCAAAGTTCTGGCAATGGCAATTCTTTGCTTCTGTCCACCTGAAAGTTGGCAACCCCTTTCCCCCACGATTGTGTTGTACCCGTCGGGCAAGTTGCTAATAAACTCGTGAATGTTCGCTTTGATTGCAACTTCGAAAATCTCTGTCTCTGAGGCGCCCTGACTTCCATAGCAGATATTCTCTCTAATTGAAGAACTAAACAAAAGCTGCTCTTGTTGCACTAATCCTATATGTGTTCTCAACCATCTCAGATTGTAGTCTTTTATATCTTTGTCATCTATAAGTATCCTTCCTTTGCTTGGATTGTAGAACCTGAGTAGAAGAGCCAGAATGGATGACTTTCCTGCTCCACTGGGACCCACTAGTGCCACTTTTAATCCAGCTTCAATTGATAAGCTGAACTTGTTAAGTGTAATCACTTCTGGCCTTGATGGGTAACTGAAACTGACCTTTTCAAAATCAATTTTTCCTTTGATCCTTTCTGGGTTTTGGTTTTGTGGTGTATCAGGGTCAATTTCTGTTCTCCGATCAAGCGTTTGGAATGTGGGTGTAAGTATGTTGATGGCTGAGATGACTGTGGGAATCAGTGTCCAAAGCTCTGTGATGGAAGGGACTGTGAGTGAGAATATCTGGTATGATCTTATTCCATCCACGAATGTTGCTTGTCTTCTTTCAAGCAGAACAGTGGTGTACCACAAAGCAACGGCGTGGGCGATATTCCATAGACAAAGAGATGTTCCTTGAATAATTCCATATTTAAGGCTTTGTATCCTACTTTTTCTCTCTGTCTTTTTCAAAGAGAGCTTGGCCTTGTCAAGTATGTGTTCTTCATGGGTGAAAGAGGCCACTGTTCTAATGTTGGTTACAGATTCAGAAGCAAGGGCGACGAGCTCTTGATAGGCAATGGCAGAGTCACCTGAGAATCCACTTGCGGACTTGGCTTGAATGAGGCCTCCAATGAAGTGACAAGGCATGACAGCCCATGCAACTAGGGCCATTCTCCAATTAACAATCATACTGACAGTAGTTGCAATTACAATGGAAGATACACATTGGACAATGACAGACATACGATCAGAGATTATCGTTTTGACCAAGGAGGTGTCACTGATGATTCGAGTAGTGAGGAAACCCACACCATTTTCAGATTTCTCAAACCAGGCAGTCTCATTGTGAAGCACAGCTGCAAGATTTCACCAAACAAACAAGTCAATGCACCAATTCATTCTTAAGTTGCCCATTAAGTATTAAAAGCTTTTGAGAGCATTTAGGGGTTGCATCAATAGGGGATAAAATCAGATAAACTTGTCTATGAAAGTTAATTTGGGGATGTTTTGTTAGATTGTATGTCCCTAATCCATTGAATGATGAGAATTAATCCATTTATTATCGTAATTGATTTATAATTTCATGCTTCGTTAATGAGATGAATGAGATTTTCTTTTATCGATGTATATAATTAATACGAAATGACATGACTGTTCATGAAATGAATAGGAGCCATTAAGTATATTTAATGTGATCTATGTGTGTGGATAAAACTCACATGCAGGAGACATTGATCACAACTCTTATACGTGAAGTATTTTCACAATCAGTGATGAGACTGTGCATCTCATCTGAAAAGGTTGTAGCACTGCAATTATTATGATATAGTGTGGTTTGTCTCGATCATCAAAGTAGGAGACTTTAGATTGTTGTGCAGGTACATTGGATATATTGAAGGACCATGAGTAGCACATTATGCTAAATACTGATTAAAGAATGCTCTCATAATTTCCAAACAATAGTCTCTTAATCCTAGTCAAGTTTCTGCTGTGCATTTACTTTAACTTACCAATGAGTGAGGCCAACTGTAGGTTAACATCTCGGTATCTTGGGTAGATGGTGGTGTGACTATGAGAACATATATTCTCAAGATGAAATCTGTCATCTAAGCCGATTAATGGAATTAATCGTCGGTAAGTGCGCACCCATCTTAATTTAAGAGTTAATCAGATGGTATCGATGATCAATGCGATTAATTAGGTCACAATGATAAAAGGAGGTGGATCCAATTTGGTTGGACATTTTTATTCTAATAGATCCATGGATATAATTGATGGAGGGGCTGCTTACGGTAATTGAAAAGTTTATGGTCTTCTTGTAAAATTCTTAAGACTGGAGTACAATTGGATTTATATAGTTTATTTGTAATTAACTGTGAGTCTGAAGTTACATGAGATGTGGGGTCAAAATACTTCAGTTGGAGCCAGAGTTAAAGAGTCCCTAGTAGTCCCCATGCTAGCCCTAAGGAAGAGAAAGTTGTATTCCAATAAGAACTCATAAGGAAAGGAGGAGTAGGACACATAACAGAATTAAAAGTGAGACTTCTAAATATATGAAGGGGCGAAGTTCTCAAAAACTATATATACAAGAGCCTTAGAGGTGAACGTCACACACACTTGCACGCCCAATAAAGGACGTCCAATCTCTCTCTCTCTCTCTCTCTCTCTCTCTCTCTCTCTCTCTCTCTCTCTCTCTCTCTCTCTCTCTCTCTCTCTCCTCTGGTTCCCCACTTGAATGCCCATGGTTTTCTTCTCAATTGAGTTTCCAACATTCTCTTTGAGAAGTTCTCTATGAGAGGGTTATAGCATGAAAGATCGCAAGTCCTTGGAGATCACATCTACGAAAGGGTTTCGTGAGAATAAAGAACATCAACTTCTCAATTTGAGCACAACCAAGCTCCTCGGGTATAAATCTACAACCAGTTATATTAGTAGATCTTGTTGTTTGTATGTGCTTATTTGAATTTGTCTTTTATTGATAGATCTTTGATCTTAATACATGAGATAAGGGTTTTAGAGCTTGGAATTGAGTTCTTGGCCTTATGGGTGTCTAATCCTTGAGTCAAGAGGGTCAAAAGTTTTGAAAACCCATCTGGGAGGCTCACCTTTCTTCCAATATATGCAATGCAGGCTGGCAACTATGCTAATAAGGAAAAGTTTAACTATACAAGTTGATGGCCCACCAAGGAGAAAGAGTAGGTGAAAGACGACATTGATGGAGGTAGTAAAAATAGAATTGAAGAAGCGCAACTTATCTGAAGATTTGACTTAGGAATCAATATAAAGAAATAGAGAAACAAAATTCATTTAGCCGACCCCAACATAGATAGTTGGGACTTAGGACAGGGCTTTGATAATGATGAACAACAATGATGACAATGATATGATTTTTTTTTATTTTTAATATATGTTTCATTATTAGATAGTACGCAGCATATATGATTTAAAATGCACTTAGATTATCATCACCGTCGGAGACTTTCCCCATCAACTTGGAGTCAGTTTAAAGACTTCTACTGTACAAATCTGATGGTATAAGTAAAATAAGTAGAACTGTATTGAAGTGTGACAGGTCTTTATATCTAATGTATGCTTATATTATCCAAGCTTGGGACTGGCACATGACAATGAACAATAGTAGAGGATAAGATGGAATTGGATAGAAACCCTATTTATTTTGCAAAGGATCCTAATGACTGATATAACAAGACTAACCATCAAATTCATAACTCATTAAGCTAATAGAGTAGAGCATGGATATAACTAAACAGAAAGGATGGGAAGATGGTACCTGAATACAAAGCCTGCCTAAGGTTTGTCATGGCCTTTTCTCCAACCATGCCATAGAAATAATGTTGTAAGGTGTGTGTCACTAATGCCACCAGACCTACCGCACAAAAGATCACTGAATATAACCCAACTTTCCCTTTGGCATCTGGCTTGTAGTATGCTACTCCAATTGTCATGATGAAAAACCCAAAAAAAGGCTTCGAAATTCCAGAAAGAGCTGCGGCAAAAGAGCCTATAGCAGACTTTCCAATCTCCTGTTTATTCAGTCCAAACCAGATTCTGAAGAATGGAACCGCTTTTCTTTTGATGGTCTGTTTCTCTTGCATGGAAAGATCATTCAGCTCAATGCTTTGATTCTTTGAAATTGAGTCCTCAGATACCTCAGAAGCTCGGAAGGAATTAATTTCTTGGTTCTTATCAGCAATTTCTTCAATGGAATTTGCATCCCTGACATCCAACACTTCAATTAAGTTTAAAGGCACCCTCTGGAAACCTTTTAGAAATGATAATCACTCATAGTCCTTGTTTTCCTCTATATATTTCAATAGAATCTCAACTGTTCGAAATTAAGGGTTATGTTAACTACAACTCAAAATGTTAAAACAAGTAACATTTTTAGCATGCACAAACCTTGCCTCAGTGTCTCTCTTGAGATTCTGCATGTTAAACAAATTGTTGTAGAATTGGCTAGTTTCAAGCAATTCTTGATGGCTCCCAGTCTCTGTAACTTTTCCATTTTCAACCACAGCAATCATATCTGCATTCACAACAGTTGATAATCTGTGGGCAATCAAGATGACAGTCCTCCCTTGCATTGCTCTCTCAAGTGCATCTTGAACTAGCTTTTCAGACTCCGAATCAAGTGCGCTTGTTGCTTCATCCAGCAGAAGAATAGGGGGGTCTTTAAGAATTGCTCTTGCTATTGCTATTCTCTGTTTCTGTCCACCTGATAACTGTACTCCCCGTTCTCCTACCTAAGACACATTCCATTAGATATGAACTCTATGGAAAATGAAAATTTACTCTTATGGAAAAGAAATGAGTCCTATCAAAGATGACACAGTATCTCTGTTGATAAAGGAAATGCAACGAATACTAATATACTGTTACTAAATCTGATAATGTGTATGATCTTCGAAAATCGAGACTTGTTTCAAACCAAGTAATCTCTTTATGTAATGACTAATGAAACTAGAGAGACTCGTCGCTGATATATCATTGAGAAACTAATAAAGACTAAAATGTTGTATCTTGAAGATATACACTCTGTAGATTAGTAGATAATATGTACATCATCTGTCTACTTATGCAATAAATTAGTAGAATACAAGCACCAGCC
Source organism: Cinnamomum chago (assembly GCA_038049695.1). Lineage (NCBI taxonomy): Eukaryota > Viridiplantae > Streptophyta > Magnoliopsida > Laurales > Lauraceae > Cinnamomum > Cinnamomum chago. The sequence goes on from CP142456.1 coordinate 12,228,563, forward strand.
AAGGAAAGTTTTCCATCAAAAAATACCTGTTATGACTTAGTGATACTAGTTTAAGAGGTTTAAAACCAATTATATTATGTTAGATTCCAAAATTTCATAAATATTTCTAGATAAGGACAGTTCCATTTACAATCCTTCTAGATCAATTTTAGTAGTAAAACTATTTCATGTAATAAATGAAAAGGTAAATGAGAGGGAGGTTATGAGTAAAAGACTGAGTGTACTATGGTTTACTAGATGAAGTTTTTGATGTAATTCTCATTACCAAAATGGTTTTATGTTAAGATACAAAATCAATGTTAAGCATAAACACTTTTCTAATAATGCTGGGAGCTAAAGATTCATGCTGAACAAATTTAATCATGGATCCAATCACTGTCAGATCTTGATTGGGCAGTGGCAGGAAATGGGCCCCAACATGACCTTGAGACCTATTAATTCTTAATTTTTACGATCAAATAAGAGTTGGCACTGATGGATTCACACACAATGATCTTCCTACAGGTTTTCCACAGAAGAGTATCTATGATGCCCAGATATGGATACGAATGCTGATATGGGCATCGGGGATACGACCGATCCTTACTTCTAAAAATGTAGGACATGAATAAGGATATAGGTGTCCTAAATTTTTCTTTAGATCACTTTTAAATCAATGAAATTATCATTGGTTTCATCCATTTCTAACAATTTTTTTATGGCAAGTAAAAATATTAAAAAAAACTATATGAAATAAAAAGGACTTTATAAGTAGGATATGTTGAACTTGTTCCCTACAAGTATCGGTGTTATATCAAGTACCAATATAAGTATCGTATCGGTCCAATATGGATACGTCAGGCTTGTATACAAATATCCGGGTATCATAGCAGATCATTTTATCATATATAATTATTGAGGAACTTGAGTTAACAATATCCAGACATTCCTTCTAAGAAGTTTTTGGCAGGATGCAGGCTGACCTCTGTTAAGTATTGATTTGGAAGTTGCGATATGAAGGAGTGTGCATTAGCTGTTGATGCTGCATTCTCCACCAGTTTATCACTCGCTTCTTTGTTTCCTATCTTCAGATTGTCCATGATAGTGCCTGCAAAGAGCGATGGCTCTTGCGAAACCGCTCCTACTTTTCTTCTAAGGAATTTCAGATCAAGATCCTTGATGTTGTAATTGTCAATGAAAATGTCACCTGCAGGGTTGCACATCTTACTTAACATGCATTCATCTTAATTGAATGTTCTCATGGATGAGGAAAAGTATAATCAAAATCATCAGTACCACCTCAAAACTTGTTGTATTCTATATCCAAAAAAGTCATACTCACTTGAGCATTCTTTTGCAATGGATGTGATGCTTGCTTCTGTAAATGCCTTAATGCATGTACTTAAGGGGGTTCCATGTGTCTGGATGGTTCAGATATGTTATAAAGTCAACCCTACTATATTGTCCCTCACCATAATATGGTGAGAGATAGATGCACATGAATATTTCCTATATGTATCTAACATTTAAACAAGCACATATAAACATAAGAAGGCATATGGATAAGTATAAATTGATGGTTAAATGTACAGATGCATGCATTTATTTGCTAAAATGAACTCCTCAACTCAAGAGCATAGAAAAGAGGAGCAAACCTTTGGATGGATCATAGAACCTCTCTACTAGTGAAATGACAGTGCTCTTCCCACAACCACTGCTTCCTACCAAAGCCACCACTTTGCCGGCTGGGATCGACAGAGAGAACCCTTGAAGAATCATATTATCGTCACGTGATGGGTAAGAGAAGTACACATCCCGTATGTCAATAGCTCCATTAATCATCTCCAATTTCGCCCCTTTAGTATCGTAACTTATTCTTGGTTTTCTTCCTAAAACTTGAAAAACTTCAGTTCCTGCAGCCTTGGCCTGATTGAAGATTTGCAGATCTGGTGCAGCATATGTAAGTGATCTGTGATTTTTTACATGAGCAATTTAGTTAGTCTTCTGGAAATAGCTAGTGTTTGATTTGATGAATGTACTGGTTAAGGAGTTGTTTAGAGATATTACATTGCTCCAAAGATAATGCTCATTACTGCAGCAATTGTATCGCCTCCATTTGATCTCTTGGAGGTGACTACAAATGCTCCAACCCATATGATCAGAGCCCACAAACAGAATGTAACAGTTTGAAGCATACCAAGTCCCACACCCTTTATCAATGCTTCTTTCTTGGTTAGATTGAATTGTTTCTCCATGCTGGCTGAGAAGGACTTCAGCGCGACACTCTCACCAACAAATGCAAAGACAGTTCTTATTTGTGATATGGTCTGCATTACAGTTTACCAGATCATTTAGTCAGAGATTTTGTCCTCAAGAGCTTTGATAATCTTCTACACCCTGATTTTGTGTGGCTGCAAGTGCCAAGGTGGAAAGCTTGTGGTTGATCAAAGTGGTTCATAATGTGGGCCCATCCATGTTATTATGAGCCCATCCATGTTGATGTCCCACTCCCAGCCCAAGATTCACTTTGGACTACTCTTCAAGTTGCTCACAGTGCACAAAACAAAGGGATGATTGGAAAAATGATTGACCAAAAATCTGAATTCAGTATACATGTGGGGCCCGCCCGATCATCCCAGTTTGATTAACAGGATCTTCTGGTGGCCCCCACCAATTCAGTGGCTTGGATGTGGCGGCCTGTAATATTAGCACTATGTGAGAGATCCAAGCTGCCAATTAGGTGGGACTCTCGGAAAGGATGCCGCCTGCCCAAAAATCTGGTGTATTGGACAATCTTGACCGTTGGATTGAGAAAAAAGATTGAGGGTTTACAAGAAAGGTTGATCAACTGTCCACATTCATCAGGAACATGATGCAGATATTAGGATTGTCCTGATGGCCTGAATACTGGACCACTGGACAACATCATTTCTCTTCACCTTTGAGAGGCTCATATCATTCATGTGTGCCCCAGTAATTAGAGAATTAATATGGATTATCAGTAGGCATAACTTTAAGAATACAAGGATTTTCAACAAGTTCTCACCTGCTCTACCATGGAAGCAGCTTCTGATAAATAAACCATCCTCATTCCAGAGATGGCATTCATCTTCTTAGAGTAAGTAGCTCCAATTACAGAGATTAAAGGCACTACTAGCAGTGTAAGCAGTGCCACTTCCCAACTACATGCAAAGGCTATGATGATTCCAATGAAGAATGCGGCGAAACATGACAGGAAATGACCAAACTGTCATTGAGAAAACACTGTTAAATTCAAGTTGTGTGCAGTTTTTCATTCATGGTATGTTGATAACATGAGTTAATTCAAATGTTGCAAGGTTTGTCTTTGATTCTTTACAAAGTTGCCAAAAAATAACAACTTCTCCATTGTTTACCAGAAAAAAGTCCCCAATAATTTTTAATTTGCTAAAAACACATTGTTTGATGTTCTCTGTCATGACTCTCATATTAACTTTAACTTTTTTATGGATTTACCCTTCATCTTTAGCCATTCTTCTGGTCTCTTAGCTTAGCTACAACATAACATTCTTTCCTTATGCCATCTGCCCATAATATGTTGATGTTGAATTACCAAAAATAAAAAAGACACAGATTATGGAAAGCTTCAAAATTTGCTTCCAAGTCACTTTCCTAAAGGGCCCATTTTTTGCATGGAATTGAATACACGGGGATGGTCAAATGGGCTCTAGAAAAGGATTATTAAAGGGGTGAGAGGTGAAGAATATAAGACGGAGATGTAAATGGAAGCTGAGTTTTATATTTGTAGGATTTGAGTTACTAGGGTGATAGCTAATGTTTATCTCTCATTCCCTCTTCATTCATTTTCCATTAAAGATGATATTCTTAGGTGTCATTTTTGGATATTCACCTTTAATCATTCAATTTTAACCACTATTAGAAATACAAATCTGGGACCTCCTAAGGCTAGGAATTCAATTACATGAAACAAACAGGCCCTAAAAGACAGATCTGTTGAGGAGGTAAGGTGGAGAAAATGGAAGTGTAGAAAAACCATTCACAGTTTAACTTTGTTTTGTGGACAGTTTTCTCCATATCCAGAACTCCTCAGTTGATTTTTGCCATCCACTTAGTTGAACCAGAGCAGCAGCCAGTTATGCAGCAAGCCACCTCCAAGATACAATGAAGACCAGCACTTGCATAACATAAATAGCTATAAATGGCAAAGTTCAGCCTTGAGTCCTTCATTCAGGTTTGATCCCAAAAAAAAATTAAAACATGAAGCCAAAATGTAGAATATTTGAACATTTTTTTTTTCTGTTTTTTTCCCTCTACCTTGGAGAATATAGAGCAACCTCCTCTTTTTAAGTATAGGAACATGTTTTACTTCATATGAACAGCATCAACACAAAACCATGCATTTACATTTTAAAAGATGTAAGATATGCCTGCCATACCTTCTCTCCAATAGCATCTTGAATCAGATTCATGTGATTTGTTATCCCAGCAATTATCTTCCCACTACTTAAATCCGTGTCAAAGGCCCCAATCTCCTGATTTAAGACTGCTTTGAGATATGCCAACCGCAGACGTGCTAATTGTCTTTCACTTGCATACATCCAGCAACCTACCTCTGTTTTATAAACAAATTAAGGGAGAAAAAGGGTTAAAAGATCATTTTTGTACTCTGTACTTTTACTACTTACAATCAGTACCAGTACATAAAAAGGGTAGAAAATACTTCCAATCATGATCTGAATGAAAATTGGATTCAAAACAAGCCATGCCCATCAGAGTACAGCTATATTGTATGGTTTCAGAAAATTTAAAGCACTATTTCAGAATCTAATGAGCTTTTCATTTCCAATTGCTCTAAAATTTTACAAAATACTAAACATTTAAAAAAGAAAAACTTCATTCTTGATTATCTGTAGATTGTTTATAAGACAAGAAAACCTTTTTTTTTTTTTATAAAATGAGGACTGATTCTCATTACATACACTCAAGTACACCATTCTTATCCCCCAAAGTTATAGTCATGGGGAATTGGAAAAGAAGTCGGCTCTCTCTTCTCTTTAATCCACGTGAGCAAAGAGTTATTATTTATTATCTAAGGTTATATGTGTTAGACCAACTAAATGACTATCCTGCTCATCTTACCTTTACCTAAGTCAGATTCACTATATCAACCCGATTAACAAATAGATCTTTTGTTTCTATACACATGCGACCCCATCATATGCAACTCTTCCACCCTTCTATAGAACCGACTCTTCACATATTTCACCACTAGATCTCATGGGCAAATAGATTAGTTGGATCTAAGTAATGAGTATCATGTCGGTGCACTATTATTTAAAAGAGTCCACTCCATTATTTACATGATCCTACAATGATTATGTTATTTAAGTGGCCCACTTTAAGATTTGATTTGATTGTGATCAAACGACGTTAGATGATTTAGGAGTCATTTTCTCATTCAAGTAGAATATTATAGTCTACAAGTAAGCATTTAACTAAATTACTTTTTAAAAAATCTAAACTTATATGGACATTTAACTAAAGATGCAGATACTTGAAGCCGGAAGAATCACAACTTAGTGTTTAGATATATATTCATTTATTAGTGAAGCAATATATATGGGATAAGGCTTTGGTGATGATCGGAATGGAGAAACAGAATTTATGTTAGCCGACCCAATATAATTAGGACAAGGCTTTGATGATGATGATGATCAGTGAAATACTATATATGAAATTCTTTTAATTAATATGAACTTATATTCTAATCATTACATAAATGAGTTTATCATTCAAGTATTTTTTTGAATTAAAATTTTTTTGAATTTCTATTTTAATTTATTATTAAATTTTCAATCAAACTAAACGCATGCATCGCATGGGCATTATGCTAGTAGCTAATGTTCAAGCAAAGTCCATATAATTGAAGGTATTGAGTGAAGCCATCAAGTCATTGAATATCATCTTGCAGCCATAGTAGAAAATGAGGCTAGGGGTGCTCATGGGGCGGGCCAGCCTGAGCCCGATCCGGGCCCAACCCACTTTAGGCCGGGCTTGAATATGTAATTAGGGCCCTTTTAATAATCGAGCTGGGCTTGAGTCAAGCGATAGAAAGCCCAATGCCCGGCCGGGCCCATGTGAGGAATGCATATATTTTAATTTAATCAATCCAAACAATTGCTCAAATGCCCACAAAAGTGATAAAAAAACCTGGTTCAGTCCGGCCCGATTGATTAAATGGACAGCCTTGGGCCTGAATTTTACTGCCTGTTTGGGCTTAGGGCGGGCTGGGCCCATGTTTCTAAATTCGGGCTGGGACTGGATATGCCTTAGCCCGGCCCATGAACACCAGTAAATGAGGCAGAAGTATGGGTGATATTGATTGTGGAATTGATGCCGTGGAGCATGATTATGCAGCAAGCGTGATCACCATGTACATGGGTGATGATATGCAAGCCATCGCCTATCAGGGGGTACAGTTTGATCCAAGGTTGGTCATGATGAAAAATCAGACCCGCATGTATAGTTTGGACTTGAATGTATGATACACTCTCAAGTGTATAAAATCAATTGTAATTTCAGCAGAGGCCCCTGCCTTAACCCTGATGTCACAGCTGATCCACAAAAAAGGTCAAAAAAAAAAAAAAAAACATGCAATTATACTAAGAATAAGAGTGAGGAGACTGATATAAAGATTTTGAGTAGGAATTCAGACATGCATATCACTCCAACTGAAGGTTCAGTGGTGAATTGAACATTGACGTTCATTTGGGATGGACGGCCCCAATCAATGTTGCCCACAGTGTGCATGTGCGAATGTACATAACAATATTGACATATTAATATATGGTCCACGAGTTACAGATGATCAAACCTAATAAATTTCACTGGGAATAAAACTGATCACAAAGTGAGAGAGAGAGAGAGAGAGAGAGAGAGAGAGAGAGAGAGAGAGAGAGAGAGAGAGAGGTCAGAGAGCTGATAATAAAATGAGAACCTACCTAATATACCAGCAGGAAGTGTGGCAAGAGCCATGTACCACACGAAGGGAATAACCTAAATAAGATCATAGAACAGAAACAACATTAGAACAGCTCAAACTTCAAACCAAGCTGCCTTTTCTCCATCTCGGGACTACATCCTACCTTGTAAAGGGCATGAACCATGGCATGTCTATCTTGGAGGTTGCTCCCAAATGCATCTAGTGCCTTTCCCAACAGGAGATATCCAATGGGTTGTGCCATGCCATGGACAATGGCACCCAAGGTTCCCAGACCCATGAGGACCCAATCCAACGTGTCTGCATAGCTCAGAAGCTTAAAGAAAGAGATGGGCCTGTGGGTGACCTTGCCTTTCATCCCTTCTTCCTTGTTCTCTTCCATTTGCATGTGTTCTTGGTGTCACTGAGGAAATTAAATGTCCATGCAAGAACACGTTGGAGATGCATTGTTTACTTATAAGAGGATAATCACTATGTGGGAGAGGAATATGTTAGTGGATATGCCTATGAAAATGAAATGTGGGCAGCTATCTTCTTGGTATTATCTTGTTGTTTGTCATGGGGTCATGATTGTGGGGTAGAACTGCAGGCTGACAAGAGATCCTAGGAAAAGTCAGTATATGTGAAGAGGGAATTGTTTTATGCCTAGTTATCACTATACATTAAAGGAGTGCTCCATGTGTGGCACCTCTCACCTGTATGATTTGAAGAAAGTACAGGAAATTAACAGAAGTCCTGATGATGAGAGCAATTTAATGATCAAGATTTGTTGTCATGTGTGTAGATTTTAAAGATTATATCAAGGTTCTTTGTATTAGTGATTTAAAAACTTTATATCTTCTTGTAATTTACAACTAATGATTTTAGAAGAATAATTAACTGAGAATAAACAGAAGTCCACTACCATCAAATATTTAGTTAATACCTTATAATAATATTTTGATTAAATTGAATCTCAATCAAGATATCAACTAATTATTATTGTCGTTAATTCTAGTTAAACCGCATCAACCTTCCTAATACACAAGAGTTTGAGATTTGGGAAATTCTATATGTACCCACCTATTCTCCTGAATACACCCACTTGCTGACCTCACCGCACCCATTCTAATTTTGGCTTGATTTTGCTGAGCTCACCCACCATAATCCCCAAACTGCCCATCCAAGCTCACCATTCGTTCCATTTCCTGAACGCATTCCCTCGTTGAGATTTTTCAAATTTCTGGCCATTTCGGAGTCATCGACCTTCTCCACTTCAGAGCTCTCACACCCTCGTGGACAGTTGGTGAGCTGCGCTCCTTCTTCTTCGTCTTCTTCATCAGGGACACTCAAACAGGTGAGAGCCCTTCTTCTTCTTCTTCTTCTTATTCTTCTTCTTCTTCTTCATAGGTTTATCATTTTCACAAATTTGTTTAGGTTGTAATTTATGCATTAGAGAGTATAGTTGTGAGACCTTTGCAACAAATAGAGAAGTCCGTAATGAAAACATGAATAGTTTCGAACTCCAATGTTTTCCATTTTTGAAAACATGAATAGTTGTTCGCAATCTGCTTGGCAGTCTAGAGACGTACAGGGATTTGCTGCACGGCAAGTGTAAACCATGCAGAATATATATGCACGGCCTATATAAGTCGTGCACATATAATTTGCACGGCATGTAATGGCCGAACAAATATAGTTTGCACGGTTTCATATTACCGTGCAAACAGAGGTTGCACGGTTACATTGAGTCGTGCAAACAGAACTTGCACGGTTCCATTTCGCCGTGCAGAATAATGTTGCACTGCCTATTTAAACCGAGCAGTACAAAAAAATATGATATCCTCTTATTGGTTTTCATTTTTAACAGATTGGAAGAAATGCCAAGAAGACCAGCACGTCGTATTGGTGCCAGCTCACAGATGACAGGGGGACGGGCCAGTTCTTCTAGCGAGCCATCGAGAGTTCGGACGAAGATCGGTGTCTCAAGATCGCGTTACCGAGATGTGCATGCGAGTTCTTCGACCGCCGGCCGTCAACGGCCAACGACGTCTAAACGAAGACGAAAACTGCAACAGGATCCACTCCCGGAGCAGGTTGAGGAGCATGTTGACAGTTCTTCAGAGGATGATTCCTCAGAGGAGGCACAGCCGTCCAATCCCCGTGCATCGGCACCAGGAGAAGAGCATGGTGACAGTTCTTCAGAGGATGATTCCTCTAAGGAGGAGGCACAGCCGGCCAGTCTCCCTGCAGCGGCACCAGGGGAGGATGATTCCCATTTCGAGGAGGGACAGCCATCCAGTCCTCCTACTGTGGCGGCAAAGGAGGGTCCTATCCCCGGCGGTCCGGCCGACCTATCTGTCCTTATGAGTTTTAGGACACACATAGCCTTGTCCATATGGGACGAGGAGGTACAATTGCCTTTTTTAATATTTTAATTAATCGTTTTTCAAATAAGATGTGTTGAAGTCTATAATAACAGATATTAATGAATATTTATACTTGTAATGTGCAGGAACGTGAGGCACTCAAATGTATCAATCATTGGCGAGGGCTGAAGGATTGGTACATACCTTTGCCCGGGGATGGGGCCGATATCCATGTTCCTCGGTTTCGTGCTATTATAGAAGAGTCTGGATTGGCAGATTTGAAGCGTTTTTGTTACCGATATATCTCCAGCCCTCTGGTATCCAGCTTTGTAGAGAGGTGGCAGCCCGAGACAAATACCTTCCACATGCCATTTGGTGAGATGAGGATCACCTTAGATGATGTAGGTACTCTCCTCGGCATCCCAGTAACGGGACTGCCTGTCCACGCATCGACTAGTATGGGATTTACTGATCAAGTAGATTTACTTGAGCGTGGACTGGGCGTGGATAGGGCATCTGCTTCAGCTGAGTTGAGAGTAGCGCGTGGTGGGGTAGTGAGGATGGCCTGGATCAAACGAGTATGCGGCGAGGTAAGTCCTGCGTCGTCTGTTGAGCAGGTAGAGTGTGCAGCTAGAGGCTATCTTCTGTATTTGTTAGGCTGCACACTCTTCGCCGATAAGTCAGCCACTCGAGTCCCCATTGCCTACCTACATTTACTGATGGACTTGCCACGGGTCCGTCGTTATGCATGGGGGGCTGCCGCACTTGCATATCTTTATCGCCAATTGGGGACCGCCACGAGGGCAGACGTGCGACAGATTGCTGGATATCTGACACTGCTCACGATAATACATATACATATACATGTTCCATCGTAATTGATCCTTTAAATTGTATAATTAATATTTGGTATCTTTTGCAGTCTTAGGTGTACGAGTACTTCCCATTTACCCGTCCTCCTGCGCAGTGGGGATATACCGCTAGTATGCCTCAAGCGAGCCGCTGGAATGCTGGACAGGATTCTGGGATTGCGAGGGAGAACATAAAACTGTTGCGTGAGAGGCTGGATGACCTACATCCGAGTGAGGTGAGCACCCATATGGGATCCTTGGTATCTATTTTACTTTTTTTCAATGGACAAATTTTTATTATAATAATGAGTTCTTTCATTTACTTGTCACAGGTCCAGTGGGATCCGTATACTGGTGCTAGGGCTCATCATCCATTCCATCAGACATCTTTCTTCCGTGGTTGCTTGAGAGCGCTAGATGTCATTGAACCCTACCATCCACATAGGGTTCTCCGACAGTTTGGATATGTACAGACCATCCCACCCGCACCGCTCGCCCCCATTCGTTCGTCTCGGGGATCTACTGCTGGACAATATAGGGTCTCTTACAGATTTCTAGACCAGTACTGGGTTACTTGGGAGGATCATGTATTGTCCTTAGCGCACCACGGCCATCGAGCGCAACATGCATGGGAGTGCTCACCCGACTACCTCGAGTGGTTTTTTAGGATTTCACACCCTCGAGTACAGAACCCCGAACGTCATTCCCACTATCACCCTAATGAGGGTATAGCTGACCCGACTCCAAGAGTGGTGAGTGTTTGTACTTTATCAAAACATTATGCATCCATTTGTTATACTTATCTTAGGTATTGACATAGTTAATTGTTTCTTACATATAACTCGGGCGAGGGACCATCTCCGCGCTACAATTGCACGAACGGAACCGCCTGCAGATTTCTATTACCGGGCACTCCAAACCACCTTCGAGATCCTGGAGGGCTTGCCGGTGACGTACCGACGACGTACAGATCCATGATGGCATGAGGGTTTTTTTTTGTCTTATTCTTTAGTTAGGTCTGTATGGATGGGAAATTAAAGCATACACTTTAGAGGATGTATGGATGGGTTTATCCATTTTTGCGATGTAAGGAATTTTTTGGATATGTATGGATGGATCACCTGATTTTTGGATGTATCCATTTTTTTAATGGATGTTTTGAGGATACACTTTTTTATGTTTGAACTTTTATGTTTTATATTGATATGTATGTTATGTGTTTCTGTCCGAACAATTGGTAAAATACACTGCACAGCCACCATGTTCCGAGCAAATAACTGTGTGCACGGCACTTTATTAATGTCCAAATAGTTTATGCACGGCAACTTTCTGTCGTGCATTATCCATTTGCACGGAACATATTGGCCGTGCAGAACACATTTGCTCAACCATGTTTAATCGAGCAGTTGTTAATGAAGTAATACCTTCTTTGGAATATTATTAATGAATTAATACACAACATAAACACATAAAGACCTCATCGAATTCATTGGCCATCCAATACAAAATAGGTAATATGTTTGTTTACATCAAATTGAGAGTACACATAATCAATCGCTGTCAAGATTGACCGACTCCTGCGTTGCGACACTGTTTCCAATCAATTATCTGAATTGTTCGATGCTCTTTGCATATGGGAGCTGTCATCCGTCTGCTTCAGGATGGTGGTGTCTATACCAATTTGTAGCAATGGGAGGCATGGGTGATTCGGGTTTCATGAAGACCTGAACAAAATGATTTCCATTGACAAAACCAACCGCGAGCACTTTGTGAGAACTTGATGGAATCGGGGATGATCTCAAAGGCAGGAAAGTAAGGCACTACTGCAGTGAAAGAAGGACCAATACAACGTTATAATATGAAGATATTAAGTGACCCATGTCCGGCATTGTCATCCATCGATCAAATGAAGGATTGCTTTCAAAGTAACACAATGCGTAATACAGCTCCCCAACCCTGTCCTCTCCTCCATAGACCAGTGCATAATAATTTTGATACCTCTGCAATTCATTTCTCAAATCCATTCTAACCTGCATCCATTTATCATCGCCTAGGCCTAGGAGACCAGCTATCGCTCTGAATCCACAGTTACCATCAGCTGCAACATCCTTAATAGTGTGGATATAGGGGCCCAAAGACTGAGGAAGCAAATGCAGAAACGTACATGACCGAGTGCGACGGACAGTCATTTTCTCCTTATTCTTCGTTGCAACTGTATTGCTTAATCTAGCTGGAACGCTATCTTTTATCGACAGTGCGTATTCAAAATTAGATGGTTCCCAACGCGTAGATCTATCCAACTTCTTTCTTTTCGATGATGACCGACCACGGGTATTCAATTTTACATCTGGTTCCATAAGAGAAGTAGATGAAGGACAACCGAGTTCTCTAAGTTTTCTTAAAATTTGTATTTTACCCTTCTGATCACTACTTTGAAATCTCTTAGTGATCAACTCGAACTCTGAAGTTGTGGTCAACTCAAGGGCTTCGTTAACCATAATGGCTTCTAAATTGAGCTTCCGCCAATAGTGGTGAACACTACTCAGTGGTATCTGAGAACCTTCCCTTATGTACTCGGCAATTTCATGTGCACATAGCAAACCATGAGTCCGTCGGATTACGCACCCACATGATGTAGAATCTGGACCAATATCACTAGCCCTTAACGACTCATTTAACACTATATCCAAAGCATTCCTTGATAGAAATCCTCTCAATTCACGAAACAGTGCCGGTTTGAACTTATGTTGCACGGTGTTCAAATTCTTTTCAAAAGAAGCCTTTATTTCTATAAAAAGCAACTCTAGCAAGGCATGTATAACCTGTCAGGACGAATCAAAGCTACAGCTCGATGTGCCTAGATGTCTCTTTAATTTTGCATGTGCACTCTCAGCTCTGTTAGTAGTGACGTTCCCAAAGTGCATATGCCGATCCGTCCATGCAGCCACAAATTGCTCCTTATGCTTATTCAACTATGAGGTCTTCACATAATCAACAGCATGTGGATACCCGCAGTAATTCCATTCCAAAGCACTTAGCATTTGCGTGTAGTCGCTTTCAGTTGGAGAGACTACCAACGTGTTCCAACAAGAGATAAATGCAACCCATCTGTCGTTGGTCTCAAAACACTTCTTACAATTTGCCAAGATGTTCCTAGAAATATGTCACCTGCATAATAAGTTTGCTGCATTCGGAAAAATAACATTTATTGCATTCATCAGCGCTAACTCTTTGTCTGTGACAATCACACGGGTCGTGATGCATCCATCCATTAATTCCTTAAGCCTCTCCAAAGCCCATCTATAATTGGCCTCCCTCTCTTATTCAAGGTACACAAAAGCAACGGAGAACGTCAATTGAGTAGATGTGACACCAACAATCTTAAGCAAGGGAAGTCGATATCTATTAGTCTTGTATGTGGAATCCATTATCAAAACTTCTGGAAATGCACGTAATAACTGAATAGATAATGGATGTGCCCATAATAGGTTCATGATAACATCTGTAGCATCGTTGCTAGTGTGATATTCAATGTAGTTGTTCTCTTCCAAATGCCTCATGAGTTGCTGTATTTGTGATCGACCGGCCATCTCTATCACCCTAAACTTCTGGCGAGCATTGTAGATACTCTTAATTGTAGTGGTGTTGTGCACATCCCTTTCCTGCAATGTTCGAAGGATGTTCCTCAGTTTCACCAAACTCTTAGACATATCAATCAAAACGTTGATTTCTTCCACAGAAAGCCTCCCAGTAAACGAGTGCCCCTCTAGATGCTATGCGTTTGGATGATTGTGCACCCCACAAACCACTGTTAACATCCAATCGTCGTCAGTTGCCAACTTTCGACCCTTCAAAGCAAAAGGGCAACTACACTTCTTCGTTCCCGTTGCCTTGTTAGGATTTCTCTTCTCGAATACCTTCGATGGACTCCTGTAACTACCACTTCTCTCACAAGAAAAAACGATTCTCGGCTTCCGTCCATCTCCACCAGCATCCGAAGTCTTGATTACAATTACCAAGCCATGTTTCTTTCCAACATCCCTTGTCCATTGGATTAGGCCCTCTCGACTTCTGAATATCATGTCAGTGGTGAAGACATTTGTAAAATCCAAAAGGCACTCACTGGCACCGGTTGATTCAACCTCCTGCAAATATATCACAAATTTTTAGATTAGCACTGCACACTCATTTATTAATTTTGCACGGTTTATATAGGCGGTGCAAAATTATTCTGCACGGCTTATATATAGGTCGTGCAAAATTATATTGCACCGTATATATAGGCTGTGCAGAATAACTTTGCACGGTATATATAGGCCGTGCAATATAATTTTGCACGTCTTATAGAATGCCGTGCAAGACGCGAGAAAACAAAAAAAAAAAAAAAAAAACGAACGAAATGAAGTCAAAATGTATATACCTCATTTTCGTAGATCGTCAACTGCTTGTCCATATTGCAAATGCCTACTTTAAATACACAATGTGGTGTAGGGATAATTGTACTTCCAAGTTCGTTTAATAAATGGAGGAGACTTGATGATATATTAAAAAGAGTTAGAAGAAATGATGATGAAGGAGATGAAACTCAATGAGGAAGAAGGAGTGCAGAGGTGCAGTGAGAAGGGAATGGATAAAGGGATAGGAGGAGGAGAAGAAGAAGAAGAGACTGGAGACCCACTGCTGCTGGTGAACCAAAGGAGGAAGACGGATGTTGATGGTAAGGGAAATTTCGTCCTTTCACCCGAGGGCATTTTAGTAATTAAAAAATATTTAAGTTGTGGGTGTATTCATCACTTCCAATGGGTGCGAATAGAATTTCCCTTGAGATTTTCCGCAAAAAAAAAAAAAAAAATTCAGTTTTAACAATTGTACGTTTCATATCTCCCACCCTCATTCATACATTGAGTTATTTCCCTCCTTAGATTTCATAAAATGAATGGTTTGTGTTTTAGTCCCAGTCTCAAATGGGTTCACCAGGTTATAGATCATAGACCTACAACTTTCTATCATTCGAACGGTTGTGATGATGAAAGTAATCTTCTAAGATGGCACAAGATGGTTAAACCTAGGTTCAGTTTCCTTTTTATAGGTATTCCTAGGGATCTCATTCTATTCGGCTACCCTTTTGGATTTTCCACATATCTTGACTAGGATGCCTAGCAATAAAACAAGTTGAATGATATGCAAATTCTTTTAATGCACACATGATGTTAGGTTTATGTCTTTTTTTCCAGGTTTACCAAATTGGATTATTGGGTTGGCCGATGACTTAATTAAGGATTATGGGTATTTTGGTAATTATACTAGGGTTTTTTTTTTTTTTTTGCCTTAAAAAACAGCTATATATATGATGTAATCTGTAACCCTAAACTTTATCTCTCGAAGTTTTCCTAACCACGAGGGCTGAAGGAAAGTCGAGTTTTCTTTCTAGTGTATATAAGCGAGTTTGTCAAACCATGTAAATCTCTGTGTGTGATTTTCTCTTTTCTTTTATGGATTGATTGATCGTTGATCGCGGTGAATCACGCTTCCACACACACGCGCACAACAAGTTGTATCAGATCCAACGAGTGGTATCAAAGCCACAACACATGATGGGCCACATGATCTCAAGATTAATATATTCTTAATGAGAACCATCTATTATGTTTAACTTGTGATAATCATATATTTATGAGTATGTCACTGTCGTGTTATGTTTGTTGTGCACATGCATGCGGAAACGGGAATACATCATGTCATACGAGAGACAAGGATTTTATGAGGTTCGGCAAAACCGCCTACGTCCATAGAAAAATAGCAATGACTCTCATATTAACTCTCTTCATAGTTTAGGGTTACAAATTACATTGAATACATAATCTCCGCTTTTTTGGCCCCCAAGAAAGTTCCGGTACATTGAACAAAATACCCTTGATCCTGAACTCGATCATTGGCTAACCCAATAGACCACTCCGGTCAAACCCGAAATACAAGAAATAAACCCAACAATCTCCACATCAAGCCACCAAGACACCAGGAAATAACCGGCAATGTGTTCACGTACCTCGCTGATAGGTACATAATCTCTTCAACACTTTGACATGTTGAACCATCATTATCGTCAAAATTCTTCACCTCAAACTTTGGCAATCCATTATCGACTCCATGAGTGTTCTCCGGATCACTCATTCTATAGCCGTCAAACTGCCCAAGTTTTTTCACCGCACATTAGATCACATTACCACAAGCACGCAAATCAATTGGATCTTTCTAGATGGATCTTTTTAGATGGCTCCGATATCCTAGAAACAATTTTCTGCCATCTGATTAGTCAAACTTATCCATTAACCGTTGAACACCCAATCTCTTCCATCATTGCGTAGATCTGCTCGCAACGAGTTTGTGGGCGAAAACGGATCTCAAATAGAACACTTTATGCTTCAGATATCGCAAAAAAAGATTTTTTGTCGTCAATCCCTGTCCAAGCCCCTTTGACCGCATATGTAGACGTCACTTGATGACATCATCCGCTGCTGTCTGGGCTTCTGCAAGTGAGTCAGGTTCAACCCGACACGGACCCAAACCTGAACTTGGCCTAGGTCGAAAACAGCCAAGGTCTCCGTTCTTCTTCCTCCAACGCCTGAAACAAGAGTAGTTTCACTTCAGGTTCTACAACCAGGCTAGAAGCCGTCCAGACTCTATCTCATTGTTCGACGATGGCGCAGCGGCAAAAGCGAGGTAGTAGCAACGACAATGACTGTAAGATCCCAGTCCCACTCATAATATTTTATTATATTTTAATTATATTATTACTATTATTTTAATTAAATGTATTTTAGTTATTTAAGTGGTTAGGATTAAGTGGGGCACACGCTAGATTAGATGCGTGGTTTGGTGAGTTGGGTTAATGGGTAGGTGACTTGACCCGTAGTTTGACCAAATGACTTAAGCCCAGAGGATATTCTCTTAACCTAATCCCTAGTTTTAATAACCGCACGACTTATCATTTTCCACTTATCTCTGCAACTCCTCCCGTTTCCCCGTTCGTCTTCTTCCTCTTTCAACTTCCCCAAGCGTCTACAACTTTAGAATCCAACCATCAGAATCAAGATCTGAAGACACAATTATTCTTGATTCGACTTTCTTATCCCAGGTAACCATCTCCTCAAACCATTAGGAGTAGATATGTACTTTTAGGTTACATCCTTAAAAATCTTTCCAATGTTAGGTTTTGGGTAGGAATACAATAGATCTGATCATCTGAGCATTTCTTTCCCATATTCTTTGTCAGATCGGTGATAGGATTATTCTCGAGCGCTGTGGGAATCTCGGTTTGGGTATTGGTTAGGATTTGTGTATTTTTCTTCAACCCCGATAAAAGGCAAGTACCTAACCATAATTTATAAATTTAATACTTGTGTTCTTCCTTGATCTGTGTGTTGATTCATGTAAAAAACCCTTTTGATGCCCTTTTTCACATGAGTATGTTATTATATTATGTTATTTTGATTTGATGAGATTGGAGATTTTGGGATGATCTCATCAGTTTTGCTTTCGGTCATTATCCACCCTGTTTGGTTTTCAAAACTCTTTTTTTTTAACCATCAAAGGTTGTAAATTGTATGTTGATAGAGATAGGTTCGCTGGAGTTGTTTTCATAGCAAACCCATTGGAAGCAGTGCAGAACCATACCCGAAACGGAAGTTCTACCCGTGTTTGGACTGTGGGGCCCAGGTGGGCCACGTGATGATGAATCTGGTCCGTGGAACTGGAAGAGGACCCATGGGCGACCTTAAAGGGGCCAGTCCCATAGGCAGGGGATACCCTTGGCTCACCATCCATTAGGTTGATCAGAGATGGCATGATTGAGGGGGAAATAATTAGTTTTGGACATCAGGCGGTTGTGGGACCCACTGGACAATCTGATCACAGATCTAGTCTGGGCATCCGTCCATACTTGGCTGGGCGACGTTGTTTGAGGGGGTGATTTGGAGTTGTGATCTGTGGGGTCACTATTCTAAGCATCCCCTGTTGTTGTAGGCGTGGAATACGTTTCTGGAATAGGTTCTGTGTGTGTGGCTTTGACTTGCTTGTATGGGAAGGAGATAAAATGGTGACCTGATGACTAGATGGCATGTTACCTGATAACCTGTTATGTATTGGAATAAAAAAAAATGATAATGGGATGACCAGGCTACCAGATAAGGATGGGAATAAAGTAGATGATGTGGTGATGACTTGTGATGATGTAATCCCATATGACCCTTAGTGTGGTGAAATTATTTATATTGCCCCCTTTTGTTTATGAAAATTAGGAAAAAAGGGTCCTAGTTGTTTCATAAACTCAAATTAGACCTTTGGCTTATTTTGAATGTGGAAAATGTTTTGGAGGAATCTTAGGGTTTTCTAAAATTATAAATTAAGTTTGTGATTTATCATTATTTGCAAATTAAATATTAAATAATATCTTTGGTTTTCAATGTGTTAAAATTATATTTTTGTACTTTGTTAATTTGATATTTGGACCTGAGTAAATACCGTCCGGGCAAACGATATCTTATTAACGTAGGGTTTAGTGCCTGGTAAGACCTCGGGCAAATCCTAATGGATTCAAGTTCAACCCATCTCTATTAGAAAACCCTTAACTGGGTCTATGCACCATTGATGGAGAAGTGATGCGTTCTTATATTTATTAGAGATTCATGTGGTTGTTTGGTACAAGACCTTATGTTTGACCTTAGGATCGATTTGTATCTATGTATTAACCTTCGCATGCATATATATATATTATATATGTTGGTTTAGGATATGTACTCCTTTAGATGCATACCATATTGTGTGTTATGGACTATGAAGTGGCTTGGCAAATTTTGTATGAAGATTTGATTATGATATGGAATGTGGAATGGCCAGCACATTACTTTAACTTAGGACTCTTGTGTTGGAGCTTTATTATTCAGGTCTATTATACTTATATGTTTATGTTTATATATGTGGGTCATTTATGGACGACTGCAAATCGATATATGGACGGTTGATCGCCGATGTGACATGATCACTTATAATCTGCTATGAATGTTAACAGGATTTTGTTGATTTTTATTTGATCGGTTTATGACTACCGACGTTATGAACGGGCTTTTTCGATTTATTTAGGGCTGACCACCCAAAACGGGGACACTTGTCTTCGTGTGAATGATATTGCTCATTTTGCTTTGTTTGGATTATGTTATACGTTCCTTCTTGTCATTGTCATTGTCATTACTTTCTATGATCATACTTGTTTATATACTTCTCGTTATTGTATTAAATTTTGAATTATGATTATGTACTTGTTATTTACTTTGAAATATTTGGTGCATAGGTACCGAGCCCTACTTTGAAGAGACGGAGGAGGGTCAAACGTTTCAAACGTTTGAGTCAACTGACGAACTCGAGTGAAATGCCAGAGATGGCTTTGGAACCGCCTGAGTCTGCACAAGAGAGAACGCCACCTTAGAATTATTTTAAATGAACTTTCTTTAGTGTTGAGACCTCTTTTAGAAATTATTTAATTTATTCTGCAACTTTAACTATTATTGTTTTATCTGAATTTGTGTGGGGTCTCATTTATGAACATTTGATACCAATTGAATAAAGCTTCCGCTGCATTTAATGATATTTATTTTGACTCAACACGGGTTGAAATTTTATGTGGGTTCACTTTTGGAAGCTTTTGTTGTATTAAATACAGGAATTTAATTTGATTTAATTTTTCACGTTTTTCCCAATTCTTATTTTGGGGGACGTGACAATGACTCTCTCCAGCGACGCAGAACTGGAAAACAGTCTTTTTCTCCGACTATGGCTGGGATCCGGTAAGGCATAGTAGATCCCGCTGCACCTTCTCCTCGACAGTGGTTGTCCCGGATCCCACTCTTTCTCCGATACACAGATCTGTTTTCTTGTGGCACATTTCAGATCTGATCTCTACAACTCTAGTGATGATCTGTAGAACCCAATCGCCTCAATCCTCTGTTCTACAAATCCGAAATTATACTCGATCTCAGTTTCTGCAACAGGGCAAATCGAGCCCTATTCTCCGATCTTCTCTGATCCGATCTACACGTCTTTGCAAATGGGCAGCAAGGGCAAAGCCCTCTTTTAGTCTCACAAATCCTCAACCTTCGATCAAACCGATCGAATAAAGAAATTTAGAGATGACATTTCTCTTCTCTCCACCGTGAGGCAACCAGAAAAGTGAATCCAGAAAAAAAAAATGACAAGAAGATTCCATACCAAAAAAGTCAAAAAAGATTTCATACCAAAAACTGAAAACAAAACACCATCATGACCCCTTATATTTTATTGTCTCTTGATTTGATGCTTCACCTCACCATACATCCAAAGATGCTTACAAAACCATGGATCACAAAACACAACCCAAGCTTTGATACCACTTGTTATGCGCTTGCGTGCGGAAGCGCGAATATCTGCAATCGAACAATCATGCTACATAAGAAAGAAGAGGATTTTACGTGGTTCGGAAAAACCGCCTACATTCACAGCAAGAGAGCAATGACTCTTCAGAGTCTAGGGTTACAAATTAAATTGAATATACAATCTCTGCTTTCTTAGCCCTCAAGAAAGCCCCGATACATTGACCAAAAGACCTTGACCCTGAACCCAGTCATTGGCCAACTCAATAGACCACTCGGGTCAAACTTGGAATACATGACATAAACTCAACAATGTTCATTATGAAAAAAATCTGTAATATTCTCTACAAAAATATAAGGGGTAGAATTTTGTGCTTTAGAAGAAAATTCATGTTACAAAGGGATTAAATGAAGAAGGGAGGAGATAAGGAGGCTCTAGGACGATAGGGGTGGGGGTGGCCAATGGCCCTCTCCAAAGTTTTTTGAAAATCACATGTAACTTCTACATAGTCCATCATTTTTTATTTTTTTTATATGGTAGCCCTTTGAGAGAGTTTTTTTCCAACGCACATAATTGCAACAACACTATTAAGGAAAAGTCCTTCCAAGTTGGTTGATGGTCTACCAAGGAAAAAAGGGTAGGTCAAATAGGATCTTGATGGAAGTCGTAAAGATACATTTGAATAAGTGTAAACTATTTGATCATGTGACTTAGGGTATATTGGAATGGAGTTGACCCAATATAGTTGGGATAAGGTTTTAATGATGATGGTGATGAAGGAAAATCTTCCCATTCTACCCTTTATGAGGCTCAATTTTGTACAGATGAGAGATGTAATTTGTACTTGATATATGAAGGTAAGATTTGTTTTAGATAAAAAAAAAAATTTAAGTAGTGAAGATGGAAAATAGGGAACAAGATTTGTATGTTGGTTATTATGAAAGTGAGAGTCGGGCGATGGCTCCAGTACCATTGAAATTATGGGTGGATGAATAACTTGTATAGGGGAATCTTAGGGAGTTGCTATCGCTCCCATAGCACCCTGCCAGGGATCAATCCATGGCAAGGTGGGTTACCCTTTCCTCTCTTAGCCATTGGGCCAAACCAGCAGAAAAAATAAAATCTTGTATATACCTTTTTTAGAATCACACTATAATATGCAAGAGTATAAGGAAATAAGATGAAATGTAATCTTAACATGCCATATGATCCTAATAGGGATCGATATTTGTTTGGAAATTCCAAATGTTATGAGTTATTGACAACCTTAAGTTCCCGCCCGTCCGTTTGGAATTTCTTATTTGATTAGTGAGATTTTTAAAACTAATCCTTGTGGATTATAAATTTTGGCTTATAGAATTCTCAAAAAATGTTGAGGGACCATTGAACATTTATGAATCTTGTTGGAACCAACATTCCGCCTAACATAAATTTTTTGGTATCGTTCACAACAAATAGCTAGGGTTGTAAATAGGTCAGTTCCGGTTCGGGTCCATGGTAGACCCGAAACCAAAACCATTAAGAAAAATGTGGAATCGGATCTGGACCCGGAACCGTTATGAAACCAGTTACTTGGCTCCGGAACTAGAACTGTATATGAGACGAGTCCGAATCTAGATAGAAAATGATATTAAAAAAAATATGATTTTTAGGAGAGATTTTCGAAATTTTAGGTAATATGTCGGGTCTCAGGTCCACGGGTCCGAACCAAGATTGAATTGGACCCGGACCCATTAACTTATCGAGGCATAAATAAGGACCCGGACCCGGTTTTTAACGGGTCAGAACCTCCGAGTAATCGCAGAGTCAGGGACCCATTTACATCCTTACAAATAGCTCTTTGGCTTATTTATTGATCAACCTTTGCATATGCATATTGCTTTCCTCCATGTTCTTGAAGTGAAACCAATATACGACAATGGTAATCATCCAACCATTATATTGATTGGTGGCAAAACTCATTCCAGAATTTAGTACGTAAACGGGTAGGGTTCAACCGGGGAGTCCAAGTTGAATGAAGAGGAAGAGGAAGATGAAGATCCAGACCCTAGCCTAGATCTTGATCTAGACTTAGAAGAGGACTTGACGTTTGGATTCAAGCCTACCCATCAATTGGGCTGCCCGGGCGGGCCGAAACCAAGCTTTCTACCCATTATTTGAATAAAATATAGTAAGTCACAAGTACTCATTACCCGGGTTAGGCCAGGATTTGAGCTTTTATCACTTGGTTCAAGCCCTGATCAAATACTAAATGGACCCGAATTAAACATCCAAGTTTGGCCCCAAAACAACTGAAGCTAAAGTCTGAAAAGAAAAAATTTCCATGTTAGAATTGGATCCGGATCTGGACCTAAAACACCATGGTTCCACCTATAATCCAACCATATGCATGCCTACTCATACCGCCCTAAACATTAGCACATTACTATCAAACCTTCTCATAGTATCTAAGAATCTAGTTTCTATTAAGATTTCCATACTGAAGAAATTCCTTGTTAACAGGACATTATACACACGCACCCACTCGCCCAAGAGAGAGAACTGAGAGCTTACAAGAGCTCGCAAAATGCACAAAAACTTTTCGATGATCTTCACTGAACAGAAAAGCCCTATAAATAGAGCATTGGGTTACATAAGGACAAACAATATTTACAATAATTAAAAAGTAGACAGTGTCTACAATAATTCAAAACAAACAATGTCTACAAAAATTCAAAAGCAAACAAAACATGGAAGACATGATAAGCTACGATAAGCGGTAGTGTAAGGCCCCAAGACCCGACTACCACAAATCTCGGGACGTTAGGAGAAAGTACCACAAGAAGATCAGGAAATCCAATAAAATAGACAAATGTAAATCTCATATTAGAAAGTAAATGAGCAATGCCCTATAATTTAGTTTCACTTAAAGGATTACAAAAGTACTTTCCAAAACTAAACTAAGTAAAATCCTAGGCCAATACGGTCATCTACAAATAAAAAAAGGAAGCAACAAACTCTAAGTGATAAAGGCCTCTCTATGAACCATTTGCATTACTCTCGACCTCGCGGAAACGGACAACCGCCAAGCAAACAACCAAACTGGGAAAGGGGAAACATATCTAAAAGTACCAAGCATTGGGTTAGGTTCATAGAGCCTGACAAATAAGCATGTTTAGAACACAACACATTATAAATAACATATAAGAAATAAGGTCATACCTGATACCAGCTATACCTGTATGATTTGTACCTCAATATAGTGAATAAGGAAATCAGAGTGCAATGGAAAATGGTGTGGAGTGGTGTATGAACAATAAAATAGATATGAATAACACAATCTATCAAATGTTTGGCACAACACGTCATATAAGTAAAAGAGGCTATCAGCGTCAATATCGTTCCATAATTACAGTTAAAAGATATGTACGATGTACACAGCCTAAAAGTATCATCATCAGTAGATCAGTGATATCATAAGCAAGCACATAAGTATTACCAGCAATAAAGATAACCTAGGGGTAGTCCTGAATAATAATCCACCGCTGATACAATACCCCCAATCACTAGTTAGTGAACATCACTCCACAAAATTCCAACAATCTCATTTTTGACTAAACAAACATAAAACCTCCACCTTGGTCTCACAGTAGCCAGCCAGCCACTAATGGAGAATGTATGCAAGAATTTGGAGGCATATTCCAGTAACTAGAAATCTCTTCTGCAAAGTTATGCCAAGATAGAGAATTCGATTCCAAATTGTGTGAATAATACTATGGACTACATTTATAGCTGATTTAAATTGCAATATAAAATTACGGCTATTTCTTTCACCCCATATACCAAATAAATGTAGAAAATAGTAGTTTACCCAAAGTATACTGTATACTTAACGACACATACTAAATAATTTATTTAGAAAAGTTCTAATGTCTTTTCTAATAAATAAATCTAATTGAGTCATACGAGACTTACTGCATTATAAAAAAAAAATGTAGTACATGAACTCGTAAAAAAAACTACAACTAGCTTAACTTCAATTACAACAATCTTATTAATAGCCTGACAACAAAAAAAAGTTGGGCACATTACTTAAACTATGCAACTACGGCTAATGTGCTAAGATCTTTAATATGGCTATCCATATCCCGATTTCATGTCACAATACCATCAAATTAGCTTATTTCATTTAATCATAAATAATATTTTTATATGGCCACAAGGGGATTTACCTGGGTTCCCTTGAGCTCGAAGGGATTAATCTAGTTCTTTATATACGATGGTAAAGTAACTTGTTTAATGCATTCTTTTAGAAATGACACAAAAGAGTGACTTTTGCATTGCACGTGTTCTTAATCAGAATAACAGAGGGTTAACATCAAAATATAAAAAAAATATTATATATATATATATATATATGAAAATATTCAAGTGAGGGATTCCCTCACCATGTGTAGTGAGGGACTCCCTTTTTTTGGAGAGGTTTCAAGTACAAAAGGGCTTTTGTATTTGAAGAGAGTACACCATTTTGTACTTGAAATCTCCCCAAAAAGGGAGTTCCTCACCACACATGGTGAGGGAATCCCTCACTTAAATACCCCCCAATATATATATATATATTTATATATAACACTATTTCTTTTGCCCCTGCCCTAGCCCAACCCTAGCCCTTGAGGGCGTGTTTGGCACTTAACTAAGTTAAAGTGAAGTGAAGTGAATCTAGACAAGAATTGACAAGGGTCATATCGAAAGTACACAATTTCAACATTCCTTCCGTCTTTTTCAAAAAAAGTGAAAAAAACAACCTCCTTTTTCCACTAAAAGAAAAAAAAATTCTATTTTTCTATATAAAAAATAAAAAAGATTCTATACCAAACAACTAAAAATAAAAAATTATCATAACACCTTATATTTTATTCTTCCTTAATTTAATCATTCACCTCACCTCACTTCACTTCACTTCAATTCACCGTACATCCAAACACTCACTTCACTCCGATACACCGTACATCCAAACAGGATTGGGGAGGGCTCGATCTAAGGCCCGGTCCGCACGTACGAGGTGCGCGCGCATCTCTTTATCCTTCACTTTGGCGCTTCTCTCTCTTTCAGTCACACCCACCATGTCTCTAGAAACTCCTCCGTAGTCTTTTTCCTCTGTTTCACTCCCCATCAATGGCATCAGCATCAGCGTCTTCTGTTCGATCATGGAGAACTGCTTTTCTCACCTTGAGAGACGAAACCCTAGCTCCTCTCCCGCGCTCTTCACTCCCCAATCTCCTTCGCACTCTCCTCTTCTCGCAGACCGAGATCCTCATTTCTGCAACACCAGATCTGCCTCCTCACGAGGTAATCAATACATGCAAGATGTGAAAAAAACGCTCGAGATTGGGATTTCTTCTTTCTCTTTGTTGTTATGTTTTTTTTTTTTTTTCAGATATTATGTGTGGATTTTGAAAAGTTTTGGTTTTTGCAGTAGATTTGTAAGTTTGGACGTGATTGAAATGACCATCAATTGATAGATTTGAAGGATTCTTTTAGTTAGGTGGAATGCTTTGGGAAATAGATTTTAGATTGCTGTCATTTGCTTAAAGTTAGTGTATTTGATTGTGTAGAAAGTTATGGAATAACCATTCATTTTCAAGAGGGTAAGATTTACTTCTTCAAATGGTCAGATTGAGATGCTTACAGAGTTTCTTTAAGCATTAGAAGCCGAATATGCAAAGAGCTTTGAAGATTTTGGTTCGAAGGCTCTCATCGATCTCTTCCAACATTGAGAAGGAACACAATGATCAGGTTGATTGAGAATCAAGGTTCATAAACTCTGATATAGATGAGTAGCTTGGTGAGTGAGAGCAAAATTTTCCTCATATGAAGATAGAATTTCCACCATGGGAAGAAGATGATCCTACATGTTTGATATCACGAGCAAAAATGTATTTTCAATTCCATTGTACGGTCGAAGATATGAAAGTCAAGATTGCTTCAAACCTCAATTGCCATGCTATCCAATGGCATGGTTGGCTCCAGTCGAGCCACATGATTCCTAATTGGAAGGTGTTTTTTTTTTTTTTTTTTTAATGATAATGTTGCACTTTGATCCTTCCAGATATGAGAATGTTGAGATTGAGCTAGAATTTTTTTTTTTTTTTTTTCAAAACGCCACAAAGCCACTTTGAACATCTTTCAAATCAAGT
This sequence comes from Cinnamomum chago, assembly GCA_038049695.1. Classification (NCBI taxonomy): domain Eukaryota; kingdom Viridiplantae; phylum Streptophyta; class Magnoliopsida; order Laurales; family Lauraceae; genus Cinnamomum; species Cinnamomum chago. The sequence continues at coordinate 12,255,318 of CP142456.1, forward strand.
GGATAGAGCAATAACTAGAAGGAACATTTGTTGGAGGACATTGTGCAAACATTCGCTATAAACCAAAGGTGTCTAAGCTCGTACCATGGCATTTTGCAATATCTGGTGGGACTCGATGATGGAGTTTTCACTGATTCACCATGAATCTTGGTCTTGTGTCATCATCAGTGGCAACTCAACAAGTCTTCATAGAAGAAGAAATACTTGCTCAAATCATTCAAAACAATGAGAGGAAAAGAGAGAATTCTCATTAAGTTGCACAAATGAGAGAATATAAAGGACTTTATCTAAGATAAGATGACAATCGTGCCAAATGGGAATTCTAGTAACCCTGGTGAGGAAACACTTCTCTATGCAAGTTGATGGCCACTCAAGGAAAAGGGGCAAGGTGAGGAGGACGAAGACGGAAGTATGAAGGATAGATTTGGAGAAGTGTAACCTATATGAGGATTCGACCCATGATAGACCGGAACGGTGAAGAAGAAGAAGAGAGATAGAGAGAGCTAAGGATAGATTTGAAGAAGTGTAACCTACTTGAGGATTTGGCCTATAGTAGATTGGAGTGGCAAAGAAGAAGAGATAGATAGAGATAGAGAGAGCTAATGCATATTGACAAAGGTGGGGTGGTGCAACTACATGACATGATATGGTAAGCGTGTGTTGTGTGTGTGTGTGTGTGTGTGTGTGTGAGAGAGAGAGAGAGAGAGAGAGAGAGAGAGAGAGAGAGAGAGAGAGAGAGAGAGAGAGAGAGAGAGAGAGAGAGAGAGAGAGAGCATAACCATTTCCATCCCTAGTAGATCCTGTAACTTGTCCCATTTGTAGCTTAGGCAGAGATGGAAATCTGTCTTTTAGATGAGATATTTCAAAACGGAGTTGGGAATTTGTAGAAGAATCTACAGTTTTGGAGCTTAAGAAGGGGTGGATGGAGAGAAAATAGGGCTGAGAGGGGATATTCCTGCATATACCTCTCTCTGTGTCTCTCTCTAATTCCCCAATCCCCATGGGCCATGCCCTAGGTTCTCAAAGGAAACAAGGAGCTTTAAATAGGATTCGGCTTAGTCTAAACCGACCATATGAGTCGACTCGGACTTGGCTGAGTTTTAACTTTTGAAACACTGCCGGACCTCAACATAGTTGGGATAAGGCTTTGATGATGATGAAATAAAATTTCCTTACCTCTCTATGAGATGATTTATGAGATGATTTCATGTCAATCTCTCTTTTTACTAGATGGTATTTTCATGCATTTCTCTTATTGATACATGCAAATAAATTATCTTGCTAGATCAAGGAAATTCTGTAGCATTTTCTTAACTGAGAATATATATCTAAAAATCTCTTCAAAATGCTAAACCAAGAATGTAGGTCTATAAGAAAGTAGACAGGGTTGGGCCAATGAGCTGGCTGACCATGGGCGGCTATGCCCAATGGGCCAATCATCTATGGCTTGGTCCAGTGGATTAGGTGTCACAACTCGAAATATGGGGCCCAGGTATCCCGTGTTGTGAATCTTGACCAATAAGCATCATAAACCATACATGAATCAAATTAATGAACACATTACACATAAAGATTCAGGCCTTGTTATTTTGAGAGAGGGAAGATATCACACATTCGTTGGCTCAATACTGTGCCCTTTGAGGGTCGACTATTCTTCATATATGTACGGGCTCATTGCCCTAATTACAATCAATTAAGATCTCAGATCCTAAACTCTAGCAACAACTAAGTATTATCCTTTGACTAAGTACAATGCAATAAATGGGCTGTGACTAAGTACAATACAATGAATGGCCCTAAATGGGCCTGCTGAGATTGGGCTTGGATTGACACCCCTCCTCAAATTGATGCTGGGAAGTCATAAAGTAGCAATTTGGAGACAAGAAATTGATGTCGAGGCCGAGGAAGACCCTTCGTGAAGATATCTGCAAACTGAAGTTCTGTAGGGACATGAGGTAGACAAATGACATCACGCTTATATTCATCTCGAATAAAGTGGCAGTCAACTTCTATATGTTTGGTGCGTTCATGGAAGACGGGATTTTCAGTGATGCGAATAGCCCCAGTATTATCGACATGCAATGGAGTAGGAGAGGTTTGAGCAAACCCGAGGTCCGAAAGAAGTCCCCGTAGCCATAAGACCTCAGAATAAGCAAAAGACATTGCCCTATATTCAACTTCTGTGGAAGATCGAGACACCTGTTCTTGTTTCTTGCATTTCCAAGAAATGAGAGAATTGCCAAGGTACATGCACCAACCTGTAGTAGAACGGCGTGTGTCCTGGCAGCCTGCCCAGTCAGCATCTGCATAAGCAGTCAGATGAAGAGGATTATCCTTTGGATAATATAAGCCACGAGGGACAGTTATTAGCAGATAACGGATAATGCGCTTCACAGCTGCCAAATGAAGGTGGCGAGGAGCTGTCATAAATTGGCTCACAAGATTAACAGCATAGGATATGTCAGGTTTAGTGATGGTGAGATAGACAAGACTTCCCACCAGGCGCCGGTATGGTTGAAGATCAGGAAGAAGATCGCCATCATCCTTACTGAGCTTGAGATTTACCTTGACAGGTGTATCAACAGGCGAAGAATCATGGAGGTCAGCCAACTCGATAAGATCTGATGTGTATTTGTGTTGATTAACAAATAGACCTTTGGAAGATTGATGCACCTCTAAGCCCAAGAAATAATGCAAGTGGCCCAAATCCTTCATATGGAAGTAAGTCCGGAGGGAATCTTGAAGAGATTTGATCATACCATCATCCGTGCCAGTGATAATAATATCGTCAACATACACTAGAAGCATTGTAACCCCAGTAGAGGTGTGGCAAAGAAAGAGAGATGGATCATAAGGGTTTTGAGTAAAGCCACTTTCGCATAAGCGACCCCTAAAGGTTTCGAACCATGCCCGAGGTGCTTGCTTTAGACCATAAAGCGATTTCCGCAGCCGACAGACGGACCTCTTGGAGGGAGAGGGGACGCCTTGTGGTATACGCATATAGACCTCTTCTTGCAAATCCCAATGGAGAAATGCATTTTTGACATCCATTTGGTATAATGGCTAAGACTGAGATGCAGCAATGGCGAGAAGTAACCTAACAGATGTCATCTTTACCACAGGTGCAAACGTCTCCTCATAGTTAATGCCATACTCCTGTCTATTTCCGAGTGCCACAAGTCGAGCTTTGTGTCTATCCAAGGACCCATCAGATTTAAGTTTGATCGAGTAGATCCATTTGCAACCAATGGGCTTAACTGCTGTAGGGCACTCCACAATATCCCATGTGTGATTCAGAGCCAATGCATCTAATTCCTCCTTCATGGCCTGGTTCCAGCAATCTTGTTGGACAGCCTGCAAATAAGAACTTGGGATAGAGATAGAAGATAGGGTGGTCATCAAAGAAGTATGGGTAAATCCATACCGCTCAGGCGGTCTAGAAGTTCTGGAGGAGCGACGTAAGGCAGGAGTAGGCGTGGAACCATTTGTCGGTGGAGGATCAGGGGGAGGGCCATCTGCAGTGGGAGGTTTCTCCCGTCGGTGGTATACAAAAGCAGGATTAAACCTAGTAACAGAGGTTTGATCCGAAAAACCTGGTAAGAGAGCTGGGGAAGAGGGAGGAGGACAATCCATGTGAGTTTGGAAGAAATATTGATTTTCAAAGAAAATAACATTTCGAGAAACCCTGATACGACGACCAATGGGATCATAACAAACAAAACCTTTTTGATTAGTGGCATAGCCCAAAAAAGCACACCTACGTGATTGTGCTGTGAGTTTCGTTCTTTCGATGGGAGGTAGATGAACGAAGCAAACACAGCCAAAGGTATGTAGGTGATCAAACACAGGATGATGACCAAACAATTTAAAATGAGGCGTTAAATGAGTAATGGTAGGTGATGGAAGGCGGTTAATGAGATAGACAGTCGTTGTGAGAGCTTCAGTCCAAAAACGAGGGGGAACGGATGATTCAATCAGAAGAGTTCTAGTTACATCAAGAAGATGTCTGTTTTTCCGTTCTACGACTCCATTTTGTTGTGGAGTATATGGACAGGTACGTTGAGAAATGATTCCTTTATTGGTTAAAAGGATTGGAAATCCTTGGAAACATACTCCCCCCCTGAGTCTGAGCGCAAAGTTTTAATGCATTTAGAAAATTGGTTTTTCACATATTTAACAAAAAATGTAAATGCATTAAGAACATCAGACTTTGAATGTAAGAAATAAATCCAAGTAAATCTGCTGTAGTCATCAATGAATGTGACAAAATACTTGAAATGACTATGTGAAAGGGTCGGAGCAATGCCCCAAACATCACTGTGAATTAAGTCAAAACATGCAGTGTTCCGTGTGTGAGAGGTTGGAAAGGGTAAAGTTTTACTCTTACCTAATTTACAAGCATCACAGTCAAAAGAAGCAGAAGCAACAGGTTTATTTATTAATCCAGATTGAAATAATGTAGACATAGTAGAAGCATTCGGATGACCAAGTCTATTATGCCACAAACGAGAATGATTCTGAATGAAAAAACAAAATAACTGATGTAAAGGATTATTCTCAATAACAGAAGACATTGGTAATGGAAAAAGTCTGCCATGCTTAGGCCCCCTCGCGATCACTTCCCCCGACTCCTGGTCCTGCACAACACATCCAGAAGAAGAAAAGGAGACAGTGTAATTATTTTCAACAAGTTGTCCCACAGAAACCAAATTAGTAGCAAGAGGAGGAGAAACCAAAACATTGGTTAAGGGTAAGGGGCCAGGGGTATCACCAACAGAGGTGATGGGGAGATGATCTCCGTTGGCAGCTTGAATAGTGAGATGACCAGTGTAAGGAACAACATTTTGTAATGTGGCGGGTGATGAGGCAATATGGTTACTTGCACCAGAATCTAAGTACCAGGTATTGGAAAGAAAGGAAGCAGTACCTGCGATGTTCATGGATGCTAAGGCATTGATGATCATTTGGTTAACCATATCAGGGGTGAGAGGAGCAGGAGACATAGATTGTGATGAGGAACCAGGCTGTGAGGATGAATCATACGGCAGAGAACCACTGAAGTCAGATGAAGCATATGGTGGAGTAGTCACTGTGTAAGCAGTAGGAGCAGATGACACAGTGGAAGTACCAGGGCCGGACTGCACATAATTGCGGGAAGCTGAATTGCGAGCCTTCTTCCGACATTCTTCAATAACATGACCATTGGCCTTACAATATCTGCAAATTTTTGTCTTGCATTGATTTGCATAGTGACCATATTTTTTGCAGTTATGACACTGAACTTTACTGATGTCCCGAGGAGGTTGTCTGGCTGTGGCAACATAGGCAAATTGAGCCTCCGCAGAGCGTTGTTGTTCCAGATTAGTTTTAGTAGCTAGACGTTGTTCCTCCCGCAGAAGTTCCTGAAGACAGGCATCCAAGTTGGGAAGAGGAGCCCTGCTCATCAAGTTCGATCGAACTGTCTCAAACTCCAAACGAAGTTTCATGAGGAGCTGATCCCGATGACTAGAGATGCACTAGCAGGAACCAGCAATAAATAACCAGAACAGACAGCAGCAGAGACCAGCAGAAGAAAAACAGGACAATCAGCAAAAAATGTCCAGACAGCAGCACCCAGAACACCAAAACGTCCAGGTCGTCAGGAAGGGGAACATAACCTGGGCCCCACCTGGTGATCTCTTGATAGATCAGAGACTGGGGATTGGTGTACAGTATACTCACGCAACTATTGGAAGTGGTCTCGGTCAAATCAAATCTAGATCCAGGATTTTGGACGGCTGAGATGAAAACAAGTGGAAAAAATTGAATTTCCACAAAAATAGGTAGAAGACCTACCTCTGATGAGCAATAAATGTTGGAAAAATCTTCATAAACAAGAAGATATTCAGTCGACCAAGAGGGAAGAATCCGCCGAGATTGGTGATGTTGATCACAGGTGGGCCACGCCTGATCAGAGATGATTAGAGAGGATCCAGCTGAAGAAAATGGTCACAGATGGCTTCCAAGGCTTGGAAGATGACTCAGGAGACGATCAGATGATCGATTTGGCTCTGATACCATGTTATTTTGAGAGAGGGAAGATATCACACATTCGTTGGCTCAATACTGTGCCCTTTGAGGGTCGACTATTCTTCATATATGTAGGGGCTCATTGCCCTAATTACAATCAATTAAGATCTCAGATCCTTACAAGCAACAACTAAGTATTATCCTTACAATCAATTAAGATCTCAGATCCTAAACTCTAGCAACAACTAAGTATTATCCTTTGACTAAGTACAATACAATAAATGGGCTGTGACTAAGTACAATACAATGAATGGGCCTAAATGGGCCTGCTGAGATTGGGCTTGGATTGACATTCACCAAATCAATCAAACCTTTATTAATAAGTCCAATTTGTCCAAATCCAAATTATAATGAAACTTGTCTACCAATGCTTAAAAGAAGTTCTTACATCAACATAACCAAGTAATGTTTAAAGAAAAAAATGCTGAAATAAATCAAACTATATCTACTAAGGCTAATCTTTATAGAACTAATCATTCGTTTCCTCATATGTCGAAGCCTATTGGTTGATTGTCGAAGTCCCGGTCCTCTATATTCGGGTTACCTGAAGTGGGGACACATTAGTATACACTAGTATATAGATTTTCTTTTCTTTTCTCTTTTTTTTTTTTTTTTTTTTTGAATAGTTACTTTTTGGGGTCTTTTCTTTTTCCTGCTTGTCAGTATATAGATTTTCTAATCTAACATGCACATGATAGACAATATGCATATAATGTGCAAAAATAACGTCAGTAAGATAGACAACATGTAAATTCATACAGGTGCATCAAGTTCGATTAGTGTGGCTTACGGAGGTTATTATTATCTTTTCCCATGGATTACCCCCTATCCGCATTATGGCACAGATCAACATATACTCTACCTTTAATAGGTACAATCATAACGTAGAGTCTCATCATATGCCTTATACCTCCAAGTGCCCATTAAGGTTCCATAACATAATCCATAATGACCGACGGAGGGTCTATAAACGTAGTGACTAGCAAAGGGTCCATAAACATAGCCCATACATAAAGTATGCATACCATAGATTGACCATGAGGGGTCCATAGCATGGCCGGTACCGGAAAATATCTCTCATTGAACTCACATAAAACATAAGACCTGAGTGCGAGAATGTCTTCCCGCACCGTGTTAGACTAGTGAAGTTCTATCAGTTTCTCATATTATAAAACAATACGTATCCCCAAAACATAATCCACATAATAACATACATCAGGTTTTCAGCGTCACACATGACCGGATTTAGTTTTGCTCCACTTTGTTTCATAATTGGTGTCCGTTGTGTAGGGGTGATCACATCACCTCGACATACAACATAACTAATGGATATTTATCAAAATTAGCATAATACTTATTTGACATAGCATACGTGAAGTCAGATAGAAACCACCAAGGTAATTCAACATAGCATATTATGATCATAACCCCTCCGAAGGATCAGTTGGATGGTGCTTTGAGCATTCGTGATGCGCTGCATTTGTAAAGGGATCCCTGGGAAATGGTCCAGTCGTGTCTTCAACATCAATTTTGGGTTCGATTTGGACATCTGCAACTTCATCAACATCCTCAAGCTGCTGAATCATCGTTAGGTCGATCTCGACAGCTCTAGTACGTCATATTATATTCAATGATGTAGTCCTAACTCTCGGAGTACCAGGCGCGTCCATGGCTGAATCAAGGAAATTTGAAATGAATTAGCCACAGCCAGACCAAACAGACAACATTTGTTCAGCTGGAAGCAGCCGAACATATGCACTTTGTTCGACTGCTTGCGGCTGAACAAAGATCTTTTGTTCGGCCGTAAGCAGCCGAACAAAGTGCATCAGTTTGGATGCTTCCAGCCGAACAAATCACTTCTGTTCGGTCCTGAAGGTCCTAATGGGCACGAACTTAAAATGAAAAATGAAGTTCGCTGGTGAACGAGTGAGAGAGGAATGGAGAGAATCGGCCTCTGTCTAGTCCCTTTACACATTTCCATGCCAACATTCATCTCTCATATGCATGATAGATGTAGAATGATACCAAGATGAATGATAAATGGAGAGATGTATAGGGAGAGAAAAGATACCTTCACAATGAGTCTGAGAAGAGAGGGAGAAGAGGGGGATAGAGTGAGGGAACAGAGAGGGAAAGGATGAGAAGACAACGAGGGTGTAAGGTTGGTGTGGATGGGGAAGATGGGATGTGAGGGGGCGATGGTGAGTTTCAAATGGAGATTGAGGTCAGGTGATAGAGAGGGAGGAGGGGATGTGCACAGAGAAACTGAGGGTTCAGTGTTTGGGCAGTTTGGTACTCAGGGTTGTGTCCAGAGAATTTTTGCTACTGACTTGGATGCGTACAAAGAAGGTATGTGGAAAAAGCAAGTAGGGATGTGGCATTAGCAGCTCTCCAAAAATAACCTGAAACAAATTATTACTTACCCGATACGTCTCTTCAAAATCCAAATCATCGTTCTTTGCTTCAGTTTTCCTAAGCTATGGCCTACAGACTAGTATCAATCGATGTTCATGCTTCTATGAAACTCTCTTGCTTCTATCGGCCGCATAAGGTGCTTGAACGCATAGCCTAGGATCTGTTGTTTCTCAATTGAATCTCCTTGGTGAATCCAAAACCCACCGAGTCTCTCATGTACTGTGTCTCAAGAAGAAGCTAAGGGATGATGTCATTGCCCAAATTTTATATTGCTGTCGTTTGGTTAAAATTGACAGATTTGATTTCATAGAATGTTATTATATATGCAATCTTTTGGAACATTAGTGAAAACAGATTTGATTTCATAGAGACATCCTATGCTGCCATCAATACAAATACAATACAGTAAACATTAAAAAAAAAAAAAAAAAAATTCTGTCAATTAATCTGAGTGGGGGGGACCACCTTTGCCAATCCGACTCGCTCACACCACACTTGACTGTATGCATAGGGACTATCCCAAATTTCATGGCAATTGGAGTGATCTCCACTGTTGGATTTGCAAAAATGAGAAATGATTAGGCCAATTCAAATCATATTGCACATTGAACCTGCTTTTGGTCAAGAAAACTCTTGGATCTCAATGCATCGGCATGGTAGGTGATGAATTTATAAACCACCCACAACTCCACTGGACTAAACCACACCTTTAATCAATGGAGTTGATCTTGCCCCATGGCATGATTCTATCAATGGTGATGGTGAATATCACTCTCAATACAGTTTGCTTGTTGGCTGTCACTGGTCATGGAAGTAGGTTGAGATCCAAAGTTTTGTTGCCTTAATTGGTGGCCATTATGCTTATTTTCTCAACCTTATCATACCAATAATAAGATCAAGTGTGTACATTAATACATTTGGTCTCATGAAATATGTAATTATGTTTCCTACACCCAATCAATCAATTGGTTTCACTCTTGTTGGAGTGAAACTCGGACTTTATTTCTGTAAGAGGAAGATCTGTTTTACAAGCGTGTTGGATAAAGCATAAGGCAGGCCCACATATGTGAATTAGACGATTAGCTGCATCAGTTTTGTTACTGACAACTATACTGGGTTAGTTCTCTTTTTAGTAATTTGGCAGAAGGAATTCCATTGTGGCTCGGGTAATGTTTTCTTCTAAACCTTTCTGCCACAAACCAGCACACGTTTGGGGCAGAAAAGGCAAGAACTATATCCTGCATGATGCTGTTCTAGTATTTATACTTCCCTGGATGTGTGTTTTTCAACTTTTGTTCCGGATTGTTATTTTAGCTTGTATTTGTAGAGATTCCTTCAATGGTGGCATTTTTGTGGTCTTAGGTAACATCAGATGTGATGCTTCTGGCAGAGTTGGTGGCTTTAATTCCAGAAGGCGAAGATGTAGCCGATACATATATTGCTACCTGTCATCTGGTAATCAATCGTCTTTGTGCACTTTTGTCCATAGCTACAGAGTTGAGCATTTCATGTATACATGATGAATCATGAGCTTGAAATTTGAATGTTTTAAAATGTATCTGGTACTAGAATTGGTTAATTATATTAAACTATTTGCCAAGTACATTCCTTCTAAAAGATATGGTTTTGATGCTAATGTATGCTAGTGTTGGACACAGACACATTCGATGCTTTTATTAGGTAAAATGCCTTAATATTTATTTGATTACTGTTTTATTAGTACTTTCATTCTTCTCTTATGAGCTATAAGCTACTTCCATTCTTTTACTATAGATAATTTATACGGAGAATTGGTTATATGCTGGAAAGAGTGTGAAGATCCTGTTGGAGTGTCGACTTTATAACCAGGTCTCACCTTATAACTTGATGGGTAATGTGTGAGAGAGGAAGACCATTCTCTTTTGTTACGACTTGATGCTACTCTTTCCCAACTTATGTCTAGTACAATTGTTAACATCAGTAGGTTTGGGTAAAACAAGAAGAGGGTGGTCTGGGTATTATACCATTAAAGGAGATAAATTTAGCTCTCCTAGGCAAATGTCTGTGGAGGGTTGGAGACGATTCTGAAGGTCTATGGAAGTAGGTGCTTTTCTCTAAATATGAAATTTCCCGGGATGGTTGGCTGGTGCGCGACCCTTTACCTTGGTTCTCTAGTATTTGGAAAGGGATCGTTGCTGTAAAAGACATTGTTATGAAGAAAGTGAGATATCGTGTTGGCAAAGGCGACAAAGTGCACTTCTAGTCAGATCTTTGGGTAGGTAATGTACCCTTAGCTATATCCTTTCCTCAATTGTATAATTGTGCTAGTGATAAAGGGGCCAAAGTGATTTACGACTTGGAGAGACGAGGTGATTCTGTTGTGTGGGGCCCTATTTTTAGAAGAAACTTGAATGAGGTTGAGGAAGGCCAACTCCGGTCTATGATGCTGTGTATTGCCAATGTTTTCATTCCTAGGATTGGGAAAGATAGAAGGAATTGGATGGCTTCAGCAGATGATATGTTCTCAGTGGCCTCTTTATTTCTATCTATGACTAGAGATCTGGTGGTGTCTCATACTAACTGGGCCTGCCTATAGGGAATGAAAGCTCCTCCGAGGGTAATTGCTTTTGGGTGGATGGCGCTCCTTGTTTGAATTCTGACTATGGACAACTTGAGGTGCTGGTGGGCGGTTGTTGTTAATGCATGCCCAATGTGCCTTGCGGGTAAGGAAAACATTGATCATTTGTTACTCAATTGTAGAAGTGCTCAACACCTTTGGAGAGTGATCTTGGGGTGGTTCAATTATTTCAGGCCGCTTCCTTACCCTATCCCTTCTTTATTTGAGTATTGGAGGTTAGGGGTGGGCTCTAAAGAGGAAGGACTTTGTGGAGGCTCTCTTTATTTGCGGCGATTTGGTCTATTTGGAAAGAGAAACTTGAGATGTTTTGGAGGAAAATCCATTGATGAGATCATTTTAATGGAGAAAGTGAAGCATTTAGTGGCATTGTGGGCCTCTCCACTGCCTCACTTCAAGGGTATCTCGGTGGACTCCATAATCCTCAATTGGAAGGAAGTGACGTTCTCCAATCCCTACTCCCCTTGCTTATCTCCTAGATGTTGACCTCCTCGTCCAGCTTAATTTTGATGGGAGTGCCTCGGGTAACGTGAGGCAACGCGTCTCAATCATCATAAGCTTTTTGTTGAAGGAGATTCTACATGCGTCAGTCAGTGGGGTTCTCAATCCTCTAGTTATCCATGGTATCTTGCTAACATCATTGAAGAGGTGCTTCAAGCATCTGGAGGGCTGAACAACACTTCCTTCATCCACATTAGACGTTTGGTGAATGCAAAAGTAGATAAGCTTGCCGGGTGTTGGGGTTTGAGTGGGGTGGGACCTTTTCCTCTTAGTTTTAATCTGTATTTAGCTCTGTTTTTGGGGCTGCTGCCTATCTTTTTGGGGCAGTGACTCATCTTCTTTTGTTGTTTGCTCGTCCCTATTTTGTGGGCCTTCTTGTTTTCAATATAGCACTCTTATACTATAAAGTTTCTCCGAGCAATTAATAAAGTCACTATTTTAAAAAGAACATTAGTTGGTTTGTCTTAAATAAGTACACAAGAATGTTTTGCCTAGGAGATGACATGTGTCCTAGCTGTTGTGCTATAATAGAAATTTCTATTGGTAGAGATGGAGGACCTTAATTTTTTTTTTTATAGCAATAAATTTATTGCTCTGAAAAGGAGGCAGACTGAAAAAAAAAAAAAAAAAAACCTCAGCCCAGCCAAGAAACAACAAAACGACTATAAAATGAATACAGGAAAATAACGTAAATAAAACAATCAAACAATATTAAATGTCAAAAGAAATAGAATCACGAAACACTCCCTCCTTGGTGAGAGCATCGGCCATATCATGAGCCTCTCGAAGAATATGATGAAATGAGGCATCAAGATGACAACAAATATCTTGCACCACCTCCACCCAATCAGCCAATCGCCAAGGATGGGAAGTCTTCCTTGAACCCCACTGGATAGCTAAGAAAGAGTCTTGTTAACCAAATTGAGTAATTCCCGATAACCAACCAACATAGGAAACATTTCAGCTTCATTATTGTTTGAACCTTCCACAGGCCCTGAAAACCTCCAAACAACATTACCAGAAGAATCCCTACTAGCACCTCCAATACCACCTCTCCTAATAGAGTGTTGATGACTGCCATCAATGTTAAGTTTTAGAATGCCATGAGGAGGCGGCATCCAATAACTTTGACGAGCCAAAGTAGCCCACCGTCCAGGATGTAGTAATGTCTTTCAAGAAAATGCCTTCAAACTGATCCCTCTTACTCGCCCATTCCGGTACTGTCCATACAATATTATCGACAATCTCCTCCACAGATTGAGACTTGTTATTGAAAAATTTATTATTCCTTTCTAACCAAAGCTTCCAGAAAGTATCATACACCATAAACTTCCACAAGATTCTACCACAAACAAACTGACATCTAAAGAACCACTGTTGGAAATGTTCTGCAACCGACCAAGGCATTACCCAGTGCATATCAAACCTACCAAGAAGAGCCCCCCAAACACTGCAAACAAAATTACAATGAATGAGCAAATGATTTGCCATTTCTTCATTCCTCAAGCATATTGGACAGCCATTGACAATAAAATTATTTCACCGCCTCAACTTGTTAATAGTCAAAACCATTTCTCTTCTAGCTATCCAACAAAAGACCAACACTCTAGGTGGAATAGTGGGATCCCAAAACACCGCCAATCTACAAAAGCACTGGAATTATATGTCAAAACATTATAAAAGGACTTGACCATGTTCAAAATAGCTATGTAGCGGCCGCAATATCGGCAGTAGCGGTTGAGGCCGTTACGCTATTTTGAAAATAGCAGTGCTATGGTCTAAATCCTAGTAGAGCCAAGCAATTTTAATTTAGAACATTGTTTTTCCCATTTTTTTGTCCCCAATAACCTTTCCTAAAGTTGTCTCTACTCTTACATGATTCCAAATCACTTAAAAAAAAAAAAAAAACAGATTGACCGCTACACAAGACTAACTTGGACTTGACTGAAAACTTTCCCTTGGCCTCAAGTTTCCAAAATCTAATGTCTGGTTTACCCAAAGACAAGTAAACCTTGTCTAACAATGCAAGCATCCTAGTAAAATCTGATGTTAAAGAATCCATCAAATTCCTTCTTAAGCATATATCCCAAACTATCGAACCACCCATAAACTAAATAGTCTCAACAATAAAAGCATGTTGCCGCCTATCCAAAAGGTAGATATTAGAAAATTGCTGACCCAAAACCTGCTGCCCACACTATTCATCATGCCAGAATTTAATACGCTACTCGTCTTAAACTTTATACCGAACCCACTAGTCAAAATCACCCTTCACTAATAGAACTGACTTCCAAATACCTGAAGCTTTGTAATCTCTTCCTTGCACAAATCAACCATTGCTTTCTAATTTGTATTTATGAATTAGGAGGCGCCTCCACAAACAACTTCCACCGTCCCCTGCTCTCCATAGCCACCTCCCCAGTAAAGCCTTGTCAACCTTCTCAATAGAACGAATACCCAACCCACCTTGGGTGATAAGTTGACAAACAAGATCCCACTTCACCAAATGGTATATTTTTTCGCTCTACTGAATCATTCGAAAGAAAATGTTGCTGAAATTCCTCAATCCTTTTGATCACACTTTTAGGAGACCTGAAACAAGAGAAAAAGTGGATAGAAATACTCGACAACATGGATTTTAGAGATGGACCTTAACAGAGCAAATGGAAACCGACAAAATGTGGTTGCAGATTGATGAATTCCAAATAGACTAGTCTGTCAAGTTAATGGTGGGTCCCAACAACCTTCTTTCAGCCCCAGCTAGAAGACAAACAAATCACAATGTGGCCATTGTCAACTTAACTTTTCTACATTTAATAAGGTGAGAGATAAATTTGGAACATGAAAAAATAAAAATGAAGAAGACCTTTTCCGGGTTGGTTTTGAAAGGTCTCCCTATAGACTATCACCCTGTGTAAAATATGGAAACCATTTGGTGGGAGGTATCGTTTTGAGGAACTCAAAAGTTTTCCAAATCCTAGCCATTAGATAAAAGCGGATGGGCGTAAATTTTGCATGATCAATCAAAGTGCCCACAAAATTTAGATGAGTGTCCAATTTGGGTGAGTGCTTATTCATTCTTGTTTGGGTGGGTTGGGGGCATGTGGCCCCAAAGGCCAGGCCATTACATGTTGAGGGATAGCGTGGCCGGCCCACACATCATCCTTGATAATTTCTCTGATGATGGAAATGGTAATCAAGCGAGTAGATTTTTTTGATGTCATTTATCATTATTTTAACTGTGACGACTTGACCCAACTATCAACATGATATTGTCCGCTTTGGCTGAAGTCTCACTGCTTCAAAGCACGTCATGTGGGGTTAAGGCCAGGCTGCAGATATATGCCCAGGGTCAGGAGTTGGATGTTTCCGATGCGGGACTTAGAGCAGTCCAAAGTCCCCTGGGAGAGAAGCAAGCAAGCAAGAAAAGCTGGCCCAGGCGGGTAGGATCTCACATTTACCTTTTTAGAAAGTGATATCTTACCAATGTCTTGGTCTATGTATGTGGGAAGTTGATTGTAGGAAAGATGTCGTAGGCAAATTTTTTTTTTTTTGTTTTTCAAATTGCCTTTGTAGTAGAAGCATCCTATTATCTAATTATTTTTTTGTGTGAGGTTGGACTGAATAGGCTGCAAGTTGGTGAGACAATTTTTTTTAAAATTTATTTATGGCATGTTCGGCAGCATGATTTCTGTAGAAGAAGAGAAGTTCTCAGCAGATAATTGCAAATCTGATCTTTGGTGTGGAAGTTTTCTTCAGATATGCCACGGTTAAGTGCCAGCTAAAAGCCACATTTTTCAGGATTTTGAGGTCCAAAGGGAAGGGGTCAAACCTGTGATTTTTTCTGCAGATTTGTGTGCTCTCTCCCTTCTTTGCCTAGCACCGCACAAGACAAAAGTTGTGGAATCCACACCTCAAATGTCCACAAAAAAAGTATGTTGCAGATTACAAGTTGCGGAATACATGACCACTTCCAAATGTGCCCATCGTGTAGATTTGCAATGTTGATGTGGAAACACTTACTAATTATCCTTAGCCTCTCCTAGCGACAAAAAATAAGCTAGTTGTGGGTGGGTTATGGGTTTCATGAGCAGGGTGAATGGTTCGTCTATTTTGGATTAATATTACAATTTGATGGAGCATGCTTTCTTTTGCTGTATTATCTAAAATAAGGAACTAGTAATTTTGTGAAAACTTTTAGAAGTCAACAGAGAAGTTGATAGTGATTATTATTATTATTTTTGAATGTTGTTAGAGTTTATTATAAATGGGTGTTTGCTTTGACTTTTTGGTTGCATAAGATCCACATCATCTGTATATCCTTTGAATGTAGGTTTACTAAATACATTATACAAGTAAGGATCTATTTTAGAATTGGTAATTTGGCTCATTCTTTCTAGGATAAAGTTTTTGGACGGTTGGTGTTAACTGCTGCTTCTTGTTTACTGTGGTTGGGCACAACTGTAGATTACCTTGCTGCTGCCGTAGCAATGTGGTTGGCAAAACTAAGTGGATATTCCACTGAAACCCCTCCTAAAGTGACCCTAGGAAATCTACACAACATTGGTTAATCTATGTTGTAAATTCTTTATAAGAGAAAATCTGGAAAACGGTCCAGTGTCATCTTAGACTGGAGAATTAACCTATTTTTTTGGATTTTTTAATTAATTAAAGAGTTAATTAGTAGATAAAGGGAGATTTCTGCTCCATAAAATTTCAGTACTATTCTGTTTCTCACTGTGGAGATATGCTTAGTTATTTCTAGGTCTTGGGTGTTTATTTAAGTTGCTCTTGGAGATCTTGCATTTTGCTTTTACATGGAAGAATTACTGTCTGAATTTAAGTGCTCAATTTCTTCTAATGAAAATTTCTCTTTGACGAAGATCCATAATGTCAGCTCCCGTGTCTGCTTGGAAATGGGTACTTCTTCTCGTGTCCTTATGTTGGACTTCCTTGAAAAGATGGTCCTCTGGTTTCTTTGCAAGGCTGATTCAAAGACTGGCTTTTCTGGGAATGTGGTTAGAGTAAAGGCCACAAAGGAGATTTTGGAGATTATCAGGTGAGTGAATCCTTGTATGCTTTTCTAGCTTTCAAGAGCATGATCAGCTTCATTATATAGTTTGGATAGTTATTGTGTACTTTTCAACTCTTTGATGCAGTTGTTTTACATATGAAATGATCAGATTTTACTATCCCACTGTTGGACCATATTTGTCTCTCTTTATTTGTGAAAATTCACATGCATGTCTAACAAAAACAAAAAGGAATGCAATATTGTCAGCTGCAATCTTAAAAAAAAAATTATATGTTTCAGGAATGAAAAAACAATGCTCAATATGACATTTAAATTTTGAGCAATGAACAGTTGTTCCAGAAAAACTATTCTTGCAAAGTCAACACAGTCTTGTGGTGCATTGGTTTTGTAGCAAAAATACATTTGTTTGTGTGATCTTTTGATTTTATATCGTCATTCAAGGCTCCTAATTAGTGGTGGTTACCTATTTTGGTGAAATGTACTGCTTTTGGAAGTTGGAATATATTTCCATCTTTTCTACAATACCTGTACTGAGTTTTCTCAATGGATATTGCAGAAACTGTTCATTTTCAGAAAACACAAAGTTAATCAAGATCCCTCTCAGAATTGTTTCGTGCTTGCATGCTGAGCTGACTTCCTTGTCTTATTCAAGTGGCAATCAACAATATGCTGACAATGGAACTCGAGTTCCCAGATGTTGTAACAACTTGTGGGAGGTTCAGACTGATGCTTTTGTCATGATAGGGGATATATTATCAAAAAATGGGTCTTTGTCTGTGGAAATGTGGCAATCAACCCTTGAGGTATGCTTATTGCTTACTCCTGTAGTTTGGATGAAATCTAATTAAATGCTTTTGCTGTGGATATGTGGCAATCAACCCTTGAGGTATGCTTATTTCATACTGTAGTTTGGATGAAACCTAATTAAATGGGTACCTTAATTTGTGCATGTTGAATTAGGTATTGAGGAAAGTGATGGATGTCTTGGCGTCAAGGAGCTTGTTGGTAGAAAATAACATCATGTCAAGGTGCTATTTCTTCAGTCCCCTGGTTTTTCCTTTGGCCCTTAATGGATGGTTGGCTCTGTGCCTCTGTCCCCAGGCCTGTTTGTTTACCTGTGTGGAGTAAAAATGAAATGGGGGTTAAACCATGAATAAAATAAAAATAAAGGGGGTTAAAGTAAAAAAAGCACTTTTTTACGAAGTTTACTTCTCCCCAAGTTATCACATTGGCTGCAGTAAAATTAAAGAAAAATTAAAAAAAGAGGCCAAAGGAGTAGTAAAAGGCCTAGTGGTGTTACATCCAAACTTTACTTCTCCCCTCCACCATGTTCGTACAAACAACAATGAAGTAAAAACGTCACATCACTACTTTACTTCTCACTTCACTTCTTTCCATCCAAACAGCAATGAATTAAAAAGCGTCACATCATGGCCTACTTTAACCCCTTCCTTACTACTAGTTTTGCTAAATGAACGGGTAGGTTGGGTCATAGGAAAGTAAAATACCCTTCAGTTACCTTCTTTTTCGACAACCCCACATGCAAGGCTGCGACGTAGTAATAACTCGGTGAGTCCGGGGTCGATCCACAAGGAGCTAGAATTCAATCAACTTATACCTGTCCTATGAAAAATCTAAAACTATCCTAAATAAAATCTATACTAACCTTATCTACTAATCTGAAAAATTAATGAAATTACAACAATTACTACTTCAAAAATAATCCTAAACTAGAAAATTGCAATCACCATAAAAAGAGTTAAAACAACCAATTGCATAAATTAAAGTAAAAATTAGAAAAAATGAAATAAAAAATTAAAAATCAGAATATGGTGCTTGTAATTCAAGAGTCCGGATCCATTGCTCCTAAGTATTAAAAATACAAACTGCGTATTTCAGTCCCTCCCATAAGCATGAGCCAAGATATATGTTCTAGATTGTTAATTAATGAGAGATATCACAAGACTCAAGGCCCCAACAACATATTTTCATATCTAGAGGTCCCAAGGCATTCTATATATCTGGAAAAAATATAAAATCCTAAGTAACTTGGATAATGAAAATAAATTAACAAACACAAAACAACACACTTACACACCTTTTACTGAAATTGTATGTCCTTAGAATTAATCAAAGTTTACAACTTCACCGTCTTTTTGAATTACAATTAAAATCACCCCTAGATCTTCTTAACATTTTCGTTCAAAAAATCCCTTTTAAGCCACATGGAAGAGACGGCTGCCCCCAAAAGTGGACGTTCAATCCTAGGGAGAGCTTGCTTTGGACATCCAAGTATGGCCCCTTTTATTCTTGTTGATTACTTGGTTTCCAAGCAATTTCAATCCTTTTGGAAACTCTCTTTCTTGGGCTCCAAGTTTGTAAGGAAGTTTGGAAACTTTTTGGAATTTGAATTTGTTTCCTTTGATGACGAGTTCCTTCTAAACTTATGTCTCCCCATTGCTTGAATATCTCTTTGCTTGGGCCCACTTTGCACTTGAGAGAATATTCAAAATCTGAATTTTGAATTCAAGCAACACTTGGAATAGGGTGGGCCCCATCTTGGGCGTGCAAACCAAGATAGAACACCCCTTGTTGGACGTCCACTTCATGTTTGAAATCTTCTTGGCTTCACTTTCCTTTTTCTTCCTTCTTTCTTCTTTGGTTTCCTTACTTCTCAAGTTTCCCTTATTTCCTTCCTTTCTTAGCCACAAATTCAATTTTTGAATCTTCAAAAATCCTCAAATGAACAAAGAAGGGAATTCTGAATTTTTGCAATAATTGTTGGGACCCACCATGGCCGTCCCCCTCCTTGGGATTCACGCTGAAGGATGGTGGGCTCCCATGGTGACTTCTTCATGAAATTTTCTCTCTTTTATTTCTCTTCCATTCTCCTTTGAATTTTCCAGCAAAGCGGGCCCCAAAAGTCTGATTTTTCCTGCAAAAATTCAAAGAATAATAAAAAGAATAAGGCAATGCATGGGACCCTATTCAACATGTATGCATGCGAACGAATATACCATGTTGATTGATTTTTCGTGAACTACACGGTGGTGCAAAGAAATCATGCATGTTTATGTGTGAATCAAAAGAAATTTGATGCCATAGTAGGATAATCCAAGAGAGTAATTTCACTAAAACCATTCAAATTTCTGAATTTTGAATGATGTTCTCATGAATTCAACTTTGAATGCTCAAATGCATGACTTTAAGAAATTCATGTAATTCAATGAAATTATCCTACATAAGTCCATAAATTAAATGAAATAATGCGAATGAAATGCAGTTTTATGGACTTATTACTTCTACAGTATGCAAATGGCCGAAGTCTCCTTGTACTAACCCGAGCCAGAACCTGTTACTTAGGTGGCCTGCCTCCCTATGGGAGGACTTTGGTGTCCTTAAACAACTGTGCCAAGCCGGCAGACTCTTGAGTCCTTCTCTGGCCTATAAAGTTCCTGGAATGTGTTGACATAACCCATAATTTTATCTTTCTGTTTTGCAGGTTCTATACCTCTCTCTTGCATTGTTTGCATTTGGTTATTTCAAACCCAAAAGGTTCCCTTTCAGAGCATGTACGTTTCTCACTTTAACTATCTGAAATAGCCATCAGTACTAAATACTTAGTTTTATTCTGCATTCGTCTGTCATATTTTATCGGACACGACACCATTGAAGTGGTACCAGATGGCATAAGATACTTGTGTTTGGAAGTCCCACATCGCCCAATTCCTGAGTTGGACAGGGCTTCATATACTTGTTTGGGCCTTTCATCTATCAGCTTAAGCTTTTGGATTGGTGCATGGTTTCTTACATGGTATCAAAGCGGTTTTGATCCTGTCATTCTTGTGTAGCCCACGTGGGAGGCCCGTCCACGAAATCTATTGGGCCTGCATGAGAGGGGGAGTGTTGGGAAGTCCCACATCTCACATAGTCCAAGTCTTGAGTTGGACAGGGATTCATATACCTGTTTGGGCCTTCAACCTATCAACTTAAGCTTTTGGATTGGGACATGGTTTCTTACAACTTGTAGATGCATAATTACGTTTAAACCCTTATTGTATTAGGTTTTCCTTATGAAATTGTAATTTTCTATTCTTCTACTGATGAAAGACAATTTTCTTATGCTTATTATACTGTTGACAGTTCTTAACAAAAAGTCTAATAAATGTCAATAGTTTCAGCAATACATAGCCTGAAATTACTATTACCTTGTTTAATAATGCTAAAATTAATAGATGGGTCAAATCTTTCACTTAAAAGTTTAAATGGGCACACTTAATAGACATGGCATATTACATACTCACTCATATTCTGGATTTTGGAAAATGGAATAATTTCTCAGTTCCAGATGTGTTTTTTTCTCCATTTTTCCTTGTCAGTATCAGTATCTTGATATCACAGCATAAGTGTATTAATTCATGTCAATGTGTTTTTTCCTTTTCTTTTTTCATTACCTTTTGTTTTGAATATGCATTTCCACAGGTGGCAGGTTTTGTTGCATCATTGCAAATGTTCTTCATGTATGGCCTTACCAATAAATCCGAATTAGTTTGGCAACATCCTGGCTCTAAAGAGGAGTATAGTTCTCTGAGTCTAAGTTTGAGATTGGAGGAATCTAGGAAAAGTGAGCGTGGCACCTATAGACCCCCACACTTACGGAAAAGGGAAGGGCTGAGTACTCCAACATTTAATGGCTGGAATGCACAAAGCATTTCAAGCCGTGAGGCTTCTGCATCTGGCATTTCATCTTCAGATTCAGAGCACAGTGATAGTGATGGATCAGTAAAAGGCATAGACCAATTTCGGAGTTCCAGGGCTAGAATAGCTGCCATTTTTTGCATACAGGTAAGGTTACACTCATTTTGAGCCTCTTCCTTTGTGTTGCCATTCGCTCCTTTTCCCTATTAAACCTTAAGTTATGGTTTACTTTAGACCGGAGTGTAAGTTCTATTATGGTCACCTTTGCTTGAACCTTAACTGATGCAGGCCAGACCCAAGGTTGGCCAGCCCATTGGGCCCAGCCCAAAAACTTGCTTACAAGCGGAGGTCCAAAGGCTGCCAAGGCCCACTAAAAGAAGTTTCCAGATCATGCAGCATATTTTTAGTAATTGATAAAAATTTATATCGATATTAGAAAGTGTCCTTTTATTTGATTTAGAAATGGTATTGTTTCAAAAGTAGTCTGATTTCTAACCTATATAAAGAGCTGCCCTCTCATTTAGTATACATTGATTCATAAAATTTTCTCCTTGAGTTTTCCTCTCGGTTGGTTGTTTGTGGTGTGAGACCAAGACGGTTTGGATCCATATGGATCCCTATCCCCAAGCTTTGGCTTGTAGAGTAGTCCTTGGCTACTCTTCCCCTACCCGCGCTGTGTCATTAACATTAGAATTTAACATAGTTTACCTTCTTCTGAACTGTCTCTATGCATGTATATTCTTTTCCTAGGGTAACTACCAAGGAACAGTAACTGATTCCTTTATCATGCTATAAAGTAATACAGAAGCAATGTTGACTAAACATGGTAAAACAATATTAGATGTTGGTAAGCAATTGTGTTGCCATTCAAACAAACTCTCCATCAGGCCCTCCGTTTGGCAATTTACTATTACAGTAAAAGTAATGTAAAGCATCAAATCAAGAGAGAATAAAATATAAGGGGGTTATGATGGTATTTTGTCTTTAGTGGATTGGTAGGGAATCTTTTTGACATTTTTTTGTAAAAAGCGAGTATTTTTTTGTCTTTTAGTGGAGAAAGGAGGTTGCTTTTTGACTTTTAAAAAAAAAAAAAAAAGGGAATTATGAAGATGTGTACTTTTAATGTGGCCCCTTGTCTGAAAAATGTTGGCTTTACATTACCTTTACGAACCTAGTAAATTGCCAATCTGAAATTCCTACAAAGTGAAGTAATCCAAGAGAGATTGGGAGGTCAAGCCTTATTTGTGGCTTCAAATGAAATGGACTTGTCACAGAAGGTCCTTCTGTTTCTGTCTGGCCAAATTGGCCATAGCACAACAAAAATGCAATGCGGCTTCACATGATTGATCTTCTCCTAGAATGGTGACTTCTGCTGCAACTTTGGTAGAGAGCTCTAACCAACTGAGGCATTGACTATTGCATTTTTAGAAGGGGTAAAAAACTAATAGCACATTAGATTTGTAGAGCTGCGCTGTGGATGAACAAATGTGAGACATCCTTTAGCCTGTGCAAGCATTCATGATGTGATATCTACTGTATTATCTATGCTGGCTACTTGTTAAAATCTTATTCAGTAGAGCTGTCCAACAAAAAGCTAGAAACTTCATAGGCCGCTTAGGTCATCATCATCCAGTGCGGGTTCCACCAAAGTAGGGTCCTGGGAGGGTCCTGGAGACAAACCTAACCTTGATCTTCTAAAAATAAAGCGCGCACACAGAGGGTACCCTGCTCATTGCTAATTGATCTTGCAAGGACTTCACATGAAAGTCGGTTTTCGGGCAGGTCTGCTCCATTTTCTAGAATGTTGACTGATTGGACGATATTAAAAGAGTCTTGAATCAGTCTCAAGACCATGAAGATTTTGGTGGAAAAAATTGTGGTTTGAACAGTTTGGCTTACATGCTGAGTCTTCACTGAGGGTGAGATGTAGAACAGCAGGCCTATATCATGTAAAATATATGTGACAAGTGTAAAAAATATTTTACTTGCAGGGTGCCCCTTTATTTTCTGTTGTATGATAGTAATAAAGTGACTGTCATTTTCTAGAAGAAAAAGGGTGACCGTCATTCAACATATTCTAATTCTTTAGTTGAGTTTGTTGCAGTTTTTCTTTTCTTTTTTCTTCTTCCAAATATCTGTAGCACCTTCTCACTCTTGATTCAGTACTGAAGCTATTGTCTTGGATATTTTGAAAATATAGTAAAATCTTAATGAGCCAATGTCAAAAGTTGTGGGACGTTATAATTTTCATGCCAAATAGTGAAATTTATTGTCTTGGATAGTGTTGTTGAATCATTTTGTGTTAACATATATGCTTTTCAACTGGAAGGATCTTTCTCAAGCTGATCCCAAATCACTGAGTGCTCATTGGACCATGCTTTTGCCCATCAGTGATGTGCTACAGCCGAGGCAAGCCATTCAATCCTGTCTTCCCTTATTGTGTGATTGATTTTCTTTACTTTCTTGGAATTGATTGAAGGGGGATTATATGTTCTCTGGCCAAAGAATTTGTTTAATAGCTTTGGACGCTGAGTATCTGTAAGCAAATAAACTAGACTGTTGGCTGGCCCGTAATGTAGTAACCCAGAACATTTCTGATGGGGCTCAACCCAGACTGTGCGCAGTGGGATAATGCTCACTATAGGGTGGATGGCCTGCAAATAGATGTTAATTATTTTTCCTTTTGTTAATACACAACTTGGAGCGGCAATTCAAATTCTTACACGATAATTAACTCATTATGAAGAATAAAGGAGTGAATGTAAAATATGTGAAAAACATATAGTTTCATGGTTTATACTTATGGAGAGAGTACTCTCACCCCGTCAAGCTGAGGAATTGATGTTAATCATGTCTTGCTTTGCCACATGATATTGTAATTGGGACCACCCATCAGGTCAATGGTCCAGATCAAGAAATCCTGTTCATTATGACTGGAATTTCCATGCCTATCCGCAGTTCAATAACCATCAAATTCCTCTGGATGAAAAGTAAAGTTGGAACTTTTTTTTATCACTTCTTTCAGTTTTTTACCATAAACCGTTTGATTTTTTCCCTCTCCACAGGAAGTATCAAGCAACTCTATTGACATGCTTGCTTTTTGATCCCATTTTGAAGGTAATGCTACCGTTGCTCATATGTCGAGCTCTTGTAGTTTCATTCCTCTTTTCTTTTTTCTTTTTTTTTTTCTTTTTTTTTTTTTTTTGCACATTATACATTTTAGTTTTCCTGGTCTTTAAAGTGTCCCGTTGGCTCTTATTTTTGCATTTCACGAAGCATGGTGGTTCTCACTAACCTTTGATTCGTTAAAGGTGTATAGCTAACTTTTCCTACCCACTCACATTTACAGACACGGATAGCATCTGCTTCAGCTTTAGCATCCATGTTGGATGGTCCTTCATCTGTTTTTCTCCAAGTTGCAGAATATAAAGAATCCACTAAATGTGGGTCGTTTACTACACTTTCTACCTCGCTTGGTCAAATTCTCATGCAACTACATACAGGTAGATGTGGTCCTGCTATTTGTTTACCGAAAACTGAACTATTTTCTATTTCTACCTTTGGGTGTGTGTGTGTGTTCTTTATGTTTGCTCTCATGCCAGTTTCCTGCTATTTCATTGTGCAGGCTTGCTCTACTTGGTTCGGCATGAGACTAACAATGGACTGCTGGCGTCCGTCTTTAAAGTCCTTATGCTTCTTATTTCTGCTACTCCGTATGACTCTGATTACTCGGATCACTCTTTTCCATTGAAAACACCTGCTTGAATCAACTGGGCATGATTTGACTAAAACTCAATTTGGCCAATATTTAGCTAATATCAGTTGACTCACTTATTATGTGGTGTTGTTGCCTCATTGATCCTTTCTGTTGGGTGGTAAAGAAACAATTAATGTATTAGAATTTTTTTTTTTGGACAAAATCAACCTATAAAAATTTGAGATTTTCTCTTGCATCATTGGGCGTGTTATTAAAAAAGCTTCTAGTTTTCATAAAAAAGGTGAGATGGCAAGGTTCAAGCGGATTTAGAAGAAGAAAATATTAGAGGGGAAAGAAGGTGAGACGGGAAGACTTGATCTGTGTTTTTCTTTTTTTTTTTTAATTTTTTAATTTATTTTTGAAAGCTTTGATCTTTGTTTGTGTGATATCATGCTGGAAGATATGCTTGTTGAGTGGTTGTGATTGTCTTTTTTAGCGAAAGTGGTAGAGATGTTAATCCCAATGTCTACCATTCAAAAAAATAGAGAGGTTAATCCCAATGTCTGGTAGTAGAGGCAAGGGAAATTGTTTCATCTTTGTTTGTTTCATGGAGAGGAGAATCACAATGAAGGCCTGGTAGCAGCATGTAAGGAAAGTGATTGGTAATAAAGCTTGCAAGCTACGAGCGTTCACAAAGGAGAAACAGTAAGAGATATGGACATGTAGAATAGTAACGAGGCAGTCTAGATAGAAATAGTGAAGAAGTACCAAACGAGAACTGTCATGGTGTGGTGACTCCCATGGTGGATGCTACCCAGAAGAATCTAGGGTATTACGTTCTGTAATCTGTCTTGCTGATGTTATGAGGAACTCGACGGGGATCTCCGTGGAAGGTGATAAAAGTCTAGTGGTGGATAGCAATGCATGTGCCCACTAACTTCTCTTTTAGCTATCTAGAAGTTTGGCGGGGAGGATTAGATGGGAAGGTGTCATTCCATGAATCATAGGTTTGTGTGAGGCTTGTGGGTTAGATGAGCTTAGAATAGCAAGGATGGGAGGATTTTAGTTACGCTTTCTTTCATAAGGTCAGAGCTAGTAGCCACTGCAATTGAGATCGAAATGCAATTCTTTGTTATATTGTTAAAGTGAAGAAGTGGTAGGTGGGGAAGTTTTAGCCCTTCAAAAGAGTTTGGGTCAGATACTACGAAGTCCCTCTTCAGGGTTGGTGCGGGAGTCCTTCATAACTATCAACAGTGAAACTGGAGAGGCAATAAGGGTGGACAGGGAGACAACAGAGATGGCATGATTGGAGTACGGAAGAGTTTGTCCAGAGGTCAATGCCCATCATTAGATAAGGGAGAACCCCTCATTGGATGTTTTCGATAACTAACTCCCAATTGGAGTGAGGGAAAAATGTTCTTTGCCTGCATTTTCATTTAACCCAAGTAGACCAGGAAATGTGCCATGTAGCTTGAGGTGGATAGCTCCAATCCCATAATAGTGCATTGTAGTCTAGAAAAGGAGCTAAGCTAGTTAAAGGTTGGAGCTAGAGTGGGTGGTTGGAAGGGTTTTTTTTTTCCTCCAAGGAGCCTATTTGGAGGGAATAACACAGGGAGGAGGTTGAGTTGGCAAAGGAGCTTTCAACAAGCACTAGAAGTTATTGAAGGGGACAGGCTTCTCCATAATGAGGGGAAAAAAATGGGACAAAAGGTTTCTTTGAATTCGTTGTAGAAGAAAGCAAATAAAGAGGTAAGAGATGCTGGAAAGAAACCTAATGGTCCATTTGTTAATTTAAATAGTATAGTGAAGGTGATGTTATATGTCACATCATTGCTTTTATATGGGTAATAAAGGTGTGTTGAAAGTAGAGTTGACTTTTTGGTTAAGTGAAAAAGGTGTTTGGATTGTGATGTTTAGTGATTATTGTACATTACTTTATACTGTTTGGATTTCCTGGCCTCAAATTATTAAAATAAACCCAACTTTAGGCAGAGAAAAAGGAGGGGCAATACGCAAGTTTATTGAGAATGCAACATTACACATCTGAACACAACAGATGGTCAAACATGGAGCATTCTATAACAACATTTCAAATAAACAAAGGTACCAACATGCAGTAAAACGGCCTCCAATGAGTACAACTCAGCTAGCTACATGGAAAAGCTCTTGTACTACAGAAATGTCTAATGGCAACACCGAATCGATTCCATGATTTTAAATTATATATACACCGTAATAAAGACGTTGGTTTATTCAGAATTTACATGACAACTCCCATCCTGACTATCTGACTAGTCAGTCTTGCTACGTTTAATTTTGAAAACAAAATGTCTTGCAGTGATTCCGGATGAGGAAAAGTGTGATTACTGAACCAAATGTAGTGATTCCAGAAACAAATTGGCAGAGAATTTGGGCACCGGGACAGTTGGACCACAAATAGAGATAGTGGAGTAAGACAGGTAATTTGCTGCCAAGACTCGTCACCAAACATATGCCATTCACACCAACGTTCCAGGAGGCCATTCCAGTGATTATACTAACATGTCAATTGCAACACACAAGTTGTCGTCACCAAACATATGCCATTCACACCAACGTTCCAGGAGGCCATTCCAGTGATTATACTAACATGTCAACTGCAACACACAATTGATACAGTTGCTGCAAGCTACCACTACACAAGACCAACATAAATTCCTACCATATTGAAACATTTCAACAACCTGCTGAATATTAAGACTTTGGAATATAAATAAAGTAAAGCTCATAACTACAGAAACAGAAACTAAACCAAAACAGCCTGCTGTGCTTAACTACATAGGCCATTTTGCAGTAGCACGCATAGTTAGGTGATAGGATACAAACATTTTATACGCTTCGAATAAGGTAAACAATGATACCTAGCAAAATACATATGATCAAAATGAGGATAAAAACAATCCTAATAAGTGAATTCAGACGTTCGTCCATTGCAACTATTGCCCCTTGAGGATGGCTTGATGAAGGTGTACAGGCATCTCTGAAATGGCCATTGTCCTCTTCATAGTTGTGGAGACTGTCCATAGCTTCTTCTATATTGGTGTATCCCTTATAAAGTGCATCGGGAAATTGATTTACTTGTGCTTTGCAATCGGTCCATGTATTATATATACCACGCCACCTTCCCCGGTAGACAACGTAAAAATTGAACTGACGCATCATCAAGATTGAAGTCAAACCTGAGATGTCAATGAGTTTAACCTAATTGATGCAGTGTTACAGAAAATAAATGTGAGATGACAATGGATATCAAGACATAACTGATGCCATTCATTTTGATTAAGCTACCAAATTGAAACAGTTGTGCAAGCATTATGAGGCCCATCAACATAACAGTAACATGAAGCAAACATTGTAGTCATAAAAAGTAAGAAAAACAGCCACTACAGAATATATCAAATGACAAGTCCAGGTAATAAGCCAATCCAAAGTGAGTATACCATGGCAGAAAGAGAAAAAATTCTGGTAACTAAACAAACAGCCAAGTAAAAGAGAAAATAAATGTGAGATGACAATGGATATCAAGACATAACTGATGCCATTCATTTTGATTAAGCCACCAAATTGAAACAGTTGTGCAAGCATTATGAGGCCCATCAGCATAACAATAACATGAAGCAAACTTTGAAGTCATGAAAAGTAAGAAAAACAGCCACTGCAGAATCTTAGATTAGTCCAAAACATAAGCCAATCCAAAGTGAGTTGAATGGCAGAAAGATAAACTAACAGCCAACTAAACAAACAGCCAACCAAACAAAGTCAACACCATGAAACATGAGTGATACACATATCAAACGTCAGTGTAATTGTCACTTCGAATTCTTAGGAGACGGCGTCGAATCCAAGCACTTTTATCTTTTGCGCAAAGGAAAATACTGGCCATATCGGCGTGGATTGTCAGCCACTCGTGTGCAATCTCCGCATCCAGGTCATTAAGATCAGCAGTCTGGTCCAGCTCCTTTACCACATTGTTGGACGCTCCCTTCTTCGGATGCCGAATACTTTCAGCCACTTCAGTAATAGCGCTGGTGATCCTCTCAGAATTGTGATCTAGTGCTGCGGCGTATGTGTCAATGTCCTTGGGGTCCTTCGCACGAGCCCTCTTCTTCGAGGAGCCTTCACTTCCATTAATTCCGAGATTGTCAAAACAATCATTCAGTCCCACAGTAACTGATCCAGACACCTGCATGTGAGCCCCACCTATGGATGTTGTAGGATTTGGAGTCCCTACATAAGTCGATGGCCTTGCAAATTGCCCAGTTGCAACATCTTTACCAAACACCAGGCTTAGCTTATCGTAATCGATTGTCTTTCCTCGCCACGACACCGCATCAGGATGCCCCTATTACAAAGACGCGTTTTCCTTGCAATGTCATGTACACAGTGGTAATTGCAGAAGATTAATGGATATCGAGTTAATAAATGTGTTTTATATACCTGTAGCTATGCAGTCCAGACATCATCTTCAGCTATGACTCTCTTTGTTGCTATGTCAAATCCAAAACCAGACGCATTGAGAAGCTCTGTGGCCTGCGCGAAGTTCTTCTTTAGTACTTTACAAATATTGATTTTGTAGACGCAGTTATATGGCCAACACCATGATTTGATGCATTCATTTTGGTTGCTATAGTCGCGTAGACATCCTGTTTGAAGCCACGATTTACCCTTTTCCCAAGCTCGATCTACTCTTGTAAAAGGGCCAGCAATTCTTCGTCCATGGAGGCATTGAAACAAACATTCTTTCGTTGTGACATGTCTACATTAATATAAATGTGCATGCTAAGAAAGTATGATCTCCATAGATTGGCAAAAGAAAATTAAAACAACAGCAAGGTTGTCGTTAATATCATTAGAACATTGGATAACTGAGTACATATAGTCACCATACATTATAAAAAAAAAAGTCTAACCATGCTAGCTCATGGTGTTCTACTTGGACAGTCACAAACATATCATTGACTGACGGTATGTTAAGTGTAATCGTGCCAAAGACTAGCTGCATAAGCATCCTTGAAATTGCTCCACTGCTGCCTCTCCGCTTGGGAGTAGTATTGAAATACTTGGGATGCTTGATCATTATGGTGGTAATCATCAGCCGGAAGGGTGGTTACATCACATTCTTCCCCACCCAATTTGGAAGCTTGAAAGAGTTCGTCATCAAACATACCCCCCATGTTTTCTTATGAAGTTATGAAGGATAGCAAATGCGGTTACTATTTTCACTTGGGTGTCCATGGAGTATTGTGGAGCTATTCTTAATATCCCAAACCTACATTTCATGATTCCAAAAGCCCTTTCAATTACATTTCTTGCCTGGGAATGCCTTTTATTAAATAACTCTTTTGCATTTTGAGGATTTCTTCCTCTATGCTCACTGAGGGGGTAACGCACACCCCGGTATGGTGCCAGAAAGCCTGGTGCATTTGCATACCCAGCATCCACTAGGTAGAACTTACCTATTGCATATTACAGAATTAAAAGACCCTCCAATGTCAAGACACCATGAAAACTGAAATTAGCAAAGTTAAACTAACAAAATATATTCATGATTGCTTGCTGGGACATGGAGTGGATCCCAATGGGCAAGTGAACTTATGAACAGAAGAAATACTTTTCTATCTGTTTTATGGATGAATTCAACATGAAATTTTTGTCTCTTCTGTTCATAAGGATAAGTGTGGGCAACTTCTGTAGATGGAAGGTGACGGTGGAAATGGTTCCGATATTGAAGTAGAAGATGTTGTGGCCAATAATACTGTAATACCCGGGCCCAATATAAGGGCTAGATTATTTTTTGATATTTAATATTTAATTGTCTTGATTTTACTAGAATTATTGGGACCCATAGTTTAATGGAGGAATTTGAGCTGGACTTGTGTTGGTTATACCATAGACTCCTAGTAATGTTAGGAATAGGGTTGGCATGTGAGAAGGAAATAATAAAATTAGGAAGAGGACTTTGGGAAGGAATCTAACTTAGCTTCTATATATACTGATCAACCCAAAGCCTAGTTTAGTGTTAGCCTTGAAGAAATTAGGAGGAGGAAGAACCAGTCCTAGTCAGCCATATCAGGTGAGTAGAAATTCTGATCTAATTGTGTGGTTTTGGCTTTGCTCGTGTATATTTTTATTTCTCTATTTTATGGTGAGTAGAATTCCTTATCTACTTGTTGATGATGTGGTAATTTTGTAGTCGATTTCTATCCATGATCATTGTCTCAGACCTATATTATTTGTTGTTTGATTTTACACCAAATCTGATAGAGGCCTTAGATGTTTAATGATGGAGTTTTCCTCAACTGAGTGTCTGCTATAGTACCATAAACCCCATGTCGACAACCCGGGCAAGAGGGTTTGATGCTATTTTCTCAATTTTAGGATTTGAGAATTTGATGAATTGATTTCTTGTGGATAACATGTATCTTAGATGATGACTTCAATATCAAAAGACTGAAATTCAGCAAAGAGTTCAGATCAGAATATCGATTTTTTTTTTTCAAATCTCAGAACTATTTGGAACAGTTTGGTCGACTTGACTGTGGGGCCCATCTGGTCCATATGATCATGGATGAAAATAGCGGCCGCTACGTAGCGTAGCGGCCGCTATATCGGCCGTAGCGGCCGCCACCGCTACGCTACGGCCGATTTATCGGCCGTCGCACCCGTAGCGGCCGCTACGTCCGCTACGGGACCGCTACGTCCGCTAAATGACCGCTACGGCCGCTACGGGGCCGCTACGGGCCGCTACAGGCCGCTACGGGGTGTGAAAATTTCTTACTTTCCATTTTTTTTTAAAATGCATAATAAGACTTATTTCTTTTCTTCTTCTCTCCAAATAACATTTATACACAACTCTTCTATCCTTTTATGTTTAAAAGAACACTAAAAAGTATATGAACTCGCCGAATTACAGTCGATATAGAGAGTTCTTCTCAATGATTCTTCTCTAAGTCCATCCTATTAGACAGCCCTTTGGTAGATGTATTTTTTTCTCTAGGTACTCTTAAGTTTTGACTTCGTGACATAGTTTTTTCTTTTATAAGCCTTTCATTAGTTTCTAAGTTAGTATAACTAAGCAACATGAATACATGTGAAAAAAAATGATCATTACTATTATTTTCTATTTATACAGCGATACAAGACCTCATACAGTGAGGGGACCGCTACGCCCCCTTACCTTAGTTACTTTTGCAAAAAAAATACATTTTCTTTCATTTTACAATTTTCTGGATTTTCTGGAATTTTTTCAGATTTTTTTGGTGATTTTTTCAAATCGCACCGCTACGCCGCTACATATCCCCGCTACGCTACGTATCGCCCGCTTCGTAGCGTTTTGGCGGCGGGCCGCTACGCCCGCCGCCAAGGATGAAAATAGCGGTAGCGGCGGGCGTAGCGGCCCGTCGCCAAAACGCTACGAAGCGGGCGATACGTAGCGTAGCGGCGTAGCGGTGCGATTTGAAAAAATCGCCAAAAAAATCTGAAAAAATTCCAGAAAATCCAGAAAATTGTAAAATGAAAGAAAATGTATTTTTTTTGCAAAAGAAACTAAGGTAAGGGGGCGTAGCGGTCCCCTCACTGTATGAGGTCTTGTATCGCTGTATAAATAGAAAATAATAGTAATGATCATTTTTTTTCACATGTATTCATGTTGCTTAGTTATACTAACTTAGAAACTAATGAAATGCTTATAAAAGAAAAAACTATGTCACGAAGTCAAAACTTAAGAATAACTAGAGAAAAAAATACATCTACCAAAGGGCTGTCTAATAGGATGTACTTCGAGAAGAATCATTGAGGAGAACTCTCTATATCGACTGTAATTCGGCGAGTTCATATACTTTTTAGTGTTCTTTTAAACATAAAAGGATAGAAGAGTTGTGTATAAATGTTATTTGGAGAGAAGAAGAAAAGAAATAAGTTTTATTATGCATTTAAAAAAAAAAATGGAAAGTAAGAAATTTTCACACCCCGTAGCGGCCTGTAGCGGCCCCGTAGCGGCCTGTAGCGGCCCCGTAGCGGTCATTTAGCGGACGTAGCGGTCCCGTAGCGGACGTAGCGGCCGCTACGGGTGCGACGGCCGATAAATCGGCCGTAGCGTAGCGGTGGCGGCCGATATAGCGGCCGCTACGTACTATTTTCATCCATGCCCGCCGCTACCGCTATTTTCATCCTTGCATATGATCAAAGATCAGGACCGTGTATCTGAAACTGGACCCCTGAGTGACCTTGGTGGTCTAGGACCCATGTGAAGTAGGTCCCATCTGGCCCACCATCCAGTTGGTTTGATGGAAGGGAGCCAGTAAGTTACAGGTTTTGGGCTGAATATCGACAAGCCCTAGTTGAACCCCCTGGCCCACGTGATCAGAGATCAGATCCACTCATCTATTAGGGGACCCAGAGGTGACCATAGCGGTGGAGGACCCATGTGGAGTGGGCCCCACCTGGCCCATCATCCGGATGACTGAAGGTTAGGAAGCGTGAGACCCATCTCTGTAAATGTAGACTTCTGAGTTAGGATGAGTGTTTTGGGGCTGGATGATACTATTTTTCATATGAACACCATAGGAATTCAGAAATCTCACTTTGGCCCCTCCTTTACTTCTTTGAATTCTATAACTGTTCTAAAGATTTAAATAAAGCCCCTGATAATTATAGTAATCACAACTGGGCATTTTATAGTTGAGTTCCAAGGTTCTGTAAATTACAATAAGGGTCCGACACGCTTTGTTTTCATATCTAAACCAGTTTTACTTATTTCATTGAATCCTAAGTTTTCTGAAATTGCAAACAAAGGCTTATTATTCTTTGTTATTATTTGCAAATCGTTTTAAATGGTTTCATTTAGTTCTCGATTGGTCAAGTATGTATGTTGGGCACTATTATTTAAATATATGGTGACTTGAAATGTATATGTGGGTTAATTTACTTATGTCTTTGTTATTTGGGGATCTCATATGGTAGATTTTGTGGTTTATATATGTATATCTTGTGGTTGAGTTGGTACTTGAATATTTCCCTTAAAACTGTAAAGGGTGAGTTATGTAATTGACCTCTCTCATCTTATACACGAATTTTGATTCGGACTAGGGCAGATTGAATCCACATGATTTGAGAAGGGGTTGATTATGGAATTTGCCCATTAAGACATGCTAAATATCATATTTTTGATGAGATATATATATTTGCTATTTGATTGGAAAACTGAGATACAGTGACTTTGTTTGTTTGGAGGCATTTTTTGGACACCCCTGGACCACGAGCATGTATGGCCGATTTTGGGAGGATTGTTGATGTTGGACTTAGTGTCTGGACTGTTATGGCGGCTGGTCCTTAGTGGACATGAGTGACCATTATGTTGGCTGGTCCATAGTGTACGTGTCTGATGAGCCATGGTCATGGTGACCGGTATATATGTATACGATGGACCTTTGTGGTCGAATTTATTTTGGACCTTAGTGGTCAATGGTTATGGACCTTTGTGGTCGGATTTATTCTGGACCTTAGTGGTCAATGGTTATGGACCTTTGTGGTCGGATTTATTTTGGACCTGGTGGTCGGTTTTATGTTGGACCTTGGTGGTCGGTTTTATTTGGGCTTGTGCTATTAGGTGGCTAGGAGGTTGTCGTTTGTTTGACCCGATTTCAACCTTGGTTGGAATGAGACTTTGGATGTTATATTAATTTGTTGGTAATCTTATCTAAGTATATGTTTAAATGCACAAATAGATTAGAATATCTATTCACTTAGTTGTACTGATATTTTGTGGATTTGCCTCAATCCAGGTA
Source organism: Cinnamomum chago (assembly GCA_038049695.1). NCBI lineage: Eukaryota > Viridiplantae > Streptophyta > Magnoliopsida > Laurales > Lauraceae > Cinnamomum > Cinnamomum chago. The sequence continues at coordinate 12,290,171 of CP142456.1, forward strand.
ACCAGAATTTAGTGACTCAGGAAAATTGCGATGACCGGGAGATAAGACTTTGGGATGCGTATTTGAGCATCGAAGCCACATAGCTGAAGAAGATTTAGATTTAATAGATTGTTCAGATTATTTCATTTTATAGACATTGCATATATTCTTTTTATTGGACAATGTTATATGTTTTCATAAGATTTGGATTATTAATACAAGATGGTTTAAACTGGTAAATGCCTAAATCTTTATGCGATCTTTGATTTAACCTATGTGTGTGGTGCTTACGAGACTCGGCACGGAATTCAAAGGGCACCAGATTCCAGGTCGTGACAAATACTCATAATGCTGTCCTAGTAACTTTATGGACTGTGGCCTCAGAATGGCAAAGTGAGATGTACTCCTTGGGTGATCAAATATTTTGGAATAAACGGAGGTCTGCAAGAAGAAGTAGAAATGCAGAGAGGATGCAATATATCTCTTACTTAACACAAGGCAGGCATAGCGAATGTATTAGTCAATTGAGGTTAAACAAAAATTGCTTCGATCTGTTGTGTACAGTGTTAAAGAATAGAGGTTTATTGGCAGACACAAGATACGTCACAGTGGAGGAGGCAGTTGCTGAGTTTTTGCATACCCTCGCACACAATGTTAGGAATAGGACAAATTGTTTCAGGTTTGGTAGATCAGGGGAGACTATCAGCCGTCACTTTCATAGAGTCTTAACAGCGGTTGCACAACTAGCCCCCGACATTATCAAACAGGCAGAGATAAATACTGAGGGCATACCATACTTTGAGGTATTAATAGTAAGCGAAGAAAATTGTCATACACATTTTTTTAAGACAAATTATGTTTAATGACTGTAACTCTCTTCAGGAATGTGTTGGCGCCATTGATGGAACTCATGTTCCAGTACATGTCCCATTGGCCACTCAAGCACCCTTCCGGAATAGGAAAGGCACTTTGAGCCAAAATGTAATGGCTGCATGTGGATTCGACCTTAATTTCCAGTATGTGTATCCTGGTTGGGAGGGGTCCGCTACAGATGCCCACGTTCTTCAAAGTTCACTTTCCCATGCGGATCCCCTCCATGTCCCAGTAGGTAATCATGAATATAGTTTGTTAGTTAAACTTCGGTAATTTCAGTTTTCATGGTGTCTTGACATTGGAGGGTTTTTTAATTCTGTAATATGTAATAGGTAAGTTCTACCTAGTGGATGCTGGGTATGCAAATGCACCAGGCTTTCTGGCACCATACCGGAGTGTGTGTTACCACCTCATGAGTATATAGGAAGAAATCCTCAAAATGCAAAGGAGTTATTTAATAAAAGGCATTCCCAGGCAAGAAATGTAATTGAAAGGGCTTTTGGAATCATGAAATGTAGGTTTGGGATATTAAGAATAGCTCCACAGTACTCCATGGACACCCAAGTGAAAATAGTAACCGCATGTGCTGTCCTTCATAACTTCATAAGAAAACATGGGGGGTATGTTTGATGACGAACGTGGGGAAGAACGTGATGTAACCACCCTTCCGGCTGATGATTGCCACCATAATGATCAAGCATCCCAAGTATTTCAATACTACTCCCAAGCGGAGAGGCAGCAGTGGAGCAATTTCAGGGATGCTTATGCAGCTAGACTTTGGCATGATTACACTCAACATACCACGAGTCAATGATATGATTGTGACTGTCCAAGTAGAATACCATGAGCTAGCATGGTTAGACTTGCTTCAATGATATGTTTGTTTCAATGCCTCCATGGACGAAGAATTGCTGGCCCTTTTACAAGAGTAGATCGAGCTTGGGAAAAGGGTAAATCGTGGCTTCAAACAGGATGTTTACGCGACTATAGCAACCAAAATGAATGCATCAAATCATGGTGTTGGCCATATAACTGCGTCTACATAATCAATATTTGTAAAGTACTGAAGAAGAACTTCGCGCAGGCCACAGAGCTTCTCAATGCGTCTGGTTTTGGATTTGACATAGCAACAAAGAGAGTCATAGCTGAAGATGATGTCTGGACTGCATAGCTACAGGTATATAAAACACATTTATTAACTCGATATCCATTAATCTTCTGCAATTACCACTGTGTACATGACATTGCAAGGAAAACGCGTCTTTGTAGTAGGGGCATCCTGATGTGGTGTCATGGCGAGGAAAGACAATCGATTACGATAAGCTAAGCCTGGTGTTTGGTAAAGATGTTGCAACTGGGCAATTTGCAAGGCCATCGACTTATGTAGGGAGTCCAAATCCTACAGCATCCATAGGTGGGGCTCACATGCAGGTGTCTGGATCAGTTACTGTGGGACTGAATGATTGTTTTGACAATCTCGGAATTAATGGAAGTGAAGGCTCCTCGAAGAAGAGGGCTCGTGCGAAAGACACGTTAGTATAATCACTAGAATGTTTGGTGACGAGTCTTGGCAGCAAACTACTTGTCTTACTCCACTATCTCTATTTGTGGTCCAACTGTCCTGGTGCCCAAATTCTCTACCAATGTGTTTTTGGAATCACTGCATTTGGTTCAGTAATCACACTTTTCCTCATCTGGAATCACTGCAGGTCATTTTTTTTCAAAATTAAACGTAGCAAGACGACTAGTCAAATAGTCAGGATCGGTGTTATCATGTAAATTCTGAATAAACCAACGTCTTTATTATGGTGTATATATAATTTAAAATCATGGAATCAATATGGTGTTGCCATTGGACATTTCTGTAGTACAAGAGTTTTTCCATGTAGCTAGCTGAGTTGTACTCATTTGGGGCCGTTTGACTGCATGTTGGTACCTTTGTTTATTTGAAATGTTGTTATAGAATGCTCCATGTTTGACCATCTGTTGTGTTCAGATGTGTAACATTGCATTCTCAATAAACTTGCGCATTGCCCCTCCTTTTTCTCTACCTAAAGTTGGGTTTATTTTAATAATTTGAGGCCAGGAAATCCAAACAGTATAAAGTAATGTACAATAATCACTTAACATCACAATCCAAACACCTTTTTCACTTAACCAAAAAGTCAACTCTACTTTCAACACACCTTTATTACCCATAGAAAGCAATGATGTGACAAATAACATCACCTTCACTATACTATTTAAATTAACAAACGGACCATTAGGTTTAAAGAAGGTGTGCTTTAACTTAAAGAAGGTTTCGATGGTATTTCTATCATAAGTTGTGGCAGGGGCTCATTTCTACTGACAAGCTCGTGGGCGCTCGGCTTTGATCGTAGCAGGTTGAATATGGGATCATGCCTCTTGACTCTTGTTAGGGTAGTATCTAAGTTTATTTGTAGAGGCTGCGAAGATTCACCTTGAGGAGTTTATTTGCCTAGGTCATGCAACTCCTTTGCTGACAGCTCGCACCTTCAACATTTGAAATCAAATTCAGTCCTAGGTAGGGAGTGTACCATGTCTGGATGCATAGAACTTCAGTCCTAGGAAGGGAGTGTACCATGTCTGGGATCTGGGATCTCAACACCAATGACGATCTCTTCGGGTAGCAGCGTTGTCAAGGTCCTAGTCAGTTTGCATACACATGATGTCTTGAGGATATTATTCCAATTTAACATGAGGTGATCATGGACAATCATAGAGCAATTATGACCCCTTTGAACTCAGTGAAAGGGCCTTAGCTGATCATGAGGAAAGGGTTGTATTGATACATGCTTAGATAGTATCAAGCAAGGAGAGGGATGCAAACGTGTGAATGCAGACACTAGGGAAGAGGAAGCCAGGGAAGTGATAGTGATGTGGAAATGTTACAATAATGCAATCGTGATCATTGTAATAAGCTGGAATGTGAGGTGGGTGATAGGCTTGAGAAGAAAGCAGTGGTGAAGAAGTCTGTAGCCCTGCAATTGTGTGCAGACTTGACTAGTTTTTATTAGGAGTGTACACGGATCGGATAGGTCCAGATTAGGCCAAATCCGGTACCTACGGATTGATGGATTTTGAATCCGTCACCAATCCGTGGCTGTTAAGAACCGATCCAATCCGATCTGTGGAGGACCGTATTGGATCGGTTTAATCCGTTCAATCCGTTGAATCTAATGTTAAAGAAAGAGGTCAAACATGTTGTAAAGAGTTTCATCATACAAGCTAACAATCCACAAAAAAAATAAAAATTACAAATATTTTTTTTTCCTGGAAGCTACTCAATTGATCATTAAAAAGAGCTTCTTTTTTTTTTTATCTACATTACAACCAAAAGAGATCTAATCAACAAATAAAGCGAAACATGATGTTAAATTCATAAAAATCACACTCCATCTATTGAAACCTTGAACTCTTACATTTTGACCCGTGAAGTTTTTTCTTCTTTTATATTTAGACCACTTAACTTATATTTAGACCCGTTAAGTTTTTATTTATTTATATTTAATGTCAACGGATAGGATCGGATTGAATCCGCGGATTGATGGTGAAATCCATCACCGATCCGTTGCTAGTGGATTACAAGATTTTCAATCCATCACCAATCCATTTACCTTCGGTTCGGTTAAAAATCCGCGGATCAGATCGGTTTTACGGATCGGCGGATGTTTTGTGCACCCCTAGTTTTTATACCCAAGGAGTGGGAGGAACATTTTGCGAGAATGGTTGTGTAAAGAATAGACTCATCATTTGACCGAGTGGGCCTGGGCCAGGGGCCTAGTATGCTAATGGGCCTTGATAATGAGTTTTTGGTTTTTCTGACCCAAAGTCTTGTTGTACTTAGAAGATAGAGCCTTTGTAACGGTGGATAAGCATAATCTCTTGTAGCTAAGCTAATAACAGTTTTCAACCCTAATTTTTTTTTAACAAAAGTTATCAACCCTAATTGTACTCTTCATGTATAAATACATTCCTGTGGTGGTTCCAAGAGAGGATCACTGAACTTTCTCCTAATTACTTTCTTCCTCTTTTTTCACAAGATTTTACAAGTTCAACTGGTGTTACCAATGCAATTATCAGATCATTGTCCTTTCGTGCTAAAGCCATGTGAGATGGATGGGGCCCAAGCTGTTTAGATTTGAGAATTGCTTGCTTATGTCAAAAGGATCTCAGGTTATAGTGAGTGGTGAGTGGTGGTTGCAGGTTGCAGTATGTTGTGCAAATTCATGTGGGGCAGAATATTCAAGAAGCTTCAAATGTTGAGAAATAGGATTAAGGATTGGAATTGGTCTAAGTTTGGTTGTATTGATATTGATATAAGAGAAATGGAATGTCGAGATTGATATGTGGGATTGTATGGAGGAGAGGGAAATAGATTTGGAAGAGAGATCACTGCAGTGGGAGGCGATTTTAAAGTTACCAGAGTTAAATCGTATGGAAGAGGTGTCTTGGAGGCTAATGATGCCCACATACGGATATGGATATAGACACTGATATGGGGATCGGGGATACAACTCCTTACTTTTGAATAAGATAATAAAAAAGAATAATTTCGATAAAACTATGCAATTTCATGAATTTTGACTGATTTTGACATGAAATGCACTTTGAACATCATGATGCATGATTTTATGACATTCAATGAAATTAACCCTACATAAGTCCATAAATCTACATGAAATGATGCGAATGAAGTGCAATTTTATGGGCTTACCACTTGGAAATTTCATTTTATTCTAAATGATCAACATCAAAGCCTATTCAGCATCTCTTCGGGTGGTTTTTCAGCAAGTGGGTAGGGGGTTAAGGATGCGGTTGACATGCTAGCTAAAATTGGGGCAGATATTAATGTTCCTTTTGTTGGCTATATTGTAGTTTTCATTGTGTTCTCTGTTTTTTGTTTGGATTTTGTTCTACCTCTTCTTTCTATGCTTTGGTTTCGATAGTAACAATATATGCTCCTGTTGGCAAGACAAATAAGAAAGAAAAGGGGAGGAAACTATTTTATATTTATATATAGTCATACTTTTGTTTTAGTTCTTATTTAAATACTTTATTAGATATTAATTGTCATTGACTGAAGCAGGTTTTATGAATACTTGATGGATTTTAATGAATACTTGATTATTTCCAATCCACTGGTAGCTCAGTTGGTGAGGCAACTCCCTTCCACAGAAACAACCAAGGATCAGTCCCTAGTTGTAATGCTGTTGGTGAGGGACTTATATGAGGGTATGTGTGGGTGGGAGTGAGTATTTACCCAAAAAAAAAAAAAGTTTCAAATCCGGACGATGTGTTTTCAGCCCAGTCCCTACTGTCTTTAATGTGTCAATAATTGGAACTAGGCTTCTTGAACTTCCGATTACATGTGGGGACCTCTCTCTCATGCACACAATGTTGGAAGAGGATATTTTATTTTCTGAAAACAATCTAAAAATATATTTTGGAAATATCGTAATCTTTTGTTTATTTTCTGGTTGTGTTCATGGACCAGTTATGCCCGAATGCCTGCAGATTTGTTGGCAACTGTTATTTCAACTATGCAGACAAGGATTTTGGAGGATCTTTCAGTTAAAACTGATCATAGTCTTCAGGTTAGTACAGCTTCCTATTTTATATCTGGAAGAATTATCAAGGGGATCTGGATCATATCTGGAGCATTATTTGCAGGCCACTGCTCTGAGCTGCTTGGGGGCAGCTTTGTCTACCTCACCTGCCATGTTACAGGTCACGAAACTGCTTCAAGAAGGTATGTCAGCAGGTATGTCGACTCTGTAAGCATGTCGACAAAGTTGGTAATAATTGGCCAAAAGTATATTAATATACAGAGATTATAGCCGATGAAGCTTTGAAATACATTTCCTGTTGATTCTAATCAGGCGGAGGTACTAGCTATTTTGGAAGCTCTTTCCATTTACTTTCATGGACGCTCTGATAGGCTTATAGTGGAAAGTGACTTGTCCGATGCTATTCCTTGGATGAATGCTACTGATGGCTACCCTTAGAAATTCTTTTATTTTCAAGGGATCATGTTACTTTCTTCATCTCTTCAAGTGTTTTTACAACATGTGGGAAAATGTGCTAACGGGATGGCAGGCTTTTTGGCCAAGCAAAGGATGGACAGGGTTACTCCTTTTAGTGCTGCAATTTATTAGCAGTTTTTTTTAATAATGCTCTTATGCGTATGCTTTTGATGCAGTCACTCACGGGTAGCAATGAAACCCAGAAACTGCAAGTTACTGTTGTAGTTCTGCAGTAACAGCAAAAACTTGTGACTGCTACACTTCGGACTTGATGAAAGTCAAGAAAATAGGGGATTCAATTCACCCTAATACAAGATCTTATGCACAAATGCCATGAAATGGTGGAGAATTAATGGAGTAATAAGAAAAACAACCCACTGTTATTCAATGGAATTGACTGTCGAACTGTGATAACAGTCAACTGCTACTGCTTATATATATATATATAGGGAGATGCTCCTATGAGAGATAAGGTGGGGGCCCTTACATCCATACGGACCATATCCAATGCCAACAACTTAAATGTGAGGGCCCCCACCCCTATCTCTCATAAGAGCATCTCCCATATATATTTAGGGGGGGGGGGGGGGGGGGGGGGGGGGGGGGTTATTCAAGTGAGGGATTCCCTCACCATGTGTGGTGAGAGACTCCCTTTTTGGAGAGGTTTCAAAAACCGCACAAAAGCCCTAATTTCCCTACTAGATTAATCTCCTACAATGATTAGAAGTATTAGAAAGTGTTTCCTACTCAAAACATGCAATAATTCGAAAGAAAATTAAACAAAAAATGGAAATTTTCCATATCCAGGTCATTCTGGAAACATCCAGAGAGAATGATTGTGGGGCCGACATGGCCCACCTCTTTAACAGCTGCATCCTACAACCCTTCAGGGGACTCATGAATGACCCCAGTGGTTCATGTCCCATGTGGATCAGGTCTAGTTTGATGCACAAACTGTAGCCCCATGTTGGCTGCACGTCCAATTATTTGGCTTCTGAATTTCTGGAAAATTGCAAAAGGTTCCCCTGCTTCTTAATTTATCCAAACGGTCCCTGAGACTAAATTTTAGGCTTAAATATGGACTGTTTGGGCCCTGAACTTTGATCAAACCTTGTTTGAACCCTTGCTGGTCTTTTAAGTATGTTCAATTTGTGCCATGTAGGCTTTGGCCACTTCAAAATCTGGATTAAAAACCCAATCTGCATCAGGTTTAGTTTTATATGAAGGCATTTCTCTGTTGTATCATTTCTCTTCTTTAAGTTCTCTAATAAAATTTTTGTAATACTGAGGAAAAATAAAAAGAAAGAAAACTAAGAGCCAAGAACAATCAACATATTATAAAGAAAAGGTGTCACTGTCCCAATTGTATCTCCAGAGATCAGTAGCTGAATTTTACACACTTAGCTCTTGTCCTTGTAATGAATAATGATGATAGACCTAGCATTGGATGCAGCATATTCCATAACATTTGTTTTGAAACATTTGTTCATTATTCTCTGAGCCATATTGAGTATAGAACAACAGCAAACACCAAATTTCAATTTGTGGATCTCTTAGCATATATTACCACATAATGCCAACTGTGAAGTCTGAAGGTCTTTGATCAGACTGGGCAACATTGTTGGAATTCCAAACAATTGGAAGAAATAAGTCGTCGTCAGAATTAAAATATGGGAGACATCTTCCCCATTCTTCAGTCACATGACAAGCGCTGATTTTCCCAGTCCATCCTATGTCAATAATATTATGAGTTACCATTAACTCAAAGTATGTGATCAACACTCTCTCTGTCATTCTCATATTCAAGGGATATCTAGCTGGTTTTAGACCTATTTTCTGTTAAATGGATATCGAAGGAATGAGCTCTAGAATGTCAGCACTTTCATCTAATAACTTCTTATTATTATTATTATTATTATTATTATTATTATTATTATCCCATTGAAAATTCTTGATTGAAGCTTAATAATATCTCATTTCATGTAAATTGTGTGGTCTGTTGGAGATAAGGAAGGAAATAAGAGCAATGGCCATCCTAGTTTACATTTGACAACTTGAAGGGGGAATTTTTTAAGTTCTTTTTTTTTTTTTTTGTTCTTTTCCCATAACCATCATAACTGTACATAAAAAGATATTCCCATCTGTTGTTTAAAGTTGCTGATATTTATTTTAATTATAGTTCAGAGTGATATGAGCTTTTAAGTGTACTTGCTCTTCTTCCAGGTGTTGCAGCTCACTCAGAGTCGAATGTAGTTCAGATTATATTTCAATTTTCTCAACCAGTGATACATCGTACCATAAGCATTGAGGCTCTTCAGGTTATAGAAAAGAGTAACAGAAATTTTACTTTCAATCAGGATGCAATCATCTGTTTTATTTGATCTATGCACTCAAAACTAAAAAGTCTTTTCTTATCAAGTAATTATATGGGTTAAAAGAACGACTACTATTTGCAAGATTTCCTGTATTTGTTTTAATGTTGAAGATATGGGAATTGAGATGAGACAACAGAGCTGTATCGATCCAAGGTTGCAGGTTTGAGTAATATTACCAATAAAAACAATTAGAAATTTTGAAATGTGCAATTCTGAAATGCTCTAATTCCGACATTTGGCAATATAGAGTTGCTCTCTTTGAGAGTTTTTTTTATTGGAAAGGTAAAATTATATATCTAAAAAAGGAAGAATACAACAGACTAGGAAGGAAAAATACGGAAATGAGAAGCATAGGTATAAGAGCATTATACCATATCCTGTACAACAAACATTACAAAATGGATCTCTTGCTTAGCCAATGTGTCCACTATGCCGTGAGAAAATTGACACACATGACGGAACCCCACCCATATGGAAGTGGATAAAATTTTGAACTCATTAAAGTAGAAAGGAGTGAAGGACCCTTTCCTGCTAGAGAAGCTCACTGATCTTTATTTTTATTTTTTGATGGAGGGTTTCAGCATATTAATGTGTTAGAACTAAAGCTAACTGCTAGCAAGTCGAAGTGATGCAGGACAAAATGAAATTTAACCTAATATGGTATGATGAGATGAGATTTAGAATTAGAATTAATATGAAATTGAAACACACCATTCATATCGATAAATATTGCAATCTAACAAGAAAAATCAATAATTAATCCAAGACAGGCTGCAGTCCTGCTGTAAAAGTCCTTAGATGAATGGGTAGGATCTCAATAGAAGATAGAACTCCCAAAATGCTTAGGGAAGGTCCACTTGTGTAAATCTTGTGTTTCTTGCGATAATCTAGGTAGGGGTTGGGTGAGATGGACTATTGGGAAAACCTGGGGTTGAGATCTGATGATTGGGATGTTAAATGGATATTTAGGGTTAGTGCAGGAAGATTGCTCATAGGAAAAGAAAGAGAGAAAGAGAGGAGGATAACTTTGATTGGGCTCTCACCAAACTCTCATCAGGATGCGTTACGTCCTTTGAGCAAGGGGAAACCCAAGAGACTCACAGAGAAGAAGATGGAAAATCTATTCCTTTCATTATTCTCAAAGTTTCATTCCAAGATAGCATAGCATAAAGAAGAAAGAAACCAAGACAGTCTGTTATTATTAGCCAAGTGATGACATCATCACATAATAAAAAAAAAAAGGAAACAACAAAAGACAGAGAATAAGAAACGGAAAAGAGAGAGGACTTGCGCAAGGTCTCGGGATTCATGCGCAAGACGCATCCACAGGCCCTTTTCTCTTAAGTTGTGGCCCCGGCAAAATGGTGTTGCGGAGAGGAAGAATAGGCATTCTTGAAACTGTTCATACTCTTTTACTTGCATCCTTAGTTCCTCCCAATTTTTGGTGTGATGCTGCACAGACTACTGTGTATCTCCTCAATCGTCATCCTAGCTCCGTTCTAGGAAAGACTACTCCTTATGAAGCTCTCTTTGGTCATGCCCCTTCATATTCTCACTCATGTGTTTTGAGTTGCTCGTGCTTTGTTCATCTTCCACCTACAGAACGCACTAAGTTGTCACCACAGGCTGCCAAATGTATCTTTTTGGGTTACAACACTGAACACAAGGGATTTTTGTGTTATGATCAATCCGAAAAACGCATGCGAATATCTCGTAATGTGATCTTCTTGGAACACATTCCTTTCTTTTCTTTGTGTTTGGATAATCATCCTGTTACTGTGTCTTATCTGCCAAAATTTCCTGCGACTACTTCTCCACCACCTCTTACCAATGTCTATGTCCGGCATAACACGGTTCCTCCTGTGGGGACTCCTTCTCCTGATCCTCTCCCATTGTAGCCTATTGCGCCCTCAGGTATTAATGCTTCTTCTGATAGTATCATACCCCTGTGACGCTCTAGTCGTCCTTCAGTTGCACCTGACCGATATGGCTTTCCTGCCCTTTTCACTTCTTTGGATAGTGCTCCTATACCCACCTCATATTCACAGGCCTCGAAGATTGCATACTGGTAGGATGCTATGACTGAGGAGTTGCTTGCTCTTGAAGCAAACAAAATGTGGGATTTGGTACCGGCCCCTGCCGGTGCATCTGTAATTAGCTGTAAATGGATTTATTCCATAAAAGTTCACTTTGATGGGAGTCTTAATTGCTACAAAGCCAAATTGGTTACACAGGGTTATAAGCAAGAATATGGGATTGACTATGTGGAGACCTTCGCACCAGTGGATAAAATGACCACTGTTCGCACACTCCTTTGTGTAGCTGCAGCCCGCAACTGGCCCCTATTGCAAATGGATGCCAAAAATGCCTTTCTTCATGGCGACTTACGTGAGACTGTTTATTTAAAACCACCTCCGAGTTATGCTTGTCCTCCACAACATGTTTGTAAATTGAGGAAAGCTCTTTATGGACTTAAGTAGGCTCCCAGGGTTTGGTTTGATAAATTTCGAGCAGCAATCATTCCAGTTGGATTTTGCCATAGTCACTCTAATAGTTCCCTCTTCCTTAAATCGACACCGAAGGGATACACATTTCTTTTGGTTTATGTTGATGATATGATTATCAGTGGCAATGATGTTACTAGCATTACTTCCCTCAAACATCATCTTACTCGCCATTTCTTACTCGCCATGTCCGAATGAAAGATCTTAGTCCTCTAACCTACTTCCTCGGGCTTGAGTTTGTTGGTAACAAATCTGGCATTCGGGTTCATCAACGTAAGTATGCTACCTATTTGGTCACTTCGGCTAGACTTGATGATGCTCACATCTTTACTACACCTATGGAATTGAACAGTAAAATTAGTATAGATGATGGCTCTCCCCTGGCTGATCCTTCCATTTTCCGACAAATTGTTGGTAGTTTGCTCTACTTGGCTCTGACCAGGCCGGATATTTCTCATGCTGTTCATACTGTTAGTCAGTTTGTTAGCAATCCTCACACGCCTCACCTTACTGCTGCTTTGCGCATACTCCGTTATGTTAAAGGCACTCTTAGTCATGGTCTTTTCTACCTTTCTGGTGCTTCTCTACACTTAATTGCTTATACTGACGCTGACTGGGCTGGTTGTTCGGATACTCGGAGATCTACCACCGACTAGTGCATGTTTCTTGGGGAATCCCTGATTTCCTGGAAGTGCAAGAAGCAAACTACAGTTTCGAGATCTTTTACTGATGCAGAATATTGCGTCATGTCATCTGCTAGTGTTGAAATCATATGGCTACGACGTCTTCTTTGTGAATTGGGTGTCCTTGTGGGAAATTCTACACCTCTGTATGGGAACAATACCAGTGCCACCCAAATCGCAAACAATCCAGTCTTTCATGAAAGGATGAAGCACATTGAGATTGATTGTCATTTCATTCGTCAACATGTTAATGAGAAGTTCACATTGATATAATATTAAAGGGCATAAAGAGAGAGATAGAAGAGTTTGGAGGAAAAGTTGATACCTCAATAGAGGGTCGACCAACCATTTTATAATGAAATTTACCCTAATTACATGCTATCAATCAGTAGTAATTACAATCTAATTACAATCAGAATCAAAGAATAAAAGAATCATAATCTCTATACATGGAAGTATATCCATAAGATAGGCTGTATAAAGCTTGGCCTAGTCCCACACGTGGGATTTTCTACATGGGCCTAGATGGGCCTAGATTAGTGTACATGGGCCTTTTTATTTCTACAAATTGTTTTACAGGGCCCATTATTTCCATTTTTTATGAAGAATTCCTTTATTAGAAAGGAAAGCAGAGAATTCATGAAAAAGGTATTCTCCGCCAGAATCGGATCGAAGGATCTTGATATCTTTCTTAAATTGAGTGTGTACCATGTTATGGAATCTTTGAAAAATAGAAAACACTTCAGATTTTAAACGCATGAAATAAATCCAAGTATAACGGGAATGATCATCAATAAACGTCACGTAGTACTTGAGTCTTGCCCTACTCAAGGTAGGAGCAATGCCCCAAACATCAATATGAATGATATCAAATGATTCTAATGAACGAGAGTTATGAACAGAAAATGGCAAAATATGACTCTTAAACAACAAGTTTCACATTTTGATTGAGATAAAGAAGACATCATTTTATTATCAATTGCCAAGTTTAAACAAAGAAATTAAATTGGCATTGTTCACATGACTAAGATGTTTATGCCAAACCGTCCACAAGTTTTTGAAATTATTAGAAGAAGAAGAAGCAAAAGAAGGAATGATGTCCAATGTCCAGTAAAAACAGGCGCCCATGTTTACTCCCCGTTGCGATCACCTTCCCAGTTTGTCTCCCCTGTATAACACAACCAGAAGAAGAAAAGTGAACAAGATAGCCCTCATCAATAAGTTGTCCCACAGAAAGTAGATTGGCCGATAATTTTGGAACAAAGTAAACATTGGAAAGGGTGATGGACTGGCCAGTGACACTAGATAAAGTAATGGTACCAACTCCAGAATGAGTAGTTGATCACCATTAGCAGTGGTAATTTTTTCTTTTCCAAGGTAAGGATGGGAATCTGTAAAGCTATGTTCTACAGATGTCATATGATTTGAGGCTCCTGAATCTAAAAACCATGTGGAAGAGGTGATAGAGGAAGAAAGAGATGTAGAAGAATGAAAGGCAGGAGATGCTATAGGAGAATGAGGTTGATACCAACCACCAGAGAAGCCCATAGACGCATATGCAGAGGTGACTGTGCTCTGGATCAGCTCTTGAATCTGAGCAGGAATCATGGATATAGCTCCGGAGGAAGTGCTGCCTATATCTGATAAGGGCGCATGAGCCTGAAAAGCGGATGGAACATTCTGTCTTGGCATAGGGGAGGGAGGCTTCTTAGGCTATGTCTCATTCCGTCGTTGCAGGCTTCGACAATCATCAATCACATGACCTATCCATTTGCAATATCTGCAAACCAATTTCTTGCGACAATTTTTGGCAATATGTCCGAAGCCTTTGCATTCATGACATTGAGTTTGCTTTGGAGTTGCCAGAAGAGCTGAGTCAGCAGGAAGAGGCGCATGGAAGGCTTTGGGTGCTTCCATAATAGTGCGCTGTGAAGTGAGACGAAGTTCTTCGCGAAGGACTTCTTGGAGGCAAGTATCAAGATCAGCAGTATTCTCCCTATTCATAAGCGCAGACCGAACAGATTCAAATTCAGGTCGGAGATTCATAAGAAATTGGCTGATATGAGTTTCTTCTTGTAACGGGAGAGCCTCAGATAGAAATCCAGAAGAGACCGTTTGGATCAGCATGGAATCCCTTTGAGTCCACAAGTTGAGGAAGCCATTAAAGTATTCATGCACAGTTTTATCCCCTTGACTATATTTGGCAATTTCACTATCCAAATGAAATTTCCGGGCTTTATTTGTTTGATGGTAAACTTTCTTCAGATGAGCCCACATATCAGCTGCTGTGGTGTAGGCTTGAAGGGCCACGGCAAGAGAGAGATCAATAGAGTTAAGGATCCAAGTGATGACTTTTGCATTTTCTTTGGACCAGGTGGCGAGGCCTTTTGAGTTGGAAGTACTTGTAATCTGAGGTTTGGTTATCGATCCATCAAGATAACCAAAAAGGCCCTGTCCTTCGACAAAGTTCCTTAAGTGGAAGGACCAGGACATATAATTTTGCCCATTGAATTTAATTAGGATAACATCATACTTGTCCATTGCAGAATAAAGTGAAAAAAAGGACAGCAGACCACGCAAATCAGTAGTAAAGGGATGAGATCAGCCCTCAGGTCTTAAGTATCCAATCAATATGTAAGAAGCAGAACAAGATTGATTGGATATGAATGGCTAATCTAGCAGCAAATAACCCACAACAGTGCACTAAAGGTGCAGATTTCCAACAGACAGCATGAATTAGTAACAATGAGCACTAATTAGAAGCACTAACAGTAGCAATCAGTACTAATCAGAGGGACTAACAGTAGCAATACCACAAGGATATGCAGATTTAGAGGCTGATGAAGCATTCAACATGACACAGCATCAAAATAGTGCAGAAAAAGCCCAAAAACAGTGCCAGACGACCTCACTGTATGAGGCTAGATCTGTGTGTGGGACCCACATAGTGATCTAATCACAGATCAAGGCTGAGCGTCTTGAAGAAGATCAATTATACTTCCTCCAGTCCAAGTTTGATGAGCAACGGGTACATATCCACAAATCTGGACGGTTTGGATGAAAACTATTTGACACTTAAATATGCAAATCGACAGAGGAAGAGAAGCCTAAAACCAACCTTAGATGGTGAAGAAAAAATCCTGAAAAATCCTTAAAAAGATCCTTGAGGCCCGTCGATCAAGACTAAGTGAATCGTTGGTGGGCCACCGTTGATCAGTGGCAATCAGCAGTGAAAAAGAAGAGTCTTTGCCAGAAAGGATTGATCAAGATTGAGCAATCAGAGGATACTTCAATAAGAGGATTGATTACTGCTCTGATACCATGATATAATATAAAAGGGCATAGAGAGAGAGAGAGAGAGAGAGAGAGAGAGTTTGGAGGAAAAGTTGTTACCTCAATAGAGGATCGACCAACCATTTTATAATGAAATTTACCTTAATTACATGCTATCAATCAATAGTAATTACAATCTAATTACAATCAGAATCAAAGAATAAAAGAATCATAATCTCTATACATGGAAGTATATCCATAAGATAGGTTGTATAAAGCTTGGCCTAGTCCCACACGTGGGATTTTCTACATGGGCCTAGATGGGCCTAGATTAGTGTACATGGGACTTTTTATTTCTACAAATTGTTTTACAGGGCCCATTATCTTCTACACACCTTGCCTCATGTTTCTACCAATCACCAATTGGCGGATATATTCACAAAAGCTCTTCCCAGACCTCAACATGATGATCTTACTAGCAAATTGATGTTTTGTGCTTGCCTACATAAATTTGAGGGGGAATGTAGAAGATAACATAGGCCCATGTAACACTAATGTAGGCCCATGTAGCACTAATATAGGCCCAAGTAGACTATCCCGCGTGTGGGACTGTGTTAAGCAACGTACATGCTGTATTATGGATTTCCTTCCTGTTAGATTTGGAGAGATGAAATTTGACACTGATGATGATGAATGCTTTTCCAGTCTTGATCGACTGTTCTCATTATAAATGGGCTGAATGCCCTGATTACATGATACTATTCTTATCTAAATGGGCTGAATGCCCTGATTACATGCTACTATTCTTATCTAAATGGGCTGAATGCCCTAATTACATGCTAGTATCCTCATCTAGATCCTACAAATATGGTTTACAATAAGATATGAAGACTGGGCCCAAAATGGGCCTGGGCTTGGATTGACACCCCCCCTCAAATTTATGCTGGGGAGTCATAAAGCAGCAATTTGGAAACAAGAAATTGATGTCGAGGCCGAGGGAGTCCCTTAGTGAAGATATCTGCAAACTGAAACTCTGTAGAAACATGAGGTAGACTAATGACATCCCGCTTATATTCATCCCGAATAAAGTGACAGTCAACTTCAATATGTTTTGTTCGTTCATGGAAAACGGGATTTTCAGTGATTCGGATAGCCCCAGTATTGTCAGCATGCAATGGAGTAGGAGAGGTTTGAGTGAACCCAAGTTCCGAAAGAATGCCCCGTAGCCATAAGATTTCAGAACAAGCAGAAGACATTGCGCGATATTCAGCTTCCGTGGAAGATCTGGACACACGTTCTTGTTTCTTGCATTTCCAAGAAATGAGCGAATTTCCAAGGTACATGCACCAACCAGTGGTAGAACGATGCGTGTCTTGACAGCCAGCCCAGTCAGCATCCGCATAAGCAGTTAGATGCAGTGGATTATCCTTGGGATAATATAAACCACGAGAGACAGTTCTGAGCAGATAGCGGATAATGCGCTTGACAGCTGTCAAATGAAGGTGTCGAGGAGCAGTCATGAACTGATTCACAAGATTGACAGCATAGGATATGTCAGGTCGAGTGATGGTGAGATAGACAAGACTTCCTACCAGGCGCCGGTATGTATGAGGATCAGGAAGAAGATCGCCGTCATCTTTACTCAGTTTGAGATTAACCTCGACAGGTGTATCAACAGGTGAAGAATCATGGAGGTCAGCCAACTCGATAAGGTCTGATGTGTATTTGTGTTGATTAACAAAGAGACCTTTGGGAGATTGATGCACCTCTAAGCCCAAGAAATAATGCAAAGGGCCCAAATCCTTCATACGGAATGAATCCCTGAGAGAAGCTTGGAGAGTTTTGATCATACCATCATCCGTGCCAGTGATAATAATATCGTCAACATAGACGAGGAGCATAGTAACACCAGTAGATGTTTTGTATAAAAAAAGAGAAGGATCATAAGGACTCTGGTTAAAGCCACTTTCGCACAATCGACCCCTGAAGGTTTCAAACCATGCCCGAGGAGCTTGCTTTAGACCATAAAGCGATTTGCTCAGGCGACAGACAGACCTCTTTGAGGGAGAGGGGACGCCTTGTGGTATACGCATATAGACCTCTTCTTGCAAATCCCCATGGAGAAATGCATTTTTGACATCCATTTGGTATAATGGCCAAGACTGAGATGCAGCAATGGCGAGAAGTAACCTAACAGATGTCATCTTTGCCACAGGTGCAAACGTCTCCTCGTAGTCAATGCCATACTCCTGTCTGTTTCCGAGTGCCACAAGTCTAGCTTTGTGTCTATCTAAGGACCCATCAGATTTAAGTTTGATCGAGTAGATCCATTTGCAACCAATGGGCTTAACTGCTGAAGGACACTCCACAATATCCCATGTGTGATTCAGAGCCAATGCATCTAATTCCTCCTTCATAGCCTGGTTCCAGCAATCTTGTTGGACAGCCTGCAAATAAGAACTTGGGATAGAGATAGAAGATAGAGTGGTCATCAAAGAAGTATGGGTAAATCCATACCGCTCAGGCGGTCTAGAATTTCTGGAGGAGCGACGTAAGGCAGGAGTAGGCGTGGAACCATTTGTCGGTGGAGGATCAGGGGGAGGGCCATCTGCAGTGAGAGGTTTCTCCCGTCGGTGGTATACAAAAGCAGGATTAAACCTAGTAACAGAGGTTTGATCCGAAAAACCTGGTAAGAGAGCTGGTGAAGAGGGAGGAGGACAATCCATGTGAGTTTGGAAGAAATATTGATTTTCAAAGAAAATAACATTTCTAGAAACCCTGATACGATGACCAATGGGATCATAACAAACAAAACCTTTTTGATTAGTGGCATAACCCAAAAAAGCACACCTGCGAGATTGTGCTGTTAGTTTCGTTCTTTCTGTGGGAGGTAGATGAACGAAGCAAACACAACCAAAGGTATGTAGGTGATCAAACACAGGATGATGACCAAACAATTTAAAATGAGGTGTTAAATGAGCAATAGTAGGTGATGGAAGGCGGTTAATGAGATAGACAGCCGTGGTGAGAGCTTCAGTCCAAAAACGAGGGGGAACGGATGATTCAATCATAAGAGTTCTAGTGACATCAAGAAGATGTCTGTTTTTCCGTTCCGCGACTCCATTTTGTTGTGGAGTATACGGACAAGTACGTTGAGAAATGATTCCTGTATTGTTTAGAAAGGATTGAAAATCCTTGGAAACATACTCCCCCCCTGAGTCTGAGCGCAAAGTTTTAATGCATTTAGAGAATTGGTTTTCAACATAGGTAACAAAAAATTTAAATGCATTAAGAACATCAGACTTTGAATGTAATAAATAAATCCAAGTAAATCTGCTGTAGTCATCAATGAATGTTACAAAGTACTTGAAATGACCATGTGAAAGGGTCGGAGCAATGCCCCAAACATCACTGTGAATCAAGTCAAAACATGCAGTGCTCCGTGTGGTGGAGTGTGAAAAAGGTAAAGTTTTACTCTTCCCTAATTTACAAGCATCACAGTCAAAAGAAGCAGAGTCAATAGGTTTATTTAATAATCCAGATTGAAATAAAGCAGACAAAGTAGAGGCATTTGGATGACCAAGTCTATTATGCCACAATCGAGAATTATTCTGAATAAAAAAACAAAATAACTGATGTAAAGTTTTTTTCTCAATAACAGAAGACACTGGTAAGGAAAAAAGTCTGCCACGCTTAGGCCCCCTCGCGATCACTTCCCCCGACTCCTGGTACTGCACAACACAGCCAGAAGAAGAAAAGGAGACATTGCAATTATTTTCAACAAGTTGACCCACAGAAACCAAATTGGTAGCAAGATGAGGAGATACTAAAACATTGGTTAAGGGTAAGGGGCCAGGGGTATCACCAACAGAGGTGATGGGAAGATGATCTCCGTTGGCAGCTTGAACAGTGAGGTGACCAGTGTAAGGAACGACATTCTGTAATGTTATGGGTGAAGAGGCCATATGGTTACTTGCACCAGAATCTAAGTACCATGTATTGGAAAGAGAGGAATCGGTACCTGCGATGTTCATGGATGCCAAGGCATTGATGATCATTTGGTTAACCATCTCAGGGGTGAGAGGAGCTGGAGACGCAGATTGTGAGGAACCAGGCTGTGAGGATGAATCATACTGCAGAGAACCACTGAAGTCAGAGGATGCATAGCGTGGAGTGGTTACTGTGTAAGCAGTAGGAGCTGACGACACGGTGGAAGTACCAGGAGCGGACTGCACATAGTTACGGGGAGTAGAATTGCGAGCCTTCTTCCGACATTCATCAATAACATGACCAATGGCTTTACAATATCGGCAAATTCTTGCCTTGCATTGATTCGCATAGTGACCATATTTTTTGCAGTTATGGCACTGAACTTTACTGATGTCCCGAGAAGGTTGTCTGGTTGTAGCAACATAGGCAAACGGAGCCTCAACAGATCTTTGTTGTTCCAGAGTAGTTTTAGTAGCCAGACGTTGTTCTTCCCGCAGAAGTTCCTGAAGGCAGATATCCAAGCTGGGAAGAGTAGCCCTGCTCATCAAGTTAGATCTAACTGCTTCAAACTCCAGACGAAGTTTCATGAGAAGCTGATCCCGATGACTACTTTGCTGTAATAGAAGTAATTCCGGTAGGAGTGCGGTAGACACCGTGGCAAACTTAATCTCATCATATTCGGACCACAGTCTGCGAAAGCCATTGTAATACTCCTGAATAGACTGGGTACCTTGAGTGAATTGAGAGATTTCAAGTTCCAATTGAAACTGACGAGCAGCATTGCCTTGTTGATAAATGTTCTTAAGATAGTCCCACATTTCACGGGCATTTTTACAAGGTTTAAGGTTGAGAATAAAATGGGATTCAATAGAGCCCAGCAACCAGGACTTGATTTTAGCATCCTTTGTTTTCCAAGCTAAAATCTTCTTATCATCTTCCTCAGGTTGAGGTTCAGATCCATCGATGTGTGCCCAGAGTTCTTTTCCTTCCAAGTAAATTTGAAATTGGAAGGCCCATGAGGTATAATTTGTTCCATCAAATCGAACCAAGGTTATCTCATGTTTTTCCATTACTAAAGACTTGTAAGAAGCACACAGCAGCAACAACAGCAAGAAGAAGTAATGCCAATGATAAAGAAATTAACAGCCAGCAGTAGTAGTAGTCTCAGATGAAAAAATAACCATCCCGCAAACAATAAAAGGAGCAACAGCAGCAGTAAGAGTAACCCAGATGAAGGAGCAATCAACAGCAGAAATCAAGTAGCAGTAGATAATGAAGACAAAATGAACCAGCACAGGCACCAGCAGTAACAAAGTCCAGCAAAGAACCAGAACAGCAAGCAGCAAAAAAAAACCAAGAAAAACGTCCAGGTCGTCTGAGAGTAGAACTGGACCTGGGCCCCACCAGGTGATCTCTGGGTAGATCAGAGAGTGGGGATGGGTGAACAGGATATTCACGCAACTATTGGAAGTGGTCCCAGTCAAATCAGATCCAGATCCTGGATTTTGGACGGCCGAGATAAAAACAAGTGGAAAAATTGAATTTCAACAAGAACAGGTAGAAGACCTACCTCTGATGGTCAATAAATCTTGAAAAAATCTTCATAAACAAGAAGATATTCAGTCGACCAAGAGGGAAGAATCCGCTGAGAATGGTGATGTTGATCACAGGTGGGCCACGCCTGATCAGAGATGATCAGGGATGATCAGAGAGGATCCAGCTGAAGAAAAAGATCACAGATGACTTCCAAGGATTGGAAGATGACTTAGGAGACGATCAGAGATGATCAACCTGCGCTGCTGGATGTTACAAACAGTAACAGAAACCAAAGAATGCACTGACGAGCCTGTCGCCAAGGTGCTGATATGCACGTGGGCCCCACCAGTTGATCTGAGGACAGATCTGAAGGTCGAGATGGATGCACAGATCTTTTATGCAACTAATGGAAGTAGTCTCATCAAAAACCAGGTCAGATCAAAGATTTGGTGCGGCTGTGATGAAAACAAGTGAGGAAATCCGAAAATCCACAAAAGTTGCCAGACGACCAACCTCTGATGAGAAATAATTCCAGGAAAAATCACCAAAATTCCTGAAATAAACCTGCGACCATACTGGGCTGCTTCTGCAGATGAGTTGATGATGATCTGAAGTGGGCCATGTCTGATATGAGATGATCAGATTTGATCATGGAGCATCTGGGATGATCAGTGATGATCTGAGGTTGCACGGAGGGCTTCCAGATCATTGGATGTGAAAGAAACTAAAACCCTAAGCTCTGATACCATGTTAGATTTGGAGAGATGAAATTTGACACTGATGATGATGAATGCTTTTCCAGTCTTGATCGACTGTTCTCATTATAAATGGGCTGAATGCCCTGATTACATGATACTATTCTTATCTAAATGGGCTGAATGCCCTGATTACATGCTACTATTCTTATCTAAATGGGCTGAATGCCCTAATTACATGCTAGTATCCTCATCTAGATCCTACAAATATGGTTTACAATAAGATATGAAGACTGGGCCCAAAATGGGCCTGGGCTTGGATTGACACTTCCATGTATAGAGATTAGAATTCTTTATTCTTTATTTCTAATTGTAATTACTGCTGATTTATAGCATGTAATTAGGGTAATCTTATTATAAAGATGGTTGGTCGATCCTCTTGTGGGGCACGACATTTTCCTCCAAACTCTTCTCTTCCTCTTTCTCTCTTATGCTCTTTTGGATTATGACACCCCTTATTCTTTTATTCTCTTCTTTAATGAACATGGCCTCCCTTTTATGACTATTTTTCATTAAATAACTTGGACCCCTCTCAACTTTAAAAACCCTTTTATTTCAATCCATGTGGCACTTCCCAAAGTGGGGCCTTCTACATGATTGCACACATGGGGACTTCTCTCCTTTAAATTGTAGATCCGCCATATTCCAACCGTCGGATATCATCATAATGGTAATCCAATAGTGGATTTATGACATCTTGGCGAGCAAAGTCATCCATCCACATCATCCATCCACATCATAGCTTGATCCGCCACCCTACGCTTCCTCCTTCGGTAGATCTTGAAGGAATTGGGGGAATTAGGCATGATGTCCCGTCACGAAGGATCTTGCCTTAGAGTATGGAGTCACCGAATGAAAGTGCTCCTGCATGACATCATATCATTCATACACGTCCACACATACTAGTGACCCTTAAGTATTCCAAACTGATGAATATCTTATTTGCTAGCTGTAGAAAATATTGCATATAAGATCAGTTACCCTGTATTAAGGGATTGCAAATGGCTGTAATTATCTACTTTTTTGTTATAAATATTAGCCTAATTCACACATACGCCTCATATGAATCTCCTTTTGTACTGTTAATAAACCATTTTTCATCTTCCTGTTTTGCTGGTCACTTCTGTAAACCTTGAAAAATTGTTTGCACTTGTGATGGTTTTCATTTCATTTGATCTCCAAACCTAATGTGGGGATGTTTTTTTACATCTTATACTTTTTGTTCTTTACTGGAATGATTGTTTACATCCTATACAGATAAGCTGTAGTTCTTCATTAACTCACTTTGTTGACCAATTGTTTTGAACATACTTGAATCAGTTTATGTAGTCTTTACTGGTTCCTACTTGCAGGCTCTTAGAGCAGCATTACACAACTATCCAAATGTAATGACTGCTTACTGGGATCAAATTTCTGCTACTATTTATGACTTATTGCAAATAGATAGTCCTGCTTATCCTAGTTATGTTCCATCACGGACTTGGAAGGGGGATTCTGGAAGTACGTCAGGATCAATTACTGAAAAATGCATTATGGTTGCTATTAAGGTAAACCTTATGCTGTAACTGTTTATAGTGATCGCTTGATTCTTAATAAATACAAGGATTTTTTCCCTCAAAATAAAAAGAGTTAAAAATGTTATTTTGGTTTTAGTATGGGTGTTGAGGTGAAAAATGAAGCTTTCTAAATACATCCAAAATCCAAATAATTATTTTCTTCCATTATGTGTGTGTGGGTGTGTATTGATATGTGAAGATTCATTGATAAGGAAAAGCATACAGAAATTGGCAAGGGAGAACTATACCCACAAAGACTCACGATTGATCTAAAATGGATATGGATTAAAACTTGAGAGAGAACATGGAACCATATCTCAAGTTGCTAACCAATGCACCCAAAATGCCTAGGCGTTAAAGGTGTGGAAAACTAACTACTTAAACCCACCCTGCCATACACGCCCCCCCCCCCCCCCCCCAAAAACCCTTCCGGGGCACTGCCCAAGCTAGAAGCACACGCCTGCACAAGACGCGGCATGGGGCCTTTTTGCACTGCGCTCGTACGCCCACACACAAAACATGGCATGGGGCTTTTTTTGCCCTACACGGATTCGAACCCATGACGTGTTGTCTCTGATACCATCTCAAGTTGCTAACCAATACACCCAAAATGCCTAGGCATTAAAGGTGCGGAAAACTAACAACTTAACACCTTGTTCACACATCCTATGAGCTCCAATTTTTGCCAATAGAGAAGCAACCTCATTTGCAGCCCTTAAAAAAAGATAGAAGCATTTACATTGACTTGCATTAATCTTTTAATTCAATGTACTTCATTCTCCAATAAACTTCCCCTTCTTTGGTGACCCAACTAGTGGCATTTACTGAATGGACTTCCCATGACCAATACAAGAGGACCATTAAAATTTGTTACAGCTTTCTTGTATTACCAATATTTCTGCCTAAGGAGTCCCTGAACCCAACCAGCCATGATATAACCGTCAATATCCCCTCTCAGAGCAACAGCTCTGAACACCCACGCCGTAGTTTCCTCTTGAATCACTTTGTACATTAAATTTAAAACATACTGATAAAGGGGAAGTTGAGACCTAATCCTCTTCGCAAGCCCATCTTCCAAACAAGCCTCTCAATCACACCTATACTATCTATCTTTTTCTCCCATAAATTTTTTTTCTTGCAACATTACACTTTCCAACCCTTACCTAATGAAATCATATAACTCTTTTTTTTCTTCTCTTTGCTTCCCTTAAGCTTCAACTATAGTCAACTACCTTTCGTAGTGAATATGTTTGGGAATTTATCATCTTTGACTGTAGGAATTGGAAGGGATTTTCTTTCCAGAACAGTATAAGATCACTCCTGTGGGGCCCACCTAGATGCGTGCTAGTCATGGCGTGGGGGTGAAATGATCATTCTAACTCTGGATTTAAGGCCCTTAAAGTTGAAGATGTTTCAGTTGTTAGACAAGTTGTTTGTTATTGCATTAAGAAGTATCATATTGGGGTGAGTTTTATTTCATTGGCAGTGCTGAAGATCAATCATAGTGGGCTCTTGTGTTCGGTGCTGGACTGTTCTTGAAGGGTGTGTGATTGATCAGGTGGTGGTAATGATTTTTTAAGATCTTGTTATAGATTAGGGTTGGAAAAGAACGATGCTTTCCTGATCAAATACATGCCATACATATTAGCAATGATTTGGATGTCCAATGTAGGCCAACGACGGCACTAGTGAGGAAAAGTTTCTCTCTAGGTTGATGGCTCCTCAATGGAAAGGGGTAGACCGAAAAGGACATGGATGGAAGTAATAAGGATAGATCTAAAGAAGTGCAACCCAATGAGGATTTGGCCCAAGATGGACTAGAATGGCAAAACAAAATTCATTTAGCTGACCCATCATAGTTAGGACAAAGCTTTTATGATGATGTTGATGATTAGTGATGATCTGCTATGCACTATGTGCACCTCTCTGTGGACCCACTTGGATGCATGAAAACCACAGAGGTTTGGGGATGGAAAGATCTAGTTGCCCCCCACCCTTGTGAAAAATACCAGCCCCATGGCACTGATGCTTACTGTTGGATTGAAAATCCAGAAATGTGATGCCTTATAAAGCGCCATTAAAAATTGTGGGCTAAAGATCAAGGGATTAGGACTTAGGATGCTCCTATGGGTTGATATTTGCATAGGGGTCGCAGGCAACCAAATTTCTATCCCCCCACCCGCTGTTTTAATGCATCCAGGTGGGTCCCATAGGGCTTTTCCACAGTGCCTAGCGGACAATCACTATATATATATATATATATAGAGAGAGAGAGAGAGAGAGGATATTTCCTGCTTCACAGTTACCATGATTAACAATAGCGTTGGGGCACCTAGAGCGATTATTCAGTGGTAAGGATAGGTTTGGGGGAGTGGGAGGTCTATGGATTGATTAGGAGACGACCAAAAACCAGCTTGATTAAATTCAAATTGTCCAGATATCAGGGTTTCAAAAACGAGAATAAGAGAGTTATTGATAAAAATGAAATCCTACACTGGATACAGCTCGAACAAGTTTCAAATTGGGTTTGGTGTCACTTCATGCACGGAAGGGGGAAGGTCTGTGCATGAATATGGGGTGTAGCCGAAAACGGCTTCATTGGGTTTTAAAAAATATTAAGGCTTCAAAGTCAGCATGAGAGAGCTATCAAAAAATTCAAAGTAAAATCTGAGGGTGGATACAGTTTGGATATAGGCTCAGTGCCAATTTGCGCAGGCAGGTAAAATGGGATCGAGAAGGATCCACTGAGTCATTTCCCATTTCAGTCCCATGAGCAACTTCACCCGTGGTGTCATCTTCATCACACGTGTAGAACACATTTTCACTAACAGATGCTCAGATATAACAAATGTGTAAATCCTTGTGGTAATCACCTGGATGCATACCATTTAGTAGGGTATGAGATGGAGAGGTCTCATCAGTCATCATGGATTAGGACTGGGCAAAATAAGTTAGCGCCATCAAATTATCCAAACCCTTTATTTATAAGCACCTTGATTTTTTACAGTGTTTAAACTTATGCTTTTATTGTATTATCCCCATCTGGAACAGGTTTGATCGGTGTCAAAAAGGGTAGGTGCCACTCGCTGGGGCATGTGAGGGTTGGATTTGGCATACATGGGCCCCAAACGGCCTATGCATGAGAGATGTGAGGGTTGGATTTAGCATACATGGGGCCCCAAACGGCCCATGCATGAGAGAGAGAGAGAGAGAGAGAGAGAGAGAGAGAGAGAGAGAGAGAGAGATCTTCAAACAGTTTGAAATCTATTTTTATTTTATTTGCTGGTAAACATCCCTTTTTTTTTCTAAGACATTGTACGATTGCCTTTTCCTTTTACTTTGTGGGTATTGGTTTTTCCCTTCTACTATACATTTTAGGAAATATTTAAATAGCTGTCTTTTTTTCTTTTCTTTGCTTTTTTTTAATTGGCTAATACCAGTAGCAAGTTCTTTGTTTTCTTCAAGTTTCTCAATTTTCAGTTTCTCAGGGAAGCTTTGCGTACAGCCTATTGTGAAGCTACATTCTTGTTGAATGCTAATTATCTGTGAATTTCTTGTTGCTAAAATACTAATTACATTAGTACCATCATTATTTAATTTTGTGTTTGAGAACCTTATGTATGATACAGGTTTTGGATGAGTCTCTTCGTGCTACATCAGGATTTAAAGGAACGGATGAACTTATAGATGACAGATTGCTGCATACCCCATTTACTTCTGATTGCATAAGAAGTAAAAAAATTTCATCAGCTCCGTCATATGAATTAGATGGTCTAGCGGTCTCTGAAAGCAATCCCACATCATATTCATCTGGAATCAAGCAGTGGTGCGAGGCTATTGAAAAGCATCTGCCTCTAACTTTATCGCATAGCTCGCCAATGGTTGGTCAGAGTGTTGCAGAAAAAGAAAATTGCTTCATTTATTTATTAATACCATGCTTTTATTGTTTATTGACCATAAACTGATCACAGCTATTATTCTTATATAATAAATAATAACCATTTCTAGGTATTATTGGCATCACCATTAATCATTTTTTTCAAGCTCTAATTTCAGTTCTCATAATTATTTTGATGTACCATTTGATTATTGTTTGTTTTGATGTGGGTAATAAACATGCATGTGAACTCATAGGCTTGTTAAAGTAATTGACATGTTTGGTGCATTCCATGTTAAAATGTTTTCTTAAGCTGTAACTATGTTGCGTTGAGTAGCTGAGGCTTTTGTTTGTTTTTGTTGTATTCTTTCTTCTTTTAGGTAAGAGAAGACAGGATCCTCATAAAAAATGAGAAAAGTGAAGCTGTCCATATTTTAGACATAACCTTGCTATCGAGGTGACGTGAAGGTTATTGTAAGCAAGGAACATAATACCTCGTCATTAGTGATTGTAATGCACTTTTAGAGATTAGGTTGCCGTATCTATTGTAAGAAGACACTGATGCAGGCCCTAGGGTTAGGACTTGCATGGAAGTGCCGAAGCACAATCTATGCCGAAGCGCGTGTCCGAAGACACTTTAAAAGTCTCCGTAGAGACGATAAACGAGGACGCACTTCAATAGGAAAACCCAATTCAATTAATCAACTCCCTGAGAATTTCTTCTCTACAATGTTATATAAATAAGAAACATAACTTAAGGCCTAAGAAACCTAATAACCTATCTTAGGAAATAAAATAAGAATCCTAATAGAATTGGAAACTAAATCCTAATTACAACTCTTAAATAATATTAGAAATCTAATAACAAATAAAACCCAAATCTACTTAGGCCCTACACATGTGGCCTGAGGTCCATCTGCATCATTCTCCCGGCTCGGAAAGACCTCGATCTCAAGTTCGGTAAATGTCCGCCTAAGTCGAATATCAATCGAACAAACTTCCAATCCATTGGTTGAACTGTGGTTTCTGGGCACAACTTCAAGTATAACTTCTTTCGATGGCCGTAATTTGTGTAGATGTGTGAGCGAACCGTTGGATGCTTCAATTGATAAATATGCACCATCAAATCATAATATATGACTAGTTGTTGGTCATCTCCTAGTTTACTTTGTTGATCACTAAAGACAAAATTATATGAGAATTAATGCGGGGAATTTCAACAACCGATGCTTCTTCCCTAGCTGCCTGTATATCACCATTACCCATAGAAGAAATGTCTTCCTCTAGCTTCTCCGTCTGGATATCTTCTGCCACTGGTTCTTCAACACGGCGGTCCGCTATTATTTGAGGTAACTGTCAATCTTGAGACATAATTTTGCCCGGGTAAGATCGTTTAAGCATGCGCTCCACACGAATTGCTTCCCAATATGCCTAATGAATGGTCTTGCAGTCACTCATTCTCTCCACTATATCCTTTCTCAAGCCGCTTACAAAACTAATGAAATCATTCTCTTCATCATCCTCAATTCCACATGCATCTTGGAGCCTTGAAAATTAGTCAAAGTATTGCAGAATAGACAACTCTTCTTGTTTTAAATCAAGAAATTGCGTAAAATAGACTTCATTCTCAACATACCATATTCCATATTTACCCACATATTTGACTCTTTGAAGTGCATTGTGGAGTTTACTGATGGGTAATTTCATATGGGATGTATGAATGGACTGACCTTATTTTTAGATCTTCTCTCCATGAGCTTGTAGGTGAAAACGGATTTAAAATCTGAAGATGGATGAGCCCGATATCGTAAAAAGAATTCTCTGCCCAACGAGATCAAATCTGTGCCTTCGATTGCAGTTGTTGATGTCAAGATGTTGTCGACAATTCCGTATTTTTTTTTATCTTGTTATTGGGTCGGATTTGACTGGAACTGACCCGGATTTGGCAACCAGGCCCACGAACCTTAAGTCTGGCACATGTCTCAGGATCGCAAGTGGGCTCTTTGTTGCTGCCTCGGGCTTTGTGCAGAGAGGAAAGAAAAAGAAATGGTTTATGAGTTCCCTTTTCTCGTTCTCTCTCAGCTACACGAAGACAAGACGAAGGTGAGGATCTCGGTGGAACACTGCTAGCAAGGCAATGATGATCGGCGCTGGTATTCTAGTGATGGCGAACAAGGATGCTAATATCGCCTGGTGCTTGCCTGCTAGCGATAATGAAGTACAAAGGTGCTACGTACACACTTTCTTCCCTTCTGCTACTTATTGCTGCTTCTTCTGCCGCTGCTGCTGCTTCTTCTTTTTCTTCTTTTTTTAATTCTGGGATGGGGTTTTTGTGGGTGGATATGCTCCGATCGGTGACCAAAGGGTAATCGGAGCGATGTGGATATTCTCTCCCAACTGATTTAAGCCCTAGGGTTAGGGCTTGCATGGAAGTGTCGAAGCAAAATCTACACCAAAGCGCGTGTCCAAAGACACTTCAAAAGTCTCCACAGAGACAATAAACGAGGACGTGCCTCGGTGGGAAAACCCAATTCAATTAATCAACTCCCTAAGAGTTCTTCTCTAAAATGTCATATAAATAAGAAACATAACTTAGGGCCTATGAAACCTAATAACCTATCTTAGGAAATAAAATGAGAATCCTAAATGGAATTGAAAACTAAATCCTAATTACAACTCATAAAATTAGAAATCTAATAACAAATAAAACCTAAATCTACTTGGGCCCTACACATGTGGCTTGAAGTCCATCTGCATCAGGCACTTGGACTTCTTTGTTGCAGCTTGCCAAGTTTATGCAAGAAGAATTCAAATAACTAGCCCAAGTCCAATATCCTTCCCCACATGCGAGATGGTGTGATGTGAGACTACACCAAACCATCATCTTCGATGTCAACATCTGTCATGACCATGGTTCAAAATCTCGGTCTCGGTCGCGGTATCGGCCGGGCCGAAAAACCGAGATGATATCGGTATCGGTTGCGGATATCGGTCCGTCGCGGTCATCGCGGTATGAATTTTTTTTTTAATCCAAAAAAATTCGCAAAAATATCCAAAAAATCCATAATATTAGAAAATGCTGGAAAACTATATTTGTTTCCATTAATAACAACAATAAATCAAAATTTTGGTCTCCTTAAGTTATGAGTCCTGTCTGTGTCGCAGACTCGCAGTTCACTGTCTTTTTTCCAGTATTTCATATAATGCAAACATGATTGATGCTCTGCTCATGATCAATTTATTAGTGTCAAATATAAGAAGATAAAGATAACATATCGATCATCATTTAATACTAACTTAATCATCAAATAAAGTTGTGAAATTCAAGACCTTAAAGATTAGTGAATGAGATAGTGAGTTAGTGAGTGAGATAGATAAATCATAAAGCACTTGGGCATCAAAATGTTCATGGTTTACCTGAAATTAGAGGGGACTAGTGGAGACTGGAGAGTACTAGTAGAGACTAGAGAGAGACTAATGAGTGATGAGTATAAGTGTATGACAGATTGATAGCCTAATACCAAGTGGAGTGTCACCCTGGCTCGATATCATCACCATCATCATTTCTTCGGTATTGGCTAAAAAGATATGCTCTATACTGCTGTGCAGCACTAGCACTACCATATCCATAACCATATTCAGATTGTTCTTGATAAGATGATGAACTATCTTGATCCCCTGTGTCTGTGGATTGAGATGGCTGGTTGTAATCAAATGGTATGAAATCGTTATGAGGGGCATAAATAGGTCGTCGAGAAACTGGTGGGGGAAGCCTCCCTTGCTCAATTAACATTTGTTCGATAGAAATAATCGGTGTTGGTGAAGGGGGTACCCAATTAGGGTCATATGAATAACCCTTATGCTGTCCATACATGGCACCTTGTTGGCCAACATAATCCCCATGTTGTCCATACATGGCACCTTGGCCAACATAACTCCCATGATGACCGTGAGTAGCGGCGCTGACGCTACTACTACCCCCTGCCTTAGTCTGTCCAACATGTCTGACATAGCCACGGTGAGGATCTAACTCAGTAGCATGAGGAAAATGCTCAACTGTCTCATAAGTGATAGGCTCATCATCTCTATAATGGCCCTCATCCCCGGGAGAGTCAGGTGGAATTCCTGCTGATGATGAAGAAGTAGAAATACTTGACTCACTCTCTTCATCCACCTCCTTTCCCCTTGGCTCACTTGTTTTAGGTGCACGCCCCTGCTGCATTGTCAAGTTTATTTCTTCTATCCTTTCTGCAGCCCTCACTGGCTCAGACCTATCCCCAGTCAATTCCTCTATCAACTGCTCAAACTCTGGGTCTTGGTCTAACACCGGTTCTTCTTGTTCCTCCAACCATTGACCTAACACAGTATCCTCTTCTGAAAAGATATAGTCCAAATTAATTGGACAAAAATAATCCCGGTGATCTTCAAACTGTCTTCTCCTTCTATTTCTACTCCGGAGTTTGAGGTTGTAGTGAATGTAGACCAATTTATTTAGCTTTTGCATTGTCAATCTATTTCTTGGTCTTGTGTGGATAAATGAGAATGTGCTCCAGTTTCTTTCACAATTGGAAGACGATGTAGTTTGACTAAGGACTTTAATAGCAATCGTCCTTAGTGCAGGAGCACTCTCCATAATTCAACCACCATTCAGCTGAAAAAAAATAGAAATGATATTAGAGTCAATAAAAAAATAATAAGTCCTTAAATAATATAGAGATGACATTCCAATCAATACCAGGATAGGTCTGTGTCACAGCTCTCCGCGCAGTCGTCGTTCCAAAGCTTTCGGCCCGTACATCGTATATGTCAATCTAAAGATATTAACGTAGAAAAATAAATTAGAGAAATTACAATGCTATATACTTTTTTCCTTAATTATCCTACATTCCTACCTGATTAGTAGCCCAAATTGCTTCATCTGTACTCTCTGCCAATGTTTCAATTACATTTTTTAGTCCCAAACGGATTTCATTAGATATGTGTCCATCCGTAAATTGGGGATTAAAGAAGTATCCTGTAACAGTAAAACCAATGAATTTTAGTCATTGATAAATTAATATAGCGAGGACTGAGGATTGAGGAGAGAATGGAGAGTTGAATACAACAATTCAAGTATTAAAGGATATTCTTCACTTACCGGCAAGGTGTAAATCATGTTTTAATTGTCGTCCCCATCGATCGTCGATGATCTTCCAAAACTTTTTGTAATATTTACAATCTGCTTGAATAGCCAGCTTTGATCTCTCCATGGCCTCATGTAAGAAGCCCATTGTTGGCTTATCATCGCCATCAACCAATCGAAGAACCTTTATTAGGGGATCAAAAACATTTAAAACACCCTTCACATGAGGCCAAAACTTGTTGGACTCAATTGTTTTACATACTTCAACAGTAATGGGACTTGGCCTTTTTCCCCATTTTGAATTCATGAATTCATTTGATTTTATCAATCGGAGGAGTCCTTCTCTATACTTGTAAACACTTTCGATAGCATTGAAGTGGGTGGCAAATCTAGTGATGCCAGGCCGTAGTAATTCATGCTTGTCTGTATGCATTTTTATCATGGAAATGAGTCTATATGATTGATAAAAAAATTAGTGATCTTCTTTATCTTACCAATCACAAACTTCATGACTTTTCCTTTTGCAATATCTTCAAGCATTAAATCCAAGCAATGTGCTGCACATGGAGACCAAAAAATCCTTGGCCTTTGTTTCATAAGCATCATTCCTGCAGCCTTCATGTTTGCAGCATTGTCGGTAACAACTTGAACTACACAATCTGCCCCAACTTCTTCAATCACCTCATTCAATAACTTATTAATATATTTTGCATCTTGAATGTAATCAGTTGCATCAATTGATTTGATAAACACCGTGCCCATAGACGAGTAGACTAGAAAATTCAAGAGATGACGGTGTGTGATGGTCGTCCACCCATCACACATTAGTGTGCAACCTCTTTCCTTCCATGCCCATTTGAAAGTTTGCACCCAAGCCTGTAACTCTTCATACTCTTTCTCAACACAGACATGCCCAATCTCATAAGGGGTAGGTGCCTTTATACCTAGACCATGTTCTGCAGCTGCATCTAACATGGTGGTGAAATAAGGAGATGATGCCTTGTTGGGAGGAATGCCTCCATCCAAAAAAAACTTCCCAGCGGCTCTCACTAGATGTTCTCTTGCTTTACCAAGCCTGTCTTTTAATGCTTTCATAATGCTGGGCTGCTTTGATGTTGGTTTTCTATAAGCATATGGGTCAGTTGGCCCCACTTGCTGAGGTGCACGTCTAGGAGTTCTTTCAATCTCCTCAATGTCTGGATCTCGACGGGTTGTTTTTGACTAAATGCCCGACGCAAACTTGCTCCCCCAGGTTCGGA
Organism: Cinnamomum chago; assembly: GCA_038049695.1. Lineage (NCBI taxonomy): Eukaryota > Viridiplantae > Streptophyta > Magnoliopsida > Laurales > Lauraceae > Cinnamomum > Cinnamomum chago. The sequence continues at coordinate 12,324,000 of CP142456.1, forward strand.
TGACCCACCCTGCTCATATTGGCTACCTCTAGAGGCTGCTTCATATTGCATTCTTCTTCTCTCTTCTTCCTCCTGAAGTGACCTAACACTTTCTCTCCTAGCCGTCCTCATTTCCGGGTCTTCATCGTCATCATCATCGGAGAAACCGAATACTTCTTCTCTACATGCATCAAATTCCTCAGTTCTTCTTCTTTGTTGTAACACTATTTTTTTTGCCGATGCATTTAGGAGCTCCTTCATTTCAGCAGTCACATTTGGTGGCACTTTATGACATTTTATCACCTGTCCTGTTACATGCCCCAAATGTTGTTTCAATCGAGTAAAATCCCGCCATTGAGCACTCTTCCACAATAATTACATTTCACTCTTTTTTTGCTTCCAACTGCTTCACCATAGTTCCATGCCGGATCTATTTCACGTACCATCTTGTTCCTATAAAATAAGAAATTCATGCAATAGTAATACACTAATACTCTAACAACAATTATTTTTAGGAAAAGTCAAGATTTAATAAAATCATTTTCAAAAATCCTAAATATATAGATATAGCATAAAAGTATGTAGATCAATCATTTACACATCATACAATGATAATGAATCATTAAAAGAACATATTTATGAAGAAATCCCCAAAAAATGATATATTATAATTCAAATATTAAAAAATCCGAAAATAAAATAATTAAAATAAAAATCTAAATCATGTTTATGACTAAGAGTAGATGTAGATCTATCATCTACACACTATTAATAAGACTTTGGTATCACAAATATTCTAACAAGTAACAACAATTAATTTTTGGAATTTTTTTTTAATAAAATCATTTTCAGAATCCTAAATATATAAATCTAACATGAAAGTATGTAGATCAATCATTTACACATCATACAATGATCATTAATCATTAAAACAACATATTTATGATGAAATCCCCAAAAAATTATATATTATAATTCAAATATTAAAAAATCCGAAAATAAAATAATTAAAATAAAAATCTAAATCATGTTTATGACTATGAGTAGATGTAGATCTATCATCTACACACTATTAACAAGTCATTAAGCCTTTGGTATCAGAAATATCCTAACAAGTAACAAGTAACAACAATTATTTCTTGGAAAACAAAAATTAATAAAATCATTTTCAAAATCCTAAATATATAGATCTAACATAAAAGTATGTAGATCTATCATTTACACACCATACAATGATCATGAATCATTAAAACAACATATTTATGATGAAATCCCCAAAAAATGATATATTATAATTCAAATATTAAAAAATCCGAAAATAAAAAAAATTGAAAAAAAAGTTCAAAATCGTGTGTATGAGTAGATCTAGCATGAAAGTATGTAGATCTAACTTCTAAATGAAGAAAACAACACAATTACACAAGTGAGTAAGTGACAAACCTCTATGCTTCATCTATACAAAAAAAAAAAAAAAAAAAAACACATAATATGCTTTAATTTGATTTCCTCTTACCTTAGATAATATTTTCTTCAAAAAATAGAAGTGAGATTTGAGAATATGCAAGAGAGATGGTGGCTGCTGCTATGGCTGCTAGTAAGGAGTTGAGAAGAGAGGAGAAGAAGCTGAAGATGGGAGAAGAAACATAAAAATTAGGGTTCTCAAGCTTTTATATATATCTCGGCCGATATTTTCAAAATATCGCCCGAGATATTGAAAAATCCAAGATGAAGAAGAAAAAACCCGAGACCGATATCTCAGCGAGATATCGGCCCGGTATCGGCCGGTTTTTAAAACCATGGTCATGACCTAGAACTTGGGGCCCTACGGTTTCCACATCAGTACTTATAAATGTATCATGATGCATTCCTATGTTAAATAATTAAAAAAAAAAAAAAAAAAAAACTCCAATAGGAACCCAGGCAATCCTATTAAAGAAATTTTTATATAATTTAATGTCTAAATAATTAACCAACTGGACAAGTCCACTATCTTTGAATAAAATAAAACAATTACAATCTTAGATTGTTCTAACTAAAAATAAACTAGATCAATAAAAAAGGAAACTATTTCTCTTCAATGTTCTGGGTGATCCCATTCTCTCAAGTACACATGCTGAAGCCAATCTCTTGATTGTTATGAAATTCCTCATTCTCTAAACCCTGGTAACCTGGAAGGGGCAACCCAGGAGTCAGTGGATACTATGTGATAAACATTCAAATCCATTTTCATAATAAACAACACTATAAATTTGAATAACACGAGAACTAATAAATTATGCAAGTTGATCAAAGTGGCATTCCACAATCTTAACAATATCATGGTTTCGCATTCATCATTTTCACTACCTCCTCCTAACCATCTGTAGCATTGGCCAACACAGGATCATGTAACACAACTGCAAGACCACACACGGTTACCTTCAGATTCACATGTGCACATATCACAGTGACCCGTCGGTCAACAACATCATGGCAGTACCCGAGGATCAAGTGTAACGACCCGGGCCCACTACCCTCATGGGATTTCAACCCAATCTTGCCGCATGGTTTTAAAAGGCCTCATATGGAGTTAAGGCCCAGGTCACACACATATATATATCCAGGATCAGGACTAATTGTTTCCGATGTGGGACTTATGCACCACTACCTACCCAATTCTTTAAAATTTTACCCGCCCCTCTCTTTAGGTGGATGCTCGTCAGATCCAATGCCTTTCTACGAGGGGGCCACTACCCACATTATAATGTCACGCCTATGGGCCCCCTATAGAAGGGCGTTGGGTCCTGCGAGCATCCGCCTAAAGAGAGAGGGCGTGGGAAACTCTAAAGGACTGGGTATGCAGTGGTGCATAGGTCCCACATCAAAAACATGCTTGCCTTGATCTTGGGTATATGTGTGTAACCCGGCCTTAACTCCACATGAGGCCTTTTAAAACCGTGCGGCAAGAATGGGTTGAAATCCCATGACCCAAAGCGGACAATATCATGTGGACAGTGGGCCTGGGTCGTTACATCAAGTCCTCCCCCAGCTGACCCATAGTCGAACAATCCATTATCACAGCTAGCAAAGGCCAGATAACTATCCACGGCTGACACAAAGTCAGATAATTAACCATGGCTGACCCGAAGTCAGAATTGCACAATCGTTGTATGAAGGATTTCATCTCCATAAAGTGCCGGTGGTCTAGGAGTGTCCACGGGTAATTCCAACTATCTCTAAGTCCTCTCAATTTATCATAAACTTGGGTTCCAAATTGTTCCACACTCCAATGGATTACCTACAATTGGGTTGGTTTCTGAAATCAGCCCCATACGCTAAATATCCCAATTTCGTCTGCCCCTGTCCGATTCAGTATTGGTATCCGTCTATCCAAGACGTATGGGGATAATTGCATAACCATCCCTTTTATAGAAAGCAGCATAGTACATGTATGACATGCCAAAAGGCCCAAAACACTTTCAATTACAAGGATATACATAGGTCACGGCATTAACTTTGTTATGCCGGAACAATGTCAATAGGTATCATAGAATGTGTAACCAAGTAAAATCAACAGTAATATATAAATCCATACAACAATCTATTAATAGACAGATGATATAAAAGAACCCACAAAAGTTCAACACGTTAAGAGTAATAAACTATGACCAGCACTCATCCAAGTGGTTCAGCCTGGTTCCAAGGACTAAGTCTTGTGTTCAGCCATTCTGAAATTCCCGTGTTGGAGTTGGCTAGGGCTCCTTTCTTTTTAACACAACTTCAGATTTACAATATGGCAATACAACAGTCTTAGTTATGTGTGAATCTGAACATTCATTCATCAATAATTACTAACCAGACTGACATGGTGTAGACACAATCAAGAAACATTAGAAAGCAACAATTCAAGGCTCTAAAGGTTTGGCTAAACATCCTTACTAATTCCTCCAATATGGTACGTCAAATTTTTTACGGCCATGTAGGAAATTAGCAATATATATCCAGCATTGTAGATATCTAACAACCAGAGCTCTCAATTAGAAATCAGCCAAGACAGAACACAGGTATACCAGTTTCGGTTAATACTGAAATCTCAAGCTTAGGGTTCAGTCAAGGTTTCATACTCTATATACACATATATTCACAAAGATAAGGTACCAGAAACACAATTAAATCCATAAAAGGCCTGGTTCATCAGCTGACCATGACTCACACTACATGTGGGGGTTCATCCAGAGCAAAACCCTAGGCCAGGGTTTCGGCCAACACCTAGGACCCAACTGCTAGGGTTTGAATGAACTCCTCGGTTCAGATCTGATTTCTACTGGTCCAAAACTTCAAATTGGGAGTTCGGCCACAGGGTTCTCGGACTAGAACTTTCTGATCGGTTTCTATATTCTCCTACCTCATGGTCATCCATAGCAATGCAATTCAATAAAACTCAACTCTACTAAGCACTCATCACCACACAGCCATAGATCTAGTAATTAGGATTCTGGAAAACTCAGATTTAAAGAAAACATCATAGTTTTGCAATTAAATTTGAATGCTACTCACCTTGTATAGTGTACTGTCACTCTATTGATTTGGGGAATAGATAGATCATCCAAAAACACACCACTGCTGGTTCTCTTCTTCTCTTCTAGTTCTCCTTGATTCTCCACAAGAATATAAGGTTTTCTAGTTCAAGAATTAGGGCTAGGATTCTCTATTGGAGAGAGCAAGGGAAAGAGAGGGTCGATGTTGGGTTTAGGGCTAAGGGATTTCGACAAGTTAAATAAGGCCAAAAGGGGGGTGCACATAACCTAGAGTTTTAATGGGACTCAATTACCCCTTGTGGAAGTCCTCTCTTAGATGTTGTGCACACAATGTTTTAAACACTCATAGGGCCCATATCTTGTACAAAACTATTCTTATTTCTATTACAATTAGTGGGTCCTATCTCATGAATAAACTAATTCCTACTAGTTTTATCCCAATGGGTCCTACCAATTGTAACAAAGCTACAATTAAAACTAAACCCCTACAGGTCCCATAAATTAAAAGACTACTGATGAATAACTTAAGGCGTGTGGGTCGTATTGTCTTTTCTTAAACCATATTTTTAATGGCCCTCAAGTAAAGATGATTATCTAACATGTAAAGGGTCCCCATCAGGTTCCTACTTGGATTTGATAAATATGGGTTGAGCCACTGGGAGCTACCAAAAACCCCTGAAGCCATTATCTAATTAAAACACAGATTGAGCCTTGTGGGTTCCTAAGATTTCCTTATCCAAATCTGCAAAATTATGGGTCCCAAAATAATTATGCATACACATATATCAATATTCAAGAATATTCAGGGAATTAAAGATAGAAAATAATAAATAAAAATTTGGCCCCTGCACTGGGTCTGTGGTATTACAGCATCACCCCCACTTCAATCAGCTTACACAACATAGATCACATAGCTTCTTGTTTATCATGTGATAGATGAGAATTCTCTAACAACGTATTCCTTCTTCATGGAAAACCGAGATCAAGTCAGAGACCTTTTGGTTGCCATTGATAACTACAAAACTTTCCATGGGGGAGAAACTGGTACATTTCACTCGTTTTGATGGGTGTTGCATATGGTGGGCCCCTTCATTGGAGTTCTAGGTGGTCACCTGTGAGTTTGAGGAAGAGGGAGAAGAATGAGATAAAGATTCCTAAATAAGGGTAGTTTCACCTTTTTAATTTTTTTTTAAAGAAGTTGCCACACTTGTCAGTGATGGAGTGAGAGTGCTGGAAAAGGACCTTTGTGAAAGAATCATAGAAAACTTTTATACTATGTTGAAATAATCAATTCTCAATGTAAGTTTTTGAAAGTTGACTAAAAGTTTCATATATATTTTAAATTTACCCTAATGGAAAATAGCACAAATCTATTCTATTTTCCTAGGTTGTGGGCCACACCAAAATAAATGGATTTTTTTTTTCTTGGATTGGGTTTTCAAAATCAGAGGGCTTTTATGGGAAGGTACAATCTTAGGAGTTCTTCGTGCACACAAGTATACCAAGGGAGCATCACTAGGCAACCCAGCTTTTGATATTGGCAGCAGCTGGAAGGTGGTGTAAAAGGCTGTCCACTTGTGACAATATAAGGCAATAAGTCGCGTGAAGACTTCCCAGCAATTGAATCTCAATGATGTCATGAGCTCTCTACCATCTGGATTTCCCATCTCAATTGAAATGTTGATCATTCTTCCTTATGCTCTCTAGTGTTATGGAAACACGTTGGGTAGATCATAAGGTCCTTTTCTTCAAAGAATCACTGAGGGAATAATCTGGTGGGAAGGTCCTTCATTCTAGCCTACATTTTGAGTTCTTTATGACTGTTAGGTTAGTCATGGGCACCTTTCATTAGAAAAGGGAGAGCTATATGCAACAAATACCATCTGCATTTATTTGGAAACTATGGAAGGACAGCAGTAAGAAGGTTTTTGTACAAGCAGCAAGACATTTAAAAGGCCATTAAAGCTATAAAGATTAGCATTTTTGTTTGGATTGCTCTGTGTTGAGCTCGATATTATAGAGGTGAACTAGCACCCAACAGTATAATTAACTTTCTATCATAGTTTCCTCATGCCATCTATCTAGGTAAACGCGAGGAGGCACTTTACCATCTCTTTCATATCATACATATGATGTGATCAGGACCGTTTGTCACATGTACCACTAAGTTTGAAGAGATCTGGGTCCTTGTATTTTGAAAGTAGAGAGAGAGAGTGCTAGAAATGTCATTATTTTTTCTGTAACACTTGAGATATGACTAAAGAGTCTTGAGTTTCCTGTCAATCCCATTTCTCATGTACATATCTCTCTCTCATCTCTCTCTCTCTCTCTCTCTCTCTCTCTCTATGTATATATATATATAGAGAGACACACACATACAAACACATTCTATACATGGGTTCTAGATTGTAGACTGTGATTCCTATTTGTTCAGAAGGTAATTTTCATGTATACTTCATTTGGCTCATTGAACATTCAGCTTGTGATCTAAAAACTCACTTGAAATCAAACCATGTCGTTTATTTGTGAGGCTGGGCCTTGACAAACACAGATGTTTATAGGGTACTGTAAGACACCAAATATATATGATACTCTATTCAAACTAATTTTGTACTTGTGTCTCGTTATTTTATTTATGAGTCTCGATCCTCTTGAGTCTCTGACTTGGAGAATTCCTACTGAAAACTCAAGCTGTTAAAAAGAATTCCCGCAGTGCGTATGAGAATGTCAAGGATGCATGGATTTGTCTTTGGGTTCATCAAAAAGAGTGTTGATGGGCGTTCCTTATGGTGGGGCCTTTCATTGGAGCTTTAGGTGGTCACTGGTGGGTTTGGAGAGGAAAAAGAGATAAAAACTTTGTTTACTCTTGAGCAAGGGTATTTTTGTCATTTTGATTTTTTTTATTTTTAAAAAAAGAAGTTGCCAGTGGTGGGGAGAGAGTACCAGAGAGGATGTTTATGAAAGAATCCAAGAAACTTTTATACTATTTTGAAATAGTCAATTCTTAATTTACTTTTTTGAAAATTAGCCTAAAGTTTCATCCTTTTTTTGGAATTTACCCTTTCCATTATAGCAATGTACCTCACTGTAGCTCGGATGTAAGTTGTGACTGTATATCAATATAAACAATTTCATTCTTCCTTTTATTTTGCATATTTAAATTAGTTGTTCCATCACTTATGGTTGAGCTTTGTTTTTCAGGTAAGGGCAGCTTCAGTTACCTGTTTTGCGGGTATAACATCCTCTGTCTACTTCTCACTAACGGAGGAGAAACAGGACCTCATACTTTCTTCTGCTGTAAGTTTGATTGCATTCTGCTTCTATCTGCAAACTTTACATACAAAACAGAACATCTAGTATAATTAGTTTGTATTGGTTCTTGTAAATCTTTTGTAGATTAATGCAGCTTTGAATGATGAGGTCCCATCGGTCAGGTCTGCTGCTTGTCGAGCCATTGGCGTCATTTCATGTTTTCCACAAATTTTCAGCAGGTGATTCTAACGGTATTAGTTTGGTATACCGTCGTGATAAACTCATTCTCATGAAAGCCAGTGAATTTTCAATTTGAAGCTGCATTTCTAGTTATTATTTATTTACATCTACACATTGGGTTGAGAAACGCTGACAAAATTTCCGTCCTACAGTGCAGAAATTCTGGATAAGTTTATCCGTGCTGCTGAGATTAACACACATAATCATTTAATCTCGGTATTTTCTTTATTTCATAATGGGTTATTCTCTTCCTATATGTTTATTATTAATTTCGTTAGTCTTTGAAACTCCAAAATGTATTCATTTTTCCATGGCTACTTTGTTCAGGTTAGAATAACAGCCTCTTGGGCTTTGGCAAATATATGTGATTCTCTTCGTCATGGAGCTACTGAGTTAAATTTGGAGAGTAGTTCTTCAGGTATCTGCAATGGCCTTTGGATTGGTTTTACTGGTAACATGTTTATTCTGCCAATTGATTTGTATCAATTCTGTTGTATGTTAACAATTATAGGTCTGAATACAATTCGTAATGCAGTCTTCATTTTAGCCGACAGTGCATTAAGATTAACCAAGGATGGTGACAAGGTAAGAGATTGATGGCCCTTAAACCCCAGGTTCAACTGCAATCAGAATCAATAATATTTGTACTTGCTGCCATCGTACTTTTCTCTGTTGCATTCTGTCAAAAAAAAAAATTCCTATTTTAAATAGCTCAAGGCCCGTAGTTTAGGATGATGCAAGGGGAAAGCTGCTCCCTTTGTAGCAAGGAATTTGCCTCTGAAATATTTCCCCTGGGGAGATGTTTGAGATTGTAGAACCCTAGCTCATATATATAACTAGTTTTGGATGATTGTAAATTTTAGAATGTTTTGTATGTTTGGCATTGACTTTTGTTGAGAATCCATTAAGATTTAAGAGAGCCCATGTCACGACCCAAATTCCGGGGCCCTGTCGGATATCCGGATCGTGATAACTTGGCAATGTATACATTCATTTATCAAATTATTCGCATAAGAGATTTGGCATATAAATCAATTATAATTCCAATTAATTTAAATAAAGTCAAACAATATCAAAATCTCTGAATAATCCAAATCCCTATGTTCTGAAAAAATAATGTACTAATCATTAAATCAAATTCTAAACAAAACTAAATCTTCTGCCACTCATATAATTATTTCTCGTTTTCTCTCTCTTCAGCCACGCATGCCAAACTCTACGTGCTGAGCGTCATCCTGATTTACCCCACCCGCAGTAAGATTACCTGAAGGGGGCAACACAACATCAGTATTACTGGTGAATGAATATTCCTAATTACATAAGCAGCATAAAACATAATATTACATGATTTAACATAATTGAATCAATATATATTAAATGCACAATGATACATCCATAAATATATTTCCGTGCCCATGCACCTTACCACGCCTCAAAGGCTTATTGTATATATGTATACCGGTCCTTATGACCATGTCTCATCGGACACGTCCCCTATGGACCAGCCGCTATAATGGCTCAGACACTAAGTCCAACATCCCCTGTCCGGGATCTCATCACCTCATATCAACCACAACTCACTATTATTATCAATCTTTCTCATATAAATATCAATAGAGTGGGCCCCACCCTTACTAAGCTCATGGTTTATTGCCCCACTCAATTCAAAACGGTTATAATCATAATAGGGTGGTTCCACACCATAAACAAACATAATATGCAGTAATTAACATAATGCATCAAATTAATCACAGTAACTATAATCATCATTAAATTAATCATCTCACTTTAATTTATCTATATAATAACTTTATGACATTATCAGTTACTCATCCTGGGCCAACTCAACCATATTCACTCTCAAACCCATGAACAGAGCCCAGTAATGGGGTTGTCCACGCCTGTAGCTTCACACCTTAACATCCAGTGGGCCCCACTTATCAAATGCATGATCAGCCAACTAGGGGTTGGTCAACCACTGCTCCACTAACATTCTCACGGATCTGATCCCTCATCAGATCAGGTGATGGGGTCCACAAACCACAAACGGAATTCCCTGTTTTCCTACACCCAGTCACGCCATAATGGATTGAATCCATTGCTCTGTGGGTCCCACTGATCACAACCCCAGATGCCCACTACCCTATGGTCGCCCAAGGGTTCTCTAATGGATGTGTGGTCCTGATCTCAGATCAGGTGAGCCCAGTGGTTCCACAACCACTGTCGACCAGAACTATACCTCTTCCCCCATTCACGCCTCTGCAATATGGTTCACAGAGATGGTGACTCAAGTGGGGCCCAACCTCTATGGGTCCAAGTCCATCTTGATCGACCAGCAGTACCCTACCAGATCTCTAAACCTGATCTGGGGTCAGGTGGGCCATGGGGTCCCACAACCCTTAAATGTCAGATTATTGCTTATCGTCTATCTCTGTTATCCATCAGATTTTCAAATCTGTTTCATACTCCTGCAACCCAATCTGTTAGCATCATTCTCTCATCTAATTACATGAGATTCAACCTATCTTGTAATACAGAATATAGTTTAACAGATCTTCTTTATATCGAGTACTCCTAACATATAACTTCTTACCAGCAGCTTTTCTCAATACAGAATATCCAAATCACAACACAGTATCAATCATCCAAATTGATCTACTAGTTAACTAGGAAGATCCACTCACCTTTGATACGTGTTCGTAGCTCTTGCGATGTGTGGATTCGAATAGGACATCAATCACTCTTCTTCTCCTTCTCCTAGATTGCAACCACCAACTCTCTCTCATAATCTTTTCTAAAAGAATGCAATAACTACTGCTGGTTACTTGAATATATAAAGAGAAGGCAAGTCTCCTAATCCTAATATATCTCCTATTTCCCCTACTATACTTGTTATACAAGTATACAACTCCAGTCCCAAACAAACGTGGGACACTTTCCAAATTTCAAATTCCATAATAAGTATTACTACTAATTCATAAAAGAGAACCACTAAAGTCTACCTGGGCCAGACTAATCCTGGCCCATAATGCAGGATATTACATACTCCCCTCCTTCGGAAATTTGGTCCTCCAAATTTAAAACATACCTGTGGTGAAAAGATGCGGATACTTCTTTCGGACCTCGTCCTCGATTTCCCATGTAGCTTCATTTGAATCCTGATGTGTCCAGAGCACCTTGACTAGTCGGACTGTTCGTCTCCGCAACACCCTCTCCTTGGTGTCTATAATTGCAACAGGGCTCTCCTCATAGGATAAATCTGGCTGTAAGTTCATTGGTTCGAAATCTAACACATGAGACGGGTCTGGTTCATACTTTTTCAACATGGATACATGAAACACCTTATGAACTCCAGCTAATTGCGGTGGTAGTTCCAATTCGTAAGCGTTCCCATCGCTCACCCGCCCTGAAATTTTGAATGGTCCAATGTATCTCGGACTTAGCTTTCCTTTCTTACCGAATCGCATCACTCCCTTCGTCGGAGAGACTTTGAGGAATACCGAGTCACCGACCAAAAATTCTAATTCCCGTCGGCGTTTGTCTGCATAGCTCTTTTGGCGACTCTGAGCAGTCTTCAATCTGTCACGGATTTTCTTAATATTCTCAGTAGAGGTCTGCACCCATTCAGGGCCTAAAATCCGCCTATCGCCCACTTCTTCCCAACAAATTGGAGAGCGGCAACTCCTGCCGTACAGGGCCTCGAAAGGAGCCATCTGAATACTCGAATGATAGCTATTGTTATAAGCAAACTCTGCCAGCGGTAACTGCTCGTCCCAACTGTCACTGAAATCTATAGCACAAGCGCGAAGCATGTCTTCTAGAGTTTGATTTGTCCTTTCCGTCTGTCCATCAGTCTGAGGATGATATGCCGTGCTAAAATTCAGTTTCGTACCCATAGCCTTCTGTAAGCTCTTCCAAAACTGTGAAACAAATCTGGTATCTCTGTCTGATACAATCGATGCTGGAACGCCATGCAACCTTACAATCTCCCGAACATATGTTTTGGCCAGGTGCTCCATGGTAGTTCTTCCTTTTAACGGTATGAAGTGTGCTGACTTGGTCAATCGATCCACAATTACCCAGATTATTTCATTTTGCCTTGAGGTCCTGGGAAATCCTGAAATGAAGTCCATAGTGATATGTTCCCATTTCCATTCTGGGATAGGTAATGGCTGCAGCAATCCCCCCGGCTTCCTATGATCAGCCTTCACTTGTTGACAAGTAAAACACCGTCCAACAAACTCAGTAACATCATTTTTCATACCGATCCACCAAAATCTAATTTTTAAGTTCTGATACATCTTGGTACTCCCCGGATGGATGGTATATTTGGTGTGATGTGCTTCTTTCAAAATTTCATCTTTGATTTCCAGATTACTTGGGACACAAAGTCTGCCTCGAAAGTATAACACGCCATTAACAACGGAGAAGTCCGGTTTATTATCCAGCTTGTCGAAAATTTCCATTAGAGCCTTGTCATCTCGTTGATGTTCTTTAATTCTCTGAATTAATTCCGGTTGAACCTTGAAACTTCCCAATAGTACTTTTTCACCAATAGGCCGTAAATTTACATCCAAGTCCTTGATCTCTTCAAGTAGTCGCCACTCAGCAGTAAGACAAGCCATCTGTGCTGATTTTCTACTTAAGGCGTCGGCTACAACATTCGCTTTTCCTGGATGATAAATTATAGAGAAATTATAATCTTTCAAGAATTCCATCCATCTTCGTTGGCGCAAGTTCAATTCTTTCTGAGAAAATACGTACTTGAGGCTCTTGTGGTCTGTATAAACTTCAAATTCTTCACCATAAAGGTAGTGTCTCCAAATTTTCAATGCAAAAACTACAGCTGCCAACTCAAGGTCGTGCGTAGCATAATTTTGTTCATGAACCTTTAGCTGTCTAGAAGCATACGCAATCACCTTTCCATGCTGCATGAGAACACACCCTAACCCTTGCAACGACGCATCACAGTAGATAACAAATCCTCCACTCCCAGCCGGAAGGGCGAGTATTGGTGCCGACGTCAGTTTACCTTTCAATGTTCTGAAGCTACTCTCACATTTCTCGTCCCAAGTGAACGGAACATCCTTCCTTGTGAGTCTGGTCAATGGTCCAGCAATCGTAGAAAATCCTTGCACGAACCTCCGATAATAACCCGCCAGGCCTAAGAAGCTCCGAACTTCTGAAACATTTGAAGGTCGCTTCCAATTCATAACCGCTTCTATTTTTGTAGGGTCTACCGACAATCCATCTCCGGAAATAATGTGCCCCAAAAAGGTGACTTGCTCTAACCAGAAATCACACTTACTCAACTTGGCATAAAGCTGGTTGTCCTTCAAGAGCTGCAAGGAGGTACGCAAATGCTCGCCATGTTCCTGCCTTTCTTTAGAGTAGATGAGGATATCATCGATAAAGACCACCACAAATTTATCCAAATAGGGTTGAAAAACTTGGTTCATCAATGCCATAAAGGCAGCTGGCGCATTGGTCAATCCGAAAGGCATGACTAGAAACTCGTAATGACCATACCGTGTCCGAAACGCTGTCTTGGGAATGTCTTCCTCCCTTACTCTCAGCTGATGGTAGCCGGACCTTAGATCTATCTTGGAAAAGTATTTCGCTCCTTGCAATTGGTCAAACAGTTCATCAATGCGAGGCAGAGGGTACTTATTCTTGATGGTCACTTGATTTAACTGCCTATAATCAATGCACATTCTCAAGGTTCCATCCTTCTTCTTTACGAACAACACCGGTGCTCCCCATGGGGACACACTAGGCCTGATGAGTCCTTTGTCCAATAGTTCTTCCAATTGATCCTTGAGTTCCTTCAATTCTGCTGGAGCCATTCGATAGGGTGCTTTGGAAATCGGGGCTGTACCCGGCATTATATCAATGGTAAAATCGACCTCCCGAAGTGGGGGCAATCCAGGCAAGTCATCCAGAAATACGTCAGGGAATTCCCTAACAACGGGAATATTTTCTATACTTAGTTTTGGCTTATCCTCTGAAATGAAGGCTAAAAAGCCTTTGCACCCATTCCTCAGTAACTCGCCAGCTTTGATGGCTGAGATAACCATTGACCGAACATGTCTCCTTTTTCCCACCAAATTGACATGAGTAAATCCCTCTAGGTTAAATCGAACTACTTTGTTAAAGCAGTCTAAAATAGCCCGATACCTAGTAAGCCAGTCCATACCCAGTATAACATCAAAGTCGTTCATACGTAACAGTACCAGGTCAGCCGGCATCAAGGCTTGCCCAATCGTTATCATGCAATCATAAAATATGGTTCGAGTGCATATTTGATCACCCGTGGGTGTAGACACCACTAATGCATTAGTCAAAAATGAGGGGAAATTTTCTATCTTGGCAGCAAAAGTATGTGAGATGAAAGAATGGGTTGAACCCGAATCAAATAAAGTACTAGCTTCATAATTGGAAATTAAGACCATACCCTCGACTACGTGGTTGGCTGCTTCAGCATCATGGTGTGTCATGGCAAAGAGCCTTCCATTCTGCTGCTGTCCCGTCTGATTCCCTCCCTGGTTATTCCTGCCAGGGTTGTACTGCTGTCCTTGGGGTGGGTTCTGCTGATTTCCACGGGGCTGATGTGTCTGATTCTGATAATAATGTTGGTTTTGTGGACGCTCTCGACCCTGCTGATTTTGCGGAGGTGCTTGTCCTTGTGTCTGGATTTGATTCCTCCCCTGCTTAGTAGGGCAGTCCTTGACTTGGTGCCCTTCTTGACCACAACCATAACATCCACCTTTCCGTTTGGCTTGATTTCTCTCCCTGACCTCTGGACAGTCTTTTACCTTATGACCTCCTTTTCCACACCCAAAGCACACTCCAGCTCTTTTCCGACATTGGTTTGTTTCATGTGATCCTCCGCAATGATTGCAGACCGGCTTGGCTCCAGTTTTCTGTTTCTTATTGGGGAACTGGTGCTTGAAGTTGTCTGTTTTTCCTTCAGTGGACGTCATTTGAGTCTGCCTCCTTATGTCTTCGATGGCTTCTTCGGACACGAAAGCTTTTCTCAAAGCTTCTGCATAAGTCTTTGGTTCATGCAGCTTCACGTCCTTTTTAATGTCTGGTCTAAGACCGTTCACGAATCGTTCCATCCTTTCTCCTTCTGTAGCCACCAATATTTCAGCAAAATGTGACAGCTCTGTAAACTTAAGGGCGTACTTGGCTACCGTCAAATTTCCCTGCACCAAAGTTTCAAACTCTCTCCTCTTCTGAGCCCTAATATGATCCGGTATAAACTTCTTGATAAACTCCCGTTTGAAGAAGGTCCAAGTAATCTCTGTTTCTTGTCCATTGAATGTCCTCTTGGCTGCCTTCCACCATTCTTTCGCATCACCTTCTAATTTAAATGCCGCTAGTAAGGCCTTTTGATGCTCTGTACATCCCATAACCTCAAAGATGCCTTCCATGTGTTCAGCCCATTTATTTGCATCCCAAGGATTAGTTGTTTCTTCAAAGCTCTTGGGGCGAAATTCATTGAACCTTTTATATAAGGTATCTCTTTCACGATTCCTACCCCCAATAATGCTACCTTCACCAAAACCATCTCTGTTGTTGCTTTGTCCCTCGCCATTCTCACTTTGATGGTGATGAATAGCGGAGATCTGTTCTTGAACCTGTGTATACGCTTTCATAAAGCTTTCAAACATTTGCCGAGCGTACTCCGGCATCTCCATAGTTCCATTGTTTGGTTGAACATTGTTGTTCACATTCTCATTCCCAGTAACATTGTCCATCGTCTTATTCCTTCTGCAGAAGAAAGAATTTGTGAGCTAAAAGATCATTAACAGTGTACTTTACATAATCTCTACCATTGACAACCCCAACGTCCTCACCACGTGACCTATGGGTTGCTAATTCTTTTAATTTCCCAAAACCTTATGCTCTGATACCACTTTGTCACGACCCAAATTCCGGGGCCCTGTCGGATATCCGGATCGTGATAACTTGGCAATGTATACATTCATTTATCAAATTATTCGCATAAGAGATTTGGCATATAAATCAATTATAATTCCAATTAATTTAAATAAAGTCAAACAATATCAAAATCTCTGAATAATCCAAATCCCTATGTTCTGAAAAAATAATGTACTAATCATTAAATCAAATTCTAAACAAAACTAAATCTTCTGCCACTCATATAATTATTTCTCGTTTTCTCTCTCTTCAGCCACGCATGCCAAACTCTACGTGCTGAGCGTCATCCTGATTTACCCCACCCACAGTAAGATTACCTGAAGGGGGCAACACAACATCAGTATTACTGGTGAATGAATATTCCTAATTACATAAGCAGCATAAAACATAATATTACATGATTTAACATAATTGAATCAATATATATTAAATGCACAATGATACATCCATAAATATATTTCCGTGCCCATGCACCTTACCACGCCTCAAAGGCTTATTGTATATATGTATACCGGTCCTTATGACCATGTCTCATCGGACACGTCCCCTATGGACCAGCCGCTATAATGGCTCAGACACTAAGTCCAACATCCCCTGTCCGGGATCTCATCACCTCATATCAACCACAACTCACTATTATTATCAATCTTTCTCATATAAATATCAATAGAGTGGGCCCCACCCTTACTAAGCTCATGGTTTATTGCCCCACTCAATTCAAAACGGTTATAATCATAATAGGGTGGTTCCACACCATAAACAAACATAATATGCAGTAATTAACATAATGCATCAAATTAATCACAGTAACTATAATCATCATTAAATTAATCATCTCACTTTAATTTATCTATATAATAACTTTATGACATTATCAGTTACTCATCCTGGGCCAACTCAACCATATTCACTCTCAAACCCATGAACAGAGCCCAGTAATGGGGTTGTCCACGCCTGTAGCTTCACACCTTAACATCCAGTGGGCCCCACTTATCAAATGCATGATCAGCCAACTAGGGGTTGGTCAACCACTGCTCCACTAACATTCTCACGGATCTGATCCCTCATCAGATCAGGTGATGGGGTCCACAAACCACAAACGGAATTCCCTGTTTTCCTACACCCAGTCACGCCATAATGGATTGAATCCATTGCTCTGTGGGTCCCACTGATCACAACCCCAGATGCCCACTACCCTATGGTCGCCCAAGGGTTCTCTAATGGATGTGTGGTCCTGATCTCAGATCAGGTGAGCCCAGTGGTTCCACAACCACTGTCGACCAGAACTATACCTCTTCCCCCATTCACGCCTCTGCAATATGGTTCACAGAGATGGTGACTCAAGTGGGGCCCAACCTCTATGGGTCCAAGTCCATCTTGATCGACCAGCAGTACCCTACCAGATCTCTAAACCTGATCTGGGGTCAGGTGGGCCATGGGGTCCCACAACCCTTAAATGTCAGATTATTGCTTATCGTCTATCTCTGTTATCCATCAGATTTTCAAATCTGTTTCATACTCCTGCAACCCAATCTGTTAGCATCATTCTCTCATCTAATTACATGAGATTCAACCTATCTTGTAATACAGAATATAGTTTAACAGATCTTCTTTATATCGAGTACTCCTAACATATAACTTCTTACCAGCAGCTTTTCTCAATACAGAATATCCAAATCACAACACAGTATCAATCATCCAAATTGATCTACTAGTTAACTAGGAAGATCCACTCACCTTTGATACGTGTTCGTAGCTCTTGCGATGTGTGGATTCGAATAGGACATCAATCACTCTTCTTCTCCTTCTCCTAGATTGCAACCACCAACTCTCTCTCATAATCTTTTCTAAAAGAATGCAATAACTACTGCTGGTTACTTGAATATATAAAGAGAAGGCAAGTCTCCTAATCCTAATATATCTCCTATTTCCCCTACTATACTTGTTATACAAGTATACAACTCCAGTCCCAAACAAACGTGGGACACTTTCCAAATTTCAAATTCCATAATAAGTATTACTACTAATTCATAAAAGAGAACCACTAAAGTCTACCTGGGCCAGACTAATCCTGGCCCATAATGCAGGATATTACATACTCCCCTCCTTCGGAAATTTGGTCCTCCAAATTTAAAACATACCTGTGGTGAAAAGATGCGGATACTTCTTTCGGACCTCGTCCTCGATTTCCCATGTAGCTTCATTTGAATCCTGATGTGTCCAGAGCACCTTGACTAGTCGGACTGTTCGTCTCCGCAACACCCTCTCCTTGGTGTCTATAATTGCAACAGGGCTCTCCTCATAGGATAAATCTGGCTGTAAGTTCATTGGTTCGAAATCTAACACATGAGACGGGTCTGGTTCATACTTTTTCAACATGGATACATGAAACACCTTATGAACTCCAGCTAATTGCGGTGGTAGTTCCAATTCGTAAGCGTTCCCATCGCTCACCCGCCCTGAAATTTTGAATGGTCCAATGTATCTCGGACTTAGCTTTCCTTTCTTACCGAATCGCATCACTCCCTTCGTCGGAGAGACTTTGAGGAATACCGAGTCACCGACCAAAAATTCTAATTCCCGTCGGCGTTTGTCTGCATAGCTCTTTTGGCGACTCTGAGCAGTCTTCAATCTGTCACGGATTTTCTTAATATTCTCAGTAGAGGTCTGCACCCATTCAGGGCCTAAAATCCGCCTATCGCCCACTTCTTCCCAACAAATTGGAGAGCGGCAACTCCTGCCGTACAGGGCCTCGAAAGGAGCCATCTGAATACTCGAATGATAGCTATTGTTATAAGCAAACTCTGCCAGCGGTAACTGCTCGTCCCAACTGTCACTGAAATCTATAGCACAAGCGCGAAGCATGTCTTCTAGAGTTTGATTTGTCCTTTCCGTCTGTCCATCAGTCTGAGGATGATATGCCGTGCTAAAATTCAGTTTCGTACCCATAGCCTTCTGTAAGCTCTTCCAAAACTGTGAAACAAATCTGGTATCTCTGTCTGATACAATCGATGCTGGAACGCCATGCAACCTTACAATCTCCCGAACATATGTTTTGGCCAGGTGCTCCATGGTAGTTCTTCCTTTTAACGGTATGAAGTGTGCTGACTTGGTCAATCGATCCACAATTACCCAGATTATTTCATTTTGCCTTGAGGTCCTGGGAAATCCTGAAATGAAGTCCATAGTGATATGTTCCCATTTCCATTCTGGGATAGGTAATGGCTGCAGCAATCCCCCCGGCTTCCTATGATCAGCCTTCACTTGTTGACAAGTAAAACACCGTCCAACAAACTCAGTAACATCATTTTTCATACCGATCCACCAAAATCTAATTTTTAAGTTCTGATACATCTTGGTACTCCCCGGATGGATGGTATATTTGGTGTGATGTGCTTCTTTCAAAATTTCATCTTTGATTTCCAGATTACTTGGGACACAAAGTCTGCCTCGAAAGTATAACACGCCATTAACAACGGAGAAGTCCGGTTTATTATCCAGCTTGTCGAAAATTTCCATTAGAGCCTTGTCATCTCGTTGATGTTCTTTAATTCTCTGAATTAATTCCGGTTGAACCTTGAAACTTCCCAATAGTACTTTTTCACCAATAGGCCGTAAATTTACATCCAAGTCCTTGATCTCTTCAAGTAGTCGCCACTCAGCAGTAAGACAAGCCATCTGTGCTGATTTTCTACTTAAGGCGTCGGCTACAACATTCGCTTTTCCTGGATGATAAATTATAGAGAAATTATAATCTTTCAAGAATTCCATCCATCTTCGTTGGCGCAAGTTCAATTCTTTCTGAGAAAATACGTACTTGAGGCTCTTGTGGTCTGTATAAACTTCAAATTCTTCACCATAAAGGTAGTGTCTCCAAATTTTCAATGCAAAAACTACAGCTGCCAACTCAAGGTCGTGCGTAGCATAATTTTGTTCATGAACCTTTAGCTGTCTAGAAGCATACGCAATCACCTTTCCATGCTGCATGAGAACACACCCTAACCCTTGCAACGACGCATCACAGTAGATAACAAATCCTCCACTCCCAGCCGGAAGGGCGAGTATTGGTGCCGACGTCAGTTTACCTTTCAATGTTCTGAAGCTACTCTCACATTTCTCGTCCCAAGTGAACGGAACATCCTTCCTTGTGAGTCTGGTCAATGGTCCAGCAATCGTAGAAAATCCTTGCACGAACCTCCGATAATAACCCGCCAGGCCTAAGAAGCTCCGAACTTCTGAAACATTTGAAGGTCGCTTCCAATTCATAACCGCTTCTATTTTTGTAGGGTCTACCGACAATCCATCTCCGGAAATAATGTGCCCCAAAAAGGTGACTTGCTCTAACCAGAAATCACACTTACTCAACTTGGCATAAAGCTGGTTGTCCTTCAAGAGCTGCAAGGAGGTACGCAAATGCTCGCCATGTTCCTGCCTTTCTTTAGAGTAGATGAGGATATCATCGATAAAGACCACCACAAATTTATCCAAATAGGGTTGAAAAACTTGGTTCATCAATGCCATAAAGGCAGCTGGCGCATTGGTCAATCCGAAAGGCATGACTAGAAACTCGTAATGACCATACCGTGTCCGAAACGCTGTCTTGGGAATGTCTTCCTCCCTTACTCTCAGCTGATGGTAGCCGGACCTTAGATCTATCTTGGAAAAGTATTTCGCTCCTTGCAATTGGTCAAACAGTTCATCAATGCGAGGCAGAGGGTACTTATTCTTGATGGTCACTTGATTTAACTGCCTATAATCAATGCACATTCTCAAGGTTCCATCCTTCTTCTTTACGAACAACACCGGTGCTCCCCATGGGGACACACTAGGCCTGATGAGTCCTTTGTCCAATAGTTCTTCCAATTGATCCTTGAGTTCCTTCAATTCTGCTGGAGCCATTCGATAGGGTGCTTTGGAAATCGGGGCTGTACCCGGCATTATATCAATGGTAAAATCGACCTCCCGAAGTGGGGGCAATCCAGGCAAGTCATCCAGAAATACGTCAGGGAATTCCCTAACAACGGGAATATTTTCTATACTTAGTTTTGGCTTATCCTCTGAAATGAAGGCTAAAAAGCCTTTGCACCCATTCCTCAGTAACTCGCCAGCTTTGATGGCTGAGATAACCATTGACCGAACATGTCTCCTTTTTCCCACCAAATTGACATGAGTAAATCCCTCTAGGTTAAATCGAACTACTTTGTTAAAGCAGTCTAAAATAGCCCGATACCTAGTAAGCCAGTCCATACCCAGTATAACATCAAAGTCGTTCATACGTAACAGTACCAGGTCAGCCGGCATCAAGGCTTGCCCAATCGTTATCATGCAATCATAAAATATGGTTCGAGTGCATATTTGATCACCCGTGGGTGTAGACACCACTAATGCATTAGTCAAAAATGAGGGGAAATTTTCTATCTTGGCAGCAAAAGTATGTGAGATGAAAGAATGGGTTGAACCCGAATCAAATAAAGTACTAGCTTCATAATTGGAAATTAAGACCATACCCTCGACTACGTGGTTGGCTGCTTCAGCATCATGGTGTGTCATGGCAAAGAGCCTTCCATTCTGCTGCTGTCCCGTCTGATTCCCTCCCTGGTTATTCCTGCCAGGGTTGTACTGCTGTCCTTGGGGTGGGTTCTGCTGATTTCCACGGGGCTGATGTGTCTGATTCTGATAATAATGTTGGTTTTGTGGACGCTCTCGACCCTGCTGATTTTGCGGAGGTGCTTGTCCTTGTGTCTGGATTTGATTCCTCCCCTGCTTAGTAGGGCAGTCCTTGACTTGGTGCCCTTCTTGACCACAACCATAACATCCACCTTTCCGTTTGGCTTGATTTCTCTCCCTGACCTCTGGACAGTCTTTTACCTTATGACCTCCTTTTCCACACCCAAAGCACACTCCAGCTCTTTTCCGACATTGGTTTGTTTCATGTGATCCTCCGCAATGATTGCAGACCGGCTTGGCTCCAGTTTTCTGTTTCTTATTGGGGAACTGGTGCTTGAAGTTGTCTGTTTTTCCTTCAGTGGACGTCATTTGAGTCTGCCTCCTTATGTCTTCGATGGCTTCTTCGGACACGAAAGCTTTTCTCAAAGCTTCTGCATAAGTCTTTGGTTCATGCAGCTTCACGTCCTTTTTAATGTCTGGTCTAAGACCGTTCACGAATCGTTCCATCCTTTCTCCTTCTGTAGCCACCAATATTTCAGCAAAATGTGACAGCTCTGTAAACTTAAGGGCGTACTTGGCTACCGTCAAATTTCCCTGCACCAAAGTTTCAAACTCTCTCCTCTTCTGAGCCCTAATATGATCCGGTATAAACTTCTTGATAAACTCCCGTTTGAAGAAGGTCCAAGTAATCTCTGTTTCTTGTCCATTGAATGTCCTCTTGGCTGCCTTCCACCATTCTTTCGCATCACCTTCTAAT
Organism: Cinnamomum chago; assembly: GCA_038049695.1. Classification (NCBI taxonomy): domain Eukaryota; kingdom Viridiplantae; phylum Streptophyta; class Magnoliopsida; order Laurales; family Lauraceae; genus Cinnamomum; species Cinnamomum chago. The sequence goes on from CP142456.1 coordinate 12,346,359, forward strand.
TTAAATGCCGCTAGTAAGGCCTTTTGATGCTCTGTACATCCCATAACCTCAAAGATGCCTTCCATGTGTTCAGCCCATTTATTTGCATCCCAAGGATTAGTTGTTTCTTCAAAGCTCTTGGGGCGAAATTCATTGAACCTTTTATATAAGGTATCTCTTTCACGATTCCTACCCCCAATAATGCTACCTTCACCAAAACCATCTCTGTTGTTGCTTTGTCCCTCGCCATTCTCACTTTGATGGTGATGAATAGCGGAGATCTGTTCTTGAACCTGTGTATACGCTTTCATAAAGCTTTCAAACATTTGCCGAGCGTACTCCGGCATCTCCATAGTTCCATTGTTTGGTTGAACATTGTTGTTCACATTCTCATTCCCAGTAACATTGTCCATCGTCTTATTCCTTCTGCAGAAGAAAGAATTTGTGAGCTAAAAGATCATTAACAGTGTACTTTACATAATCTCTACCATTGACAACCCCAACGTCCTCACCACGTGACCTATGGGTTGCTAATTCTTTTAATTTCCCAAAACCTTATGCTCTGATACCACTTTGTCACGACCCAAATTCCGGGGCCCTGTCGGATATCCGGATCGTGATAACTTGGCAATGTATACATTCATTTATCAAATTATTCGCATAAGAGATTTGGCATATAAATCAATTATAATTCCAATTAATTTAAATAAAGTCAAACAATATCAAAATCTCTGAATAATCCAAATCCCTATGTTCTGAAAAAATAATGTACTAATCATTAAATCAAATTCTAAACAAAACTAAATCTTCTGCCACTCATATAATTATTTCTCGTTTTCTCTCTCTTCAGCCACGCATGCCAAACTCTACGTGCTGAGCGTCATCCTGATTTACCCCACCCACAGTAAGATTACCTGAAGGGGGCAACACAACATCAGTATTACTGGTGAATGAATATTCCTAATTACATAAGCAGCATAAAACATAATATTACATGATTTAACATAATTGAATCAATATATATTAAATGCACAATGATACATCCATAAATATATTTCCGTGCCCATGCACCTTACCACGCCTCAAAGGCTTATTGTATATATGTATACCGGTCCTTATGACCATGTCTCATCGGACACGTCCCCTATGGACCAGCCGCTATAATGGCTCAGACACTAAGTCCAACATCCCCTGTCCGGGATCTCATCACCTCATATCAACCACAACTCACTATTATTATCAATCTTTCTCATATAAATATCAATAGAGTGGGCCCCACCCTTACTAAGCTCATGGTTTATTGCCCCACTCAATTCAAAACGGTTATAATCATAATAGGGTGGTTCCACACCATAAACAAACATAATATGCAGTAATTAACATAATGCATCAAATTAATCACAGTAACTATAATCATCATTAAATTAATCATCTCACTTTAATTTATCTATATAATAACTTTATGACATTATCAGTTACTCATCCTGGGCCAACTCAACCATATTCACTCTCAAACCCATGAACAGAGCCCAGTAATGGGGTTGTCCACGCCTGTAGCTTCACACCTTAACATCCAGTGGGCCCCACTTATCAAATGCATGATCAGCCAACTAGGGGTTGGTCAACCACTGCTCCACTAACATTCTCACGGATCTGATCCCTCATCAGATCAGGTGATGGGGTCCACAAACCACAAACGGAATTCCCTGTTTTCCTACACCCAGTCACGCCATAATGGATTGAATCCATTGCTCTGTGGGTCCCACTGATCACAACCCCAGATGCCCACTACCCTATGGTCGCCCAAGGGTTCTCTAATGGATGTGTGGTCCTGATCTCAGATCAGGTGAGCCCAGTGGTTCCACAACCACTGTCGACCAGAACTATACCTCTTCCCCCATTCACGCCTCTGCAATATGGTTCACAGAGATGGTGACTCAAGTGGGGCCCAACCTCTATGGGTCCAAGTCCATCTTGATCGACCAGCAGTACCCTACCAGATCTCTAAACCTGATCTGGGGTCAGGTGGGCCATGGGGTCCCACAACCCTTAAATGTCAGATTATTGCTTATCGTCTATCTCTGTTATCCATCAGATTTTCAAATCTGTTTCATACTCCTGCAACCCAATCTGTTAGCATCATTCTCTCATCTAATTACATGAGATTCAACCTATCTTGTAATACAGAATATAGTTTAACAGATCTTCTTTATATCGAGTACTCCTAACATATAACTTCTTACCAGCAGCTTTTCTCAATACAGAATATCCAAATCACAACACAGTATCAATCATCCAAATTGATCTACTAGTTAACTAGGAAGATCCACTCACCTTTGATACGTGTTCGTAGCTCTTGCGATGTGTGGATTCGAATAGGACATCAATCACTCTTCTTCTCCTTCTCCTAGATTGCAACCACCAACTCTCTCTCATAATCTTTTCTAAAAGAATGCAATAACTACTGCTGGTTACTTGAATATATAAAGAGAAGGCAAGTCTCCTAATCCTAATATATCTCCTATTTCCCCTACTATACTTGTTATACAAGTATACAACTCCAGTCCCAAACAAACGTGGGACACTTTCCAAATTTCAAATTCCATAATAAGTATTACTACTAATTCATAAAAGAGAACCACTAAAGTCTACCTGGGCCAGACTAATCCTGGCCCATAATGCAGGATATTACATACTCCCCTCCTTCGGAAATTTGGTCCTCCAAATTTAAAACATACCTGTGGTGAAAAGATGCGGATACTTCTTTCGGACCTCGTCCTCGATTTCCCATGTAGCTTCATTTGAATCCTGATGTGTCCAGAGCACCTTGACTAGTCGGACTGTTCGTCTCCGCAACACCCTCTCCTTGGTGTCTATAATTGCAACAGGGCTCTCCTCATAGGATAAATCTGGCTGTAAGTTCATTGGTTCGAAATCTAACACATGAGACGGGTCTGGTTCATACTTTTTCAACATGGATACATGAAACACCTTATGAACTCCAGCTAATTGCGGTGGTAGTTCCAATTCGTAAGCGTTCCCATCGCTCACCCGCCCTGAAATTTTGAATGGTCCAATGTATCTCGGACTTAGCTTTCCTTTCTTACCGAATCGCATCACTCCCTTCGTCGGAGAGACTTTGAGGAATACCGAGTCACCGACCAAAAATTCTAATTCCCGTCGGCGTTTGTCTGCATAGCTCTTTTGGCGACTCTGAGCAGTCTTCAATCTGTCACGGATTTTCTTAATATTCTCAGTAGAGGTCTGCACCCATTCAGGGCCTAAAATCCGCCTATCGCCCACTTCTTCCCAACAAATTGGAGAGCGGCAACTCCTGCCGTACAGGGCCTCGAAAGGAGCCATCTGAATACTCGAATGATAGCTATTGTTATAAGCAAACTCTGCCAGCGGTAACTGCTCGTCCCAACTGTCACTGAAATCTATAGCACAAGCGCGAAGCATGTCTTCTAGAGTTTGATTTGTCCTTTCCGTCTGTCCATCAGTCTGAGGATGATATGCCGTGCTAAAATTCAGTTTCGTACCCATAGCCTTCTGTAAGCTCTTCCAAAACTGTGAAACAAATCTGGTATCTCTGTCTGATACAATCGATGCTGGAACGCCATGCAACCTTACAATCTCCCGAACATATGTTTTGGCCAGGTGCTCCATGGTAGTTCTTCCTTTTAACGGTATGAAGTGTGCTGACTTGGTCAATCGATCCACAATTACCCAGATTATTTCATTTTGCCTTGAGGTCCTGGGAAATCCTGAAATGAAGTCCATAGTGATATGTTCCCATTTCCATTCTGGGATAGGTAATGGCTGCAGCAATCCCCCCGGCTTCCTATGATCAGCCTTCACTTGTTGACAAGTAAAACACCGTCCAACAAACTCAGTAACATCATTTTTCATACCGATCCACCAAAATCTAATTTTTAAGTTCTGATACATCTTGGTACTCCCCGGATGGATGGTATATTTGGTGTGATGTGCTTCTTTCAAAATTTCATCTTTGATTTCCAGATTACTTGGGACACAAAGTCTGCCTCGAAAGTATAACACGCCATTAACAACGGAGAAGTCCGGTTTATTATCCAGCTTGTCGAAAATTTCCATTAGAGCCTTGTCATCTCGTTGATGTTCTTTAATTCTCTGAATTAATTCCGGTTGAACCTTGAAACTTCCCAATAGTACTTTTTCACCAATAGGCCGTAAATTTACATCCAAGTCCTTGATCTCTTCAAGTAGTCGCCACTCAGCAGTAAGACAAGCCATCTGTGCTGATTTTCTACTTAAGGCGTCGGCTACAACATTCGCTTTTCCTGGATGATAAATTATAGAGAAATTATAATCTTTCAAGAATTCCATCCATCTTCGTTGGCGCAAGTTCAATTCTTTCTGAGAAAATACGTACTTGAGGCTCTTGTGGTCTGTATAAACTTCAAATTCTTCACCATAAAGGTAGTGTCTCCAAATTTTCAATGCAAAAACTACAGCTGCCAACTCAAGGTCGTGCGTAGCATAATTTTGTTCATGAACCTTTAGCTGTCTAGAAGCATACGCAATCACCTTTCCATGCTGCATGAGAACACACCCTAACCCTTGCAACGACGCATCACAGTAGATAACAAATCCTCCACTCCCAGCCGGAAGGGCGAGTATTGGTGCCGACGTCAGTTTACCTTTCAATGTTCTGAAGCTACTCTCACATTTCTCGTCCCAAGTGAACGGAACATCCTTCCTTGTGAGTCTGGTCAATGGTCCAGCAATCGTAGAAAATCCTTGCACGAACCTCCGATAATAACCCGCCAGGCCTAAGAAGCTCCGAACTTCTGAAACATTTGAAGGTCGCTTCCAATTCATAACCGCTTCTATTTTTGTAGGGTCTACCGACAATCCATCTCCGGAAATAATGTGCCCCAAAAAGGTGACTTGCTCTAACCAGAAATCACACTTACTCAACTTGGCATAAAGCTGGTTGTCCTTCAAGAGCTGCAAGGAGGTACGCAAATGCTCGCCATGTTCCTGCCTTTCTTTAGAGTAGATGAGGATATCATCGATAAAGACCACCACAAATTTATCCAAATAGGGTTGAAAAACTTGGTTCATCAATGCCATAAAGGCAGCTGGCGCATTGGTCAATCCGAAAGGCATGACTAGAAACTCGTAATGACCATACCGTGTCCGAAACGCTGTCTTGGGAATGTCTTCCTCCCTTACTCTCAGCTGATGGTAGCCGGACCTTAGATCTATCTTGGAAAAGTATTTCGCTCCTTGCAATTGGTCAAACAGTTCATCAATGCGAGGCAGAGGGTACTTATTCTTGATGGTCACTTGATTTAACTGCCTATAATCAATGCACATTCTCAAGGTTCCATCCTTCTTCTTTACGAACAACACCGGTGCTCCCCATGGGGACACACTAGGCCTGATGAGTCCTTTGTCCAATAGTTCTTCCAATTGATCCTTGAGTTCCTTCAATTCTGCTGGAGCCATTCGATAGGGTGCTTTGGAAATCGGGGCTGTACCCGGCATTATATCAATGGTAAAATCGACCTCCCGAAGTGGGGGCAATCCAGGCAAGTCATCCAGAAATACGTCAGGGAATTCCCTAACAACGGGAATATTTTCTATACTTAGTTTTGGCTTATCCTCTGAAATGAAGGCTAAAAAGCCTTTGCACCCATTCCTCAGTAACTCGCCAGCTTTGATGGCTGAGATAACCATTGACCGAACATGTCTCCTTTTTCCCACCAAATTGACATGAGTAAATCCCTCTAGGTTAAATCGAACTACTTTGTTAAAGCAGTCTAAAATAGCCCGATACCTAGTAAGCCAGTCCATACCCAGTATAACATCAAAGTCGTTCATACGTAACAGTACCAGGTCAGCCGGCATCAAGGCTTGCCCAATCGTTATCATGCAATCATAAAATATGGTTCGAGTGCATATTTGATCACCCGTGGGTGTAGACACCACTAATGCATTAGTCAAAAATGAGGGGAAATTTTCTATCTTGGCAGCAAAAGTATGTGAGATGAAAGAATGGGTTGAACCCGAATCAAATAAAGTACTAGCTTCATAATTGGAAATTAAGACCATACCCTCGACTACGTGGTTGGCTGCTTCAGCATCATGGTGTGTCATGGCAAAGAGCCTTCCATTCTGCTGCTGTCCCGTCTGATTCCCTCCCTGGTTATTCCTGCCAGGGTTGTACTGCTGTCCTTGGGGTGGGTTCTGCTGATTTCCACGGGGCTGATGTGTCTGATTCTGATAATAATGTTGGTTTTGTGGACGCTCTCGACCCTGCTGATTTTGCGGAGGTGCTTGTCCTTGTGTCTGGATTTGATTCCTCCCCTGCTTAGTAGGGCAGTCCTTGACTTGGTGCCCTTCTTGACCACAACCATAACATCCACCTTTCCGTTTGGCTTGATTTCTCTCCCTGACCTCTGGACAGTCTTTTACCTTATGACCTCCTTTTCCACACCCAAAGCACACTCCAGCTCTTTTCCGACATTGGTTTGTTTCATGTGATCCTCCGCAATGATTGCAGACCGGCTTGGCTCCAGTTTTCTGTTTCTTATTGGGGAACTGGTGCTTGAAGTTGTCTGTTTTTCCTTCAGTGGACGTCATTTGAGTCTGCCTCCTTATGTCTTCGATGGCTTCTTCGGACACGAAAGCTTTTCTCAAAGCTTCTGCATAAGTCTTTGGTTCATGCAGCTTCACGTCCTTTTTAATGTCTGGTCTAAGACCGTTCACGAATCGTTCCATCCTTTCTCCTTCTGTAGCCACCAATATTTCAGCAAAATGTGACAGCTCTGTAAACTTAAGGGCGTACTTGGCTACCGTCAAATTTCCCTGCACCAAAGTTTCAAACTCTCTCCTCTTCTGAGCCCTAATATGATCCGGTATAAACTTCTTGATAAACTCCCGTTTGAAGAAGGTCCAAGTAATCTCTGTTTCTTGTCCATTGAATGTCCTCTTGGCTGCCTTCCACCATTCTTTCGCATCACCTTCTAATTTAAATGCCGCTAGTAAGGCCTTTTGATGCTCTGTACATCCCATAACCTCAAAGATGCCTTCCATGTGTTCAGCCCATTTATTTGCATCCCAAGGATTAGTTGTTTCTTCAAAGCTCTTGGGGCGAAATTCATTGAACCTTTTATATAAGGTATCTCTTTCACGATTCCTACCCCCAATAATGCTACCTTCACCAAAACCATCTCTGTTGTTGCTTTGTCCCTCGCCATTCTCACTTTGATGGTGATGAATAGCGGAGATCTGTTCTTGAACCTGTGTATACGCTTTCATAAAGCTTTCAAACATTTGCCGAGCGTACTCCGGCATCTCCATAGTTCCATTGTTTGGTTGAACATTGTTGTTCACATTCTCATTCCCAGTAACATTGTCCATCGTCTTATTCCTTCTGCAGAAGAAAGAATTTGTGAGCTAAAAGATCATTAACAGTGTACTTTACATAATCTCTACCATTGACAACCCCAACGTCCTCACCACGTGACCTATGGGTTGCTAATTCTTTTAATTTCCCAAAACCTTATGCTCTGATACCACTTTGTCACGACCCAAATTCCGGGGCCCTGTCGGATATCCGGATCGTGATAACTTGGCAATGTATACATTCATTTATCAAATTATTCGCATAAGAGATTTGGCATATAAATCAATTATAATTCCAATTAATTTAAATAAAGTCAAACAATATCAAAATCTCTGAATAATCCAAATCCCTATGTTCTGAAAAAATAATGTACTAATCATTAAATCAAATTCTAAACAAAACTAAATCTTCTGCCACTCATATAATTATTTCTCGTTTTCTCTCTCTTCAGCCACGCATGCCAAACTCTACGTGCTGAGCGTCATCCTGATTTACCCCACCCACAGTAAGATTACCTGAAGGGGGCAACACAACATCAGTATTACTGGTGAATGAATATTCCTAATTACATAAGCAGCATAAAACATAATATTACATGATTTAACATAATTGAATCAATATATATTAAATGCACAATGATACATCCATAAATATATTTCCGTGCCCATGCACCTTACCACGCCTCAAAGGCTTATTGTATATATGTATACCGGTCCTTATGACCATGTCTCATCGGACACGTCCCCTATGGACCAGCCGCTATAATGGCTCAGACACTAAGTCCAACATCCCCTGTCCGGGATCTCATCACCTCATATCAACCACAACTCACTATTATTATCAATCTTTCTCATATAAATATCAATAGAGTGGGCCCCACCCTTACTAAGCTCATGGTTTATTGCCCCACTCAATTCAAAACGGTTATAATCATAATAGGGTGGTTCCACACCATAAACAAACATAATATGCAGTAATTAACATAATGCATCAAATTAATCACAGTAACTATAATCATCATTAAATTAATCATCTCACTTTAATTTATCTATATAATAACTTTATGACATTATCAGTTACTCATCCTGGGCCAACTCAACCATATTCACTCTCAAACCCATGAACAGAGCCCAGTAATGGGGTTGTCCACGCCTGTAGCTTCACACCTTAACATCCAGTGGGCCCCACTTATCAAATGCATGATCAGCCAACTAGGGGTTGGTCAACCACTGCTCCACTAACATTCTCACGGATCTGATCCCTCATCAGATCAGGTGATGGGGTCCACAAACCACAAACGGAATTCCCTGTTTTCCTACACCCAGTCACGCCATAATGGATTGAATCCATTGCTCTGTGGGTCCCACTGATCACAACCCCAGATGCCCACTACCCTATGGTCGCCCAAGGGTTCTCTAATGGATGTGTGGTCCTGATCTCAGATCAGGTGAGCCCAGTGGTTCCACAACCACTGTCGACCAGAACTATACCTCTTCCCCCATTCACGCCTCTGCAATATGGTTCACAGAGATGGTGACTCAAGTGGGGCCCAACCTCTATGGGTCCAAGTCCATCTTGATCGACCAGCAGTACCCTACCAGATCTCTAAACCTGATCTGGGGTCAGGTGGGCCATGGGGTCCCACAACCCTTAAATGTCAGATTATTGCTTATCGTCTATCTCTGTTATCCATCAGATTTTCAAATCTGTTTCATACTCCTGCAACCCAATCTGTTAGCATCATTCTCTCATCTAATTACATGAGATTCAACCTATCTTGTAATACAGAATATAGTTTAACAGATCTTCTTTATATCGAGTACTCCTAACATATAACTTCTTACCAGCAGCTTTTCTCAATACAGAATATCCAAATCACAACACAGTATCAATCATCCAAATTGATCTACTAGTTAACTAGGAAGATCCACTCACCTTTGATACGTGTTCGTAGCTCTTGCGATGTGTGGATTCGAATAGGACATCAATCACTCTTCTTCTCCTTCTCCTAGATTGCAACCACCAACTCTCTCTCATAATCTTTTCTAAAAGAATGCAATAACTACTGCTGGTTACTTGAATATATAAAGAGAAGGCAAGTCTCCTAATCCTAATATATCTCCTATTTCCCCTACTATACTTGTTATACAAGTATACAACTCCAGTCCCAAACAAACGTGGGACACTTTCCAAATTTCAAATTCCATAATAAGTATTACTACTAATTCATAAAAGAGAACCACTAAAGTCTACCTGGGCCAGACTAATCCTGGCCCATAATGCAGGATATTACATACTCCCCTCCTTCGGAAATTTGGTCCTCCAAATTTAAAACATACCTGTGGTGAAAAGATGCGGATACTTCTTTCGGACCTCGTCCTCGATTTCCCATGTAGCTTCATTTGAATCCTGATGTGTCCAGAGCACCTTGACTAGTCGGACTGTTCGTCTCCGCAACACCCTCTCCTTGGTGTCTATAATTGCAACAGGGCTCTCCTCATAGGATAAATCTGGCTGTAAGTTCATTGGTTCGAAATCTAACACATGAGACGGGTCTGGTTCATACTTTTTCAACATGGATACATGAAACACCTTATGAACTCCAGCTAATTGCGGTGGTAGTTCCAATTCGTAAGCGTTCCCATCGCTCACCCGCCCTGAAATTTTGAATGGTCCAATGTATCTCGGACTTAGCTTTCCTTTCTTACCGAATCGCATCACTCCCTTCGTCGGAGAGACTTTGAGGAATACCGAGTCACCGACCAAAAATTCTAATTCCCGTCGGCGTTTGTCTGCATAGCTCTTTTGGCGACTCTGAGCAGTCTTCAATCTGTCACGGATTTTCTTAATATTCTCAGTAGAGGTCTGCACCCATTCAGGGCCTAAAATCCGCCTATCGCCCACTTCTTCCCAACAAATTGGAGAGCGGCAACTCCTGCCGTACAGGGCCTCGAAAGGAGCCATCTGAATACTCGAATGATAGCTATTGTTATAAGCAAACTCTGCCAGCGGTAACTGCTCGTCCCAACTGTCACTGAAATCTATAGCACAAGCGCGAAGCATGTCTTCTAGAGTTTGATTTGTCCTTTCCGTCTGTCCATCAGTCTGAGGATGATATGCCGTGCTAAAATTCAGTTTCGTACCCATAGCCTTCTGTAAGCTCTTCCAAAACTGTGAAACAAATCTGGTATCTCTGTCTGATACAATCGATGCTGGAACGCCATGCAACCTTACAATCTCCCGAACATATGTTTTGGCCAGGTGCTCCATGGTAGTTCTTCCTTTTAACGGTATGAAGTGTGCTGACTTGGTCAATCGATCCACAATTACCCAGATTATTTCATTTTGCCTTGAGGTCCTGGGAAATCCTGAAATGAAGTCCATAGTGATATGTTCCCATTTCCATTCTGGGATAGGTAATGGCTGCAGCAATCCCCCCGGCTTCCTATGATCAGCCTTCACTTGTTGACAAGTAAAACACCGTCCAACAAACTCAGTAACATCATTTTTCATACCGATCCACCAAAATCTAATTTTTAAGTTCTGATACATCTTGGTACTCCCCGGATGGATGGTATATTTGGTGTGATGTGCTTCTTTCAAAATTTCATCTTTGATTTCCAGATTACTTGGGACACAAAGTCTGCCTCGAAAGTATAACACGCCATTAACAACGGAGAAGTCCGGTTTATTATCCAGCTTGTCGAAAATTTCCATTAGAGCCTTGTCATCTCGTTGATGTTCTTTAATTCTCTGAATTAATTCCGGTTGAACCTTGAAACTTCCCAATAGTACTTTTTCACCAATAGGCCGTAAATTTACATCCAAGTCCTTGATCTCTTCAAGTAGTCGCCACTCAGCAGTAAGACAAGCCATCTGTGCTGATTTTCTACTTAAGGCGTCGGCTACAACATTCGCTTTTCCTGGATGATAAATTATAGAGAAATTATAATCTTTCAAGAATTCCATCCATCTTCGTTGGCGCAAGTTCAATTCTTTCTGAGAAAATACGTACTTGAGGCTCTTGTGGTCTGTATAAACTTCAAATTCTTCACCATAAAGGTAGTGTCTCCAAATTTTCAATGCAAAAACTACAGCTGCCAACTCAAGGTCGTGCGTAGCATAATTTTGTTCATGAACCTTTAGCTGTCTAGAAGCATACGCAATCACCTTTCCATGCTGCATGAGAACACACCCTAACCCTTGCAACGACGCATCACAGTAGATAACAAATCCTCCACTCCCAGCCGGAAGGGCGAGTATTGGTGCCGACGTCAGTTTACCTTTCAATGTTCTGAAGCTACTCTCACATTTCTCGTCCCAAGTGAACGGAACATCCTTCCTTGTGAGTCTGGTCAATGGTCCAGCAATCGTAGAAAATCCTTGCACGAACCTCCGATAATAACCCGCCAGGCCTAAGAAGCTCCGAACTTCTGAAACATTTGAAGGTCGCTTCCAATTCATAACCGCTTCTATTTTTGTAGGGTCTACCGACAATCCATCTCCGGAAATAATGTGCCCCAAAAAGGTGACTTGCTCTAACCAGAAATCACACTTACTCAACTTGGCATAAAGCTGGTTGTCCTTCAAGAGCTGCAAGGAGGTACGCAAATGCTCGCCATGTTCCTGCCTTTCTTTAGAGTAGATGAGGATATCATCGATAAAGACCACCACAAATTTATCCAAATAGGGTTGAAAAACTTGGTTCATCAATGCCATAAAGGCAGCTGGCGCATTGGTCAATCCGAAAGGCATGACTAGAAACTCGTAATGACCATACCGTGTCCGAAACGCTGTCTTGGGAATGTCTTCCTCCCTTACTCTCAGCTGATGGTAGCCGGACCTTAGATCTATCTTGGAAAAGTATTTCGCTCCTTGCAATTGGTCAAACAGTTCATCAATGCGAGGCAGAGGGTACTTATTCTTGATGGTCACTTGATTTAACTGCCTATAATCAATGCACATTCTCAAGGTTCCATCCTTCTTCTTTACGAACAACACCGGTGCTCCCCATGGGGACACACTAGGCCTGATGAGTCCTTTGTCCAATAGTTCTTCCAATTGATCCTTGAGTTCCTTCAATTCTGCTGGAGCCATTCGATAGGGTGCTTTGGAAATCGGGGCTGTACCCGGCATTATATCAATGGTAAAATCGACCTCCCGAAGTGGGGGCAATCCAGGCAAGTCATCCAGAAATACGTCAGGGAATTCCCTAACAACGGGAATATTTTCTATACTTAGTTTTGGCTTATCCTCTGAAATGAAGGCTAAAAAGCCTTTGCACCCATTCCTCAGTAACTCGCCAGCTTTGATGGCTGAGATAACCATTGACCGAACATGTCTCCTTTTTCCCACCAAATTGACATGAGTAAATCCCTCTAGGTTAAATCGAACTACTTTGTTAAAGCAGTCTAAAATAGCCCGATACCTAGTAAGCCAGTCCATACCCAGTATAACATCAAAGTCGTTCATACGTAACAGTACCAGGTCAGCCGGCATCAAGGCTTGCCCAATCGTTATCATGCAATCATAAAATATGGTTCGAGTGCATATTTGATCACCCGTGGGTGTAGACACCACTAATGCATTAGTCAAAAATGAGGGGAAATTTTCTATCTTGGCAGCAAAAGTATGTGAGATGAAAGAATGGGTTGAACCCGAATCAAATAAAGTACTAGCTTCATAATTGGAAATTAAGACCATACCCTCGACTACGTGGTTGGCTGCTTCAGCATCATGGTGTGTCATGGCAAAGAGCCTTCCATTCTGCTGCTGTCCCGTCTGATTCCCTCCCTGGTTATTCCTGCCAGGGTTGTACTGCTGTCCTTGGGGTGGGTTCTGCTGATTTCCACGGGGCTGATGTGTCTGATTCTGATAATAATGTTGGTTTTGTGGACGCTCTCGACCCTGCTGATTTTGCGGAGGTGCTTGTCCTTGTGTCTGGATTTGATTCCTCCCCTGCTTAGTAGGGCAGTCCTTGACTTGGTGCCCTTCTTGACCACAACCATAACATCCACCTTTCCGTTTGGCTTGATTTCTCTCCCTGACCTCTGGACAGTCTTTTACCTTATGACCTCCTTTTCCACACCCAAAGCACACTCCAGCTCTTTTCCGACATTGGTTTGTTTCATGTGATCCTCCGCAATGATTGCAGACCGGCTTGGCTCCAGTTTTCTGTTTCTTATTGGGGAACTGGTGCTTGAAGTTGTCTGTTTTTCCTTCAGTGGACGTCATTTGAGTCTGCCTCCTTATGTCTTCGATGGCTTCTTCGGACACGAAAGCTTTTCTCAAAGCTTCTGCATAAGTCTTTGGTTCATGCAGCTTCACGTCCTTTTTAATGTCTGGTCTAAGACCGTTCACGAATCGTTCCATCCTTTCTCCTTCTGTAGCCACCAATATTTCAGCAAAATGTGACAGCTCTGTAAACTTAAGGGCGTACTTGGCTACCGTCAAATTTCCCTGCACCAAAGTTTCAAACTCTCTCCTCTTCTGAGCCCTAATATGATCCGGTATAAACTTCTTGATAAACTCCCGTTTGAAGAAGGTCCAAGTAATCTCTGTTTCTTGTCCATTGAATGTCCTCTTGGCTGCCTTCCACCATTCTTTCGCATCACCTTCTAATTTAAATGCCGCTAGTAAGGCCTTTTGATGCTCTGTACATCCCATAACCTCAAAGATGCCTTCCATGTGTTCAGCCCATTTATTTGCATCCCAAGGATTAGTTGTTTCTTCAAAGCTCTTGGGGCGAAATTCATTGAACCTTTTATATAAGGTATCTCTTTCACGATTCCTACCCCCAATAATGCTACCTTCACCAAAACCATCTCTGTTGTTGCTTTGTCCCTCGCCATTCTCACTTTGATGGTGATGAATAGCGGAGATCTGTTCTTGAACCTGTGTATACGCTTTCATAAAGCTTTCAAACATTTGCCGAGCGTACTCCGGCATCTCCATAGTTCCATTGTTTGGTTGAACATTGTTGTTCACATTCTCATTCCCAGTAACATTGTCCATCGTCTTATTCCTTCTGCAGAAGAAAGAATTTGTGAGCTAAAAGATCATTAACAGTGTACTTTACATAATCTCTACCATTGACAACCCCAACGTCCTCACCACGTGACCTATGGGTTGCTAATTCTTTTAATTTCCCAAAACCTTATGCTCTGATACCACTTTGTCACGACCCAAATTCCGGGGCCCTGTCGGATATCCGGATCGTGATAACTTGGCAATGTATACATTCATTTATCAAATTATTCGCATAAGAGATTTGGCATATAAATCAATTATAATTCCAATTAATTTAAATAAAGTCAAACAATATCAAAATCTCTGAATAATCCAAATCCCTATGTTCTGAAAAAATAATGTACTAATCATTAAATCAAATTCTAAACAAAACTAAATCTTCTGCCACTCATATAATTATTTCTCGTTTTCTCTCTCTTCAGCCACGCATGCCAAACTCTACGTGCTGAGCGTCATCCTGATTTACCCCACCCACAGTAAGATTACCTGAAGGGGGCAACACAACATCAGTATTACTGGTGAATGAATATTCCTAATTACATAAGCAGCATAAAACATAATATTACATGATTTAACATAATTGAATCAATATATATTAAATGCACAATGATACATCCATAAATATATTTCCGTGCCCATGCACCTTACCACGCCTCAAAGGCTTATTGTATATATGTATACCGGTCCTTATGACCATGTCTCATCGGACACGTCCCCTATGGACCAGCCGCTATAATGGCTCAGACACTAAGTCCAACATCCCCTGTCCGGGATCTCATCACCTCATATCAACCACAACTCACTATTATTATCAATCTTTCTCATATAAATATCAATAGAGTGGGCCCCACCCTTACTAAGCTCATGGTTTATTGCCCCACTCAATTCAAAACGGTTATAATCATAATAGGGTGGTTCCACACCATAAACAAACATAATATGCAGTAATTAACATAATGCATCAAATTAATCACAGTAACTATAATCATCATTAAATTAATCATCTCACTTTAATTTATCTATATAATAACTTTATGACATTATCAGTTACTCATCCTGGGCCAACTCAACCATATTCACTCTCAAACCCATGAACAGAGCCCAGTAATGGGGTTGTCCACGCCTGTAGCTTCACACCTTAACATCCAGTGGGCCCCACTTATCAAATGCATGATCAGCCAACTAGGGGTTGGTCAACCACTGCTCCACTAACATTCTCACGGATCTGATCCCTCATCAGATCAGGTGATGGGGTCCACAAACCACAAACGGAATTCCCTGTTTTCCTACACCCAGTCACGCCATAATGGATTGAATCCATTGCTCTGTGGGTCCCACTGATCACAACCCCAGATGCCCACTACCCTATGGTCGCCCAAGGGTTCTCTAATGGATGTGTGGTCCTGATCTCAGATCAGGTGAGCCCAGTGGTTCCACAACCACTGTCGACCAGAACTATACCTCTTCCCCCATTCACGCCTCTGCAATATGGTTCACAGAGATGGTGACTCAAGTGGGGCCCAACCTCTATGGGTCCAAGTCCATCTTGATCGACCAGCAGTACCCTACCAGATCTCTAAACCTGATCTGGGGTCAGGTGGGCCATGGGGTCCCACAACCCTTAAATGTCAGATTATTGCTTATCGTCTATCTCTGTTATCCATCAGATTTTCAAATCTGTTTCATACTCCTGCAACCCAATCTGTTAGCATCATTCTCTCATCTAATTACATGAGATTCAACCTATCTTGTAATACAGAATATAGTTTAACAGATCTTCTTTATATCGAGTACTCCTAACATATAACTTCTTACCAGCAGCTTTTCTCAATACAGAATATCCAAATCACAACACAGTATCAATCATCCAAATTGATCTACTAGTTAACTAGGAAGATCCACTCACCTTTGATACGTGTTCGTAGCTCTTGCGATGTGTGGATTCGAATAGGACATCAATCACTCTTCTTCTCCTTCTCCTAGATTGCAACCACCAACTCTCTCTCATAATCTTTTCTAAAAGAATGCAATAACTACTGCTGGTTACTTGAATATATAAAGAGAAGGCAAGTCTCCTAATCCTAATATATCTCCTATTTCCCCTACTATACTTGTTATACAAGTATACAACTCCAGTCCCAAACAAACGTGGGACACTTTCCAAATTTCAAATTCCATAATAAGTATTACTACTAATTCATAAAAGAGAACCACTAAAGTCTACCTGGGCCAGACTAATCCTGGCCCATAATGCAGGATATTACAGCCCATCTCTTGAAAAGATTGGTGTCTCTCACAGGACAGCAATGTGTCTAATCCCTTCCTATTGTTGTAACCTACGTTACATGGATTTGTTACAATGAACCATGGATCATGTAGGCACCAATTGAGTACTGACACAGATTCTCTTGCTGGATTTTATTTTATTTTTTTGTTTTTGGCTCTGGTAAATACTTACACACTCACCCTCGCACAAGTCCCACACCATCAGTGCTACATCCAGGGACTGATCCTGGTTGTTTCTCTAGAAGGAAGGTGCGTCACCAACTGAGCTACCAGTAGATTGGCTTGATAATTTAAATATTGTTTTCTAGTTGACACTTATTACACTTATTGTTTTCATTTAAAACCCAAGTAAAATATGGAAATTTTTACAATAAAATCCATACATCATTTTATGCTGGTGTTATTTTTGTATAACTGGAGTACTGGACACCTTGTATTGATGTTGGGTTCCTATCCACCTACTTGGACTCGTCCAACCAAGGTTATAAATGAGGCTTATTGCTTGATCTCTTTCCTTGGAGTTTTTCTCATTTGAAATTATTAGGCATAGGACCTGTTTGGCTGTTACAGCTTGTATGCCCTCTATGTCAACAGTTAACTTCTCTACTTATTTCTCCACTCTGTGTTGTTAGTTGCGTTCTCATGTTCCATCAGCTTTCAGCTAAATGATTATGGCTAAGATGGAGGTTAGAGGCAGTAAGAGACCTCAGTTTCACCTTTTTATTAGGGATTGGAGGTTTGGGAGGGTTGGCAACATTGGCTGGCTGGGTAGTTCTATGGTGATTTTGATCCAAAATGGGAGAGCAGCAAAGGCAAACCGGGGATACATTGTACAGAACCTAGTATAGTTTATTGTTTGCCTTGGAGTTTTCTTCTCAGCCTTGGAATACTGGGATTATATGCCATGAAACTGTGCTGATTTTTTCCAATGGCTTGCTTAACTGTGCTAGTCCATACATGCCATCATCCATGGATTCTATACTAGAATGTAAAATTTAAACTTAATTATCGTATCAGTGCATATATTTTCTAGCCTTTTTTGATTGATGTTTACTAAACCCTATCAGTTGAGGGAACCTTCAAACATTATTTGTTACCTTTCTTTCCACAAATCCTGTGAAGTATGCTTTAACATGTTTTGTTCTTTTTGACGATGATGAATGAATTTACTTGATTATGCAAAAATGTTAAATAAATTCCTTTCTGTTATGCACCATGCATCATTTCTTTTGATTCACATTTTAAAGACTGTTAATAACTGATGCATACATGCTGCATTTTTTTTAATTAGTTCTTTTTAAAATGGCACTTGCATGGTGTGGAAGTGGGGGGTCTAACATGTGGCACCAGGGTCCACCAAATCCCATTAGTGCTGACTTGTATTGATAGCAGTGATAAGATAAATTTCTATTAATTGTTGATAATCCTTAGGGATATGATTGGCTTGTAATCATGCCAATCAAGGGGATTAAAAGGAGGGGACTAGTCCTAAGGACAGTACTCAATTTTCTGGGAAATTTCTATTCTCTTGTTTTCCTCTTTGGTTGATAAAAAGCACCATTTTGTCAAAAGCACTAATGACTTCAGTTGAACCAATACATCAATTTAAGTTTCTGAAGACGCATTGCTGTGACCCATTAGGTTAAGTCAAATGCTGTGAGGGCTCTTGGGAATCTTTCAAGATTTGTCAGATTTACAAGTCAGTCAACCGTGTGTAAGGGACCAATGAATGGTATAGATTCTTACAACTAACATCACTGAGTTGTTTTTATCAAGTAAATGTCTTCAAAGCTTGTCATCAATACACTGAGTTTATTTTTTCAGGAAATTCACACTGGCTGGAAAGAATGGTGCAAGCATTTGTTTCTTGTGTAACAACAGGAAATGTTAAGGTCTTTCTTCCTTTCAGATGTGATTTAGGTTTTAATGTGGATGAGTAGTGGACTGTCAATGGCCTTCTTTGGCCCAGGCCATGCTCTGGTTTACAACATTTTGTATCAAGTAACCACCAGATGTGGACCCTGATGGTTATGACTGGGTTGGTGCTGAATTTTGAACCTGGCAAAGAAATGAGCAAGGCCTAGGCTTTACTTTCGTATCCTAGAAACAGTGGGCAGCATTCAGGCTGACCCAGGCCTTTGAGCTGTTCCATTGACACTCATGTAGCTATCTAGTGCAGTTATCTTTTCTAATAAGATATGTTAACATGCTCTACTGGCATTCAGGCTTGCCCAGGCCCTTGAGCTGCTCCACTGAAACACCTAAATGTTGTTATCTACTTCATTTATTTTTTTCTAATGAATTTACATGCTCTACTGTGTCATCTGGGATGTGTTTGACAGGTCCAATGGAATGTCTGTCATGCATTGAGTAACCTTTTCCTGAACGAGACATTAAGACTTCAGGATATGGTCTGGTAAGGAGATCTTTATCTGCACATGCATTCACTATGTATCTCAGGGAGATGAGAGAATCAAGATAAGGAAAACATCTTGTTATTATCTGCTACTTTTTTTCTTTTTTCTTTTTCCTTGAAATTTTGTTGTTAACTTAAATTTTACATCTAAGTAACTTTTAGATTGAAAAGCTCATGAAATAAGAAAATGCTTAACCAAGAGGGAAGCCATTTGATTACGGTTCGATTGATTGTCTTTCAGTGTAAAAGCTATGTGATGATATGGAAATTCATGGTTCTAAAAATCATTCGAGTCCAAGTCGGTAGGTGCCAAGTCAAGCCCCCCTGCGATACCCACATCACCAAGTCCTTCGGTTTTTTGGGCCCAAAATGCACTTTTTTTTTTTTTTTGCTATTAGAAAAAATTTGTAGGAAGCTCTTATGGACAGTTTACACTGATTCTAGATGATCAAAATCACCCTTTTCTAAAGATCCAAGCATTTGAAGATCAGTGATGCTATTCATCCACAAAATGAAATACTAGTTTGGATACATATAACAACTTAAATAAATTATTAATAAATGAAAGACAGCAAATGTTAAAATTTTAAATTCAAGAACTATATTTTCTACTTTTAGATTAGTCTATTTTTCTTTTTCTTTTTTTTCAAATGTTGTTGGACCTTGACTGCTAATCGGTCTGACTTAGCCAGTCGACTCGAATTGAGGGGTATGTGTCACCCATTGCTTTCAATTTTTAAAACCTCGTGGAAATTCCATTTCACCAGATTGCATAAGGATCCCTATATTCAGTGGATTATTTCATGTGAGAGCTATGAAATTTAGTTATTCACTTAAATTTTACATCTTGATAAATTTTAGATCTAAAGGCTTAATAAGAAAATGCTCAAACAATAATAGAGAGAGAGAGAGAGAGAGAGAGTGATCCAAGGTCTCTCTCTTGGTGATTTAAAATGGTTCTAACATGCAATATTGGGAACAAATCCACTAGAAACTACAGGTCAACCTATTTACTCTTTTTGGTCTGTAAGTGGAAGTAATGAATTTATTGGTCTCTCTTGGCAGGGCTCCTTCTGTTTACAGTATCCTTCTGCTTCTCCTTCGCGACTCCACTAATTATAAGATTAGAATACATGCGGCTGCTGCATTGGCTGTACCAGCATCTAGAGTTGGTGAGTTATCATGCACTGTTGGTCACCAGTGAAGGGGTTTCAGTTAAATGCTTTTTCTGTATTTCTCCATTTTTCATTTTTGGACTTTCAAGATATGCACTTGAGCGAATGATAATATCATGGGATTCAAATGTTCCTAGTAATATTTCAATTGAGGCAGTAACATATTTCAATTAGAACTTCAGCATGAAAGAGTACCTTTACGAAATCCTTAATCTGTAGCCAAATGGTCTACAGTTTTATCTACTGCATAATTCTCTTTTTTTTTACCCTAGGCAGCCATCAATACCATAGTGAACAACTGATTCAACCTCAGTGTGGCACAACTCTACTTCATTCAACCTGTTATATCAAAAGCCTTCCTATGTGAAGGCGCCAACTCAAATTCATTTTGACTGCAGTGATATACACTGTTGAAGTTGCATGTGTGGAATATATAATTATGTTCTGGAATTGAACACATGTTTAATCCAACAGTGTCTCTCTCTAGTTACAGAGAAATGTTGGGCAATTTCTTTGTAGATGGGGGCATGTGATATTAGTGGCCTGGATCAAGCAAAGATGGGTCCTACATGAGTTAAATTAGGGGGGTAGTTTCTTAAAAAATGCAGTGTCTTGTTTCATTTTTTATTAGTTTATTTATCATCAGTCAATTGAACCGTCAAGAATACACTTTTTATTCTACACTACTATATGTACTGGCTCACACTTCTATATAAATCTAGAACAATTATGACAACCAAGGATGGAAAACTCCCCAACTTGACCCTTGAATCTCCAGAGTCATCTCATTTTGACGAAGGACCGAGTCAAATCAAGGGAGACTCGGTCAAATCACCTAATTTAGTAAGTTGTTTTCATTCTAAACTATTTGATAGGTAGATCTGATTTTAAACAATTAATGTTTATTGTTAAGTGATTATGCGTAAGGTTTGGAGTTTGCAATTTATAAATGATGACCGGAATGCAATTCGAAAATTAGATTTGATCTTTTACCTTCAATATTTAGATTGACAAATTATGTAATTTGCATTATTTTTTTTCTTTTATTTTCCTTATTATAGTATTTTCCTTGAACAAATATTTATTCATTTTACTTGATTTTCATGAATGCATTTAATAAACGTATATTTATATTTTTATAAGTATTTGACCCATTTAAAAAAAAAAAAGTCATAATATAGTCTTTTTTTTTTTTTTCACTGGACGAGTTGAGTCCAACTCCTGAGTTTTCGAACCTTAATCACAACGCATACATATAGGGAGAATTTTCTCCAACAAGCAAGCAGACTGCACAATTTTCTCCAGCTCTAGGGGGGCCACTTGTGCCCACCTTTGTTCAATGTAACTCCTTTCACACTCTTAGCCCCCCATGATCTGTAATCACACAATTTTATGTTCAAACCTTTACTCACTGTTGGATTGAATCTCAAAAAGAAAAATTACTGTTAATAGACCGTGAAACTTTTAGGTTGTTAAATCAAGGGCTAGGATAATATGATGGGGCTGATTTTTTGAATGACCCTTATCCATAAAGAAGAAACCTTTATATCTTTTCTTTTCTTTTTTTTTTTTTGGAATGGTAAACCTTTATATCTATCCTACCCCCAATAATAGGAATGCATCAAAGTGGGCCCTACGAGTTGGACCCGCATACAGATAGTATGCAGGCTGCTCATAGGTGAAAATCTTCCATCTTTTTAAGGTACTGATGCATTAGAATCTTTGAAGCGTCAAAATACTGCTAATTAGACTGAAGGCTTTTTTATACTAAACTCGGTTCAAAAGTGGAGTGGTGACTGTACAATCCATGACACTTCTTATGGTTGATGTTCAAAAAGTTCTCCTAATTGGAAAATCCTCCCAATGCAAGCCATGACCCCCTTCTTTTTTATGGTTGATCTCTTTTTCCATAAATTTATTTTTAGGCATGAGATAGATTCTTTCTGTCATCATTTTCAATGTCTTATCCCATCTATTTTGGATCCCAATGTAGGGCTTTATTCTCATTGAATTCCTAGGTAGGGCAGTGTCATCATTTTACAATCTAATGTACCTCTTCTTATTACATTCCAGCATGGTTTAAAATCTCAGTCTCGGTCGCGGTATTGGCCAAGCCAAAAAACCGATATGATATCGGTATTGGTCGCGGATATCGGTCCGTCACGGTGTGAATTTTTTTTTAATCCAAAAAAAATTTGCAAAAATATTCAAAAATTCCAGAATATTAGAAAATTTTGGAAAACAATATTTTTTTACATTAGTAACAACAATAAATCAAAATCTCGGTCACCTTAAGTTATGAGTCATGTCTGTGTCGTAGTTTGCTGTCTTCTCCGGTATTTCATATAAAGATTTAATAAAATCATTTTCAAAATCCTAAATATATAGATCTAGCATAAAAGTATGTAGATCAATCATTTACACACCATACAATGATCATGAATCATTAAAGAACATATTTATAATGAAATCCCCAAAAAATGATATATTATAATTCAAATATTAAAAAATCCGAAAAAAAAAAAATTGAAAAAAAAATTCAAAATCATGTGTATGAGTAGATCTAGGATGAAAGTATGTAGATCTAACTTCTAAATGAAAAATACAATACAAGTGACAAACCCAATGATTTTTATGCTTCATCTAAAAATAAAAATAAAAGCAACATAATAAAATGCTTTAAGTTGATTTTCTCTTACCTTAAATAATATTTTCTTCAAGAAATAGATCTGGGATTTGAAAATATACAAGAGGGATGTGTGATGGAGTATGATTGCTGCTCTAAGGAGTAAGGAGATGAGAGGAGAGGAGGAGATGAAGATGGGGAAAAAGATAGAAAAAATGGGTTTTATTCCTTTTTATGAGATCTCGGAAAAACCGAGATGAAGTTTATCTTGGCCGATATGGACTGAGATACCGATACCGATATCTCAGGGTCATATCATACCGGGCCGATATGAACCGGTATCGGCCGATTTTTCGATCCATGCATTTCAAGTCTTTATTGGTCTCCCCTTTCTCTTAGCTCCTTGTAGCACTTCATTTCTTACTCCAAGGTCTGTTTTCATTCTTCTACACACGTCTAAACCACTATAAGGCACTAGATCTATGAAAAATATGGAACCCACAAGCAAATCGAACACATTTGACAAACTAATTTGCGAAAATCTGAATGATTTTACGAAAAGCTCCAAATTTGTAGAACCAAAAAATTTGATTTACACTCGAAAACAATATATCTAAGTAAAAATAAGTGTGAAACCAAATTTAGCTTTATATGAAGCCTTGGTTACATGTATTACACACACACACACACACACACACACACACACAAAAAAAAACAACAAAATTCGGATTTAAATAATGGAAAATAAAATAAAAAAACCGAAAGTGTTGAAATCTCTAGACTTTTGCTCCGAAACTCTACATTTAACATGCCCCCAAACATTTCTAAGCTATTTTGAGGATGAATCTTCAAAAAAATAAAAAATAAACTCAAAATGTTTACCAATAAGGGCTTCTTTGAGTGGCTTGGTTTTGCCGCAGAGATATCTGCCAAAATCTTGCAAATTGGTTGAGTTTTTGTGCAAAGATGGGTTTGAAGGAGAGCTCTTGCAGACTCTCAGGTAGTTCTATAAGGGTTTGGGAAGGAAGAATTGGAAGAAAGGAGAAAAGAACTTTTAAAACAAATATCAGACGATATATTGGACTTGACTGATATTTTGAAAATATCAGCCATTATAGACTCTGATATTTTGGTCCAGGCCAAAACAGAACTGATATTTTCAAAATATCATGTCGGTATGGACTGATGCCAATTCATATCAGCCGAATTTTGAACCCTGGTCGAGCAGTAGTTATATCCTAATGCAATGAATCTCATACAATGTTAGTCATGGTTCTACCTAGTGTTTAGAAGAGCGTATATTAAGTGTTGCTCTCATATTGCTTGGTTTCTTTTTTTAATCCAATGCAGATTATGGAAGTTCATTCCCAGACGTTATTCAAGGTGTAGAGCACATACTTGAAAACCTTGGATCAGACCAAGTCTCTGAACCATCAAGTTTCAAGTATAGGGCAACGCTTGAAAATCAGGTCTGGTTTTTAAATCTAGTTGTATCAAAGCATTTTCATTAGTTTCATTGTGAGATGCCAACTCTTTTACCTGCATTTTTGTTTTGCAGTTGACGTCAACCACCTTGCACATTCTTGGCCTTGTTTCATGTAGTGACCCACAACCTCTCAAGGACTTCCTTGTGAAGGTAAGGACTGATCCTTTGGAATTTCCCGGACAAGTTGGAAATTGTCCAACAACCTTATGCCGGTGAATGCGTTATGCTTTCAATATTTACTTTCATCTATGACTTATCTCCTTTGTGCTCCAATAGCCATTAATCTTTCATTTCATGTAGAAAGCATCATTCTTAGAGGAGTGGCTCAAGTCATTATGCTCATCCCTCGTATGTGAAGTTGGTGATCAGCCTCCTGTGGAAGCTACTACACATGACCAGAATGATGGACTGGTATCTTCCATGCAAAAGAAAGATATGATATTGAAGGCAATAAGATCATTACTTCAAGTTT
Organism: Cinnamomum chago; assembly: GCA_038049695.1. NCBI lineage: Eukaryota > Viridiplantae > Streptophyta > Magnoliopsida > Laurales > Lauraceae > Cinnamomum > Cinnamomum chago. Next base: position 12,371,227 of record CP142456.1, read on the forward strand.
ACGAAACCAGCAACCACCCCAGAATTGCCCGGAGGTTTGAGAAATTGGACAGCTGTCTATGAGGTCGGTCTTGGTTTCTCTCTATCCTTTAAATTGTGGATGTCATCCGGTCATTCCTGGAACGGTCCTAACCCATATGCCACCTCAGAGCCAAATGAATGTTTCAATTTCCATTTTTCATGGAAAGGTGTGGCAGATACAAGGTTACTTCCAGATTTTGCCTTGCCAAATGAAGCTGTGTTGTATTTTATGTGGTCCAAAGAGGAATTTGTTTGAAACTTGCACTGTAGTTAATGCTTGATGGTGGTTCTTTGCCCGTTAGTCGTATCCTGCAATCAGAATTGTGTCTGAAAATCTTCCTGAAGCTGAATGTCTCATGAAGCATATATTTCTGAGATGGCGGGTTTATGTTGCTTGGTCTGCTTGGACACCTATTTAAGCATCAGTGCTGCTGGTTCTGTTTTATTTTGGAAGGATGTTGGTGCAGATTCAGTGTTGAACTCATTGTGAATATTATCCTTGCGCCTGTAGGGCTGCCAATCGAGCCCTAATGGGAGGACCTGGCCTGGCCCGGTCCTCAAAACGCCACAAATGAGGGCTTTTGAGGCTCTGGGCTTGGACAAAATTTTTGTAGGCCTACCAATTTGAGGTCCATATTATGCCCGGCCCTCTTATTTTTCTTATTTAGATGTGATTTTATTTGACATATACTTGAGTTTATTCAAAGTATGATTCTTTTGCGGATTCTTATGTGATTATTAATATTAATTTTTTATATGATTCTTAGGTGATTCTCATATGATGTGTATGTAAATAAGCCATGCATGATTCTTATGTGAATTTTTTTTCAATGTCTTATTTGCATACTGTTGCATTATTTGTGGATAAATTTACTCATAGACAATACAGGGAAATATTCATGTGCATCCATCCCTCGGGCCGACTTTATGATACATCCGAGCCATCTATATATACGGGATATATAAAGGTTTATTCGAGCATATATGTAGGTTTCTTTGAGAATTATTCTTATGCGACTCTTTCGTGAGCTGGCATCGGATCACTTCTCTAGGTGTTGGGTCTAATATTTTGCCTCATTTAGCTTCAACTCCAGTGCGCCCCCCCCCCCCCCCCCCCCCCCGGGGATTGTAGAGGAAAAGCATGAGACAAAAAAAAGTTATTTTATAATTTAAATGTTGATATTTAATTTATGAGAATTCAATGCAATGCGTTCCATCAAGGGGCTTAAAATTGATGGGGTAAAAGATTAATATGCCAATATTATCAAATAATTGTCTTTTGTGTAGCAAATGATTGCCAAGTCATCACCTTAATTATGAATGTAATAAAGTGAATTCTCATCTACCGCCATATTGCTTGTATTGTATTATTATTATTATTTCTCAAGCTTGGATAGAGGGGCATTAACATTTATGTTTACACTCGGTGCTCACTTGCAGTATAGTAAAATGAAAATTTAAAAATTAAAGAGTTTTTTACAAAAAGGCCTCTATTTTCATGAAACCTCAAATAGACCCCTATACTGGATTATATATATATATATATATATATATATATATATATATATATATATATAAAAACATCCCTGGACTGGCAGTAAAGGTTAAGAAAAAGCAGTTTCCCAGTTTGACTCCATCTTTTTTCAATTTTTACATATTACCCTTTATATTTACTGCAGAATTTGAATGACACATTCCTGCTTGCTTGCTTCTTTCTCTCCAAACTACTCAAAAGAACCGTCTTGTCTATACTTTCACCAATCCCAAATAGAACTTGTCTATCTCAACTCCTTTGATCATATGAATCTCTCTTTTAAATGAACTCTTGAAGTCTCTCTCATCTGACCCTACCCAGTCTCTCTCTTTTGGTAGGAAATATTTTTTTTACTCAATAACCAAAGCAAAACCCATCAAATCCCCCCCACTTGTTTCTTTTATGTTTTTTCATTTTTCATATCCATTCAGATCTCTCCATTGATGCCATCAAAACCCAATCTCTAATGGCAATACCTCTTCCATAACTTAATCAAAACACTTGAATTCTAGTTCATCCAACCCAACTACGTTTCTCAACTCCTTTTCTTTTAAAGAACCTCAATGCCCCCTTCTCTAATTGGGTCCTTCTCTAACAATCTTCCAGAGAATTTCATCACAAAATGGGGAAATAGTAGGAATGGTAATGGGTGACTAATCACTAGCACCTCTTTATTTTGTCTCCTCAAATCTAGCTCCTTACATAGCATGACTTCCACAAACACCATAGACCCATCTCTCATCAACTTCTCCAACACATGGAAGTCACAGTTTCTCCAAGATAAAGAAGGATTACAAATATTAAGAAACTAAACAAAATATAGAAACTCTCAGCATAAAAAATGACCTTTTTCCAATAAAAGAAAACAAGAGACCTAAAGAGAACACCAGTTTTAGTGACTTATTTACCCAAAACAACATGTAGTTTAGTAATTTATTTACCCAATTAAGTAATTAGAAAGCACAAATGTACCCCCTGGGAATAGTCCTTGCTCATCAAAATTGAAGAACACCTGGTCGTGAGGCTAAAGGTTCGAAGGCTAGGCTAGTGAGCGATACCGTGGGACATCAAAACAAACGAGGAAAAAAAAAGCACTAAAAGGGATGCATAGCCCAGTGTGATTGACTAAAAGGGTAGGCTTGGGCCAGACACTTAAGCCCATGTTGGGCTTGGCCCAAATATTGGCCTATGTTTCTAAAGTTGAGTTGGGCTTGAATTTGTCTCAACCCGGCCTAGCCCCTACCTTTGAGGGCTTTGAAATTTAAGATTCTAACAAAGAAATATGGCATTTGAAAATGCCCAACACCTCAAATTCCTAAGTTAAATTCTTTATGTGGACCTTGGATTAATAGATCGAAACTCTCATGATGACCGCATCTCTGTAACTTGAACCCCATTGCTCCTCTTTAATCACCAAGCCTTGGTTGTTGCGTTTTCGTGGCTATTTTGTTGAGCCTTTTGTGCAATTACCTGAGTTTGCCCCTTCTTGGCTATCCCTCATCTTCAGAAACACAAGACCTCTCTGCTTTCTGAGGTGTAGAGTCCTTAGTCAATTGAGCTACCACTCATTAGCTTTTCTTCATTTGCTTTTGAAATATATTTAATCTTTATCTTCAAAAAACAAAAACAAAAACAAAAACAAAAACAAAAGGACTTCATCCATTTAGTCTGATTGACGGAGGAAAAAACAAGCTCTTGAAATAATGGTCAGATAGCTAGGAATGAAACTTTTAATCAACTGAAAGATATAAGTTCTCTCCCTCTCTCTCTCTTATTGACTTGAGGGATCAGATTGCAGTCTCTTTCAAAAACAAGAAAAAAAGATTGCTCTATTGGCAAGGACAGAATAAAAAATGAATAAATATGCATGATTTTGTGGGCCCTCTTATCGGTACATGGACTGATTCAATTATATATACATCTTCAAGTCATTTGATTGTCTTTTTGTTTCTCAGTTTCTACATCTCGCACTGCCACCATGACATCCTTTCTTTCTTTTTTTAAGCAATTGTCCATGCAATGCGGCACGGCAGACAATTGACCATTGACCTAAATTCTAACCTATCTGGGTCTGGTGGAGCCCAGCCTTACCCTGAGCCCAGTGGGCCTAGATCAGTGTCAAGTCTCAATTCTAGTACCCATACCAGACCCAATCAGGTTGGGTTGAATCAGGCTCATGGAGAGAGAGAGAGAGAGAGAGAGAGAGAGAGAGAGAGAGAATTCTAATCTATCTGGGTCTGGTGGGGCCCAGCCTTACCCTGAGCCCAGTGGGCCTAGATCAGTGTCAAGTCTCAATTCTAGGTCCCATACCAGACCCAATCAGGTTGGGTTGAATCAGGACCATGGGGAGGGAGGGAGGGAGAGAGAGAGAGAGAGAGAGAGAGAGAGAGAGAGAGCACATCTTTATATGGGCCCACTTAGGTCCCCACCGGGGCTGGGACCAAGGGAAACTCAAGCTCTAAGTGGGACCTATCTACCTACGAAGTCCGGTGCCCATCTCATCATCTTACTATCTTCATTCAAGCCCCACAAATTTAACAATTTCGCAATCCAATCGCATGGGTGTCAAGTCGATTTGTGGGCACAGTCCATTCGGATGGTTGTAAAACGGACCCATGGGAACCTTTGTAATTTAGGAGGGTCCCTTTGTGATTTAGGAGGGTCCCTATTCTTGGTCCATTTAGATGGATCAACAGTGGGCCCCACAGCCATGTGCACACCTGATAACTGCCTGATAGTGTAGTAAAATTAATGTGGAAGTACTTATATATAGAAGTATTTATTTTGAGGTTCCAGGTTCAAGTCCTTCTCCTCAGTTTAGTACTTACTATATGGACTCAGATCTAGATCTAAATTTAACAGACTGAAATGCAATAGAGAGACCTTCATATCCTCACTCCAATTTAATAGACCCCCAGATTCAAATTTCAAATGGGGACATGGTAAGTATGAGACCCTATTTTCTTTGGTTAGTCGGGTCTGGCCTAAATAGATAAATGGGTACTGATTTCCACCGTCATGTGGACCAGCAGCAGTACTAGCACGATTTTGATTTCTGACTACATGAATCACGCCAGGATTTTCTCTAGTTTCTTTTCTAGCTAATTGAAATCATAGGAAGTTTTAGAAGCTTCTAAATTAAATATTGCTATCACGCGGTGTGCTTTATTCTACAGCCTTTTCTTTTCTTTTCTTTTTTTCCTTTTCTTGATGGATGAGTTAGATCTTGGATTCCCCCATCACCGACTTTGGCGGCATATAATTTAAACTGAAAAAAAAAAAAAAAGAGTCCGGATCTCCTATCGAAAGAGGGAGGTATTATTTCATCCAATCCACATCTGTCACCTATTTCAAAAAAAAAAACATATATTTCTCTTATATAAGGTGTGGGTTTCCGGTTCTTCAATTATTTAGAGATTTCAACCCTTACAAAATTAGGTTTTGAATCTATTTTGGCTCCGATTCATAAACACGTGTAGGTCTTAAATCCAATTTAGATTCTGCGCCCCCGCGCCCCCCCTTTTTTTTGTTCTTTCCTGTTGATGTTGTTTTGTGTTGTTGTTTCCAATTGGTGTTGGTAGTCAAAGTATAGGTTCAAAATCGGCATATAGTATGGCTTAGCAAATCCATACATTTCTATGCCCAATGTGTAACCATACTTTTTGGGGGGGCGGGGGCGGGGGCGGGAAAAAAGCTTCCATTACTAGAAGTAAAGGATAGTTTGCCTTTGCTTGAAGATGAGCAGTAGTATTTAACTTCCTAGGAATTAAAACAAATTGAACATGATCAAGATAAGAATCTAAAACCTGAATATCTAAAATATTAGGACTAATATCACAATCAAATCCACCATTGATCCCATGAAGCACCCCTTTGGCTTCTGAGAGGACACAAACTATAGAGAGACCCTTGCCTTCAGCCTTCAAAAGGACCTCACTTGGGCCTCCTTAGACAAGATGAATGTGTCAACATACTTGAATTTAAATTGAAGGTCTGGACTGGCGTTCAAGTCAAAGTCCAAGTACTTTATACTAATAATATACACTAATGTACGTATGGTTATGGCATTCACTTATTCAAATATAATTTGGACCAGTCAATAGATGTCTTTCATTCAATAAAGATGAACCATTGCTGGTATTCATTCATTTGTTAGTCCAGCACTTTCTTTTTATCTATTTTCTTGTCTGGGTCTGTCGTTATCTAGATCTAATACCAAATGAATGGCTTCTTTGGATTATTTTGACATGGTTCATATGTACAACTGGAGAATATGGAGTGAGTCATGGATCCTTTCCGGCCTCTTCCACTCTCAACCAGTTTTTATATATCTGTCTTTGTAAGGTGAGAAGACAACAATCTTCCATGAAGGGACAAAAGAGATGGAGGTGAAAAAATATCATTGATCTTCTTTCATTCCTTGGGAAAAAAGTGTTGATAGTATAAATAGGGTTGTAAACGGGTATCTGATTGTCCAATTACCCTGAAGTTTCAAAAACCGAGTCTGAAACCTATTTTAGATTCCGATTCATAAATAGGTCTGGGTCTAGGTCCGGAACTCAATTTACGTTTCGATTGATAAATGAGTCCGATCCCGAGTCCATATAGGTTCTGACCCGTGGACCCGAGACCCGACATATGAGCCTTTGATATACTGCCAATTGTACATCAAAATCAACTTCTCTTTTTTTTTTATATATTTTTATGTATAATACTAAAAGTAGTAGACATGATGCACTGTTATAAGTTAAATGATGTACTTATTTTAAGAAAAATGAAAAATAAAAAGAAATCAAAATCGATTTTGAAACTAGATTCAAGCCCTCTAGGTGGACCTGGATTTGGGGTTTCCTATCGAAACCGGATCTGGAACCAACAAAACAGATTCCGAGTCAAAACCGGATTTGGAACCGGAACTGTTATTTAGAAACAGGTCCGGGTCTGGATCCACTATGGTTCCGATCCGTAACCATCCCATTTGCAACCCTGAATATAAGGTTATGATCCTCTGAAATGAAGAGAGGGAGAGTCATTCACTTGATTTAACTCGTAGGGGGTTCACATTTGCTTCATCAAACTCACTAATATTAGATGAAGATTTGAAAAGGAAATAGTAGATGAAAAGTTGAAAAGGATCTAACCCAAATATTACTCTTACTCATGAAGTTCTATGTTCAGTCAAATTGAATACAAAGCATTACTACATACTTCACATATGACTTTAGAAAAAGTGGGTTGAAATCTAGGTATATATATGTGACTTATATATGAGTGGGTTGAAATCTAGCCAGGCATGTGATGCATGAGTACACAAGGGGACCGACCCCACACGGTTTGAACTAAGTTTTAACTGTTGGCAAATGATATTTCTCATTTATGATACTTAGTCATTGGTGGAATATAGACTTAAAGTTTAAGGCCCCTGAATCAAAGGCTAGAATTATTCGGTTGACCCATTTATGGTCTAAATCTAACATGTTACCTTTTACCTATTATATGATTGGCATATTCTATGTGGGCTTTATACAAGAATTTCGCCTCTCTCTATCTCAGCACTGTGGCCTAACATTTGAGGGAGGGGGTGTCTCAAGATTGCAATAAGACCTTAAAGAGTTTCAAATAAATAAAAAAAAATCCACTGTTATAAATCACCTTGTGATATGAGGAAATCCTCTCAATTTAATACATGGCAATAACAAAACTATTTCAATTCAAACTCAAATCTAAAATGTCTAACAAATCTCTCTTTTATCTCTAATAAGGAAAACCAATCTAATCCTACCTTATCTTGTAAGATAATAATCTCTAATAATAAGGATCTTGTGATTGGTAATTTGAAAAATAAATCATATACTCTTTGGTCTCTGAAAAAATGGTAAATATCTTATATAATCGGTTATCATATCTTCTGGATGATCAATGTATCTATATGGTTCCATCACTGTCATAACCTGCTTTTGTAGTCATTGCATCTAGAAACTTTGATCATGCAACTTGGTGAAAAAGTATTGAAAGGCTTGGGTATTTGGATGAACTGATGAGAGAAGACATTAGATTTTATTAGAAAAAGAAAAATTAATGGTGATTATTGCGTTAGATAGGATCTTGCCCGGCTTTATTTTAAAATCATCACCGGGGCACCGGCTCTAATACCATCAAAGAATTTCAAATAAGTAAATTCATTCTTTTAAAATCACCAATGTCATGAGACCAACAAATCTCACTTTTATATCTAAAATAACAAAAATCCAACATAATCCTATCTTATCTTCTCATGAGATAATAAAATCACCAAGGATATGCAAAATATTAACCCGATTAGATCATCTTAATGTTCTATAACCCTCAAGCTTTAGAAGGCATCATTTTTTTCTTCTTTCTATTTTGATCCAACAGTAACACCTGCTCCATCACAAGGAACACAAATCATTTTGATCATCATCCACATCTTGAAAAAGAAAAAAAAAAACTGAGAGATCAGATTATAATTATCCAATCTAGCAGTGAATATCACTCGGATTGAAGCAAAATTCTGTTTGTACTTGGACAAGCCAAAATGTGCTTCACATGTCCTGATGTTTGAAGAATGGGCTCTTTTTTTTTTTTAATAAAAAATCATGATTTATTGAAAATAATTATTTATAAATATTTTCAATCCAATAGTGAATGTCACTCCAATAAAAGCAGGTCTTAGTCCACCAAAACATAAACATAAAATATATTAAAATATCACATTAATTATTTAAATCTTTATAAGGTACCCCCCACATGCATAGATTTAAGTAAGATCAATTGCCCATATATATGTAAGGAGTAAGGACATAAGGTCGACCTCATGTGATCCCTCATGCATATTTCGAATTTTTGGACTACAGATTGATGGGTCCCACATTTCTCCTCTCATGGGACACGGATTCCTACTCCTACTCTTTGTTGTACGCACGTAGTATCAATAATCCATTTATGGTGGTGGTGTGGGAATGAACACATCAACGTGATCCTGCATGTATTTTGAGTGTATACATTAATTACATGTGTAAGTAATTAACCTCACCATGCTGTGGGCTACACGACACTGCAAATCTACAATACACAAAGATTAGAAAACCTTAATAGTTCTAGACACTGAGCAGCATTTTTTATTTTTATAGATATATAACCCTGACATGAGACTTGATTAGTTTGATTAAACTACTGTTTTTGTGTCAAAGTCAGCCATGTCTTGTTTGGGTCTGGCCATCCACTTGATCTCTTTCTACCCATTGTTTTCTAAGTAGGTCGTCCTTTTGATGGCCCTCGGCTGCATCAAAAAGATTGTGTGGTCAATTCAATTTTGGCGGGGTCTCGTTGGGCTATATATATACGCTATGGTCCCGTTTATTTGCATGAAATTGAATTCCTAAAATTTTTTAAAATGTGTTTTATTAAAGTTGATAGTTAATGCCAAAGAAATAAGATCGTGAAAATCTATAAATGACCATCAAATAGAGTGAGACTTAATGATTAAGAAATGATAAGAAATTAATAAATATCCAGCCATCACCCTAGTAAGTGAAATGTAAGCGTTCAAATTAGGATCCTATATGCGTTTCTCTTGTGTGTCACCCCTCACCTCTTGTACATGTCTCAGTTGAACCCGGATCTCAATTCCATGCAAACAACAGGCCCTAAATAGATAAAACCAACAAGGAATTGAAATGGAAAAAGGTTTGTTAAGCAGTCAATGTCTATATTGGTGTGTGATCAATTGGGCAGAGGCTTCAGATCATCATCACAAGAGCTGAGTGCACGTCTATCTAAGTGATGGAAGGATAATTGTGTTCCTATGATAGCAAATCTGATCCGTCCATCCTAATGATGTTTCGATTAAGCCTTTTGTATAACTTGAATAGGCTGTTGATAAAATTCCTCTCAAAGCAACTTGCAAGGAGAGTTGGATGCTCTTTCTACTGTACATACAGCCGAGGGATAATATATTAAAAAAAATCAGAGGCTATGATCATTCAGCACCATACATATCCATTTTGTCAAAGGTAGGGCCCACCTGTCTGGTGAGAGTGTCAAAAGAGTGGGTGGTTTTTTTTTATAGTTTATAGAGAAATGTGCAGGTTGGCCAATGTTTTGTCAAAGTTTTCTTTGTCACTCTCCGGTAGTTTTTGGACCCTATTGACTTGGAAAATTAAGTTTCCAATCCAGGACATTCTTTGTTTGCCATCTTTGTCAAATATCTCACCCTAACTTGCATAAAGGAACCATTGGGTCCTAAGTACTGTAGATGAGCTACCATTGGGAAATTCCTTGTATGGAGTCTCAACTTTATAATTAGGTCTTGGTCTAGGTCTAGATCTACTTTGAGTTTGCATGTAGTTGGAGAAGTAGAGAATTTGGAAATTAAATACACTCTTCTACTTCTTTTTTTTAAGAGTTCAATAGTAGAACTCTTAAACCAGCCCTCAATCCATCATGTAAGGTTGAAGATCATGATATTATACATTTTATATGGATACAGAAATCTACACCCATATATATATTCACAAATCTTCAGTTATGGTCCAGCCTTTGGAACCCTTCTTTCCCTCTCCAATCACCACATCGGCCATCTTACTTTTATCTAATAACTAGGATTTGGACAGCTATGAAGCCTTCATAATAAGACATGTCTTGATCCGACAACGCTCATTTTCTACAAGCAGGTGGGTCATGGAGAGATCTTTCAAATCCCTTAAATCTCTATAATTATCAACCTTTCAAATCAGCCCACCACAGCTTGGGCTGTTCAAAGCAGGAATGGTCTGGTGATCATTGAAATGACCCTATCTCTATGATGAACTCGTTTGCAAAGAATGGGGATAGTATACTTGAAGGATGTACTATTATGAGGGCATCAAATTTATCCAAATCTGAACTGTTTGATAAAATGAGATGCATGTCAAAATTGGCCGATCAAGTGAAGGACCTTCCACAACTCATTAGTGTCAAAGATTTGGCGCTAATTCACAGGGATGGTGAGGGTGAAGGGCTCAAATTGATCATAAGAGGAGGGCAGGTATGCCTGCTCCAAAGGCTAGACCTTTCTTGAGAATTTGGATTTATGTGTCTATATGCATATATATGTAATATGCATATAATCATTAATATCATTATCATCTAAACCTCACATCATCAACCAAGGGGTAGCTTAATTGGCCTAGGACCACGGTTTGCACCCGGAGGTTATAGGTTCAAAACTGCACTACCACACTGGGGCTACAGAAGAGTTTACCCAGCTTCCCTCTTGGACCGGAGGAATTAATCCAGCCCAAAGGGTTGGAAACCCTCTCTTAGCAAAACATAAATAAATATATATATAGAGAGAGAGAGAGAAATATTTATGTGCATCTATCCCTCACCACATTATGGTAAGGAACAATACAGTGGGGCCACTTTATGATTCATTCAAATCATCCACACACATGGAACCCCCTAAATTACAATGGATCAATTGACTTTTCATAAATCCAAATGGATTGGACCGTTGGAATCAGAGTTAAATTTTTTCTTTAATATGAAGCCGTTAGATTTGTGGGCCACGAAATGAAGGGGTTAGAGACTTGGAATTGACCCCAAACTTGATATATCCCCCCCCCCCCCAAAAAAAAAAAATCAATAGGGCCCCATTGAATTTATGGTGAGGGAATAATGCACATGAATATTGCCCTATATGTATAGAAAAAAAAATTATATATATATAGATAGATAGATAGAGAGAGAATCTAGTGTCTAGATTTAGGTGACCCAATATAGTTTGAACACAGTTGGTATGGACCCAGAGGACCATCTAAGGATAGGAGGTTAGGTATTCTAGTGGAAAACAGAAGAGTTATAAACTAATATTGGACAGAGGGTCGGTCGGTGGTTTCTTTATAAACTTCTGTCTCTGTATATTTTATTATTGAAAGATCTTTGATATTGCAAACTAATAGAATATATAACAACGTGATTGTCACCTTCCTCTCAGAGGTGAAAAGATTTCTAAAAATAAAAATAAAAATCTAGAACCCCTGCTATCCAAAGAATCCAACTTGACCCAACCCAAAAAAGATAGCAAACTTAGCCTAAGTTTAGACTCAGTGGGTTGACTTCTCTATGGGTAAAGATGATCCGCCAGAACTGAAACTATAACAATAAGCCCAACACAGACCCAAATTCCATTACAATTTGATTTGATGCAAGTGGGCCACTGGCCAACTTACCTCATATGCCTTTGACCCTCTTGCTTCACGGCCCACATTGATCGCTATCGATTCAATATCAACAATACAAGTTGAAAACAAAAGGTATAAATAATATTAGTTGTAAGACTGATATAGATTATTATTTTATAATTTGTATGTATTTCACCCAAACAAGAGATCTAATGCTTTTAAGCTTAAACTTAACTATGCATAAGATCCAGATAGTACAAAATATATTCATGTATCTTAGCAAAGTAAATAAGTATTCATCTTACAAAAGGCCAACATCTAGAGAAGTTAATGTCATTTAAAAGAATAAATGAACAATAACACACACTCACAAGTCACAATTCTGAAGGGTAGCTAACTTGGCAAAAAAACACGGTTTGCATCTGAAGGTTGTGGGTCCGTAGGGATTATTACAACCCAACCCTCTCCATATTTACCATAATATCCATGTTGGTAATGGTAATTCCTGTAACTTGTTCATATAAAAATACAAGAACTTTGCTCTGTTTGCACTGTTAACCCATATGGTAAAAACGTAATTAAAACAAGATTAGGGTCATTTGCTCAATCCGGATTCTCAGGAGTCAGGAACCTTCTTTTCTAAAGATAATTCAACTCAACAGTTATAATACAGTGAAGGAGCACCAATGCATTCTGATCTCAAGTTTTGGCGTTGGGAAGGTGCATCTCATGGAAACCGTGGAAAGTGATTGTATACCCACAGACGACAGTTGAGTTGAATTTCTACGGTCAAAATACCTGTTACTACAAACTGCAAACTTGATAAGAAAAGGATTACAACTATCATGCACTTTCTGCCTCCGTGGGATGAGAGAAATCTATGGTATAGAGAAAAATTGTTTTGATTTTCTAAGGTAACTTCTTCTTCCATCGTAGGATGCAATGTGTATTGATCTCAGGAAAAAAAAAAAAAAGGGAAAAAAATCTGGTCCTCTTAAATAGAGGATTTAACATCCCATGTTAGGTGTAAGAACGAAGGATTCATTTTTCTCGTGGAAATGGAAATGAGAAAGTCCACTTGGACATACTGGGGGACCGATTCCTGGCCCGGTCCCCCCTCAGAACCACTGGATCCCAGACCTGGTTCTGAGGGGGGACCGGGCTAGGAATCGGTCCCCCCAGTATGTCCAAGTAGCACGTTGAATGGAAATTCGCAAAGAGGAGAATCTTCTTTTGAGACAAATGTGCCCTAATTTCTTAGGGCACGTTTGGTAACAAAATCTGCGGTGAAAAGATTTTATTTTTCCACTATTGTATGCTATATCCAAGTTTGGCAGACGCAAATCATCGCTGATTTTTTGCGCCTAAAATCTGCAATTGATATGATTTTGGAATCCGATCTCCCCCCATCAGATATGGAAATCCTATGTGCAAAATGGGTGGATATAAAAGCCAAAATCGCACCCCCCCCCCCCCCCTTCATACCGTCTCGACCTCTCCCGCAAACTCACATATTGCTATTGTAGATTGGAAGTCTGGAGAGATAAATGGATCAAAGTAAAAATAAAAAGATAAGATGAAAATTCTCAAAATTTATTAAAATTTAATATCAAGATTCCAATTTAAAATGAATTTAAGCTACTAAGTGATAAACAACATATTTTATAGCATTTAAAAATTCACAAGTTGAAGAAAATCCAGAAAATGAGAAGGCCTATGAGTATAGACACCCTGAAAAAAGACATACTCTCGTTACTATTAAAATAACTTTAGAAAAGATTGACCATAAAGTTTAAATGAATAGGTGGGTTGTTTATTATCCATGAATTTTGATGTTCAACACCAAACATGGATTGATGATAATCCTCGGTGTCTCCACGCTTACAACCAAACGCGAAATGCAAGGAATCATTAGCTATGCAAATCCTTGAAAAGAATTTTACTTCTCCCTTGGAAAAGATGAATTCTAAATCCTGCAGATTCCTCTCCGGTTACCAAATGTGTCCTTAAGCTTATGTAAAACATTAAAATATGGGATTCATTTGTGTTATATATTTAGATGAAAGATCAAGAGATTTAAGGCTTCACTTTGATTTAGTTAAAACATAATATGTCTTAATAAAAGAGCTCTATTGGGGTCCACTTGAGCCCACCTATGTCATTGACGCTCATTACCTCCTTTTCTACCGTTAATTGGAAGCAATCCCAATTTTGATATTCATCCTCTATCCATGATAAGACCTCTATTTCTCTTATCTCTGTTGATAAGCATGCATCTAGGTGAATCTTTTAAGTTTGACCAAACATTTGCATTAGTCTAAAATTCTGCTGACTTTAGACATTTAGCATGCTCTATTTTATTAACATTTTTGGTTATCCCACTATTGATATAATCAGCATGATAAAAAACAAGTCTCCCCCAATCAAATGAATTAAAAGAATGAGTCATCTAACTTTATGATCCATCTAAATTCTGCTTAAATTGAAATAGAATTATGCGATTGTTTCTTTGTATAAAATTGAATACATGATAATCCATGGTCAATAGATTCACAAATAAGGATTATTAAATAAGTGCAGGGTGAAAGATGTAAGGTAGAGATATAGATAGGCCTGGACTTTTCTAAGATTTGAATTATTAAGATGATGATTGCGCATTCATTTTCCATTTCTCTTATTTATTTTTTCTATCATGAGAAGTTATTTAATAGTCGTTTGTTCACCTTTGCTTAAAAGTCTTTAGATTCTTTCGAGTCCAATTAAATGAATTACAAATGTGCCCTTTGAGTTGAAATCAAACAATGAGCCCCACTTCAATTCTAGTGAAATTTTTAATAGCAAGTGCACGTCCATGATGTGAAATATTACTGACTTTTTTTTTGGCAGAAGAAATATTACCACCTTAGAGTTCAAGAATGAGATGTCCCATCTATTTTAATGCAGTCTGTCATGCTCCACTTATAGCTCATTATATATATTTGTGCTTAAAAAAGTTGCACAAATTGAAAGTGTCTTAAATTCTTATTTTGTTCATGATTCTTCCTGATAACTGCCAAGGGTTCAACTATATCAAAGTTCTAAATGAGATATATGATAAATCAAACCAAATCAAATAAATTTTTTTGATAAATGACTAATCAACAAACACCCTTATTTATTTATTTATTTATTTATTTATTTTATTTTATTATTATTATTATTTATTTTTTTATTTTTTTGAAAGTGAGTTCCACCAACCCAGATGCCTCATGTCCAACCTGCTTCATAAAACAAGAGATGGATTCCACATTTTAACAATAGGATTGAAGGCCACATGAATCAGCAGTTAAACAAACATGGTACTCTGCATACTACAATGTGGTTGGAAGACATACCCATAAAACAGTAATGTGGCCCACCCACTCTGTCAGAATTCTCAGTTCCAAATCATCTCCCTATCCTTTGGTGCTGTTTGAGGCTCTCTACTCTCAACCAATGGAAACCAATGGACTGATGAAGTCCTAGCTGGAAAGGGCCCCACATGTAGTCCTTGGATCACTAACCTGTCCATGCACAGCTGTAGTGCTGATCAGTATTATAAATATCTACTATATTTAGAATTATTCTCTTGTACAAATATATTTTCTTTAAAATATCTTATAGGAGATATTATATTTTCTTTAAAGATATATCTACTTGGTGTCAACGGCTGACCAAGATTTTCATTTGAGAGGTGCAGACCCAAATAGGCAATTAGCCTTTTAGAACAAACCCTAGATTTTCTTCTGTGTTTTGGGGGCTGGTGTGGGATTTTTACTGTAAAATTTTAAAAAAGAATTAGAATTTTCATTATAATTTTAGAAGTGGACCGAGGTCCAATGAATGCGTCTACTCCCACATAGATTTATGTGGGTCCACCCTTGCTTGGTATTATCATGATAAATATCATCATAAAACCAGAGGCATCTTCTTTTAATAAAAACTTATGTTCCCAACTTCTTGATTTTATTCTTAATTCCCAATTATTGGAAATTACTTTATTTTCAATGATGAGTTTTTTTAATTATTCTAATAAAAAAATAAGTATTGCAATCTTCATTTCAATATTATCCCAATAACGGTATTTCAACATTGATACTAATTATAATTAATTACAATAAAATCAAGAAGTCGGGGTGTAACGGTTCAGTTAACCGCTTAGTTTGTGAAAATCATTAACCAAACCATATTTCACGGTTTTGCTTTTAAAAACTGTAACCGTAACTGAACCGTTTAAAACCGAACTACGGTTAACGGTTCGGTTACGGTTAATTGTCACTTAAAAAAATTGTGAAGATTTTACCATTTACCAATCAAATTTATTATGAGAAAAATAAAAAAATCATAGTTGGAGAATGGCATAATATGTTATTGTAAAAAATTAAAAAAGAAGTAATTTTCATTAAGGCCCTTAGTTTTTTTTCCTTATTAACAAAACGGTTTGGTTAACCATGTATTTTGGGAAGACGGTTAACCAAACTGCGGTAACGGTTCAGTTCAGTTAATAACCGTGAATTGAGACAAAAACCGTAACCAAATCGTGAAGCACGGTTTTCTGATTTCAATAACCGTAACTGTAACTGAACCATGACACACGATTACTAACCACGGTTCGGCTCAGTTCAGTTAGACGGTTTTTCAGTTTTCTTTTACACCCATATTAAAAAGTTTTCTTTTACACCTGTATTAAAAAGTGTTATCAAGAGCCACACTAATAAGGCAAATCGTAGCCATCAGATCATTTCGTCTAGCCTTCAAACTGCATACAATCTACTTGGTTGAATGAAATGAAATTATCTAATGCAGCATGGAATTAAGTTTTCAAGATTAGGTATCTTGGTTTTCACCCTAAGTACTGATTGATTAATCTCAAAATTTCTTTCCTACGTGATCAGGTTTTTTTTTAGCATCATTCTCTTTCTTTGGTTGGAATTTTTCGTAGTTCTCTAGCCAATCAGCCAATAAGAAGAGAGAAAAGGTAAAACTTATATTAAAAACCCACATGTTATATTATCATCAAATTGATTTCAAAACTAAGAACAGAAAGAATGGACAATTACAGTACGGAAGGTGTTAAATCTGACAATAGCCCCAGAACAACTGAAAATTGTATATTTATCGCAGAACTGTTCGATCTGTAGGATATTGCAAGAGATATAGGATATCCCACAATCAGAAGCGGGAAGACTTGAATGGTCCGTTTTTTTTCTTTTTTTCTTTCTCAACCGTGGGACCACCAAACCACCATCCAAACCGTTGAATAGCTGTATGAGTGTAAGAACTAATATCGTACCAAATTTGACCCGCTGATCTATCACGGTTATCCAGAAATTTGACAAAAAAAAAAAAAACGTGGCTTATAATTTGCTCTTATAATTAGTTGCAAATTATAAGTCACGTTTTTTTTTCTTTTCAAATTTCTGGATAACCGTGATATATCACAGTTCAAATTTGGTGCAATATTAGTTCTTACACTCATACAACTATTCAACGGTTTGGATGGTAGTTTGGTGGTCCCACAATCAAGAAAAAAATAAAAAAGTAGACTGTTCTTATGGGATATCCTATCTTACATGACTAAAATATTGCAATAACAAATCAAACAGTTCTATGGTTAATATATATTTTTTGATTGTTATAGAGGTATTATCAGCTTTAACACCTTTGGTAAAACAAGAGACAACTTTTTGGAAACTACAAATACAACTTTTTGAAAACTACAAATACCCAAGACTTCTATGTAAATCCAAAAACTCCATTAATTCTCATATGAGATGGGCTTCAACCTTCATCTTCACATTCACACTGTTAAAACCGATATACTGCAAACAACGTAACGGTTTCGTCAGCCATCAATCCATCATTAACAAAGCATAGTGGGGCAAAGATCCCAGTGACAGGCGTAAGTAGGGTTTTACCAATGCCACCCATCCCAGATAAGCACTCCCCCAAATAGACGCTCCAGATTTACCAACCGTACATCTAATCCACTTCAATACATCGCTCGATGAACCAGATCCCGACAGGCCTAACAAAACAGTATATTGCAATTTTACCAACTAAGGGCCTGACCTTTTTAAGGCCGGTCAGTCGACTGCTCTTTCTACTCTCTCTCTGTCTCTCCATCTTCTCTCCCTGTAGAACAAAATCAAAAGAAGGAAAAAAATACTATCTTTCTCTCTCTCTCTCTATCTCTCTCTCTCTCTCCTGCTGCTGCTTCTTCTAACATCAATGGGTCTTTCTCCTTTGTTTCAGAGAAAGCTTCTTCTTTGTTTTTGAGACATAAACAAAGAAGAAAAGCTGCAGAACAGAGGAGGAAGGAAGAGAGAGAGAAGAGAGGGCAAAAGTCATTATTCAGAACTGGTATAGCTTTTTTTTTATTATTATTATCTGTGTTTCTGTATTGGTTTCTGGGGTCTTCTGTGCCACTTGGTTTGATGCAGTAACATCTGGGGGCGTTTGGTTTGTTGGGAAATCAAAGTAGTGTTATTGGGGAACGTTGGGTTTGTGGTGACTTTGAGGAGTTCTTGGGAGTTTTGAGAGGTTTTGGGAGGTAATGACATCTGGGGTGGTTTGTTTTTTGAGCAGTTTTGATGTTGACATTGTTGTTGGGCCAACTTTGAGGAGCTTGTGGGAGTTTTGAGGGGGTTTTGGGAGGTGGGTGTTGTGGTTTTTATGAGTTTATGGGTTTACAGGTTTGTGGGGTGTTTTCAGAGCTCTGCTTTTGCTTGGGTTTTTCATCTGGTGATGCAGTTTTGAGGTTTTATTGTTTTTTTTTTTTTGTAGATTTTTTTTTCATGTTTCTTATGCCTTTTCTTCTTGAGAGAAGCCATTAATGGAGTTTGCAATGGTTCTTTGACCTCTGATTCCCATCTGATTGTGTTATACATGTTATGAGAAGATTGCTTTGCTTAGAAAATAGAAAGTTGTTCTTACATTTTTGTCTTGTTCTCTACTTGTGGTTATAATCCATCCATGGATTCTATTAACTTTTTTTATGAATTTGGAATACCTTGTTCTACTACTTTCCCTTTTTTCCCCCTCTCAGAGAGATTCTTTTTTTTTTTTAATACCCATTTATTGGTTTTTTTTTTTTTAATCCAAGCAACATCTATTAATGAAGACCCCCGTTCCTTGATTATTACTCTGGCAAAATCGAATAATTTAGAGCCGATTTCTTGATGTCTACTCAAGCAACATCCATTAGTTAATATCCATTTATTGCTTTTGCTTTCCTTTCTTCAGTCTTGTAGCATTTGTCTTATTGCTTTTGATCGGCACTGTTGAGCAAGTGCTTGTATATAAGTCACTGGATCTTTGCTTTGCTACTCAAGGACGTGAGATTCTCTCATTTTTTTCACTTTTCACTGTTTTTTCACCCCTTTTGTTAGACCGCAGATGTTCTTTCTTACGAATTGGATTATTTGTTGTATTTTTTAGTCCCTTTTTGTTGTTCTTCTCCTTTCATATTTCTCTCCTTCCTGATTCATCTGAATAATATTTCTGATTAAAACTCACTGCTTATAGTGTGCATCTGGAGTCCCCCAAGCTTGCAACTAGTGTGGTTAATTTGCTAGTTTGAATAGTGTTGTGTTCTATATTGTGCATTTGGAGTGGTACAAAATTAGAATCCACAGTAGGCGGGATACTTTTTACTTACATATAATTATTTCCACCCACAATAAAACTCATTAGAGTTTCTGATGTTTGAATTTGGGGTGGAAAAAGATGAGACAGTGCCTCACTGATGTGGGTTTTGATTTCCAAATTGTTCAAGAAAAATGTAGAAAAGAAAAATACTAGTGAAACTGCTTGCAACTGGGGGACATCCAAACTCCCTCATTGGGTTCTCTCAAAAATCTTACTAATTGCAAATTTGTGCAGCTTTTATGGCGAAGGAGTACAATGGGTCTCCCAAGATTCATCAGGACCAGAAGGGGAAGCGTCTCACATGGATCTTAGGCATCAGCATTCTCTGCATCCTCTCCTACTTGTTGGGGGCCTGGCAAAACAGTAGCCCATCTGCATCTGACCGGTCCGAATTGATAAGGAAAGTTGGTTGCAATGTTAGTGCACGCACAACCAAGTCCGGCTCCAATTTGCCTTCATCTTCATCACCATCCTCCTTGGATTTTGAAGCCCATCACCAGGTGACCATCAATGATTCAGTTGCTGCATCCCAGAAAATCCCACCTTGTGACATGAAATACAGTGAATACACTCCTTGTCAAGATCCACAGAGGGGGAGGAAGTTCGAACGGTTTATGCTCAAGTACAGAGAGAGACATTGTCCTGCAAAGGAGGAGCTTCTCATGTGCCTGATACCAGCACCACCAAAGTACAAGAATCCTTTCAAGTGGCCTCAGAGCAGGGACTACGCATGGTATGACAACATTCCTCACAGAGAACTCAGCATTGAAAAGGCTGTTCAAAACTGGATCCAAGTGGAAGGCAACAGATTCAAGTTCCCAGGGGGAGGTACCATGTTTCCACGGGGAGCGGATGCTTACATTGATGACATAAGTGAGCTTATTCCTTTGACCTCTGGAAAGATCAGAACAGCGATTGATACAGGCTGTGGTGTAAGAACATGGACACTCTTCCATCTGGTCTTTTGTGTTTGTAGTGTGCTCCAGGATTTCTTTTGCATTCCCCATAACACAATTGGCCTAAATATTTGATCGAATGTATGGTCTTTCAATTCATTCTGCATTTGCGTTAAATAGAAGTTGGAAATAATTTTAGGTGGGGTGATATTCATCCAACTTTTCCTCTTCCCAAATAAATATTAGAAACCAGGTAATATTGATTTGAGATGATAAGGGAAGTAAGCACCATCACACTTAATGCATTTCTGATTATGATTTGTAAATAGACAACCATATGTTTCATCCCAAAGTTTAAACTACTTTGTGATTTTGTACATCCAAATTAACCTTTCTAGTCAGAGGATTTGGTAGATAAATCCCATTATGTATTCTGACTGTATGAATTGCTGAGATCTATTGTTTTGGTTGGGTCTGAAGGTGGCAAGTTGGGGTGCGTATCTGCTTAAACGAGACATCGTGACAATGTCGTTTGCGCCAAGGGATACACATGAAGCCCAGGTGCAGTTTGCATTGGAGCGAGGCGTCCCTGCCATGATTGGCATCATGTCATCACAGAGACTACCTTATCCTGCAAGAGCTTTTGATATGGCCCACTGTTCTCGCTGCTTGATCCCTTGGTATCAGTACGGTGAGTTGTTAATTGCTAATCTCATCTCCAATAGCCCCTGTTATGTATGGTATTCCATCACCAATTTAATCAAGAGCCAGTTATGATTCGTACTTCTTCCACTTGTAATTGGGTTTGGATTGATGATATTTTTGCTGTATTATATTATGCATTCCATAAACAGAGATTAGGTTTAGGTTTATTCTTTGATATCATTGAACTGAATCTGCTCGTTTTACATTAAGAGGGTGTGTGTAGTATGGATGTACCTTGAAATCCAAATGCAAGCATTTAAATTTAATGCATTTGTTGAAGGGGATGATTATCCATTTGAGTATGCATTTGGGGGCAAGCACAGACATTGGAAGTTATATTAGGTGGAATACTACTTTTCCATCAGTTCCACCCAAACCATTTAAAAAAAATTAAAAAAAAACCAGTATCCCATGTATTGATTATATCAACAGATGATCATGTATCCTGCCAAAATGTTTATAACCTGGTGTGGAGTATATCCAAGTGCACTCTGTTCTTCCAAGCAAATTCTGCACATATACAAATGATCAATCTACCTTTTGTTTCATAGTTATTAAAGTCGTTGGATTAATTTCAACTTCTGTAAGATCTTTCAAATTTTTTTCATGCAGATGGGCTATATCTGATTGAAGTGGACAGAGTTTTAAGGCCAGGAGGCTATTGGATTCTCTCTGGTCCTCCTATCCATTGGAAGAAACATTACAAGGGCTGGGAGAGAACCCAAGAAGACCTGAAACAAGAGCAGAATAAGATTGAGGATGTGGCCAGGCGTCTGTGCTGGACAAAAGTGATTGAGAAAGATGATCTTGCAATTTGGCAAAAACCCATGAACCACATCGAGTGTGTGAACAGTAGAAAGACTTACAGTACACCACATATGTGTAAAGATGACAATCCTGATGCAGCCTGGTAAAAGCTCATTCCCCCATTCAGTTTTAATATAATGATATTGAATTTGTAATTGGAGTTTGTCAACTCAAATAAGTAGACTGTGCATGCAATTAACTTAATTACATAAACTGCGGATTAACTAATTATTGAGTTCCTTTTTTCATGAACAAAGATAGATTTAGATGATTTTTCAAACATTTATTTTATTTCACATTGGTATTCTGGGTTTTGAACCTGTGATCTCAACGTTCCAATTATTACATCCTTGCTAAGGTTTAAAAACTCAAAGCTTGTTGTTTAAGGAGGTGGAAAATCCTAGTTGACTTTGACTCTTTTAGGTTCTTTAATAAGAGTAGCTTATCCAATTAACTTGTCCTGAATCCAGATTTATTTTTTACTAGTTAAGCTTTCAAGTAGGCAATGAAGTTCTATTACATGGATGAAGGGTTCATGAATCTTAAACCCAAATTATGGTCCTAATCTTCAGATTTAGTTGAGTTTCTCTTCTTCTTAACTTGTCCTGGATTCAGATTGAGTCTTCTAATACTGAATTCCACCAGGTTGAGCAATGTTTGAATCCCGGTGTTCCTCATGGGAGTGAATGTTCCCTACCAATACGCTATGCTTGCAGGGACTGCTAATCTAGTTTCTGAAGTATCGAGTCCTGAATCGGATTACAGTTTGCATGAGTTTTTCAAGTATAGAAATAAATAAATAAATAAATAAATAATAATAATAATAATATACCAAAAAAGTTAAAAGTTTTGTTTCACTGTTTCTAATCATTGATTATGAATCTCTAACCCAGATAATTGCATAGTTCTATCTTAAATCATCTACAGGTTTGCCGATTTTTCTCTGATTGCTCTTTATATCCATAGGTACAAAAATATGGAAACTTGCATTACCCCGCTACCAGAGGTAAGTAGCTCGAGCGAAATTGCGGGTGGGGAATTGGAGAAATGGCCAGCCCGAGCATTTGCAGTCCCTCCTAGGATCAGCAGCAACTCCATTCCCGGCATCACTGCCGAAAAATTCCGAGAAGATAATGAGTTGTGGACGGAACGAATAGCTCATTACAAGCGAATCATCCCCCCTCTCGCTCAAGGACGATACCGGAATGTAATGGACATGAATGCCAACCTAGGAGGCTTTGCCGCTGCACTGGTAAAATACCCAGTGTGGGTTATGAATGTGGTTCCTGCAGATTCCAGTCATGATACTCTGGGTGTGATCTACGAGCGAGGATTTATTGGGACATACCAGGACTGGTGTGAGGCCTTCTCAACATACCCGAGAACTTATGACCTTATCCATGCAAGCAATGTGTTCAGTATTTACCAGGACAGGTTAGTGAATGATTTATTTATTTATTGATAATGGATAAGTTGGATTAAAAGGAATAAAAATCCATACAAAAACCACCCAATGCCAATACAACCGGGTATAAGAGCATTATATACCCGGAAACAAAATTACATAATATAAGCTAGCATTTTGGTAAATCATTTATTTTTGAATGCATAGATTTAGCTGCTCAATGAAAGGATTGCCATTAGGATAGCTTGGGATTAATAGAGGATCATCCTGAAGCACATCGAATCAAACAATGCAGACTGATGTCCAGCCCATG
The DNA here is from genome assembly GCA_038049695.1 of Cinnamomum chago. Taxonomy (NCBI): domain Eukaryota; kingdom Viridiplantae; phylum Streptophyta; class Magnoliopsida; order Laurales; family Lauraceae; genus Cinnamomum; species Cinnamomum chago. The sequence goes on from CP142456.1 coordinate 12,394,759, forward strand.
CCTGCCTCCACCATTTTGAAATTTTTAAAATTTCTTGGGCCCATTTCTGACCTGATATGTTACTTTGGCTAGCATGACAAATATGATATACAGGAGTTTTTGCAATTTTTGACGGTGCAGAACTTCATCTTAAACTTGTACTTCACTGCTAGCCCAATTTTTTACCATGGAGCCTAGACCGAATGAGCTACATAACAGGCTAGGTCCTTGGACCCAATGAACCTTTTGAAACATTTATCCAGGTACTTACATGTCCGGGTCGTGCTGTGATGCAGGTGTGACATTACTCACATTCTATTGGAGATTGATAGGATTTTGAGACCAGAAGGAACTGTGATATTCAGAGATACAGTGGAGGTTCTAGTGAAGATTCAAAGCATAACTGATAGGATGAGGTGGAGAAGTCAGATAATGGACCATGAGAGTGGGCCCTTCAACCCAGAGAAAATCCTTGTTGCTGTTAAGACTTACTGGACTGGTGAAGCCACCCAGAAACAGTAAGCAGTGTAATTTACCCCGCACTGATGAAATCTGTCATTGGATTTTTTTTTTTTTTCTTCTTTTGCTTATTTACATGGATTTTTAAATTAAAGGTGTCTGATATTATTCGTCTTTTTTTTCCTTCTCTTTCTCATATAAGAGGTCCACCCCTTATTCATTGAAAACCCTGTAAAGAAAGGGTTTAATGGGTAAAATACAGTTTTGAGATGTTATGTGTAGGCGGGTTAGTGGGTCATGTGTGTGGGGACTTTGGGTCCCACATGGGTGGGCCACGGGTGGGGTCGTATGATTTTGTTCCCCCACATTGCACTTTGTAAGGGTTTGTCTTGATTTGTGGTTTATTGTTGTTATATAGTGGGATGCATTTGAGATGTAGCATTGCTGTTGGAAAGCCAAAGTCTTTTAATATTGTAACATGAATTTTCTTTTCATCTCATGCTTTGTAGTAGCTGCTGCAGGCATGTAGATTGTAGACAGAAAGAAAGTATTGAGAGTGATGAGGGTCAGTTTCATTAGATGGGGACTGGTCTGTTGAAAGAACTATTTTCTTCTGGTGCATGTCTCATCCAAAGATGGCTTTTGTCAAAAGATTCCTTACCAACTTTCTTTTTCAGCTTTTGGGATTCATTCAAAGTCTTTATTATAATTACCTTCAATGAGTGGGTGGGGTTGAGCCAAACACTAGTCAAGGAACATATTAAATACGTTTCATTTTTAGCTATGTATTATATGGGTTGGGTTGGGGAAACCTGACCTGACCCGGGTGCCTAACGGAGCTTGAGCCTGCCCTACATCATTTATGGCAGTGGCGGACCTAGGATTTTCATTTGAGGGGTGCGAACCTTAATAGATAGTATGGTTACGGAGGCAAACTGAGGATTTCCAAGTGGATTTTGAGGGTGGGCTCACATGTTTTAATGGATTTTTTGAAATGTCCGCATGGTTATGCCTGGGTCTGCCCCTAATTTATGGGTTTGTTTCCTGGCTAGCACTTGAGAAGGGTGGCCTTCCACTCTCTGCTCCTCAAGAAAACCTAATTTTAAGGGGACCCACATTCAGCAAAGGTGTTTGATTGTATCAGTTTTGCATGGAAATAATCATTGTTTAGGTCTCATTTCTGGATGGCCTGATCACAATATTGAAGACCACACTGTGTGTGCAGCAGTGCTGATTTGGAGTATCTGACCCTGTTTATAAATGTGTTGGGCCTAATAATATGTAGACCCCAGTTCAACAGGACTCGTTTGGCCCCACTTCTAGTTACAAGGAGTACAAGTTTGGCCTTTTTGCTTTTCGACTTGGGCAGCTATGATCATGAGATTGGAAATGCTAAGCTTTCTGTTGTTTGTACAGATTCCACCTCATATAGGTCTTGGTTTTTAACCCCTAATTCAATCCACACAAAGTTTGTCATGCGAAAACATGATTAGGGAGAGGATAACACTATGGATTGATTCTCTATATCTAAGAAAATTTGAACAGCATGAAATTGGACAAATTTCCTCTCCATCTAGGGGCGCTTGTGGACCGGACTAGCCCGAGCCCAATCTAGAGCCAGCCCGCTTTAGGTCAAGCTTGAGCCTTTGGTTTTTTGGTACATGGTTGGGCTTGGACCTAGAATATGGTTTTGTTTAACATATGGGCTGGACTTGGACCTAGAATATGGTTTTGTTTAACATATGGGCTGGGCTTGGACTTAATGGAGAGCCTAAAGCCCGGCCCACTGGAATGAGAAGACAATTTAAGGTAAAACATTATTTTTACTAAAATGGAGACTCGAACACGTGCACTCAAGGACTAAACAGGCCCAAGCTGCTTGGGCTGTGCTCAAGCCTTATGTTTTGGTACACGGACTGGGCTTGGATGTAAAATCTAGGCCCATTTAACATACAGGATTGGGCTTGATCTCAACTCTCTATGGTAAATCCCAAAGCTTGGCCCTGCTCAAATGAGAAGACAATTTAAGCTAAAATAATGTTTTTGCTAGATTGGAGACTCAAAACACACACACTTCCACACATCCATAGGCAACCCAACTAGCTCAGCTGTAACTCGGAGCAGTAGTTAGTAGAAGGCTTTATATATATGGGAAGTTTCAAGTGCATCTATCCTTCACAATAAGGTGATGGATGTTTTTCTTTTTGCACATAAAGACAAGGAAGTGTACATCACCCTATGTACTTGAAAATTCACTTTTGTACTTGAAAATTCTCATTTATGAAAGTATCCCTCACCCTATGGTGAGGGAACTTTCCCTTTTTGCGTAAAGGGATATTTCCTTGTCTTCATGTGTAAAAAGGGTGAGGGATAGATGCACTTGAAACTTCATATATATATATATATATATATATATATATATATATATATATATGGAAATACAAGCACCTAACCCATGAACACCTCTACCTCCATAATGGAATCCTTGCATTAATGGAACGACAAACCTTCGTCATTCGTCACCATTGTGAAATTATTAAATTGATTACTTATGGTTAACAAATTATTTTAGTGTTTTACTTTAATTTTTTTAAGGAAAATATTCAAGTGAGAACTAGTTATTACCTATTACATGAGAACTTTTTTACGGAACCCAACTAGCAACCCATTCAAACCTAGTAACCAATAGGAAACCCCTTGATAGTCATTGATCCTAAGGATTGACACAAATCTGAATGGACTGAACCTTTTGATTGATGACTGAATATTTTTTTAAATAAGAAGCTATTAAACTTGTGAGCCACGAATGAAGGAGTTAGAGGCATGGATTTGGAGTCAAACTTGATACTTGGGGTGGTCTCACATAGATCTTTCCATCCCCCCTGGTCCCATCCCCAAATGAGACCTACAATTGGGCCCCATAATTTTTTTTTCAAATAATATATGAGAACAATTCCACCTGAATATTGTCCTTTTTTAAAATACTATATGAGATATGTCGTCTCTAACATATAAAAATCCTAATTTCAGGATAAAGAAACTATAAAGTGGAGCTTACCTATTGAAAATTTAATCTCTTCAGAAAAAATGAATGCCTCATCGAACACGTAAAATCTTACTAAGAAGATAAGAGCAAGACCTCACAAATTTGAAGTTTTAATCTGACTCAAATTTCCATTATCAAGCAAACCCCATGAAAAGAGCAGTCTACATTTGCCACTTAAAGTTAAAGACTGACAAAGTGGGTTTAGTGGGAATGAGTGTGGGGCCCAGTGGATAAGGTATCTGTGGGTGATTAATGTTTGGTACACTAACAAAAAAACACAGGGACCATTTCCTCTGACAAAATCTCCAACTTCACATGGTTTTTGTCTGGTTTCGATCCATCAAATTTTCTCCCCTGCTACAAGACAATCAGTGGCCAATGTTTGTGGGGCCCCATCATCATTAAATTCTCACAATAGTTAATCAATCTTGGCCACAGATCAAACATCATAGGTTTGGCATTACTCACGACCATTAGATGTGGGCATATGAAATTGATGATCCTTGATTAGATACTTACTTATTTATATGACAAAAACAGTAGTATGTTGGGTAAAAGCCACCTAGAGATGTGTGTTGTTGGAAAGGAAAGAAAGGCTTTGGGTGGGACCATGGTCCACAGCACGTATGGGCTTATTTTTTTTATTTTTTTTTAAGTGACGTCTTGTCTAAATTATTTATGTGGAAATTTTCAAATAAGGGTTTAAATTTTTATCTTATTTCAAAAAAGGACACATATTTTAAACATATTTTCTTACGACTTTTTTTTTTAATTTCAAAATTACTCTTCATTTAAAGCCATGACATGGTTCCGGTAGTCACAACATGCAATTGATCGTTGCAAAGACACTTGTTCTTCTTAATGATAGTAACGACGTTGATGAATAATATAGAGAAAGTCAATGAGGGTTTTATTTCAATAAAAGGATAATCTAGGTATTTTTAAAAAACTTGAGAGAAATTTTTTTGGAAAAATAGCATTAAATTGATTGATGCCCTAAATTGAAAGCTTTCTGAAAAACGTAGGGACTAATTTGATAAGTTTTGAAACTTATATCCTTTTTTGAAATAAGATAAAAACAGAAGGCCCTATTTGAAATTTTCCCTTATGTATGCGGTCATCGAAAGGCATCCATTTAATTCAAAGAAATCGATGAGCATTGATCAAGCTGGGACTCGTATCATTTGCCTCTATTTTTCAAAAAAGAGGCACAAGTTTTATATTTGTGGGGCTCAACATGGATAGGCTATTTTTTTTTTAGAGAATTTCAAAAGGTTAAATAACATATCTATTTAGAGGAATTTTTGGAAAAAAAATAAAACCGTTAGATAGCCAGTGTATGGAAAAAAACCTAATAGATTTTCACTGACAGAAAAGGCCCTCGCATCACTTTTTCCTGCTTGTTTTTGCTTTTAGATTGAGCGTCTATTGATACTCATTTTATTTATTGATTGACGCTCAACACAGGCTTGATGGTCAGTTAATATTACTCATTGCAACACAGGGTCATACCTTAATCAATGCTCTATGTCTTCTTCCTCTTCTCTCTCCATTTTGAATCCTAAAAAGGGAAGATACCATGTGAAAATCCATACCCCACCACATGCAGGAATAGATATGCGTATTCTTGCATCTTCGCCACCTTTTGCAATATGGCTGGTTGATAGTACAAATCAAAAATCTGTCTGACAGGGTCATGAAAGAAACCGGCTGTCCGAAACTTCATTATTCTGCACAAGCCTACAAATAATTCTATCAGAATCAGTAGTGGTGGATGCTGCAAGATTTTCCCAGTTGGACAAGGCCTGTACACATGCGAATGTTTCGAGCTGCTTTAACAGCAGCATCTATTCACACCCAAATGGATGATGATGCAAGAGATTTTGGCGAGACGCGTGTGGTAACAACTGTTTCTATACAGTTATACTGAAAGTAAATTATCACAAGCGAACAGGTAATGCATAATCATGGAATGATCTTATCTGTCCATCCCAGCCTGTAGTCACAATCACTAATTAAACCCCATGCATGAGAAGTGGCCATGTGTTTTGACAATTAGACTTCAAGCGCCTATACTGGGATTTGCGTATGGCAGATGCAGGAGAAAGTGAAGTTCAAGAGGGAAGCTTCTCCTCCGGCCAAGTAGCAGAACCCTTGGGAAGAGCCTCTGAGAAGAATTCATGGCTCATTGAGAAATTGTTTTGGGAAGGGAATGAGATGAGACTATTATGAGATGGATCTCTCTCTCCAACCATGACTTGCATTTTCTGAATTTCCTATTGAGTCCTGGAAACTTGTTCATTGGTTGCAAGAGTTTCAGGGGTTCAGGCGGTTTCATGCCTGACCAAGGTATTGGAACCAATGCATTGCACGAGAAGTGCTCACAAGAGGTGGGTTGTTAGTATTTTTATTGGCTAATTCATGGGTTAATTGGACAAAACTTTGGGTCCATTGAGTTGTATTTTCTAATTTATTTTAGAATGGACTGTGGATGTGTCGCCGGAAGATCTGAAGTGAAGAAAAGAAGAAAAAAGAAGACCGGGCGAATTTTCCCAGGACCGATCGATCGGACCTGCATGACCGATCGATCGGACAGCGTGCAGAGTTCGGGAAAGTCTACTATTCTGATACGATTCTGTTTCCTTTTGAGACTCTGTTTCCCAATTTGAGTCCTACTTGTGCACTAAGTCTTAGGCACGAATTTTGGGCTATTTATAGGGTGTTTCTCTCAACCCTAGATGACCACCACCACAACTCTCATTGATCTGAGTCAGAGATATTTTAGAGAGAGTTAATCTCTAGAGCCATTGAGAGATTATTCTGAAGGGCTGCTCTAGAAAGTTGTTGCTGCTTCTACTTTCTTGTAGAAGATTGATCATCTTGGTTGACAAGGTGTGAGGAGATCAAGTAAGGAGAACGGGGCGCGGTGGATGTCGTGTCGGTGGATTCTTTGCAAGAAGAACTACAGTCCTTGGGTCGAGGTACAGACTTAGGTAAAGGAGCTTGTGAGTATATCTTGTAACTGTTCGTTATCTCTTGATTTCTGGTTCGTGGTTTTTCTCCCTAGATAGGGTTTCCACGTTAAATATTGTGTCTGCCTTCTTGTGGTGTGTGATTGGTAGATAGCTAGTTCTATATTGTCTGATTGATTTATTTCCGCTGCATTGATTGGTTAAATAGAACTAGTAATCCATTCTGGTAGCCCCATATAGAATTTTCAATTGGTATCAGAGCGGGTTGCACTATTTTATTGTGTTGATCCAAATATTGCTAGAATGGATACCTATCGTGAAGGCACTTCAACCAATAAGCCTCCTCTGTTGGATGGTAACAATTATGCTTATTGGAAAGCCAGAATGGTTGCCTTTTTGAAAGCCATAGATCTGAAAGTTTGGAAATCTGTTGTGAATGGCTATTCTTTGCCCACTATTACTGCTGATGGGATAACTGAACCCAAACCTGAAGATAAGTGGACAAAGGATGAAGAATTGGCTGCCACTTGCAACTCTAGGGCCTTAAATGCTATTTATAATGGAGTTAGCATATCTGAGTTTCGTAGAATTTCTACATGCACTACTGCAAAAGAAGCTTGGGATATTCTGCAGACTGTGCATGAAGGGACTGAAACTGTCAAACAGTCGAAACTTCAGAAATTGTATACAGCCTTTGAAACCATAAAAATGGAGGATGATGAAACGTTTGATGAGTTTAATGCAAAGCTGAATACAATTGTGAATGATACCTTTACTTTGGGAGAGCCAATTCCTGAAAATAGAGTTGTAAAAAAGATTCTGCGATCTCTTCCAGAAAGGTTTGATGCAAAGGTTGTGGCCATAGAAGAGAATAAAAATCTGAATATTCTCAAAGCTGAAGAATTAGTTGGCAACCTTCAGACTTTTGAAGCAAACCTAAGGAACAATGGAAAATCAAAATCCAAAGGTGTTGCTTTGAGAGCCTCCAAAGAATCATACAAGAAAATTTCTAGTGATTCTGAGTCTGATTCTGAGGAGATTGATCCCCAAGTTGCTGTTGAGTTTATGAAGCAATTTCAAGCGTTCATGAAGGGGAAGAAAAGTAATTTGAAGATCCCTAAAAATTTTGTAAAGAAGAAAACTACTAAAGGGATTAAATGTTTTGAGTGTCATGGTTATGGACACATTGCTAGTGACTGTGCTAACAAGAAACCAAAGAAGAAGGCTTTCAATCTGACTTGGGATGATGATACTTCTGAGGAAGATGATAAAAAATCTGAGTCTGAAAAGCCTGCTGCTAGCAAAGAAAAATTCATGGCATTCATGGCAACATCAGTTTCTGCTACTCCACTTGTTTCTGATGAAGGGACTGATCAAGATGTTAGTGAGTCAGAGACAGAACATGATTGGCAAGCTGAATATCATATATTGTTTGCAAAGACCATGAAGATGCTCAAGATGAATGAAAAAGTGGCCACAAACTGGAAAGAATCTGAAGAGCAGAATACTTCTTTAAAAGCTGAATTGTCTGAAGCACTTACAAAAGTGAGTCACTTAGAGGCTGAAAATAACAAATTGGCAGATATGTTGACTGCTGAAGCACAGAAGTGTGTCTTGCTTAAACATGATATGGAGACACTGAAAGCTGAAAATATGGACTTGCAAGGAAGACTCAAGATTGTTCTTTCTGAGTTGGATACAAGCAAGGCTTCACTAAACAGGATGAATGCTAGATCTAAAAAACTTGATGACATCCTGTGCAGTCAAAAGGCTAAGAATAACATGCATGGCATTGGCTATACTGACGGGGCATCTACATCAAAAGCCAAAGGTATTAACTGTTTTGTTCAAAATTCAGTTGTTACTAATCCTGTTGCTCATGTTACAGCTGCTAAGAAGAAGAATGTGCCACGTCCTGAACGTATACCCACTTGTCATCACTGTGGAATTAAAGGACACATTCGACCCCATTGCAATAAGCTGCAAAAGTCTCCAAACCAAAAGCAAAGGAAAAAGCAGAAGGAAGCGTCACCTATGAAAACCAAAGCTGTCTGGGTCAAGAAAGAAGACCTTCCATCTGTCTTGGTACACACTATGCTGAACTATCTGAAAATGCAAGTGTGTGTGCCAAAACTTCATCACCCTTGATCTACAAGATCAAGCCCCCACCCCAGTGCTGATACGAAGATCATATTGAGGGGGAGTCTATTTAGGGGGAGTTACAAAATCCAGATTGACAGAAGCTGCTTGAATAAAATTGTTTGTCAATTGTGGACAAAAAGGGGGAGAATACTAAAGCCAGGGGGAGAAACAAGCAAAGATCTACAGATGCTGATTTTTTTTAATTCAATGTATTTTGGGTTTTTCTTTTGGGTAGATCATTTGTATTGTTCTAGGGAGTTTTGTCCATGAATTGCCAAAGGGGGAGATTGTTAGTATTTTTGTTGGCTAATTCATGGGTTGGACAAAACTTTGGGTCCATTGAGTTGTATTTTCTAATTTATTTTAGAATGGACTGTGGATGTGTTGCCGGAAGATCTGAAGTGAAGAAAAGAAGAAAAAAGAAGACCGGGCGAATTTTCCCAGGACCGATCGATCGGACCTGCATGACCGATCGATCGGACAGCGTGCAGAGTTCGGGAAAGTCTACTATTCTGATACGATTCTGTTTTCTTTTGAGACTCTGTTTCCCAATTTGAGTCCTACTTGTGCACTAAGTCTTAGGCACGAATTTTGGGCTATTTATAGGGTGTTTCTCTCAACCCTAGATGACCACCACCACAACTCTCATTGATCTGAGTCAGAGATATTTTAGAGAGAGTTAATCTCTAGAGCCATTGAGAGATTATTCTGAAGGGCTGCTCTAGAAAGTTGTTGCTGCTTCTACTTTCTTGTAGAAGATTGATCATCTTGGTTGACAAGGTGTGAGGAGATCAAGTAAGGAGAACGGGGCGCGGTGGATGTCGTGTCAGTGGATTCTTTGCAAGAAGAACTACAGTCCTTGGGTCGAGGTACAGACTTAGGTAAAGGAGCTTGTGAGTATATCTTGTAACTGTTCGTTATCTCTTGATTTCTGGTTCGTGGTTTTTCTCCCTGGATAGGGTTTCCACGTTAAATATTGTGTCTGCCTTCTTGTGGTGTGTGATTGGTAGATAGCTAGTTCTATATTGTCTGATTGATTTATTTCCGCTGCATTGATTGGTTAAATAGAACTAGTAATCCATTCTGGTAGCCCCATATAGAATTTTCATGGGTGATAAATAGAACTAGGGAGATTGATAAAGGCAAGGAAGAAGAGGAATAAAGAAGTGGAAGAAGAAGACACGGGCATCGATTGAACCACAAACCTATGCTATGCTCAATAAAGAATAATATTAATTGCAAACCTGTGTTGAGTGTCGATACCGATGCTCAATAAAGAAAATGACCACCGATATCAACACTAAAACTAAAAGAAAAAATAAACGCCAAAAGTGACAAGAGGGCCTTTCCCGTCTACGAGAAGCTATTAGGTCGCATGATCTTCTTTGATCTACCATGATTTTTACCGTTAAATAATATCCATGATGGTCATCAACATTTAGATGGTCTATTGGTGGTGTCCAATATAATATGGCTTAATTATGATCATAGCCATCAAATAGTCTCAGTTTGACTTCTAATTTATTAGTGGTTCTTGCAATAAGTGGGTCCCCCATGGTTACCAATTCGGTGGATTTTGTTAGAATAATTAACATAGATCATCTAGGTTTGTTTATATTTTTTTTAAAAAGCTTTTGTGCTTTCATCATCAAAGAAGACCATGATTATATTAGTCAAAAAAAAAAATTGGTAGTTGATTACATTAAATGATCATAGTTGGTGTAGCTATTTTCATGTTTTACATACTCTTAATGAGAATTAACTTTCCTAATCTTTCTACAGAGTGGATATGTCCATGAACACTCACAATTTTTATAATAATATTTTTTTCTTTTATTTAACAAATTTTCAATTTAAGTTGAGATCAGAATATGGGGCTCTTGATTTGCTATTTTTTATGTTATGGTTGTATAAGAATTGGAAAGATACAAAGATACTTCAAAGGAACAGAGATCATCAAATACGCAGGCAGCACATCATTTAACTTTTTTTCCTAACTGGGTATCCACTATATGTCCGGAATGGTTTTTTCTTATATTCTCCCCCTCTTTTGATCCTTTATAATAAACAAGTAATCATGCACCCATCTGATTTTTTAAAAAATAATTTTTTTATTTAAATCTTCTTTAGATTATCAAAATATTTTAATGAATTTTTAGAACTCATTGTTTCTTACCAAAAAAAAAAAAGGAAACTAAAAAAAGAATGTAGAAATCTACAATTTGCAATGAGTTTAATATATTTTTTTTATAAAAAAAAGTTAAATAAAAAATTATAAGTTTACATATAATATGGAGCTCAGGATTTATCATTCCTTAGTGGTTATATGAAGTTTGGAGATACAAGTCGTACCATCCATACATACTTTTTCTAATTTTCTTTGTGCTTGTATTTGTGATTGAGGATATAATTACTCATTGTTGAACATTTAAATAAGAATATGCATGAATATATTTTACATATTTATAATTAATTTTGATATCTTATAAACTCATGTAATTTTTTATTTTTCTACTGGGCTAAACACGGGCGCCATTGTTGCTAGTTGAAAAAGAAATAAAAAACTTACTGCTATTTTTTACAATCACTCAAGTTGAGGTTAAGCTTGTTCATAAACGAATTGAGCTAATTAGAGTTGCAATGGGGTGGTCTTCTTGATACCTTTTTAAGGGTTTGTTTGCCTCTTCCACATGTGATGAGAAAATGGGTTCTACATATGCAAATGTATGCATAAAAAACAGGCCGGGCTATGCCAGGCAACGGCCGTGCGGGGACCGGAACAGCCTGTTCCATCTCGGACCGTGCTAGGCCATGGTGCGGCCCGGCCCGTTTGACAATAATCTCCTTCCCCTTTCTTCTTCCTCCTTTGTACATCTCAACTTGTTCTTGATGTTTTCTTAAAAAAAAGAAAAAAAAAAAAAAAACTTGTTCTTGATGTTATTAGCCAGCCCAAGATTCACTCAATCAAACCATGATTCACTCAGCCAAAATACTCTTAAGATGGAATGCTTGGCTCGAGTCTATGCAAATGATTCATTCAATCATATTGGTCCATTCAGTGAACCCAAGATTTACTCAATCAAGATCCTCCTAAGATGGAATGCTTAGCTCAAGGTCTATCCAAATGATTCTCCTGTGGACCTTCCCATTTTGTTTGATATGCTGTGTTACCAACTACCATACATTCACCTGCTGAACATACAGTGACAAGGAATGTGTTGTAACTTACCACCATTTTGTTGCTTTATTAACTTCTTATCATTTCATTGCTGCCATTCAAGTGCTTGATGAATGCAACTGTATTTTAGCTTGTCCATTGAAATGGGAACAGAGACTTTTGGGTTTTGAATCACCATTTTTCTTTTCAGTTATAATTTAAAAATAAAAGAGAATAGAAATTGGCTCATGGGCCCCTGGCTAGGAATGGCTCGTGGAAGGCACGACATGGGCCCATGGCCGTGCTGGGCCAGGCCTTGCCTGCCACAACACGGCATGTTTTGCATCCCTGTGCAAATGTTACATATGCAAGTATTACATACGTATGTGAAACACATTACTATATTGGTCAAAATCATCAATTTTACATGAGTAAATGAGTATGTTCAATGGTTTAGAAGTATCTGGATTTTTTTAACGTTACTAAATGGTTTGGATCATAAATTGAGGGTATACATTAGTCAAGAAATTATATCTATAGGTTGGCACATTTTCACAAATTACTAAGAACTTATGAAGTTTTCTATTAAAAAAAAGGGTTTTATGAAATTTTTCGGGGGACCGGGCCGCCCCGCCCCCCACATCTTGCTGGTGCAGATGCATGCGCAAAAGAGAGAAAACTAAAATGATGATGTATATCCATTACACAGATGAATCGTTTACATATGTCAGCGATTACAAACAAACGACCCCTCCTCTATATTAATGGATCAAGTTTGGATTGAACTTAAGCGACTTAAATATATACTAATTTAATTAATCCAAGCCCGCATTTAAGCCAAGCCCTTAATCAAGTCAAGCTCAACAGTTTTTCTACCAAAGAAAAAGGTCAAGCTAAACAGTCATGAGTTTAAGCTTGGGTCAATTTGCTTACAAGTCAAGTTGGGTTACAAGTTGACTCTACTCTATGACACCTATACTGAAGATTGCTTTTCAAAATAAATTCAAATCAGTTGGACATTGCAATAGGGGCGGATGTTCACAGGTCAGGCCGGCCTGCTCTAAACCGATTGGCTGTACCTACCTGAGATTAATCATCTGCCCCAATCTTTAAATGGGTCGGGACCAACCTCTATATGTTAAAGACCAAGACTGACTGGACATGTTTAATACAAAGTGTGTTGTCCCTCACCATAATATGGTAAGGGATGGGTGCGCGTGAATATTTCCCTATATGTACATATGATAAAGAGGCTAGGTCGGGCCTTTTAAACACGTGGTTTGATGCAGGCCCAATTTAACTAAATGGGCCGGTCTTGGTCGAGCTTAAATACCTCTACTGGCCAGTGATTTAAATTCATAAGATGTGTGGCCAGTGGATAAAGATAGGAGTTTCTTTTTCAGCCGTCCACTTAACTGAGATTGGCAAATAGCTATACAAAAAGGGTCCATAGTTTTATATAAGGTATGCTAATTGCAAGATGAAGATACACTTCCTTCTTTTTTTTCTTTTTTCTTTTTTTCTTCTATCGGAGGGTTCCCACTCTTTGGACTGGACTAATCCCTCCGGCCAGAGGAAAGCCGGGTAAACTCCACGTAGCCCCGCAATTTAGTTTAATGTTTCCTTAAAACATTATTGGGGCTTTTTTCTTTTAAGAAAGATAATTTCATTTAAAAAAACTCCAACAACAACAATCAACAAAAGAAGGATAAAACACAACCCTACCAAGGATGAAAGATCACTCAGGACCCATATTACAAAATCACCCTCCAAAAGAAATGTTTCTTATAGGAAAAACATAGCATCCCCAGATAATGAGTAGAACTGATAAAACTCCTGGAAATAAAAGAAAACTCAACACAAATGAAGGAACTCGCAATACATTGAATATCTGAAATGATGCCCTTTATCAATCAATCCCCTTTACTATTAATGCCTTTAATCACCTCCATGGAATCAGAAAAGATTGGATCTTTGAGAAGCCAAGACCATTAATCTTTCCTTACATATAAAGGATCGATCACACTTCTGTTTTTTTAATACCCAACCATATATACTTAGTGAATCAAATCCCAGGAAGATCCGGGGTCTCATCTATGTCCTCCCTAGCCTTCAACACTCAAATCTTTAATATTCTTTAATTCCATGCAAACAAACAAGGGTGGGCCCAATTGTAAATAGGTGACTTCTGATTGAACTACATCTCCATCTTATAGCCTTCACCACTCACCTCTTTAATATTGTAATGATGGTGCCAGTTTTACCATGGATCCTTCGTCATAGTTGAGTGGTGTTGGCACTTTAATATTTTACACATGCTCAAGGTTTGATCCAGGGCATGCATGTGTGTACCCAAAAAAGTAGGACCAATAGTGAAGATTATCAAATTTTTTACATATCCTTTATCCTTCAAAAAAAAAAAGGAGAATTTGATGATCACTTGTTGATCTCAATTCTTAACCCATAACTCTTCACCCTTTAATTTTACAATTGATGTTTGCCATTTCCCTATCGTTTACAAAGGCAATTAGAGAGGTTGGAAAAGGTTTGGAGGCAAATGGATTAAGGGCAAAAGAGTCGGACCAATGGTAAAAATCGAACTTTTTCCTACATATGGTGGGGGCTGGGCTTATTGGTTAAGATGATGGTGTTAGTATGGTGGTGATCAGGTAAGGATGTATATGGATCTCCGATTCTCCAATTATTCGAAGGTTCCAACCCGTTAAAAACTGGGTTTGGGTCCTTATTTAGGCCCTGCTAAGTAAATGGGTCTGGGTCCAGTTTTGGACCCGTGACCTAAACAGGTCTGGTTCCAATTCCACAGTGGCTCAAACCCGTGGACCCGGGACCCGACACATTATCTTAACTTTCGAGAATCTCTCCTTAAAATTAGATATTTTTTCCCCATACCATTCTCTACCTAGACTTGGACCCGGACCCACCCCATATATGGTTTTGGTTCTGGGTCCGATTCCACCTTCTCCTTTAACGGTTCTGGGTTCGGAACCAAGAAATTGGCCTTAGACAGTTTCAGGTCCACCTTCTCCTTAATGGACCCGGACCGGAACCGACCCGTTTACATCCTTTTGATCAGGGGAAGGGGAATTTAGGACTTGAGGTTTGAATCATTTATATGTTTGTAAAGATGTTTACTGATGTGATGTTGGGCTTTGATCCTTGACTGTCGTAGGCCCATAAACCTGGAGTGATCCCCCTGAAAAGGTGGAGGTCCAATGTACCCAATAAAGGCTCAAGCCCAGAAAGAAGATCTGGGGTCCAACCTGATGAAGGCTTTGGCCCTAAAATTGTTTCAAAGTGCCCTATTGAAGTCCCCAGACAGTCTGAATCTGGTGATTATTGAATTCACATTTGGGTGAATCCAGATCTACCAATACCCCACACCACATGTAGGATTTGAGCATCACCCATCAGGCCCATCCCAGTTTAAAAGGTATTGATACTTGCAGATGTTTTTTTGCCAAAGTATTGATACTTGCAGATTTTTTATGCTAAGTATTGATGCCTGCAGGCTGCAGCTTCCTTTTAAAAACAGAAGCCTGTTAGTTAGAGTGGCAAAGGAAATTAAGTGTTGATTAATTGACCATAGATACAAAACTAGCAAGTCAAGCTTATACCAAAGAGATACCCTGAAAATTGTAAATATCTCCTTGTCTGTATTGGAACAAGGCCCCAGCTCAGACCTTTATGATAGGACTCTGGTTAAGCCTAAATGGGCCTATCCTAAGTCTGGAAGTGATCATCTGACCCATCTTTTGACTGCAATTTGAAGAGTGATCCAGACCACTTATTAAATGAACTGACTTATATCTACCTAAACCACTGACTAATTAAGAACCTGCTTAATCAGTCATTTGCGCCGATAACTGACTTGATACTGTATGAAAGGTTCAGACCTGGGCCTATCAGGACTGGACCGTCAGCCGAACAAGGCCTAAACTATTGTACATTAGCAAATGGCCAGTGCTTGGGCTTGTTTCTGCCTGGCCCATTTGATAACATTGCATTAGTAGTTAATTAGTTTGGGCATGGAAAGGGGAATGAAAGATAGGAAATTAAGTCAATTCGATGGGTCTGGTCAAGTCAAAACTCAGCCAGACCTAATAACACTGCACTGACTCTACCTAAGCCCAAACCAGATTTAAGTTTCCTTTTTAATGCTGATAACCAACTAAATTACAAATTTCTTAGACCTAGCTCTAACATTCCAAGAAAAGAAAATTAGATGTTTACTTTTCATAGACAATAAAAGTAAATGTAAAATGGTACGTACTCATCATCATCATCGAAGTCTTGTCCCAATTATAAACTAAACATGGGTCGGATTAAACTTTTGGAGCTGACATGAGTAGGAAAAAAATGAAAGACGGTTAAGAGTTTTGAAACCGCAATCATTCATAACCATCACTTCCTGCGCTTTTCTAGCCAAAGAAGTGTGAACACTTGGGATCTCTTGGGTGCATAAATTTTTATATGAAAATGACCTCATTCGAGGTCAATCAATATGACCTTATTGAACCGGAACAGTTATATGTTGCATTTCAATTTGATTAGGTCCATTTGGCCTAATTTAGTTCAACCACATGGTCCATGGCGTTCAAGCACTGAACCATTAAAATGTTGTTAATTAATATTTACATTTTTATAGGTTAGCTTTCTAACAATTATTGGTGTGCACACCAAAACCCATAATGTGAAAACATTTTTTAAGCTGGCCTTCTGAGATGTGGGGTCCACCACCAGAGACAATATTCATAACAGTTGGGCACCTGATTACACTTTGCCAAGGAGATGGTACAACCAATTGTTTTGGTGGGGAAGATGGTGCAACCATGCCTACTACTCTAAATTGAAAATGACCCACTCTTACAGGTTAAAGAATTCAATGCCCATAATGACCCACCACCCAACAATTTTCATGGCTGGTGAATCTGATATGAAGTATGAACCACCCGGATGACTTGATTCTCTGACTTGGGATCCTGATGAGATCGTTTGGTGATCTTTCAAAGAGGTACTCTCTCTCTCCCCCTCCCCGGTGATTAACCCGTCATGGGCAATTTTTTCCCGTACCCTGTTTTTGTCTTTCCTTACTTTCTCCCTTAACTAGGGATGCAAACGGGTATCTAATTTGTCCAATTATAAGGAGGTTCCGACTAGTAAAAAGAATGGGGGTTAGAACTTCGTTCTAATTCATTCTGGAACCCAATTTGGTTTCCGATTGATTGATATACGGGTCTAATTTCGGATCCTTCAAAATTCTACCCTGTGAATCTCGGACCTGGTATTTGTAAACTATATCTCAAAATCAATTTTGATTGGACATTTTTATATTTAATTATAGATGTAGTAGACTTGATCCATTGTTATAAGTTGAATAATATATTTATTTTAAGCAAAAACTAAAAAATCAAAAAAGAAGTCAAAACCGGTTTTAAACTAGATCTCGGTCCTCTAGTCTAAATTGGACTGTAGTACTGTACCAGCCTAGAACCAACCCCTTTACCTCCCTACCCTTAACCCACTACCGCCTTCCCCTTCACAATGCACAATGGAACTATGGGAGGTCAAGGTGGAAATATTTTGGGAATTCTTTTTTTTTTTTTTTTACATTGGCCCCAAAGAAAGTTCACATAGTAGGGCCCCCAAGACAAATTTCTTAGATTTTTTATTTTTACATTGGCCCCAAAAAAAGTTCACACAGTAGGCCCCCAAGACAAATTTCCTGGTCAGCCACATTGGCTCCCCCAACCCTGCTTTTCTTCTCTTTTCTCCTTTTCCATGCATTCTCCTATAAGAACATAGGAAGACTAACCCAGCAATGAAAGGAACTCATTTGGGTCTATCTTGTTGCAGTGGATTGTGAAGGGGAAGCAGAAGGAGAGTGGTAGAGGGTCAGGGGGAAAGAAAGAACAGAAAAAAAGAAAAAGGGAGAAATCCTGTTTTGTAATCTTTGTTAAGGTATTTCAGTGATTATAAAAAAAATCATCTTTCTGGCCCAAAATAACCAAGTTTCAGGGTCAGGCCCCCACCGGAATTTGTGGTTTCATCTGCAGCATTACATATATGAAAAAACTCAGAAAGTGACCTTTCTCAGAAGGGTCCTGCCAGTCGGCCCGACTTGGGATCCAACGGCCTGACTAGGAGACCGGGCCATGAGTCGGTCTCCCATCCAACGGCCTGACTGGGAGACCGGGCCATGAGTCGGTCTCCCAATCAGGCCATTTAGACATTCTCTTCTCAGAAATTCATCATAGACAATTTACTTAGGTGATCTTAACATTAAGTGAGAGAGACCCATTCAACTCACACAACTCGAACATTATAATTTCAAAATAAGTTTTAGGACTTTAGTTTAGACTTCCAATTTTCACTTCTTTTTCTATCACCAACACAATTACTGTTGGAGAACGACTCATGACCTGAGTAGTAAGGAGTGACAGTTATCACCTCGTTGTCCAGGGTTCGAACTCTAGGTGTGCCGCTGCTTCTTGCGTGTGCGGACTTTCTTCCCGTGTATTTCCAGGCTCTCTCTTGGGTCCCAGCCCCTTGGCTCGGAAAAAAAAGAAAAAAAAAACTACTGTTGACAATTTCTTATTTCTTATCCGACTTGCCAGTCCAAGCCCTTGCTCCCCTTACTCTAAGCACAATTCATGGAGTATGATTATATTCTTCAACAAAAAGAATCCAAATCAATATGGGCAAATTTAAAAGGCTATGATTGTTTATTGGTGGTGGAACATATCCATCAGTAATGGGTTCCCATATATTGACTGTAGCCACAACTCTAAATGAATACAACGTATACAATGGATTTATGTAAGTGCATGAGAGTGGTCATTGGCCTTTCCTTCACAATCAGCCAAAGATAAGATACAATCGCATTGTCTTTAATGATATTTTTTTTACATTGTTAGCCCATGCAGACTGGTGAGAGAATTCTCTAAATGTAGCCTTATAAAACAATGAGTGAGGCCCACTTTGAAACCCGGACTTCTTAAAATTAAGATAAGATATAATCACCTTCCCACATGTATGTGGACTTTCTTCTCACTCATGTGGGCTTCCTTCGTCTAGCGTGCACCCCTTATTTAGCAATGACCCAAATCAGACGCTGATTTGACTTATAACGGCCATTCAATTAATCATGCAAATCTTGACACCAATCATACTTTATCTAATAGTCTGCATATCCAAACAATTCTTAGACCCTCAAAAAATATATATTTCCTTTCATTTAGCTGATTCTCATTTTCGCAAAGAAGCAATTCATATGGAGATCTTTTAAACACTTCGGGCCTATTTCTTTGCATTAAAAAATATGTGAATTGAATGAATAATATTTATAACTTAAGTCTTCCTTTTATTCTTTTTCAATTTTAATCTTGAGAATTCACCTTTGATCTTCGTTACTAACTACTTACATTCGGAATTTTTTCTATGCATTATAATCCATACAAACGGGCCATGCTGGTCTTGAAGGAGCAATAATTCATCCCTTCACCAGAAAAAAGGAAAAAAATCATCCTACATTCATTTTGTCAAGTTTGGGTGACAAAGCCTCCCTAGATTTCCATCCCACCCACCTACCCTACACACACTAAGTACGGAACAGCCATGACTAAAAAAGCTGGACCCTTAGTTATAAGTGGCTGGGACGTAGGTTGACCCAACCAACCACCATGTGAAGCAGTCAATGGTGCACAATTCTGGGCCTCATTTTGATCACTGCCTTACCTCAATTGATAAAGGTAGTCACATTGGGTTGACTGTATTAAGTGTGAGTTGCCAATGTGAGCCATTAAATAAACAGCTAAAATGGAGTTAGGCATTTGCATGCCTTCTCAACCTGACCCCTCTAGACCCAACAGGACTGTTGGGCTGAGAGAGGAACATTGACCAAACAGGCCTTCCAACCTGCCCTGTCCTGTCCTGCTACACACAAAAACACAAGGAAGAAGAAACAAAAGAAAATCAATAGGCCTCCTGTTCCCACCTGAGGAGGCCAAGGCTTACCTAACCCACCTATCTTCCTTTATATGCCCAATAAAATGGGAAATGAATGCACTCTATTAAAGTCCATTTGATATCCCAATTAGTATCTCTCAAGCTGTCCATGTCATGGCCCACTCAATCTTTAGCAGTCAATCATTTTGATCATTTAGATAATAGATGTATCCTGATGATGAGCCCACAATTTGACGGTCTAAAAAGTCATATAAGGTATTTCAACCCCACAATACAACATCATCCATTGCCTCTACTTCAATTTTGAAACTACCAAAGGTTTGAATGGGCCTAGATCTGTCCCACATATATCTAAAAAGCAATCGCCCCATGTCACAAAATTTTGATGAAAATACTAATTTTCTCTTCCAAGTATATGGAACCAAATTCTTTAATCCAAATAGAACCTTGAACCTAAATTGGGGTAATCGGGTGCTCGCCCAAATCTCCGTTTCAGGGCATCCAAACAACTAGGATTAAAGAAAATGTTATCTTAGGCTGTTTTGATGCTGATGAATTGATGATCATTTGGGAGAGGAAGTGGGAATACCCTTCAATTGGGTAGGAGATATGAGCGTGGAAAAAAGTTGTGTCTGTTATATATTTTCTCTTTTGGTATTGTTGATGTGAAAAAAGTCAAGCAAAGATTTAGCCCCACCTAAATAAAAATTTTGGGTCTGCCACTGGTTCATCCCTTTATCAATGCAGCCTCTTTATACGTTGGTCATCTAATGTTAGGCTAAGTTTTTCAATCAATGAACTTTTCACTCACTATTCAATTGGACCTGGAAAAGATCCGTTCAATTTTAAGATTGTTAAATCAAAGGTTACGATAATAAAGGGGCTAGTTCTTTGGCTTCTCCTTATCCACAAGAAGTCATTTCCATCTGCCTTCACGTATATGCATCTAAGTAGGCCTTATGAGCTAGACTGCATAGTATTGATATTATGTATGCTTAGGAAAACTTTCTCTTTTAAACAATAAGGTGAGTCCATTGAGTTGTCTTTCTAGGAGTTTCTTTATAAGAATTTGAAGTGTTAGGGGCTTTTGGGACATGATGTGATGGTTTGTCATGTGACACTTATAAATGCTATTTTTTTTTCACAAGAGTTTCAAAAATTAGATCACTTAAAAGGACTCTAATGCCCTGATAGAATTTTGGAAATTTAGTCCATTTGCGTTTTTATAAAACTTATAAATGCTCAAGTATAAAGGAGCATTCAGAGTTCCACTATGTTTAAGTAAGTAAAAGCATGTTTGGGTAATGTCTTCAAAGAAGAAACATCTCTAGTTTTCCTTGATTCCACCACGTTGGGTGAAAATAAGGAAAATTCAAAGAGGATTTTCGAAATCCTTACAATCCATCAAAAATCTTCTCTTTCACTAATTTATCGGTCTCCACCTCCCCTATCGAATATTGCATATCCATAAAGGCAAATAAGCACCCGAGTTATAAGAAATGGCTCTTCTTAGGTATTTTCCAAATCTGGAATCATTGATTCTTCTTCTGAAAATTCTCAAAAAGGATAGTATGGTTCTAGGGGAACGAAGAAATCCTCTCTATTTACCAAACGCGCCTTACAAATTTCGGGATTTCTATGCATTCAAGAAATAGGCGTTGGTTCTTCATATTTGATTTGATTGTCCCATTTAATTTTACCAGACTATTGAGAAGAAGATTAAAAGAAAAGTAGAACTAAGCAATAGCCAGATTTTAGCAGTTGACCCATCTTTTACCCTTAACCTGATCTTTTTACCAGCTGGACCAGTCAAAGTACCAGTTCTAATTGAACACGGTTGACAGACCTGTCCAGTCTAATTTCTAAAAGTTGGTTGAGACAGCTTGGACATGGCACTAATGATAAAGTTATGGCTTGCTGGCCTTGACTGCTATTTTGCCCATTGAACCCTTAAGTTACATCTTGCTTAACAATTCTTTTTTTGTTTTTACTTTACCATACTATTCTGGGCTGATACAAGATTACCACTGCCATCACTTAAATAGTACCCCCTGCCCTGTGGGACCACACACAGTGGGGCCCACCGTCTTCTTTCTATACAAAAGATTTGCAGCTAGTACCATCACATGTGAAGAAAGAATATATGTGATCAATGCAGTGGTTGGGGCAGTTCCAATATTGGTGGAGCTCACTTTTTTTTAGGTAATTTTTGTAGAGCTTACTTCATATAAAAGATGGGTATCCTTTACCTCTTTAACCCAAGAGACTAATTCCGCGGCTGGTACCCGCTAAACCCATATAAATGCACACCAAGTAAATTTATAATTGTTTCAAATACAAGATGAGAGGAGTAAACTCATATCGTATGCCACTCCACCAATTTTCGTGTGTGTGCTTTTTAGAGCTTACTTTATTTTGAATTAGAAAGATCACATTATTTTTTGATGCAATTTTTTGCTTATTACTGTATGTGGGTGTCCATATAATATGAGCAGGCATATTTATACATGATAGGTTGATTCTCACTCAGAGGTTTGAATGGTGTTTTAATTCCATTTTTTTATAAAGTATAATATGGTCCGGCAGATTTATACATGATAGGTTGATTCTCACTCAGAGGTTTGAATGGAGTTTTAATTTCATTTTTATTTAAAGTGTAATATGGTCCATAGGAGGTATCACTTTAATATCACATTTATATCTTGCTGCTCATGTAGACTTCCACTTGTGTACATTATTATTATTATTATTATTTTTATTTTATTTTATTTTTATTTTTATTTTTGGGTTGCGGGGTGGGGGGGGATAGGCTCTATAAAAATATGGATTGGGTTGCAACATGGAGATATTAATCATCACTCCAAAATGGAGAAAAAAAAAAGAAGGATGCTTAAAATAGGTAGGTATTAAAAATGGAATTTAAAAGAAGAGGAACATTCAATTAACAATGGGTTACCCTCGAGTGGTAGTTGGCCTAGGACCACGGTTTGCATTCGGAAGTTGCAGGTTCGAAACTGCACTACCACACTGGGGTTACAAGGGAGTTTACCAGACTTCCCTCTGGAGCCGGAGGAATCAGTCCAGCTCAAACTATTGGAAACCCTCCGATAGCAAAAAAAATAAAAAAAATAGAGACAATCCTTTGCAAACTTGGATATGGGGCACACCTCATTTTAACCAACTTATTATAGATAGGGTCAACTCAAAAGGTCCCTCTTGAATTTATGGATAAATTCTACATGGGCATTAATAACTGTAATCATCTCATTTAGGGCCATTGACCTTGTTTGTTTGTTGGAATTTACCTTCTGAAGCAAATTAGGAAAAGTAATTTTTTTTAGAAAAAGTATTTTTTCCAAAATGATAATTTTTCAAGGAGAATTCCGAATGCGTTTAAGGAAAACTCATAATGTTTTACTGCATCTTGGTATTCAAAATGCTGAAATTTAGAACCAAGGAAAATAAAAAAGAATTTATATTTAAAATGTGTGAGTTTATAAAAAAATTCATAATCTAGCAAAAAAAAAACGATAAAAAAGACACTAAAATTTCAGAAATTTCTCCAAACAATAAATGGTTCCTTATGGGACGCTTGTATAGTCACAACATTGAAAAAAAAAAAAAAACATCTCCAACCAACAAAAGCCCTTGAAAAAATTAACCAGGCCTGCAATCATCAAATCAAACTCATAGGGTCACCGTCTAGAGGAAAGATTTACACCTACAAGCAAATTGCGTACTTTGTCTATCCTGCCCGTCATGCGGGGCCCACTTGGATGGAAGGAAAGGCCTCAAAACCAACATAATCAAGTTATCTTCACTCTTGATGTTTAAAGTTTAATTAATGACATCTTAATTGTATATATATTTTTTAGATTCAACCAATAGTGAGTAAATGTTTGATGAGGATAATAAAACCATAAGAGGTTTAACCATAGCATGATGCAGGGTAAAGTGTGTGAAAGGAATTGTACTGGTCAAAGGTTGGCCAAGTGGGCCCTGTCTCAATGAGAGAGGGCTTCTTGAGCCCTACTTTACCCTACCAATTGACCTAAAACTGAGTGGGCTCCATCTCACAGAGAGAGGGCTCCCAAAATCCAGTGGGCAACACTTTTACAAGTTGCCAATCCACCGGTAACTCAGTTGGCGAGGTACCTCCCTACCACAAAAACAATTAGGGTGGTTGCAGCCTTGATCATGAGAGACTTTTACGAGTATGCTTGCGTGTGTGAGTACTTACTTTTTTTAAAGGTTTAACCATAGCAGGATCGAAGATAATACGAGGGTAAAGCATGTGAAAGGAGTTGCATTGATTAAATGTTGGCCCATGTGGGCCCCATCTCAAAGACTTTGAGAGGGCTTCTTGAGCCTCCTTTACCTCACCAATTGACCTAAAACCGAGTGGGGCCCCATCTCATAAAGAGAGGGCTCCCGAAATTCAGTGGGCAAGTGTCTACTGGTAGCTCAGTTGGTGAGGCACTTCTCTTTTACGAAAAACAATTAGGGATCAATCTCCGACTACACCCTGATCACCAAAAACTTATGTGAGTGTGCATGGGTGTGAATAGTTTCTTTCTTTAAAGGGATATCGACAGTAAGAATACTTGATAATTGCCACAAAATGGTTAAGATTTAAATAATTCTTGCAGAGATGTACGCACAGCAAAGGACACTCTAAAAATGATATTTTTACCCTTAAACCTAGCGATATCCTAGGCAACCATATGATATCACATAATTTCCCCTTCCCGCCTCAACCTAAAATGCGCATATTTATCCTAAATACATAACTTTGTTTTCTCTCATTATTTTTTTCACCCCAAGCTCAGTGAAATGATTTTAATCGCAATTCTTTTTCTCTCTTTGGTGAAAAGCAACATGCATTTCTTCTCTTCTCGGTAAGAAGGCAGAAGATGAAAAAAATATAAATCTCATGCGAATATCCAACAACCCTAAAGATCCTTCGCGGTTTAAGGGCAAAATCGTCAATTTCATAGCATCATTTTGTGTATCAACAGCTCTCCAAAATGATCAAAAATCCAAAAATTTAGGGGGGCAATTGTAATTGTAATCTAAAGGCAGCCGTATGGTGAATATCCCTTCTCTTTTTTATGTTTTTTGGTTAAATTAAAAAGGGGACAACTACTTAACACAAGTTGGATTGGGATCTTGTACCAGTAAAAACTTTTCGAGGAGAGTAGGGTGGTGCGTTCACGCTGCAATCTGCTGAGGAAGCGTCGTTTCCATTTGAGGAAGCAGAAACCAATCGTCTCTGGCACTTCATTTCTTCTCTCTCAGTCTTCCACACGCTATTACAATAGATAAAGAAGAACTCAAACTCCCAACCACCGCTTTGCAGAAGAAGAAGAAGAAGAAGAAGAACTTCTCCTCCCTCCAACAAAAGAAGAAAAACCCTAAAACCCGGCCCTCCTCAATCTGCGCAGTCGATGGCGGACCCGGCCGGAGACAGCTGTCAGAATCTCCGGGAGGAATCGGCTCGCGCCGTCGACAACGCCAAGCAGCTCCAGGACTCCGCCGCCGCTTTCATCTCCAGGTCCGGCACCGAGGAGCAGTCGCTCCGGCAGCGCGCACTCGCCGCAGAATCCACCATCGGAAAGCTCCGGTCATCGATAGATGCTTCTGTCCGGAGAGGGACCTTGGATGTCGGCGTCGCCGAGAAGGTGAGTTGATGATTGAGCCATTTTGGAATGGAATTGGAGATTTGTAGAGGCTTCTTTGATTTGTTTTTGTGATTGCTTATTGTGTTGTCTTTGTCTATGAAGATTGAAGAAGAATTGTGCAAGGCTGGAAGCATAATTACAGATGGGGATGTCGCATCATTTCTTCCCAGCATAGATCATGGTATGCATTAAAAATAAAAATAAAAAAATCTGTTGATAGATTGTTTGTTGGTATCTGTTTTGCAATTTTTTAGGCAATTGTTTGATATCTCTGGTTGTTTTGTTTTGTTTTTTGCTGTTTTGTAGTTGTATTTCATGGATGCTTGTTTATAGAAATTTTATGCTGGGAAGGTGATTTCACATCATATATTTACCCAAATGATTATATACTTTGAAATGTGAAAATCATCATCACCAAAATTTTGCCCCAACTATGTTTGGGTCAGCCACATGAATTCTGATTCATCATGAGAAAATACTCAGATGGGTTGCGCATCTTCAGATCCATCTTGTTGCTTCCATTCATCTACTCTTCAGTGTATTGCTTCTCCTTGAGGGATTATAAACCGGCATAGAGAAACTTTTCCTCGCTGGCACCTCTGTTGGCATTTTTTCAACTGTTACCAAGCACCATGGATTGTGATGATTAGCTTGTTATCAGCTCTTAGGATTCTTTCTTTGCTTGGTATTGGATTCCTAAGTCCTAAGTAATGATTTCCTCTTAAAGATGCCAATACTGAAGGATAAAGGTGAAGACTCACAAATGGACATCTATCTCTTAAAGGTGCTAGTACTGGAGGATAAAGGTAAACACTCACAAATGGACATCTATCTCTTAAAGATGCTAATACTGAAGGATAAAGGTGAAGACTCCCAAATGGACATCTATCTCTCCTTTCATAGAAAATGATTACCCAGCCATCACCCTAGGAGATAACTCCCGGGAAAGTGAGCGTCCCATCTACATCTCAACGTTATATCATTCACTCATCACCTCATCAATTATCTTTTTCTTGAACCTACTTTACTATTAATTCCTAGGAATTTTAATGGGTTCTTGGTGTTAAATGGATGTAATGAAGCTAAACTATATATGTATTGAAGTGTACCTGAATAAGATTGTCATTGTGGCGACACGTTGAACATCACATTGTAATAAAGTTTCTGGTTCATACATTAGATTAGCTGGTCCCAAAGAAGTTATGTAAAGAAGAAACTTAATTGTGTCCTTCTCCTTGACTATATCTAATTTAATCCTTCAAAATCTTCTCAAAACAAGAAACTCCTTTAAAAGGTGTTGAAATCTGTAATTGTTTCAAGTCACTAGCCTTTCAACTAAAATTCGAGGCAGAAACAATGAGACCTTGTAAACCGCTATACTACATTGTTGATCTTAAGGTGCCAAAGTTCATGAACTTTGAATGAATATCTGACAAAATAATAATAATAATAATAATAATAATAATAATAAGGGGTATTTACCAGAAAAATCCCCTTAGACCCTTAGTAGACCAAAAAGGACCTAAAGTTCTCATAGTAACTAGATAGGACTTCACGCTGCAATTTCTTTTTCTTTTTCTTTTTTTTCACTTTTGTGCTGAGTGCCAATATCGCTGTTTATGTTGTACATGAGCGGTGATATTGCCGCTTACTTTATATACATATATTACTGTCTCGAATCCCCTTTTCCCATTTGACCACTTTTTCGTTTCAGAAGAGATTCTCTGAAACCTTTTCATCTCACAACCCACTTATTTTCCTTTTGATTACTCCATTAAAGAGGAAGGTGAACTCCAATAAAGAGGTAGGTAGCCCACCTTACCTTTGTTTTATGTGTGTTTAAACCTAGAACTTGGTTTCCATGGATTTGTTATTCTGTTTTTTTTGCAAACAAGGTTCTTTTAAACTAAACCTTGAAAGGTGGACTCTATTATAGTGGTTCCCATATATTGTTTGATTAAATATTATTTCTTACTCCATTAAAGAGTTTGGTGCACTATACTATAGAGGTTGGTGGAGTCATTTTCCTTTCTTTAATGTCATAAACCTTGTCGGAGAAATTCATATGGAGATTGCCTCACATACAGCCATAGGTGCAATTGCTTACATACTAATGGCATTGACTCACATACATGCATATGGACATTGGCATTTCCCAAAATCCATTTTGCATTCCTACAAATGGGCATTGGCATTGCCCCTATGTACAACATAAGCAGCGATATTGCCGCTCAGTGCAAAAGTGCGAAAAAAAAAAAAGAAGGAAGAAAATGTGGCGGGAAGTCCTATTTGGTTACTATCAAAATTTTAGGTCCTTTTGATATACTAAGGGGATTTTTCCGGTAAAAAACCCTAATAATAATAATAATATAATAATAATAATAATAATAAAGTTGAAGGGTCTGTTTCTCAAAATTGTAATGTTTTCAGTATATTTGTTCATTTATTTTTTGTGATGAAAGGTAAAGTGACTTGAAGCAACCTTGTGGTTGTGAAAATTGATCACCTTTCCACAGTATCGCGATTTTGCCCCTGCATGATCAAGAAATGCATATTTGTGCCGAAAAAGGACATGACTTGAGCCCACAACCTTGTCATTGCAACAATGGGTACATTCTCACCAACCCATCTCATGCTTTTCGCATTACCCAAAGCCCAAACACTAAGTGTTATGGACGTGTACCACGCAACTCACACTTCCGAATAGTGTACTTTAGGGATTAGAAGGGTTGTCAGCCTACTGGCGGCAGGGGCGGAATTGTGTATATGGTTTTGCAGGTAGTCGCCCTCGTTGGATGTAAAAAAAAAGGCCGAAAACCCTAGGTCTGCCTCCAAAACCCAACTACTTGTTTGGGTCCACCCCCCTCAAACAAAAATCCTAGGTTGCCATTGAATCTAGAGGGAAGATCCAAACTATCCAATTAGGTGCCGAATAGATATTAGTGCGAGTAAAGGACCAAAGTTCCATTCCTGAGAAAAATTCACTCCACTTGCTTGCAATAACCAGAGAATTTGGCTTTTTTTCTAGCAAATAAGGGCTGGAAGGACACCTTATACAAGCCTAAGGTCCATGTACCAAATTTTTGCAGAAACTATCCTTCATAAATTTCAATGGAGAAAGCAAATTTCCCTTACAAGCACTGATTAGGCCTTAAAAAACTTCAGTTTAACCCTTTATCTCATATTATGAACTTACTGACAAATCTAACACTCGTTAGTTTACTAATAGATGTGCCATAATCTAACTTAAACAAAGTTATAAATATACAAAAAAAAAGTGCCTCAAACTGACTGCCCCTGTGACTACTGCTGAACAGGCTGCTTGACTGCTTGTTGGGTCTAAACATTTGGGCAGGACACATCAGTTCCAGCCCAATTTTTTTGTTCTGATGCTGCAGCCTGGACTGGATCTGAGTCATTTTCGGGATGTTCTAGGCCTAGTTTGGGCCTGGCTGTAATCTTTGTTTGGACCTTTATCTATAGACCTGTTCTGATATGCATCACCAAGCCCATTTGCAATCTTTAGACATCCAATCATACTGTAGTATATGGTTACTTGCATTTATTACTTTTTTTTATCAGCATTTTGTAGATTTATTACCATTACATGATTTCTTGATAGTCAATAATGTTTCTGTATAACATATAGTTATTATGTGACAATATTGTTGTAATACGCAGGTACTTTTCTCAAGATGTTTCTGGGTCCAATCAATGTGCGGGCGACAAGGAAAGATGTCCAGTTGAAAGTTAAAGAGGAATACAATCGTTATAGGGTATGTTGTTATGTCATCCAGTCACAAAAGAGAAAAAAAAAAGGCAAAAAATGAATGATATCAGTATCTTTTGTCTTTTTGTAATGAAATAGATATTGATCTATAGGTGGAAGTAGTAAACAGTTGTGGTCAAACCCAAGTGGCAAAGGAAGGATACTTTGGTTATCCATTCCAATGAAAATTTGTAGTTGCAATCTAAACATTGTACTTGCAATGTGGGATCATCCTAGATGCCTGAATAGTTGATTGAATTTGCATAGTATAGAATTGGGCTCTTCTTTTGGTCGTTGCCGTTTTTACACTAGGTCTTATCTTTTCCACTCAGTATCATGATTTTTTTTTTCAAGTTGTGTTTGCATGTGAAATATATGTTATGGATTTTCTAAATCTCGGTTGATGTCTGGAAAGTGAGATAATTTCATTAGGAGAGGTGCTAATTATGTTCTCTAAGAATGTAGGCGTATGTGACTCTAATGAGGCAAAGGTGTTAGCTATTTTGGAAGGTCTTAGATTGTTCTCTACTAGATATGAAGGCACCCTTGTGGTTGAAAGTGATTCTTCTAATGCGATAGCTTGAGTATTAAACCGGAAGGTGAGACCAAATTTCAATTTATTTTCAGTGAAATCAAGGAGCTTTCGGCTAGAATCGTTGTTTCCTTTCATCATGAGGTTAGATCCGCAAACTTTATGGCAGACGTGTTAGCTAAGCAAGGGGTAATGAGATTGTCTCCTTGGGTGAGTGTGGTAATGTAATTGGGGTGGTGTGATGTACAATGCTCTTGTACCATAACCCTTTTTCTCTTTTTTTGGTTTTTATCCGTGTATTTGGCTTTTCTCTTAATAAATTTTGTTACCATTTAAAAAAAAAAAAACAGTTGCGTGAGGACTTGGAAAACTGGATTAGTCATAATTGCAACCTCTCTGATGTAGTAGGATGGAGACCTTGCTGACACACTTTGATCTTCAAACTGTAGCAAATATTTCTAGGATATTCACCTATAGGGGAGCGATCGGAATCTTTTTTTTTTGAATGGTGACTTTCATTGAAAGAGAGAAAACAATACAAGAGAATTATACTGATCCCCACACAAGGAAAAAACACCAACCAGAAAAAAAAAAAAAAAAAACACCAGAACAAAAACCAACTACAAAGATAACACTTGGGAGGACAGCAGCGGTCACTATCAGAGGCAGGCCACTTCTCTCCAATTTCTAACAATTTGGTCTATTGAATATCCTTTGAAAGCGCTATTAGACAACACCCAAGAGGCAACGGAGAATTTAAGGAGAATTCTCACGATGGATAATTTAAGGAGAAGAAGATAATGGTCAATAGCTGTCCTATATGTTTGCGCGACGAGGTTCACAAAAAATGGGTGGAGCGATCAGAATCATCACCAATGGGTGGATCGAAATTTTTGAAGCACAGGTTCACAAAAAATGTGCTGTATTGTGTAGAAAAGTGGTCTAGTTGTATATGAATATATAGGCTATTCGGTTTCCCTGTGGTAGTGTTAAGAGTTGGAATTATCTGTAATTCTAGTTAGATATGGACTGTTTTGTAAATATGAAAAATGTGACGGGGTGGTTGTAATTTACAGAAAGTAAATAAAGTATATATTGGTGTGGTTGCCTAGCCCTAGCAACTTGGTTCTCTGTGGAACTTCCACAGCGCAGCATGAATGTGCTCCAAGGAGAAAACCCTAGAAATCTTTATATGAGGAGATTCAACATGTATATGAGCCTCCTTCTGGGTAGACAAATGATGACTAGTGAAGGTTAGTAGATTAGATGGAGGGAGGGAGGGATACTGTCAATTTGGTATGCAGTTGTTTGACTTTCAGTCTAAATCAAAGCATTGCTGCTGTTTATGTGTAGAAGCAAGGATTAAGGCATGACATCTCAGGTTTTTCCTTTTCCTGGGTCAACCTTAGCCCTGGCCGAACCAGATTTAAGGGCCGATCTTTTCTGATCCGCTCAAATCTCTCCCGACCGGATTATTTGCTTAATTCAGGCCTGAATAATTTATAATCAGATGTTATTGGTGCAAACTAGAGTTTTTTATTGGAAGTTTGGATCAACCCATAAATATTGGGATATTAAATCAAGAGTTTTTTTTTTTTTTTTTTTTTGTCTGAATAAAAAAACTGGAGTCTGAGATATCAAATCAAGAGTTTGTTTTTTGCCTCTATTTAGTATTGATCTTAAATTATAATCAGTCACTAAGTCTAGGATTGAGATGGAATCCAAGCAAGGGGAAGATTGTTCTGCCAGTTGTTCATCCACTCCATTACGGAACCTTAAGTCCTTATCGCCAATGCTAAACTTGCTATTGAATTGTAAAAAATTATAATGCGTGGGCTTATATAGCTGAGTAGGCCCTTGTGGAAACTCGAAGGCTGGGATATATTGATGGAACCATTCAGGAACACTCTAAAAGTGACTCCAAACATTTTGGATGGGAGGCAGGAAACATCTTTTTTTAAGGTACCCTGCCAAGGGAGCTGGTACCCTTTTTAGATGACAGCCTGCACAGCACAGGAACTGCATACTGCAGGAAAGAAGCCAGGCTTCAAACCCTAGAAAGTAGGATGAGAGACAGGAAGCCAATCAGTAAGACAGTATGAATTGGATCCTTAATTCCATGGAAAGCAATATCTCATAAGCTTTTTGCTGGTGCAAAACAGTAAAATAGTTACATAATCAATTGCTAATTGTTATGCTTGGATATCCTTCACCTGTTATCGCCTTGACATAAACACGTAATAGAATTAGATCCTTTACGAGGCAATAGAATGGAGGCACAATCTCTCTTCTAATGACTCAGATCTACTTTAGGTTTCCATTGGCCATTGGATCATTAAAAATTTCTCAAATAACCATAAAAAGGCACTGCTTTGATCTGTCCATCGATTATTTAATGCAGTGATGTCACCATGGTTGATCTAAAAAAAAAAAAAAATCTTTTGGGATGTTTGGTCTTTGGGACGTCAATGCTGGGAATGGGATCTTTCTTAAGGCTTAAGGAGGATTTAGGATCATCTGGCAAGTTGGAACCATCCAATAATTAGAAGTGGCTAGATTTTCGGCTTTTCATTGGTTTTTTTATTTCAGACTTATTGTCTTTCAACGACCACCTACATCATCTCTTGTGTAGAACTTCTATCTTTATGATTGGCAAAGTGTTATTTCTTATTGGTGAGTGGTACCAGGACTTGAGCTAGGGACCTCTGATCTCTTGTGCAGGACCTCTTTTTAAAAATGTCCTTAGCATGTAGTTTTTCCAGTTGCCGTATGATCATATTTATTTATTTTTGTTTTCTCTTCTTGAGACGAAATTTCCTCTCTTCTTGTCCTCCTGATTGGTCACCTTGGATTGTGGCTTTAAATCTGATTCTTTCTGCTGAAGACTTCCAAGGCTGTCATATACACCAGATGGATTCTTTTGCCTAAGACTTTGTCCATATAATTAGTTTTCTATCCACTGAATTCTACCCTTCCCTCACAAACTCAAGAAGATCTTCGCATATGGGAGACATTCTTCAGAAGCACATCACACCATATATGGTCTATGAAAACTCCGATTATCAAAATGAAGAAGGGGTCGTTCTGTCTCTTCAGTGACAGACTGACAGTGTCGTTCTCCCATGTCATATGGTAGGAATGTGGATGCTTAATTGATTGAATGTAATTTGTTAATTACTTTTCGTAGAACCATATTCTTATCAATTGATCCATAATGGATGCATTGCACACTTACAATTGATTTGTGTACAAGAAATTGTATATTCAACCAATCTTAAAGTACAAACATCCAGTGAATATACTTTACTACAGTTGTGTCTGGAGTCATCTGATGCCTCTTTTTTTTGTTCCTTTCATACATATAGACAATTATGATTTTGGTCATCGTAGTATCTTTGTTGTCACAGTTAAGTCAGAAAAAGGATATTTCATTCACGATCAAGCCTCTTGTTCATATCTGAAATTTAAGGTGGCCATTGGTTTCATATACAAATGACCTGTGTCTATATGACATCCCTATTGTGCTTGTTCACAAAACTGCGTACTGAAATGATTTATTGGGCTCTCAAGAGTCTTAATTTAACGATTGGTTTGGCTGGGTAAAGGGCTGATTAATCGTCTGTTTTAATGGAGGACTGATAAAAGGGACAGAGGGACTGTTAATGGATGGTATTGAGACTGTTAGGGACTGGTTTCATGGACTGTCATTGGGTTGAGTAGGTGCTCTGACACTGTAGTTCCTGTTTTGTAGCTGGATAAGAGGCTAATTTGGGAAACAAATTGGGGAGCAGATTTTGGATGATTGGATGATAATCGATTTGTTGATCAGCTACTGTCCAATTGTTTAAGGTCTGAATTAGGGATGAAACAGTAGTGTATTTGGTAGTCGTTTAGGGACAGATGTCAGGACAAGTTTGGAATAGTTTTAGGCACATGATAGCTGTCAAACATGCGCCACGTCTGATGGACTGTTAAGATGGGACAACAGGTTTGAGGTTTGGGAGGGAAATAGAAGGGATTTTTTTTTTCTTTTTCAGTTCTTTGGGCTGCTGTCTGTTTATTACCGATCTGTGACTGACCAAGTATCTGGCCGTTGATTCAGAATAATTCTGCATTGTCTATTCTGAATCTCTGATATACCTCCACACCACTCTTTAAGGTGTGCTCCTTTTTTTCCTCTAATTTATTTTGGATATGGATTGTGGGCTTTGTTGTTGTTTTCATGCAGCCATGGGCCTCAAGACCTAGAAAAGGAGGCCCAAGATTTGGCCCACTGCCAGACAGCCCATTGGGCCGACCCATAGTGAGCCAGCTCATTGGGCCTCACCATAGCGGGTCAGGCCATTGGGCCTAACCATAGGTGACAGATCCATTGGGCCTAACCCAAGGTTAGCCATTCCAATAGTGATAATTGATTTTCCAATGGGATTACTTTCCTAGTTTAATTTTCCAATAATTAGTCATCTCAAGTCTAGGATGATAATTGATGGGCTTGTAATAAAAAAAATAAAATTGATTGACACGCAATCAATGACAGAGTGGAACCCAAGCAACAAGAGTTTTGCATGCAATCAATTTCATGGAAGAGAAAAGAAACCCTATCTAGATCCCTAATATGCAGGATTGTCCTCTCTATAAATATTTTGTAATCCTTAATTTGTGAATCAATGGAAAACTCTTTCCCTCTTATATATTAGGGTGGCATTGAGCAATTGTTTTCCCCCATGCAAAGACTCCTTGGGTTGGTTGCCAATAATGATGACTATTATGTCTGCATCTTTGGTGAATGTGTGTCAAGAGTCCATCCATCATTGGTTCCATCAGCTTTGTTTCTGTTTCATGCACTTTTTTATGGGGCAATTTTTTTTTACTCGGGTGATTTGTGAGTCCTGAGTTGTTAGAAACATTACTGTTTTAGACACGACACCTCCAGCTTAGCTTAAAGTGAATATCAGTCGCCTTGCTGTAGGTTGGAGGTGTTGATGTCCGTAGTTATTTCTTTAAAAATTAAAAAGAAAGAACCACGTGACCAGTTCTTTCTATCACTCTTTAGTTTCTTCAATATTGTTCCAAGGGTAGCCTACTACGTAGATGCTACTTGACTTTTCTCTATAAATATGATATTTTCTTATCCAATTATATATCAACTGTAAAGGTTCCAGATTCTTTGGACCCCAACATTACCAGTTAAGTTTTTTCATTTATTTTGTATTTTTGATAAAATAGTTACTTGATAAATTAGTTACTGGTTCTATTTAGTTTTTATCCTCTTCTTTATATGCACATGGGGCAGTATACAATCTGTACTTAATGTATCAGTTTTCTAGAAATCGATTGTGTTGGCATGATGCCTGATTTGCATTTTCATCACTGGTACAGCTTCTGTATTGACAAATGGTCAGTACAGGCTGATTCAGGCTGACTAATTTTTCTTTTATTTCCAGTCAACATAAAATCGCACCAATACGGCAATACGTCAATCTGTATCACCATACGTCTGATACATCTATTTTTTGACTATCCAATATGAGGTCTGATATTGATACCTGAAACTATGTGCTAACATGAAAAATATATTAGTGGGAATGCTCAAAGAATCTGGTTAGCATTCATTTATGTATGCACCGAACTGCCTGAGTGCTGGTCTTCCTTTCAGTGTCTGCTGTTTTACTCCTTTTCATTAAGATCTTGTGCACGTTTGTCCCAGAATATCAAAGTTGATATCATCAAGCTAATGCAAGTGCTATGTACTTGTTACACATTACAGCTATAGTTGTTTTGTACGTGGAGTATGATTAGCTGTACAATTTCTTGTGAGCAGGACAACACTTCATTTCTGTTCCTCATCTTCCCATCAACACTTCTGCTTCTAAGATCTTGGCTCTGGAATGGATGCTTTCCAGTATTAGCTGTTCAGCTGTATCAGGTACCATATGTCTGCCATTGCAAATTATAGCTAATGATTGAGTCTTCTACTAAATTGACATTGCTATAAAATGTTTTTAGTTAGATATGAATTTGCTATATTTCAGGCCTGGCTCTTATTTCTTTACACAAGTTTGGCTTTGCGAGAGAACATCTTGAGAGTAAATGGAAGTGATATTCGTCCATGGTAAGAGAACACATAATCATCCAAACATTTTACAATTTTAGCTTTATATTTCTTGTCATTATAAATGAATTTTCTATATCGCAAATAACTTCAATTCATACAACTGCATTTTTCTTTTTCTTTTTTAGTGGACACTAACTGACTTAAATTATGAAAAGGAAGAGTTTAAAACAAGAGATGTAAGCTTCAAAAGTTGAGTTCCTTCAAAATAGGGGAGAATCTGGGAGAGGGACATTCCTGTTGCTATGGAGCAGGAATTAAATTCCTAAACACCAATGCTTGATGCTTAATGACCTGCTCAGCTATTGTGCCGGCCTAAACACCAATGCTTGATGCTTAACGACCTGCTCAGATATTGTGCCAGCCTCACACACAACTCTAATCCATTCAGCTGACTCTCAATGATTGTCCCTTCTTTTGTTGGACTCTGATCTATGGTTCCTTTTCCACCATCCCTGCAGCTAGTCCCTTCAACTAATGTTGCATTTACCATTGTGAATGACCCTTCAATGCCCTGTTTTTGTTGACCCATTCCATTGTCCCGCTTCTAATTTTGTTCATTGCCATATGTTACTCAGCACATGCAAGTCTCTTGGTCAGATAAACAAAGGTTGGTGTTGGACAAATAGTTGACTGGAAAGATATCGCCATACTAGTTTGAGCTCTTCTTTGTTGTACTGAGCCATAGCTTAGCCATAGTTATACGACCTAGTGCATTGGCCAGATTTGGCCAACTACTGAGTCAAGTTGACTGGGAGACATGGTTGGTTGATCTGGCAGGTCCGTTTCCGACCCATTTTTAAAACAGGTTAGGCAACTTAACCCGCACCTGATGCTGGTCAACCCAACCTGAGAAGAAGGGACTTCAACCCCTTTCTCTCTGTAACTCCACCCTTTCTCTTGTATCATTCCTGGATTCCATGAGAAGAAGAAAGGCATCAAAGTTCAGGTCCTCCTTTGTTGCAAGTACTTGGAAGAAAAAGCTCATTTTAGGGTTTTTGAATCTTTCCTGTCCCATCTGCTTCTTGGATTCGGAAATGATCTAGCAGATTTATCTTCATTACCAGTAGGTTTGCTGAAGCGGGTCTCTCTTTCTCAAGGAGGAATTTTTGTTTTCAGGTGGGGTTGGTCTGTTCCTATGCTTGAGATGTTGGTGTGGTTGGAACTTTCAGAAAGGAGGATTTTTATGTGAGTTTAATATTTCAGATGGGGTTTGGAGAGAAAGGAAAGAAGCAGATGTTAAAATTTGCGGTTTCTTCAAGTGGGTTTTCAGTTTGAATAGAATTTGGAGAAGGATTCTTTTGATATCAGTCTCATGCTGGTCAAATGGGTCATGTGGAGACCTGGCCTGTTTAAGTACAGGTCAGGTTTTCCTGGCCAGTGACTGACCCGTTACATTGCTGGTTGGGATAGCAGGTCAAGCTAGATTTTTCCACTCCTAATGCCGAGGATTCCACAATGCCACAAAAAAAAAAATGCTCCAATTTTCCATGTGCAAATTTTTCATGATTTGGAGCAGGGCTTTTCCATGCAGAAAGGGCAGAATTTTAAGTTACCACTACACAATTCCACAAAAAAACTCTTTCCTTTGTCTGTGGGTGTGTGTGTGGTGTGGTGGGTGGTGTTTGAGATTGGAGTTAGTAAACAAGGCTCATGTATACTTTCTGGTAGAAAAATTCAGATAATCTCACATTCTAATGGATATTCAGATTTACATAATTTGCAGGCTGCTGTGGGAGAAAATTTTATAAAAAACTTTAAGAGAAAATGGAAAACAGAATTAAAGAATGCAATGCCATTTATATAATATAACTACAAAAGTATATTTTATTGATATAAAATATTTTCCAAATGCAGATTTTTATGTCCTCATAGATTGAGAATAAATGCAAAAATGAAATAAAATGAAAAACACATTAAGCATCATCAAACTGCAATTTGGAAGATAAAATGACAGAAAGCATATAAAATTAATTTAAAGGGAAGAAAAGGATGGAAGACAACTGTGATATATATATATATGGGAGATGCTCCTATGAGAGTTACTCTCACAGTACTATGAGAGTGAGGGTGGGGGTCCTCATAGCCATATCCAATGCCAAAAGCTTAAATGTGAGGGCCCTCACCCTATACTCATAGTACAGTGAGAGAAACTCTCACAAGAGCATCTCCCTAAATATATATATATATATATAGAGAGAGAGAGAGACGGTCCGGCGAGATGGTGCAGTATATGAGCTAACTTTTTAGGGCCCACCTAGATTTGTGCCAGCCATGAAGGGTGGGAGGGATTGAAAGATCATAATGGGAACTACTGAACTAGGTGTGTGTAAAAAATCAGCCCCATCCAATCATCCTAGTCCCCTCGTCTTAACGGTCCCCATTTGCAATGGTTGAAATAAGGTACCTCATTTCACGCATCAAAATGCATTGGATGGGGCCGATTTTTTTTTTTCAATGATAATGCAATTTTATTAAAAGCATATCAGCATAAGAGATATATACTGAGAAGCAACAAAGGAAACCAAAAAGGAAGAAAAGGAAAAGCCAAACCCCAGCTCACAAAGCTAGTGATATACAATTATCAATGACAAGATTGTCGCTCCCAACAGCCATTTTTGCTAGATGTTTGCGAGAGCGTTAGCAACCCTATTAGCGGACTGCTTAATGAGAGCAAAGGAAACTTCAAGATTACAGGAGGCCAATGCCGCCACCTTGTCACACTAATCCACTAGGCAACAAGGAGGTTCAGAAGAAGCAGAAGCCCATCTTATGGCACATAAAGAGTCCCCTTCCGCAATGAAGTTCCTAAAACCTATCTTGTTAGCTTCTCTTAGACCTGTCCGAAGGGCATTCAACTCAGCCTCATTGACCGTTCTGAAACCAAAAGGTCCCCAAAAAGAGAGAAGCTTAACTCCTGCACTATCTTTAAAAACACCCCCAATGCCTAATTGACCGAGGTTACCTAGAGCACTCCCGTCAAAATTAAGCTTTAAGGAACCCAGCGACGAAGGCATAGCCTGGGGCAGAAAGGGATAAGAGAATGCCACCTCTTTCCAACATCTAATGATATCATCTATAGAGTATTCTCTAAAAATAGGAAGGACAGAGACCCAAGAGGCCACAAGGGATTTAACCTTAAAAGCCATGGCTTCATTAGAGGAAGAAACCCCTTTAAAACACCTTGAGTTCCTTTCTTTCCAAAGGGCCCAAATAACAGCAAAAAAAGATGTTTTCCACATTATCTTTCCTCTAGCAAAGCCAACTCCTATAGACCAAGCCTGACAAGAAGCCTTCAGTGAATCTTGCGAAACCTAGCTACAATCAAACCACGACAGTGTCGAGTTCCATAAAAAAAAGAGCCACCTCGCAATGCAAAAGCAAGTGGTCTACAGATTCAGCAGCCCTCAAGCACATAGGACAACGGTTAACAGTCGAAATGTTGCGCTTGCAAAGATTATCCATATTAAGGACAGCATTCGAGATGGTTAGCCAAGTGAAGGCCCCAACCCTGGGAGGAGCTTTAGACTTTCATATCTCATCGAAAGGAAAATCTGAGAGAGCACCACCTCTCAAGGCCAAGAAAAAAGAAGCAACGGAGAAAGACCCATCAATTGTACCTGTCCAAACTCTCTTATCCTTTCTTCCTTCCACACACACACACACACACAAAAAAAAAAAAAAAAAAAAACCTATCCAACACAGTAAGCAGTGCAGCAAAATCTTCAATCTCCCCTTCATCAAGATTTCTTCTAAAGATAAGACCCCAAACTACTTGTTGACAGATTAGGGAATTGAGATGCCAGGGAAGATTCCCCCACCCAGGTATCCATCCAAAATCTGATACCGTCTCCTATCCCTACTTTGTAGCAAACCATGGAATCAAAAGAAGCCCTAACTGACAACAGGTCCCTCCACAACCTTGAATGGCTGGGTTTTGTCCTCTGAGTATCCCACCCATCTCTAGTGACATTATACTTGACCATCACAACTTGCTTCCATAAACCTATTGACCATCTCCAAGCCGCCACAACCATTTTCCAAGAAGAGCTCCATTGAAAAATTTCAAGGGCCTAATACCAAGGCCTCCTTCCTTTTTAGATTTACAGATTTTACTCCAACTGAGAAGATGTATTCTATTTCTTTCAGCCACCCCTCTCCGAAGAAAATCATGCTGAAGTCTTTTGATGTGCTTAGTAACTATCACCGGACATTTGAAGATCGGCATGAAATAGATAGGCTGATTAGAGAGCACTGATTTAATAAGAGTTATCCTTCCTCCCAAGGATAAATAAATGGCTTTCCATAGTGCCAGTTTACTACTAACCCTTTCAATAGCCGGGTTCCATAAAGACTTAGACGCAGCACCTAAACAAAGCGGAAGGCCCAAATAGGATGTTGGGAGGGAACCTACTTTACAACCCATGACATCTGCTAATTCACCCATTTCGATATCATTCGTGCAAATCCCAATCACCTCACTTTTAGAGAAGTTCACTTCCAAGCCTGAACAAGCTTCAAAGCAAAGAAGGATGGTCTTCAAGTTTAAAATCTGGTCCGAGTCAGCATCACAGAAAATCAAGGTATCGTCTGCAAATTGCCGATGGCTAACTGCCAAAGCACCTCTAGCAACTTCGAAACCTTTTATCAGATTGGCAGAATTTCCAGCCTCTATCATCCGGCTAAGAGCTTCACCCACAATAACAAATAGGAAAGGGGTTAAGAGACCACCTTGCCTAAGACGTCTCTCAGCTTTGAAAAAACCTTTGGGAGATCCATCGATGAGAATAGAAAAATGAACCTAAGACACATGCCTTCATCCATCTCTGCCACCTATTACCGAAACCCATACGGCCTAGCAAGTGGAGCAGGAAATCCCAATCAACCCTATTAAAAGATTTTTCAAGCTTCTTTGAGAGATGCCTCGAATGAAGACATTCGTTAGCCACTAACACACTGTCCAGAATTTGTCTCCCCTGGACAAACACTGTTTGGTTCTTTGAGATAATTGATGGTATACCTTTTGAAGTCTACCAGCCAAGACTTTGGCAAAAACTTTATAAACACAGCCAATCAAACTTATTGGTCGAAAATCTTTAATTCCTTCAACATCCATCTTTTTAGGGATTAAGGTAATAAAAGCAGCACCTATATCTTTTGAGAGAGAGCTCCTATTGAAGAATTCTGACACGAAGTCCATGACATCAACCTTGACATCCTCCCAAAAAGTCTGAAAGAAAGCCATCGGAAAACCATCCAGACCAGGCGCTCTATCACTGCTCAAATCAAACACTGCGGCTTTCACCTCATCTTCAGAAAAAAGGTCTCTCCAGCCATGTTGCCTCTCTAGCATCAATTTGGCTGAAAGCTTGATTGTCCAAGAAGGGACAGTACCACTCCTCGTTAGAGTACAGGTTTTTAAAGAAAAGGGTTATGTGCTCCACAGTATCTTCTTCTCCAAATGCTGATTACCATCAACTAATACTGAAATTCTGTTGAACCTGTTTCTTGCTCTTTGAGCCAAACTATGGAAAAACTTTGTATTTTTATCACCCTCTTTGAGCCATTTACACCTTGATCTTTGTTTCCGTTTTACTTCTTGCTCAGACAACTTCCTTAGCAACAATTTCTTCAGAGTCAATCTTCGATCTCTGTCATTCGCATCAACGACCCCAGCTTCCTCCTTAATATCTAATTCTTGAATATTCTGAAGAAGTTCTGAAATTACAAACTCCACTGAACCATAGTGGTCTCGAACCCATTCCTTGATTTTTCATTTTCAGAATCTTTAGTTTTTTTGAGAGCTTATAAGCAGCCCTTCCAACCACCCTTTCCTCCTTCCACAATTGAGTAACTAAAGTCAGAAAATCCAGAGAGAGATACTGATGGGGCTGATTTTTTGCACAAACCTAGTTCCCATCATGATCTTTCTATCCCTCCCGCCCTTAATGATTGGCACAAATCCAGGTGGGGCATTTTCAAGTTAGCACGTCCTCATTTAGCCTTTATGAGCATTGCCAATGAGATCCGTGCAAAGAGGATACATTTCGAAGTTTGGAGGTTTGCCATTTTAGATACGATGACGTCATCCAGAGGGGGAAAACTCATGCATCTCATTGGCTGTGCTTATATTTGCACTCATCTCAGTGGCTGTGCTCATAAAGGCTAAATGAGCATATGCTCACTTGAAAATGCAGAGGGTGGGGGGCAGGGCAGGTTTGGCATTTTTAATTTAGGTCTGGAAGTAAAAGAATAGACAAAAAAAAAAAGGAAAAGGAAGAGCAGACCGAATGAAAGAGAAAAGGGAGGAGAGTTTTGGATACATTCCACTAACATGTTTTGAGAAGGTGAGAAGGGTTGCAAGAGGGCTTTTGAGAGGGAAGTAGCGAAAAGGTAGCTATGATAGGTTGTGTTCATGATTATGCATGGATTTTTCACTTTAGAAAACTAACACTTTAGTTTTACCAGAGTTTGACTCAGTTGACTTAACCAGGTTGACTTGAACAAGTTCCTAGTTGGCCCAATGGGTTGACCTAGTCTGGGGCAAAGTTTGCCCGAGCTGCCATAGTTTAGTGACTTGGCCAAGGTCCTACCCAACTCGCCAATTAGGAAACTATGTTCTCAGCTGCCATAGTTGGATGGGATGTGATTTATGCCAGTGCTGGTACCTTAATTCATATGTGTACTCAATTTGAACTTGATATCCATATTGGTATTTGTTAGTTACTTTATCAGATGTCATTTATCGGTATAGGTCCCAAGTCCGAAAAGGGATGATTGGAAGTTAGACAGCCTAAATTTATCAAATCATGTTGTTCCAAATTTGAACAAAAGGCCTAGCCCACATTGCTGGGAATGGTTTTAGCTGATGATGATCATCATCCTTACCATCATTCATTGAATAAGAAATAGGCGTAGGGCCATTTAAAATGTGTTGCTAAATCAATGTGCCTATAAATATTCAGAGGTTCATGCAAATGAAAAACCATGTAACATACATAACGTAAACATAGCCGTCATCATCGTCCAAGCTTTTTCCATCTATTTGGGATCATCTTTACGTGTTAAATGTCCTCAGTAACTCCACAATCCATATTTGATTTCTCGCTCCAGGTCCTTAGGTTTTTTGGGACCCATTTCATCCCTTTACGTTATATTTACGTTTGTGCCAAATGGCTTGTGAAGCAAATAGTACACCTCTCCAGTATAATTAAGTGCCACTTCTCCATTTCAACATTATTCAGTTATTTCTTTAATTTTACTTGTAGCTAATTTACATATTATTGAACTATTATTGTTGTGCTTCTGAAGGTGGATATACCATCACTATTGTGCTATGCTGATGGCACTTGTCAGCCTCACGTGGGAGATTAAAGGGGAACCTAATTGTGCCCATAAGCAGGTATTACTCCCTAATTATTTTCTGATTATCATATTTCCCTTCTGATTCAAGCCATTCGTGTTTGCACAGAAAGGAGTACAGCTATTTTTAGCCTGGGCTATGATGCAAGGTGTTGCAATGCTTCTTCAGAACAGATATCAACGCCAAAGACTGTATACTCGTATTGCATTAGGAAAGGTACTGTTTCTCAATTACTTGAAACTATCAAAATTTCTGGGAAATAGATGCTTGATTATAATGACTTAAAAAGTGATATTGTTCTATCAGGCTAAGCTCATAAGATATACATGTTAGGCCAACGTAATGGTGATCCAAATTGTTCGTATTTGACATTTATTGTGTGGGAGCAGTAGATAACCATCTCACTTTTTTCCCCCTTTTTTATATTGGCAACTGTATTTATTAATCAGGGGAAAAAGACATGTATAAAAAAAAGTGTACCACTTACTCATCAAGATGATGAAATAAAGTTGTACAGAAGGCAATATTACAAAACTAGTTACACTGTTCAGGTGTGCTGGTAAAAGCAGTGAGCAGGTCCCTTGAATCTTCTTTAGCGAATTGGATCATCGATCAGAAATAGGATTTTTCCACTTTTAAATGTTGACTTTGGCTGCATTGCCCATTTCATAGCCACCCAATTGAGATACCTTCTGTCATCTGACAGGAGATATTGGGCATGGACCATGATGTGATGGATCTCAAATATCCTACTGGCCTTAGATTAAAAAAAAAAAAAAAAAAAAACGACGGCTTTCAAGCTTATAAGTGAAGCAGCCAAGTTAAATCCAAACATCTTCATTCTGGCAGACACCAAGAAAGTCAGAGATGCTCTTTAAGATCCTAACAGTTCTCCTTGGAAATTCAGGTTTCAAGTGAGAAGAACTGTGAAGTTGATTGCTGAACTGAATGCTACTTCATGCTCTAGTGATTCTAATGGGAAAAGGAATTGGTCCCAGATAGCATCACATTTAAGGGCTTCAACTTTGTTACTCGGATCCCTGATGATTTTCTCTAGCCCACCTCTGTGTTTTCTTGTTGGCTT
Source organism: Cinnamomum chago (assembly GCA_038049695.1). Classification (NCBI taxonomy): domain Eukaryota; kingdom Viridiplantae; phylum Streptophyta; class Magnoliopsida; order Laurales; family Lauraceae; genus Cinnamomum; species Cinnamomum chago. The sequence continues at coordinate 12,439,041 of CP142456.1, forward strand.
CTTTGTTTCCTGCTTGGCCCAGGTTTTGGGCAGTGTTTTGGTGGTCTTGGTTATCTTTGTTTATGTTTGGCTGGGTGCTGGCCTGTGGGTATCTGTAGGTTGGCCTTTGGCCTATTCTTTTTTGGATGGTTTGCTCCCTCTCAGGTGCAATTCTCGTTTGGAGAATTGTAAATGTGGGATAGCATTTCTTAATTCTTTGTATGAGTTTTTTTCTTTTGGAATATATACACACTTTAAAAAAAAAGCCACCATGGCTACAGCGTGTTGATGAAGTGCTAGATTTTGGGTTGAGTCATTGATGCCATTTTCTTTTTCATAGTACTTTTTTGAACTGTTTGTGCCTCGTCATGTTTGTGTATGTAGTATGCATACCGTATGTTCTGTGTTCTATCCTTTTGGCTTCAGGTGAAATTTATAAAAAATAAAATAAAATAAAACAAAAAATAAATAAAAAACGACCGTTGATGGTCAAACAATAACAACTGCAATTACTATCTGCTTGACTGCTACATTATCTCTCTACGAAATCATGGATCAACTCACAGCATTAGTAAGTAGCTTATGTATTTTGTGTCACCACCTCCAGTGGCCTCAGCTTTGCATAGGATGATGCTTGCAGCTGTTGGATGCAGTGGCATCTAGTTTGTCAGAATGGCATTCTGCTCAAATCAGTGTCCTCTAGTTTGTCTGCATTGGTTTATTAAAGACATGTACAACTGCTGCTTTCTGGTCAAACAACTTTACTTGGGTTCTGTCACTTTAATCCTTATGCATGGTAAATTTTATGTTAAGCTATATCTGCACAAATCTTTATATTTGTTCTAAATCTGATTGTTTGTAGGCAAAGAGAATGGATGTTGTTTGGGGAGAAACTGCTGGTGTTGAAGGACAGTTGTGGCTGTTATATCCCATCCTTTTCATTTTGCAGGTGACTTGTGCTTTTGTAATTGGACTCTTAAAGCATTTTACCAGAATAGAGTTGTTGCATACAGTTGATGTTGCCTCTCTGTCAGAACAATGCCTTGCATCTATCAAACTTCATCCAATGATATGTTGTGTGCCCCAGGTCTTTGAAAATCATTTCAGACTAGGCAAAACTTGATTTCATGGGCCATCTTTCCTCTATAAACTCCTCTTTATTATAACGGGGAAACTAAGACCTAGTTTCAGGATAATTGGAAAGAGCCCATCATGCAGCGTTGTACTTTTAAGGAATATTAGAAATATCAAGATTGGGCCTCTCTGCATGCAGTGTTCTTTACCAATCATTTGACACAACTAGGTTGAGCGGTCCTCTCTGCATGGTTAGTTTTAAATCAAAGCTGCTTGGCACTCATAATGACCAACTACCACAATCTGCAGAGTCTCGAGCTACTCAAAAGGATATAGATTTGACCTTATGTTCTATAAAACTAGAGTCATGCTACGCCTAGCTGGTACCCACACCTTTTTCTCTCACATCGTATCCCGACTTTTAGTCTTGAGTCCTGAGATGAGAAGAGCCCTCAGGTGGGGTTTTCCACTATGATCTACTCGAAATTAGGGTCAATGGCAGCCCGTTCCCAGCTAGTTTAGGTTGAGTTTTGGCTGAGGATTTACCCAGGTAAGCCCAATCTCGGGTCCTGTTAGGACTTGGGACCTGAGAGCATGTGTGCGCCTGCCTTTATCACTTAACAAATAAAGATGCATACATCATCATCACCAGTCACCACCCACCTATCTCACAGGTTGGGTTATCTTATCATCTAAGTGGTATATCATGAGATTTCCCTGCTTCGTCCTGAAAAAAAAAAAAAAAAAAGGTTTCCTGTTTAATTTCTACTTTGTAAACACCCAATTTTACTAAATATATTGCAAATATACCCCTGGTGTCCATGTATTTCCATTGTGACATGTATGAAATAGTAATATGATATGCCAGACACCCATTTCCACTTCAAAATTTAAAAAATATCCCTGATACCCACATTCGAGTAATGTGCTTTCCCAATTAAATTTCTTTGTGGGAAATTTCAGGGTTTTGAAGCATACATTGGACTGTCATTGCTGAAGACCGCACTGGTTGGAGTTGTTTCTGAGTGGCAGGTAAAATGGCTTGCGACAACCTGTTAAGATGTTGTGATATCATGTTCTTATTGTATATATTTCTGTAGTATTGAAAGTTTCCTATGAATGCAAAGAGTCTTTTAACTGATCACAGGTAATAGTTTGTGGGATCCTACTGGTCGTTATGGCAGCTGGAAACTTCATAAACACAGTGGAGACGCTCATGTCTAAGTCAAGGTTCAAGGCCAAAATGAAGAAAAGTAAAAGCAAGCAGGAGTTAGATCAAGGCTTGCCCCCTTGCAATTCAAGACTCGAGAGACTGTCATAAACCAAGGAAGATCAGATCACTTGAATGATGATGATGCACCACAACATTATGCAATCTAGCAAAATTCACACACTGGGGAGACAGCCAATGGGCATAGGGTAATTTTCTCTTTGTGCGGGGTGGTGGGTTTAGACCAAGTTGTTGGGGTGGTGGGGTGCTGAATTTCCTGTGGGCTGCTGTCCAAGCTGGTTTCTGTCATAATTGAGTTGAAAAAATGATAAATCTTTTTTTTTTTTTTAAGTTTTCTGAAGTATTTCATTTTGTTCTTTTGTACATTTCCTGGCCATACAAGTACAGACATTGGATTTTGATTTTACAATTACTAACCGTGGAGTGTTTGAGAAAAGGAATAATAGCTCCTGAAAGAATCCCTCTCCTCTGTGTGTTTTTTTTTTTTTTTAATTTACTTTTTGTGTTTTGCTGTAGCCTATTTTCTGAGAACTGTTTGGAAATAAACAGATCCTCACATGGATAGTTCATCGGTTGGCTTGAAAGTTCCAAAACTTAATGAAATCCAATCCATTACCGATCATAAAAAGAGACAGCTTATGAAGTTCTTCAGCTTTTAGGCACCAATTGAATGTCCTTACCAGCTCTCCTAGTAGGATGATGATGTGAAATCCTTGTCACCTGAGTGGACTATTCTCCAGGAACCTTGAGTAGTTTCTCAATTTCCTGGGTTTTGAAACTATGACCGAGTGAAAGTGAAAGATGTCGCCCGAGAGAGAGCCCGCATACACAGGAAGGTAGCCCACTCAAGTGGAAAAGAGGCCCGTACAAATGAAAAGAGGTGACATACCTGGAATTCTAACACAGGTGACATACCTCGGGTAAGGAGCTGCTCTTAAATGTCAAGTTGTTTCAAAGTTTCTGCATAGAGATGCTCCTCACCCAAGTGGCTCGGGTTGTCGACCCCCATACAAACAACTGGATCTACATGCACCCTATACCAATATCATATTTGACAACCCTTTAAAGCACCTGACTCAAATTTTTATCTTTTGCTGAGAACGAAAACGCATGAACTTTAGAAATAATGTGTGAATCCTGTTTTATTTAGGAAAAAGTCCCACAGTTCTATTGTGCATCCACAGTCCAAATGCAAGGGAGAAACGGTGTGAGGAGAATTCTTGGTTTAACTCAACTGATGAATTATCCAAACACTATTTAACTTCCAAAAATACACTAAACTTCCCCCCAAAAAATCCAATTCTTAACGATTCTTGAATTTTTTTTTTTTTTTTAAAGAAAATGTGGATAAGACTAACATAGTACCTTCGTTTGTTAAATCAGTGAGCATTAGACACTGGTCACGAAGGTTTGGACTTGTAAAGAGAGAGTGAAGCGGACCTTGAGAAACGATACCATGACAATGTTACGTGATTGTGATCATACACTAATCCATAAAGAAAAATGTCACAAAAGGTACCATGATCCTCACTGCCGATGCCAAGGCCATTGGAAGTGGGGGGGCAAAAAGATAAATCAACACTGTAATCTTGAACAGCTAATGAAGCATCGCTGAGAAAGGTTCCTCAAACATAATGTATCATGTTAGTTTATAGCCATAAAACAAACAGCCCAAGTACACTAGGAGCTACCATGATCCTTCAGCACCCTTCGCTGGATTCTGGAAAGCATTAAACTTCCAAAATGTCTTCAAGGCATAGGGTGGAGAAATAGAAACCCCCTCTTCTGTGATCTTAGCAATCTGCAATATAAAAACTGTTGGTGTTAGAATCCATGTCAAAATCATACAAGTCAAATTTAATGCATCCCAGACTCAGAAACAATGAGTCAGTTTATCAATGAATTGGATGACTTTGTGATTCAACCATGATATGACATGTGATCCCCAAAAATTTTACAATTATCATCAGATAAGGGGTTTCCCAAATTTCAGGTATTTAAACCTTCCAAAATCCCATCAAATCCTTTTATCAAGAAGATTTCATAATTCAACTAGTGGGATTTCCTTCTGAATGGGTCCTAAGCATTGCTTTACAATTGAAGCGCTATGAATTTACTTGACAAGAGACTGTAGCACAGTTGGAAGGTACTCGGAATCGCAACCATGATGTTGCAGGTTTTAGTCATGTTACCATCCAGGAAAAAGGAAAAACAAAAAACATATAAGTGCTAAGCATCTACTCTTAGCTGTATTAGAGTTGAGTGCCATGAAAACAATCCCCACTACTGCAACAGCACTAAAGCAAAGCTTTAAAAAAAAAGTACAAGCACAGCAGATGGACAATGCTAGGGAACGACCTACATCCACCAATATTTAGTACTCAACGTCTGACATTTCAATGTACAAATGGATGGATGATTCATAGTGCCAGAACAAGCTCAATCTAATTAAGAGACAGTTACTATCATGATGCTAGCAAAGCTCACCAACAGGACCACGCGTCCATTACTATAGATGGGGTGCACCATTTTCTAGTTAAGATGTTTAAACGATCGGTTAAGGCATGACCATAAGTCCATAACCAGTACAACCTCGCATAATCCCAAGATCTATATCCTAGAGGGGCGATACCCATATCACCATGCTAGTCATTTGGTGCACCACACCTTTAGTATTTAATTTTTAGATATAAATTGACTCGCCTACATAAGGATTAAATATCTTAAAAAACCTATCTATTCCTATTATTGATGAAGTCATAGAAGAGAAGCTGCTTGAAGTTTATAGTACATGATATGGGAGGAAAACTACTGATACAGAAACAAAATGAAAATTGAAGTTTAGTGTGAACCATTCTGTGCTTGTAGAAGGAACATGGGGTCTCTCATGGGCATGGTAGAAGGAACACAAGGTCTCTCATGGGTGTGGATGACGCCTACCATCTGGGGATGTAAATGGACTTCAAGTACCTGGTGGGTGTGTGCGTGTGTGTGTGTGTGTGTGTGTGTGTGTGTGTGTGTGTTTTCTCAGAATGCTATATGCAATAATATGATATACTCATAATGTTATATGCAATAATATGATATATTATTATACATTACATGTACTCTGTACTCTGGGTGTGTGTGTTTTCTCAGAACGTTATATGCAATAATATGATATATTATTATACATTACATGTACTATATACATAGAGTGTGTGTGTGTGTTTTCTCAGAATGTTATATGCAATAATATGATATATTATTATACATTACATGTACTATATACATAGAGAGAGTGTGTGTGTGTGTATGTGTTCTCAGAATGTTATATGCAATAATATGATATATTATTATACATTACATGTACTATATACATAAATAAATCAATAAACTATTAGATTAACACCGATTATATTTTTATTTTTTTTAATGGTGAAATGTATTAATCGAAGCAAAGTAGTACAAAAGACATATACTGTAATGCAAGGAAAAAATACAAGGAATGCAAAAACACCACCCAAAAAGAACAAAAAACGAGGCCAAAAAGCTCCTAAGCAAGCAAAGAGCCCCCAAAAACAAAAACTAAGGAGATACCACTTCCCTCCAATTATATATAAATTATACATCGTTGTTATCAAAGCCTTGTCCCAACTATGTTGGGGTCGGCATATAAATAATACATTATACATCACAATAACAATAATAATAAAATAATAACAAACTTGGACTTTAAACTGGGTCAATGATCTTTACATTTTGGGTCTAGGACTCTAGGTTGTTCTTACATTTTGGGTCTGGGTACAGAGAATACCAGTCGGGTCGGTTTCCATATCAAGGTTGTAATACCCCAGAACCCCCTAGAAGAAATTAGGAAATTTTAATTTTATTTATTTCCTTGATTTTATTAAATTATTTGAACTTCTCGAAATTAATTGGAATGGTTACTCTATAATTGTTTATTTATGTAATTAGTTGTTTGACTGACTAGAGTATTGTTAAATTAGATTTATCGGTTATATTAGTAAGAATTGTTAGTATATATATGTGATCTTAGTTCTTGAATTTTAGATAATTTGCATAAATAATTTATACATTGTGATTATTTATAATGATAAGTTTTTATGTGTTTGTCTTATCAATTGTGATTACTAGAATTACTATCATTGGGATTTTCATAATTGAAGTGTAGGGGCCCACTAGAGTAGGCCCATTATTTTTGGGTTACACAATTAAGGAAAGTAAGGTTTTGCTAGTAGGAGCCACCCCTGGTTGGGACCCAGGGGCCTAACCCATAATTTGTAGATTTGGGTAAGGGAACCATAGGGCCTCACAAGGGCTCACAAGACTACATTTGTGTTTTAATTGTGTAATGGATTAAGGGCTTTTGGGTAGGGCACAGTGGCTCAACCCATATTTATCAAATCCAATTAGAAACCTACTGGGACATTTATGTCACAATAGGATTAGTTTTCACGTCATCCTGGTAGGACTCTCTAGTATCAAGTAATGAGGGTAGTTTCATAAGTAGATGGAACCCATGTGGATTTTTCAGAAAAGGGATTAGAATAGTGAGTTGCACACCTCGGAATTTGTGGATTGCGCACAAATCCGAATTGGGTTCAAAGTGCGATGCATGACCCTCTTAAGAGAGCTTTCCCCTTTAGGTCATTATAAACCCCAGCACCTCGGGGATTGGGCTTTTGCCCCTTTAGGTCTTAAAGTTTCGGAATAAGTAAATGCAAACGAAAAGAAGAACAAGGTGAGTAAATTTCTGAATCTACATGTGTTTTAGATTCTTCTCCTTGAATTAACATGTTTAGAAATCTGTTTTGCTATAGATCCTTGTAATAATGTTTTATGGCTGTCAACTGTTGTAATGGATGTGACATAGCTGGTCGATTGTTGATGTTCTGTCATTGGCTGAATCCTGAATGGGATTTAGGGTTTATTTGAATGATGGCTGATTGGTAGATGATGGGTTTTGTCATGGTTGACTGATATATGATGTTTTGATGTGGCCAACTGGTGTCTGGCTTGAATTGGAGGTGGCCGTTTGGAAGTATGATGAATTTGGAAGGGCTGTTACTGATTGGTTGTTTAGGTACAACCATACAAATATGTGATGTCACCTTTTGATGATACAACTGATACAAATTTGAAACAGGTTGTTAGTAATGTTTTATGGGCCTTGGGCATCTCGTCTCTTATGGTTTGATGTGTTCTTTTGGGTTTTTCCAACATTTAGTCCTCTAAGGTTTAATGTTTTGCTGAATTCAGTTTGATACAAAGTTCACTATTCATCATAAATTAAGGAACACGTGCTGCCCTTTAAGTGTTTCATGGAATTCTTGTTAGGAGAAACTAAGGTTTAGTTATTTCTGAAGATATTACTTAGTCGCCACTATTCCAATGCCTAAAAAAAGGATTCCCACTGACATCTTTGAATCAAACAGATAGATTTACTACTGACTAGTTGAACCCAACTTGGGGACAGAATTGGGTTATTTCATTTGTAAGGGGGCTGTTTGAAGTAAATCATATCTTTAGACGCCAATACACCCAATTCAGTCAAGTGAATTAAGGACAAGACTCACTTAAGATCTATGTTAATGGACTTAAGTATGCTTGTTGGTGTCACTATGAGTTCCATTACACTGTGATTGTGAATTGCAATAAGTCCAAATATAAAGATTATTAAGAATTAGTATGCCGGCTACATTCCGATGTCATTTGGAGATTCACACAAGGAACAATGTGTTTGTGTGTATTTAGTGGATAGGTTAAGTAATCTGTTGTAAGTTTGTTATGCCACATTCATGGTTCAAAATAGAGCCCGCAGTTATTATCTGCCGTAGCAATCGAGGCTGCTATGCTATTTTGAAAATAGCGGCAATATGGTTTAAAAACCTAATAGAGCCAATCGATTTTAATTTTAAACATTGTTTTTCCTATTTCTTCTCATCAATAGCCTTTCCTAAAGTTATCTCTACCCTTATATGGTTTCAAATCGCTTAAAAAAACTCAAGAATGGTTGTTATAAAAGATTCTAAAAAAAAAAAAAAAAAAAATTTAAAATTCACACTGCTACACCGCTACATATCGCCGCAACCGCTACTAGCGCCCTCTGTGTACCATTTTGGCCACTGGCCACTACGCATGCCACAATCGCTATTTTGATCCTTGAAGAGAATTGTTAGCCACTCAAATTTAGGGGGGCGGTCAAACTTAGTTTTTGGGGTATTCTTTGGATTTGATTGATTTGCATGATGACAATGCTTGACTTAGGTTCAAAGGTGACTCTAGGTTCTTCAGAAATCTATATGGATGGTGTCACTATATATTGAGAATATGATCCATGTGTTTGTGCTGAATTTTAGATTCCTCTATGTTGTGTGTAGATGTAGTCTATCACATGGATCTTTATTGGTTGATAAACTATGTTTGATTTCACGCATCATTTATTACACATGATGGATATGTTATGCCTTTTTTTTTTTTTTGTAATTACACAAGCATTTCAAACTATAAGGGGTTAGTTGTAAATTCCTTTATACAATGGGATACCAATAGTGAGTCAGAGCAGGGCATATTAAATCCCGATTTCGAATGAAGGGCTGATTTCCAACTACCTCGTTATGAGTATTAACTATTAAGAATGACAACAAATTTGTAATTGGAAAAGGTTTGACCCACCCATTGGGCACCCCGAGATGCACCAGCACGTGAGGCTAAGAGCTAGATTCCTAGCGTGGCCTTTAAGACATTTACGTAATTTCTCTGACTTCTAGGTAAATTGCATTTTCTGTGGCTACAGGTAAGTCGTTCGACTGACTATAGTTCACCCCTTGTGTTCCAGAGGCACCCTTGAGGTGTGTGATTTTGAAAGCTTGTGCACACAATGGTTAGGTGGTGGTCCAAAGGTTAGAATTAGAAACCTCAACCAAACTTAACAAGTAAAACTCATCATTGTTATATGCTATGATGAATCTTCCTTTTATTATATTATTGCTTACACACATACATGTAGTCTAAGATATCTATTCACTCAGCTTCACTGATTTGTGTATTTTTGCCCAATCCCAGGTTACCAAAATCTAGAGAATGAGCTTGTGATGATCAAGATCAAGGATGAAAATATCGGTAGCGGCGGGCGTAGCGGCCCGCCGCCAAACCGATACGAAGCGGGCGATACGTAGCGTATCGGGGATACGTATCGGCGTAGCAGTGCGATTTTAAAAAATCGCTAAAAAAATCTGAAAAAATTCCAGAAAATCCAGAAAATTGTAAAATGAAAGAAAATGTGGTTCTTTTGCAAAAGTAAGTAAGAAAAGGGGGCGTAGCGGTGCCCTCAATATATGATGTCCTGTATCGCTGTATAAATAGAAAATAATAGTAATGATTAGTTTTTTCACATGTATTCATGTTTCTTAGTCATGTTAACTTAAAAAGTAATGGAAAGCTAAATAGAAAAAAATTAGAACATGAAATAACGGCATAAGAATTAAGAAGACTTAAGAGTTAGGTCATTAGTGAACATTGAACAATCAAATATCAATACTTCAGCATTCAAGGTTCAAATTCAATCAAGTGAATGAACTATGAAGTGATCAACAATCAACATTCAACACCAATTTAGAAATGACAAAGGGAGTAGAGAGTTAGTGAAAGAAATAGGAAATTAGGAATACCTTGATCACCACCAAAAGGGATTTGGGAGACACTTATATTCATACATTTGAACAATATGTAATGTAAACATCATGATGGTACTATTAGAGCAAAATATCAGTGTTTAATTGTTAGGGTCACTGTGGTGAGACCTAACCCTAAGCATAAAACTTTGGTGATCAAAATTAGCTTAATATGAACATAAACATTATATGTTGCATGCATTCATGATAGATCATTCAATATATGAAAAGTACTGATAAAGAGGCTGAGCCCCGGAGGGCAGTCCTACGGCATGGGGCTCGTGGGCTGGCCCTCCGGGCCGCCGACCATAAAGGCGGGGTTCGGGGCGGCAGCCCCGATTCGATTTTTTTTTTTTTTTTTTTTGAACTTACGCAGGATGGACCACAAAGATGTGAAAACAGCAACCATAGAGGGGAAGAGAAGAAAGACAAGGGTAAAAAACCCTAAAAAGTCCAAAATGGGGGGTTCCACGTGTATCGGCCGATACGTATCGTAGCGGTATGTATCGGCCGATACACAAGAGTATCGGCCGATACGGGCCGCTACGGGTGCGATACACCCGTAGCGGCCGATAATTTCATGTATCGTATCGGCCTTGGCCGATACGGCCGATATTTTCTTCCTTGATCAAGATGATGTCGGCGTTTGGCATGTGTATTGTGAAGGGCAAAAGATAGCATGACAAATAGAAGATCTTGATACATAATGTTTTAATTTCCATTGATGTGAACAACAAAGTTTGTCTTCTCTTGCATTAGTTTATTTATAATTTCAAGATTTAATAATATATGCCCAAGAATTTGAATTATTTATTTGACTTATGCCTGTGGGAAAATGAATACTCACAGTTGCGACACGGAATTTGAAGGGCCCCGGGTTCCAGGTCGTTACAAAGTTCTATCAAGGACTCAAAACAAATCTACTCCGTTTACATCCTAGATTGTCTCCTGCAGGTTAGTGAAGCCGTGGCCAAATGGCCAATGCACAGAAAGGAGATGAGGATGATAACAGCACCAAAATGAGGCTCACTTTTCTGCAGGAATTGAATTCCTAGGGATTCTAAAAGATGTATTTCAAAACGTGGGTTAAAATTGAAGAAACAAAGGTCTTCTTAATGTTCAATTAAGTTGAAAATCATATCACCATAAAAAAATAATAATAATAATAAAAAAGTCGCATTGAAGAAAAAAAATGTAAGTAACAGATGTAGAGAATGGCAACACAAAGTCTCCAACACTTACCAAAGTTAAATACCATGGCTATTGGGAAAAATTATCAGTTCATATTGATTGGAAATAAGTTACCTCAACTCAGTAACACAGCAAACATACACTAGATCTGAACCATTTACTTAATGGGACTCACAACACGTCTGATTGTTAGATATGGGTCTTCCATGGAGCAGAGCTCCCCAGAAGCCACAGACTGAAAATAATGACTGAACAATAAACAGCCACAGACTGAAAATAACAACTGAACAATTTCCAGTTTTTTCACCTGATTACTTCTTGAGGGAAAAAAAAGGAAGAACTGTACCAATGAATAGTTAGAATCAAATCAGTCTGATTTTGGATATGAACCATTCATGATAAGCTAGGCTAGATGAATTAACACAATATCAGACAGGTATGCCAGACATATGAGGAGTCACTGACATGTCAAAACAGAAATGAAGTAAACAATCACTACCCATTAGAACATTAAAATTAACAAGTGAAACTTATACACAAAAGAACCATACCTGAAGCTTGTTGATGGCAGACCTATCACGATATAAAAGAACCAGCATGCATTTTTCCAGTAGCTTAACACCATCTTCATAGCTCATATCTTCATGCCATTCATCTCGAAGGATTGGCCGTGCCAGGTGATTACCGAACCCAGTTGCCACATGGTTGTCTTCAAAATGTACGCCAATCATACTCACCTGAACAGAATAAATTAGTGTTCGGGCTGAAAAAAATATAAAAAGTAAAAATAGACACACACACACGCACACCCCGAGAAAAGCATTACCATGCCAAGATATTTCTGCCCATTTTTTACCCCACCAAGAACAAGGGAGTTCCAGAGAGGATTAAATTTGTTTCTCCTGTTGTACATCAGTCGATTTAAATAATTATGGACCTCTTTTGGTCCCAAGGAGTTCCCATCATCCCACATATTATCGTATAAGCTGAAAAGATTAGAAGTAGAACCATCAGATGTTTAATAAAGTACATGGAAAGATAAATCAAACAACAAATTGAAGAAAGTACATGGGGTTCCCATTATCCCACATATTAACATGGAAAGACTGCCATGAAGATACAGCCAGGAATTGAAGAAAGATAAATCAAACAACCAATTGTAGACCATCTTCTATGCAGCAAGTACATAAACATAAAGCAAAGCTTGTTCACACCTATAATTTATTTAAGTAGTTTTGTCATGCAGATTTCAAAAAATGATATGTGCTTACATAAGCTCGTCGAGATAACGAAGGATCTCCTGGAAATCACTTATTTCACCACTTGCACCGAGAAGTGAATGCTTACCAACAGGTTTCATTCGCTCCACACTCTTGTATCTTAGAGTAGATCCATAGGAACCTGTCAATCCATTCAAAGACTATCATAATATGACAATTCCACAAGAAAAGTAAAACATATGAAAAGGACAGGAAAAATAAAACACATGATATGGAAAATCCTTAGAAAGGCAAAATTAGTTTGGAAAAATGAACTATGCCAAGACAAATGTGCAGTTTGGAACAAATATGCACACATGATTGAGGGAAATCACCACATTCTTCAATTATTTCCAGGAAGGAAACTTGGTCGTTGTCGCTAAGTACATAATGAAGCTTTCAAAAAATGATAAAAGAAAAGTAAAAACAGTGTGGGGGAAGAAAATAGGGATTATGAAAGGGCAGGTTCTTCTTGATGGTTTTAGTGTTAAAGATTTTTATGGAAGGGAAGAAACCAGATTAGGGTTGCTAACAACAAACTTCCTTTGTCTCAATGCTGAGTGCAAGAGTAACAGCTGACCTAAAAGGCTGTGTAGGTTCTTATTGTTCATTGATGAGCCCAATAAAAAGCTATTCACTCTGTTTTTCCATGGAACATTGCTTATTCTTTCTATTTGGCTTAACCCTCACCCTATTACTACCTTCTATATCCACTGCAATAATGATGATGATCATCATCATCATCAACCCAAATATATATATATATGGAAAATGCTCCAATGAAAGTAAGGGGGGGACCATTGGATCCATATCCAGTGGACCAACAGCTGAGGACCTCATACAATGTCTTGAAGTTGGATCTTTCGTTGGACGACGAAAGAACCAGAGAAGATGATAATATTGATGTGGATATGTATGTGGGGACGATGAGGATTAAAGACATTTGAACTTCTTTTTTAAGAATTTGATCAATTGGTGGATTATATTTTAGTGCTATATATTATATTTAAAAACATTTGGACATTTTGGTTATATAGCCTACATGCATATTTTTAATTTTGATATGAGAGATGTCACATCTTTTTGATATCTTAATCATTTTCAGCGATTCAGACACTAGTATTAGTCATGTATTAATGTTGATTAGGATGGAAAATATATAGATTTTGAACATTTATAATTTTTCCTAGCTTTTCAGTTTTTTTTTTAGGATTCTTTTCATCTATATTAGAGAAAGTAGAAAATATCCTACGATTCACGATTTGATTCGCGATTCAATCCAATTCAACTCGTTGAACAATTCACGATACGATTCACGATTTGACAACTATGGCGGACAAGTCTAGAGCCTGGGCTTAACTACCCATGGCTACCTCCACTTCAATAGCTAGCTTTTGCACTGGGTAAGGCCCGTGGTGTTACAGCAGTTCTTCAAAATGATAGAAGGGATTGTGTTTTGGAGTTTTCAGCACTGACTGGAGTGAAGGATTCTAATGAAGCCGAGGTGTAAGCAGTCAAGGAGGCATGTCTTTTGTTCAAGTAGTATTTCTCTAGCAAGCTCATTCTGGAAAGTAATTCTCTTTATGCAAGTTAATGGGTTACTTCGTTGAATGGTGGTCCTTGGAATTTTCATTTCATTTTTATTGACATTAGAGCATTATCATCTTCTCTAGATGTTAACTTCCATTATGTGGGTTGTCAAGCAAACGAGGTAGCGGACTTGTAGGCAAAACAAGGAGTTGATGGGGACTCTATGGTTGTGGGCACTTTGATGTAACATGGTTGGTTTTAGTGGTCTTGGTTCACGGCACCATAGCTCTCTTATATGCCTTACTGTAGTTGGCAGTGCATACTAAATGCATCAACATAGGTAATAGGTGCTAACAAATGAAGAAGCAAAACTGTTCCTTCATCTGGGCAAATTTTTAAAGAGCATTTATCAAAATGTAGAAATTTCTTATAGAAAATAAAAATGCATGATTAAGAAGCAAACAGAAATGTTAACAAGTTTGAACACTCAGATTGTTTAGTTTGAAAACTGACCTCCCATATCAGCAGCCATGAGAATTCCATCTTTGTATTTTATTCCAATCACTGAAGTGCCAGTGACATATGGGTACCTATAGAAGCTCTTCTTGGTTAGATATGACAGACTCTATTCATAGCATAATTTGCTCTCTGCATCAAACAAATTTAAAGACAACAGTGTATCAACAAATATAAATATATTCTTTACATGTACACATATATGAGACCACTAGGAAATGCCCGCGCATTTCTTTCTTAACAAGCGCCCACCTCATGTGGGCCCCACCTGGACGTTTGGCAAGAAAGGGGAGTATGGGATGGATAGATTTACCTGGACATTAGGGTGGGTCCAATAATCAGTCAATCAAATGATCCTAACCTCTAATTTCAGATTCCCTCCAAGTATAATTGGCTTTATATATGCATATTTTTCGGCGATTAAATCCGATGGTAAATAATGGCAGATAATGCGTATTTCAGGTTCTCTGCAAGATGTACTTTTTTTTGCTTCTTGTTTAATTTTGCCCACATTCAGCTTCATGGTAACATAAAAGGTCTAACTATCGTCTTGCCAAATGTCCCTTAATTGAAGAGGCATTCGACGATCACATAACAATTAACTGGCTCATCTCCACATTTTCCTACCCAACTACACCTATTTGCTACATCCAACCCAAAGACTTCATTTTGCTCAATAGATGCTCCCACATATTGAAATCTATCATTGTGGACCAAATTATTTTCAATTTTCTACCAACTCATCTTCCCTTCTCCAAATATATCAAACTTGCATTCACTATATTCTGCCCTTGATTTGCTAATTTGCAAACCATTCACTCCAAAGCCAAATATCCTATATCATCCACCTAATACTAATTTTGAAGCTCATTGTGATCCGAGTTCCACACCCAATTTCACCCCACCATAGTTGACACTGGGAAGGATATCCTCCAACAAGACTTTTCTGCACCCAATTTGACCCATTGACCTATTTGGTACTCTCCACACATTTTCATTCCTAAAGTCAGGTAAGAATGTTCAATCAATCCAATTTTTCTAAACCCATCTCCCACCCACAGTGTTTGTTTAGGTCTGTTTAGCAACCAAATCCTCATGGAATTCCTAACCAACTTTCCCCGATGATTTGGAAAAACTCAATTTTGGCAATTGTAAGTCCCTCAAGGATTTGGGCCAGTGGAAACCCTCATTTTAAAAGATTTTCAAAATCAAACCTCCCCCCATAGGATTTGGAAATCCTCAGCTTTGTGGATTCATTAAGCACTGATGATGATTTGAGATCCCCAGCTAGGAATCCTCAACTCTGCTTTTCATGGTGTCCACACATGTGCAAGCGTGATTACATACATCAGAGAAGTATCAATCAACTTTCCCTAATTACATGCCCAGGTTAAGCAATTTACAATATAAAGAAGATGAAACTAGGGTTCTTCTAATCTCCAATCAATCCTAAGTAACAAAAAAAAAAAAAAAAAAAATCGTTCATTCAAATCAACAATGAAAAGATTCATTCATCAAGTCTAGAAAGAATCGAACAAAAGACTTACAGAGTCCTTTGGGAATCCATTTCAAAGATCTCGGAGCCTTTTTTGTCTACAGAAGACTGCAGAGATCACATGATGAGTATGCAATATATATTGAGATGGAGAGATCGATAGACACGCAGAGAGAGATCTAGAGACTTACATGCATCATCTTCGTATAATTAGTATCTTCGCGAGAGAGAGAGAGAGAAGAGAAGAGGAAACGAAACCCTAAACGTACTTGGATTTTTCGGAAATAGAAGAAGAAGAAGGACTACTCCTTTTCCCCTTCCGAAAGAAAAGAAAATTGTGACTGCCAAAGTTCGAAAATAAGATTGAGTTTGTGGGGGCCTACTAAAGTCCGGATCTGGTGAGGGTTAACCCTAGGGCTAGTTTGGCGCTCTACTAATATAATAAAAATTAAATAAAGCCTCAATTTTTCAGATAAAATATCACATCCTTATATTTTGTTCTTTCTTCAAAACCAACTTTACTTCACTTGACTCTATTCGTAGAGTTGTCAAACTGACCCTAAGGTGACTGCGCACGCGATTACGCAGCAGATCATGAGTGGACCACTCACGATTACTAGGGGTAAAATCACTCTTAGGATCCCGATTCAAAATACTGGCATGAGTGTGGATTGTCTAGTCTTTGGTGAAAAAATTGATGAAGGAAAATCATTCTAGTTTTTCATAAATTTACTGTTTTGGATTATTTGTTATGATATATTTTCCTCGCAAGAAATAAAAAGATGAAGTAATAATCCTTAATAGAGAATAATTTAATTTCTTATGTGAGTAGTAGAAATGCAATATTCTATTATGTCACGAAAATGAGAAATTGTGAGGAGTAAAATCATCTCGATGCAAATATGCTACTTAAATCTAAGTAACCAAACCATTAGCGAAAAATATTTTTCTCAATCCCCTCACACTAAAGTAAATTTTTTCTTGGCCTTTATTTAAATTTTAAACAACCTACAATTAGATTTAAGTTAAATAAACATATTAGAGAGTCATTAAAAATAAGTTGAGTAAGTAAGCCTGATTACGTTACATATTTTAAAAATGAATTGGATATAGGTTATATAATATTAATTTAGTCATTCCAATAAACTTTAAAGATAATTTTGAATTTTATAAATATCTTGTTCATTTCATTTTATTTTATTAATTTTGATTTCTTTACTTTTAAATACATTTTTCATTTGTAGTTTATTTAAATTGGCTATACTTTTTTTCCTTTTGAATTTATATATATATAATTTTTAAAAAAAATTAAAACTCAAGCTACCATCAATTGGTAGGTATACGAGGTTGAGATATATCAAAGTATGACACTATTAACAGTTCTCTCATTTAATTTTTACAACACTAATTATTTTTTGAATAAGTTCCTAGGTATAAATTTTTTTTTAATGCTAAATACAATATATATATATACTATTTTAGATAAATATTTTTTTTTATTTTAGATTTATTTTCTTTCCATTATATTGTAAAGAAATATATACATCTTAATATATATATATATATATATATTTATTGCCCGGGTTTAACACAAGCCTTTATTAGATAGTGAACTCTTATTCTAAATCACTAATTTACAATCTCCTCCCATATAATGTATGTTAATGAGGGAAAACGTTCACCAGTGAGTAGACTGCATAGGTCTTATATGCAGTCTATCTCGTTAGGTCCACTTAGATACTAGTTTATGAATAGAATGGGAGCAGATGAAAAGGTCCTCTCATGGACAAAAGGGATCTAAACACTAACGGCCTTGAAGTTTAATGTCATCTTAACCATAGATTTTCTTGAAATTTAATCCAACGATGAGTGAAGGTTTAGTGAGTGTAAAATTGGGCCCGATGCCAAATCATAAGATGAAAAACACTATCAAAGGGTTACACTGACAAAAGGTCAGCCCCATAGTGTTGGATTGCACTTATAGTTGCTCATAGGAGAACATCTCCCATTAATGAGCATTACCAATGTTACACTATTAATGTGATAAGGTAATAAGTTTCACTTAACTCCATGATTTTCCAACATGGTCTTCCCTCCATTATTGTAGTGTTTTTTTTTTTTTTCCTTAAAATGCATTACTTATGTTTTTAACTTTTTTTTATCCCCATCATCGGGAAGTTTCAACGCGCCCACGAACCATCGACACCACAAAAATTTTCCTTGTGTGGGAAAGAATTTTCTAACCTCCACCAAAAAAGAAATAAGAACGGCTTTTCCTAAGAATCACAGAAGATTTAGTTTATTTTTGCACTTTTCTATATTAAAAAATAAAGTGACCAGACCAAACGTGGAGCAAAAAAGTTGTTCCGCTTTCCACACTTTTTTGTGGAAAAAGTGTGTATACAATTTTGCCCGTTACTGTTAAAGATGTCCCTTTTGTGATGGGGGTGCAGGGTTCAAATTTAAGCCCAATGTAGGTCATTTATTCTCAATACTACTGTGATGGTACATACAAGACTATGAAGAAAATGTTCTAACATAAAAACAATTCTACAGACCAAAATACCCAATGTTTGTCAAAAGCAATGAAATGCAATGGTGGGTTTGAAAAGTTCTAGTGCGAGTTAATGCTACCTGAACACTAACTAGCTTGACCAACCCTGTGCTTAAAGCATGGATATGTATATGTGTTTAAGAATAAAGAATAAAAAATAGTCATATAATACTGATAAAGATCAACATTTAAAAAATATAATTAGACTGATAACTTAATAGTAATTAAAATCCTATTTGCATCCGCCTTAAAAGATTAAAGAAATGAGAGTTTGTGGGTTCAAATCTTAATAAATACATTAGTAATATTATATAATATAATTTTCATCATTACAAAATTTAAAATAAATTGTTAGCGGTGCGGGCTTGCAGATGGTAAAATATAAAATTAGATCAGCCAAAATTGAAATTGAAGCAATTAAAATCATTGTTTTTCATACATAATAGAGATAATAGTAGATTACATACCTGTACTTTGCTTGAATTTCATCCCCCTGTAGTTTGGTATTTTGCACTAAGCATACATGTATTTTAAATCACAATGCAAATAGAGACGACCGTGACGGAAAATATGGAATGACGAATTTATCCCTCCATATATAACTCGTGTCTTGCCCTTTTCGATCATTTTGCCCTTTTTTCGCTTGCGGTTAGGGTTCTTCATTGGGGAGGCGATTTTGGGAGAAACCGCCCCTCCTTCAAAAGGAGATTTGGATTGCGGTTAGGGCTCTGCGATTTCAAAGGTTTCAAACCATCAAGAAGCTTCAACGAGAATCCATCAAGAAGCATCAACAATTTCAGAGGTATGTATAATCTCAAACCCTTAATAATGTTTGATGCCAAGGGTTTTGGGTTTTGATAAAAAAAAAAAAAAAAAGATCTTAAATTGACATCTCTACGTGCATGGATTGTAAAGTTGTTGATGGAGTTTGTGAGATCTCTATGTGAAAATTGCATTAGAAAATTGTCTATTTCTGTGTCTCATTTTAGTGAATGAGGATGAGTTTTTCGACTATTTTTAGTGGATGTAGGACATTTCGTTGTCTGATATAGTGAATGTTGTGTGAAAATGGTCCCCTCTTGTGTTATCTATTTCATTCCCTTTTTGTTGTTTTGTGAATGTTGGTGGAATAGAATCCTCACCTGTCTACACTGTGTCAGCTGCTTTTGGCATGTCACACATGGAGGGGACCACAGTGACACAAAAAAAGTTTCTTACATCCATGGTTTTGTCAAACACCCAATTTTCTATGTTATTGTATATGAATTTGCCTCAAAGAAATGTTGTTTACATGTAGATGTCGTTTGATGAAGTGACGATATAATTCCATCATGGTGGTTATTTTGCAGAGCCACCAAATAGTGTATACATTGGGGGTGTGGTGGATGAAATTACTGATTTTGATATTGATAAAATATCATTTTTTGAGTTTAGGGATTATATAATGGAATTAGGGTACCCAGCGAACAGTATGATGTATTTTAAAGTGTCAGACTTAGGTTTTGATGATGGTCTGAGGCGGATTGAATCAGACAAGGATGTAGTTGTTCTATTAGAACATTATAAGGGAAGTGAGGTGTTGACTATTTATGTAGAGAAGGGACATGAACCTTTGATGGTAATGTCCCCTAAGGGGAAGGTCTTGATGCAAAATATTCACAGCAAAAGTCCCTTGAAGCAGTTATCTGCAGCAGAAGTTGCATCAGGTAGTAGGAAAGTTAACAGTGAGGAAGACTATACTGCTGATGTTGAGGATGAAGGCAGTGATGATGACCAAGATCAGCAACATGGTCATCATGATAACTCTAATGATGATGACAGTGAGGTTGAGAGTGATCACATTAGATTAGATCCTGATGAGCTTCCAGAGTTATATGAGGATGTTAAGAAAGCTGATGATGAGGATATCTTCAGAATATCTCGTGAGAATGAATCACAACCTCATGAAGCTGAGAGTGTGGAATGAGAACAGACCCAAAACCAACAAGTACCGGTTGATGAGAACTGGATTACAAATGTTGAGGATGAGAATGAATTTCAGTCTTTGTGCAGCTCATCTGATGAGAACAATAGGCCGAAATAACTTGGTTTTAATGAGCTGACTGATATGGGGAATCATCAACTCAAGTTGGGTATGATATTTGTAAGTCCTCAAGTATTCAAACAAGCGTTTGTTGAATGGACTGTAAGGCAGGGCTATGACATTAAATATTTGAAAAATGAGAATAAGAGAATCACAGTTGTTTGTAAATATGATTGTGGATTTAGGATTCATGCATCACCTATGCAGGGTGAGAGGACATTTCAAATTAAGACATTCAAGCCCAATCATGCATGTGGTATGAAGTTTAAAAGTCATTTAGTTACTTCCAGCTATATAACTAATAAATACCAGCAGAGAATGAGTGACGATCTGAAATGGTCAATCGCTACAATGCAAAAAGAGCTGAAAAGAGATCTAAAGGTTGATTTGTCAAAGGATAAGTTGTATAGAGCGAAGAGGAATGCAACAGATAATATCTCTGGAGATATTAGAGTGCAGTACACTAGATTAAGGGACTATTGTGTCAATGTCCAAAAGCACAATCCAAATACAAGTTTATTTGTGGTGACACAAAGACCTCACATGGATAGAATTCCATATTTTTTAGAGATTTTGAGTGCTATCACAGGCACCCAAAAATATTAAAACCTTTACTCTAAAAAATATATGTAGTAGTGCGAGTAAGGATCGTTCCCACGGAGAGTGTTTAGCCAAGTTTATGCTATGTGATAAAGGATTGAGGGGGAGGTTTTGATTGCAATTTCAAGAAAAAGCAAATAATTAGCAATTTAAATTAAGATAACAAAATTAATCAAAAGAGCAAGCTTTGGTCAAAATCAACTTCCACCATCAGAATTTTATAACTAATCATAGATGCAAATATATATCAATTTTTCTTTGAATATTCATCGTTGGAATTAATTGCCTATCTCCTTAATCAGTTAATTAGAAAACACGCACTCCAATTAACCCTAATTACTAAACAACCCAAGACAAGCGCTAAAGATTTAATCTAGTAACAACATTAAGACCTTGAGAGATCGATGAAACTAAACAACACAAGCACAAGTGATTGCATTTAATTTAGTAGAGTGTTCTTCCTAATATCTAATAATTTTCAAAACAGCAAATTATTAAATATTAGTTGTTTCACAAATTAGAGGGATCAAACAATTACGAATTTGATATCTAACTTAGCAGTAAATTGCAACGAATAATAAACTAGTAGGCCTCCTAGCAATTAAACAAGACAATGATGAAAATAAAAATAGAAGAACAACCCATACTCAAAGAATAAATTGAACAATAAAAACTAAATTAGATCTCACAGTTTATTGATTTCGAGGCTTCCGTCTTCTTTGACCAATTACAAAGCTTTAACCACGCAGGGCCATGAAAAATAAACTTGTAAAATAAAAGAAAGAAGAAAAGATAGAGAGAGATATGGAAAGAGAGAACGTGAAATGAAATGGAAGAAGGTCCTGGCGTTGGATATGGGCTAGGTTATTTATAGTGGAGAGTTAGGTTAGAGAGAGGAGAGAATTTAGGTGGTGTGGACGTATGAGGGAAAATAAGGAAAGAAAGATGGTTGGTTGAGATGAGGAAAGATGGAAAGAAAAAAATAAAGAATTAAGAGATAAAAAATAATCGTTGGAGAGATATTAGGGGGAAAGTGCAGCAGTGAGATGGGAGAGATTTTGAAGTGGCGTGCGATTGGAGATGGAAAATAATAAAAAAAATCAATTAAATTTTAACTTAGTCAAAATCTTCTCCTTGACCATATCTTCTCACTCGAGCTTCTGTTGGACTCAGCTCAATAAGTAAAGTTGCACCACTTTTCGTTCTGCACAATATGAGCCCTACATTGGATATGTTCCGAGAAACTCCTGATTTCTTCAAAATTACCATAATGCCCTTTTGCCTGATTTCTCTCTCTCTCTCTTCCTCTAAACTCGACCCGGCTCTGAATCGGCTCAATCCATTTAGCACCAAACAGGATCACCTCTCTTGCAACTCAGATCTGGAAACTTCTTTGATTTCTTTCCTTATATGATTTCCTTGCTCCCCAAGTTACTAGATCTCCTTTCCTTTCTTGATCTTTTATTTGAATTTCAAATTATTTCTCTTCAATTCTCCTCCATCAGTGGGTCCAGAATTTGAATTTCCATATCTGGAAACTTCCGAAAATAAACCGCATCAGATCTGCGTATTAAAATTGCAGACTAAAGAAAGTTTCAGAATGTCAGCAGTGCAGGTGCAACAACTTCAAGCCCGATTTAGACCTTGATGCAGCTAGTATCTCTCAAAACTCAAAACATGAAAGTTGTAGAGCTTTTTCTTGGCGTTCTATAGCATCTAGAATCATCTCAATTGGAGTTCGGAGGAGAGAGTTATGCCCAGATTACGAAGAGATATCAAAACTGTCAAGAATCGCCCAATTAGCTTCGTTTTGCACTTAACACCTCCATTTGCACCCTAAATAAAATTATAAGAATAATGAGTATATTTAGGCGCCAAATAAGTTTAAAGGACTAAACATTAATAGAGAAAAATATTATATTTTTCATTCCCATCAAGATTGTATGTTTGTTACGAGAAACAAAAGGTCAGGTTCGTGAGTGGATGTAGACCCATAATTGATCTAGATGAGTGCTTCCTCAAAGGTATTTATGGTGGACAAGTACTGGCTGCAATAGGTAGAGATGAGAATGAGAATATGTTTTCAATTGCAATAGCTGTTGTAGAAGCTAAAAATAGACTCATGGACTTGGTTTTGGAAATCATTGATTGGTGACATCGGAGATGGGGGTGACATGGGCTGGATTTTTATGTCTGATAGGCAGAAAGGGCCTGATACAACATTTGAGATAGTTGTTCCTACTGCTAAAATTAGACACTACCTGAAGCATGTGTGATAACTTGAAAAAACTTTTCAGAGAAAATTTTTGAAAGATGTTATGTGGGCTGCAACATCATGTGGATCACCAAGAGAATTTGATAGTAATATGTAGAGGATCAAAGAGATGGACCAGGCTGCATATAATTAACTGATAGCTGCTAATCCAAACAGATGAGTCATGTCTCATTTTTCCACAAGGGCCAAACGTGATGCATTAACAAACAGCCTCTGTGAATCTTTCAACAGTTACATACATGAAGCAAGGGATCAGAAACCAATAGTTGGTTTGCTTGAGTGTGTGAGGAGGAAGCTGATGAACAAAATTCAATTAAAGTTGAAAGGAATGAAGAAATATCATGGCACAATCTGTCTAGGGATATTGGAGAAGTTTGAAAAGAACAAGAATGACAGCAGACACTGTTTTGCCAACTGGTCAGGCAAATGTGAGTTTAATGTTAATTGTTTTGCCAAAAATTTTGTTGTTAATATTGAGAGTAAAACATGTTTATGCAGAATGTGGGATTTGACTAGGATACCTTGCAAGCATACTATAACATGCATATACATGAATCAAGAAAGGTCTGAAGATTACATTCATGCATGCTACAGCAAAGAGATGTATTTGAGGGCATATAATGACATGATACACCTAGTACCTAGAATGCAAGATTGGGTAGAAAGTGGAATGGAAGCAGTTGATCCTCCTTTGTCTAGAAGACCTGCAGGTAAGCTAAGGAAGTTGAGGAGGGGGGAAGCAGATGAGTTACCCAATTCCAGTAGAGTTTCTAGAATGAATAGAACAATGACTTGTGTTAGATGCTTGAAAACATGCCATAATGACAGGTCTTGCAAGGGACCAGTACATCCCAATTCAAGACTCTTTAGTTTTGCATCAGGTTCTCAGCCAACTTCTCAGCCTCAACTAAGTTCTCAGCCAGCTTCTCGGCCCCAGCTAGCTTCTCATACAATGCCACCACACAGGGTAATGCTTTTTCACCCTTTTGATTTTTTACTTCTAATTATAATATATGCATTTACTCACTATGGTCTTCAAATTTTAATTGGTCAAGGGAGAGTCAGACAATCTTCTTCTCAGCCAAATCCATCAGCAAGAAATACCAATGGTAGAGGGAAGTTACAAGCAAGTAGAGGGCAGACTGGAGCAGGAAAACGGAGCCCAACTTGTTGATGATAACAACCACTATTTTAAAATAGACTTTTTTTTGGATGATGTTGTGTCACTGATGATGACTGTTTTAAACAACTTTTCTGTGGATGATTGTCTAGATTTGGATTATCCTTTTTATTGTTTGGATCTGGGCCACAATGCCAGGTCTTGCGAGGGCCAAATGTGTTTTTAGTTTTTGTTTACTGTTTGGATGATGATGTTTCCAGTTTTTTTATGACTGTTTGGATGACGTTTCCAGTTTTTTTTTTTTTTTTTTTTTGTTATTGTTTGGATGATGACAATTTTTTTGTTACTGTTTGGATGATGATGTTTCCAATTTTTTTGTTACAAACAACACCAACCTATTTTCTATTATATTCCAACTGATACATATGCTCATGGTAATTCCAACTCATCTACAAGAGTCCAAGATATCAGTAGGTAACACATGAACAACACAAACACAATTCCAGCCCATGTCCCCAGCAGCACACATAGGTAACATATTTCCCTTCTACAAGCTAACTTTAGTTCCCTCTCCAACACATCACTTTTATCCAATAGCTTTGGCACAAGCTCTATTTCTCCATCAACCCATTCAAAAAATCCACACTCTGGCTGGATCTGAGAACAAAATGAAAAAAAAATATTAATACTACCATGGTTGACCAGACATGAAGAAGATCAAACAGATGGGTCATAGCATAACCTCATATAATGCACAGCCAAGAAACCTCCTCCCCATATTCCGGTGTGTTCGGGAAGTTCTCAAAGCAGCCATATGCCTGTAGTGACAGTAATGAATTTCACCATCAAATTGAGAGCTTTGACTATGAGGAAACTGGGTATATGAGTTCGAAGAGGAAGGCATTTGATATAGCTAAAGAAGATGATTGACAGTTGCTCACAGATTGATGGCTGAAGAAGAAGACCGAGAGTTGTTCACAAGCTCATGGCTGAAGCAAACAGATTCAATCTTTCTATCCTTTTTTTATAGGCTTTATAGGATAGGTTCAGGGGCAAAAAAGTCTCGTTCTAAAGCCATTTGAAACAGTAAGTTGCTGTAAGTATGGCATATAAGCCATTTATACATATACGCTGTTAATACTAACAGAATCCGTAACTTTTGCATGTTAATTTAAACTTCACGTAGGTTTAGTACAAAATACCAAACTATAGGGGGTAGTCTGAAATACAGGCAAAGTTCAGGTAGGTAATCTGCTATTATCCCTACATAATAATATGAAGAACGCATAAAATAGGATAAAGAGATTTTGGGGATTAGGCATCCAAGATAAATTATTTCTAGGTGTTAGTCATTTCACCTAGAATGATAATTATAAACTTCCCATTTTTTTTATAATTTCAATCATTAATGTTTTTGAATCACATAACTAAGAATGCCAAATAGAGCCCGTATCGTTTGATTGAAATAAAAACTCGTGATTAATGAGTAAAATTGATTGCAAGAAGTTCCTCTAAGAATTTTAAACTCACATATTTTCAATTAAAAGGCATATAGAATTTAGAAAAAAAAAACAACTAAACTATGCTTGTGATTTGGTTATATTCGACTTTAAATCTCTTAAACATTTTAAAAGTAAGAGAAACTTAGCATACATTTTTTTCTCACCAACCTAGCCACGATCAACAGTGAAGATCAACACCTTCAATGGTGAAATCGAGTGTTCACACTCAAGCCCTAATGCCAAGTAGATGAGAACGCCCAAAGAATAACTCACAAGAACACTTATGAAATTTTATTATTCATACCCTACATTCAAACATCCCTCTTTATTTATAATAGAGGAATTGTCTAATAAGGAAAATGCAATTACTCAGTGATTGCTAAAATCACTCCCTAAAATCTATAATTAAATCAAATCACTAAAATCTCTCTGATTAAGTCAAGTCACTTATTATATCAAATCACTAAATTACTAAACTATTTAAGGAAAGCAAATCATTGTAGGGTTCCTCAGTGGGGCCCATTAGTTGGGCCTCTTCTTCTTGGATCGCACTGCATCAACTCTCATCGGCTTGGAAAACTCGACTCTGCCGAGTTAATGGCCTGATATCTTTTGTAGAGATCGGGATTAAAATGTTGAAAATCTGTAGCTGTAATCCACGTGGCATCGGAGATAGGACAATTTTTCCACCAAACAAGAAACTTCTGATGAACTATCTTGGTCATGTCCCTTGTAGAATGCGAGATCTTCAATGTTGAATGTAGCATTCAATCCAAGATTTGCTGGCACATCTATTACATATGCATTATGACTAATTTTCTTAAGAATCTTAAACGGTCCTGAGTTGCGGGGGTACAGATTTTTGTTGGCTCCCGATAGAAGACACTCTGGACGATTACGAGGCATAACCGTATCTCCTTCCGCAAATTGAACAAAGCAATGACAATTGTCTGTATGTTATTTGTATGAATCATTATTTGCTGAAATATGGTGTCGAACTTCCTCATGAACCTGTTGCATATGTTGAATGAAGCTGTTCACTTCAGCACTTGTTCTTGCCATTACCAGAAGGGGAACAAGATCAACTGATTGGCATGGTCTGGTGTCGGTAATTTCTTCAAAAAAAGAAATCAATGCAGACTGGTTTTATAGAGTTATTATAGGTGAACTCAACTATAGGCAGAACTTGATCCCATGTGGTAAGATGGTCTCGCACTAAACAACGTAGTAGATTCCCGAGGCTACGGTTGACGACTTCTGTCTGAGCATCAATTTGTCGATGATAGGCAATAGAGAATTTCAACTTTGTTTCTTACATGTTCCACAATGTCTTCCAGAAGTAACTAACAAATTTTGTATCCCTATTGGACACAATGGTCTTTGGAAGTTTGTGTAGGCATACGACTTCTTTAAAGAAGAGCTATGCAACCTTAAAGGCATCTGTCGTATTGGTACAAGGGATAAAATGAGTCATTTTTCAAAAAGCGATTCACAACCACAAATACAGAGTCTACTTTTCTACGAGTCTTAGGCAATCCTAGTACAAAATCCTAGCTGATATCCTCCCAAGGGCCCTGTGGGACTGGCAATGGCTAATATAACCCCATATTGTTCTTGCTTCCTTTGGCCAGTTGGCAAGTACGTCACCGTTCGCAGATACGAGAAACATAAAGTGTCATCTGTGGCCAATAGTAACTATCTCCTATAAGAGCTAAGGTCTTATCTTGACCCAAATGTCCGCTTCATCCTCTAGGATGGAGTTTCCTGATAACATGCTTTTGAATAGATGTATTCGGCAAGCAAAGTCGACTACCATAAAATAAATATCCATCATGAATGTTAAAATATGGATGTTTGAGATTCTCATAATGACGAACCTCTTTGTAGATAGTGTCGGAGTCTTTGTCTGACTCATATTCCTGCTTGATTCACTCAAAGCCTAGCACAGAAATAGCCATGGGGGCTTAGGAGATGTTTCCGGTGACTGAGAGCATCCACTATCACATTTTCCTTACCAAATTTATGGCGTATGGTAAAGTTGAACTCCTCGATATAAGTGCTCCATTTGGCATAATTGGCTCTCACTTTCTGTTGTGAATGGAGTGCTTGAGAGACTCGTGATCATAGTAAAGTACAATTTCTCTATCGACCAGATAATGCCTCTAATGTCGAAGTGACTGAACAAGAGCATTAAACTCTAGGGCATAAGGAGAGTACTTGCGCTTTGAATGTGAGAGTTTCTTGCCGTGGAAGGCAATTGGATGTCCTAGGCTAAAGACACCTCCAGTTCCAACATTGGACGCATTACAAACAACTTTAAATACTTTGTCAAAGTTTGAAAAGCGCGGGATAAGAGCTTCTAAGATTTTCTGCTTGACATACTCAAAAGCTCGAGTTGCAGCATTGCTTCATCTGAACTCACCCTTCTTTAAACATTCTGTAATTAGAGTAGTGATGCTACTGAAATTTCTAATGAATCTTCTATAAAAGGTAGCAAGTCTATGAAAACTCTTGACTTCAGTTATTGTCGTGAGGAGCGGCCAATCTAGAATTGCATTGGCTTTTTTTGTATCCATTTTGATGCCTTCCGTCGATATGATGAATCCCAAGAATACAACCGAACTGCTCATGAAGGTGCACTTCTTGAGATTGATGTAGAAGCTTTCTTGGCGAACGAGATGGCAAATAGTTTGCAAATGAGTGAGATGTCCTCCCTGATTTTGCTGTAAATAAGGATATTGTCAAAATAGGCAAAGACGAATTTCCTGATATAAGGCTGTAACAAATGGGTCATAACCCACATGAAGGTACTGAGAACATTTGTTAACCCGAATGCCATGACCAGCCATTTATAAAAGGTCATCTCTGGTCTAGAACGCAGTCTTCCACTCATCACCTATTCTGATGCGAATCTGATGGTAACCACTTCGCAGATCAATCTTGGAGAAGATCCTGTCATTATGCCAATCATATCATCTAATTTGGGAATAGGAAATCTATATTTTACTATGATCTTATTCATAGCTCGACTGTCTATACACATGTGCCAACTTCTATCCTTCTTGGGAGTAAGAATGACTGGTATACTGCAGGGACTGAGACTTTTCTAATATACACCTTTAGCAATAGATCGTACAACTGCCTTCTTAGTTCGGCGTGCTCTATCGGACTTATCCGATAGGCAAAGAGATTCACCAATGAAGAGCTAGGGACTAGATCAATGGCATGCCGTATGTCCCTTATAGGTGGAAGATTCTTTAGCAACTCATCTGAAATAAGATCGGGAAATTATTGCAGGAGTGGCTTGACTTCTTTCGGAATTGACTCGGGTGAAAAGTCATCTGTAACTTGTTGGATGACCAAGGCATACATCATACCCAGATCTATGCTCTCTTGTTCAAATTTGCCCATGGTTAATATTTGAGGGGTGGTTGTTTCGTTTGGGGCTTTATCGGAAGGCTGGATTTGCAGTGGCCATAAGCTGGTCTTGTGTCCTTTCCATATGAAAGTATCAGTATTGTTGTCATTATCTGTAACAACCTTCAACTTCTTTAGCCAAAGACGACCAAAGATTATTTGTGTGACTTCCATTGGGATGACATCACATTTGATTGTGCCTTCATAAGAGCCCAATTTGAAAGGAACCATGCACTACTGCCATATGATTTATATATATAATTTTAAATAAAAATAAATATATTATATATAAGGGTGGGCCATGTATAGCAACAAAGCTCAAACCTGCCACGAGGCAATTACACATACCTCACTGCACCTTTTCTAGTTATTATAATTTTGTTGCACCAGTACCCCACACTAGAAAAAAACTATATCCTATCACCTTCTTTCAGCCTTCTTAAATGTGCGTTATACTTGAGCTTGTTCTAAACAAGATGTCTTATCTGGTAACTATTGTCTTTCATCATTGATTACTTGAGTATGAAGCTTTGTTCCCGTGGCTTAAAAGGGGAGGATAGGAAGGTATTGGTTGCGTCCAAGAAGCGAGAAATTACCATATATAGTATAAAAAATTATCTGACTTTTTTCCCCAAAAAGGAAATGTCATAGTGCCTTCAGTTATCTTCTATTCTTCTTCCTCATTCGGTTATCTATCCTTTATTCTTCTTCCTCCTTCAGTTATCTTCTATTCTTTTTTCTCCTAGAGAGTTCTCCTCCACAATTCAGATCGAGCTAGCTTCTTCGCTCACAATGTCTTCTACAATAAAAGTGAAGATTCGAAGATGGTTGCATATAACTCATTTATGGTAAGTTTTATAGGAGATGGTGTGAAGCCATTCTCTCAGTTTCTTCCAGAGTTTCATTATCTCCTCCACAATTTCTTCTCTCACACCAATGGTACAAACCCATCTGAAGCCCTCGCAAAGCCGCTACTGCCTTAATATCATCAGCCTCCGCCACCCCATCTTCTATTTTGCTCAAAGCCATAATAACAATTCCTTTCTCATCTCGTAGAATAGCACCTATGCCCACTTTCTACATATCTTCAAATGTGGCACTATCAACATTTAGCTTGACAACACCCGGTGGTGGAGGATGCCAACGTAGGGCTTTCTCTTTCTGAAGACTATTCTTTGATACCCAAACTCTTTTGAAATCTTGAACCAAAGCAAGTGCGACTCAAATGCGGGAACTGACGTGAGTGGTGGAATATAGTTGCAGAGTAGCTACAACTTCAATCAATTAAGAACCCATGTTGTAGAGTAGATGAAAATGGGAAGAGCAGGAGTTGTTGGAATATTCACCTTTTTTCGCATCTCATGTGGATTGCTACTGCATTTTTATATTATAATCTTTATATAGGTTGTCAATCAAGATGTTGGATTATCGTATGAGGGAGGTTTTTTCAGCATGGTCTAATCATGGTAGGAAGTTCATATCAGCAAGCATAAGGCCACTCAAAGACACATGAGGACTGAGAAGACTGCATATCTTTATGTTTTGTATAATTCGTGCAGAATCATATGAATGAGATTGTTATTAATGATATAAAATTTGGTCGTTAAGGAGCTTTGACGAGAGTTCAATGATAGAAAGTTTAGAGAGATTTTAGATGCAATGATCAATTTCTTAAGTTTTTCATTTAATTATAAAATCTTGTATTTGAAAGGGAGAGATTTTAGAGGAAAAGATATTTTATGGGAGATGAGAGGTTGAAGGAGGAAAAAAGATATTTTATAAGAGAAATTTTAGTGTTGAGGGAGAGATTTTAGGAGAAAAGACAGATTTTAAAAGAGTGGAGAGATTTTATAGGAGAAATTTTAGGGTTGAGGGCTGAGATATTGATTCTACTCCGCACCACGTGTCAATTCCATATTAAAAGCTGAATTGTCATATTCTACGCATAATCTTATATTTTGATAGGAAAATCTAACTTTTTCAACGTCAAATGAGACCCATCATGCAAATTAAATATATAGAATGGTTAAAAATTAAAAAAAAAATAGCATCAAATGACAAATTCATTTTAGAAGAATAGAAGTCTAAAATCAAAAGAAGATATTATTTCAGATTCAATTCTAGAAAAATTTAATTAAGTGCATGCCCCATAGGCTTTATAATCATTCACCCCCGGCGCACATTAGCCTGCTGTCTGCAGCTACTTCTAGGCTCCAGCTTTCACGAAGCTCGGCAACGATGGAGGAATCGTCGGATCCTATTTTCGTAAATAAGTCTAAGTTGGTGGGCGGTTTCAGAGATTTATAGGGTTTTGTTGTCTCCTTTCTTCACTTCCTGACGTTTTCCTCATGTATTGTTTTGAATCTCTCTCTTCTCCTCCTCCTTCGCACAGCCTTGCTTTTCATCGAACAGGTATTGTTTTGTTTTCTTCTCTTCCTTACCCAAAATCAATCTTAGGGTTTTGATGGAGATCGCATGCGAAATATCTAGGGTTTCTATCGCAATGAAAGTCCAGATTGGGTTTGATTATTGGATTGTGATAGATTGTTTTGATGATTTTATCTACTTCTGATGAAATAAATCTTAGGGTTTTGTTAGAGAGAGAAATGAAATATGATAGAAGTGTTAGATGGATCTGGGGGGTAGGGGGGATTATGCTGTGATCGTGGAAATCGTGATCTTGACATGTATTTGTATGTAAAGGGCTGCATGTTTTTAAATTTTTTTTTTTTGGTTTCAATTCGATTTAGGTTGCTTTTGAAGGTATTAGGACTTGTAATAAGGTTCTGGTATCATTTGTGAAATGGGTGTGTTTGGATGCTGTTGTAATCTATGGTGAAAAATAGATGGTTTTGTGGCCAAATCTATAGCAGAATGGACATGAATTTCTTACTGCTTACGTTTTGGTTGGAATGTTGTTAATTCCTCATCCATGTTGCCATTTTCTTCAGTTGGATCCTCAATACTTGTAAACCTCCAACAAAAATAAATAAATAAATAATAATAATAATAATAATTTTTTTTTTTCGGAGGTTTTGATATCCTCCAAAATGCCATGTTGAGGTAATAATAGCTGAAATCACAATGCTGCTCAAAGATCTCCATTTTATGTGGAAAGCAGTTGGTTACTTGTGTTGAAGAAAAGTATTATTAAGCTACTGGCAGTATGGTATGGATGGCAGCAAATCACTTGATTTAATGTGTGGAGCCCATCTTTGCTTGATCTAAGCCGCACATATGACACACCACCATCCCTTTTCTATAGGAGTTGGCAGTTGGCCCAAACTTCATTCTAACTTGAGATGGGCACCAATACCATTTTGGTTGATCTTGTACAGAAAATATGCTTTATATTTCACGCATGATAAGTCTAATGGTGCATATCACTCCAGGTGAAACGAACTTTGTGCCATTGCCTAAAAAGAAGGTGGAGGTGTGATATGAGCGGCTTTGGTCAAGCAAA
Source organism: Cinnamomum chago (assembly GCA_038049695.1). Taxonomy (NCBI): domain Eukaryota; kingdom Viridiplantae; phylum Streptophyta; class Magnoliopsida; order Laurales; family Lauraceae; genus Cinnamomum; species Cinnamomum chago. Next base: position 12,472,006 of record CP142456.1, read on the forward strand.
GATAGGCCCCGGACAGGTTAAACCAGGTATAGGCTGCTGCCAGCATGATACCATGGCAGCATGGGATTGTCTTTCTCCATTGTAGTGTAATTTGGGGTTTCTTTTTGAGTTTTTACTTGATTTTTGTGGATATTGTTCAATGACATTTTTAAAAGTGTCTGAATTGAGCCCGTGACTTGGCAGATGTAATATAGAGTTTCATTTCTTTTCATTTATTTGGTGCTGGGAATGGATGGAAATATGTCCGGGGGAAATTTGATTTCTGGCCCTTACGGGGTCTTAGACATGCAAGGGTCTTTGCATCCTCATCAGCAATCACTTCATCAACAGCACCTCCATGATGTCTTCCCTCTCTCTATGGGATCCCACGGTGGACAAGATGGCGAGCCACATTTGGGGATGGTAGCTGGTGGTCATAGAAACTCTATAAGTGGAGATAGGGCAAAGAACTGCACCAGCGATGAGGACGAGCCGAGCTTTAATGAAGATGATGGTGGGAAGGGAAAGAAGAACTCCCCGTGGCAGCGAATGAAATGGACGGATGGAATGGTAAGGCTTCTTATTACTATAGTTTCTTACATTGGTGAAGATGCTGGCCCAGATTCCGGAAGGAGGAAGCTGGTGCTCTTGCAGAAGAAGGGGAAGTGGAAGGCTGTGTCCAGGGTTATGGCTGTTAGAGGATGCTATGTCTCGCCTCAACAATGTGAGGACAAGTTCAATGACCTGAACAAGCGGTACAAGCGGCTCACTGATGTGCTTGGCAGGGGCACATCTTGCAAAGTTGTTGAGAACCCAATCCTTTTGGACTCGATGACCCACCTCTCTGAGAAGATGAAGGAGGATGTTAGGAAGATCTTGAGCTCAAAACATCTATTTTATGAAGAAATGTGCTCATATCATAATGGGAATCGCATACATCTGTTGGATGATCCATCTATTCAGCAATGTTTGCAATCAGTTTTGAATGGTAGAGATGGTCGGGAGGCAGGCAAGCATGTGAGGGATGACAATGGCCAGGATGAGGACTCCTCTGATGATGGGGATGATGATGGAGATGAGAATATTAATATCCATGGCGAAGATGGATTATTTGGGGCTAGCCGCCTTCCAAAGAGAATGAGGTTGCATCACAATATGGAAGACATGAACTCATGGGTCCCACCAAGTACCCATGAATGTGGAAAACGGTCATGTTCAGAGAATCATATGGTGGAGATGAATGAAACAATGCAAAGGCAGTGGATAAGAAACCGCATGTTACAGCTGGAGGAGCAGAGGTTGAACATCCAAGCTCAAGCTTTGGAACTAGAGACTCAGCGATTCAAATGGCAGAGATTCAGCCGGAAGAAAGAGAAGGAACTAGACAAATATAGGCTTGAGAATGAAAGGATGAAACTCGAAAACGAGCAGATGATGCTAGAGTTGAAGAAAAAGGAATTGGAACTTGGGTATAACAGAATGGATGTGCCCATGGCTTCGGGTTCCCTAACGATGGATCGGTTGCAGCGGAGGGAGCAGAGTGAAATGGAGAGAGGACAATGTATGCGATGAGTTTTGTGCTTTCTTAGAGCTTGCAATATTGCGTGAGGTGTCCTCCCCCACTAGAGTCCGCTAGGAATATTTGGATAGCGTGTTTTGATCATGCATAATCTTTGGAAGCAAACAGGTGTAGCTTTCAATCAGATGGTTATTTTTCAACTATCATCTTGCACTTGCAGACAACGGAAACCAGTCGCAATAGGGATTTCCAGTTTGTCAATGCAGAATCATATGGCATGACCAAGCTTATCATTGGTGCATTCCATCTACTGATGCCATTTCTATTTTGAATTGTTTATTACTGTAGATTCCTTGGGTTGTTTCTGGTTTATTCATGAGTTATGTTCTTCAAATTTAGAACTGTATTGTTGGTCATGTTATACTTTCTTCTGGATGTCCACTGGGGGTGCTCTGTGTAATGTAATTTCTTATTCCCATTGCTTGTTTAATTCAATGTTATGAGAGCTGTCCACCTTTTAGATCTCCCTTATGTGTGTTGGGGTTTGCATCCAACAGTGTTAAGAGGGTGTAAAAAAATTTCAGTTTTTGATGTTGACAAATCCCACCACATGGGGAAATTTGATGGTCTTCATTAGGGAAACTTGACTCTTGAATTGTCTTACTTGGAAGTAATTTCAGTATAGCATGTGGTCGCACAATCTTCATAATTCAATGGCAGGAAGGCTAACTTTCCACTGCTCCAGCTACATCTCACTTACAATATCAATACCAGACAAATTTGCACTCTCTTTCTTAATCAGCGCATTGTGCTACAATGAGGTACTGCAGGGATCAGAGTAACACTTGACCAGTTTACCTTAGTGCCCGATTTGTTTGCAAGGAATTGAATATATAGGAAATGATGGTCAAATGGGCTCAAGGACAGGACTATAAGAGAGGTGATGGGTGAAGGATATGAGGTGGAGATGACCTTGACTTTCATAGGATTTTAATTACTTGGGTGATGGTTGGGTCTTCATTTCCTATCTCCCCTTGATTCATTTACCATTAAAGGGTAGATTATTTGGTGGTCACTTTTGGATATTCACCTTTTTCCCATCTCACATTTGAATCATTGAAGGGGGAGATTGTTTGATTGCCAATCTTTGGATCTTCACCTTTATTTCTTGAGTTTTGAACACTTTTTGAAAAATTCCTAGGAATTCAATTACTTACAAATGGACCTTTAATGAAATCCTTCAAATTTCTTAGCAAAAATATAAATTAAAACAACAAAAAAATAAATTTGAACTATAGTAAAAATAAAACAGAAAAGCCAGTCCGACCCTTCCCATAGGGTATACCTTGATGCATGCTAAACATTTAGTTGGTTAGGTTCTGATTGGCAGCTCCTAACATCGATCACAGTAGGCCAGATATTAATCCACGGAGAATGTTCTACAACGAGAGGATTGAATGGGCTTACCTTTGATTAATACAACCCCTTTTTGCTACTCTTGCATTTCATGATCGGGCATGAGAACCAATTTTACACTCATTGAGCCCTTCACTCACCATTTGATTGAAATTTGAATCCTAAAAAGCTCTATGATTAAGATGTCATTAAACTTTTGGCTTCCACTTGTACATAAGGAGACATTTTCATCTGCCCTCCTTCCATTGATAGACATAGACCCGACCCTACCCGACCTGCATAATATACTAGTTGGTTGCGGGTCAAGCTTTCCTAACCCACATTTAAACGGGTTGGGTTAGCTCGTTTAACCCACACAACCCATTTGTTTTTTATTTTATTATTATAGTTAAAACTTATTATACCCATACTTAATTCTATGGAGTGTACTGTATCCTTCTATTTTGATATGATATTTTTTTTATTTTTATGAAAAAATTATTTTATTTCTATTAATCTTGTTATTCTATTTCTCTGGTCACTATTTAAAAAAATGTATACTATACTCATTGCATAAATAATTTATTCTCTTTCTTTTTTCTCAAGTGACCATTTGTCTACTTACTTGAGAATATTTTTGTGTGTTCTTCTCTCTTAGGATGATTATGTATATGAAGAAAATACAGTGAATATGACATAAATAAAATAAAGTAATCAAGTCATAGCTGAATTCATGCTAAGTTTTCACACTATTTTCTCCTTACACCGGCACAAGCTAAAGAGAATGGTGAATTATGACATCATGACTGCCTAAATTTTCAACCGAACATCAGCTTAGCCTAAGTATATGAAACAAATTAATATTAGACATATTAACCCAAATAGAGCTTGTCAACTCCAAGGGGTTGACCGAGTGGTCAGGGTTCTTCTGGAACTAGAGGTCCTGTGGTAAAAATCCCCCGGTATCCCCCTCTTCAGAAAAATAAAATAAAATAAAAAAATCATTATCCATATTACCTATGATGATAGATTTTAAATTACACCAATAAGATTTAAAAAGTAAAAAGATTGTTCTTTTAGTTCGTATCTTATTTTCATAACTTATCAGTTTGGGTCTAATTTAAACTATGGATATATAGTTAATCCTTAGATTTGGGTGCAAGTTATGCACGTAAGCCTAACCCGCAATAACCGGCAAGAGTTATGCAGGTTAATGTGGGTCGGGTCGGGTTAACCCACAGCGGGTGCCGGGTTAAGGGTTTCTAACCCGTTTTAGCCCAACCCAACCCGTTTGTCGCCTTTAGATAGACATATCTAAGTGGGCTTCGCGAGTATGGGCTGTGCAAGCTGGACTGCATATTGCTGTTGGCAGAACATTGTCCCAGTAACCCCTTTAAACCTGACCTTGTCACCGGCATGCGTGAGGTGGAATACAGATTGGTCCATTTGTAGCTGAGTTTTCACCCCATTTCCAGTTCCCTATGCTTTTGGTTTTCTTTTTTTTTTTTAGAAACAATTTCTATGATGAACTACACAACATGGTATGCACCACCGACCCCAACTTGCATCAAGTACAGTTATAATAGAAAAAATTGTGTAACATTGACATTATGCATTCAATCAGAAACAAAGGCAAAGAATGGATGACCCCTGGAAATGTATGCCTGCAGGCCTTTGAATTATCTCACCTATCTCATGGGCCTCTCCATTTTTTTCCCTTAATTTAAAAGCAAGTGTCAAATGCACAATTCTGGGTGGGATCAGGCTTGCATGCACAGCATTGAGAATGAGAATGAAACTATTGAGACACTTGCGTGCTATGACTAATATGCTGGTATATTATATCAGGTACTAGAATACTTTACAATACACTTGTAACGTAACAAAACAATTCGAACAGGGCCAAAAACCGTCTCACAGAACTCAACTACAAATCGCGCAAACAGCAGATACCAGATAACATCAAAAGTAATGAAAATGTAAAGAAAGAATCGCCGGGGATGCTGTATGATCATAGCATATCTTTACAGGGACCTTGGAGAGGGGGCGACAAAACAGTAGGCATGAAAACAGTGCACCAAAATGTGAATGCTCTGAGTAAATCCACTGCCGCATCTTGTTCAGTTGTTAGAAGTGAAAACAGAGCAAATGCCACAAATGAAGCATGAGAGCTAAAGGTATGTAGGTGCACAATGAGACATCTATACATGATTGTGGGCAGGGCGGCCGATTAATCTGCACTGCTCAGGAAGCAATGAACATACTACTTGCCCATTCATTGAAAGAAGTTCGCCATCAATGCCACATCCATTATGAGCACTTTTGCCAGTTGTCTTTATCTTTACAGACTTCACCTGCACCATCAATGGAAATTATTCAGCTGCATTAAACTAAACTGGATGATTTCTACCTGAGAACGAAGATATCTAAAACAAGGCAGGAAGCAGAACTTATGTTCATCAAACTCGCTTCCTATTACATTGGGCAGAGAAAGTCGAGAACTCAAAAAAAGATGGGTGTTCATTATTGTCTGTGTGCATTGGGAGAACTGAACTTTTTATAAATGCAAGGAACTCATGTAATTGGAAATCCAGAGTCAATTCTAAAATGAACCTAGTACTCAGACATATGATGGCAACAAGTCTCTGGCTGCCAGTCGTCGGCCAGGAGGTGGATGTGATTGTATCAGGGGAGCCTGTCCCAGGCTTGAACGTGTCGCCCTCCATAAATAAGAGATGTGTTTCCATGGTGCCAAGCACTGGTTTGACTTCAAGCCTTCCGATAGGAAGAATTGTATGATCCAACTTTAAACCAAAGCTCCTTCTCTAAGCTTTTAAATGCTCAGACCTTGAGAAATGAGCCCATGTTTCAGTGACCCAACCAGATGCTCTGATAGGCATCTACCACCAAGAGGCCATGCCCCCAAAATCTTCTCAATGGAACATTACAAAAAGAAATACAATAAGGTACATAAAAACAGCAACATGATATATTTTTATGGTACAAGTGGAGCATTTTCACCAAAAATTAAAATGGCTTTGAAGGGAGAGTGATTTTCTCCCGTTCCATGTTCATGTTTTCCACAGCTATCATTTCCAAGATAAAGCATTTTCCTCCAATTTTTCATAAAGTAAGTTCGGGCCGAATAGGCAACACCACATTTCATTGCAGAAAATGTTCCTCCACACCAAACAATAGAAATCGAACCATACCGCAGAAGGGAAGAAAAAAACTCTGGAAAAAACATGCCAGAAAGACTATCCTGCACAAACGTGGCCTTAGTGTCATCTAAAATCTGGATTTGGTGCAAGGTTGGTCCACAGTTCCCATCTAATAATGGGAAATATTCATACAGATTCTAACCTAAAGGAAATTATGCATATCCCTGGGATCGGGGATCATGTAGCCCTGCTTTTATACAACTACAGAAAATAGCAAGATTTTTTCCAATGCAGATTTTAGAGTCAATATCTGGTCAAATGATACAAATATTTTGACAACCACCACACCACCAAAATGTGAAAGAGATATTGTTAGAGCCATACCTTGACATATTCTACATATGGCAATGAAACATGTCGCCCAAACTGAAGGAGCAAAAAAAACCTTGCGAGCTTCAATCTACCATTACCATGAACCAATAGCAAGTCTAGAGCGTTGTCGTCATGCTCTGCTTTTGGTGCAACCACCTGAGAACTCTGGACTGTCTTGCATGAATGGTTGCAGATGAGAACACCAAGTAATTGCCCTTTCTTGGTGACCCATTTCTCTTCAAACTTAGGAGCAACCTCCTTTATTGGCCCTACTTCTATCTCCTCTGGTGGAACAGGCAGTTGAACAGGGTTCTCATCCCCCCAGTTAGGCTCAGTGTCCCATTTAGGTCCAGTGTCCCACTTGGGCTCAGCATCCCAAATTGGACCTGGATCAGACATTGTCGATGAAATATCCTCTTTGTCATTTACAGCTGTGTTTCCCCAAGAACATCTAGAATCATTTGTAGCCGTCAAGCCTGTCCAACCCTTATCGGTCCTTGACTTTGATCTGGTCCTTGGCCAATTTGGAGTGGATGAATGAGGTGGTTGAGGATGAATAACTTCCTCTGGTTCTGCCATTACATTGCTTTTTCCAGAGGATAGGCGTTTTTTTTTGGGATCAAGTCCACGCACATACTCAGATGGCTCACTGCTAGCATGTGTGCTACAAGTCATGTCCAAGTCTCCAGAAATTCGACTTGGAGTCATGATTGAATCAATACTTGATAAACTAGAAGCCCTAGGGATACCCTCTGTTTTTGAATTCCTCATAATGTCTGGATAAATATCCATCATATCAAACCCCTCTTGATCTACATGAAATTTTACTTCAGGGTCTGCCTCTGACACAGGAAGATATTCCACTTCAAAGCTGTACTTTGGCAAGCATAAGAATTTGAGGAAACCTGCAACAAAGTAGCGAAGAGGACCAAACCGCTTCTGATATTTTTCGGAAAGCTCCAGAACTGCACCCAAAGAAAAAAAAAACAGTAAACAGATCTGATATTCTCTAAAAATTACAGCATCACAATCAGAAAATGCACCAAGTGATGCTTGTCACTTAGAATAGGTCAGTCTCTTTAAGATAGGGTATTAGGGTGCACTTAATACGATGCAAAATCAAATTTTGATTGGTTTGCTGCAACTTCAATATGATGCAAAACATCTATCTACCTCAATGGCCTCAACCCAATGGAGTATCCAACACCAAAGCATAAATTACTCAGATAAACATGACGAGCATGCAACAACCGGCAAATAAAGAATTGCATAGACAATAATGAGTGCATGACATAGCAAATGGATTACGTATTTCAGTCATGTGATTTTTTTTAAATATATAAAATGCCGTTAATCACTGGTGTTCACAGTGTGATATTTCCTTTCCAAGAAGGGATAAACAAATATAAAATATGTGCAACTTCCAAGTCTATTTGTCTTAGAAGGAACAAAGCATCCATGAACTAGCAAAGCATGCATGCCCAACACACCCTGAACACCATTCTTGGCTAAACAAAACAATAATCCAGGAGCATGATCCCAAGCCTTCCAATTGTCAAGCAAAATTGAACACTCATAACAGACTAAAACCCTATATACCACTAATCCAGACTGTAGGATTTAGAAGACACATAAAGCAGTCCAACAAGACTGGTATAACCCTTATCCCTGCCTAAGAGCACGATATACACTCCAATGCTTGGGTTTTTAACAAATGAAAACAATTTTGAAATCAATGTCGACACATTTGTACTTCACAAAGACATTTCACAATCCAGTATGTAAGGCTAGACAAACGGGCTAACCTGGCTTGCGTCAGGCGGGCTTCCAGTTCAGCCACAATATCAAGGATTTTCTAGGGTCCAGCTCAGACCCCATCATGCATGGACAGTTGTTTAGTTAAAGGAGGAAGAAAGGGAAAAAGAGAGAGAGGCAAGAAAGGAACAGAAAAGGGAATTGTGCATACAATAAAAAGCATGTCCCCTCTTGCAAATTTATTAAGACTAATTATGAGATCTACAGAAAAACCTTTTGTAGCCACTTGATTCCAAATAAATCCTCATTGCAAATTTTTTTTTACCAAATAACGCGAGTCTGTCTCGATATGCTTTGCACGCTCATGGTTGACAAGATTAGAAGAGAAATGAACAGCCACTGAGAAACTGACATCCATAATTCAAGTCAATATTATCCACAAGAGTTCATAGACTGCATTAACCATCGCCCAATACTTGGCATCTGCACTTGATTGAGCCACCACATATTATTTACTCTTCCATGTAACTAGGTTTTCCACCAACCAAAGAACAGTACCCAATAGTTTTGCATCCTATCATCATAAGAACCTGCTCTATCTGTTCTTTTCCTTTCTTTTTTATACTTCAACATCAAGATGATCATGATTTGCATAAAATATACCACACTGGGGGATTCTTCAGATATCTTAAAATTCCACACACACACACACCCCGCTGATTAAGTATGGAATCAAGCAAAAGAACACCACAATCATATCCAAGACAATGATTCTTCTCAATAGGTGTATCAACCAAACAGACACCAAGATTCTCAGTGTCATGAAGTAAATCCAAGGCATACTTGGCCCAAAAATCTTCAGCTGCACAAATCCTTAATGTCAGATTTTCTCCCACAAAATGGTTTTAATGATTGGACCTCCTTTAGGTTGTTAGATGCAACTGCTACAGCATTAACACATAAAATAATGATGGTGATAGTTAACTCCTCTTGGAAAACAAAGTATAGTCTACTCTAAATGCCTTTAAATGACTTTTACAACAGCTGAATTTTTGCACTGCCCGAATGAACTTATCAAGCAAAGAGTGATTGCTTTATTTGTTTTAAAATCTTTTTAAACTTTAAAAGCTGCCCCTGGCTGTGCTGAAGGTGTGAATCCTAGTAGAAGATCCATATGTACTTCTTATAAATCTCCATGAAACACACACACACACACACTTTTTTTTTATAATGCTCGCACACACATTTTTAGTATCCAGTTGATGTTGTGGCCATCACTTTTTTTTTTTTTTTTGCTCTGGTAAAAATACTCACACATCCCACCTACAAATTCGCACAAGTCCTTCACCATCAGTGTTACAACCAGGGATTTATCCCTAGTCATTTTTGTGGAAGGGAGGTGCCTAACCACTGAGCTACCAATGGATTGGCAAGGAGTTGCCATCACTTACTAGCAGCAAAAGATACACACCAAAATTGTATTCAAACTCTGATATGGATGCAAAATTATCATGATAATCACAACTCCATATCTGTGCAAAACCTTTTAACCACATCTGAGCCTTGTATCTTCTGATTCCTCAGCCCTTTCTTTAGTATATGTTGGGGCGGTGGTTTCTTATCAACAGATATAATATGATTTGATTGGATGGTTATAGTAATAATTTCTTACCATAAGATATGATAAGATCAATTCTAGATAGTTTCTTTGCTTATCTGTTTATTGGTTATATCAAATGTACTTTATAAATAGTTTTTATTTATCAATGAAAAGTATAGCACTTTAATGTTGTTATCTTTATGATTTTTACATGGTATCAAAGCCAAATCGATCTTTACCAAGTTGAGTCAAATAATTCATCATTCTCAGCCCCTGACCTGGTCTGAGGGGCCATCATCCTCTCTTAAATCAGTCGACTGCAGTACAACTGCTAACCTTGGCGTACTACTTTGCTTGCATAATCATTGTCATGTTTGCTTTTTTTTAATGGTACCCCAGCCTAGGGGGCAGGGACCCAAGAGAGCCCACACAAGTGGGAAGATGAAGCCCACGCCGTGGGAAGGACAGCCCACACAGAAGCCTTATGAAGTGGGAAGGATAGGTAGCCCACACATGTGATAAGAGGGGCATAACCAGGGATTGATCCCTGGGCAGCTGGGTATAATGTTGGGTTGCCCCTTGTAACGTTTGTTATTATCACAACGATTTGCCGGCAGATTTCCACCCTCTATGCTGCCCTACTTCATGATTACTGTTCTGTAAGTATTTGCTTGCTGACCAGCACATTAGGAAGTCCCATGATCCCATCTTCGTCAGCCATCTCTTTACTAGTTGCAGAAAGTGTATTCTACAAAAACTGATAAATCCCATGATATCATGGGATCTGGAACAAAAAAAGTTTTTTTTTTAACAAAATGCTGACCATAGTCAAGCGACTTTGGTGACATTATCTGAATTTCAATCATGAAATTGGGAAAATATGTTTTGAGGATGATTAATATGTCAAAATCCCTACTAGTAATAACTATGAGATGGTCTCTTCTCTCCATTGGGTTGACAAATGCCTCTTTACGATTGATATATCTCTCATCAAAGGCCATTTTTTAATTTAATTTAGTTTCCTTGTTGATTTAAATTTCCGAATTCCAGTAAATTTCCTGGATTTTCTGGTTTGTTTGATTTTTGAGCCCTCTTGGTCACTAATTGGGACTGCATTAGTTGGTATCAAAGCAAATCGATCTTACAATTTGTTGTTGATTCCATCACCCAAAGTAATGCCTCCTCGACGTGGACGTGGTCGTAGGTAATTGGTCCAGAGTTAGTTGGGCAATGAACCAGATCCTAGGGATACTGAAATACAGAATTTAAGAATGCAAGTTGAACAATTGACCTCACGCTTATGCATATGGCACATCCGAATCGTCGTGATGATTTTAATGATGAATTGGAGAGTGAGGACTTTGATAATCTGTTCTGTAATCAGTCTCCAGTGAGATTATACCGATGTATTGAACTCCAAACACCATGCTAGAGAAGACAGTGTATGAATCTTCAATGTGAGCCATGTCAACTAGCTAAATCTACAAGCTCTTTCTATTATATCAGTGTTAACTAAAGGTATAATGAATCTTTATCTCTGATTTGTTTAGATGTCTGGGGGCCAGCAAAAGTTTGTACCATTTTTTAGGCTTCAGTCTTTAAAGTTATTCATTGATGATTGCAATGTGCATGGGTTCCCTTTGCTAAAAACTAAGCAAGGAGTGCTTCTCATCCTTTAGGTGTGGTTGAGAGAGGAAAAAAACAGATATCTCCTTGAGGTGGCCCCTGTACTTCTCTTGAGATGAATGTTCTAAAGTGATATTGACATGGTGTTTTTGTGCTTACAGCTTCATATCTAATTTATAATTTTCTCTACTGGCATCCACCTCCATTGCTATATACATAAAAACATAAATTATGGTATTTTTTTATTACTGTAGTATCAACTTCTTTTCAGCAATTTACCAAGATAAGCGCATGTATAGTCACTACAGCTTCAGTTTGACGTTAGCCTATCGTAAATCATTACATTTAATCAACTGACAAATTGTTTAGAAAGAACCGCACAATGCAATATAAGTAACTCAAAACAGTTAACAGAATCAGGTATTGACAGCAGCAAAAAAAAAAACTGCTCAGAGACAGAAGCACAATGCAATATAATAACTAAAAATAGTCAACCCAGTGTGGTTTTGACAGGCCCATAACAAGTTACCATCACTAACAAAACCAAAATATGAGACTGTCAGCCCATAGTGAACAATGCCAGTCTGTATCCACTCAACAGCCAAAACATCCGTACGTGTAAGCCCACCCTGTCCACAGGATAAACAGCAAAATATAAGAGTGAATGATATTTTAAAAAGAAGAAGAGTGTACAATCAGTCCAACTGGCACGAAATTTTTATCAGTAAAAGAATCAAAACATAAAACACATTCAATTCCGTGATAAATAAAAAGACATAGGATGAGTTTTAACTGCTCATAGAAAGGTGCATATCTGCAAACCAATGCCCTTATTTAAAATGCGACTAATTAATCACTAAAGGGCCCCCTTAGTCAATTGAGATTATGCTGGTCTTCTTGGGCCTTGTTTTATGAGTCTTCAAGGATGCATTTGGCCCAAAGCCTGCATCGAGAGGGGAAACACTCTGAGGAACCAAATTATTATCAGTAGAAGAATCAAAACATAAAACACATTCCATTGCCTGATAAATAAAAAGACATAGGAAGAGTGCATTTTAAATATTCATAGAAAAGGTGCATATCTGCATTGCAATGCCCTTATTTAATATGTGACTAGTTAATCACCTAAGTTATGGGCCCTCTGAGTGTACCTGTAGCCAAATTGGTTGGTTTGAACAGCTTTTTTTTTTTTGCCAAAAGGATGTTCTTCTTGGGCCATTTTTTTATGAGTCATCAAGGATGCATTTGGCCTATAGCCTGCATCGAGATGGGACCACTGTCCATCTCCCATTATAATGAAAATTGGCCAGGGCCCATACATGAGTGGGGCATTTCCTTTGAACAGTTTAGACTTCTAATAGACGGCTCCACTATGGACCTCAAATATGTCATGGGAGCCCAAAGACACTGCATTCGTGAGCCCAAGTATAACACTGCATTCATGAGCCCAAGTATAACAATGCCTGTACTGGAATAGGAAAACATACCATAAAAGGGCATAACCCTGTCCTTCCATTGAGATAGATAAGAGGAAAAGAAAAAAGGGAGGGAAAGAGGAGGGGAAAGAAGCAAGGGAAGGGGAAGAAGACAATGGGCCTCTCCTCAGCTCAAGTGGACAAGCGCTCAATTTGTGGATGAGCAGGTGGGGGCCACCCAATGTTTCGTCCGAGTGAACCACACCTTATGGGGGCAAATTGAGCAACTCGCACATAGCCTTATGGAGCAAATTGAGCAATTTGCACATAGCCTTATGGGGCCCACCTTGGGTCACATGAATTCATGGAAGGTAGGAATCAAAAGATCTAAATGTAACTTACCCATGTGCAAATTTTATGTCCATCAAATATCGTAACTCTTTAATCTGTGCCACTCAAGTTTAACGGTTTCAGAATACATCATTTTTTAAATTTGAATCCAATGGTCAATCCCATTCAGATTGGTTTTAATAAAAATGGGATCGGTGACATTCAGCGCGCGTGCACTGCAGGGGCGTGTGGGGAGTTGGTTTATCCCATTCGGATTGATTATAAGGGAAATTTTCAGGTGGACCGTCAGCATCTAAGCTATTTACACATGAGCTCACTTGAAAATTTATATATATATATATATATTCTAGGGTTGTAAACGGGTCGGTTCCGGTCCGGGTCCATGGTGGACCCGGAACCGGAACCATTAGGGCCCATTTGGTAACTCTACTAATTGAGTCAAGTTAAGTAAAGTTGATTTTGAAGAAAGAATAAAATATAAGCGGATTATGATGGTATTTTGTTTTTAGTTGTTTGTTATGGGATCTTTTTGACTCTTTGCATGGAAAAGTGGAGTATTTTTATATTTTAGTGGATAAAGGTATTTGCTTTTTTACATTTTGTATGAAAAAGATGGGGGAATTTTGAATAAAGTGCATTTGATATGACATCTTGTCTGGAAAATGGATGCTTTACTTGACTTGTATTGTATTAGTAAAGTGCCAAACGGGCCCTTAAGGAGAAGGTGGAACCGGAACCGGAACCAGAACCATATATAAGACGGGTCAGGATCCGGGTCCGGGTCTAGGAAGAGAATGATATTAAAAAAACATGATTTTTAGGAGAGATTCTCAAAAATTGAGGTATGTCGGGTCTCGGGTCCACAGATCCGGACCAAGGTGGAACCGGACCCAGACCCATTTACTTATCAGGGCTTAAATAAGGAACCAGACCCGGTTTTTAATAGGTCGGAACCTTTAGGTAATTGGAGAATCAGGGACCCATTTACATCCCTAATATATTCAAAGGTAGGGTTAGGGTTTCTGAAGCTCTCTTGATCTCTCCCCCCACTTTCTTGCTTTGTTTTTTTTTTTTATTTAAAAAAAATCATTTGGCTGGAATTTTCAGCAGGAGAATTTCTGGCTCAAACTTCTAGATTTTGGCCAAAATGAAATTTGGGCTGATATTTTTGGAGAGAGTTATGATATGAACTTGTGGCTCATTGTTCGGCCTGTTCGGCCAAACTAAACAGAATTTGACAACTATGGGCATCGTGCAAACATCTTTACAAAAGCACCTTCAATACAATGTAAAGCCTACCAAAAACGCTAATGATCAAAAACTACATTAAGGGGGAGAGTTGAAAGTAAAGCACTTTGAGCCCCTGAGCCCCACATAAACCCCCACTCTACTCTTACTGCATCTCCACTTATTCAATGCTTTTAGACTCGGAGATCGGGACTATTAGGAAAAATCACCTGAAATCCTCTTGTATTAAGTTAGAAAAATCAAGACCTCTTGTAATATGTGTAGGTAAATTATGATGTCCCAGCAAACAACTTCTATAAAGACCATGCATAAGATTCCCTTGTCTCAATCAACAAAGAAAACACAGCTAAGATTTACATTTGGAGAATAAGTTCTCCACAGACAAGTCTTACATTCCCCCTCCATGCTCTTCCTGTCCTCCAGCATTTCAGCACTTGACATACACCTTGCCTCTCCCTGAAGTGGCCCAATTACATCCTTTGATACTCTCCGATCTCTATCCACAAGAGAGACATAGTAACCAAGAACAATTCTGACAGTCTTGTGTTTCTTTCCTGATCGGTATAAATCCGGACACGTTGCCAACACTTCATCCTAAATTTCTACTGTCGATGCCAAATAAGCAAAGAAACTTCTTCCAACCCAAGTTTCCCTCTCTCGCCCTCTCCACCCTTATCCATTTCATAGGAATTCTCCTCCTTTTACTATCCCTCAGTTTCTCCCCTAACAATTTAACACATGCTCCCTAGTCCCTAGTGTCCTTTCTCAAGTTAAACGACTTCTTTTTTTTATCAATTTCAACCTACCCAACAGAACAAGATTTTTGGATGAGAAAAATAGAACATTCAAATTATGTATTCCATCCATTAGCTGTGCTCTATCACGAAAAATTAGTATAAAAATCAGAAATGGAGACACTGCTCCAGTCGTGAAACAAGCAGTTACTACTTACTACGACAAAGCTTAGTGGGTGATAGAACAAGAGGCTTAGATTGTTTTTCTTCTTTTTTTCTCAAAATGGAATACACCTAGACTGTAAAAATAAAACATCAGAGAAAGTTACAACAAAAGGCAGGCATGAAAAATTAAAAAAGATACTTACATGCACCACATTCTTATAAAAAAATATAGACGATCGAAGAAGCTATACAACTGAGCAACATAGAGTGAGAGAAGCAACCATACATAAAATCTATGTGCGCATATGAGAGAGAGAGGGAGGGGGGGGGGGGGGGGGGTGGGGGGTGGTTTAGCACGAAATAAAAGAATTTGACCAGGTCAGTGGTAGCCAAATTCATTCCCATATTAACAAACAATAGTTACCTTCACAATAGCAATTGCAGCTGAGATGGGATCCCTAACTCCTAGAACAGTCCAAATGAGTGAATTATCAGAACCAGCAGGGATTATGCCAATTGGAATTGAAATTGCTTCTTTCTGGTCATTTCTACTAAGTAGACCGTTCAGAACCTACAAAATATACATAATATTAAATTGTCTTAACTGTAAAACTGGCTTAAAACCAGGCAGAGACTAATTCAATATAAGTATACATCAAATAAGAGGACCACAGTACATCAAAGAAAAGGACCATATCTCAATTCTCAACTTTGTTGCATTTGATGCATAATAACAAATGTCTAATGCCTTGTATTCACAACTCAGGAAAACAAAGACCATCACCAACAACAAAAAACACTTATGGTAAAACTTCTGTTTTTTTAATGGTAACTTATGGTGAAAACTTGATGCACATAAAGTTTACCAATGGAGAAGGATCCAAAATCCATGATATTTTTTGGTTTAACATAACTTCTACAACATTTGAAAGGAACCATAATGCAACAAAGACAGGATCAGACCAACACTTGACCACACTTACTAAAATAGAGGCACAGACGTTGTTTTCAAGTTGTGATCATTCTTAAAACTTGATGACTTTTCACCTTCATTTTAGGAACTAAATTCTAATGTTAGGAGTCCTTGTAATGTATGTCGTAATCCTTTTCTTTTTGCAGCAGTATTGATCAGTGTCCCTTTTCCTTGGAGTTAGAAATAAAATAGGGACTACCATTCAAAACCATAATAATAATAATAATAATAATAATAATATATTATTATTATTATTATTATTATTATTATGACAAAGCTTTCAAAAGATCAACATAAAAAGTCCATATATGAGCCAGAAGATTCTAGTCTAGAATAATCATACAATTGTTTTATTAATAGAGTGCCTCGTAGTTGATAATAGTTTCCAATATTTTTCCCCTTCCTTCATTGATAATCTTCCATAATCATTAATTTTCCATTTTAAAGGGCTCATCTATTGGTTTTAGAGCCATTCTTGCTGCTATCAGAGAAGCTGCCATGGGTTGTACCTACCATAGTCCCCTAATCTTCAATCTCAGCTCAACATGATCATGTGGGAATATCAAGTCTACGGGAAAACTCCTCCGTCAGTCCATAGATTGTAAATTTTCCTTGGCTAAATCCTACCATCATTAATAAGTTCTTCATAATCAAGTCCATTTCATACTCTAACGATTATCAAGGATCCTGACATCATGATGGCACAGTATGGAAAAAGGAGCTGAGGGCACTGCCAAATGAATCAGGAGTCAGTTTTGGCTGTATTATCAATTGTAAATAAATATAAAAAATCCTATCCATTCATCAGTCCTTCCAGAAAAGTGAAGTAGGTTTCACAATAGCTTAACTGGATAACAGGATTAGGAGGAACACTGAGTAATAACAAGGGAGCATTGACCAGGGATTTTTCAGCCTGGTTGGAATAGGTGATTCCCAAATAGGCAGTGATTTTGGCCATCAAAGAGGGAATCAAAAGTGCTAGTAACATTTATTTTATTTTGGGCAGCTGATCATTGAACGAGATTCAGTCAACTATGTATCATGGCAGAAAGCAAACCCAATGAGTGACTTGAAATAGGAAACGAGTGTAAGTTAGCCAAACAGGCAGTGAAGCTGCAAGAATAAAAAATTCATGAGATATCAATGCAGGTACACTAACATCAAGATGAGGTCTTTTTTTATTCTGTCTTTTTTTTTATCAATAATGAAGTGCATCCATGTAATATCCCAGATTTAAATTAATGTGTCAATTTTTTTATTAAATATCCTACTCTTTTGGATCCTTGATTTATAATACTTTTATTTTGTTTACATGTTAAAACTAAAGATACAATTGTTTGATTTCCTCTTTATAATCAAATTGAAATTTTCTTGTGGGTCCTAAGCCATTTGAGAACTATGAAGTCATAAGTAGGACCCTGATTTCCTCTTTATAATCAAATTGAAATTTTGTTGTGGGTCCTAAGCCATTTGAGAACTACGAAGTCATAAGTAGGACCCTTGATATTAAAGTTATTAGGATTAAGATGTTACCTGGTTGGTGGGACCCTTAAGAACTCTTTAACTAAGAGAGGCGGGACTCAAATTCTTTAGCACTAGGGTATGCTCGACAGTCATAACTCACAAAGGGTTTGCACATACATGTCCTCATTAGATCAAAAACCTCTCCCTCCCTCCCAAAAAAGCCTTTCCTTCTCCTCTCTTTAGCAAGTCTTCAACCAAGAAACCCAAACCAAAGGCGAATTTGGAGGAGAAGAAAGAACCAGCCATTGGAGCCTTGATTTATGTCTTTTAATTTTCCCCATATTGATAAAGCCACTGAATTCTATACAAGGTGAGTAGAATCTCTTATCTGTTGATTGTAATGAAGTCTCTTTTCAATTTTTAGATTATGGGAACACTATTATGTATAAGTCCTTGAGGAGATCATATCTGACATGAGAGATTAAGGGGTACCGATGAAGAAACCTGCTGGCCGAACCCTAAACTGGTGTTTTAAGGGCTGGCCGAACCAGGTATTGGGCTTGGGGGTTGAAGCTGAACCTCTATAGGCCAGATTTGGGTGGCCTGCACCCCAACTATGGGTTTCTGTATAATGGCCAGAGGCGGATGTAGTTCATAGTCAGCCCCCAGTGACTTTTTGGGAAAAAAAAGTTATGTATACTAAGTTAGGCCCAAATCAATTAGGCCCCCAGTGACATTGAACCAGGGCCCCCCAATGAAAACTCGTAGAGAACAATTGTGATAAATAAATATGACTTGTTTTATTGCTTGAAATTATTATATTATATTTGTTTCATATAAAATGTTTGGGGTAAATCTGCACACTATTTGTCCTTGGTAGGCATGATTTGCAATGCAGTGGAAATCTACAAACTATCTGTCTTTGAATGCACCTTTCTGTGTATTAGTTACTGATAGTGTATGTAACAGTCCACTACTTTTTTTGTGTATTGTTTTTTCTCAAGCATGAAGAAAAAATCATTTGCAATCATATAAATAACCCAAAAAAAAATTCCGGGGGCAACCCCCCTACTACTTAATCGTGCCCCCAGTGATTTTGAATCCTGGATCTGCCACTGATAATGGCTGAACCATGTACATGGTGTTTTATTGGAATATGTGAATGTCAGCTAGTAAATTTAGAGGTTTTCTCCATATTTATGCCATAAGCTAACGATTATCAAGGATCCTAACATCTTGATGGTATATTAATAAAGAACTAAAGAACTGATACATGCTTGAGATCTGAACTTTAGAGCAGTAGTATTAACCTGAATTTATATGTGAAGTTGGACTTGAAAGCATGCTAGAATTACATAATGTTGTGTAGGATCCATGGGAGATGGTTCTGGTACCGGCTATGCTATGCTATGGACCTTGTGGTCGACCTATGTAATGGAAGTGCTACATTCATAGACCCTTGCTGGTCGTTATGTTATTGACCTCCGTTGGTCACTATGAAAAATGCCATGGACCCCAACAGGGAGTAAGGAGTTATAAGGCATATGATGGTGATCTATGATATAACCAGCACCTTCTTGGGCAAGACTATGTTGACCTACCCATGGAAAAAATAATGATGATAATCTCCATAAGTCACACAAATTGGACCTAACGCACCATGTGAAACTCATGCAGTCAATTTTAATGACGGTTGTCCTTGTACATTATATGTTGATTTCTTTATATTATGTGCCCGTAGATTTGAAAATCTATTCACCAGTGTACATTGACGAGTGGTTTGCCCCACTTCATATAACCAAAACAAAGGAGATCAAGAGGACTACAATGATCAGCCCATAGGTTTCGACATTTGCGGTTGAGAGAGCGGGCAAGTCAGATTAGTTTAAAAGGATTAGCCTTATTACACATATAGCTGATTTAATTTCAGCAATTTAAACATTATTTGATTGTGTAAAGACTTTCTTTAGTTTTGTTGGACAATGGTTTCTGATGGGTCAGGCCCAAATGACTCGGTCCGCAGTGACGAGTTAGGCCCAAACAACTCGGTCCACTATAGCAGGTCAAGACCAACTGACCCAAGTCCATGATAAGCCCGGGTCGTCATCGGCCGGGTCCGGATCCACTGAAGGACAAAGTCAGCACGCGTCGTTTTACCTACCTGCTCTTACCAATTCCCGCGGAGGATATCTTATCTGCTCGTCTGTTGAGGACGGTTCGGAAGACTCCACCAGAATGGAGCGTACATCATTGGAGATCCCTGGAGAATCTCCCCACCCGTTGGAGAAAGAGTATAAAAGGAGAAGTCCTATCAGAGAAGCGATTCTCCTCGAATTCTTCACATCATTATTGTATCTGACTACTTTGTAATCTCCTCCTCAGAGCAGTAAAGTGATCATTTCAAGTGGACGTAGGTCATATTGACCGAACCACTATAAACCTTCTCTCTCTTCATTAATTTCTACATTAATTGCATATCACTTGACCGGTGGTGCCCGAAAACCACTTTTTGGCATCATCAGTTTAGCGCCGTCTGTGGGAAACGAAAAGAATTTCCTTTCTACAAAAGCTATGCCGATCACCAGGTCAACAAGGCGACAAGATGGCAATCCTTCGCGGGAGGGCGAAGGTAATCCTCCACCAACCAATCCTGTACCAAATGCTCTCGCTCCCTCTCCCCAGCAGATGCTGGAGACCATGCAGCAGTTGGTAACTCAAAACCAACAAATACTGCAGCTCATGCTGGCGAGTCAGGGAGGAGCGCTAGGTGCAGGACCACAGGAAGCACCACTCTCGGAGCAACTTGTCGCTCCACGCAGAGGGGCACCTCACCCGGGCGCCCGTCCACACGGTGCCCGGGGCCGAGGCGCCAACCGAGGCCGCCCTCACCTGGGCGCCCAGGGTCGAGGACCACAGCTGGCTTGGGCGCCCGTCATCATGCCACCCATGCCCAGGGGACATCTGCTGGAGCTCCGCCGGTCGTCCCACACGGAAGACTCCTGGTTGACCCCGAAGGCCGCGCTCATCTCGACGTACCCCCTCCCCCGGGCGGGTCGAATCGCGGTGGACTTCCACCTCCTCCCTCTGCTTCCAATCATGAGGATTTCCAGGAGATGGGAAGTGGAAATTACAGCTTGGAAGACGAGAGCCAGTTCCAAGGTCAATCCAGAGAAGCTCCCAACCTTTGGGACGAGAAGTTCAAAGAGATGCAAGATCAGATTGGCAACGTCTTCAATGCCATGAAGGCACAGGTACCAGAATCCATTGACTATCTGGTACAACGGACGGATACACCGTTCAAATCCTCCGTGGCAAACTACCCCCTCCCCAGAAAATTCAAAATGCCGACCATGGAAACTTTTGATGGGACCAAGGACCCGTTGGATCACTTGGAAACGTACAAAACCCTAATGCAACTACACAACGTCCCTGACGAGATCATGTGTAGAGCGTTCCCAACCACCTTGAAGGGTTCCGGGAGGCAATGGTTCTCCAGTCTCGCCCCAGCCTCCATCTCCACCTTTGCAGAGCTAAGCAAGTCCTTCGTGTCGCACTTCATTGGAGGACGCCGCCCCCAGAAGCCTGCCACCCACCTGCTCAGCATAAAACAGGACCGAGATGAGAGTCTGAGGAGTTACCTCACTCGTTTTAACGAGGAGGTTCTCCAAGTCGAGGAGCCCAATGACAAGGTCGCCATGACCGCCTTTCTGGGAGGCCTCCGTTCATCCAGTTTCCTCTTTTCAGTAATGAAGCGACCACCAAAGAGCATGCCAGAACTATTGGCAAAAGCTCAAAAATATATGAACGCTGGGGAAATCAACAGGTCTAGGCGAGGTGAATCATCTCGTGGGTCGCCCAAAAAAGCGTGACCTGCCTCTGCACTGTTTTTAAACAGGCAGCATATCTCTAGCTTAGCGGCTCTCTCGCGGGTCGTCAAAAAAGCTTGGCTTACCTCTGCACTGTTCTCAAACAGGCAGCCTATCTCCAGCTTTGCGGCTCTCTCGCGGGTCGTCAAAGAAGCTTGGCCTACCTCTGCACTGTTCTCAAACAGGCAGCCTATCTCCAGCTTAGCGGCTCTCTCGCGGGTCGTCAAAGAAGCTTGGCCTACCTCTGCACTGTTCTCAAACAGGCAGCCTATCTCCAACTTAGCGGCTCTCTCGCGGGTCGTCAAAGAAGCTTGGCCTACCTCTGCACTGTTCTCAAACAGGCAGCCAATCCCCAGCTTAGCGGCTCTTTCATGGGGCGCCAAGAGCACGGTCTCAAGCTCTCTCACGAGCAATCTTCAGACTCTATATTTGCTCTCACGCAAGCAGTCTACTTCTTTCACCAGGTCATCTGCAACCCGGAGGACTACATTAAATTAGCGTACCCAACTGTCTGGCCGCCCAAATGAGCCAAACCAGCTGGAACAGCGCCTATAAGGGCACCTGACACAGTCTGCTCGACCAAAATAGTTTTCCTTTTGCTCGCCTGGATCAGTATCCCTTGGTGCTTGATGGACCAGAGTAGCTCGCCCGCATTGGCATACAATAGCTTGGCGCCCAGTTCCTCCTCTGCGCAGACCACGGGCAGCCCTTTCCCCTTTGTTTCACAGCATCAGAGATGCCGGCAACTGGGGTACCATTAGGGGTGCCACCCATCCAGGGCTCATCGCAAGAACAGGTGCAGCCTGGGCGCCCCTTCCATCGCTTGTTGCAGCCTCGCCTGCGCCAACACCCCAGCAACCTTGGGCGCCCAGCACAGCAGCAACCTTGGGCGCCCAGCACCAGGGGCGCCCAGCAGCCTTAGGCGCCCAGCACAGCAGCAACCTTGGGCGCCCAGCACCAGGGGCGCCCAGCAGCCTTGGGCGCCCAGCAGCACCTGCACGCCCAGCACCCATCCTACTGCACATCAGGCTTTTCGCTCCACATTTCTACGGGTAGGATGGTGAAGTGGTGAACATGGTCATTTCAACTCAATCAAGGCCACACGCAAGACTACAGTCAACTTGATCATTTCAACTCAAAAGGCAACAAAGTTGACCATTTCAACTCAAAAGGCAACAAAGACTAGTACAAATGCATGCACCTGCAGTGGACCACCAAGACACTGAACCTAAAGGGGCCACGTGCATTAGCCATGACATGTAATGTAGTTAATGTCCTCTCTATTTTTTATTTCCTTATTGTACCAACACAAAAAAAAGGACATGGGCGCCCCTGCCCAGCACGCCCCTCCATATGCTCGCCCATCACTTGGGCGTCCCTGCCAGCACCAAAAAAAAAAATTAAAATAAAATAAAAAAAAAGGAACTACTCGTCCATGGCTGGGCGCCCACCAGCATCAGCAGCAGGCTGGGCGCCCCGCACCCGCGATAGCACTCCTCGCCCGCAGCAGCTCCCAGCGCCCACCAGCGCTCCTCGCCCGAGCTCCCTGCGCCCAGTGCTCCTCGCCCGCGGCAGCAGCTCGCCCAACAGCTGCAACGCCCCGGGCGCCCAGCCTTGCTCGCCTCGCCCTCAGCCTGGGGCGCCCCGTCTGGCCTTGGTCGTCTCGCCAGCAGCCTTGGGCGCCCATCTCCTCCATGCTCCTCGCCCAAGCTGGGCGCCCAGCACAGTGCTAGCAGCCTTGGCCCTTGGGCGCCCATCTCCTCCATGCTCTTCGCCCAGGCTGGGCGCCCAGCCCCAGTGCCAGCAGCCTTGGCCCTTGGGCGCCCAGCTCCTCCGCGCTCCTCGCCAGCACCAGCGCCCGCGCCCCAACTCTCCTCGGCAAGTGCAGCAGTGACGTCAGCAGGGGCGCCCAGGCTCTCCTCAGCAGCAAGCACTGCAGCCTGGGCGCCCTGCACTTCCGTCGCCAGCAAGATTTTTTGGTCCGGGGGCAGCGAGCCCCTAGCCGGGGGCCTGCCGGGGGCGCTGCCCCCTGGACCCCTGCGAGCTCGACCACCGCCGGGGGACACCCCCGGACCCCCTCTGCGAAGTGCATGTATTAAAAGAGGAACGACAGAGACGGACAGTATCTAGGAAAGCTAAAAATGCTCGGCATAAAAAAAATAAAAAAATAATAATAATAATAATAATAACCTGATATCCAAAATGCCTCACTTTCAAAGTTTCCTTTGACGCGAGGCATTGAGGGGCAAATGATGGGTCAGGCCCAAATGACTCGGTCCGCAGTGACGAGTTAGGCCCAAACAGCTCGGTCCACTATAGCAGGTCAAGACCAACTGACCCAAGTCCATGATAAGCCCGGGTCGTCATCGGCCGGGTCCGGATCCACTGAAGGACAAAGTCAGCACGCGTCGTTTTACCTACCTGCTCTTACCAATTCCCGCGGAGGATATCTTATCTGCTCGTCTGTTGAGGACGGTTCGGAAGACTCCACCAGAATGGAGCGTACATCATTGGAGATCCCTGGAGAATCTCCCCACCCGTTGGAGAAAGAGTATAAAAGGAGAAGTCCTATCAGAGAAGCGATTCTCCTCGAATTCTTCACATCATTATTGTATCTGACTACTTTGTAATCTCCTCCTCAGAGCAGTAAAGTGATCATTTCAAGTGGACGTAGGTCATATTGACCGAACCACTATAAACCTTCTCTCTCTTCATTAATTTCTACATTAATTGCATATCACTCGACCGGTGGTGCCCGAAAACCACTTTTTGGCATCATCAGTTTCAATGTTTCATTATTAATTGGATTTAGACTTCTTAATAAAAGTTTGATCAGATTTGGGGTGCTCAGGTAATTTTGCAATATGAAAGATATTTGGGGATGCCAGCAATAGTGGGGAGGTCCAAAGAACGTGCTTTCTTGGGGCTCAAAGACCGAATAGCCAAAAAACTTCAAGGTTGGAATGAGAAGTTTTTGTCTAAGGCGGGAAAAGAGGTCTTGATTAAAGCAGTTGCCCAATCCATTCCCACATTCACAATGAGCTGCTTTAAACTACCAAAGAGTTTTTGTGATGAAGTAAATGCCATGATTGCCAAGTTCTGGTGGGGCAACTCCAGCAGCAGTAGAAAAATCCATTGGAAGAAGTGGCAAACGCTTTGCAAGCCCAAGGAAGATGGGGGAATTGGATTCAGAGACTTTCATGCTTTCAACCTAGCTCTTTTAGGTAAGCTCTTTTAGGTAAGCAAGGGTGGAGACTCATTCAAAACACGCATTCATTAGTTTATCGGGTTTGCAAAGCCAGATATTTCCCGAAATGTTCTTTTATGGAATCCAAGATCAGTACAAATCCGTCTCTCATTTGGCGTAGCATCCTCACGGCTCGAGACACATTACATGAAGGTATGATCTGGAAAATTGGAGATGGAAGGACCATTAAAATTTGGGAAGACAAGTGGCTGCAGTACACTCCAGGCTGAAATCCAGACGGGCCTGATGTGAAGTTTGTGAGAGAATTAATTGATGAAAATCGGAGCTGGTGGAATCAAGGATGAAAATAGCGGTAGCGGCGGGCGTAGCGGCCCGCCGCCAAACCGCTACGAAGCGGGCGATACGTAGCGTAGCAGGGATACGTAGCGGTGCGATTTTAAAAAATTGCCAAAAAAATCTGAAAAATTTCCAGAAAATCCAGAAAATTGTAAAATGAAAGAAAATGTGGTTCTTTTGCAAAAGTAAGTAAGAAAAGGGGGCGTAGCGGTGCCCTCAATATATGAGGTCTTGTATCGCTGTATAAATAGAAAATAATAGTAATGATTAGTTTTTTCACATGTATCCATATTTCTTAGTCATGCTAACTTAAAAAGTAATGGAAAGCTCATAAAAAAAGAAAAAAAAAAAAAAACTAGAACATGAAATAAAGGCATAAGAATTAAGAAGACTTAAGAGTTAAGAGTTAGGTCATTACTCATTAGTGAACAACTGAACATTGAACAATCAAATATAAATACTTCAACATTCAAGGTTCACGTATGATGCCTAGATACGGCATAGACACGGTAGGGGCATGCCATAGACATGGCAATGACACGGATTTTACCCGTAAAAAGTGAAGTATCGGATATGATACAACACGATATTTTGCTCATTTTGAAGTATCCATGCATCATAGACCATCATTGCTTAGAATATCACATTTCTTAGTTGTATTTTGAAATGTATATATATTTTTTAAAATTTTATGTTAAAGAAAAATTTGATCAGGGCCCTATTTCCTATCAGAATAAAATTAATTTGGGCCACTGTGTCCTATTAGAGCGTAATTTGATTAGAGTCCTATTTCCTATTAAAATGAAATTTGGTTGAGCCCTATTTCCTATTAGAGAAAATTTTGCTAGAGCCTATCTTCGATTAGTGTGAAATTGGCCATGGCCCTATTTCCGGTTAGAGGGAGATTTGATTGGTCTCTGTGTCTAATTAGAGTAGAATTTTGCTAAGCCCCTAATTTTTATTTATTTGGCTAAGCCATGATTTTATTTTTTTTTAATATTTAGGACCCATTGTGGAGCCCACCAATGGTAATAACATTGGATGCTTCAGCTTTAGTTTTTTCTGAGGGCCAATTGAGTTTTATTTATAACTTAGATAAGGTGAGCCACTGTGGGCCCATTTAATCTTTAGTTACACCTTTCAGAAGTTGAGCCCAGTGTGGGCCCATTTTTATTTACCCTACTAGCTAAATAAAGAAGGACCGAAAGAGGCTTTGTTGCCCTACTTCCTTCTCCCGAAACAGAAGGATCCAGAAAACAGGAAGAAAGAAAAGAAGAAGAGGGGAAGGAAAAGAGAAGAAAGAAAAGAAGAAGAAGAAGAAAAGGAGGAGGAGAAAAGCGGTGCTGCGCTGCCGCTGCTGCTGCTGCCGTTGCTCCTGCCGTGCTGCTGCTCCTGTGCTGCCGCTGCTGCTCCCATGCTGCCGCCGCTGCTGCTGCTGCTGCTGTGCTGCCGCTGCTGCTCCCATGCTGCCACTACTTTGCTTCCAGTTCCAGGTATGTTTCTCCATCTACTGTCTTTTCTTTTCTTTTTTTCATTTCATCATCTTCAGGTCAAACAGAGTTTTCCTTTTTTTTTTTCTTTAACATTTCAGTTTTGCATGCTACTAAGGAAAAAGAAACAGGTTGGTATTTTCCCTTTTTTTCATTGCCTTTTTTTCTACAACAATGTCCGATCTCTCTGGGACTCTCTGTTTTTATTTTTTATTTTTTGGGCAGACGAGTCGTAGCGGCCGCCACGCCTGTATCGGCCGATACGCTTGAGTATCGGCCGATACGGGCCGCCACGGGTGCGATATCCCGTGGCGGCCGATAATTTCTTCGTGGCGTATCGGTACAGGCCGATACGCCCGATATATCGACCGATACGCTTCGTATCGGCCGATATTTTCATCCTTGGGTGGAATGAGTCTATCATTAATGGAGCTTTTGATGCCGAGACAGATCGAGTAATAAATCAAATGGTATTGGGAAATCTCAATAGACCAGATCATGTAAGATGGAATGAAACCTCCACGGGAGAATACTCAGTTAGCTCGGCTTACGCGCTGGAACTTAGGAGACAGAAGGCAAAAGAGGAGGGGGAAGCCTCGGATGCAGAGGAGTCAAAAGGAATGTGGAGAAGAATTTGGAAACTAAAAATTCCTGGTAAAGTTCGTCATTTCCTCTGGCCGGCTTGTAATGAAGCTTTACCAACTCGACAGAATCTTCAAAGAAGGAAAATCCTTGAGGATCCTCGATGCTGTATTTGTGAAGGTGATGTGGAAACTACGACCCATATTCTATGGGACTGTCCAATGGCAAGTAGTGTATGGTCTTTGTCTCGTGCCAAGCTGCAGAAACATCATGTCTCCATGGAAGAGTTTCAGTTGGTAACAAAGTCATTAATGGAAGTGTTGTCCAAAGAAGAGCTAGAGGAATGGGCGGTGTTATCGTGGTCCATCTAGAACGCCCATAACAGTTTTATTCATAATGGCACCCAAATCTGCCCCTCTGTCACATTTGATAAAGGCATGAGCCTCCTTCATGAGTTCCAGCAATCTCAAGTGTCGAATTTATCTCCTTCTGGAGTCATCATCTGATTGTGCGAGGGCTGTTAATTTTGAGAGTGTATACACACACGTATTATTATGCTTTCTTTGTAGCATTTTAGGACCCCTCCCAGGGGTCCCCCCCCCCCCCCCCCCCCTTCCTCCTTCTTCTTTATGAGCTGTCCTAAATGGTGGGTCAGTACTCCAGAGAAGTCACTTTGTATACTTCATGTTTTTTCTCAGTTAATAAATCTCATCTCTATCTTTATTATCAAAAAAAAAAAAAAAAAGTTTGATTAAATGGGTAAATGCATGAATCTTTATGTGAATATTGATTTAACTTATGCATGGTGTTTGATATTTATTAGTCACAATCCGGAATTCTAAGGGGCCCAGGCTCCAGGATGTGACAATCCATTTTCCCAACTCAATATTCTAATAGTCATTTAAATCCTATCTTAAAGATGATTTCCATGTCAAAATAAAATAAAATAAAACAAAACAAAACATCTTTTTTGTCAAAAAGACTAACTGAATCCAATTGAGCATGCATTAGCTAACTACTAAAGCTACTGAAAAATGAAAAGTAAGCCGCTGCAGCGGTTCAAACAACTGGCAGAAAACTGTTTAGGAAATATATAATATATGGTAAAGCAACAGATTTTTAACAAAGAAGAAGACTGATCTTTCCAAATGACTAACCTCATTTATGATTCCATCACCTCCAACACATATAATACCTGAAAGGAAATTAGAAAAAGTGAGGACCATTCATTAGCCAAAAAAGGAGGCGTGTTTCAGAGCATG
This sequence comes from Cinnamomum chago, assembly GCA_038049695.1. Lineage (NCBI taxonomy): Eukaryota > Viridiplantae > Streptophyta > Magnoliopsida > Laurales > Lauraceae > Cinnamomum > Cinnamomum chago. The sequence continues at coordinate 12,500,507 of CP142456.1, forward strand.
ACTTAAGTGCTACCATCAGGACATGTACTGAAGTCCACAGTAGAAGCCAGGCTTCTTGCATGACCGGCAGAATTTGTTTTGACAATTTCCATCTTGAATCCTGCAAGCTGTCACCAGTCTGCAACTATGAAATAAACATACAAAAGCTGAACGGTAACGACTAAATTGCAACACAAAGTTCATGATTCTATACGATGAAAAAGACTAACTAGATGATTAAAAATAGACGGTTACATTGCACCAGGCAAAGGCATAATAAGGCTGCTGCATTTTCACCCAAACTGAGAGTGTGTATGCCTATGACTCATTTTAGATGCACTCGTTTTCTGGCAAAAACAGGAAGGGGAAAGTGCATCATGATATGGAGTCTACTTTATAATACAGCAAACCTAACTGACCACTGATTCAATTGGCGGTGCCCTCAAACTCTGCATCCTCCTAACATTAGATTTGATAAATCCAAGTTCACCCTTAAGTACAGACTGTATGTGTAAAATAAATATGTAACTTCATTGATTAAGTCCTGGTATGGACAATGAACCAGACAGCTAGTCACAATTTTCAGGTCCATACCAAAATTTAAGCCACTTCATACAATGAGTATTCAGGAGAATGCACTCAAGTATGCTCACTGTGGAAATGAAGCCATAAATCACTTTGCCATGGGCTTAAGATCCAAATTCACAGTAATGTTTATATTGTTTTCATGAAACTTCCAAATAGCATCCTCAAAGCAACAATAGAATAAGGATATACGCAATCAAAAGAAGCAGAAGGAGCAAACGTTAAACTTAGCCTTAACAAATTAGATGGACATCCATTTCTAATGTTCCAAAAGAATTAGCTGTTGCATGTCAAACTCTCTTAAATGGATAAAAGAAAAATGCCTTCAGCTGAATTGAATAGGTGATGCAGGCCAGACTAATGGGCCACGTTTGAAGGTTTATTCCAGAAGACCCAAAGCCTACAAGGCCCAGCAGTGACAACATCCAATCCAAGATTCTCTCCCACGATAGTTTCTAATCTTTAATCTTCTAGAGTATTTCTATTGAGTTCATGAATTTGTACATTTACGCATCATTTTAGGATGAATTAGGGGTTTAATTGGGAGAATTGCATCATTATTCATCTAATTTCATCATTTCATGCGTTTTCACCAAGGAACCTGAATTTTCACACTTTTCATACATTTTCTGCATTAACTTAGACTGTTTTGTAAATTTTCTTCGAAAAGTCCTAGTTGGAGTAGAACTTTATCCGAATGGGTCCCGCTTCAATATGGGCTCTTCAGTATTTGATGTGTTGAATTAGAATGTGTAAAAAATGAGAATTGCAGGCCTCTGTCACGGAGCCCACTTTCAAGCACACAATCATCTTGGGCCCTGCATTGCTGAATTGAAGCTTCAAAAGAAGTAAATTGAAGAATTCACCACGTGGACCCCACACACAAGCAATATGCAAATCAATCAAAGGAGGGGTCCACTCATCATGTCAGTTGAAGACTCCTAACTACAGTAGAAGACTTCTCATAGGGCCCACTGTTCAAAAAGATGAAATGTCCCACATGGCAGGATCCGCAGTAGTTGCAAATTTGAAATTATTAATGGATAATTCAAAAAGTATCATTCTGATTGGAACAAAAGAAGAAGAGTTTGAATCATCCACATCTGACGTCTTTTCGAAAATGAAAATTGTGCAGAGATAGAATCCATTGCAAATCAAATTTTAAAAGTTAATATCGTTTTTCTTAAGACAATTCATCTTCAAATGGCCATAACTTTCAATCCGACCGTCGGATCAATGAAATTTACCTACTATTGGAAAGCTTATTCAGAGTAGATACTCGTGGAGCCCAAGAAAGTGCAAATCAGAGTTATATTGACAAAGTTATGAGTTTGGAGATTTTCATGTTCATTTTTAGACGGGATTGCAATTAAATCCACACTGTTGATAATTAATTGTTGTACATCCCTTATGAGACCCCATTTGAAGATTAGCCAAGCCACCCAGAGGTTTCCAAAAGCTTCAACATCATTCAAATTTAAAAAGGATAAGAGATATATCTTATCAATGAAGATAAATCACATCCGCAAAGAAGGTATCCAAATTCAATGTATTTGTAAGATAACCGGAGATATAAAAGGAACCAAAAAGTAGCATACGAGAGACACTCCCCCCTTGGCCGTCCCTAATTATTCTCTTTCATCTTTCTCTTCTTTCCCTAATTAATAGAATTTAAGAGTTATTTTTTAGTATTCTGGGGCTCTGTTCCAGTCTTCCAGAACTAGGTTAGAAGAGTGAGAAAAAATTATAATTGCCATGAAGTTCTTAATGAAAAACACATATTTTGCAATGGAGGAGTAGATCCCTGGATCAGAGTGTCATATGAAATTAAGTGTTTCTCATCGTTAATCTATGTGATATTTTTGTCTCTTGCGTATTGATTGTAATAATAAATCTGCCTTCTGTCATTGACAACCTATGTTATTCAGTTTTTTTATTTGAACAATGCTTTAATCATGTATGTTTTCTTAATAGATTATTCTTAGATTGAAATTCTTTGATAATTTATCTTTGATTAATATGTGATATTAGTTAAGTTCATAATTTCATTAGGTGAAGGAGATTTTTGTCTTAAATAAATTATGAAAAATTGTGCTCTTTGATAGTCAAATTATCCAAATCAGAAACATTGATTTGTTTCTGATTTGAAGAATTTTTGGGATAAATTTATTTTATCTATTGCATAGAATGATGGTGGGACTACTTAATGGATTCATGATATCCTGGTCTGCATTTTCTCATATTTTATTGCTACACTCTAGATCTAGCATTTTTCTCAATCTTATTATTGTTTTTCTTTTGTTTATCTCTCTTGTCATTATCATTGATAATAAAAAAAAAAAATCAGATTTTGAATTTTAACTTAGTAATGCTCCCTATGGGATTCGACCTGTACTTGCCACTATCTCAAAATGACAAATGTGCACTTGTAGTATTAAAAGGTTGAATTTAAATTCACATCAATTTCCTCAATTTAGTAGATTTCTATGATAATTAGGCACTTTCTAAATTTCCCTAGATTCTTAAAATTAGGTAGCTTCTTCTTTAGTAGGAACAGGTTCCTAAATTCTTGCTTAGACTTTATTATATAAGGATGTAATCCCTTCTCTTGGGATATACAGAAATTTAAATGAAATTGAGCTTTCTGAAGCATGTGATTCTCTCTGTCTTTGGTGTGAGACCTAGACACCCTACCATAAGCCTTCTGGCTTGAGGAATAACCCGTTGGTTATTCCTCATTCTCCGTGCTCTGCTTCAATATGTAAGTCTGAAAGTAGCTGAAATCTCTATGGAAATAGCAAGCGATGACTGAACTGTTCAAAGCACTAACAGATGCATGATCCTTTTCGTATATAGACAGTAAGTAGCCGGGAAGAATATACAGTCGCTAGAATATATGCAGGCATGATAAACAATAGAAAACTGGGGACAATTAAAGCTGAAGTCATAACAAATGAAGCAAACCTTAAATATTGGTTCCACTTTGCCATGAAAAACTTTAGTAGAGCGACCATGTCCGGAGCGTGGATTTAATATCACAAGAATCCTGGGAGGACTTTTACACTTGATATAATGTTCAGGTGAAAAATCACTTGGAACTGTGTCAGAACTCTGCTTCTTGGAAGATCCCAAAGGATGACGTAAACAATTGACAAAACACTGCAGATCAGCAAAGCGACCTACCCATTGAAGGGCTTCCTCAGAACTAGAAGCCAAGAAGCGGAAGTCCTTTTGCCTTCTCTGAGGTTTCAAAAAACAAGATAAACCACATGATCTCTTTCTTATTGGGTATGAATGCACGGTAAAGTGTCTCAGCCCAGAATTGTAAGACACCTGCTCAAGTCATATAGCATTAACTGTAAGGGCCTGATCATTTCACTGGTAAACAAGCAAAGTCAAACTCGACTTCAAGCAAAGCATGGCATGATCCGTCTGCAAAAAACTTACAGAAATCACATCCTCAAGATAGAGCATATGAGACCCCCAAACTAATGCCTTCCTTGTAAGCTTAGCAACAACGCCTTCCTGGTCTTTAGTTTCAGTTGAAGTTTGCACATCAGCACTGGCACTGGTAGGTCTCTTATCCAGAGCCAGCTTCCCTACGAACACTTCATCTCCCAATAAATCAGATTGCTCATCTCCTATGTCAATCCTGTGCTCCTGTGCTTTTACTTTTTCAGGATCTTCACTGGCAACAATGACCACATTTTGCTTTGAAGATTTTACCTTGCCACGTTTTTCTGGAAATACAGTTGGGGAAGAGTGCTGCCCTGTTGCTATCTGAGAGCGCTTACTGCTCAAACGGCGCAAAGGCTGTTGCGGTGGCACTCTCAAGGGACTAACATTTTGCAAAAGAAAACCGGGCTTCTGCATGTTTGTCCTGCAACAAAAACACCAGCAGATAGCTAAAAACCACAAAGACGTATATAATTGCAATTGCTAATAAACCTGAATGAGATGTACAGTAGAAGTCCCTGAGAGAGAGAGAGAGAGAGGGTAGAAAATTAAGGATACGACTCACAGGGAACAATTGCTAGAATGCAAGTTCAAGTACCCAAAACTTGGCAAACATAACAGGTACTATAAGATAACCAGTGAGCAAATAAAGAAATAGTGGAAAAGGGCAGACAGCAAAAACAATGACAAGGTTCCAATTCTAGTATAGGATTTGGAATAACTGAGTGGAAAACAGAACCCTAGAGAGGTTGATAACTAATAATCCCAAAGACGGTAAAAGCTACTCTGTCACAAATATCATTCTAAAGGAAAGTTCTCTCAATAACTGCCACCTTGAAGGGATTTCACATTAATGCGATTTTCACCTTGACAGATATTTCAGTAAGCAAAGCCATGTCATTACCAGATTTTAGGGAGACAATTTTACCTCTGCGCATTCTTCTCAGGGTGTTCGCCCTAATAAGTGTCATTGTTTGACACAAAATCTTTCAGCAGTATTTTTTTCCTTTCTCAAAGAAAAGTTGACTCAAAACCCACAACCTCATGGATATGACACTAAATACCTTCCAATTGTGCTTCGGGCTTCCCTTCGACAGCATACTTCTCTACTGTCCAATTTTGTGCTATACTATATTCTCTTTATAAATGGGACACATATTAGTTACTGATCCTGAAAGAGGGAATAAACCCCCCTCATCAACCTAGAAGGAATTTACTCAACGATGTTTAGGATTTAGAAACAAAATCAATGAAGCATACAATAATTAAACAGACAAGAACAAGAAATATGAAAGAGCCTGTAGGACAGTTGAAAGGTGATCACTGTAACAACCACAAGTATAAGTCAGTTTACCTATCCCGCAGAAAAAAAAAAAGTAAGGGACGTAATACTCCATAAATTACATGGAAAATTGACCTTATTTCCAACAACCAATCTGAGAGTGAGATTTAGAGTGAGAGAAATGCTAAAAAGAGAGAAACCAACATCTGGAATTAATTAAAAAAAGATATCTATTAACAATCTGTGGAGGCTCCAGCCTACACAAGAAATGCAAGAATCCAAGTATTATAGGCACTGATGTACTCGGAAAATAATCATTAGGCTATTACTTTTCATAATGATATGTAATACATCTAAAGAGGTCAATGTAATGGTTAATCCTTTGGCAGAGGTTCTCAAGTCTCTAACAATTTGTATAATTTCCAGTCTATTCTAGTTGAGAACAATGATGTGTTCCAACGACTACAAAGATGCAAGTGCTTTTTTAGTTTTCTCCTTTCTTGTGAGGTTTTTCTTCTCACAAAATGCCACAATAAGTTCTATTTGTTTTTTTGCTTAGCTAATTATGATGTTACTCACCAAAAAAAAATGGAAACAACCAAATGTCTGCAATGAATTGGATTCTCCTCAACTGGACTTATCTAGCAGCAAAGGAATGGTAGAACATTCAATCAAACATCAAATCATGGTTAAAATGATCGCCCTGGGAATCTCAAAATGTGCCGCTTTTCTTCTATCAATCCAAGAGAAGCATTTACCCAAAAAAAAAAATCTCCAAGAGAAACAAACGAAGCTTTCTCCTGATGAGTCAAAGCTTTCCTTCAATGATTGTAGTAAATGCAACATAAACCAGATGAAAGAGTGAAAAAGAATCGTCTGTAATGACAAAGGCAAAGCGACTATATCTGACAAAAGTAACCCACCTTCATAAAGATGGTCGAGGGCAATTGTCTATGCTCTACTCTTCTATGCCAAGGGCAAAGTTGTTTTCTTAATTTCCTCTGTAAACACAATGAGGTAAATTTTGGCGCTATTATGCAAGACAATAACCCTAGAGGGTATTGACTCTTATTATTGTGGTGTGAAGGTAATTTATAGTAACAAAATTTCATTGTTTTTTTAGGATTTTCCAAATTCAAAACGTTTACAGCCTCATCTGCTCATTCACAACTGAGCATGATGCACATATACACAAGGGAAGGGACTCGAATGTTAGACAAGCCTGTGGATTTTTATCATGGAATATTTTAAGTCAAAATGCATCGAAACTCTGTATTATTTTGTCCGTCCCTGTCAGGTCATCTACCATTAAAAGGTTCACTGGATAAGAAAATCAAGGAAGCACCCTGTGCTCATTAATCTTTTAAAACAACTTCTCCAAGCCTTTTCTACATCAAATGAGCTTGGTCCTTCTGGTTAGGTAGGTTGATTAACCATCCAGTGGTGCCAAATTTATAACGACCTGAAAAGAAGTGACCAACAAAAACAAAACTGGTAGCTTCCATTCAAAACCTACACGACTTGTGGCATCTTTCCATCATGGATGCTCCTGCACCAATTCTTCTCTTCGTTAAAAGGAGTTAAGAATGATCTCTTTTTCAAAAAGAATTATCTATCTGTTTTCCCTTGACTGAGATTATATTTTTTCAAGTTCAATAAAAAGGCAGTTCTATGTTTGTCCTTTACAAGGAAAAACGGAATCTACCATTCATCTTAAATAAATTGACCAAATCTTCAAATATATCATAAGTTTTCAGTCGTAAACTTAATTTTCCATTTCCTGCAGCTCTTCTACGTTGTGCTGTTCTTGTAGCATTTTATTTTCAACAGATTTTTCTTTCACCTGAGTAACTGACAACTTTATTAACTCAATAATGAAAAGGTTGGCAAATGAGAGTAATCTTAATGGACACCACAATGTTGTCAATTGCATATAGGCATTCTTCTCCTGACTATTGAACAGAATAAAAAATTATTGAACAGCATTACACCAGACACAAGGAGAATCACAAGCAAAATAGTTAACAAATCATACAATTAACTCGACAAACACTCCCAGGAATAAAGGTTTCTATTTTTATTTTATTTTTACTGGTCTGCTCTCCCTAGAAAAAAATAAAAACACACGCACACACTAGTATAAACCATAACCTATTATCCCTTTTTTTTTTTAAAAGGTAACCGGACTTAAACCTGCAACCTTCTGCATTGTAAAATGAGCACCCACCAGTCATGCTATGAACTTTAATCTTCATTATACCAATCAAAAGCACTCATTTTAATACACGCATAAATGATTCACCAAAAAATGCTCCCATTTCATCAAACCGAATAACTAGATCATAGATCAGTCACACAACTCAGCCTGCATAATCTCGCGCACTTGGGATGGGTAACAAATCCAACCTAGAACAACAATGTTTGTTAACAACAACTTAGCCTGCATAATTGTGCCGAAAATGCAGTTCCCGCTGTATCAAACCTAGACCACATTTGACTTCTCCTTCCCATCTTAGTAGTACTACATCAGGTCCAATGTTGCAAGGCAAGTTTTACACCTAGTATCAGCGAGATATCTATTGGATTTGGCTTCGCGTTAAAATCCTCAAGTTCAACTGCTGACAAAGCATTCTACCTATTCCATCCCTCCCACAAGAGTCCCATCTGCAAAGATTCTCCATTTCCTAACTTTTTAAAATATTCAGCAGTGCAACTCACTAGATTTCAATGCAGAATAGACAAATGTTTCTCTCAAACACTTGAACAAACATCAGAAACAAAGATCTTACCAAAGAACCAGCTGAAAGCTAAAAATTCAAAAGCAAAATCTCGGTCACTACTGCAATGAAAAATCTTAGTTGCAGCTACGAAATCTAATCTAAAGCAACATTCAACCAAATAAATCTTCGCTTTTGACACGAATCACAAACAAATGCATTCACAATCTGCCAACTGCAAAAATGCAACATCTAAAAGAATCTCTTCCCAAAAATGATTTAAAAAAAAAAATCAAGGAACAAACAAAGAAGTAGCAAAAACTACAAACACAGTCTTCTGATTTGAACCTAAAAACTTCAACTTTCACATCATCCAAATTCTTCTGAAATCAGTCTCCACACAAACTCAACAATCTAGATCTCTCCTAAACCCACAACCAAAAACAACAGCATCAGAAACTCAACCACAGAGATCGCAAGAACCAGAAACAACATCTCAAATTGAAAAGAGAAATAGAGAGAGAGAGAGAGAGATTGGAGAAGGAGAGGAAGAAAACGAACCTGCAACAGAACCCCCATCCACCGCCCAATTCCCCCGAATCCGAGACGAATCGCTTCCGAAATCCACACCTCGTATCGTTTTCGGTAGCGGATTTCGACAAAATCCAGTCAAAAACCCAGATCACGTCGATTCGTAAACCCTAGAGAGAGAGAGAGAGAGTGAAAACAAAGGAAGAGGGGAAAAGAAGGAGATTTATAAGAAAGCGTGTCGGAGACGAAGAGAAGAAAGGGCAGTTTTGGAATTTCCTTTTCCTCTCTTTTCTTCTTTCTTTCTTTCTTTTTAGAAGTAGAAGAAGAAGAAGAAGAAGAAGATGGATTCATGACGCCATGATCGGAGAGAGAGTGTAGAAGGAAAGAGGGAATGGGAGTTGGAAATAATGGGAGAGGGGGGTGAGCTGTAATTATGCGAAAATTAAGGGGGTGGGTAAGGAATTATTGACTGTTGATTAGGTAAGGAATGAGCCTGGATTGAAACGTAATTGGTGTATTTTTTGAAATTATAAGATGAGGGAGGTTGGAATGAAGGCAATGTTTGTTTTTGTGGTGGGTTGACCGTACTGATGTTGTTGGCGACTTCTGCTGACATTTGGATCCAGCTGTGATTTACCATCTGACCCTTGGGATTTGTTTGAATTTATGTGGGTTTTTGGGATGGAGACTTCCCCTTGGATAAGTGGATTGGGTTGGGGACTATTTTTAGTAACAAAATTTATAATCTTTGTTATCAAAGAATTTATTAGCTTTGACTCAGTTAGATGAGTTAACTCAAATGGCATACTGAAGTTATCTATACAATTTTTTTTTTTTTTTTACGTACGTATGCTCCATTGACGTTTGCCACATAATGGTTGAAGTTTAAATATTTATCGTAGGATTGTTTTTAGATGAAACTATAAAAATAAAAGACCCTAGATTGGCTCCTATAAGCAAAAAATAAGCCACTAGTCAATATTGCACGGAAGTGGTTTCTTGTGACCACTTCTGTTTTTTTATTAAAAATTTAAACGTGTGACGACGTCGTCGCTTAATATAGAGAGTTAGCAACGACGTCGTCGCTAATTCGTCAAATTTGCATCTTCCCCGACCTTCGTCATCTACAATTGCTGGTTTTCTGTACCAAAATGAACCAAAACTCATGTTACTGTTTTTTATATACATATATATAAGTGTGGGTCGCATATGGAAGAGCAACGGAGAGGCTCAAGAGACAGCTAAGAAAGAGTTCATCGACTGCTTGAAACTGTTGGAAGGAGAGCTCGAAGACAAGCCATTTCATGGTGAAAAGAGCTGGGGATATGTAGATGTAGTGCTTGTTCCTTTCGCCTGCTGGTTCTACACGTATGAGACTGATAGCAATTCAGCATAGAGAATGAGTGCCCTAAGCTAATTGCTTGGGTGAAGAGATGCATGGAGAAGTAGAGTGTCTCCAAGGCCCAAGTTTATGACTTTGTTGGCGTTTTGAATAAGAAATATAGAGTAGAGTTCTGGTAAATTGGGTTTATAGGGGAAAACAATGGGAGGAAGGAGACATCAATGGGGGAAATACATGTTTAAAAGGACCCTAGATTCAAAACCCTAGTGATGCTTCCTTCCTTCCATCGTTTTCCCCCACAAACCCCATTGAGCCTCTCCCTTGCTCTTCCATATCCATGACCCACACTCATATATCTATGTATAAAAAAAATAACATAGAGTTCTGATTCATTTTGATATAGAAAATCAGCAATCGCAGATGATGAAGGTCGAAGAAGATGCAGATTTGACGAATTAGCGACGACGATGTCGCTAACTTTCTATATTAAGCAACGATGTCATCACACGTTTAAATCTTTAATAAAAAAAATTAAAAATGGTCACAGGGAACCAATTCCGTACAATATTGACTAGTGTCCTGTTTTTCGATTAGGGGTTATCTAGGGTCCTTTTTTTGGTAGTTTCCTCTTATTTTTATATTGAAATTCGTAGAAATTTTATTTAGGGATTTTTTAAATTCTCTGTATCGTGAAATTCCTGAATACTCCCTTTTATACTTGAGCATCAAGAAATTTTATTAAAAAGCAAATGCACTAAAATTCCTGAAATTGCAAAGGTTATTTGAGACTTTTAGGTGACTGAAATTTTGAAACGCCTCGTGAAGAAACATGATAATTGTAAATGCAAGAGGACAAGATATCACGTCATGCCCAAATAGTAAATTACTAATAGAAATTCTAGTACAAAAATAGGCATACAACAAACATGTGATATTACATCGCCCTAGAATATTGCATAGTGCAATTTGTTCCATAACATGTGGCCCTCGGATATTGCACAAATACCTCTACTTGAACTTCAATCATTCAAGGGAAGATGTTAGATCTTATGGCAGCCTTACAGACAATATCCTCTTTTTCTGTGCTAACCAATGTAGTTGGCTCTCGAAAGACCCGACTGACATGAGCATGCGCCGAAAAGACCAGTAGCACATGTGGAAGAAATAACCACATGCACACATGAGGAAGAAGACAAAAAGATCGAACACCGATACATTGGATGTGAATGGAAAACCCAACCATTGGGTTATCCCTTTATTCTCATGAAGTTGTCTATATTATACGTAATCTAGGGCCTATTTGGATGCACAGGAAAACACAAGAAAATAATATTTTACATAATATAATTTTTTATTTTCTAAAGAAAAAATTCTTATACATTTGGTAACCTAAGAAAATCTTGAAGAAAATAATATTTTATTTCAAAAGGCTCAAGATTTTTTCTACAAGTCCCTTATGTAAAAAGTTTTTTACAATATAAAAATCTTTCAAAATGATGATTACAAAGTAGTAAAGTAAAGTAAATATTTTAGTTCTCCAAATCCATCATGATGTATTTATTTACGTATATGGTAAAGTAATGTGAAATATAACGGCACGGTAAAGGTGGGGTAAAATAATGGTGGGATAAAGTACACAATGAAGTAAAGTGGGAGGAAATGGCAAAATAGTTTGTTTTTGTTTGAATTTACTTTATAACGTTTAATAATGATCTTATATGGTAAAAAAAAAAGTAACTTATTTAGATGTGTGGTAAAGTAAAATAAAGATTGACATCACATCATGGTAAAAGTTGAAATAAAGTAAGGTGAGATGAAGTATGTGTTGAAATAAAGTGGGAGAGAGAGTTGTAAAGTAGTTATTTTCTATATCGACTTCACTTTACTACACTTTACCATGATTTGAACTTTACTTTACTACACTACTTTTTCTATCCAGACGTGGTAAATTACATATAAATTAAAATATTTAATAAGAAGCTATTCTAAAAATGAAATTTACTTTAATCGTAGCACTTTCCGAACACCTCAATTTAAGATCTGTAATATTCTTAAAAAATCACCATATAATAAAAATATTTTAATATTTTAGTATTATATTATTCTATTCTATACTATTTTATTCTTACAACACTTAGATTTGTAAATATTTTATTTTGTAAACATCCAAACGAGGCCTAAGTTTCAAAGTTTTTATGGTGTAATTTAAAGGTGCCTTAAAATTTATTTGGCAAGTTTCATTATGAACTATTGGTTTATGTCATCGTTCTTCATTATTTAAGGCTTGAAACTAACATTTGACATTTAATGATGTATGATGCATGAATTATGTGACTATTGTTTAAACATATCTTTTGTGTATTCTTCGCATGTTATGTGTGGATTTGACTATTTACTATTGCCCTTAAGAATATAATATAAAATGGTGCATGACATGAAATACATGTAGGATTTGAACTAACTATAATTTACATAAAGAAATGGTAGATTATATGAGGATCACACTACCGTGTCTCCATAAGAGCTCATTTACAAGGCTGAGTTTGCTCAATGCAATAATATTTAATCAAACTCTGTCCTACGAGTGAGAGCGTGGTCATATATCACACTTTTTTTTTTTGTAATCAAATATCACACTTAAAATAATGATATTAATAGTTGGATTTGAAATAACCACGAGGTTGTAGGTCCAATTAAAAAGAATTAGGGTATATTTCTTTACTAGAATTTTAAGAATTTGTGCTTAGAGAATTTCAAGTTCTCCAAAAGTTATCCCTTAACATGGAATCCCAAAATCCTCTTCTTGGTGGAGCATTTGAAATTTCCAAAAATAGTAAAGTGATTGAAAGTCAAGGAATTCTGAACTTTTTGGTGGCTAAAATTTGAAATTCTTGCGAAATAATTATGACATTTCAAATTATAGGGGACAAGCCATCGCATAATATCTGGAAAAAAAAAACCAAACATGTCAAATTCTTTTCATAAATTAAAGTAAAAAAAAATTCATATGAAATCCTTCGTCTTTTCCTTTTAATAAAAAAGATATCAATCTAAGATTTTCTATATCATAGATCATACACACACTTGGTTGTTAATTGGTCGGGAAAGGTCCAGCCAAGGTGTCTAAGCCCGGCCAACATATCAAAGTACAAAATCAGGCTCAACCCAACCCTTGTATAGTCCTAATTTGGGTAATTTTTGAACTATTTCTCTTTCTACACTACAATTAACTAACCTTGTCTTATTATATCTTTAGGGTGTGTTTGTGCAGAGCCGTGGAAGAGGAAATCCTCTGCATTTACTGACAGGTAGATGAGAAAATCTATTGGGGAAACAGGCACTTCATAAGCAGAACGTTTTGGATCCTTCGGGGATTTCTTTGCTGCACCAATCAAAGAGGATTGTAGCGCCTTGTCAACACCCCATTTCCACTGAAATGGGCTCTGTACAAACAGACCCTAATGTTGAATATAAAATATGAACAATCATATTTGGTGCAAGCTATAGTAAACTTGATTTTTATTCATTCAAGAGGATTTTACCAAAAAAATAACTTTACGTGGCTAGTAGACCGAACAAGGAAATTTAGCCTAACTCACACCAAACAGGGAATTCGTACATAAAAACCAACTTTTCTTTACCATTTTTTTGTGTGGTCGACGTCGACCTTTGTTTTCTTTGTTGAGGGTCACTAGTCGACCCTGAGTCGGCATGTTTCCCCATCTTCTTCCTTCTTCCTCATATCCAATCCAATGATGGAGAAATTCACATGTCCGCCTTAAGGATTACATGAAGAGGAGATGGAGCTCGGTTGAGCCAAATTATCACAATGTTAGGAGCCTAGGGATGTTTTTAAGGTTTTTTGCCTGCATGCGCCCCAATGAAATTTTTTTGTTCCACCTGTCCCCCTCCTCCCCGAACCTCCACCAGCACCAAAAAAAGTGATTCATACCTAGCAGCTTCATGATTTCTAGCCTTCCCGTTTCATAACCTCCTCCACCTTCAAAAGATGTGTCCTTTTTTTCTCATCTTCCATTCCTTCCTACAAGAACTTGTAATAAATCGTCTCAAACCTTTTTGGATAAAGACTAATAATAAACATGTAACTTGACCAAACAAGCCTTAATCAAAGTCACCCTACCCCTTGATGAAGTGTGTAGCCTTTTCCAAGCATGGAGCTTCTTTTAAAACTTGGTGATTAATGGATCATGAATTAGACTTCGGTTCTACCATGACCCAGAAGGAAGCCCCAAGTATATCGAAGGGGAGGAGTGAACACCACATCAAATATTTAGCAATTGAGAGCACCTGAGCATCACCCAAACTAGTACCAAGAATGATGCTTTTGCCCAGATTCACCTTCAAGTCCTGAACATTGCTTTAAAACATCAAAGGATTGCTTTGGTTACAAATTTACAACAAACCTTCAATGTTTGTGACAATTTGGTTCAACCAAGCTCTATCTCCTCTTTATGTAATCCTTGAGGCGGACATGTGAATTTCTCCATCATTGGATTTGATTTAGGGAAGAGAGGAAGAAGATGAGGAAACATGCCTTCTCAGGGTCGACGGTGACCCTCGCTATAACAAGTGAGGGTCGCCGTCAACCCTCAACATAGAAAATAAAGGTCGATGTCGACCACAAAAAAATTGATTAAAAAAAAAATCTCTTTCTGTACGGATTCCCTGTTTTGTGCAAGTTAGGCTAAAGTTCCATGTTCGGTCCACTGGCCGCATAAAGTTATTTTTTTTTGTAAAATCCTTTTCATTCAAAGTGAATAGGGCAATAATTGGGAAGTTTAGATCAATATATATGAAGCCAGAGGTAGAAGTAAGGTGCCAATGGTTCAAGTCAAGTTGAGCACTGCAGGTAATATTTATAGCTCAACCTCAGCCCAACCCATTTATTAATTTGAATTGAAAATATGAAAAAAAAACAACTTGGAAATTGTAGATGTCAATCCTAACCCTCAATAACAAGTCAACTCTAATTGAGTTGGTGTGTTACAATCTCATAGCATGATTAGTTTGGTAACTAGTGGGAATAATGAGAATAGCCTTATTAACTTTGCCAAAAATGCCAACCCAAATCCCACCCCAACATAAAAAGAGCTTTGTGAACATGCAACTCTACATTTTTGGCCTATTTAACTTAAAGTTGATTCAAACAGATGTTTAAATGCTTTAGACTGGTTGGAAAAATTTATGTGAATGTTTATTTTAATAGTCAATCACCTTTTGAACCTTTTGCCTCTTTTTTAAAAAAAGGGCATTTGGTCGGAGGTCCCTCAACTTTGGTTTTTATTGCAAACGGTTTATGTGTTTTTTCCGTAGAGCCAAAGGTCCATTTTCAAGTTTTAAACACTTAAAAAGTCTGCAGTGCCCCTCTTAATACACTCTGTGCAGTATGCAAAAAAGGAAAACTGATTTGGTTAAGAGTTTCATTTGGAGAAAAAAAAGGGAGAAAATCCATCAATTTCATGAAGATTATTTGATTGCACAAATCAAGGATTACGACGGGTAAGAGAAAGAAAATGGGGAAAACTGATTCAAAGAATGATAAATCATCTAGAAAATCTGTACGTGGGACTGGGCAAAACTCAAATAAATTTATTTGAGAAGGAGAAATCATCTAAAGAATCTACACATGGGACTGGGCAAAACTTAGATAATTTTTTTCAAATTCGGATAAATTTATTTTGGTCCATACTCAGATAAATTTGTTCAAAACTCAAAAAAATTGTTCAAAACTCAAATAAATTTGTCTCAGTTTTGCCAGAAGTTCAAATAAGTTTGCCGAAAACTCAGATAAACTTATCTGAGTTTTGGCAAATTTATCTGAGTTTTTGTCCAATTTGTTAAAGTTTCTGTTAAATTTATCTAAGTTCGGCGACACCAAAAGTCAGAATACGGAAAATCAGATTCTAATAAAAACCGAAATCCAAAAAAGAACACTTGATGACCATGATCTAATCGAAAAAAGAGATAGAGAGGGAAAACAAGCAAAAGAGCAAACTGCTCTCTTTCAAATCAGTTGTAGAGAGAGATTTAAAAGAGACTTCAGATGAAATAGTAAGAGAAAGTAAAACCGTTTCTATCTTTGAAAAAATGAAAGAGAGAAAATCGGAAGTCATGGGGATGACGGAAGGTGCTCTGCAACGGTACTCCATAACCATCGAAAGGAACGAAAAATGGAAAATGAAAGAGAAGAAGACGGAATGTGTTCTCTGGGACAAAAGATAGAGAATAAGAGAGAACTTGGCCTAGGAATAAGGGTTGAAAAGGGCAAATTAGTCATGAAAATATATGACGTGGCGTATTAGGGACTTCTAATCAAAATATCTCCACCTATCTGGACTATAGATATTAGAGAAAAAGTTGTTGGACTTGATGCATTAGAAGACCGTGCTCAGGGACCGTTGGCTAATTAATTACCCTTAAAAATTATAAATTTTTTCAAATAGACAAGAATGTCTAGAGTAGTCCGGAGATTTTTCTTATCTTTTTTTTTAACTTTTATCTTTTTAGTTTTTAAAGTTTGCGTGTATAAAGTTCACTATCCGATAAATCTGCATGTGCTACTTTCACTACCCTACAAATTCGCTTGTATCTTTTGAAATCTTTACCTCTATAGCTTTTAATAAGATATCTTTTTCAATTGAATCAGACATACCAAATAGTCCATTTGCATAAGGGTCCAATTGAAACAACACTCTTTTAAATAGATTTAATTGAACTGACTCTATTTCAGACCGAACGGATTTACCAAACAAACCCTCAATTAATTGGTTCCACTTATGAGTTGCCGGTTGTCAATCCTAAGTAAACTTGTCATTTGTTATAAATAGTAGTTGTTTAGTTAAAAGAAACTAAAAGAAAATCTAACTATTCCTTACTTATCCATCAATGCAATATCATTTGAACATATATAAGTAGATATTTTACTTAATTCATTATATGTAAATATAAAAATAGGATTTTACAAAAAAAAATTACTTTAGCCAAACCCACTCCAAACCAGCCTTCCCGGCCAAAAACCTTTGTTTTTTACAGTTTTTCTCGAGGGTCGACGTTGACCCTCATTTTCTTTGTTGAGGGTTGACAGCGACCGTCTTTATAACAAGTGAAGGTTGACGTTAGCCCTGAGGTGGCATGTTGCCTCATCTTCTTCCTTTTTCATCTCTTCCCTATACCCAATCCAATGATGAAGAAAGGGAAGCACGTGTCCTTCTGCTCGCCATGAAAGCCACCCACTAGTACTAGTAAGAGAGGGTGATGATTGATTACTATGATGCCAGCCAAGGCAAGGCCATTCAGGTGGATGGCACATCTGTGATGGGATGGGATGTACCTTGATGATCAGATTGACAAGATGACCATAGAGACACATGATTGGAGGACCTTTGGAGAAAATGCAAAGACATGGTGACATGTGGTAGTATATTGTAGACCAACCAAATTTTTACTTTTAACGGTTGAAAGAGTTGTGTGATTGGGTAGCTAGTATCATTCTTCATTGTGTTCAGTCCATCCACTGATAGGGTTTGTTTGGCTAAATGATTGGTCGAATTCTTAGAAATATCTTCCACAAACTAGTATATGAGGAATTATGTACCAAGGATGCATGTGATGTTCTTCATTTTTGTTTTACCATGCTTATGGGTTAGGGAAGGTTTGTTGTAGTGCTTTTTATATGACTGTAATATTAGGCTGGTATTGATAAAAGCAGTCTAACAGAGAAGTAACTTGGAATCCTATGGATTTTATTTTATTTTTATCTACATCGAAGGATTTCTGCCCCCTTTCAATGAGGGCCTTTCACGGCTACATTCGTTTGTGTCGTCTGCTTTTGCTTTGATTCTTGGTGGAGTAGGTGAGGCTATGCCCTGCACCTTAGTTGTGTCCACTCCGATGGGCAGGAGTGTGATGTGTCAGACTTACCACCCCAGATGCCGAGTGCAGATCGGGGAGTGCATTTTGCTTGCAGATCTGATCGTGCTACCCATGCATGACTTCGACGTCATTTTGGGGATGGATTGGTTGGCCAAATATCGAGCAGTGATGGATTGCTTCAAAAAGACAGTCAGACTCTCTATCGACGGATCAGACGACGCGATCGAGTTTGTGGGTGAGAGGAGATCACCTAATACTCGGATGATATCGGCACTGAAGGCCGAGAGACTGATGAAATCAGGTTGCGAGGGCTACATCGCATTCGTCTCAGAGGACAAGGAGTCCAAGGGAGTCGGGGAGATTCCAGTTGTTTGCGAGTTTCCAGATGTGTTTCCCGACGAGATCCCGGGATTACCGCCTGTTCGAGAGATCGACTTCACCATCGAGCTTGCACCAGGCACAGCACCGATTTCCAGAGCTCCTTATCGCATGGCTCCGGCTGAGCTGCGAGAGTTGAAGACTCAGTTGGAGGAATTGTTAGAGAAAGGCTTCATCAGGCCGAGTGTGTCGCCATGGGGCGCACCAGTACTCTTCGTAAAGAAGAAGGATGGATCGATGAGGATGTGCATCGACTACCGGCAACTGAACCAGGCAACAGTAAAGAACAAGTATCCTCTTCCCCGGATCGACGAGCTTTTCGACCAGCTTCAGGGTGCGCAGTTCTTTTCGAAGATAGACTTGAGATCGGGATACCATCAGCTGCGAGTCAGAGATCAGGATGTGCAGAAGACAGCGTTCCGATCCCGTTATGGCCATTATGAGTTTCTTGTGATGCCGTTCGGGTTAACAAATGCACCAGCAGTGTTCATGTCCCTGATGAACAAGATCTTCGCTCCGCACCTCGACAGCTTCACAGTGGTCTTCATCGACGATGTTTTGGTCTACTCCAAGACCCGAGAGGAGCACGAGCAGCATTTGAGGACATCCCTCCAGTTGTTGCGCGACAACCAGTTGTACGCGAAGCTCAGCAAGTGCGAGTTTTGGTTAGAGCAAGTAGTCTTTCTTGGACACATCATCTCCAAGGATGGACTAGCAGTGGACCCGGCAAAGATAGAAGCAGTGACGAACTGGACGAGACCGAAGAACGCCACAGAGATCAGGAGTTTTCTCGGTTTAGCAGGCTACTACCGCAGATTCGTCAAGAGTTTCTCCACGATCTCAGCACCGTTGACCAAGCTGACACGGAAGGATGTACCGTTCGTTTGGTCCGATGCTTGCGAGAACAGCTTCCAAGAGCTGAAGGAGAGATTGACGACAGCACCGATCTTGTCTTTGCCTTCTGGCAGTGGTGGGTTCGTAGTCTTCACCGACGCTTCAGGGACCGGTCTTGGATGTGTTCTGATGCAGGAGGGCAAAGTCATTGCCTATGGATCGCGCCAGTTGAAGGAGCACGAGAAGAAGTACGCCACTCACGACTTGGAGCTTGCAGCAGTTGTTTTTGCCTTGAAGTTGTGGCGACACTACCTCTACGGCGAGAAGTTCGAAGTGCACTCAGATCACCGCAGTTTGCAGTACCTGTTCACGCAGAGCGACCTCAACAACCGGCAGAGGAGGTGGATGGAATACATCAAGGACTACGACTTCCCTATCAAATACCATCCTGGTAAGGCGAATGTCGTAGCGGACGCTTTGAGCAGGAAGACCGCCCTCGTCAGTTTCCTAGCAGCAGAGGGTGTGTGGACCGACGTCTTCAGCAGTTTAGACGTTCAGTTTCAGCCGCTCAGCGAGAGAGTCCTGCTCGCTACCATGTCCGCATGGGAACCAGAGTTGCTGGGCAAGGTCAAGGACAGTCAGCGCAACGATCCCAAGCTTGCCCGAGTGATCGAGCAGATTGATCAGAGGCCAGAGTTCAGATTGATTGGAGGAGTGCTCTACTATCAGGACAGATTGTGCGTGCCAGACATTCAGGAGCTGAAGGACGAGATTCTTGCAGATGCACACCACAGCAGATACTCGATTCACCCCGGCAGCACCAAGATGTACCAGAACCTGAGGAGCTACTACTGGTGGAACAACATGAAGAAGGAGATAGCTCGTTATGTCTCCAGGTGTCTGACGTGCCAGCAGATCAAGGTCGAACATCAGAAGCCGCCAGGACTACTTCATCAGCTTGAGATTCCGCAGTGGAAGTGGGAGCACATCACCATGGACTTCATCGCAGGACTTCCAGCCACCAGGAGGCGCCACGACGGCATTTGGGTGATCGTGGATCGGCTGACTAAGTCAGCTCATTTCTTGCCAGTGTCGATGAGAGCAGGACTCGACGTCCTTGCTAAGCTGTACGTCGACAGGATTGTCTCGTTGCACGGAGTTCCAGCCTCGATAGTTTCAGACAGAGACCCGCGTTTCACTTCGCACTTCTGGGAGAGTCTTCAGCAGGCTTTGGGCACCAAGTTGAGCTTCAGCACAGCCTATCATCCTCAGACAGACGGCCAGACAGAGCGCACCAACCAGACACTAGAGGACATGTTGAGAGCCTGTGTCTTAGACTTCAAGGAGAACTGGGAGGATTCCTTACCATTGTGCGAGTTCGCCTACAACAACAGCTTCCATGCGAGCATCAAGATGGCACCGTACGAGGCTTTGTACGGGAGGAGATGCAAGACCCCAGTTTGCTGGGAAGAAGTTGGTGTCAGGAGCTTCCATGGTCCATCCATTGTCAGCGACACCAGCGAGAAGGTTCGGCAGATAGTTGAGAACCTGAAGGTCAGCCGCAGCAGACAGAAGAGCTATGCAGACAACCGGCGCAGACCGCTCGAGTTCGAGAAGGGAGACAGAGTTTTCCTGAAGGTTTCTCCGGCTAGAGGTACCCTGAGGTTTGGTGAGAAGGGTAAGCTAGCGCGGAGATATGTTGGACCCTTCGAGATCAGATCGAGAGTTGGAGATGTCGCTTACAAGCTTCAGCTACCGCCAGAGCTTTCAGGAGTGCATGACGTGTTCCACGTCTCCATGCTGAAGAAGTATGTGGAGGACCCGACCCACATTCTTTATCATGAGCCACTCAACATCCAGCCAGATGCATCGTACGTCGCCAGGCCAGTCGCGATCATCGACACCAAGGAGCAGGTGCTCCGGACCCGAACCATTCATTGGGTGAAGGTTCAGTGGGAGCATCACACTCCGGAGGAGGCTACGTGGGAGCTACGCGACCAGGTGGAGAAGGACTATCCGCATCTTCTACCTCAGGTATGTTCTAATCTTATTTTACATTTGGGGACAAATGTTTTTAAAAGGAGGGAATGATGTTTTTAAGGGCTATTTTATAGGCTAATTAATCTTAATTAATGTTAATTATTGATTAATTATGCTAATCTTTGCTAATCCTTACTAATCTTGGCTAATTACTATTTAATTAAGCTTATTAGGGGTTGGCTAGGAGGGTTAGTTAGATTTTCCTAAGTTGGGTAGAATAGCTTAGTTGAGTTAGAATTGCTAGTTGGGTGCTTTAGATTTAATCCTAGGCTATTATTGCTAATTAGGCCTTAGTTGAGTTAATTAATTAATTAAGTTAGGTTTAGTTTTGGTTAAGGGTGCCCTCTCTAGAAGCTTCCTCACCAAATGACTAGCCTACCCCTAACCAAAACCCTAATCCCATGAAAACTCTAAGGCCAATCTAGTCATTAACCCCCTCCCTAATCTCTATATAATCATCTCTTATCCCCATTTGCAAGAACCCTAATCCCAAGAGCAGCCCCCTTCCCAAGACAAATTCCCTTTACTGTTCATAGCAACTTCCCAACCTCCATTTCAATTCATCCTACGTTTGAACAAGGGGCAGCCATTGCTACTGTTGCTGGAAAAGTCCCTGGAGCCACTGTTGTTGCTGTCTTCTTCTCCTCCTTCATTTCTGTCACTGCCGGGTTGAATTTGTGCTGCTGCTACCACCTCTCCATCTTCACTGTTGAGCTACCATTTATGCTGAGAAAATCCCCTTGGAGCTGTAGCTGCTGATACCCCACCTTCCTTCTTCATTTCTCTATTTTCCCCTCATTTCCAGCCTCTGTGATTGTGCTGGGACTTCTCTCTGTAGCAGCTACTGCCCATCTTCTTCCTTTCATATTTCATCACCTCCAAGCCACTGATTCGCTGCTAGGAGAACCATTTCTCAGTTGTCACTACAGCTGGGATTTGTCTTGGAGCCACTGCTACATCAGCTACTGCTTCTTCTTGTTCTTCTCCTTCTTTCCTCTGCTGTGCTGAGTTCTTCTTGGACCTGCTACACCCACACTGCTGCTGTATTCCACTTCTTCATCTCAGCTGGGATTCCTTTCCAGCAGCTGCTGTTACTAGATTTCCCTCTCTCTCATTTCCCTGTTCCTGCTGGGACTATTTGGAGCTGCTGCTACACTCTGCTACAGCAGCTGGGATTTATTTTCTCTTCTTCACTGCTGGGTTGGGATTTCTCTTCACAAACCTCTCTCTATCTCAAGCTAAAAAGGCAAGTACATCATACTAATAACTTAGGATATGTGTTTGATTTCATGATTCAGTAGTTCCATTTCGTGTTTATGCTTCATTTAGTCTTAGATTTCTACATTGAGCTCTGTTTGTGTCTGTGGATGGAAAGGTCACTGATGGATGGGGGTTTTCACCCCCCATTTGGAAGATCAGTGGGCCATAAGGTGTTAATGGATGGTTTATGGAGTTATTTATTGATTAGAAGTGGTTTGGGGAAGTTTGGAAGAGATTGGAAGTAGTTTGGGTGGAAATGGAGCCAAAACAGAGTGACTGCAGAAACTGGGTTTTGTCCCAGTTTCGTGTAACCGGTTAACCGGTTGGTTAACCGGCAGTGTAGCCGGTTAACCGGGCTTTGCAGGCCGGTTAACCGGCCACACTGAAATTGCAGAAATGACAGCTCCCAGTTATTTCTTCTGCAGGAAGTGCTGCAGTGCAGCCGGTTAACCGGACTATGCAGGCCGGTTAACCGGCCACACTGAGATTTCTTGGAAAAACTGGCCCTTAGCCATTTCTTGCACAAATTTCATTTCAAATAGTCGGGTTGACCTGGTCTCGCACCGGTTGACCCGATTCACGCTATTTGTGCAGGAAGTGACTGAAAGTTGGTTCTTCAATCAAAACTCAGACTCCTTACACCCAAATGGACTTGATACTTAGGATTTTACTTTAGAAAGTGTTTAAAGCTGGATCATCAATCTTTCTAAGGTTTTCAGAGTATGCGGTCAATCACCTAGGCCTGGTTGTTTGACCGGACACGCTGTAAGCCTTTAGAAACGATATAAGTTGTCCAGGAAGCCTGATTCAGATTAGTTAGTGCACTCGGTTGATCTTCCCGGCCAGGAAATCCACCGAGCTCACAACACATCAGGTTCACCTGGAAAACCCTGATTGTTCCAGTTTTCAACACTTAGGAGATATGATCAGTTGTGGGGCCCATTGACCATCCAAATGAGCATTTGTCAGTGTCCTTAGCCCGAGTCAACGGTGTGGCTCAACCTTGACTCGCGGGGACCACTGTTTAGTGTTTTAGTTGATTATCTAAGATGATTCGACCTCTAAATGTTGTCAGATAATGCCCTTAACCCACTAAGCACCAAATACAGTATTTTACGGCATTAATGACATCGTTTAGAGATCGAATTACCGGAGATAGACCCGAACCTGAAGTGGCCCATTACCTAGGATTGGACCGTTGGATTTCCCGTTGATTCTCTGATTGAAGTTTATACTTCATTATTATTACTCTGTCATTCTTAGATCTTTAGTTTAGCTGTTTACCGTTAATTAATCATAATTGGAAGACCTGAACCTAGGGTATCTAGAGGTGACCCGATGATGTGACTTCGGAGATCATTGACCCGTGTCTGTGTCTAGGCGGGCCCTTATTGGGCCTAAGTGTGGTGATGTGAACCCTTTAGCTTGAAGAGATAGTTTCTATTGGACTGTTAAGTTATATGGATTATAATGGAACTGTTTATCAGTAGTAGATGGATTAGTTGCCTCGTTTGGACGGTTTTAGACCAGGCCATGTACTGATGGGCCTTGGTATGGATCCAACGAGTGGGCCTGGACCGTGAATGAGATCCAGAGACTGTATTGAGATGTGTAGACCTCTTAGAGATATTGTTAGGACCTTGTTCACGCAAGGCAAAGCCTAGACAGACACAGACCTTAGAGTTATTCTCGAGTCGGCATGAACATTCACTCGGTTGATTTAAGCTCAGCCTGTGGACTGATCATCCCCGGTAGGAGCTAGTTGAGTATTGTGAAGCTATCATGATGAGCTGTGTGGTTAAGACGGCAAGGTGTCATACCGTGCCGATCTGAGATGATGAGATGATGAGATGATGAGTGATATTCGGGATTAGTTATTCCCTGGTTAGATTCCCCACCGCGACTGTGTTCAGTATGGGAGGGCCGCGGCATAATATCCCGCGGTATTCCAGCTCGTGTGAATGTGCCACTTAGTTATAGTTGTGTAGATGATTTCCTCATACCGATTCCTTATGCTTTATATGCACGACTGCCTAGTTCATTTCCTTTGTTACTCATTTAAATTATGTACCTGTCTTTATTTCCTTTGATATATATATGCTATGTTAGTAGTATGCTGTATCTTGCCAGATCGTTTAGATCTGACCCATTCTATGGTGCTTAGGCCTTGATCCAGAGATTCCCGACGACGCATTAGCCCTCGTGGAGGCACCTGTAGCCGGAGAGTACGCATGGGGCCCGGCCGACACGGACGTCGAGCCGGAGGGCGGAGACGAGTATCCACATGGGTTTTGAGGGACACAGTTTATTTTGGGGTTTGAGCGGAAATTTTGTAGCAAGTTGGGTAGAACCACAAATGTATAAACTTTAAATTTACATTTAACCTTTTTAATTAGACCACTGTTCTGCTTTCCTTTAATATACATGATACCTATTGCTTCCGCTCTATTTAAATGTTATGCTTCCGCAAGTTTTAACCATTGAACCTTGTTTGGTCAAAAAGTTTTAAATTGGACCTCACTGCGGCCTACGATCTTGGAAGTTCTCGGATTTTTCCGGGAAGTAGCGCGCCAATTTCGGGTGATCGAACGAGTTTATCGGTATCCGGAATTGGGGCGTTACAAAAAGTGCATATTTAGCATTTGCAAAGTCTCAAATAGGAGACCCACATTGCCCTGTTTCTATATGTATTGGCACTTGAGGTGGTGTAAAGAATCAAGTGACAAATTTTAAAATATGTGAATTTCTTTGTCATTGGATTGGGTTTGGGGGAGGAGATGAAAAAGGAAGAAGATGAGGAAACATGCGTGCTCTGGGTCGACGTCGATCCTCACTTGTTATACCGAGGGTCATTGTCGACTTTCATCAAAATAGTATATTTTCATGTGTGCAATCTATGCAAACACACTTGCCTAGGTGATGGTTTACTGGCATAAAGTGTGGGTTTGCACCCAGATTTTATGGTCAATACCCGCCCCAAATTTACCCACTGCACACATTTTGGGGTTATGCATGCACCTGAATGAATAGCCTTGTCAACTAGAATACCACAGGGATACCCTCGTCATAAAATAAAATCTAATGTGAACACAAGCTTTTGTTAGAATGAAGTTTTGCAATGAGACAATAAAGAAATAATATTTGTTTTGTGCAATGTGAAGTTTATGGACACCAACAAAAGGGATTCTAACTATCACTCATAGGAAATGGTTCTGTATAGTGCCAAAGAAAAATAATTGAAAATTGTACTACTTCCTTATAAAAAAAAATAGTATCACAAACGTTAGAAAAACGAGAAACACAAAAATTAAACACTTTTCTACCTACAAGGATCCTCATTGTTGTATAACGTATCCTATAAATTAAGGCAATGGCGATGAATCTATCAAGCATGTCAAAATGAGCACATTTGGTAACATGTAATGTAAGGAATCCCCAAATCTAAAGATTCCTTACTACCCTTAGAACAAGAATTTCTCGTGAAGTTTGTATGATTGAGAATTTCACATTGATTTTGGCGCATATTGTATATAGCTTAAATTTCTTTTTTTTTTTGGTGATGTAAATCTATAAAAAAAAATTAAAAATTTTCAAATCTTATGGGGGAGTTCCAATAAAAAAGCCCGCCAAAATAGGGAATTATATCGGTTCAAGTATTTGAAGATTTACAATTTGTGAAACGGGGTTTTTGTAATTTTATGAAAGTAACAATCTTTACCAACCAAGACTACCATAAATTTCCCTTTTTCCTTTTGTAAAGTGGGGATTTTCAAATCTGAAGGAAGTTTGAATCGAAAAATCCCTCCAAAACAAGGATGTGCCAGATGGGTTTTTTTTGACAATTTTATGAAAATTGAAAATATTTTCCAAATAAGAGTACAAGACCATGAATTTCTTTCATTGGAATGACTGGCACCAAGCGTGTGACGTGTCCATCCCTATTCCCTACCAAAATGGTGTCTTGCGTCTTTTCACTGCATTGAAAATGGAGCTCCATCTGTCGCCGAAACGGTGTGTTTACTTCTCATTTATTTATATCCTTCTGTAGCGACACCTGTGTCTACTTAAATAGTGCAGTTTAAATTTTAAGTTTTAAGTCGAATCCCACCCAACCCATCCTCACCAAGAGTAGTACAGTAGGCTTAGTTAAAGTTTTACACCGAAAGACTATACATTACATACTGCATTAGTTCACTAGGACTACTGGAGAGTTTATTCAACTTCCTTTTAGTCTTAAAAGAATTAGTTCAGCCAAAAAAAGTTAAAAATCCTAGGACATATAAAAAAAAAACCCACCCCATCCACAGAGGTTTATCATTCACCACAGCACCAACCCATGAGAGACCCCAAAGTTGTCTCCTAGCCACAGCCGTGACACCCAAATGATGAGACAGACTAGCAACGGCCAACATTAAATGAGAAATGTCCACCACTATAATCATTGCAATCCAAATCCAATGTGGTCCATTCAAGTGGGGCCCACAGTCAAATGGCCCATCCGGACATTTGATCATGGTCTTCGGATCCTCTCTCAAAGCTATTACAACGATAGGCCCACATAACCGTTCAGGATGAATCACATACCCTCCACAAATCTCGATTCAAATGGAGCAAGTCTTACCATTTTATTGAGCATCATGATGGAAATGTAGTTAACACCACGTTTTCGCCTTCTAGTTCTACGTCAACACCCAATCACATTTGCAGTTCTAGTGGGAATCACTCCTTTTGAATTGAAATTTGAGGACGAAATTCATTATAAAGGGCCTGCCTCAATTATCCCTTTGTGGGCCCTAGATTTGAGTTCCAGGCGAGTAGAGGATCCAAACTCTTAATCATGGGGCATTATGTCCAACGAAAAACTGCATTTAGATGACGCCACAGTGGCACTGGGGCTAAAGTTAGATAACTTTCTAAATTCCACAACATCCAATATTCTATTTCCCTAGGGTCTGTTTGGGCACCTTACTTGTAGAGTCAAGTAAGGTGAAACCCCATTCTCAAGAAAAAAATTTCCACCAAAAGCACTTTACATTAAATTTCCCACCATACTTTTTTCAAAAAAGTAAAAAAAGTAACCTCATTTACTCACTAAAAGACAAAAAATCTCCCACTTTCTAAAAAAAAAGTCAACTAAAAACAACTAAAAACAAAATACCATCATTATCCACTTATATTTTATTATTTCTTCAAAATAACCTTTACTCCACTCAACTCTACAAGTAAAGCCCCCAAACAAGCCCTCTAGAGTCTGCTAGAAGAAAGCAAATTATGGCAATGTTTTTTATTATATGAAGGAATGCACTCATTTGGTCCCCTTTTCAAAAGATAAAGACCCTAGAACCATGAAGCATAGATGCCAACATGGTCAGACAAACTAGTGTACCTGAATTATGGTCCTAAGTCCCACACTTGCATGGATTCTAGTTGTGAATTGGCATCCATTGAACAATGTCAGGGGCCCATTTTGATCTTTCAAAGTCGGTTGATCTGTCCCTGATTTTAATTGCCTGGTAAATCTGGTTACTTTTGTTTGGGTGCATAAAAAAAAAAAAAAAAAAAAAAAAAAAAAAAAAAAAAAAAACCTATACAAAACTGTGCCTAATTGGAGCTCTCAAATTATTCAAATAGAGTAAAGATCATTTACACATAAATTGACTAACTTGCACTGGGTTTATGAGGAACTTAGATTTTGTTACGGGCGACAATGGGTCGGGTTTAAATAAAGAATGTCAGTTTATTAGATTGCTTGTGAGTTTAGTTGCCTGTGGGCACCTTGGGTCTCAAAAAATAACCGATGTTTTTTCGTTTTTAAAAAAATATTTTTGACATTCAGTGAAATAATACATAGTAAAAACCTTTACTCGTAATTTCTTCTAGGGTTTTAACAAAATTAAATAAAATCACAGAACAAATCTAATGCATTTTAGATTAGGAATAAACGCATAAAAACTCAATTTGTGATGGCTTCCAACTTATTATATGTTTTGAGAGATACTTCTGGATTTAGACTGATTTCTGAAACTGTGCTTGCAAATAGAATGATCAAATACTCCCATGGAGTAATTACCATAGCCATTGCCTTGCTAGCAAAAAAAAAAAAAAGAAAACCCTAGCCATTGCCTACATGCGCAAATTTAGTGACAAAATTGGTCTTCTCTCTTTGGTTTCTACCAACTAATTAGTAGCCTAAAATTCCGGTGTTATTGTAAATAAAAGGGCTTTTTTATTGATAGGCCACCTTATATTTGGGCCTATTTGGGAAAAACCTGCCTTCTGACTATATATTATTAAACCCTTATCTTTCTAAGAAATGTTAGAAAATCACCCAAATCCTTATGTAACGTCTTTTTTTCTTCTTATTTTTTACTGAATTTTTTTGTTGACGACAGTGTTCGGATTCTTTGAGAATCAACTATTTTCCCGGACATGTGAAGGTCTTGCCTCTCTCATGCATGGGGTAAGTTAGGCTTTTTCCTAGGCAAGTGACCCCAAGTAGAGAGTGTGAGTTCGAAACCGCCACCGCTGGTTCCTAAGCCGTGGTCTTAGCCACCTGCAATATTCAACAAGCATCTTGCAAGTTTATTGAGGAAAAACCCAGAACACCCTTGAGAACTTATTGAAATCAATAAGGTCATATTTCACTAAGAGGAGTAGTGAGACCTACTTAAATGCATGCTAATCATGACATGCTAGTATGACGAAAAGGTCTCATTGTGGATAAGGCTTTGCATAACGATCATATCAATTAGATAATCGTAATCAATTGATTTAGGAGTCTTAAATTTAACTTTCCTATTGTTTTTAATGAAATTCAGATTAGTATTAAATTACGGTGAGTGCAACTTACTAGGAGTTTAACGAGTGTGAGGGAGTTGGATTTGTCAAAAAGGCATACAATATTGTGGAAAAGAAGTCACTTATAATGCAATCCAGGAGAGATTAATCTTAGCAAAACGTAACTATGTTTGAAATAATTCCATGCACATATCATGGGCCAAAAAACTCAATCCAAAATCTACCAATTGTAAGCTGGGATTGTGTTAAGTCTAATTTGGCCCAATCCATAAGCACTTTCCCCTTTTATTTTATAGAAATGTTTGTAGATAGGTCTATTGAACAAAATAGGAATAGTTTTTTTTTTTTTTTTATACTTGTAACATCATCATATTTTGGTTTTAAAAAATTAAAATTATAATCTCTATGTGTTGATATGTGTGCATGAAATAAGCTATCAATCAATATTACTTATTGGTACCATTAGGCAATGCTCCTTTTTTTTCCTTCAAGATATAAAGTGAAATATGTGGGGAAGTATATCCAAGGATCATAAGTTATACTTTACCCGTGCTTGATTGGGCACAATAAGTGGGAATAAAGTAAAGTCCCAACCGTTCAAAAAAGTTTTACTTTTATTTTACTAGCCACAAAAAAAAAAAAAAATACTCCATGAAACAAAAGTGAATTAGTTACTTTCATTTGTTGACCTATCTCACTTTAAATTACTTAACCTCATGAAAACAAATATAGTTTTGCTTTATCACAAAGTGTATTTTTTCATTACACAATTATTATTATTTTTCACTAATTTGACATTTATCTTACATTACTTACTCTAAAAATTATTCAAATACATATGTAAAAATAATATACTATTAGCAGTATACACTTTTGTCATGATAAAATTGCAAGGATGTTTTAGACTTTTTCTTAACAAAGGACACCATAATCTGGTCGAATCCTATGATGAAAAAATAGTTTGTTGGGTTATCTATAAGCTTTTTATGAAGAAAATATGGAATTTGTAGTACTTAATGAAAAAATAGGTGGGACACATAAATTTGAGTCTAAACCAAGGCTGTGCAAAGTGTCCCTTTTGATATTCAAATTATCTTAGTTTTCATTTTTAATTTTTGGCTTAAACTTTTAATTCGGAAAGTGCATTTGCATTTCAAGTAAAATCAAAGCCATTCAAAGACACTTGTTTCACACTATTTACCCTTGAAGGATTCAAATTCAAAATTGCACAAAGCACTAATATAAGAGTTTACAACAGTTAGAAACTGTAAGTGCCTAAAAATTACGGACTTGGTTAGGAGAGGATTAGGCTCTCAATTTGATTATTTGGGAAAAGACCAACCTCCTGAAACCTGAAAGGGAAAGCAAAGATAAAGGTCAGAGCCCCTCGCTGTAGGCAGCCGAAGGCACTCCGATGTCTAAGTTAGTGCTATCACTGAACATGAGAGGAGTGAGTGGAGGAGAAGAGAGAGTATATGCCTGTGCATTCGTTCATCCTCCCTCTCTCTATGTGAGTATGTGTACCTTTTTATATAGAGGTTGAGAGTTGACGCTTCGTCACTTGGGCCAAAGGAGGAAGGCCCATCTGGTTGTCCCGTCTCATCGGGGGTCATGGCGCCGACCCCGTACTGTCTGATGTTGACGGCGTCTATCCCATCTTGTCAGAGATTGCGAATCCTGCCTTATTATGGATGTGACCACTAGATGAGGACGACCTCTAGTCTTATCCTACCGTACGTAACGTAGGTGGAGGTAGCTGCCAAACGAGACTAGGGTCCCATCTCGGCTGACCGAGGCCAGACTGTGGGTGGTGTTGAGGTCGGGAATGAAGGAGTGGTCTGGCAATGTTGCTGAGACTGATCGGGCCAGGTTGAGATGAGTAGATGGTACCATTACCGAAGCTAACTTAAGCTCGGTACTAGTTGGCGGTATTGCCGAGCTGGAGATGTATAGGCCGAGATCAAGACGATCCGAACTGATACTGCTACCGAGATCAACATAATCACTGCCATTAGAGAACTCCCCACACAATTGCCCCTAACTCCTGAGCTCGGAGTTCCCCAACTCTGAGGTCGGGAGCTAAGTATTGAGGGGATTCGCTAAGAGTAGAATTTGAAGCTCATGATGAACTCCATCTTGGTGTCTGTAGTCGACGTTTGATCAATATCATGATGTTGCCTCATTTGCCCGAGATAGTAAATAGCACGTCTGAATTGCTGAAGAAGATGAACTGACAGTGCCACGTGTCATAGCTTAATTGGCTGTGCAATCGCTACGATGAGATGTGCGCAGTACTCGATGTGACGCTTCGCACGCGTCGTTTTTTGAAATCTGGAACGGTGCCTCTATCTTTATAAATAGGGACGCGTATTCCTTCCTTCTCCATTTTTGCTGTTCTGAGAAAGAAAAAAGAGATTTAGCAAAGAGGATCTTCGTGCCGCCGGTGAGATTGTTGTTCTGCTTTTAGAGATTGTTTTCGCTGGGACCGCGCCTGTAAGTATCCCTTCTGCATCTCTATTTGTTTTTGCTCTGGGGCTTCTGGTTTTCCATTCCCTGCTTTGTCTAGGGTTTCTATACCTCTCTATCTCTGTCCATCTTTTTTAGATTTTAGGATGAGAATCTATAGGTGTATGTTAGACACCCATGCGGCCTTGGATGAGTTCAAGGCTAGATATGGGATACCAGACAATGTTTTGGTTAGGCTTGACGACCCAAACGATGTCTGTGAGGGTCGTTCCTTCTATGACGGCTGGATGTCGTTTCCCTTGGTCTCCGTGATCGAGGGTGGGGTCAGATTCCCCTTGCACCCTCTTTTCAGGATTTGCCTTAGTAAGTGGTAGTTGTGCCCCTACCAACTCACGCCCAATGGTTTCAAGATCATTATGGGTACTGCCGAGCTCAATAGGATCCTCGGTATTGACCTCGGTGTCCATGACATCGAGGATACTTATGACCTTTGTAAGTCCGCTGCAGACGACAACGCATATTATCTTCGAGTAAAAGCGAAACGGGATCCTTTCGTCCATGCCTTAGAAGATTCGAACAAATACGCCGGAAATGATTGATTGTTCGTCTCGGGCAATTGGGAGATTGGGGAGGATGAAACTGAGCCAGGAAAGTTATACAAGGTCCCTCGTCGCTTAGGGACTCCACCGATTAATCACCGATACCTTCTGAGTTATATATATATTTTCTTTCTATACATGCCGAATTGACATTCTTTTGCACTATGAAGACGTCCGCGAGAGGAAGCGGGAGGCGCACCGAGCAGGGTGGAAGAGGAACGGTGCCTGGCTCGAGGAAGTGAGGCTCTACCGAGGCCACAAAGGACGAGCTGCTTTCGCTTTGCTCGACAAGGAGCCAAGGTACCAATCCTTCATCAAGAGGAGGGCCGAGCCGGAACTAGCCTCAACAAGCTCAGAGCATTAAGAGGCTTCGGGTGCGGGTGGTTTTGCCTCTCCTTCGGCTAATCTCCAACGAGTTGTCGAAGAGTACAACTCCCCTATTTCGGAGGAAGGTAGAGAGGAGATATCGCCGCGCCGTCAACCTACTATCAAGGATTTGAGCGCGCTGGTGTTCGGGGGCCGATCTCCGGTGTTTGCTGTTGCGAAGGCTCCATCGCTACCTGTAAGCTTGGAAGGTCGGCAACGTATTGCCAAAGCTGCAGAAGAGGAGGGTATTCGAGCTGAGAAGAGGGCCAGGACCGAGGCTTCAGTTGAGGGTGTCCCTAGTATTCCCGGGGTATCACCTCCTAGGCCTGTGCCATGGAGACCAAGTCTTCAGATCGGTCTCGAGAGGCCCGTCACAGTAGAGGACTAGGTAGCCGGAAATCCTCTTGTTATGGCGGCCCTTGCTAGTGCATGTGCCCTGCCCAAGGATATGGCTAGGCACAGGGATGCTGATGACATGTCACTGATGATGGCGTTAATGCAAGCGGCTCTTTTGGTGCGCTTTTTAAGTCTCTCACAAACTTGATCCCGGTCATAGTTTCTCATAATGTTTTATCCTTTTGTAGCAAGTGCAAAGGTCTCATGTACAGCTGGAAAGAGTTCGGCAAAACGGTGCTAGGAGAGCGGAGGTGGAGGCACAGAGGAAGACTCTTGAGGCTGCACTGGAGGAGAGTGGCAAGAGGGCAGCTGAGCAAGAACAACTAATTCGAAGTCTCAAGGCCAAGGTGGAAGCCGCGAAGGCCGAAACCGAAGAGCATAAAAAGTTGATGGCCGAGCAGAAGGAAGAAGTCGAGGCCAAGTTCGAGGCTGAGACTAAGGCAACTTATGACGAGGGAGTGGCCGAGGCGACAACCCTATACGAGGCGCATGTCATGGCCATACGAGACAAAGTATGGGAGCTTAGTTGGCTGGCGTCACTGGATAAAGTGGGCGTCCCTGAGGACAATCCAGCTTATAGAAACTCGGCCAAGTTCTTGAGCTCGGATCCAGAATCAAGTCCTGCCCCTATTTTGACCAAAGCGCCTCCTGTGGCGACTGAGGTTCCTCCGGCTGATGATGCCGATGCAGATGCTGTTGCTTGAATTTATGACGTACTTTTGTTTTATTTTCATTTGGAAAAATTGTAATGGAAAGCAAATTTGTAATCTAATTTATTATGAATACAATGAAATTCTTTTGCATTCAAATTGTGTGATGCTCTCCTTTGGACATCTTCTCCTTGCATCTGACTTCGGTTTTATAACCGAGCCCTATTCATGCCCAAAAGTCCAAGTATTTGAATTTGGTTCTTCAACCAGAATAAGGATTTGTTTCCATAACTCAAGAAATTAGTGTAGGGGCACCAAGTTCGTCCGCAGTATAGCTTAGTTCATTAACCGAGCTCAAAGGGATCAAATTGAATGGACCCCTTTCACCTGCAGTAGTAGAAGGTTTAATAGGGTGATAAGAGTACCTGGTTCTGTGACTGAAGTGCAACCGAAGTAAACGCCAAATTCTTTAGCTGGATGCTATACAGTTGGTTCCAAAACCAAAGTATGAAAGCTGTGGAGTCTTGTGACTCGACGTTTTGCTGAGCTGGTACCGCTACCGAGCTGAGGAGAGGTGCCTAGCTGGTACTGAGGGGAGGACCGAGCTCAGGTGTTGGGTTAAGATACCGAGCTGGGGTGGTCGTGGTATTGCGAAGACGTCTATTCTGGGATTAGTGCCGAGATGAGTCATGCAGGGGTGCCGAGATGGTACTCTTACCGGGGTTGGCGCGATCCTGGCAAGTCCACCGAGTTCTATAACTTGGTGTTCGTTGGAGCTTTGTAAGCCGAGGTTGGTGTTGTCACCGAAGCCACAGCTGGAGCTGACCTGATCGAAGGTGTCCAAGCGAAGAAAATTGTCGGGAACGCTCCAGTAAAAGATCAGACTGTTTCCAAGTTCCATGACAGCGACACTTTGTAGTTCTGTAACCGAGATGTAGCCTCTTCCATGCTGGTGCTGTCACCGAGCTGAGACTGTAGCCGAGTTCTATAACCGCGGCACTTTGTGCAGCCGGTTCTGTAACCGAGCTGAAGATGGTTGGTCCTGTGACTAAACCGAGTCAGCTGGTTCCATAATCGAGCTGCATGCCGAGTTCCATAACTTGGCGATTTAAATGGCTGGTTCCATAACGGAGCCGAAGGAGGCTGATCCCGTGACTGAGCCCAGGCAACTGGTTCCATAACCGAGCTGAAGATGGTTGGTCATGTGACCGAACTGAGACAGCTGGTTCCATAACTGAGCTACACGTCGAGTTCCATAACTTGGCGATTTAAATTAGGGCTGAACAAAACCGGACCGCAGACCGGACCGGACCGGACTTGTGGTCTTTACAACACAAATCCGGTCCGGACGACAGCACAAATCCGGTCTGGTCCAGACCTTTTAAAAACCGGTATGGACCGGACCGGACCGGATTAATAATAAATATATTTTTTTAATACAAAACTTTAAGTATATAAAATTCCTAAGTCAAATACCCTAGTGAAATCAAAGATCTGGCTTCTTACATCTGGAAAAAGAGGTAGGAAATGGGCTGAAAATGAAAAATAAAAATAAAAACTTAGGGAAAAAAAAAAACAAATGAAACCGGTTCGGACCACTTAAGTGGTCCAGACCGGACTGTTTTGGACCGGACTGGAAATCCGGTCCGACGGGAAATCCAGTCCGACCGGATTCCGGTCCAAAAACCAGACCGGAAATCCGGTTGTGCAGCCCTAATTTAAATGGCTGGTTCCATAACCGAGCCGAAGGAGGCCGGTCCCGTGACCGAGCCTAGGCAGCTGGTTCCATAGCCGAGCTGGAGATGGTTGGTCCTGTGACTAAACCGAGGTGTAGTTGGTGCTATCACCGAGGCCACTGTTGGGGCTGTCAACTGGAGGAGCTGAGATATGGCTAGTGCTGTCATCGAGGCCGAAGCTGAAGCTGGGTTGTGTTTCTATCTGAGTCTTGGCTGGTGATGTCGCCAAGGCCACTACCGGAGTTATCGCGATTGGAACTGTCCGGACTATGTATGGCGATGTCACCGAGTCGAACACTGAGGATGAAGACAGCATGGCAAGTCAAGGAACTGCTTCCAGGACTGTCATTTCTTTTCTAGGGGAGGGGTCCCGCCAGAAATTGAAGCTCTGGTGCGCTCGAGCTTCGCTTGGTTCCCTTTGGCGACCAATGCTTTCACCGTAATTAGGGGGAACCGGATGAAGTCCCTTTGAAGCTTGCGGTCTGGCTGCGGGGCTTGCTTGAAGGATGGCGAGGACCTGGCTGCTGCTGAAACTTTTGCTCCGCGGGGGAGTCTCCAGCGGGGCAACACTCTGCTGGGGGTGCTCCAGTGGAGGAGCGGTTTGCTGGGGAGGTGCTGTCACCCCCTTTGTTGATGAATTCGTCTGAGTTACAGGTCATCCCGCGCCTTGACACATCAGACTTTCCCTGGATCTCGTTCGACAGGGAGTCGTTGATGATAGTGGCGGGGTTTTTCAGGTTGTTTGCCGCTGCTAGAGGCATTGCTTTTTTATTGTATTTCTCCACAGACAGCACCAGTTGTAAGTGCCTAAAAATTACGGACTTGGTTAGGAGAGGATTAGGCTCTTAATTTGATTATTTGGGAAAATATCAACATTTTGAAAAATGAAAGGTAAAGCAAAGATAAATGTCAGAGCCCTTGGCTGTAGGCAGCTGAAGGCACTCCGATGCTTGAGTTAGTGCTATCACTGAACATGGGAGGAGTGAGTGGAGGAGAAGAGAGAGTATACGCCTGTGCATTCGTTCATCCTCCCTCTCTCTATGTGAGTATGTGTACATTTTTATATAGAGGTTGAGAGTTGACGCTTCGTCACTTTGGCCAAAGGGGGAAGGCCCATCTGGCTGTTCGGTCTTATCGGGGGTCATGGCGCTGACCCCATACTGTTTGATATTTACGGCGTCTGTCCCATCTTGTCAGAGATTGCGGATCTCGACTTATTATGGATGTGATGCACTAGATGAGTACGACCTCTAGTCTTATCCTACCGTACGTAACGTAGGTGGAGGTAGCTGCCAAACGGGACTAAGGTCCCATCTCGGTTGACCGAGGCCGGACTGCGGGTGGTTCTCAGGTCGGGAATGAATGAGCGGTCTGGCACTGTTGTCGAGACTGATCGGGACAGGACTGAGACGAGTAGCTGGTACCATTACCGAAGCTAACTCAAGCTCGGTACTGGCAGGCGATATTGTCGAGTTGGAGATGTATAGGCCGAGATCAAGACGATCCAAACTGATACTGCTACTGTGATCAGCATAATCACTGCCATTAGAGAACCCCCCACATAGAAACCTCATTAGAAACCTAAGGTGTCCAAATGACAATATATTGTGCAAATTTATTGCAGTAAATTCTACTAATTGAACGGTTTTGAACGCCTCAAATTATATTCAATCTTGATCAAAGGGTGTATGTGCGAATTGGGGTGAAACTACATTGGGGCTCGGGGTAGCCATGGCTCCCCAAAAATTTGGAAAAAAAAAAAAAACTCTTAGGTATTGAAGAATTTCACATTTATTACATTGGTCCTCCAAGAAAATTGAAAATGTTGTAAAAATTTGAATATTTATTTTAGCAGTTACCCTTACATAGTGGTCCTCTAGACAAATGTTTTTGATTCTGCCCCTGGGTGTGAAGGAGATACTTTTGATCACAGGGGGACCTCATGCATGAAAAACGGGAGGCACCCCCCAAATAAAATGCCGTTCCACAAAGTTTACCAATATTAAAAAGGCCTCTTTTGTTTCCATTTGCACGTGTAAATCCAAGGCATTGATCAAATGACAAGCATCCATCAATGCAAGACAACTTTTGCGCTGCGCCCATCAACTGTACTGGTCAATGCAGCTGGTGACATGTTCTGATCACCAGGCCACCTACTTGTACGGTGGATGTGAGTGAGAGTAGATACAGGTGTCATCAAAAAATTAGCTCCTTTTATCAAGGCCTCTGCAACACTATCTGGCAGCCCACTATAGGCCAAACTGCTAGCTCATTTCTTATTCGTATGTTTGACAGCAATTAATGCTTTGAGGGACTTGCATTTGTAAAAATTTATTCACACATACCACCTGCAGGATGGATAAGTACTAAAAATAGCTGTTAGCTTTTGTTTGTGGTTAGAGATGATGGCATGTCCCAATGAAGTAAATTTGACGACTCCACTTGACATTTCTCCTTTCCCCATGTCATGTATTTTTCTCTTTGTGATTCAGATCCACCTATATCACAATAAGTAACTTACCAAGCTCTCAAGGGCAAGTACTTATTTAGGGTATGTTTTGGGTGTTTTTTTTTACCGGAATATATGACTGGAATTTAAAAGGTTGAGTTTTTTTTTTAACATGACGTGATATCTTATTCCATGTCATTTGAAATGTGGTATTTCTTTTATTAGAATTTCAAATTTCAACCATTCAAAAATCCTTTTGGAATATTGGAATTTCACTCTGTATACCATTTGTTGAAATTTCAAATCCTTTATCTAAAAGAGGAATTTGGAACTCCACCTAAGGGGGCAACTTTTGGAGAATTTGAAATTATCTCAGACATGAATTCTTGGAATTTTGATAAAGAAACGAGCGATTAACTTTAGCAGGATGCCATTTTAGTTTTCATGTAAGAGACCCACCTATGATGGATCCAATTTCAACAAAGCAGATGTTATGTAGAATAATTAGATTTAGCCTAGTTGTGCACTTTTATATTTTTTTACCACAATAAATCTCCATGATAGTTTTATAGTGGAAAGTGATTATTCTAATGTGATTTCTAGGGTGTCTAAGCCGAAGGTAAATTCCTAAAAATCTTATTTCATCTTCAATAAAATCCGTGCCTTATCTTCTTGCATTATCTTCTTGCATGAGTGTGCCTTTCTTCATGAGCCAAAGATTGGCCACCCATAGGGCAAATCTTCTCTCTTGCCAAATAGGGGTTGAGATGACAACTCCTTGGGAGGATATTGGTATGTAATTGAGGTTTGCATGGAGTCCATCTCTCTTGTACTTTTGCAATTCTTTTTCTGTATCTTTCAATTTCTTTGTATTTTTTTTAATCTTTTGTTACTGTTTCAAAAAAAAAAAAGAAAAAAAAACCCTCCTATGATATATAGCCACTCACCATCGAGGTTTTTAAAATTAACCTCAAGAATCATTTGAAATAATTGATATTATTGACATATCCTAACTATCTACTTCTATATCACTTGATTTTCCTGCTTTTAGGTGGTCCTCCTATATTAAGTTAGGGGATTTCTTCTAAGCTCCTCCCCATCAAAATTAAATTTCAAGAGAGTTTTGAGTGCCGTGTAAAGCAAAACAAATAGATGAGTTCCAAAATACTGCACAAATGAACATTGGGGATGTCTTAGTGCACATGTCAATGTGGGTGCCTTTAATTTAGATGGATTTCAATTCTTTGACCGGTCCCGCTGCCTCTTTGGCTGTGGATCATGACTCAGGGTTCCACGTTCAAGAGAGAAATGATCTCCTTTTATAGACAATGACTTATGATTCATTCCAATTAGAGCGATGCGCACCACTTTTATAGCCTATAACCTATAACCTATTTTGAGTCCTATGGCTGATTTGGTTTGTCCTTTTTGTCTCCAAATCAAACCTGGCCCCACTGACCTTAGATGTTCAAAATATTTATTTATTTGATGCTGGATCTATATCTGGGGGAGGATTGTAAATTTGTCGGTCCGGTTCCATAGGTATATGGTGGCCCAGAATTGGAACCGTTAAGAAGAAAGTGGAAACAAATCCGGATCCAGAACCGGTTTCTTGACTCCTGAACCGAAACCAAAACCATAAATGGGACGGGTACGGATCCAGGTCCGGGTCTAGATAGAGAGAATGATATTAAAAAAAAATGGTTTTGAAGAGAAATTCTCGAAATTTTACGTAGTACGTCAGGTCTCAGGTCCACGGGTTCAAATCAAAGTGGAACCGAATCCAAATTCATTTATTTATTGAGGCCTAAATAAGGATCTAGACCCAATTTTTATCCAATCGGAACCTCCTAATAATTGGAGAATTAGGAATCCTTTTACATCCCTAATCTCGAGACGTTCCATGTCCAGTAAAAGAAAACTGATCTGGGTCACCCTTGTTTCCACTTGGACATGACTTGTTTTACTTCATGCATATTTGACTTTGATGGTGCTGGTTGCAAGAAAATGGAATGTAGTGGAGTAAATGAGCAGCTAGGCTCATTTAATTGAGGTGGCTTTAACCTAGAAGTTGTTGATAGGTTACATAAGGTGGACTGAGGTGTGTAATGGCCCACTTGAGATGTCAGATGAAGTTGATTGCTGATGCTGATTGATGACCCTCTGCACCAACTGGACATTTAGAGAAGACCACAGTGCATTGGGATTCAGCTCTACTTTTGTAGGATGAACGATCGTATCCGGATCTGAAATGAATCATCCAAATCAAATTAGGCAGTGATTGATTTGGTTTGCGTACAGAAAGTGAGGCTAATACTAGCACTGGGGGGATTTTCTCCAACTGTAGCCTTTGCACTAGTAAAACACCAGATCTTTTTCGATAGACGCCTCCAATAATAGGGTCCTGCTTTGGTAGATGATGGATATTGAAAATCCTACACTATTGTGGTGTGGAGTTATTGCATGTGAAACTTCTGCTATAAGTATATTGGATCATATGGGCTCCAAAATAAACTTTTTTTTTAATAAGACCCAAAATTAGGGTTGCATATGGGTATCCGATTCTCCAATTCCCCGAAAGTTCCGACTAGCAAAAAACTGGGTTTAGAACTTATTTTAGGTTACGATTTGTAAACGGGTTCGGGTCCGAAACCCAATTTAGGTTCTGATTGATAAGTGGGTTCGGTTCCGGGTCCATATAGGTTACGACTCATGGTCCCGAGACCCGGCATATGAGCCTTTGATGTTACAAATTGTACCTCAAAATCAACTTTTTCATGAAATTTTTATGTATAATATTACATGTAGTAGACTTGATGCACTGTTATAAGTTGAATGATATGCTTATTCTAAGAAAAATAAAGAATAAAGAGAAATTAGAATTGATTTTAGAACTAAATTCCAATCCTCAAAGTGGATCCGGTTCCGGAACTAGATCCTGATTTTCCTATCGAAACCGGGTTTGGAACCAAAAAAATAGGTTTTGAGTCAAAACTGAATCCTGAATCGAAACCGTTATTTATAAACGAGTCCCGGCCTGGGTCTACTATGTTTCCGATTCGGAACTATCCCGTTTGCAGCCCTACCTGAAATAGACCATTTAAACATAGAAAGGGCGCTTCTAAAACAACAATTGAGTTCTCTGTATATGAAGCAAGATTTGTAGGTTTTTTTTTTTTTGTAAAATAAGATTTGTAATCTTAAAATGTATCTTTCATTAACACATCGCCACCCTATTTAGGATACAGATGCTCACGTTTTGGAATATACAATGATAAGGGGCAGACCCAGGAATTCTTCCTTGGTAGGATCACATTTAAAAAAATGCATGTGATTTTTAAAATATATAGTTTTTTTTTTTTTTTTTTTTTGAAACTTTTCGGGGACCATATGTAACAAAATTCTAAAATCTCCTAGGGTTTTCATAAATTTTGGAGGGCCAAGGTCCCAGCCAGCCCATGATCCGCCAGTGACAATGATCCAGATTTAGATGCAATAAACTTCTTGATAATTTATTTAGCTCTTCTTGGCTCAAATGGGGTTAAGTTCTTTGTCCACAGCTTCATCCAAGTTATTGGTATGAAATTGCTGTGAATTGGCCAAATTGTGGCTTGATCCACATGATCTATATAGAATGTATACATGCTCAAGGGGTTCAGCGGTTCCATGTATACATGTACTCTACCTAATAAAATTGTTTTAGTAAACTATCCAGATCTATTGGCCCAAGGGTCATCCCTGGTGCGCCATGCTCGCCTTCTGCTTGAGTACACTTAAGTCCATGTTTTGCTAATGTCAAGTGTCAATCCGTGGCACTTTGGGCGCGATGATTAAAAAAGATTTGGAAGACACTTGAGACTCGAATGTGTCTTTTCAAATATCTCTAATTTTATATCTTTTCAAAAACATTTGTGACATTTGAATGAGATGTGCCTCTTGGGTCCTTTGAGTGGATGTGACCCAATTTTGAGGATGCCTTTCAACTCTATTTATTTAGGCCCAATGTGTGTTTTGAATATGAATAGAATGCATTATTTTCAAAAGCATGTTGGATAAGAGCATTTTTTTCTCTTTTATTTTTACTCTGATTTTAAGGGCAACTCCATATTTTTTATTTTAGTATGCAGACTTCGAATCAGAGCTCGGCATTGTATTATGGAGATAGTTTTTCATCAAAACCACATGCATGTGGGAAATTGCTGTCCTTAAGAAAGCATCTTAATATTAGTCTGGCTTGCCCATTTTTCATTTGCTTTCTTAGTCAATTTCTCACATTCACTTTTATTCACTAATTATTTATTTAAATTGTTTATTTGATTTTCCGATTACACATCCTTTGTAAGTAATTTCCCCAATAGATAAAGACACTTGTGACCACTTTGGCTATCTCACATTTTCTATTTAAGAATTAGTTTAACTGGGTAGAACACGATATATTTTTCTTAATACAAGATGCATTAAGCTTAAATTGATTTATAATGCACACAAAAAAAATAAAAATAAAAAAAATCAATGGAGGTCTAGTAACATGACACTTGGACATTATTTATTTATTTTTATGATCCAACTTTGGTGATATTCCAACTACTTGATTTAACAAATGTGGGAACAGCCATTATTTTTTTTAAATTCAAAACCATGGATTTCACACACACTGCCTTTTATAGATATCGATTTATGCACCTCAATCCCTGCCTTCCCTTGATTGGTGGTGACCAAAATGACACAATATTTAAGGCTACGACAAATCTTTTCAAACTCATGAATTCCTTTTCCTATAAACCACATCCCACAACTTTTTATTGGGATAATATTTATTGGGCACTGGTTTATTGACATAAGGCATGTGTTTGCTTCCCACATCATGTGTTCCACGCTCTCCCAGATTTAAATGATATAGAAACTCTCAAAAAATATATTAGATTGTAAGATTAATAGAGTGTCTAAAGCCCAATTCTATGAAAAAAAAATATTCACACATCATTTTTGTGAACTATGGGAGGCAATGGTTGGTCTGAATTGGCACATGGGCTTATTTCATATATAGGACATTGGGCATAGGCTCAACTCGAACCTGACCTATTTATGAATAGAGTTGTGTTGACCTGAACCCAGAATTCTTAGGTCAGGTTGTGGGTCGAAAACGTTGAGCTTCTTGTGGTCGAACTTGGGTTGGTTTGGTGGGCTTGATAATGCACGTTAGTTGAATTAAACCTGGTCTGTATGTTAATCAGGTTAGACATGTCCTGTTTGGATCAGAAAAAAACTAACCTGAAGGTCGGCCCAGGAAATTTTCTCCCCTTTGTACAGTGGCAGATGTGCTGAAAATGAATTTTACTGCGAGTACAACCCATCTACATGAACCTAGTTCTAATTCACAATCAATTTGGATAATTTGGCAGCATGGATGATGGATCATTTCATATTTTGTTCCTTGGGCAAAGAGATGGCCACGTGTTCGGGCTAAATAGTTGGGCCCAACTCTAAAATCTGGGCCAATTTTAGACCAGGAAAAAACTTATGAGGTCAAGCACTGCCAGACTGACTCATATTTGGTTATTCTGGTTTCAATTAGGATCATTTAAGACCAGGAAAACTATGAGGTCGAGCCCTGCCCGACTGACTTATTTTTGGTTATTATGGGTTCAAATCGGGTTGAGGTCTAAGATCCACATCAAGACCCAAGCAGATTTTAATGTGGCCATATGCATCATGTATATGGGTTGTAAACTTCTTACACCTAGGTCTCAGTTTGACCTTCATCATCAATTTGAATCTGTCTATTTTGGGCCTTGAACGTAGGACCTGAGTCCTGACCTATCCGGTTTAGACTTGGACCAAGATACAGTCTTGACTTGGGTCCTGTCTTGCATAAATTCTCTTAATAGAAAATCTAATATAAACTTGGGCTAATAAAAAACTTCTAGATGGGACTTTGTCCAACCATTAAATGGGCCGTACCTCGGCCCGATGTATTTCATACAGAGGGGTTGTATATATTTTAAAAATGGGCCTGGACTGGGCACAGCTATGGATCCAAGATAAATTGAGGGGTTCGGATGTCACAACTGACAATGCAGATCCCTGAAGGGAGTTCTCTGCTGTCAGCACTATAAATCCACAACCAGTCCAACCTCTAAAATACAAACCACTCAAATCAGGGATGGATCCTTGACATAAGTCAAACTTCACTCTTAATCAGAATTGGGTTGGTTGTCAGAATGATTCCTTGTAAAACACACGATCAAAATAGTGAATTGGTGAAGACCATCAGAATTGATCATGTTAATAAAGCCATCCATATTGGGAGCAATCATTCTAATGATGGCTCAACTTCACGTGCGTGGGGCTCTCATTTCCACTTGCGTGGACTTCTCTTCCCATGTGTGCGGGCTCTCATTTTCATGGTGTGAGCTTCCTTTTCAGACATGCGTAGGCTCTCTTAGTCTCTGATTGATTGAGAGAGAGGAAAATTAGTTCATTCTTTTTTATTTTTACAAAAAAAATGTGTCAACACTGAATAATGCAGAATTCTCTTGGGGCTCAAATACCACCTTTATTAGAGTTGGTTTTTGAGCCTTTGATTTTAGAGATGGCCCCACCCATTGAGAGAGAGAGAGAGAGAGAGAGAGAGAGAGAGAGAGAGAGAGAGAGAGAGAGAGAGAGAGAGAGAGAGAGAGAGTAAAACGACTGTTCGACAGGTCTGTCCAATCCAAATATGCATAATGCAAGCATACAATTATGTGTACAGATGTATTCTCTAACTAAACTGATGTCCCAGTTAGAGAGAGAGAGAGAGAGAGTAAAACGACTGTTCAACAGGTCTGTCCAATCCATATATGCATAATGCAAGCATACAATTATGTGTACAGATGTATTCTCTAACTAAACTGATGTCCCAGTTAACTAAACACCTTCTCGTTTAATAATTGCTGCACATGGGAACACGCTGGAGTCCCTTTTGTAAGTTAATGGACGATGAATGTAGTTCTAGCTTTTCAGCTGGTTATGGACAACTTTTGTGGAGACATACAAGAAATGAAAGCAACCTTTTTAGACATGGTAGGCTGGCCAATACCCCCACAAGAAAGAATCAACTACATGACTAAGATACAGGGTTTGGCACCCTA
The DNA here is from genome assembly GCA_038049695.1 of Cinnamomum chago. NCBI lineage: Eukaryota > Viridiplantae > Streptophyta > Magnoliopsida > Laurales > Lauraceae > Cinnamomum > Cinnamomum chago. Next base: position 12,545,394 of record CP142456.1, read on the forward strand.
CTTTGCTTGGTCTAGACATGATTTTGCACATGGATCCAAGTGGGTTCTCCTCAACTGCATCATTCCCATTACTTCCTCTTTATCTTATTAACTAAAAGTTCCTCAAAGGAAAAGATACATAATATCAATATATCTTTCACAAGGGAGGTACCTCACACGAATTTTTCTTTTTTCCTTTTTATTGGTAACAACTGATTTTATTATTTCTACCTAAAAAAAATTTAATTTTATTAACAGCAAAGAGCTGCAAGAGGAAACATGAACACCAATTTAACGGACTAGAGAGTAATGAGATAATAAAGATATATTGAAAACGGCGAAAAATACATTATATCCACCTCTTGTTTGGCCAAAGAGTATCTAAAAGCATTTTTCAAACAATTGATATGCTTATTTAATTTCACATGGATATAGAAGTCCATGATTTGTTCTCATTAAATTGAAACTGAAATCTCTACAAGAGGAAATCACGTCCAAAAGAGGAGTTCATTGAATCATCATCCAATATTAACTTGACATGAAAAGAGAGTCAGGAAAAGTTTGGACTTCTGCCTCATTGGATTTCAAAATATCGAAATGTTGAGAGAACATATATAGCCAAAACAACCCCTTCACTCTTTCCAAGGACTCCCAATATACCGGCTCATGATACCTGACACACACAAAAAAAAAAAAAAAAAATCCAATTTGGACAGTTGTTCAATCTATTCACAATGTTGGGTTGCACTTAGAAAATGTGATTTAAGAAATCATGAAATCTTGAGCAAGGGTTGGAATGATTTTATTGGGATGTTTTTCCCCCATTCCCTAACGTCAAATCCACAATTAGACATTCCATCACCTATTTCAAGGGATATCATAGTGGTTGTCCAAAATTCTGGCAAAAAAGTTTGTCCAGGTAGACTTTTTAATTTCTAAATGATTAGCATGCAGCAAGCAATCCCATGAGGAGCAAAATTTTTTTTACTCGCAATAGGAACTTCGCGATAGAGAATATTTTATATTAAGAAGGTTGACAATTATAGTTGTTTGGTAATGTTTTACATTTGGATTAGGTTGGCTTTTATTTTAGAAGTGAGGACACCTGTATCTATTGAGTTTGATGTTTGGACCTAAAATTTATCGTGCCAAGGCTCACCTACTTTTATGATGATTTCCTAGGGAAGTGTTTGGAGGAAAACTAGAAATATAAGTTTTTTTGACCACCACCTATAGGAATTTATTTATTGAAGAATCACTGAAAACTTATCCCATTTGTGTGGAAGACCGGCCACACCAAACATATGTTTTATTGTAGTGCGGAATTTAATTTCCGAAATCCTCACTTTTTCTGCACAAAATCGGCAACAAAAATGTGCCCTAAATATAAGGGAAAAAAAGGTGAAAATTACATCTCATTACATTACGGGGAAATCTCAATATAAAGCCAAAGTTTTTGGCAGTTTTCAAAATAGGACAAACAAACTTGGGTTTTCATATTAACAGTACTAAAGTCTTCCAATGGGATTTCAATTAAGGACATCCAATAAAAATCCCTTGTCGCTAGTGACATCTATCCTCATGATATTTTCGGAATGTGTCCGACCGACCAAAATGCATGCCCTTGAGGGCTTTTTCAAAACAAATCCCTAATCAATATTTGCAAATTTTAAAAGCTTATCAGCCTATTAGGGGAATGAATGATAACACACCACCATCTTACAAGCTTCTTAAAAATTAAAATTTGTTGTGAACAAAGTAAATCATCCAGTGAGTGATGCATGTGCTATCACCATGCATCTACATAAAATATTATCTAGCTCCAGATTAAAGAAAGCATGTTCTCTTTTTTTTTTTGGTAAATAAGGAAGTATGATAATGGAACCTGCACCAGTAGCATAGACTGAGGAGGTCATGTAAGCAAGGGACCGAGGGTAACAGTCATCATTAGCTGTTTTTTTTCTTTAGTTTGTTTGGCTAAAATTCATAATAGGTTAAGTATTGTTGATGAAACATGATTCCTTAATCTGTTCTGGAAATACCTTTAAAAAGTAACCAAATGGTTATTTCTCCCGGCAACTAACCACAAACTGAGAGCTGATATTTTGGATTTTATGATATCCATTCCTAAAATCTGGATGCCTTAGGGGTCATTTGTTTGCACTCAATTATATATGTAAATGATTCATACGGGGTAGCCTTGCTGTCGCTATTGATCTCCATTGAAGGGGGAGAGGGAAGAAGAAGATGGGGAAGATGGAGAGAATGGAATGACTGGGGGGCTAGGGATTTGCTTTGAAAAAGCTCCTAAAGGAAATTTTGGGCATTTTCTGAAAATGGGAGAGATGTTACCCGCACTACACCAAAAATCGGAAATTGGAACGGAAAAGCGTTCCTAATCCTTCCGTTCCTAATCCGTTAAAGTGTTCCAATTTCCGTTCCAATTTGGTACCAACCGTTCCTAATCCAAATTGGAACGGAAATTGGAACACTTTAACGGATTAGGAACGGAAGGATTAGGAACGCTTTTCCGTTCTAATTTCCGATTTTTGGTGTAGTGGCAGTTAGTGATTTTAACCGGATGTCTTTAATTGAAATCTCATTGGAAAACTTAGGCCTTATTATGAGAACCCGAGTTTTGTTTGTCCTGTTCAATTCCCAAAACCTTAGGCCCTGTTTCAAAATCTATATACGATTGATAATTAAAAATCTATATAGTATCAATGAGATAAATAACAGAACTAGCTACTTGTATCATGAATTTTAACAAATATATTTTTAAAATCAAAGTTTACTTAGATTATCATAATATTCCAATTTAACTAAATAATCTCAACCTTCTTAATGTTAAATATTTTCAAGCAATAACAACTCATGATACATCACCAAGTCATGCATCGAATGAGGAAAGCTTCTTTTGTCCTTGGTGTTTGATAAATTGCATGAAGTGTTGCATGAGTACCTATGACAACCCAAAAACATGCATTCCATTAAAAGCTACCCAAGGATAGAAACTCTCCTCATCAAGTCAAGATCTGTGTACACCCTGAAAAATCTCTAAAATCTAAAGAGCTCTAATTTCTAATTATCATTAAGCATGGAGCACTAGACATGAAAAACCAGCTATAAGTTACACTTTTTTTTGATGATAGACTGTACCCTTAGTTCAAGGTTGTAAGTCTATTACTTTAGCATCTATGACCAATAGTCTCCATCATGCCAAAGTTTATAGCCAGAAATGAAATAAATAAGGCATCGGTGCATCGTTACAAAATAAGACTAATAAATACCAGTCAATTGTTGTTCACATGTTTAGGACAAGTTGAGACCTAATTGTTTAGATTCAAGAGAGAGTCTGTACACACGCGAAAAGACAGCTTGCACAAGCGGAAGGAAAGCTCACACAAGTGGAAAGAGGTGGTGTATCATGGTTTAAACTTTGAACAGCCAAGTGAGGAATGCCGTCACTTACCATACTGGTAAGTGGCCGTTTTCTGTTTACTCCGATAAGTGGCCGTTCTTTGTTTACTGCTGGAAATGTGAACTTCTCTATTTAAAAAACCCAAAGAACTCAAGAATTGTGTCTAGCGACTAGTTATAAACAAATCAAAAGATGATCCCTTGCAGGTATCTTTCTCTGGATACACAAATAATTTGTGAATTTTTTTGGCAGAAAGCAGATGAGGGTTTTGAAAACCAATAAAAGTCAGAGAAGAAGAAAGAAATGGTGGGCTGTTATCTCAATTAATAAAGAACATTAAAGACCTCGTCGGCAGGAACAATGGTGGAACCAGGGGGCCACTATGTAAAATAAAATCTTTCAAGGGTACCCAATCTGAAAAAAAAGAGCATAAATTTCCCTTTAACATTTGGGAGTTCCAGCTCCAGGCTAGGAATGAAGAGGTAATGTCTAGCCTAATAAACAAAGTTTACATAGGATATAGATTAAGATTAAAAAAAATGAGATCTTAGAGTGCACTTCTCTCACCTTCTAATCATTTGATGCATATATTTTTGAGGTTGACAGCTCTGTTGATTCCCTAAAATGATTGAGGATGTCAATGTATATTTTGCCAACCCTCCTTGAGCCCATCTAGGCCACATGGAGTGCAAACTACAAATTATTATGTTCTCCACCCTCAAGTGAGGGTGGCAATGGGTTGGGTTAGATCGGGTTGAGCACCATGCATGGGTCATCTGCATTTGCTTAATTCTGAACCTAACACATTTATTAATCAAGTTGAAAATTGCAATTAAAATTAAATTGGGAGCTTGAAAGGTCAAACCGAACCCTTATAATTAACAGGTTCGTTTGAGTTTAGGATCTTAGGTAAATGAAGCACCCACGTATAATCGATGGATTCGAACTTGACCCGTTTATCAATCAAATACCATAAGTTAGAAATGCCAACCTGAAAATAAGAAGGATAAACCTAGCCAAAAATTACCGAGTCAATTGGGTTCTGAGTTTGGCCGTATTACATCCAAGTGGGGCCAATCATATCAATGGTTTAAATTTTGTAAACCCAAAGATATTTCAGTGGGGCCCATTGTAACGCCCCAATTCCGGATACCGATAAACTCGTTCGATCACCCGAAATTGGCGCGCTACTTCCCGGGAAGTCCGAGAACTTCCAAGATCGTAGGCCGCAGTGAGGTCCGATTAAAAACTTTTTGACCAAATAATGTTCAATGGTTAAAACTTGCGGAAGCATAACATTTGAAAAGAGCGGAAGCAATGGTATCATATATAATAAAGAAAAGCAGAACAGTGGTCTAATTAAAATAAGTCAATGTAAATTTAAAGTTAATACATTTGATCTTTCTACCCTTCTCACAACAAGTTTCGCTCAAAACCCGAATAACAAAGTCACTCAATAACCCTGTATAAACTCGTCTCCGCCCTCTGGCTCGACATCCGTGTCGGCCGGGCCCCACGCATACTCTCCGGCTACCGGTGCCTCCACGAGGGCTAATGCGTCGTCGGGAATCTCTGGATCAAGGCCTAAGCACCATAGAATGGGTCAGATCTAAACGATCTGGCAAGATACAGCATACTACTAACATAGCATATATATATCAAAGGAAATAAAGACAGGTACATAATTTAAATGAGTAACAAAGGAAATGAACTAGGCAGTCGTGCATATAAAGCATAAGGAATCGGTATGAGGAAATCATCTACACAACTATAACTAAGTGGCACATTCACACGAGCTGGAATACCGCGGGATATTATGCCGCGGCCCTCCCATACTGAACACAGTCGCGGTGGGGAATCTAACCAGGGAATAACTAATCCCGAATATCACTCATCATCTCAGATCGGCACGGTATGACACCTTGCCGTCTTAACCACACAGCTCATCATGATAGCTTCACAATACTCAACTAGCTCCTACCGGGGATGATCAGTCCACAGGCTGAGCTTAAATCAACCGAGTGAATGTTCATGCCGACTCGAGAATAACTCTAAGGTCTGTGTCTGTCTAGGCTTTGCCTTGCGTGAACAAGGTCCTAACAATATCTCTAAGAGGTCTATACATCTCAATACAGTCTCTGGATCTCATTCACGGTCCAGGCCCACTCGTTGGATCCATACCAAGGCCCATCAGTACATGGCCTGGTCTAAACTATCCATACGAGGCAACCAGTCCACTTATAATGATAAACCATTCCATTTCGATCCATAATACTCAAACAGTCCAATAGAAACTACCTCTTCAACTAAAGGGTTCACATCACCACACCTAGGCCCAGTAAGGGCCCGCCTAGACACAGACACGGGTCAATGATCTCCGAAATCACATCATCGGGTCACCTCTAGATACCCTAGGTTCAGGTCTTCCATTTATGTTTAATTAATAGTAAACAGCTATTCTAAGATCTAAGAAAGACAGAGTAAAATATCATTGAAGTATAAACTTCAATCAGAGAATCAACGGGAAAAGCAACGGTCCAATCCTAGGTAAATGGGCCACTTTAGGTTCGGGTCTATCTCCGGTAATTCGATCTCTAAATGATGTCATTAATGCCGTAAAATAATGTATTTGGTGCTTAGTTAGTTAAGGGCATCGTTGACAACTCTTAGAGGTCGAATCATCTTAGATTATCAACCAAAACACTAAACAGTGGTCCTCGCGAGCCAAGGTTGAGCCACACCGTTGACTCGGGCTTAGGACACTGATAAATACTCATTTGGATGGTCAATGGGCCCCACAACTGATCACATCTACTAAATGTTGAAAACTGGATAATCAAGGTTATCCAGGTGAACCTGACGGGTTGTGAGCTCGGTTGATTTCCTGGCCTGGAAGATCAACCGAGTGCACTGGCTAATCTAAATCAGGCTTCCTGGACAACTCAATTCATTTCTATAAGCTTACAGCGTATCCGGTCAAACAACCTGGCCTGGATGATTGATCGCATACTCTGAACACCTTAGAAAGATTTGATGATCCAGCTTTAAACATTATCTAAAGTAAATCTTAAGTATCAAGTCCATTTGGGTGTAAGGAGTCTGTGTTTTGATTGAAGAACCAACTTTCAGTCACTTCCTGCACAAACAGCGTGAATCGGGTCAACCGGTGCGAGACCAGGTCAACCCGACTATTTGAAATGAAATTTGTGCAAGAAATGGCTAAGGGCCAGTTTTCCAAGAAATCTCAGTGTGGCCGGTTAACCGGCCTGCATAGTCCGGTTAACCGGCTGCACTGCAGCACTTCCTGCAGAAGAAATAACTGGGAGCTGTCATTTCTGCAATTTCAGTGTGGCCGGTTAACCGGCCTGCAAAGCCCGGTTAACCGGCTACACTGCCGGTTAACCAACCGGTTAACCGGTTACACGAAACTGGGACAAAACCCAGTTTCTGCAGTCACTCTGTTTTGGCTCCATTTCCACCCAAACTACTTCCAATCTCTTCCAATCCCAACCAAAACTTCTCCAAACAATAAACCAACTCATTAACCATCCATTAAACTACCTTATGGCCCACTGATCTTCTAAATGGGGGGTGAAAACCCCCATCCATCAATGACCTTTCCATCAAAATACAAAAACAGAGCTCAAGCATAACTAAACTCAACTGAACATAATATGAACTGAAACTGAAGGGAATCACAGAGATAAACATACATCCTAAGTTAGTAGTTTGGGGTACTTGCCTTTTGTAATTAGAGAGAGGGTTGTGGAGAGAATGATAGCTTAGAAATGAAGATCCAGACCCAAATCCAGCTGAACAGAGGAGAGGAGAAGATAACCCAGCTACTGTGGGTGTAGTAGCAGCTCCAAAACGAGTTCCCAGCACTACTGAAATGGTCCCAGTCCTAGGGAGGAGAAGAGATATGGCAGCTGCAGTAGTAACATGAAGAAGGAAGAAGAAGGATACAGCTGTAGCTTCAAGTAGAAATTCCAGCTACAGCAATCAGTCCAGCAGAGACAGGGAAGTGAGGGAAATGGAGAGGAAGAAGATGAGTAGCTGCTAGTGGAGTTTCCAGCAGAAATCAGTCCAGCAGAGAAGAAACAGTTGCAGCACAGCCCAGGGGAAAATTTCAGCAGAGTAACAGTAGGGAAGTGGAGAGAAGGAGATGGTCCAGCAGTGGTTCAGCAAGAGAATGAGGAGATGAGAAGGTGGCTGCAGCTTCTCAATAAAAATCCCAGCAGAGAGAGGTGGTTCCAGCAGTTACAGAAGATGGAAGAAGAAGAAGATAGCTGTAGCACTACCACTGGAAGATGTCCCAGCAACAGAGTCTCAATGGGATTTCTTGCTCAACGTGGGAGAGGGAATGAGGGAGTGGAGAAGAGGAATGAAGGAGGACAGTTGGGCTGGGGAAGTTATCTTGGGATGGGGGCTGAAGGGCTTCTTGGGATGGGGGCTGGGATTAGGGTTTAGGGTTTATTGCAATGGGATTAAGAGATGTTATATAGCTCTTAGGTGAGGTGATTAGTTACTAGTTTAGCCCTAGGGTTTAGGGTTTGTCTTTGAGATTAGGGTTTGGGTTTAGGGGTAGTTGGGTCATTTGGCTAGGAACATTCTAGAAAGTGAGGGCACCTTTAGCTAACCCAACCTAATCACTTAATTAATCTAACTAAGAGCCTAATTAACACCAAAAGCCTAGGTCTAACTCTTAAACCCAATTGATTAGAAATTAACCCAAACTAACCTAGTCTAACTAAAAACTTAGGAGAATCTAACTAGTCAATCTAATTAGCCCCAAATTAGCCCAAACAAATAAGTAATTAACCAAGATTAACAACGATTAGCAATAATTAGTAGTAATTAGCAAAGATTAGTGAAGATTAGCGAAGATTAACATAATTAAGCAATCATTAAGATAAATTAAGATTAATTAGCCTATAAAATAGCCCTTAGAGGGCCCACCAAGGGTGGGACCTCACATCATTCCCACCTTTTAAAAACATTTGTCCCCAAATGTAAAACAAGATTAGAACATACCTGAGGTAGAAGATGCGGATAGTCCTTCTCCACCTGGTCGCGTAGCTCCCACGTAGCCTCCTCCGGAGTGTGATGCTCCCACTGAACCTTCACCCAATGAATGGTTCGGGTCCGGAGCACCTGCTCCTTGGTGTCGATGACTGCGACTGGCTTGGCGACGTACGACGCATCTGGCTGGATGTCGAGTGGCTCGTGATAAAGAATGTGGGTCGGGTCCTCCACATACTTCTTCAGCATGGAGACGTGGAACACGTCATGCACTCCCGAAAGCTCTGGCGGTAGCTGAAGCTTGTAAGCAACATCTCCAACTCTCGATCTGATCTCGAAGGGTCCAACATATCTCCTTGCTAACTTACCCTTCTCACCAAACCTCAGGGTACCTCTAGCTGGAGAAACCTTCAGGAAAACTCTGTCTCCCTTCTCGAACTCGAGAGGTCTGCGTCGATTGTCCGCATAGCTCTTCTGTCTGCTGCGGCTGACCTTCAGGTTCTCAACTATCTGCCGAACCTTCTCGCTGGTGTCGCTGACAATGGATGGACCATGGAAGCTCCTGACACCAACTTCTTCCCAGCAAACTGGGGTCTTGCATCTCCTCCCGTACAAAGCCTCGTACGGTGCCATCTTGATGCTCGCATGGAAGCTGTTGTTGTAGGCGAACTCACAAAGTGGCAAGGAATCCTCCCAGTTCTCCTTGAAGTCCAAGACACAGGCCCTCAACATGTCCTCTAGTGTCTGGTTGGTGCGCTCTGTCTGGCCGTCTGTCTGTGGATGATAGGCTGTGCTGAAGCTCAACTTGGTACCCAAAGCCTGCTGAAGGCTCTCCCAGAAGTGCGAAGTGAATCGCGGGTCTCTGTCTGAAACTATCGAGGCTGGAACTCCGTGCAACGAGACAATCCTGTCGACGTACAGCTTAGCAAGGACGTCGAGTCCTGCTCTCATCGACACTGGCAAGAAATGAGCTGACTTAGTCAGCCGATCCACGATCACCCAAATGCCGTCGTGGCGCCTCCTGGTGGCTGGAAGTCCTGCGATGAAGTCCATGGTGATGTGCTCCCACTTCCATTGCGGGATCTCAAGCTGATGAAGAAGTCCTGGCGGCTTCTGGTGTTCGACCTTGATCTGCTGACACGTCAAACACCTGGAGACATAGCGAGCTATCTCCTTCTTCATGTTGTTCCACCAATAGTAGCTCCTCAGGTTCTGGTACATCTTGGTGCTGCCGGGGTGAATCGAGTATCTGCTGTGGTGTGCATCTGCAAGAATCTCGTCCTTCAGCTCCTGAATGTCTGGCACGCACAAACGGTCCTGATAGTAGAGCACTCCTCCAATCAGTCTGAACTCTGGCCTCTGGTCAATCTGCTCGATCACTCTGACAAGCTTCGGATCGTTGCGCTGGCTGTCCTTGACCTTGCCCAGCAACTCTGGTTCCCACGCTGACATGGTGGCAAGCAAAACTCTCTCGCTGAGCGGCTGAAACTGAACGTCTAAGCTGCTGAAGACGTCGGTCCACACACCCTCTGCTGCTAGGAAACTGACGAGGGCGGTCTTCCTGCTCAAAGCGTCCGCTACGACATTCGCCTTACCCGGATGGTATTTGATAGGGAAGTCGTAGTCCTTGATGTACTCCATCCACCTCCTCTGACGGTTGTTGAGGTCGCTCTGCGTGAACAGGTACTGCAAACTGCGATGATCTGAGTGCACTTCGAACTTCTCGCCGTAGAGGTAGTGTCGCCACAACTTCAAGGCAAAAACAACTGCTGCAAGCTCCAAGTCGTGAGTGGCGTACTTCTTCTCGTGCTCCTTCAACTGGCGCGATCCATAGGCAATAACCTTGCCCTCCTGCATCAAAACACATCCAAGACCGGTCCCTGAAGCGTCGGTGAAGACAACGAAACCACCACTGCCGGAAGGTAGGGACAAAATCGGCGCCGTCGTCAATCTCTCCTTCAGCTCTTGAAAGCTGCTCTCACAAGCATCGGACCAAACGAACGGCACATCCTTCCGTGTCAGCTTGGTCAACGGTGCTGAGATCGTGGAGAAACTCTTGACGAATCTGCGGTAGTAGCCTGCTAATCCGAGGAAGCTCCTGATCTCTGTGGCGTTCTTCGGTCTGGCCCAGTTCGTCACTGCCTCTATCTTCGCTGGGTCCACTGCTAGTCCATCCTTGGAGATGATGTGTCCAAGGAAGACTACCTGCTCCAACCAAAACTCGCACTTGCTGAGCTTCGCGTACAACTGGTTGTCGCGCAACAACTGCAAAGACGTCCTCAAATGCTGCTCGTGCTCCTCTCTGGTCTTAGAATAGACCAGAACATCGTCGATGAAGACCACTGTGAAGCTGTCGAGGTGCGGAGCGAAGATCTTGTTCATCAGGGACATGAACACTGCTGGTGCATTTGTTAACCCGAACGGCATCACAAGAAACTCATAATGGCTATAACGGGATCGGAACGCTGTCTTCTGCACATCCTGATCTCTGACTCGCAGCTGATGGTATCCCGATCTCAAGTCTATCTTCGAAAAGAACTGCGCACCCTGAAGCTGGTCGAAAAGCTCGTCGATCCGGGGAAGAGGATACTTGTTCTTTACTGTTGCCTGGTTCAGCTGCCGGTAGTCGATGCACATCCTCATCGATCCATCCTTCTTCTTCACGAAGAGAACTGGTGCGCCCCATGGCGACACGCTCGGCCTGATGAAGCCTTTCTCAAGCAATTCCTCCAGCTGAGTCTTCAACTCACGCAACTCAGCAGGAGCCATACGATAAGGAGCTCTGGAAATCGGTGCTGTGCCTGGTGCAAGCTCGATGGTGAAGTCGATCTCTCGAATAGGCGGCAATCCCGGGATCTCGTCGGGAAACACATCTGGAAACTCGCAAACAACTGGAATCTCCTCGACTCTCTTAGACTCCTTGTCCTCTGAGACAAAAGCGATGTAGCCCTCGCAACCTGATTTCATCAGTCTCTCGGCCTTGAGTGCCGAAATCAGCCGGGTGCTAGGTGATCTCCTCTCACCCACAAACTCGATCGTGTCGTCTGAACCTTCGACGGAGAGTCTGACTGTCTTCCGAAAACAATCCATCACTGCTCGGTATCTGGCCAACCAGTCCATCCCCAAAATGACGTCGAAGTCATGCATGGGTAGCACGATCAGATCTGCAAGCAAAATGCACTCCCCGATCTGCACTCGGCATCTGGGGTGGTAAGTCTGACACATCACACTCCTGCCCATCGGAGTGGACACAACTAAGGTGCAGGGCATAGCCTCACCTACTCCACCAAGAATCAAAGCAAAAGCAGACGACACAAACGAATGTGTCGCGCCTGGATCTAACAACACTCTAGCAGGGTGATCACAAACAGAAAGGGTACCTTCAACGACGTTGCCTGCTGCCTCTGCCTCCTCATGAGTCAGCGCGAAAGCTCGCCCCACAGCCTGGGGTCTCTGCTGATGATGCTGGCCCTGATGTCTCTGAGGTCGTCCTCTCTGGAAGCCCTGTCCTCTAGCCTGCGGGGGTCCACGTGCCTGCTGCTGTTGGGCACGGTACTGCTGCTGCTGCGGAGGAAGTGCCTGACGGGCGGGCTGAGCCGCTGGAGCTGGGGCTACCGGAGGTGCGGGAGGTGCCGGAAGTCGCATCATCTGAGGCTGACCTCCACGGAGCGGGCAATACCGGGAGATATGCCCTGGCTCTCCGCAATCATAGCATGCTCGAGGTCCACGCGGTGGCTGCTGCTGTGGGCGATGCTGAAACGGCCCTGCTGGCCTCTGCCTCTGAAAAGGCGGCTGCTGGCGAAGGGGCAAGGGCTGCTGCCTGATCGGGGTGATCCGGAGTCTCTTCTGCTGTCGGATGGACTCAAGGCGCTGGAGATGCTCCTCAGCCCAAAAGGCTCTCCTCAAGGCCTCCTCAAACGTGGGCAGCTCGATGCAGGTCATCGCTATCTGGATCTCCTCACTGAGGCCGTCGACGAATCGACGAACTCTCTCTGCCTCTGATGTAAGCAGCACCTCTGCAAACCGGGATAGCTGAGTAAACCGGACCTCATACTGGGAGACAGTCATGCTGCCCTGGACGAGAGTCTGGAACTCCCGGAGCTTACGCTCTCTCACATGAGTCGGGATAAACTTCCGGAGGAAGTCAGTCTTGAAGGCGGTCCATGCCACCTCATCCCCGATCTCCTCGTAGGGCCTCTGAGTGACTCTCCACCAGTCCTCGGCGACTCCTCTGAACATGTATGCTGCCAGCTGAACCCTCTGTCGCCCAGTACACTCGAAGACTCTGAAAATCTTCTCCATGCGCACTATCCAGTCGTCAGCTACGAGTGGATCCTCTGCTCCGGTGAACTCAGGTGGTCCTCTCTTGAGGAACTTCTCAAAGATAAGGTTCGGGTCTGCCCCCCGAACCGGCACATCCCCGGGGGCTGGCGGAGCCACCTTATCAATAACATCCAGGACCTGCGCCTGAAACTGCGCAAAATCCTCTGTCTGCCTCTGGTGAGCTGCGGTCTGGGCCTCCTGAGAAGCAAGGAAAGCCTGGAGAAATCTCTCGAAACGGCGCTCATGGGCGGTCATCTCGTCGATAGCTATCGTCTCTCGTGGTGCACCGCCTCCAGACATCTGTCATGAAGAAGAACTTGTGTCAGTTAAGTCCAAGACCTAAGACTACACTGATTTTACCCAATCCATCGTCCTTACACGTATCCCATCGCTCGAATCCTCACTACGTCCTATGGTTTCTAGTGTATTTTATTTCCTAGAGACCAGCTCGCTCTGATACCATAAAATGTAACGCCCCAATTCCGGATACCGATAAACTCGTTCGATCACCCGAAATTGGCGCGCTACTTCCCGGGAAGTCCGAGAACTTCCAAGATCGTAGGCCGCAGTGAGGTCCGATTAAAAACTTTTTGACCAAATAATGTTCAATGGTTAAAACTTGCGGAAGCATAACATTTGAAAAGAGCGGAAGCAATGGTATCATATATAATAAAGAAAAGCAGAACAGTGGTCTAATTAAAATAAGTCAATGTAAATTTAAAGTTAATACATTTGATCTTTCTACCCTTCTCACAACAAGTTTCGCTCAAAACCCGAATAACAAAGTCACTCAATAACCCTGTATAAACTCGTCTCCGCCCTCCGGCTCGACATCCGTGTCGGCCGGGCCCCACGCATACTCTCCGGCTACCGGTGCCTCCACGAGGGCTAATGCGTCGTCGGGAATCTCTGGATCAAGGCCTAAGCACCATAGAATGGGTCAGATCTAAACGATCTGGCAAGATACAGCATACTACTAACATAGCATATATATATCAAAGGAAATAAAGACAGGTACATAATTTAAATGAGTAACAAAGGAAATGAACTAGGCAGTCGTGCATATAAAGCATAAGGAATCGGTATGAGGAAATCATCTACACAACTATAACTAAGTGGCACATTCACACGAGCTGGAATACCGCGGGATATTATGCCGCGGCCCTCCCATACTGAACACAGTCGCGGTGGGGAATCTAACCAGGGAATAACTAATCCCGAATATCACTCATCATCTCAGATCGGCACGGTATGACACCTTGCCGTCTTAACCACACAGCTCATCATGATAGCTTCACAATACTCAACTAGCTCCTACCGGGGATGATCAGTCCACAGGCTGAGCTTAAATCAACCGAGTGAATGTTCATGCCGACTCGAGAATAACTCTAAGGTCTGTGTCTGTCTAGGCTTTGCCTTGCGTGAACAAGGTCCTAACAATATCTCTAAGAGGTCTATACATCTCAATACAGTCTCTGGATCTCATTCACGGTCCAGGCCCACTCGTTGGATCCATACCAAGGCCCATCAGTACATGGCCTGGTCTAAACTATCCATACGAGGCAACCAGTCCACTTATAATGATAAACCATTCCATTTCGATCCATAATACTCAAACAGTCCAATAGAAACTACCTCTTCAACTAAAGGGTTCACATCACCACACCTAGGCCCAGTAAGGGCCCGCCTAGACACAGACACGGGTCAATGATCTCCGAAATCACATCATCGGGTCACCTCTAGATACCCTAGGTTCAGGTCTTCCATTTATGTTTAATTAATAGTAAACAGCTATTCTAAGATCTAAGAAAGACAGAGTAAAATATCATTGAAGTATAAACTTCAATCAGAGAATCAACGGGAAAAGCAACGGTCCAATCCTAGGTAAATGGGCCACTTTAGGTTCGGGTCTATCTCCGGTAATTCGATCTCTAAATGATGTCATTAATGCCGTAAAATAATGTATTTGGTGCTTAGTTAGTTAAGGGCATCGTTGACAACTCTTAGAGGTCGAATCATCTTAGATTATCAACCAAAACACTAAACAGTGGTCCTCGCGAGCCAAGGTTGAGCCACACCGTTGACTCGGGCTTAGGACACTGATAAATACTCATTTGGATGGTCAATGGGCCCCACAACTGATCACATCTACTAAATGTTGAAAACTGGATAATCAAGGTTATCCAGGTGAACCTGACGGGTTGTGAGCTCGGTTGATTTCCTGGCCTGGAAGATCAACCGAGTGCACTGGCTAATCTAAATCAGGCTTCCTGGACAACTCAATTCATTTCTATAGGCTTACAGCGTATCCGGTCAAACAACCTGGCCTGGATGATTGATCGCATACTCTGAACACCTTAGAAAGATTTGATGATCCAGCTTTAAACATTATCTAAAGTAAATCTTAAGTATCAAGTCCATTTGGGTGTAAGGAGTCTGTGTTTTGATTGAAGAACCAACTTTCAGTCACTTCCTGCACAAACAGCGTGAATCGGGTCAACCGGTGCGAGACCAGGTCAACCCGACTATTTGAAATGAAATTTGTGCAAGAAATGGCTAAGGGCCAGTTTTCCAAGAAATCTCAGTGTGGCCGGTTAACCGGCCTGCATAGTCCGGTTAACCGGCTGCACTGCAGCACTTCCTGCAGAAGAAATAACTGGGAGCTGTCATTTCTGCAATTTCAGTGTGGCCGGTTAACCGGCCTGCAAAGCCCGGTTAACCGGCTACACTGCCGGTTAACCAACCGGTTAACCGGTTACACGAAACTGGGACAAAACCCAGTTTCTGCAGTCACTCTGTTTTGGCTCCATTTCCACCCAAACTACTTCCAATCTCTTCCAATCCCAACCAAAACTTCTCCAAACAATAAACCAACTCATTAACCATCCATTAAACTACCTTATGGCCCACTGATCTTCCAAATGGGGGGTGAAAACCCCCATCCATCAGTGACCTTTCCATCAAAATACAAAAACAGAGCTCAAGCATAACTAAACTCAACTGAACATAATATGAACTGAAACTGAAGGGAATCACAGAGATAAACATACATCCTAAGTTAGTAGTTTGGGGTACTTGCCTTTTGTAATTAGAGAGAGGGTTGTGGAGAGAATGATAGCTTAGAAATGAAGATCCAGACCCAAATCCAGCTGAACAGAGGAGAGGAGAAGATAACCCAGCTACTGTGGGTGTAGTAGCAGCTCCAAAACGAGTTCCCAGCACTACTGAAATGGTCCCAGTCCTAGGGAGGAGAAGAGATATGGCAGCTGCAGTAGTAACATGAAGAAGGAAGAAGAAGGATACAGCTGTAGCTTCAAGTAGAAATTCCAGCTACAGCAATCAGTCCAGCAGAGACAGGGAAGTGAGGGAAATGGAGAGGAAGAAGATGAGTAGCTGCTAGTGGAGTTTCCAGCAGAAATCAGTCCAGCAGAGAAGAAACAGTTGCAGCACAGCCCAGGGGAAAATTTCAGCAGAGTAACAGTAGGGAAGTGGAGAGAAGGAGATGGTCCAGCAGTGGTTCAGCAAGAGAATGAGGAGATGAGAAGGTGGCTGCAGCTTCTCAATAAAAATCCCAGCAGAGAGAGGTGGTTCCAGCAGTTACAGAAGATGGAAGAAGAAGAAGATAGCTGTAGCACTACCACTGGAAGATGTCCCAGCAACAGAGTCTCAATGGGATTTCTTGCTCAACGTGGGAGAGGGAATGAGGGAGTGGAGAAGAGGAATGAAGGAGGACAGTTGGGCTGGGGAAGTTATCTTGGGATGGGGGCTGAAGGGCTTCTTGGGATGGGGGCTGGGATTAGGGTTTAGGGTTTATTGCAATGGGATTAAGAGATGTTATATAGCTCTTAGGTGAGGTGATTAGTTACTAGTTTAGCCCTAGGGTTTAGGGTTTGTCTTTGAGATTAGGGTTTGGGTTTAGGGGTAGTTGGGTCATTTGGCTAGGAACATTCTAGAAAGTGAGGGCACCTTTAGCTAACCCAACCTAATCACTTAATTAATCTAACTAAGAGCCTAATTAACACCAAAAGCCTAGGTCTAACTCTTAAACCCAATTGATTAGAAATTAACCCAAACTAACCTAGTCTAACTAAAAACTTAGGAGAATCTAACTAGTCAATCTAATTAGCCCCAAATTAGCCCAAACAAATAAGTAATTAACCAAGATTAACAACGATTAGCAATAATTAGTAGTAATTAGCAAAGATTAGTGAAGATTAGCGAAGATTAACATAATTAAGCAATCATTAAGATAAATTAAGATTAATTAGCCTATAAAATAGCCCTTAGAGGGCCCACCAAGGGTGGGACCTCACACCCATCATATAAATGGCTCGGATAACTGAATTCTGAGCCTAACTTTTGTAACTCGAAAACCATAATAAAATCCACTTTACTTCACTTCACATGTTCTAGGGCCGAGCATTTTGCAAAACTCCAATTTTTGAGGATATGTTTCAGTACTCATGAATTAAAATATAGGAATAGAAGGAAAAGGATAAAAGAAACAAGAACACGATCCAACAAAAAAAAATATATATATATATATATATATATCCAAGAACATGATGGGGCCCACATTGCATATGGGTACAATAAAGTTGAGGGCAAGGCATGTGCAGGGATTGAAATGGGGATAAGGAAAGATGAAATATTAACGACCCCATGCTAGATGTCAAAAGACAATGCTTTAACTCATGTTGGAGTCCTATGGAAGAAATTAAAACATAGCTTCTTTTATTTCATGAATGAACAAGACCACACCCTCCTTCTTTTAGGGCTTCTCTACTGGATAGGGTTGGCTGGAAGGCCCTACCACTTTTGAGGAATCTTAGTCACACCCCTTCAACCCCAACTGTAACAAGTACATACAAGAAACAAGGAGAATTTGTAATTGGGATTTTTACCCAATGTGAATACTTGGATTGTGTTTCTAAGTAGTTAAAAATGAAGAACAATTTTTTTATCCGAGTGGTAAGGAGTGTTAGTTTTTATCTGGCTGTTCGGGGTTCGAATCCCGGGTACGCTACCTCTTTCTAGTTGTGTGAGCTCATTTCCTACTTATGTGAGTTTTTTTTTTCGCTTGTGTGGGCCTCCTTCTCACTTGAGTGAGTTGCCTTCCCACGTGTGTACGGGCCCTCTCTGGGGTCCCAGCCCCCTTGGCTAGGATTAAAAAAAAAGTGGTTAAAAAGGAAGAACAAAAAATAAATAACTTCACCTTTGATAAAGATTGAATCAATAACATCTCTTTCATATCTAGAATATTTAGTATACATTTGAGGACCTTAAAGTTATTTAAATCCTAGCCTTTAGATAGAGCATGGATAGATGTCAAATTTGGATGACTAGGATGAGGGAGATAGGAAGTCTAATGGTTCACAAAGACAATCACACAAGTTAGGCTGTTTCAAACTAATTGGATTTGTATCATATAACACACTAATATTTATATTAGAAATATTGAGATCTACCTCTCACTATTTCTATGTAAGGTGACAATATTAATACCTTGCAGGACTCATCTATCATTAATCCAATCCTTTCGATTGTATATAAAAAAAATCCAATCTTTTCAAACTCACAAATTCTCTATGAATCAGCATTTGTCCTTTGAATTATATTCATTTTCAGTTTGATCTTTATTAAAAAAAAAAACTTAGGAAATTGTAAATATTTAAGGACACATTTTTGTGGCATTGGAGAGACCCGGATATGGGGAGAATGGTTTTTGCGTTCTTTAGAAAACCAAGTTTGACATCCTCAGAAATGGTTTTCTATGGAATTAAGGAAAAATCAATCACTTTTTTGCTTTTTCTCATAAAAAAGTGGTGGCACCAAATGTAATTTTTGCTATAGCAAGGAAAACCCTTGTCACTTTCCATGAAATGAATTTCCCCCCAAAAATCTATTCTACAAACCCTTCCATCACACTATCCCCCATAATTGGTATGTTTGTAGGTGGTTACTCAAAGGGACTAAAACTTTTACCTCTCAAAGAAACAATGATAGGAATCTTCAAGGTAAAAATTGACCTACATAAATACTACTATTCACACCTTTAGATGAGATAAAGTAAACTCGATTCCCATGTTATCTTTATGTAATGCATGGATGAAAGTACGACTTATGCACCACATTCTCATTCCAATGGAGCAATGATAACTTCCATGTAAAAGAGTTAAATGATGCCATTTTAGAAAACTTTTCTATGGTTTCTAACCAATGATATAAGAATAGATTTAATGCATAGAAGCTGGAACTTAGGTGGGTGATAGTGATAACTCCCATGTGATTCTATTTGTAAGAGAGAGAGAGGGAGGAATCTTTTTAAGTTGGCGGGGATATAAAATATCATTTGAAAATGAAGCCACAAAGAATAACAGATGGAAAAAGAGCTAACCCACATGTTACCTTCATTATAAAGAATGCAAAAAACGAAAGCAACAGGGCTGCATTCAATTAAAAAGCAGAAATTTGACATACATATAAGATCTTCAAAATTCTAGGTCATGGAAAGATTTATCCTAGGTACCATGTGAATTAGATGAAAGGAATCATTGCTAGAAATGAAATTGGTATTAAGTTTCTTCAACTAGTCATTCATACCATAATCTAAAGGTGTTAACAGAGACAACATAAATACTTTTCAATATACCTCTCAGAGTGGGGCCCACTTCTCAATAATTGAGTTGGGTATAGGCAGAACTGTGAAATAACACATTTGTTATAAATTTATAGGATGGATTCATCTCCATATTAGGATCCATAGTGGGTCTAGTGTTATCCTTCCCATTATTGGTTTAATATTAGGAAGTTTTTCATAAAAAAAAAGCCTTTGTATATATACTCATATTAACTAGCATAAGGCGTAGGTTTCCTCCCGATGTTGTGTGTTTGACACCCTCTAGATTTACATAGTGCATGTGGTGCCTGGTTGTAACTGTGCCCAAGAGATTAGTCCCATCTAATCAAATACCACGGGGATACCAAAACAAAAAAAAAAACAAAAAAACCAGTGGATTTAATGAATATACAAGTGGGGATCTAAAAATAGGTAGGAAGAACTATAGAAGCACCATCAAGTCCCAGAATGGATAATAAAGAAATAGCCTAGTGGTTGGGGGTACAATTCTCACTCAATTGCTCGGAGTACGATTCTTGAGTCATCTCTTTTATGTGTACAAGCAGTTTTATCTCAAAAATGTGTAGGTGATCTTCTCTCCATTGTGTCCTGCGGTTCAATCCCGCGTCAGTCAGGTCTCTTGAGGTTCCAACCACCTTGACTGGTATGATCCAAGCTATTTGCACTGCTATCACTTTTTTTTTTTTTTTAAACCCATCCCCAACCATATTAGATTTCAGATGCAGATCCTTATATTTGAAACTTGTGGGTCCTAATTTATGAATGCATCTGAATTTAGATCCAAAATTATTTAATGACCTAAATGCTAATGGTACCTAACCAACCAGTGCCTTGATTAGGTGGGTGGCGTGTGGTATGTATAATCATAAATGGGTAGAGTTGACCCATTGACTTGCTTCATCGACCTGAATTGGGGCATGGTCGGAGACCAATTATAGAAAGTACGTTCTTGATTGTGGAAATTCAGGGCTAAACCTTACCAAATTCTCTGATGTTTGTGATGAGGATGAGTTTGTATTATATGGTCATGATTTGATTTAGTTATCGAATTTATAGTGTTATTAGAATTAGATTGGATTATAGTTATGGAAAAAACCTCCGGTGAGCACCGGTGCTCACAATAAGGTGAATGCCGCATGCCTAAATACCTAGTGGGACCAACCTGGTAGCCCATAACAAGGACCCTCCTAAATGGTCACGAATCTTGGGTGTGACACCCATCCGCAAGGACTGGACAATTGGGTCGATTGTGTGCTTGTTGTGGATGATGAAAACTTGTCGGCTGTTGATCAAGTGATTAAGATGAGGATTCGTGACCATTTGAAAGCAGAGAGCGTATCATTTATCATTACCATTTGAAAGAAAATGGCGACCATTGACGTCTTTAAGAAAATGGGATTTAAATACTTCTCAACTTGAGAATATAGTTCAAATAAGTGTTAAAGTGGTGCAAAGGTTGGTTGATCATAGATGTACCTGCGTGGGCCCGCCTTTTGCAAAACCATTCACCCTCTAGCAAATATGCGGAAAGTCCACCCACTGACTTTTCACATGTCCCTTGTGCCCAAAGTTGGTGAAATATTTGGTACTAGTCATTTGGTTGGTGTCACTAGTCTAGTTTGTTGTTAATTTGATTTGAGAAGAAAAAGGGAAGTCATGATTTAATAAAGCAGAAGTAGAGGGCAAGGTTTGGTCCAGATAGAACCCTCTTATAGCTAGGGAGGAAGCAAACTACTTGAGTAAAATGTTTTGGCGTGTCTACTTGTCCTCTTCTTGTAAAAGATTGTAACTGCAATAGACTTGAAACAATATGATTGGAGCTTTCTGATGTATATATCATCTGTGGGATATAGGCAGGTGCCGAATCAGAAATCTTGCCTGGGGGGGGGGGCAACATTAAAAAAAAAAAAGTCTAAAATTCTTTATAGCATTGGGGGTTTTAATTTGGGCTATGGTTGTAGGACATGTGAACAAAATAAAATTTCGATTAGATTGGGGGGTTTTCAAATTTCTTGGGAGTCCATGGCCACCCCTAGCTCCCCCTAGTTTCTCCTCTAGTTATAGGACCTTATAGAAATTCAGTCTAATTAACATGAATGGTCAAAATGGTTTCATCTGTTCCTTGGATTTTGGAGAGAGAGAGAGAGAGAGAGAGAGAGATGGCTTTTGTATCCAAGCCAATGTTGCCCAAAAAAAAAAAGAACTTAGAGTAGCAGCATATCTTAGAAAATGATTAATATTATGAGGGTAAAAGAAGAAAAATGAAGGACCATAAGAAGAATGTGATGAAGTTATCGCTGACTCAGCACACACACTGGAGGGGCTAGGCTGGTGACGCTATGTTGGTTAGGGTTATAATTACTTTCATTATGTAATTGGATTTTCTCCATTATACTATATTAAAGCAGAAAGCTTTTAAGTTAATTTTGACCATAAGTTATACAAATGATGTTCTACAACTAACTCATTAACATTGAATCTTCTTCTCATTTTTCAGTATTCTATACAACAACTTCATCTCCATCTGAAATCTCATTCTCCTCTTTTCTTTCTACTCCACTTCTCCTAAGTCATTTATACTCTACCGACTCTTAGAATTGAGAAAAGAGGTGCTCTCATAATCTTCTCTTCTTTTATTCTCTTTTTATAATTTTATATTCTATCTGAACAAATCACTGTCAGTAAGTGTTTGAGGATGGTTTTGCATGTACTAAAGTTTTTCTTAATGGATCATAGAATATATTTTGCAATTTTGTGAACATGCCCATGTTTAGCACGGGTTATTATGCTAGTAGAGTATTATCACAATAAACCTAAAATATTAGTAACATTAATCCAAACTTCCTGTATTGGTGCTTTACTAAATTTAACTTCAAAGCATCTATCAGTAACATTAAGAGTGGCTCCTTATCTGAATGGTAAGGAGCATCAGTTCGTAGTTGGTATGCAGGCTCTCTCTTGGATCCCATCCCCCTTGGCTGGGGTGCCCAAAAAAAAAAAAAAAAAACCTTCAAAGCGTCTATCTCAACCAAGCTCATTACAAATTACCAGCGGAAAAGACTATGATGCACAACACAAAGTGTAATTCAAATTGAATAATGAACTTAAAGTAAGTTTAAAACCAAATTAGTTATTATAATATACTTGATTTTGAATAATCATTTCAAAAGATAATAAAACAATATATGAGATTAATGTTTAGCATAAACTATTGTTGATATTGGGTCCGCCTTTAGTTTGATGTGTTAAATGCATGATTTAATCCCTTCATGTTATGCATCTTGATCAATCTGATAGTGGGCTCAATTTCGTTTTGGATATGAGTGAATTTCACTCATATAAAAGAAGGTAGAAAGAAGCATTAAATTTTAGCACCTTGGATTCACATGTGAGGCCCAATGATAAAATTCATGGGATTAGGCTTAGCGTATATATGTTTGGACACCGTCCTTACCAAAGAATCTTATAGAGGAAACACTAGGTTTGGAAAAATACTAGGCAAGAAGCGAGGCTTTCCAAAATCCTCAAAAAGGCCCTAAAATCAGGGATTTCCTAATTTTGCACTTGTCCAGTAAATCTTGGGTTTCCTTGCAATTGCAAAAAGGCAGTGCTACAATAAATGGGGCAGTCTTTCTTAAAGATTTTTTTTCTTCTAATTTTTACAGGCCCCTCATCATGATCCAACCGTCCATCCTATTTAAAAGGCCCCAAATGGATGCGAGGTCAAGTATCAGCCGTTGATTCATCACGAATTTTGATATGCTTTCAAAAAAGTCCAAACAAAAAAAGATCATTTGTGGACTTTCTTCAGCTTCAGTTGCACAATCTGAACTGTTAATTCTCTTCAAAAGGACATGAAACGACTAGTGGGTTAAATTTAGTAGCTGGATTTATTATGAACAATGAGAAAATCACTAAAACTTCTGACCGTTGATGTGCCTTAGTGCAAAAAACAAAAAAGGGAGTTTTTTTTAGGTCCTTTTTTCCTCTTTTTTTTTTTTTTTTTTTTTTTTTTCATTCTTGCTAGGGGTGGAATTTTAGCTGTAGATTCATTATGAATTTTGAGATATTTATGTAAAAGCCCATACCTAAAAACTGTTTTTTTTTTTTTTAAATTCATGTAGGCCACATTTGCACAATTTGAATCGTTCATCATCTCTAAAAGACCAAAAAGGGGCAGTGGGTGAAACTTTAGGGCTTGATCAACAATGGATTGTGAGAAATTTGCGAAAAAGAAGAACCTTTGGATGACATATAGTGTAGATGATTGTAGGATTCTGCAGTGTTTGCTTAATGTGGAATGTGATGATTTCTTTCTCAAGATTTTTTCCCTCAAAAATCCTCATTAAGGATAGCTGGGTCCTAGGGAAACAACAGAATCCTCATAGAGGATTTCTTTCTCATAGATGGACGTACAGTACCCAAACGTGCCCTTAAAAGAACCCTCTCATACCCTCCTGAGAGCATCTGTAATACTATTTCAAATGCCAATTTTGTGCTTCCGTAACTTCTTTCTAGTTTCTTTGTTCTTCTTCTCCTCCCCTACTACCCACCAATTTTCCTTATGTCTCTATGGTTGCATGATTAAAAGCACAAACATGAGGTTAAGGGTTCAAGGATGGGCACACCCTCTTATTCATAAAAAAATAAATAATGATTTCTCCCTCTCTATTCCATTTCCATTAGAGGGAAACCATAGAACCCTCTAATCTCTCTACATTCCTCTCCCCAACCTAATCTATTCTTACCCTAACCAAAGATAGACTCATCTTCCTTATTTCATGTCCAACCTTCTTGACATTCTTCAATACCAACTGCAATATTGCCTGACATGCAAGGCAAAAAGGAAAAACAAAAGTAAAAAATAATTAAAAAATGCTGGTAAACTTGATATGCACTGTGTTGGGTGGGGTCAGGTGGAGGATATTTTACCTGGTTAAGAAATGGGGTTGGATCCGATTCAATCCAGCCTCTTCTTTCATATCATTATTTTCACATGTCAAATTTGACTATGTGGGATAGGTAGAGTGGTACCTTTGGGAACAAGTATGACTTAGTTTAGGTCATTATTGTTTTTTAGTGCCTTATTTTCGTCCCGATGCCAAATTTCTGCCTAAATAGTACTGGTCAAGGAAACTTTATCTTGATTTTCATCCCGGATTTGTTTGTTTTTCAAGAGGTATAGACAAAATGTGAAAAGATAATATCAATGAAACATTTTTTTTATTGCTTTACCTATGTTTGGTTGGCCACAATAAATGAAAAGTAAAGTCTAAATCTTTACTTTTATTTTTACTTTCTCACTACCACAAAACTTTACTTCATAAAATACAAGCAAACTAGTTACTTCACTAGCTAGTTGTTAATTTCTAATTTCACTCTTCTCATATAAGTCCTAAGGTTCAAATTAGGTTGCCCCATGAAACTAAATGTCAATATAGTTTATCAAAAAGTATATTTCTTAGTTACATATTCATTATCTTTAATTTATCACTGTTTCGACATTTACTTTAGAATACTTTCTCGATAAATTATTCAGACACCACAAGATAAGGGCTCGTTTGTTTGTATGGAATTGGATTTCCAAAAATTTTAAGAAATGTAATCCCATCTAAGTGGCTAAACTGAACAAAAAAAAAAAAAAAAAAAAGAAGGTGAAGATGCACAAATAGCCATCAGGTGATCTCCTCTATGACAAATGATTTCCCAACCAGCACTTCAATATAAATAAAATCCTTCAAGAGTGTCTCTTCTATATCTCCACTTTATATCGTTCACTCTTCACTTTCATTTTTACCATATATCTTTAAAAATTTAATTTCACGCAAACAAACATGCTCTAAAAATGAGAAAAGGAGTATGGCAAAGGAGAAAGAAAGTAAACAGCACAAACTTACCCTAAGACAGTCGAGTGCATTAGAATTAAGAAGAGAGGACGGGAAAGAGAGAAGAGACCACAGGTTCATGATAAACAATGTACACTTGAAAAAAAGAAAAAGAAAAGAAAAAGAATATAAACAGTGCATCAGACACTCCCACTACAAAAACTTCAAAACCCAGCGGCAACTTTGTCTACTGCCACCCCACTACTTATGCCAGAGTACTTCCATCAGAGTCATAACAAAAATGGAGATATAATAAAAAAGGACACAAAGAATGCAAATGGAAGAATTAAGCACATATTTTCATATCATTTAACAAGAAGAAAACTAAAGAATACTGCCAATTGTTGCAGCTGCTTCTTGGGATTGCTCAAAAGTTTTTTATCTTTTACTTCTGAATTCAATCTTTGTTTATTTCTGCCTTCCACTCCTTTGGTGAATGGAAATGGTCTTTATTTCACAACAAATCAATAAAATAGCAAATGATAGAAGAGAGAGAAGGGGAGGCCTTGAAATAGAAAGACTACCTATAGATCTAACAAAGAAGACTTGAGGCTGTTGAGATCTGCTAAGTACATATGGTACATAGGAGAAGAAATGTGGTTTTGATTGGGCTGAAATCTATTGGACCACAGCCAAGAAGGAACCTGCAGACGGGTTCCCTTGTGCGGAGGGGCTTGGGTTGGGCCTCTGATATTGAATCTTGTATGCCATCTTCCCATCTCCTTCATTGTCATCGTCGTCATCATCAAAATCATCATCATCATCGTCATTGTCATCTTCATCGTCCTGGTCGATATTATCACTGTCATTGAGTTTATTGTACTGTTCCATCGCTCCTTGCTGTTGTTCTGAATGATGATGATTGTGTTTCTTTTGATCATGATGATCGCCGCCCATGAGTTCTTTCACAGTGTCTTCTGGCTTCAATGCAAAACAAGCATCATTCCAATTCTGATTGGCAAAATTAAAGAAGAAAGATAATTTGAAGGTCAATTTAAAGAAAATTTGGAGAATCGATTACCTTCTGCACAGATCCTTCTTCGAAGAAGCTAGGCGGCAAACCTCCATTACTAGTTGTTTCAATTTGTAGAGAGCTTCCAACTCCTGAATTTCCGCCATTTTTGTTATCATTGGTCTTGATTTCAATTGTAGTCTGTGACTCTGGTGGTGGCAAGATGGCAAGAACGTTGCGGGCTTCTTGCGGGTTGGAGCTTAAACCAGTTGGATCCATCTCTTGTTCTTGATTGGCACCTTGGCTGGTGGCACCACCCTTTAAAAGCTTGCTGCGGTAGAGCGCATCCAATTCATGGAAATAAGGGCAGGTCTTGGCGTCTTCGGGGCGCTTCTTTTTACTCTCCTTCACTTTCTTGAAGTACTTGTTGATGTTCTCCCATTTCTCTTTGCATCTCTTCGAGCTACGCTTGTAGCCTAATTGCTGCATCGCTGTGGAAATATCTTCCCAGAGAGGGCCTTTAGGCCCAGATTCGTGGTACTTGGACTCAAGTCTTGTTCTTAGCATGATGAGAGCAAGAACTTCAGCTTTAGGCCATCGAGACGAGGTGGGATATACAATGCTCACACCCATCGTCTCCGGCTGATCTTGCTGAATGACTAGTTCTGAGGATTGCGCCCGATGGCGGATAGCTTCAGTGACATGAGATTGTTGTTGTTGTGGTTGTTGCGGCTGCAGTTGAGGTGGGGGAGGTGGTGGATTTGATTGTTGTCGTTGCTGCTGCTGCTGTTGCGTCTGCAATTGAGGTGGGGGAGGTGGTGGATTTGGTTGCAGCGGTGGGGTAGCTGTGTGTATTGGAATCTGAGTGATTATCTGAACTGTCTGGCCGGTGATCTGCTGAAGAAAGGCAATCAAAGCGGCATCTCTCGAAGCGGAGATGGCTCGCTCTTGGGCCATGATCTCCTGCTCGCCGGTCAGTCTAGCCATCTCCTGCCGCTTCCACGCCTCCTCCCTTATCATCCTATCTTGCTCCCTCTTCTCTATGGTTTCAATGAACCTTTGAAGCATATCCTCTTGCTTCTGCACCACCTCCTTCATCAGCCTCTCGAAGAAGACCCTCATCTTCTTATTGCAGCTACTCCTCATTTGGGTCCTTCTCCTTTTCCTTGTATCATCCATGTTTAGGCCCTCTTCAAAATCATCATCATCATCATCCTCCTCCTCAGACCCAGATGAGGAAGATGAGAAGCTGAAGCCGGCGGCAGCCGCGTAAACACCAGCTGCCGGTGTGGTGGCTGTTAAATCAGGCCTTTGAGAGGTGACCAACGTGGGGGCTGGAATAGATGATCCAACCATTGGGTTGTTTCCAACCATGATGACTGAAATCGGAACGGCTGGCGTAGTAGTAGCCGTGGAGGTAGTGTTGCTGCTATGAAGTGCCTCTAGCTGGCTGGAAAACCGATAGTTCTTGGAGTCTTGGCGGCCTGCGCGCCCTTCCTTGGTTCTCTTGTAGTATTTGTGCACGTTCTCGAACTTCTCCTTGCATTTCTTGGCATTCCTGTTGTAGCCAAGCTCAGCTAGCTTCCTGCAAATTATCAAAACCCAGAAGAGAATTATGAGAGAGGAGGAAAAGACCCTTATCACCTAAGCTGTAACTGTGATGAAAACAACTACTTCACTTTTATAAGAAAAAGAAAAAGGAACTGAAACATATGCATGGGCTGTGGTCTCCCCTTTTTTTAACGTTTTGGGGTTGTCTAGATTGAAGGAATATTGTGCAATTGTGAGAGAGTGTGTTTGTGTGTGTGTGTGTGTGAGAGAGAGAGAGAGAGAGAGAGAGAGAGAGAGAGAGAGATCTCATCAAAAGAAAGTGAGGCCCAAGACAAGAAATCATATCAGCTAGGCTCCTACTTTTTTTTTTCTCTCTCTCTGCAGTCTGTGAGGCCCAAGCACAATCAATTACTGAATTCTGCTTTTTGGGTCTACCCAAGCTTTTTCAAGAAATCTGCAGATCCATGAATTCTCAACAGTACAGGAGATGATGAAAAAGGAATTGGAGAGGTGAGAAAGAATCACAAACTCAGGTGATGAAGAAAGATAATTACCTAGAAACATCCTCCCATAGAGGCCCTTTGAGAGTGGCTTCCTTGAAGGTGGCATCCATGTCCGACCTTATCTTCAACAGCGCCACCGTCTCCTGCCGGGGCCACCTGTTTCCAGACGTGGCCCCTCGCTCTACATCATCCCCCACAAGTGCGTCCTCATCTGGAAACCTGCCTGCACTTGATCCCAATTCATCAAAATTGGCACCGGCAGGCGGCCGGCTACTTATCGGCGATGCTGCCTCGGCCAAAACGGCAGAGGCAGCATCTCCCTGTTGCTGCTGCAACTGGTCCAGCATGTGGCCCTGGCTTCCCGCGTAGGACACCGGCGAGACCCCATATTGAGACCCGCCTTGCTGCATCCTTTTGGCCCTCCAATTCTCCCTCTATTATTTTCTTCACCTTCTCTTTTACTCTTATCCTAACTCTTTGTAGTTTGATCTTCTTTGTTCCTCTCTCCCTTACTCATGAGAAAGGATAGAGGGGACAAGGAAGAAGGAGATAAAGATATATAGTCTATGATTTAAGGAGAGGGGAATTGCAGGAATTGAATGGAGTGAATTTTGGAAGTATAAGAAGTGGTGAAAAAGATGTAGAGACAGCTGGAAAGAAAGAAAGGGAGAAGTTCATACAAGGAAGTGCTGGAAAAATTAAGATTATTTAAATAAAATACATTTGAATCTAAGGCAAGCAGTAATGGGTTAGGAGGAGGAGATGGGAACAACTGAAATCAAATGCATATGGAGAGAGAGAGAGAGAGAGAGAGAGAGAGAGAGAGAGAGAGAGAGAGAGAGAGAGAGGTGATGTTGGAGAGGTGATGTTGGAGAGGTGATGTTGATGATGGTTTGTTGTGGGTGTCTTTGATATGATAGAGGAGAGAGAAAGAGATGAGAAATGAAAAAAACAATGGAGATGCTTTGTCGTCAGCTGCTTACTTTGCTGCTGCTAATAATAGTTAAAACTGAAGAGATAAAGAGGTGACTGCCTTCTCTCTTCAAAGTTCAAACCCACACTCCTCCCAAGCCCAAACACCCCATCACGCTAGGAATCCGAATATCTCCTGTTAAAATAAAACTGGCCAGAGCTTCTCAGCTCATGCCAGTAGTTAAAAATATGTGGTGGGGACAGAGGGAAAGAAAACTATAGAATAGAATAATGAGAATATCAAACTAATTCTCAAGTTTTGACCTAATTACAAAGAGGGGTTCTTGCAGTTGAATTGCCTTAATTGAACATGATGTGAAAGAAATGATACAACATAAATTAAAATGCACATTCTTGCACATGAGTCTTCAAATAAAATTATGCAACTATTTAGATTTTTTTTTAAAAATTTGTTAAGTCAACCCTACATGATCACTAAGGCTATTAATTCTCCATCGAATGGGCCTTAATAGCATGGTCGGAACCCATAGTCTATTTTCTCCTTATTAGAAGGTGCTCACTATTGCAACCTTGACAAAGTTAAAGGTATATATGATAGTCTTGGTCCCAACCAAGAAAAAACACTTTTGACTCGCAATGGGAGCACTATCTTTATATATATGTATCTCAAATTAGACTAGCTTCACCATGTCCTAATAATAGACACTTTACTGTCCAGTTCTTCATCCAATTTGACTCCAAATTTTCGTCAAATTCACCCAAATTTTTTTGCCCATATCACCCAAAAAAGGGAAAAAAGAAGAAGAAGAAAATGGAAAGGAGAAGAAATATATGGGCAGATAGAAGAAATGTCTATATATAACCCAGCTTTAGCCACCACTGTCACCAAGAAAATGAAAATAAAGACGAAGGTAAATATGAAAGGAAAGAAGTAGAATAGTGGACACAATAAAGTTGATGGATGCATGTAAGAAACTAATGACATAATTGGAGAGTTGGAAAAGGTTTACAATTTTGAAGAAGTTTTTTACTAAAAAAAAGTTTGGAGAAATTGGTAGGTGTACACTTCATTTGCATGAATTTGCATAGGGGTTATTATGATCAAAGGAAAATACCAGCCAACACAGTCAACACACCCATGATTGAGTGTTGTTTGCACCAGAGTTTCACACATGTTAAGGATTGACCTCTGGGTTTCAAGTTTAAAAGTATTTACTCTTAACCTCACTACTAGCCCAATGTAGCATTAGAAAAAGGCAAGTACCTATTTATTAACTTATTATTATTATTATTATTATTATTATTATTATTATTATTTGCTATGTTGGACATGATACTTCTAACTCAAGGACTAAAGGAATGATTCTTGGTTGTGTGCATTTGAGAACGGCGACTTACTACTAAATGCACCGCGACTTACCCTAGTTGTAAGACATGGAAATTCTCATAAGGAGGTCCAGGGTTTGAACCCCCTCCTCCTCGCATGTGCGAGTTTCTCTCTTTTTGCATGTGTGAGTTAGCACTCCTTATATGTGCACATTTCTCTCTCCTCATTTATGCGAGTTAACACTCCTTACACGTGCGAGTCCCTTTCTCCTTGTATGTGTGCGAATTATCTCTCTTCCTCGCATGTACACTCCACTACTCATGCCGTGCGAGTTCTCTTCTCATGTGCAAGTCTCTCTAGGACCCAACTATCTTACTAGGGATAATTCTCTTTTCATATGTGCAAGTCTCTCGAGGAACCAGCCCTCTTACTAGGGATAAAAAAAAAAAAAAAACCAATCGCATGTTGGCAGTAGTTTGAAAGTTGTTGTTGGAAACTTGGATGGCTATTTTGATGTTATTGGATTATCAAATCCTTTCATGTAATTAGGGCGCAAAACGGTGACTATCCTGAAACTTTTGTAGAACAATATCAATAGATGCGGCAGGGTACAGTGTGCGTCTGGAGTCTGCTTTTTTAATGGTGGTGATTCCTCTACAGTACAAAAGCCATGCATATGTGGTAACCAGGCTGTCTAAGTAAGATGCGGGTCCTCCTGTTGGTGGTGTACTGTAGCACAATTGAACCCTATGTCACATACATCACATGTGAATTATTCTATCAAAATATCACGATAATTTTCACAATATCATTATATATATATATATATTGTTTGTGTCCCGATATTTTCAGAATATTAGAAAACCCATGTATGATGTTGTGAGAAGAAAATCACCCATAACTAAAATATATTTCAAAGTATCCTGATCATGTTGGTGGTGATTTCGTTATTCTGGTTTTGAATTAATTTTTTTTTTTTTTTGTTTTACAAATTTCATTATTCAGTGAGATGGCAATTTTTGTAATTTTTACAAAAATAAATCTCAAATGCAGGAGTAGGTCTGTCATTCCAAACCCTTGAATCGAGGTCCTCTGAGTGGGTCTAAGCACGGTGACTGTGAGTGGACTATTTAGGGTCCGGCACGTCACAGCAGGCAGCCCCTGCTCAGATGTATGGCAGGCTGTCCGTAGTGATGTGGCTGACTATGAATGGTCCACTCACGGTCACTGTGGGATTTTACCTCACCAGATCCGGACTCCCCAACCCTCCTATATATGATGGTACTCTACCATCCTCCACTATTAAAAAGCTAGTATAACAAGCACTTTTACTTTTCTTAAAAAACTCTATGGCCAAACTTGGACAAAATTCTTACAAACCTTCAAATTTGAGGGTCGGGTTTAGACAATACCAGGCCTTGATCAGCCCGGTCCTCTCGTTTCCTTACTCATATATGCAGACTTATTTGAGCACATATGAGGGGAGTTTATTCGAGCATAATTCTTATGTGGTTCTGATATAGTTTTTTATATGATATTTTAATTGTAATTATCATGTGATTTTTATGTAAATAATCCGTGCATGATTCTTATATTTGGGGTTTTTTTTTTCATTGACTTATCTACATATAGATGTTGTTTATGTGGACTTATTTGAGCATGATTCTTATGTGAGTTTTTAACATATAGCATGAGTTCACTTTCATTTAGTTATTAGGTCTAATGTTTAGCCTCATATTCATATTCAACTTCAATGGCCCACCTCTTTGACGGGACAGAGCCTAAAAAACAAAGTGCTACAAGATTTCAATGGAATTTAATTTATAGAGGAAATTAGAGAAAATTCTTTTCTTTTCTTCTTTTATATAGGATCTATTTATTTTCTTAATTACTGAATTTACGAGAATTTAATGCAATACATTCTATACAAGGCTGAAATTAATAAATTAAAAGATTAAATTCACCAATACCATCAAATAGTCTTCAGCTTGCATAGCAAATGATTGCCTTCCCATTGCTCTACTTAAACATTGCCCAGTGGCAACATTGTTGCTATAAAAAAAAAAAAAAGCCTTGACTTTTCTCTCTTCAAACCCTGGCACGAGAGGGTCAGATAAGGGCCTAGAGTGTGCAGACTCTCTGAGGGCTTTGGTCGGCTGCAAACCCAGCCCACATATGTTGAGAGTTGGGCTTGGATAACCCCGAATCAGGCCCAACTCTACCCTTTGACACCTCGACCCAAGAGGTGGAAAATCACTTTCTGCATTCTTATATAGAATGTAGAAACACATTCCCTTGTGAAAAATGTTTTGTTGCACCAAAAAGTGATACCCAAGAAGATGGAAATCTTTCATTTTCATTCACAAGCACAAACATGCTTGTGTGAATTTGATTGTTTCATTAATTCCAGCTCTGATTTGCTAGTCACTGTGATTGTTATCTAGTAAATTTTGTTCTACTGAAACAATTAAGATCTCATTTATTAAAGTTTAATGCATTTAAAACACCCTGACTGAATAGTATGAATCATGCCTAGAGACGATGTTGTGCGTTCCTTAAAGTTTCTTCAATTTTAGAATTATAACCCTTGATTGATGTACAAGATTGTAGTAGATCCATGGCAATAACACCCTAAAACGAACTTCAATTACAACATAATCAATGTCTATTTACTTGGGGATGGCCTGCATCAATTGACAGTAAATCAACACACATGGTGAAATTAGGGTTTTCATGGGGTTGGCAGTGGCCCCTTCAAAATCAGGATACCTCATGGATTTTTAACCTATGGACTCCTATTTTTTCCTCTCTTCACATGGTGATTCTCTCTCTCTCTCTCTCTTCCATCATAAAAACATGGACTCCATGTGTGAAAACTAAAAATTTTACCATCCCCAGGCTCCTATGTTTGAGATATCTAACATATGCTCTAGAATTTATTTATTCATTCCAAATTATCTTATGTGCTGGAACTTTATTCCAAATTATCATCTGCCAAATCCACCAATATGTTTCATTTCCTCATACCTGTCTCTACTACTTTCATTTCTCTCTCTGGTTTTTTTTTTTTTTTTTGTTACTTCCATTCATGTCCTCTGTGTCCTATGCCCTAGCTGTTTTTCTTTATGTAACGTTGACCTTTACAAGAAATCTTTCCTCAAGAATGGCATTGGTGGGCAATATGTTTCGAACCTAGTTAGTCAAAATCCTAAATGTATCTGAAAAATAGATGTTGATGATACAAGGAATCAACGTGATTCAGGCATCACACCTATATCATATTAACATAATTCTTTTGGGTATCCTAGTCAAGGGGGGCTGAGACCCAAGAAAGAGCCCGCATACACACAGGAAGGTAGCTCACTCAAGTGGGAAGGAGGCTCGCACAAATGGGAAAGGAGTCCGCACAAACAGGAAGAACTGACGTACCCGAGATTCGAACCTCGAACAGCCAGGTAAGAGCCAATGCTCCTTATCAACATCCTTGATATGGTTGTTACGACCTAATATACAGGTCTATAGAAGTTGATACTAATTTTTCATTTTTTTACCGGAAAAAAAATACGTAAAAAAAAAAAAAAAACACAAGTACCTACAGCTATTACAAGCTAATATTAAACATCATTCGTAGAGTGCAGACTCATGACCTTCCACTTTAGTTCTATTTCTGATAGCATCACGCACGCAGTCTTCAGATCCTATAAATGATCTTGGAAATGAATGCCGAGATATGAGGGGGCAAATTATGTACCATTGTGAACATTAGGGCAGCTCATTTTGCAAAGGTCATCTGCAGTTTTCCGGACAAAATTGTGACCCCCTCATCCCAATCCGATCTCAACATTTTAAAAACTTTCCTCCAAGAAATCATTAAGTCCCATTGAAATGCTGAAGGGACTCCAAGAGATCATCACTATACCTCCGATAAGCATACTAATTTTTCACTTTAATTAAGTAAAATATAAATTACATCAACATGGCTGATACTTTGATATGTATAACTGACGTGATACAAGTCCAATACCAAAAATTAAAATTTTTATACAAGCAAACACACATCAAATTATAATGCCTCTCATTTTCTAATTTTTTTAATATCATTAAAAATAATATATATATATATAATTTTATTAAAAATAAAAGCATAGTCTAATTAAGTCCTCTCTACTAATACCAAAGCTTAAAGAGTTTTTTGTATATATATCTCCCTAAGGTTTATAGGATTTGTAAATAGGCCCTTATGGTTTCAATATTTGTATATACCCCCCTACCTTCTCATTTTAATACCTTTCATGTTTCAAAATTAGTAGCCTTATAATCATCATAAGTTCTTTAGAGTAAAATGATATTTTTGCCCATCTCTTTATTCATATAAGTATATTTTCAAAAGCTTGAATTTTTTTTTTCTTTAAATCTTTTAATATTAACAATTACTATGGTACATTCAGTGAGAGAAAGAGTAACCCTACGTAAATCCATTTTTATCAATAAAGGGCCCATTTCATAAAATGTAAATTGATCACAAAGAAAATCAACATTTGTACTTATAATTGGTTATACTTGACCCAATCCGTGCACAACCCCCAATTAGATTAATGAAAGTCTCAAATACATGATTAGGTGTTATGTGCATGGGAGAATTTGAGAGAGATTGGGACTAGGGATAAAATAATGGTATTTTTATAAATAATGACATATTTTTTTAATTGAACATAAGGGCAAAGTTGTCATTTTTATAAAAATTCAAGACAAATCTTTTGGTGTTCGCTATGACTAGTAAATTTGGAGATATGGAAGGTATTAATATGAAAAGATAAAAGGTATATGCAAATACTAAACTATAGGAGCCTATTTACGAATTCTATAAAGCCTAGAGGAGAATATACAATAAAAAAAAAAAAAAAAAAACTCAAACTTTTAAAACCATCCATTCATCATATAAAAGTAAAAGTGGTGAGAAACGCACATAAAATCTCTCTCCTCACAGGATGTAATGAAGAGGTTAAACAACACAGTACTACAGCTGTAGAGTGGGGCCCGCACGTGAGAGGGTTGGAACATGCAGGGCGCCTTTCGCGGGTCCCACAATTTGCGTGGCGGGATTTCCGGCCACACGTGCCGCTTGCGCTGGAGCTTCCACCGGTCTGGTGCATTATATTTCTTTGTAGAGAAATGATCTTGGCGGGTGCACCACAAACTTTGGTGTACCCCCAATTAGATCTGTCCACTTACTGTCCCACTTTTCTAAATCCAAACTGTTGATCAAAATGATCCTTCACCCAGATTGAGCAGAGAAGGAGAGATGACTGAAAGATTGAACCGACCAAGCAATTTGCATCATCTCAATGAATTAGTATGATGTTTGATCATAATTATACTAACGGGGATTGCTTAGTTGTTTGATAACCCCATACGTCACCTTGGTGTCCATAGATGAATCCGTGAGTATCTTTTTTCTTCTTCACTTGTGTGTGCTATTCTTCTCACTTTGTGGGCTTCTCTGACTACTTGTATGGGCGGTCTTAGCTTCCAACTCCCTTCGATAAGGTAAAAAAAAAGAAAGGAAAAGAAAATCTTAATAGAAACCAACCCCATATCTGAGATATTTGAATGTGGACCCTTGAGGTTGCTCCACAGAGAGTGTTCTTCAAGAGTAGCTCTGCGAATTAGTCAATGTCCCCCCACCTAATTGGTACTAGGCGAAATCTCATGGGGATCAAGCGTTGAGACAACCATCATGTTGGAAAGGTGTAAAAGACGTGATTAAAATGAAAGTAAATAGATTTAGTGGGTTTTAAATAAAAGAAATGTTTTAAAAGGTTATATTGAGATTATTAAATACATGCATGCGTGAGTAGTAACGAGTGTGAGAACTACTTGTGGAGAGACATGAAAGTTTCCAATGACCACATGTTTGCAACAGGGGTTAGCTCTAAACCTTTATCTCTTTTCCCTGATTATGGATGAGTTAACTGCTTATATTTAAAAGGATGTACTTTTGTGCTTGTTATTTGCAGACGATATTGTGTTGGTAGATGAATAAAGAGATAGTGTGAATGCAAAACTCGAGATATGGTGGAATGCTTTAGAATCCAAAGGTTTTAAAATAAGCTATAAAAAAAATGGAATATATGCATTGCAACTTTAATGAGTATATAAAAAGAGATGAAACTAGTGTGAGAATTGAAGATCATGAGATACCATAAATTGATTTTATCAGCTACATTGACTTTATAATTAGTAAGGATGTAGAGATTGATGAATATGTCGAACATACGATTAAAGCATTAAAGTGAGATGGTTAAAGTGTAGACTTGCTTATATAGTGCTTTGTGACTGACAAATGCCAACAAGATTGAAAGAAGGATCTTAGCACAATGATTAGACAAACTATGATCTATGGAGTAAAATGTTGTCCGATCAGGAAATAGCATATGGATAAATGAATGTAGTAAAGATGAGAATGTTGATGTGGATGTTTAGTAAAAATAGGAATGATGAAATTAGAAATGAGCGCTTTTGAGAGCATTTATGAGCAGTAACAATAGATGATAAAATTAGAGAAAACTTGTTTGAGATAGTTTGGGCATGTCCAACGTAAGCCGATAACAACGATAGTAAATAAAAGTTTGACCATGAAAGTTGACGGCCCACAAAGGAGAAAAAGTAGGCCAAAGAGGATCTGGATGGAAGTAGTACAAATAGAAATGAAGAAGTGTAACTTATCTGAAGATTTGGCTCAAGATAGATCGGAATGGAAAAACGGCATTCGTGCGGCTAACCTCAATATAGTTGGGACATGGCTTTGATGATGATGATGATGATGAAGAAGAAGAAGAAATTTAGCAATAATATTTTAATTGCGACCGATCAGATGGTGGGTTTAACTTTAATTAGGGAAGAGATGGACCTATGATCAATAGAAGTGGAGACATGATCACGAGAAACGTAAGTATCAAGGGAGGGTCCATCGACGAAACAATTGGCCTTTCAAAAGAAGTTCCGGATGTGGTCAGAAGAGATAGATGCACCACACTTAATTTGGTGCATCCGCAAACACCGAATCGCTGTTGCCCACATCTCGAAATATCGTGAGATGATGCTCTCCGAATCGAATCCCGAGATTACTGTCAATGATTGTGAAAGAGGCAGATGCTGAGATAAAAGTAAGGCTCTTGCAAGTCGCATCTCCATCAAATGCTGTCCGCATTTATTGTGGGACCCAGTTTGTTCACCGGTAGTGGGCCCCACCATCAGAACACGATTTGCATTGACTGCACCCCCCCCGGGCCCACATTCACTCCTCTATTTTACCGGATTGGTGGGACCCACCTGCACGAGGACACTATCTGAAGGACAGACGTACCATCCAACGGCCTTAACTGCCCACTTCTGAGGTGTACGGCTGATGTTTGATCCCATTAACTCACTGTGAGAGCCCAGCAGTGGGGCCCACTTCCCCTACTCCTGATCTGACCTGTTCCCAGGCCCATGGGCCCCACCTGTGGCTTTCAAATGGACAAGACGAGCTAATTAACACTGGGTGGTTAGGTTTTGGAGTTTGAAGACACCATCAATTGGACAACTGGCATTATCCCCTGAGAGCCGCTAATGCTGCAATCCAAGCTTTTCTTCTTGCATTCTTTCTATTTCACATTTAGTTTCTTTCTGAAATTTCTCTCTCCACACCCTCATTGTCTCTAAAAAAAAAAAACAAAAAAATCATTTTCTCCCTTTTTAGTTCACTCTACATCTGCCTTTTTCCATGCCGCCGCCCTCTTTCTCTCTCCCTCTCTCTACCTCTCCCAAACGCCTCCCTTCACCCACCGCCTTCTCTCCCTCTCCTCCTTTGGCGGTGCTGCCGGAGGGGACAGAGGTGGGTGGGGTGGGGGGTTGGTGAGTGTAGAAAGAAGTTGGGAGATAGAAATTTTGTTAGATATCTTTTTAGGTAATTTTACACAGGAATATATTGATCATGTAAAGACGGGACGTGAAAAAAGAAGCTTGGGTCATGGCATTAGCGGCTCTCATTATCTAATTCATAATCATACCAATAAGAGAGACAATTGGGTCAGTCCAAACCCAAACTTGCATGGCAAGACCCAAGTACTAACGGTAAAATTAGGGTTGGACTTGCTTGGGTTTGGACTGAACTCGGGCCTTAATTTTGAACCCGCATTCAATCAGGCCAGGTTGATGTTCAAGTTTAAGATGCTTGCATTAGACTTGATTCTCTTGTTCTTTAATAAATGAATGTATATGATATGCTTGGTAATATTATATATAAAGTAGATATATTTCTCGAAAGAGAAGCGTGAGATGCCTCACTGGTAAAAGGCATTGTTTCTCACCTTATTTGCTTTTGGCTAGTTTAGAAGTATGATAGTTTATTACTCTTTCCTACTTAGAGGTAACAAAAGAAAGAAGTAACAAACTTGTAACTTCTAATAAGGAAATCAAACTTAAAAAGATTTGGGTGATGACCCGACCCAACCCGGCTCAAATCAAATTGTATTTAAGGTAATTCACGAATTAGGACGTTTCCCATTGGAAGAAGTTCAAGTTTCTTTAGTTGGGTTTAAGAGTTTGGGTTTATATTCAGGTCTGCTTCAGGCTGACTCCACTTCAACCAACCTGGGGTTAGTTCCACAAACTGGTTCTGGTGCTTTATTGATTATAGGGTTGCAATTTTGTCCGAGTCAAAACCAAACCCACAAAATCTGGCCTCTGATCGAAAGTGAAATTTGAGTTGATCTTGTCTCTTTTAGGTTGGGCCTTCATGAAATTTGAATTGGGATTCAGCTTTGGCCCTCAATATCAGACCCAGATACATGGGTCCCAGCCTGA
The DNA here is from genome assembly GCA_038049695.1 of Cinnamomum chago. Lineage (NCBI taxonomy): Eukaryota > Viridiplantae > Streptophyta > Magnoliopsida > Laurales > Lauraceae > Cinnamomum > Cinnamomum chago. The sequence continues at coordinate 12,584,777 of CP142456.1, forward strand.
AAACAGTCTTTCAAAAAACCCCCTACATCTTCTAAAACTCAATATGATTTTTTACATTCGCCCCTAACTCGAATATTTATTTTACATGGAGCCCCCCAAGTTGGATTTCCTGGGTCTGTCCTTGGGTGTGGAGTTGCAACAAAAGGCCCATCAATGTAGAGGACAATAATTAATGGGGAAACTTTAAAAATAAAAAATCCGGAACGAAGAAAATAAAGGATTTGAAACTAAAATAGATTGAAAGATTGAAATGTTGAAAGATCTTCCATTTTCCAGTGACTACTTACAAGTAGAGAAATGAATTGAATTAATAAATGTAGGAACTTGAATTTCATTATGAAACCTTTGTAAATATATTTGAAAATAGGCACAAACCTATAAATTAATTAGTTGGAGAATACAATAAAGGATTCTATCATCAAAAGGAAAACCAAAGAATAAAATAAACATAAAAAGGAAAAAGATAGTTAACTAGGTTTTAATGAGCTATTGAGAAAAGCTCAGCGTCCTGAATGCCATATTAGTATAATAAAATAGTCATTTGAGAAAATAATAAAGTTTACCCTGGCACATGGAATGGAAAAGAAAAATGGAAATCAGCTGAAAAGCTAAAATAATGAAAAAAAGATAATAAAACTAACAAGCTCCAACCAGATTAGTATAGTCAACTGCATATAAAGCCTTAATAAATATGTGTCAAGATTTTGAGCTTTAAAGTCCAAATGCAACATACTTTAGGGATGGCATTGTCTAAGGAATAAGGATAGACCACAACACGACTTTACTTGAGATGTTCCGTACCTAAATTGGCCATTTGGATTTATGACATGTAATACCAAACTCACTGGTGATGGATGGAATTCAGGTTGGATTGATGACACTTTACTGTTGTTGGGTTTATGTCGTGTAATCCGGGCTCACTGGAGCGGTCCATTGGGTTAGCCAATGACCGGATTCAGGGTCAAGAGTATTATGATCATTGTATTGGGTTTTCTTAGAGGCCAAGAAAGCAGAGATTAAATATACCATGCAATATGTAACCCTAAACTTTAAAGAGAGTCAAGACGTGAGTCGTAGGTGGATTTGCCGAACCACGTAAAATCTTTGTTTCTCTCTTGTGTGAGCATGTGGCATGTTTAATCGATCACAGGTTATGCGCTTCCGCACGCATGGACACAACAAGTATTTAGTTTTGTAAGATGCACACTGTATATGCATTAGACCCTTAAAGTCCAATTATAAAATAAATTACATTTTCTTCTTCTTCTTCCTCTCTCTCTCCTCTCTCTTTCCCAAAATACTTAAAAATATCTATATGGTATAATACAATTCAATACATTTACAAGGACTCAACCCTCCAAACTCACGACTCTAACTCTTCAAATGTTCTATATCAACTATGCTAGCCAAGCTTTGTACACAATGTTTTAATAAGTAAACATATATAAGCAGGGAAAATCATCTCCTTCTGCTTTGTCCACATGCACATGGTGCTTCCGGCACATCAAGATGGTAAGATCCACAATGAAAACGTGGTCAGGAGATGTTGCGCATATCTACTTAGTGCAGGCGAATATTTTCCATATAAGCAGGGTGGGGCGGGATAGTCAAAACCCAAATTGGACTTAAATCCGACTCTCAAGTCAACATATACAAATTCATACCTATCTTGAGTCCCAAAAAAAAAAAAAAAAACTATCAAAGCCAATGTAGGCCCCTGTGCAAATCCTTGAGCGCAGAGGAAATTAAATTATGCCCTTCATATTATTTTCTTGAAAATGTGTTATTGTGATGCTATCAAGACAAATTCAATTTTCATTAGAAATGTATTTCTTGTGATATTATATGCAGGAAAACAATGCTTGCAAGAAAGGTTTCAAAAGGAGGAGGTGTAGTTGTTTTTGTGTGTTTCATTCATTTATTTATTTATTGAGAACTTAACCGGAAAAAACACTTAATGCATACGTGTGACGCGATCAAACACTTTAGATGGTGGTGCACCAATTAAAGCAATTGGGCCGATTTTTTTTTTTTACCTATTTGGCACATCGTCGCGCCGACCTTATTTACACTAAAAGTTGTAACTTTTTCAGAAAAATATTTTAAGTCAGGGTCGGTGATGACCTTAGCAGTGTAAAATAAGGTCATCACTGGCGCAAATTTCCTATTTTTTTTTACCAAAAGTTGTAACTTTTTTCAGGCATTTTCGGCAAAAAATTCTAGGTCAGGGTCGGTGATGACCTTAGCAATGTAAAATAAGGTCATCACCAACGCATGTTTCTTATTTTTTGACCAAAAGTTGTGACTTTTTTCAGGCCTTATTTGGAAAAGATTCTAAGTTAAGGTCGGTGATGACTATAGCAGTCTAAAATAAGTGATACAACATCGGTGATGACGCTATATAAATTGGGAAAGAAAAAATCCTAAGGAAGGGGACCACTACATTTACATCAAAAGGCCCCTATGTGCTTCAAATACAACATTTATGAATTTAAATACAAACAAAAATATTTCATGCATTCAATTGACATTCAATCAATCCATCAACATCCCATATACATTTACTTAAATTGCCTGCACATCTCATAAGTTTAAAGTTACAAATTGACAACATCCACAACATAATCATACTTCAATTACAAGTTACATTGGGATCCACAACATAACCATACTTAAATTACAATATCCACACAACCACTAATCAATTGACAACATCCACAACATAACCATACTTTAATTATAAGTTACATTAGGATGAATATCCAAGAACACATATAGCACAAAAAATGTAGGGGGATGTTCATTGCAAGCCAAGCGGCAAGACCTAGAGTGGAGGGAGGTTAGGATAAAGCACTCAAACATAACCACTCCTACGAAAAATGACAGTTTGAATAACGTTTAGCCATAGATCGAAAGGAAATTCCATTGATTAGTGGTTGTGTTGAAGAGAGTATACCAAACCACGTTCGATAGCGACGGAAAAGTGATGCTCTTGCTCGTACAAAAGTTGGGCTGGTTGTGCATTTGAGGTACTAGCCTCGTTGCGGGGCAATTCGTTCTTGCTTGTATTCTCTTTAGACATCTGTGTACATCCAAATTATACCTGATAGCATTGAATGTAATGAAGGCAAACATACATAAAAAAATGTTCACAAGACGGAAATAATGAATCCTAAAAATTTCATGCTTATATGGAATAATGAACACTAAAAATGTACATTTCATAACAATCCAATATTAGAGATAAATTACACCCACTTGAAGTAAGAGATAAACAACTTTGTCTAACACCACAATAGTTAAAGTTCATTTAGGGTAAATTATTGACTTTGCAAGGAAGTATATGATGTATTATCAGTTATTTGCAACCAACTATATTTGTTAATATTGTTAATATTACTTATTAATTGCATTGTATAAAAAAATATGCACTAGAAAATTGGTGCATCTCCTATTTTTACCCTCTTTACAATTTTTGTATTACAAATTTAGTTGGTTGCTTACCTGTGCTTAGCATGGATTTCTCATTACTAGTAAAGTATCAGACCAATATCATTCCAGTTAAATTACCCTAACATTTTTATTTTATAACCTTCATCTTTGTATATGAACCATACCTTTGATAAATGGTCTGATTGAAAAGAGTTTTATCATTGATTCCATGGTGGTTCCCTAGTAACAGTTTCATACGTGGTTCAACTAAAATGTGGTTTCGTAAAGAAACTAGTGACCATTTTTCAAACAAGAAATGACCTAGTTTTTTGTCACTTGACTAAGACATGTTTTCCATATGGATCTCATGCATTTGGGCCGCATCAATGAGGCAGGTTTTCGCGATAGACAAAAAGACCAATCAAATAAAAGGAAACCAATCAAACCATAATCTTAATTTAATTACAGATCCAACTGAACACCAAAAAACAGAATGAATCTATTATCTTGAAGCTTTGGGACCAAAATCAACTCAATCCATTTCACAAAACAAGAAAAATAAGCAATGAGAACAAATTCATTCTAACTGTCAAAGACGGTAACTGATCTGGAACTATCGTCATTCTCAACTCAAAAAACCCCAAATTTGGAATCCTATAACTAGTCCATTCAAACGAACAATCTATAAATTGTAAGGAAATTACTTTTAGGTCCATTACTTGGACCACACGTCCTTACCTTTTCCGAAATGTGGTCATTATAGGAATTCCGTTTTCATAGGATATATGCTATTAATTACTCAAAAGATGGTTTCTTAATGAGATATATTCCATAATATTCTCTACCTTGATGGACGGTTGAGATTAAATCTAAGGAGAACCTAATTGGAAATTTGGTCCTCTCTCCACCTATAAAAATAAAGCCTTTCGTTCATCACAAAGGCTACACACAGAAACTCAACACATTAGGGTTTATAGGCAAGGAGAGAGAAACCGAAATTATTCACCTAGCCTCTTTCTCAACGGATCTCAACATCAATCAACAACACCATGAGACAGCCTCCGCATCAGGATGTCTGGAGGTACTCTTCAATTTGTTTAAGATTAAATCTACATGTGATTATCATGATGTTCACGATCTTAGGGTTCATGTTAATAATAGTATAACATGTGGTATCAGAGCATGGTTTTAGAACACATGATCGTCCATTAATTAGGATAACTTTGCATCGCCATAATCGATAAATATAGATCCGTTTCTGACTCTACTTTGAAATAATTTATCGATCCAACTATTATGGCCTGCATAAATGGTCTATGTTTATGTTATTTCGCAATTTTAATTTGACCACGACTGTTTGATCGTGGGTCATCCCTTCGGGGCTCGGCCTTCTTTATCAGTACTTTTCATATATCGAATGATCTATCATGAATGCATGCAATATATAATGTTTATGTTCATATTAAGCTAATTTTGATCACCAAAGTTGCATGCTTAGGGTTAGGTCTCACCACAGTGACCCTAACAATTAAACACTGAAATTTGGCCCTAATAGTACCATCATGATATTTACATTACATATTGTTCAAGCGCATGAAGCATTTAGTCGCCCACAGGCGGATTATATTCATACGTTTGAACAATAATTATGGAGTGTTTGTTCATAACTAAGAGTAACATCGCTCATTAACACCACCTTGAATATGACGACCTTAGTTGGTATAATGTGTAGAAATTATGGTGACTACCCACAGGAGCACCTAAATTTTATGTCGTATATATTCATATATTATGCATGTGTTGTCTTTTTTTTTTTTAATTAGAGCCTTATTGTTGTTTCTCTATTACAGTTATTGCACCCACTAATCTAAATTCGCATGCTACCTCTGTCACTAAGCTCAATGGAACCAACTTCTCAAAATGGAAAGAGCAAGTTGAGTTCACATTGGAGGTACTTGAACTGGATATGACTCTTTTTAAAGATAAGCCAGCTCCACTCACTGAAATATGTACCCCTGAGGAAAGGGCCCTCTTTAATGCTTGGAAGAGGTCTGACAGACTAAACACTATGTTTTTGCGAATGACTATTGCCACCAACATCAAAACCTCTCTTCCTAAACTTGAGAATACTAAGGACTATATGAAGGCCATTGAAGATAGGTTTAAGACTGCAGACAAATCCCTTACTGGAAAACTAATGGCAGATCTTACAACCATAAAGTTTGATGGCACTCGCTCAATGCATGAGCATGTCATTAAGATGACCAACCTTGCAGCTAAACTCAAGAATTTGGGACTATCAGTGGATGAGGCTTTTCTCGTCCAATTTATCCTAAACAGTTTACCTCCTTAGTACGGGCCTTTCTAAATTCACTACAACATTATTACAGACAAGTTGACAGTGAATGAATTGGCTAACAAACTGATTCAAGAGGAGGTCAGGCTGAATCAACAATGTATTAAATTAGCTCATCTCATTCAAGGTGCTGGACACAAAGTTGGGAGAAAGCATAATTCAGGCCAGAAAAGGGCACCACCCAAATCTGATGAGGCTAGTCAGAACCCCAAGAAGAAAAAGAAGGAAGACGTATGCAAATTTTGCAAGAAATCTAGACATTTTCAGGCAGACTGCATTAAACGTAAAGAATGGTTCGAAAAGAAAGGTAACCCTATGGGTTTCGTAAGTTATTACGAATCAAATCTTACTTATGTTTCTTCTGGTACTTGGTGAATTGACACTGGTGCTAATGTTCATGTTTCCAATTCAATGCAGGGATTCCTTACTATCCAAACCATAAACCCAAGTGAGATCTTCCTTTTTATGGGAAATAAAAACAAAGCTCCAGTTGAAGCTATTGGCACTTTTCATCCTGTTTTAGATAGCGGTTATCAGTTAGACTTATGTCAAACTCTTTATGTTCCGTCTATTTCTCGTAATTTGGTTTCTGTAAGCGCACTTGATAAAGTTAGTTACTCGTTTGAAGTAGGAAATGGTAATTTCAGTTTATTTAAAAATTCTAGTCGCATTGGTTCTGGAATATTGATTGACGAGCTATACAAGTTTCATCGTAATAGTCCATTTACTAAAACTCATCTTACCTTGCATTCTAAGGAAACAAAACGAAAGTCATCTAAAAATGACTCTTATTTCTTGTGGCATAAAAGACTGGGTCACATATCCAGTGAAAGAATCAAACGATTAATAAAAGATGGTGTCCTTCCGGATCTAGATTTTACTAATATTAAAGTGTGTGTAGATTGTATTAAAGGCAAAACAACACAACACACAAAGAAAGGAGCCACAAGAAGTACTCAGCTTCTTGAAATAATTCATACATATATTTGCGGACCCTTCGATGTTCCAACCTTTGGGGGAGAAAAGTACTTCATTACCTTTATTGATGATTACTCACGTTACTGTTTTTTATACTTGTTGCATGACAAATCTCAGTCTGTGAATGCTGTACAAGTGTTCATTACTGAAGTTGAAAGGCAACTAGATAGAAAAGTGAAATTCATAAGGTCAGATAGAGGTGGTGAGTTTTATGGTAGGTATGACGAAACAAGACAACATCCTTGACCTTTTGTAAAACTTCTCCAAAAGCTTGGAATTATAGCCCAAAACACAACGCTTGGTTCTCCGTGGCAGAATGGTGTAGCTGAAAGGCGAAATCGTACATACATGGAAATGGTTAGATCCATGATGAGTCATGTCAACTTACCTATATCCTTGTGGATGGATGCTCTACGCACAACTGTTTATATCTTGAACAGGGTTCCCAGTAAGGCAGTTCCAAAGACACCTTTTGAACTGTGGAAATGATGGAAACCTAGTTTAAGACATCTCCAAATTTGGTGTTGCCCAGCTGAGGCTAGAGTTTACAATCCACATGAAAAGAAATTGGACATTAAAACGATCAGTGGTTACTTTGTAGGTTACCCAGAAAAGTCCAAAGGATTTAGGTTTTACTGCCCTATCATAGTACTAGAATTGTCGAAACCGGTAATGCTAGATTCTTTGAGAATGGCGAAATCAGTGAGAGTAATAAACCTCAAGATGTGATCATTCAGGAAATCAGGGCACCTATCCCTTTACCCTCTATTTCGAAAGATGTTGGAAATCCTCCCGTTGTTGAACCATTTAACAATGAAGAAAACCCAATAAATGACCAAAAACTCCATAATGAGATTGTCACCAATGAACATATGGATGAAGCACCAAAGGAACCAACATTAAGAAGGTCTCAAAGACAAAAGAGATCAGCTATTTTTGATGATTACATGCTTTACCAAGTAGAATCTGAAGAAGGGACAATTAAAGACCCGGTTTCTTATTCACAAGCCATTAATGATGTTAATTATAGTAAATGGATTGATGCCATGAAGGATGAATTGAAATCTATGGATGAAAATCAAGTATGGGAAGTTGTTCACTTGCCTCCAGGACACAAACCAGTTGGTTGTAAATGTGTCTTCAAGACCAAACGCGAATGCAATAGCAATATTGAACGACATAAAGCCAGACTTGTTGCCAAAGGTTTTAATCAGAAAGAAGGCTTTGATTATACTGAGACCTTTTCCCCTGTGTCCTTGTGTCCAGGAGGGATTCTCTTAGAATTGTCATGGCATTAGTAGCTCACTATGACCTCGAGTTACATCAAATGGATGTGAAAACTGCATTTCTTAATGGAAACTTGGAAGAAGAAGTCTACATGCGCCAACCTGAAGGCTTCATGATTGAAGGTCAGGAAGACATGGTCTGCAAACTTAAGAAATCAATATATAGACTGAAACAAGCTTCGAGGCAATGGTACCTAAAGTTTCATGAAATCATTACTAACTTCGATTTCAAAGAACTCAAGATCAGTGGGAGTAAGTTCATATTTTTGGTTCTGTATGTTGATGACATATTACTGGCTAGTAGCGACCTTGGTCACTTACATGAAACAAAGGATTATCTCTTTAAGAACTTTGAAATGAAAGATATGGGTGAGGCTTCCTATGTGATAGGAATAGAAATATTCCGTGACAGATCACTTGGTGTTTTGGGATTGTCTCAGCAAGCATATATTGACAAAGTTCTAGAGAAATTTGGCATGATGACATGTTCCTCTAGTCCTGTTCCACTGCATAAAGGAGACAAGCTTGATCTTACGCAGTGTCCACAAAACGAATTGGAACGTAAAGAAATGGAAAAATATCCTTATGCTTCTCTTGTAGGGAGTTTGATGTATGCACAGGTCTGTACTAGACCTAACATTAGTCATGCTGTTGGCATGCTTGGTAGATTTCAAAGTAACCCAGGAATCACTCATTGGAAAGCTGCAAAGAAAGTACTGAGATACCTCAAGAGAATAAGGAATTATATTCTCACATACAGAAAATCAAGTCACCTACATGTGACTAGTTATTCGGATTCAGATTTTGCTGGATGTCCTGACACTAGACTTTGCACTCTTGGCTATGTGTATCTCTTATGTGGTGGTGCAATATCATGGAAAAGCCAGAAATTCGAGTTGCTTTACACATCCACCATGATGGCTGAATATGTGGCATGTTATGAGGCTGCAATTCAAGGAACATGGTTGCGTAATTTTATCTCTCAGTTTGGAGCTTTGAGTTTCATCTCTAAGCCATTAACTCTTTACTGTGACAATGACACTGCAACCTTCTTCTTCAAGCATGACAGGATATCTAAGGGAGCCAAACACATGGACCTTAAATAGCTATCACTGAAGTAAGATGTTAGATTACAGAAATTTGTCATTGAATCTATACGTACAGATTTCATGGTCGCAAACATATTCACGAAAGGACTACCTCCAAATACCTTTCAGGGACATACTGAAAGCATGGGTCTTGAAGATAGTTTTTAATTATCATTTTCTGCCTTTTTATTTTTGTACTTGTATTTGACAATTATTGAGCTCTTAATGCAACTCTACATCTACTATTTCTGTTTTTCCATTGTGTACATATTTATGTTTGGATAAATGATAAACAGAAACAGTCTTTAAACAAAGACATTATGAGACCATTACGTAAATCTCCTATTACGGTCTAGTTATGTAGGTTGTAGATGACGTAGTGCATGGAAGTAAACAAGTTGCAAAATAATATGTGCACGCCATGACTCCCATTGACAACCGAATTAGCCAAGACACTTATGATAACTGACAAAAGCAGTGTTTCACATATAATACACGCCTTATGATTCCTAAAATGAAAACATTAATGGATCTTCCTATTGACCAAGTGGGAGATTGTAAGGAAATTACTTTTAGGTTCATTACTTGAACCACACGTCCTTACCTTTTCCGAAATGTGGTCATTATAGGAATTCCGTTTTCATAGGATATATGCTATTAATTACTCAAAAGATGGTTTCTTAATGAGATATATTTCATAATATTCTCTACCTTGATGGACGGTTGAGATTAAATATAAGGAAAACCTAATTGGAAATTTAGTCCTCTCTCCACCTATAAAAATAAAGCCTTTCGTTCATCACAAAGGCTACACACAGAAACTCAACACATTAGGGTTTATAGGCAAGGAGAGAGAAACCGAAATAATTCACCTAGCCTCTTCCTCGACGGATCTCAACATCAATCAACAACAACATGAGACAACAGGATCGGAAAGTTCTCTGCATCAGGATGTCTGGAGGTACTCTTCAATTTGTTTAAGATTAAATCTACATGTGATTATCATGATGTTCATGATCTTAGGGTTCATGTTAATAATAGTATAACATAAATCCCACAACGACGTTGAAGCCCATGTACCATGCACTTCGATATTGTATGCGAGATGACAGGAGAATCAAAAGGAAGAAAAATACAAAAACGTAGAGAAAGACAAAAAAAAATGGAAGGAGATAGGTACCTCTGCAGTCAAGATAGAAAAAATAGATGATGGAAAAACCAATCGGAAGCAAAGAGATGCAGTTAAGGAGGAAGTTTGAAGCCTAGTACAAGTGGAAATGACAGCTACCATGCAGGAGTACTTGTCCAAGGTCGGTCTTGGCGGTAGTTTGGGAAAGAGAAGAAAAGAATGAGAAGAAAAAGGGTTTCGAGCCCTAATAGGATTTGCGGACAGGGTCGGCACCGACCTTATGCAGTATAAATAAGGTCGGCGCCGACGATATGCCAAATATGTAAAAAAAATAAAAATAAATGAAAATTTGGCCTAATTGCTCTAATTGGTGCACCACCATCTAAAATGTTTGATCGCGTAACACGTGCGGATTAAGTGTTTTTCCCGGTTAAATCCTCTTATTTATTTTTATGAGGAGGTGAATTTAAGATTATGTCACACTAATTACTGAAGGAACAAATGTGGTTATGATGACTTTCTAAAGTGCTTTCTTCTCATCCTTATTTCTCCTCATTATTGAAATGATTAATATAATATTTTGTTATATGCTTCATTTTTAAAGAAAATATCTTATAATATTCTCATGAAAAAGATTTGAAATTATCCTGATTATATCTCCCCATTGATATTAATTCCAATAACTTGCAACATTGTCCCAAACATTTGGACCTGTAAAAGCAAATGCAGGTTTAACTATTGTTGGAAAAATGGCTAAGAGCACCATTATTTTTGGTCAACTTTGAGCCAAAATCAAAGTGGGACCCACTTATTATTTTTTGTGGGAATACATGGGAATGTAATCTACTCCATGAATAGATTAAGAACATATATTGGGTTGCTCTAATCCATTAAGGAATGAATGAGAAATTGCCTCATAAACACCACTACTTGAACATGTTAAACATGGAAACAAAAGAAAGATGTGAACTTGCTTCCCTCATTGCTTGGGAGCAAAACATTCATTGGATATAAATATGCTTACCTTGGTAGTATAAGATAAGCCCCAAGGGGCATTCCACTTTTGTGGAAGAGGGAGAACCCCAACCAAGTTGGGGTCATCACCACGCGCGCGCTCAGCACCAAACCGGCTTGGGCTTGGCTTGGGCCATTACCCATTTACAATTTTTTGGAGAGATTTTATTTTAATAAATTTTTCCTTCTTCAAATAGGGTGTGTCCAACCCAAAAGGTGTGTTCAAAGAAGAAGCATATGTTCACTGAACAGTCACTTTGACTGAACAGATGCAACCCCATGAATAGACCTGAAGCAGACTATAAATTTCATCTTGTCTATGCCTTCTTGCTCATTCTATTTTCGCTGCCATTGCATTGCATTTGGTCATCATTAAGAGTCAAGAAGAGAGAGTTCTGTTGCACAGTTTAGTTCGACTGTCACACAGTCTGCAATGTTGCTACTATGTGTATTCGATCATTGTATTCTGGGAGACAAACACCACTGAAGACTCGTAAGCACTGTTGCAGGGGCGAAATTTGTCTCAAGGACATAATGTTAAACACTAGCCTTGATCAACTTTCTTTTGCGAGTTTCTGGACTTCACAACTTCAACAACAGTGCTCTGTTTCTGCCTTCAAACAATGAGTGGATTTACGTTGTTAGATTATAATCTGTAATTCTGTTTAGTTGTTATTTTGTTTTACTGTGTTACAAACTTGTCTCTTAAATACTGAACTATTTCTGTATGTATACTTAGTTCAACAATAGATATGATTGGCAATTGGGCTTTTGGATCAATAACAACAAATACATCATTAGGTGGTCCCATGCAACTACATTGTCATTGAGGTCCACATGGTTTTAATAGCCAAACTGTTTTTAGTTTGGAGTTATTTCTAATTTTCAGAGCTGAAGTAATCCATAACCTAGTTTCCCATGTAAGACATAACTACAGGACTCTGAACTATAGAAGAAGCTATTGTACTGTCTCTGGTATATAGCCTGACAACTCCGTTTTATCATCATTCTTCAATTCATCTTTCTTGCACCCTCAAACAATACCCCTGTGATAACAGATGTCATTGGACTCCTATTAAGATGAGGCCTTGTTTGGTATATCTATTCTCATTGTAATATAGACGTAAAAAAAAAAGAAGAAGGAACCATAAAACAAGAGGTGAAAGTTTTTATTTTGAAACGGGGCCTTTCATTTTAGGAGTATTTACCTCTATTTCGCTAAAGGGAGTGAAAGGTAGATACGTGTACAAAATCCTTCTATTTTTCAAACATATACTCGTTTTAGACATTTAAATAAATAGAGATTGTAAAAAGAGATGCCAGACATGGGTGTGACATTTAAGCAAATAATAGTGGTAAATAGATGCCAGACATGGGCGTAGTTTTCTTCTTCATAGCAAGAAGCAATCCTTGCATCTTTGTCTTCTTGGTAATTTTTTAGACCTTTCTTTTACACCACCTTTTCCACGAGCCACTTTAAAAACCCAAAACTTCTAATCTGAATGTTGTACTTTAACAAAATTTTCTAAGCCAGTAACCACTACATCTTCCTCTTGAATGTCAATTGCCTCTTCAACTTCACCGGTAGCAATCTGTCTTTGTCAAACTTTGATTATACTCAAACATCTTCATAACATCAACATCATTCTTAAATTAGTCGTTGGCTCATTATTTAAAGGGAAATTCTCAAAAGGATATAAAACTTTTGGCTCATTTTAAAATAAGTACATAAAAATTTGAGTATTTTAGAAAGGATAAAATTTTTCCGCGATTCTTTTAATCAAGCTCTCTAGATTAAAAAAAAAAAAAAAAAAAACCGAGAATGATAAGAATACCTTTTCTTTAATATAATTATTTAATAGAAATGATTAAATCCAACCCAAATGACCCACGACACGCTCCAAATACTTTTATGCATAGATGGTTAAAAAAGGGTCAGAATTCCAAATGACTGAAAAGTTAGCTTTATTAAATGGTTATGATAGTCAAAATAAAAATGACCAATTCTGAGGAGGAAAGATGTTAGGAAAATTTTTACTCTTCAAAAAAAAATTTTACTCTTCAAAAAATTTTTACTCTTCAAAAAAGATTTTTACTCTTAAAAAAAAATTTTACTCTTCAAAAAAAATTTTTACTCTTCAAAAAAAAAAAATTACTCTTCAAAAGAAAAAAATTTACTCTTCAAAAAAAAAATTTACTCTTCAAAAAAAAAATTTTTACTCTTCAAAAAAAAAAAAAGATGTTAGGAAAATAAAGAAACATGTCATAAGGGAATGGTATTTTTGTCATTTCTCAAAAAAAAAAAAAAAACAATTATGGAGAGGATTTAAGTGTAAGAATTGTTTGAGAATGTTTATACTTGTTTGAAATATCCAAATCTTCATGTATTGTTTAAAAAATGAGCCAAAGATTTTATATTTTTTTTTTGGGATTTCAGTTATTTAAAGGGACATTGGACATTTCTCGAGATTTTTACCTAGAATGAATGTGAAGGGTAAAGACCCTACTCATTAAGTAGAGGAGGTGGTTGTAAAAATTAGAAAAGGGAGGGGTTGTATGAACACACACTTACATCAAACAATGATGTCAATATTAAGATAAACTATGGATCTAAGTCTCTTTTTTTACATACAAATCAATCCATCATTCTATATCACTCTAATTAAAGCAAAATTCATCTTTGTACCTATATCTGAAGTTATATAGATGAATTGGATGAACTAAATAAGACAACAGCTTGGGGCAATCAAACTCATTTGCATAAGAACTCCCTTGCAGTAATCAGCATATAATGATCATTTCTCAAAATAATAATGCATTATGTTCTGCTTTTCAATTGGAAGAGAGTTAGTTACCTCAACCTACCTGGAAATCCTCATAAGCTCTTCTTTTTTTTTTTAATATTCAATTGGTCCCTTCTACTTCTCCTCTCAAAGGGGAGGAGTTTAGGGGACGATCAGACTATTTTGTCAAAGATCTAAATCATTCAAGTTTAAGCACAGACCAGGGTGCGTTTAGGCTGTCTAAGTATGGTATTTCTGTGATTATTGACCCATGATTCCATCAAGATGATAATAAAATAAGAATTGAATCTCAAGACATACAGTATTAGGTCTGGGTTAGGTCCAAGTTCTTCATGGACTGAAACCCTAACCCAGTTTGAATGAGCAATGATCCTAGGCTTTGCATTCAATGGTTTGTCCTCACCCTTTTTTTTTTCTTTTTATAAAGGTCAGTCCTCAAATGATCTTAGCACCCATGTTCTGAAAGTTTATTGGCCATATATATATATGATGCAAATTGGCTTTTGATATGATCTAATAATGAATAATTATCATGTGCAGTGCCAAATTATGGCCAGAGCCCAATCAAGTAGGGAGGTGCATATGAAGGGAGATTGATCATAGGCACCTACAGAAAGTTTGGAAATGGATCCACTAAGGAGAGGGCTACTTTGGAGAGTTTGCCTACAAAAGAGAATTGCTTATCCACTTTTCATCTTGATTTGTGTGCACACTGCTTAAGTTGTGTCACCATCAAAAGGACGTGTGCTTCAAGTTTTGGTTACATAGTAACAGAAAGGTACTCAGTGGTCCCTCATTCCTTACCCAGAGAAGAGGCCCCTATCAATTTCAGCAATGGTACCACTGCATGGACCACTTGAACAGAGATGATGAATATGAATGCTGATTTATTACTAAGAAGAGACCAATCAGGCATTTTCCAGTCACAAAGGCTCCTGTGTGCTTGCATGTGGTGTGTGGTCCTCAGCTGTTGGTTGTCCAGATGGTAATTACATGATCCTCTGTTTTGCAGGGTACTGGGTTTTTTAGGGTTTTGACAAGTTTGGCCGATGGTTTGATGATTCATACAATTCATCCTGTGGTCCTCTTAGTGAATGGCTGAGATTTTCTGGATTAGGATCTTAAAGTTGCTGCAAGTGATATCTGCAATACCAGATGTCAACCAGTAGCTAGGCTTTTATGGGCTTGGGCTAGACCTCAGCTTTTAATGACTAGACTTAGCCCATTTGACATGTGTGTGTACATGTGTAAATTTCTACTTAAAAGAATACCCCTTGTGCCAAAAAAAGGAAATTATTTAGCATCTAGTTCTTTGCATTGAATACAAAAGACATCATGATTAAAATAGCAACAAAGGCCCGCGCTAAGCCCAAGTCTAAAAATAAAAAATAATTCAAATTTAGTATTTTCTTTAAAATATTATTAATAAAAAAATAAATTAAACATAAATAAATATATTATTTAGCAAAAAATCTTTGCAGTTAGCATCGAATCATTCTTTATTGTAATAAACCCATCAAAACAATATAAAGATAACAAAGTCAATAAAAATAATTCATATGATGAGAGAGGAAGTTTGTAACAATGAAAAAACATGGAAAATTATAGATTAGAGAGAAAGAGAGAAGAACTTTTATGGAATTGGATATTTTTTCATATTCCATGGAAATTGTAGGACTTCTATCCAAGTACCATGAAATCATTCCTATCATAATAAATATGTTAAAAATGATAAAGAAAATAAAATCAATCAAAGATATATAATATAGTGTGAAAGAAAAAGGAAGCTATTAAAAGGGAGAAACATGAAAAATGAAGGATTGGAAAAAAAAATCAAGCTTTTACACAATTTGGTATATTCATCTTCAATGAAAATTGAGGGACTGCTTTGCAGATCACATCTAATAGTCCTATCATGATATATTTGTTAAAAGAATATAAACAGAACAAAAATGAAATCAAAGATAACTGATATAATGAGAATGAATGAGAAAGTAAGAGGGAAGATTTTGAAAAATTATTAAAGATAAAGTAAAAGAGGGAACAACTTTTACACAATTGAATATCTTCATCGAAGATCATCACATCCCTAAGAATGAAGGTTCCTTTAATAAAATCCATGTTGGCTGGGTTGGATGGGTTTATCTTCACAGGACAATGGGAGGAAATCTGGGCAAAATATGTGATTAGAGATGTAAAAGACAGCATAACTCTCAAATTTAGCTATAAATATATGGGACCAGGCTTTGATAACGATAACGAGAGAAATAATACTTTCATTGTAAAAATGTTTAGCATTTTATTTTAGTTCTCAACTTGTTAGCTCTATTTCTCCACTAGTGTGTATTATGGCTTTTTTTGCTTTGGTCATTACATTGTTATGGTGGGTTTTTAAAGAACTATGATTAGGTTCTAAATCATATATGATACCATCTATAGCAGCCTTCAATCTTAAAATTCCACAAATTGAGCAATGATATTATGAATGAACTTGCAGTGTCTAAACCAACTCAGGAGTCTGACATGGGCATCCCTAGGGTCACATATCTACATGGCACGTAGCTGTAAATAGCGGTGAAAGTGGGCAGGGTCGTCCTAGGGCCGCCCGCGGACGGCCCGTTATAGGCTCGGCCCGAGCTCGGCTCAAAAGACAAAAGAACCGGGCTAGGGCCGAGTAGGAGGCCCGTTTGCTTAAACGGGCTGAGCTCGGGCTTGATGAAGCCCGGCTCGTAAGCCCTAGGGCCTACATATATTAATACATATATTATATATATGTACACTATACAATATATAATACATATATGATATAACATAATCCAGAAATCCTAAATCTTAGTTTTAATTAATATAAATAATCTCTAAACCCTAAACACTAAATAAACCATAAATCTTAAACCTAAGCAGTAAGCCATAGGGCTACATATATTAATCCATATATTATATATATGTGTACACTATATAGTATATAATACATATATGAATCTATGATACTAAATTATCCATAAATCCCAAACCTTAGTTTTAATCCAATATAAATAATCCCTAAACCCTAAACACTAAACCCTAAGCACTAAATAATCCATAAACTCTAATCCTAAGCACTAAACCTTAAACCCTAATTTTAATCCAATATAAATAATCCCTAAACAACCTTGAGGATGCATGCATATTAATGGTCTGGAAGACATTTTTTTAAGTCTTGTAACTCTGGAACAACCTTTCCTTTGTTGTTATTATTATTTATTAACAAGGCTCTATTGTTGTTGTTATAGGTGATGCTGGAAACTTTATTTTATAATGCTAGCCGAATACTTTATTTTATTCTATGATGCTATTGGAGTTTGATTTGATTTGTATTATTGTTGGAGTTTGATAATGCCCATCTACATTAACATTGAACTATTATAGAGTGTTAGAATTGGACTCTCTTTGCTTTTATGGAGTCTTTCTTATTTTAGTTATTTTATTGCTGCAATCCAAATTATGGGAATGGGAATATGGGATGAATGCATGCATTTGACAATTTTTTGTTTTGGTTTGCATATGTAGATTTCTTTGAATTTCTATAGGATTTTTTTTTCCTGAAAATATTTTCTTTCAGCTAGTGCTATATCATTAGTCGGGCTCAAAAGGCCGGCCTTAGGGCCTCATAACTTAATAAGAGCCGAGCCCGAGCCAGGGTTTTTGAGGCCCTCTCGAGCTCGGGCCGAGCTAGGGCCTACTGAAAAATACTAGGGCCTGGCAAAGCCCGGCTCGGCCCAGCCCACTTTCATCACTAGCTGTAAAGGTCAGGAGAAATAAGCAATGGCTATAGGGACATCCTTTGTTAAAGTTAGCAACTGGCCCTGGAATTCCTCCTACCGTTGCATTGTTAGAAGCAAAACCTAACCTCCAACTGTAAGGTACTAGATGGAGTAAATCATCATTGATAGAGCTATACTGCATTCATCAATCACACAACAAATACAAAACCTAATATCTCTCTCTTTCTCTCTCTCTCTCACACACACATATTATAGGGACATCATTTTAAAATTAACAACTGGCCATGAATTTCCTCGTACCATTGCAATGTTGTAAGGTATACCAGACGGACTAAATCATCATTGATAGAGCTATACTGCATTCATATCTCTCTCTCTCTCTCTCTCTCTCTCTCTCACATCATAGGGACATCATTTTAAAATTAACAACTGGCCATGAATTTCCTCGTACCATTGCAATGTTGTAAGGTATACCAGACGGACTAAATCATCATTGATAGAGCTATACTGCATTCATCTCTCTCTCTCTCTCTCTCTCTGGTTTTATGATAGGTTATGATGCAGTTAATCCAAGAGGCAGAATCCAAGCTAAATGAAGGGTACACTGTATGAGCAACCACTAACAAAATAAAGTTCAAACAAACCCAACCAGAAAAAAGGACTGCCAATACAACAGTATCACTCGGCGTCACACATGTTACCAACATAAAAAGCATCGCAGGACAGAAAATTAAAATGTGCAGTCCTTTTCTATCAGAACAATAATAAAATCCTTTAAACTAAAAAAAAAAAACAGCCAACCTCTGTAACTTTTTCAGAAAATTACATTAAAATCCCTGCTGTAACAGTTTTAAAAAGTTACAACAAAGGACCTATAATTAATGCCAAAAACATTTCTATACGTACTAATGTTCAATTCAACACATTTTTGGGACAATTCTAGGTACTATTCATCACTGAGTGAGACATAAAACATGCATACCTATAGCTACTTAATAAGTAAAACACAGCATTTGTAAAAAAAAAAAAAAAACCTATAGTTCACAGAACACCACTTCTTTTAATTTCTCTCTTTTGAATTCTTTGTTCTTTTTTTTTTTTCATAATTTTTTTAAGGTTATTGAGGTCTAGGGTACCTTGATTTGACTAGACCAAGGCCCATGCAACTTAGCCAAGTCGACTCTCAAGGGTGAACGAGCTGCCGCCTGAGTTGCTTTTTTTTTTTTTTTTTGGGAGAAACTTGGGATAGGAAAAACCAAACAGCAAGGTGGTTCAACACATCAGAGATGTCACAAAATTGTGGAAAAGGTTATACTCAAAGAAACTGTGTGAGGACTATTGGCAAAACGCTACCACAAGCCGTGCTTTGGGCGGTGTCCAAATCAAACAGACGAGCAACAAGCAATTACAACTCCAAAAGCTCGACCTCAGCTGGCCAACTAAACAACCAAGGCACCAATCCAATCAATGAAGAGAAGACAATCGATGATGGATCAGGTAGTCAAAAAGGTTTTCAGGAATACGAAGGAGATAGATGGGCTTACAAAGACGAAGGAGAAACTCTTGTCATGCAGAGATAGATGTATATCCTGAAATGGGAAGCAGACACACAAAGTATAAGGCTCTAGGCCTTAATTAGATGGATTAGTGTTAATAATTAGAATTAAGGCTAGTTCCTCGAGCCCAATGACTTCACATGTTAGTTTTAGTCATGAGACTGGTTGGTTTTACCCTACCGATGATCGTGCCACAATAGTAATTCAACTTAGCATGAGAAGAACGGTTAATTCTCACAATTGGTCATTGCGCTTAGTTGAAAAGAAGTCAGCGATGCGAAACTACCGTGCGTCACATTATGACTGAATGCGTCTAAGTCAGAATCCAAGCTAAAGACGCAGCGCTAGCGCTCATCGCGCTTGCGGACCCTCGGTAGGGGCCTCTTTGGCCCCCATGGGCTTGTGCCATTGGTGAAGCCCCCGTGGCTAACCATTTGCCCTGCACTCGGCGTTGTGAGACCGACAGAGTGCGGGCCAGGCACCCCAACCCCAACCGCCACCGTTAAGGATAGTTTCATTAAGTTTTAGGGTGATCAAAGTGAGTTTGTGAGTAGTAGGGGGTATTTGATAATTTAGGGAAATATAAGGGGTTAGATGTAATTCCAGAAACTTAGTGTAGTTGGGTAGTTCTCATCATGCACGTCATCCTTCATGTTGGACTCCTTCCTTTTCTTTCTCTACAAAAACCCCAACTCCTTCCTTTTCTCCCTTTACCTCACTTCACCACTTTTCTTCTCTACTAATTTAAATTTCTAACCAATTTAAAGCAATACAATAGTCCCACAAGCTCAGTTGAATTAAACACAAAATAAGTATGACATTGTAAGGGCAATAATCGAGTGAGATGATCCAAATAGGGCGTGTGCTGACCAAGCAAAGATATACCAATATGTTCAATGTAGTTTTAGCACAAGTGTATGTGTGTTGTGACCCAAAACAAGAGGTGTATATCTAACTAGCACATGCATCTCAATGAATCAATAAGTGGAAATGAAGCATAAGAGAGAGATGGACACGCAAGAGTTTATAGTGGTTCAGTCTCTTGACCGACATCCACTTCTCAAGAGTTTCCACTCTTGGTTCCACTACAATGAGGCAAACCACACATGTAAACCTCCAATCACATACACACCTATTGTTTGATACGGTGGTTCGATCACAAAGTTCTAATCTACCAACCCTATTTTTTTTATAGTGGTTCGATCACAAAGGTGTAATTTACTTTACAACCCAATTTCCA
The DNA here is from genome assembly GCA_038049695.1 of Cinnamomum chago. Lineage (NCBI taxonomy): Eukaryota > Viridiplantae > Streptophyta > Magnoliopsida > Laurales > Lauraceae > Cinnamomum > Cinnamomum chago. The sequence continues at coordinate 12,605,424 of CP142456.1, forward strand.
AATTGAAACAAAGAATACTTGCCTCTTGTACTATGTCATGAGGATGTTCCTTGGTGCTTGAATGAATCTCCAAGCTTTGACTCCTTCCTTTGCTCCTTGGTGATGATGATGCTCCAAGATGTGCACAACCAAAGAGGCTTGAGAGTCTATGTCTAGTGGAGAAGATGTATAACTAGATAGGCTCAATATTCCCTTAGAAGTGATTCCACAAAACACACTCTAATAGAACTTTTAATGCTCTTAAGTAAGCCTAATTAGAGCTTAAGAGTGTGTGGGATTGGATTACAAGAGCTCTTAGATGGTTTTACTATGAGGGCACAAGTGTGGACAAAGAAATCTAAAAAATCCAAAAGTCATGTCCATTAGAATGAGCTCAAGTATATATAGAAAGCTCTTTAATGGCTAGTTGGCAGTTAGCCTCGTTCAAATTTTGGTTAATAGCAACCCCCAACAGCTAGAACATCGGCTAGTTTGACTTCTGGTCAAAACTGCATTTTTGCTATACGACAAGCTCACGACTAGTTGTAGGGTGCTTACGGCTAGTAGTGAGCCTAATTGAAGTCAGAAAAATTTTCAAGTCAAGCTTATTGAAACAGCATCCGCAAGCTGACCATAGACCTTGCGGTTAGCCGAGCCTAATTAAGAGTGTGTGGGATTGGATTACAAGAGCTCTTAGATGGTTCTACTATGAGGGCACAAGTGTGGACAAAGAGGTCTCAAAAATCCAAAAGTCATGTCCATTGGAATGAGCTCAAGTATATATAGAAAGCTCTCCAACGGCTAGTTGGCGGTTAGCCTCCTTCAAATTTTGGTTAACAGCAACCCCCAACGGCTAGAATATCGGCTAGTTTGTCTTCTAGTCAAAACTGCATTTTTGTTATACGGCAAGCTCACGACCAGTCATAGGGTGCTTACAACTAGTAGTGAGCCTAACTGAAGTCAGAAAAATTTTCAGGTCAAGTTTACTGAAACAACAACCCCGAGCTGACCATAGACCTTACGGTTAGCCGAGCCCCTACACTGAATTAAGTCATATACCACTACAACAATCTGCACTTTTACCGGCGTTTTTTCCCGGCACAGTCATTAAACACCGGGGGAAGTTATACTTTCCCCAGCAATATATTTTTTAAGGTACAAGTTAAGATATTAGCGGCGAATTATTATTTTCGCCTTCAAAGGGTATGTTTTACCGACGATAAGTTTAGTGTCGCCGGGAAAGGCTACATTTCATGCCGGCGAAATGCTTAGATCGCAGGCAAAGTTCACCCGCCTGATTTCATCAGGTTATTAAGCTTTTGCCGGCGCTTTAATTTCGCCGGGAACTTATTTTCTTTCCTTGATTTATTTTTCGGTGGAATAAAATGTAAGCGGGTCTTTATGCGCGCCCTAAAAGTAACCTTTTCCATTTCCTGCGCCCGCTAACTCCATAAGCATTTCCAGCACCCGCTCCAAGTGCATCTCTCTCTTTTCTCTTTTTATTTCTGTTTCCATCTCCAGCGCCCTAAAAATAACTTTTGTTGCTGCTTTTTTATACCATCAACCCAAAAAACCAATTTTGGTGGGTAGGAGAGGCAGCGGATTGCTGTAGTTAAAGAAGAGAGGAAGGAAGAAGCAGCAGTCGATAACAATCTCCCATTTCTCTGTTTTTGTTTCTGGGTCTGGTTTTATTGAAGGTTTTCAGCTTATAAAACTGAGTTCTGAATTGGGTTTTGATCATATTGTTGAATTGGGAGGTTGAAAGGGGGGAAGACTGGAAGAGGAGTCCTTTTTCCTCCTTTCTGTTTATTGCATTGTGTTTCAGAGGCTGAGATCTGAAGTGGGTTGTTCTCCAATCTTCAGAGAAAGGTGAATTTCTTACTTTCTAATTATTGCATTGAATTTTGGAGGGTGAGATCTGAAATGGGGTTGTTCTGGTTTCTGTAATGGTGTGGGGGAAGGAATAAAATGTAAGTGGGTCTTTCTTTCTCTTTCTCTTTCTCTTTCCATCTCCAGCGCCCTAAAAATAGCTTCTGCTGCTGCTTTTCTATACCATCAACCCAAAAAACCAATTTTGGTGGGTGGGAGAGGCAGCGGATTGTTGTAGTTAAAGAAGAGAGGAAGGAAGAAGAAGCAGTCGATTACAATCTCCCATTTCTCTGTTTTTGTTTCTAGATCTGGTTTTATTGAAGGTTTTCAGCTCATAAAACTGAGTTCTGAATTGGGTTTTGATCATATTGTGGAGTTAGGAGGTTGAAAGGGGGGAAGACTGGAAGAGAAGTCCTCTTTCCTCATTTCTGCTTATTGCATTGTGTTTCAGAAGCTGAGATCTTAAGTGGGTTGTTCTCCAATCTTTAGAGAAAGGTGATTGATCTTGTCCCATATTATTTTATTTTCTATTTATCTTGCGTAAGCTAAACAAGAAAAATTGTACTAGAAGTTGCATGGAGCATCTTCTTTAGGAGGCATCTGATAAAATTGGTTCCATACAAAGTTGTATGGAACCCTATTGAAACATTTCTTCCATAACTTCAGCTAAACATTCAGAGCTTTCATTATTAACTATACATGCTTTTCCTTCAAAGCGGGCCATGATAGTTCATAGGCCAGATTAACTATACATGCTTTTCTAGTGGTGTTGGCCAAGTTTTCTAACCCAACAAGTTGACTAGGAACTTGACTATGTCAACTGGGCAAGTTCATTAAATGGAAAATATACATTTTTATGTAGGTTTTTACACGTTTTTCTTTATTTAAGTTATCATATTGTATTATGAATAATAGAACAAATAACTAAAATTAGTTTACTCATCCACCAAGTCAAGTCAACCCACTACTTTGGCCCAAAAAAAAAAAGTCAACCCACTGAGTCCCTTGGTTGCCCTGACTCTGTAACTGGCTGAGTCTAGTTGAGCTGCTGGGTTAGGAAACCTTTGGGTATTTTAACCTATCTCACCCCCATCAAGATATATGTCATATTATGCTTAAGGAAATTATTATTCTTATTTCTTTGGCCTATTAAAGGTTGGGTCCACCTTCATGAAATATTTCGACCTTTGCTCTTTCCGTGTTCTTTAAACTCGTTGCCCTGCACTTACTTTACCTTAGAATCTAATATGTAACACTATTTACCTATAATTGTTTCTAGTGAAAGAATGAATAGAACTGTTAATCGCATGTAATTGATGTTATCCAAACACATGAACCTACATTCACATGGAAACTGATTTGCCTCCACTTGAGTTTACAACCAGATGGGCTCTTGATATCTTGAATGACTCGGAGGATTGTTATCTGGATTCAGATCCGAAAGAGTGCATATAATTTCTTGGAAGAACCAATCGACTTACCTGTTCGTGGAAATAGGTCCATTTGTGCCCCATTTATCTTTTGGGTCAGAAAATTCAACCCCAGACTCAGGCAGCATATTCAGCCATAAGGCTGTAAGTCTGGACCTGATCATGCGATGATAATCTGACAGGCGCAAGTCAGGAAATTTGGGTATGGAGAATGTTAGTAGTCAGGTTTATGTCTGGGTCTAATGGCAGTATAATCTAAACAAATAACAACAAGATGGTAGGCTGCTCTGAGCATGGAATGGCTAGCCTGTGTGCCTCACCATGACCAATCCAAATCCCTTGAGTGGTCACACTTGCTTTGCCTTCCCTTGTGGACACCTTTTTCCCCATTGTTTTGGTTCAAGGAACTCACCCAAATCTGGCACCCCCACTTATTATCAATTTTTTTGTACTCTGTTAGGTGGGCCTTGCAAGCATGGCCGTTTGTTGACCTTGAACTAGAATTTCAGACCTCTCGAGAAATCCAGTACAAACAAATATGCATTTTATAATATATCTGGGTCCAGAGGCCCCAATGAGGCCAGGTTGGTTCAACCAGATATCAGCTTGAAATGGAGTTTAGGCTTTCACTGCTAGTTTGCAGAACCTTCAACAAAACTAAGGTTACAAAACCTTACAAATTATGAATCCGGATCCTATCAGGCTTTAACCTACAGAAATCCTGAGTAAATTTATTTATTTTTTAGCTGAAGAGAAATTCTGAATTAAAAGGAGTGGGACTCCATGGTCTGGCCTAAATATTGAAATATGAACACACATTTTATCAACCAGTCAATCCAACGGTGTAACAAACTTCGATTGAAGTAACATTTGAAGATATTTGATATACCCAGGGGGTACTTATTTTTAATGGTTCAGATTTAATAGATATATGGGCCTTACTGTGAATGATCTGGTTTTATTGATGTATTTGATTTTGGGAATAAGTCTGAACTTTTTTTTCCTATATCTACAAGCACCACTTTGTGCTGCTGTTGTTACTTCTGCTTTGAAATACTGTATACCAATTTTTTTCCCTCTTACACAGGTTTCTTAGAGGTGGAAGATTTCCTGATAAAGTTGTAAAAATCCAAGAAGTAGAGAGTGAATATGACACATTCATTTGTTCTCTAGGTGTTGCGAGGTGTCACTCATATAACAATATTGGATTAAGTGAACCCATACACAGTTCTTTTGAGGTAATAGACTGAACCAGTGTATGTTGACTACTTCTGGATCTGATTGCATCATGCCATTTTCCTTTTTGTTTATATTTTTTAAGTTTTTATTAGTCGTGATGCAAGTTTCTTTAGGGCACGTTTGTGTACATCTAATTTCCGTGGAATTTGGAAATTGCCACATCAGCAAAATCCATGGGTTTCAAATTCTTTGGAAAAGTTTTTCCGCAGAAGTCAAAATTTTATGTTTGGTGCAAAAAGGTTTTCCTCGATGAATTAGTGCTAATGTTGTTTGGTGCAGCTATGGATTTCTTTAGTGAAAACCATTTTTTAGTGAAAACTATTGGGTGGGTGGGTTGATATGTGTGTGGGGTGGGTGGGGTTGGGAGGGGAAAAGGAAGAAAGAGGGTGGTTGGGTGGAGTGAGGGTGAGAGAGAGGAAATTGGGGGGTCGGTTTTCCGTGGAAATGGACTTCCCATACCCCCCCATAGGAAGTCTATTTCCATGGCTAGGAAGGAAAATGCTGATGTGGCGAAAAAGCATTTCCGCGGAAAACTGCCGCACCAAACACATGAAAAAGAAGTTTTCCGTAGAAAACTACAACATTTTCCGTGGAAATGGGCTACACAAACATGCCCTTAGGAGATTAATCAAAGAATTCCTCTTTAGACTTCAATATACAACATGATAGAACAAAGTAGCTTTGAGAAAAAGGTTGTCAGAGAACTTGGGAAACATCGTCCACCTTGGGCCTGCCAGTTGAACATCTCAACAACTGGTTGATAAGAACACCACCATTAAAAACGTTGGCTTCTGAATGCTGCACTTACAATTAGTTTTTATTGATAGGGTCTTCACTAAGCTATCATTTTCACATCACTAGGTTGTGCTATGCCAATAAGAATCAAAGGCAAGGAAGCTAATGATAAATACCATCACTTACCTTGATCCATCTTTAAAATTTTCATGCTTCACATTGATTCTTGCAAAATCACAACTTAAATATTATATTGTCATGGTATCAGGATACACTGCCAAGAGTTTAACATATCAGAAATTTTCATTTCATAATGTCTGTTAGAAGTCATGACGTGTGGACAAATAACTTCATTGAAAATCATACATATTCCCCTTGTTAAGTTGAATTAGTCTTTCTGTCTTTTTTTCTAATTTGGGTAAAAAAAAACTAGTCTTTCTGTTGGTGTAGCCTAAATGATCTTTTGAAAACTCTAGTGTAATCTAATAAGAGCCAAGAGCTCTAGTTTTTAAGCTCTAATTTACAATTATTGTGAGTGTTTGGCAAAATAAATGAAGATATATCTATGCAGACTTTTTCAATGATCACAGCCTTTTCTCATTTTTCATTTAAGAGTAAAAAAGGGGTCAAATTTTGGGCAACCTAACATGCTTATTTGGGGATTTAAGGTTTCTTTAATTTGGGGATTTTAAGGATTAGTTTTTCTTATATTTGAGTTTTTTTTCCTCTGTTTTTTTTTTTTTTTTTTTGCATTTATTTTATACTATCTATTGGTTGAATTTGAGTTAACCACCACCTTACATATGTAAACAGATATGGACAAGAGTTGGATGTTACAGTATCATAATAGATTCAGTCAATCGTATATAGACAGAGTGAATTATTTTATTGAATTCGCAAAGGCGACTTCGGGTGGGAGTAGAGCGATTAAATGCCCATGTAACTACTGTTGTAATGGTTTTAAGCATGATTATAAGATTGTGAGAGACCATCTACTCCGGCGTGGGATGATGGTATCCTACGACACCTGGTTACAGCATGGGGAGGTTGCAGAATCCGATGAATCGGATGATAGCGAGGATGAATCGGATGAGGACCAGGATGGATATGATCAGTTATTAGTGGACCATGGCAGGAGGACTTACATGATGGATGATACCCAAGGGATGGATGATGTGCGAAACTTTGAAATTATGCTCGAGGCTTCCCAGCGTGGTTTGTACCCGGGCGGTAAAGATTCAAAAACCCCGTTAGCGTTTGTCATTAGGATGCTACATGTGAAGGTGCAGTATAGGTGGAGCAACAAGTCATTCGACAAGGTCTTGGAGATATTTAGGGACACCCTACTAGAAGGTAATGTGGTTCCCGCGTCCATTTATGAGGCCAAGAAACTACTGCGTGACTTGGGCTTGGGGTACGAACACATTGACTCCTGCAAGAATGATTGCATATTTTTTTGGAAAGAGAATGCTCACTTGGAGAAGTGTTCGGAATATGGGGAGCCTAGGTACAAGGTAAATAATGGCAAGGGTAAGCAGATCGCTCATAAGATACTGCGTTACTTCCCATTGATACCTAGGTTGCGGAGATTATACATGTCCAGGATGACAGTCAAAGATATGAGATGGCATCATGAGAATGTCATGGATGATGATCTGGGTAGGCATCCAGCCGACTATAAGGAATGGAAGGAATTTGATTTGAAATTTCCAGAGTTTGCCCGAGAGATCCGTAATGTGAGGTTAGGACTGGCCACCGATGGGTTCAACCCCTTCGGCAACATGAGCACTTCTTACAGCATGTGGCATGTCATATTTATGCCTTACAACCTTCAACCATGGATGTGCATGAAGGATCCATTTTTCATGATGTCCTTACTTATTCCCGAGCCACAGGCGCCTGGGAAGGAGGTCGATGTGTACCTGAGGCCCTTGGTTGATGAGTAGATTGGTGTCGTGACTTATGATGCCCATAGTGAATAGATCTTCCGAATGCATGCGGCTGGGATGTGGACCATAAATGACTTTCCCGCGTATGGTAACTTGTCTGGTTGGAACACAAAAGGTTATTTGGCTTGTCCCCCTTGCAATGAAGATTCATTATCATGTAAGTTGAGAAGTAAGATTGGGTGGGTTGGACATCGAGCTTACTTGCCTGAGAACCACCATTGGAGAAGGAGCAAGAAGTTCAACAGTCAGCCGGAGAATAAAATGAATTCTTTGCGTTTACCGGTGCAAAAGGTATTTGATCAGTTGGATCAACTACTAGAAGTCAAGATCGGGAAGGGCCCCAACAGCAGGAAAAGACCTCGTGAGCATGCACTGTTGAATTGGACAAAGAAAAGCATCTTGTACGAGCTATCGTACTAGAAGAACCTAAACCTTAGGCATAACCTTGATGTCATGCACATAGAGAATTATATCTGTGAAAATATTGTTGGGACTATGGTGGGCATAGATTAGAAGAATAAGGACACGGACAAAGCGCGTGACGATTTAAAAGATATGGGCATCAGGCCACAATTGCATCTACAGAGGAATGAAGAAGGATCCATTATGAAACCCCGTGCATCCTACACATTGATATCAGAGTCATACCTCATCTCTAATCATGTTAGATCAGTAAGCTTGTTCTAATCTTTGCATGAGATGTGAAGAGGATAGAGCAAGGACTATGTAAGGATCAGTTTTGATGAATTTACTTGGTTAGATAGTAGATTCATGTTTGGATAGTCACAAAAAGGTTTGATAATGATGGAAGCTGGATGGTAGGAAGCCATAAGAACACTTTGGAAGTGATTTGGTGAATAATGGACACGAAACAGAAAACCCAAGTTGCAGGTTTTCGTCAGTCCGATCGACCTGGCACCATGCTCGGTCGACCGGGTGACTTGCAGGTCGGTCGACCGAGCCCCCTGGCCGGTCGATCGAGGACACTGCATAGCAGGCTGCAGAAACTGGTTTTTCCAATTTCGGGTCTTCTCTTACATCCCATTTTTCCAGCATTATTTGGCAGCCTATATTTGTGATTTGTATGGTTGTATGAGATACTAACTTGCAGATGATCATGTCCTCTCCATATGGCCCACAAGTCTTTTACTTTCTTTTTATGGTTATTGGTTTATTTGAGGCTAAGTGTAAAGGGCATCATGGTTTCCTTGGTTTCCAATGAAAGGGCAAGGCATGATGAATTTCCCTATAGCTCTTATTTTCATGTTTAGATTACCATGTAAGTCTCATAATCGAGGCATAGGAATTTATGTAATTTTTCTAAATTTGTAAATTCTGGCGATGCCCGAGACAAAGAAGGAAAGCGATGTTGGACTCCTAATCAAAGAGCTTGAAGATTACCAAAAGAGTTTTGGAGTTACCCAAAGAGTTTGAGGAACTCCAAAGTTGTGGAAAGTCTAGAAGTCCAAGAAGTCTGTTCCACTAGGGCCATGTGGAGGAAAGGACTAGTTTCTAATTTTAGCACTTTCTATTTATGGATGCATGCTTAATTTAGAATATTTCCAAATCTAATCCAAACATAGCAAGTCACTAAAATTGGTCAAATCAAATTAATTTTTGGAAAGAATTCTGATTAGTGTTGATGACCCATGAGATGGACGCATCTAATTTAAGAAACTGGACTTTCCTTAAAATAACTTGACTTTGAACAAATCTTTGGTCATATCATGAGATGATTTAATGTTCATATATATATGTGAGCCCTAATATCTTATAAGAAAATCCTCAATTCTAAAATATTAAGTGGGAGCAGGGCATTTATATTTAGAAATCCTCATGGTTTTCCACCATAGGTCCATTGTAAGGAAAGTATTAGCCTCGCGCCATCTTGAGAATGACCGTTCCCCACAGAGGGCTTTTATTTCTCCGGTTACTAGATATGGATCTCCTATGGATAGTGTTGGTGAGACGAGGCGGGGGCCCACTTCCCAAGGAGGAGCTGCTCGCAACGGTTGTCATGCAATGCTAGTTGGTGGGCCACACTTAACTAAAATAATGATGTAGTATCCCCAAGGATTTGCCTCATGTATTTTAGAAACCAAAGCAAATCGGGAGTCATACATTATTTGGTATGAGATACCTAGATAATAATGAATGAAGGGGATCATGGATAGTTAGTCTTAATTCCGATTTTGACCAACTTTGATCCGCACCAATTTAGGTGGTATTTGCACTCCCCAAGGAGGCATATCCCGGGGATTGGGATTCCGATGTATTCTGACTTTAGTGGTTATGAGGATTCCATATAAAATTGGTAGAATACTAAACCCTAATGTTATTTAAATTCATTAATTGAATGTATGGTTATGTGCTACAGTTTATCAAGCATGAATTCAAATACTTTCAATCCAATTTCGACCATCCTCAACCAGAATAACTTAGTGGGATCCAATTACGTAGACTAGAAACGGAACCTGAATATAGTCCTGACAGCTTCAGGATATAAATATGTCCTTACCAAACCCCCCCCCCCCCCCCCCCCCCAATGAGCTAGTGCCGGAAGCATCACAGGAAGAAAAAGAACTTTTACACCAAGTGGGCCAAAGACGATGAGATGGCCAGATGTTATATACAGGCATCCATGTCTAGTGTTTTGCAACACCAACATAAATCCTATAAGACTGCATATGATATTATATCAAACTTAAAGGAGATGTTTGCGGAACAGGGCAGGCCTGCTAGACAGGCTGCTATGAGGGTGCTTATAAGCACCAAGATGGCTGAAGGCACACCAGTACAGGACCACATGTTGAAAATGATGGACTCATTGAATGAGTTAGATGTATTGGGGGTTGTGATTGATGCAGAATCGCAGATTGACGTAATCCTTGAGTCACTACCAGAGTCATTCAACAATTTCAAGGTCAATTATAATATGAATAAGATGAATTTGACTCTAGCTGAGCTATCTAGCCAGCTGGTGGTGACTGAAGGGATTATGAAGAAGAAGTCAACTGCCCTGATGACAGAAAAGTCATTTGCCAAGTCCAAACCGAAAGGCAAAGGGAGGAAAGGCAAGAAGAAATCAGTTCCGAAGGGTCCTAAGGTGGAGAATGGTCCTAATGGTAGTGTTGGCAAATCTAAGGGGTCGGGGACAAAAGGAAAGTGTTTCCATTGTGGTGTGACAGGACATTAGAAAAGGAATTGTCCAGATTATCTGTCTAAGAAGAAGACCTCAGGTATGATTGAGTCACTTGTTTCTGAAGTTAGTTTTGCGACTGGTACTTCAGAATCTTGGTGTGTGGACTCCGGGGCAACTAATCACATATGTAATTCGTTGCAGGGGTTCAGGGAAAACCAGAAGACTCAGTGACGGCGAAATCATTGTCAACCTAGCATCTGATGCTAAGGCGGATGCGGTCTTAGTAGGAGTTATTACTTTATGTTTTCAAGATAATAAGTTGGTTTTGTCAGATACTCTATATGTACCGTCTTTAAGGCGGAATTTAATTTCAGTTTCTAGTTTGGTGAATAAAAGTTATTCTATTACTTTTGGTGCTGAAGTTGTCATAAAAATGAACGGTACTATTATATGTTCTGGCAAGATAACCAATGGGCTTTATCTGTTAACTCCCACAATGTATGAGATACATGATACCGAAATAATTAATAGGCCATCATTAAAGAGAAGGTCACCTTCATCTAATCCAACAAAACTTTGGCACTTGAAACTAGGTCATATAAACCTAAATAGGATTGACAGGCTAGTGAAAGATAGTATCTTGCCTTCATTGGTTGTAGAACCAATGTCTGTCTGTGAGTCCTGTCTGAAAGGCAAAATGACCAAAAGACCATTTTCATCCAAGGGCAATAGGGCCAAAGATTTATTGGAATTAGTGCATACTGATGCTTGTGGACCCATTAATGTCAGAGCCAGAGGAGGATATGAGTACTTCATCACTTTCACAGATGACTACTCAAGATATGGATACATATACCTTATGCACCGCAAGTCCGAGGCTTTTGAAAAGTTCAAAGAGTTTCGAGCGGAAGCGGAAAAGCAATTAGGTAAATGTATCAAGACTCTTCAATCAGATCAAGGAGGGGAACATCTCTCTGGTGATTTTATAAGATACTTATCAAAAAAGGGGATTCTATCCCAATTGTCTGCTCCTGGTATGCCTCAACAGAATGGAGTAGCGGAAAGAAGAAACCGGACTCTTTTAGATATGATTAGGTCTATGTTGAGTTTCTCAGGATTACCTATATCCTTTTGCGGATATACCTTGGATATTGCGATGTACATACTAAACTCGTATCATCTAAGTCTATACCTAAGATTCCCCGGGAGTTATGGTCTGGGCGAAAGCCTAGTCTACAACATTTACACATTTGGGGTTGTCCGGCACACGTGCTGAAGGTAAAGACTAATAAGTTGGAAACGAAGTCGGAAGTATGCACGTTTGTAGGATATCCTAAAGGAACTAAATGTTGGTTATTCTATAATCCCAGAGAGCAGAAAGTGCTGGTAAGCACCAAATGCGGTTTTTCTGGAGGAAGATTATATGATGGACCAGAAATCTTTAGAAAAGGTGATCTTGGAAGAGATTCAAGAACAATCAATTCCAAATCCAAGTATGACCGAACTTGAGGAAGAACCGCCCCTACCAGACCCAGTAGTTACACCAGTGCCTCGTCGTAGTGGGAGAATAATCAGCCCCCCTGATAGGTTCTCGTTCTTGGGAGAGTCTTACGAGGCAAAGAACTGGAACAGGATCCCTGTAACTATGATGAAGCAATTAATGACATAGATTCGGGACATTGGCAAAATGCTATGAAAGCTGAAATGGAGTCTATGTACTCTAATCAAGTCTGGACACTTGTGGACTTGCCTGCCAATATCAAACATATTTGGTGCAAGTGGGTCTACAAGAGAAAGAGAGGACCAGATGGAAGAGTTGAGACATTTAAGGCCAGGCTTGTTGCGAAAGGGTATACTCAGAAAGAGGGTATCGATTATGAGGAAACCTTCTCGCCGGTAGCCATGCTCAAGTCCATCCGGATACTCTTATCTATAGCGGCTCATCTCGATTACGAGATTTGACAAATGGATGTCAAGACGGCGTTTCTTAACGGCCATCTTGAGGAAGACATCTATATGATGCAGCCAAATGGTTTTATAGCGAGTAACCAAAAGCAAAGAGTTTGCAAGCTGCAGAAGTCCATTTATGGACTGAAGCAGGCATCTCGAAGTTGAAACATCCGTTTTGACCGGGCAATCAAATCATTTGGTTTTAGTCAAAATCCGGATGAGTCATGTGTGTACATGAAAAATGAAGGTGACAGGGTAGTTTTTCTGATTTTATATGTCGACGACATCCTTCTCCTTGGGAAAGATATAGGAATGTTGTCAACGGTAAAAGTTTGGTTAGCAAAGACTTTTGATATGAAGGACTTGGGAGAAGCTAGTTACATCTTAGGGATCAAACTCCATCGAGACCGGAAAAATAAGATGATTGACTTATCTCAAGCTGCTTACATAGATAAGGTACTGGTACGGTTTGCTATGCAGGACTTCAAGAAGGGTATCACACCTTTTAGACATGGAGTGCACCTTTCCAAGGATCAGGGTCCCGAGACCCTTGAGGAAAAGGAGCAAATGAGAACAATTTCATACGCTTCGGCTGTTGGTAGCCTCATGTATGCTATGCTATGTACTAGACCTGATATCTGTCATGCAGTGGGCTTAGTCAGCAGATATCAGTCTAACCCAGGTCCTGACCATTGGACTGTTGTAAAATGTATCCTCAAGTACTTAAGAAGGACTAGATATTACAAATTAATTTACGGTAGTGATGAGCTAATTCCAGTCGGATACACAGATTCTGACTTCATGTCAGATAAGGATTCCAGGAAATCCACATCTGGTTATGTGTTTATGCTTGGCGGAGGAGCTATCAGCTGGAGGAGTATTAAACAGGAATGTACCACTGATTTCACTTCTGAGGCTGAATATATAACGGCTTGTGAAGCAGCTAAGGAAACAGTATGGCTCAAGAGATTCCTTTTGGAACTTGGAGTGGTACCTTTGGCGCGACAGCCGCTTACAGTTTACTGTGACAGCAGCGGGGCAGTCGCTCAGTCCAAGGAACCCAGGAGCCATAAAAGCCAAAAGCACTACAGAGCAAGTATCACTTAGTCAGAGAGATTGTGCAGAGAGGTGACATTGCTATCACCAAGATAGCCTCTGTGGACAATCTGGCAGATCCTTTTACTAAGCCTTTGACCACCAAAGTCTTTAAGCAGCATGTAGACGGGATGGGCATGAGATGCAATCCTGATTGGCATTGAGCTCAAGTGAGAGATTGTTAGTTTTATGGTCTCAATACCAAGGGTATATGATGTAATAAATTGATTAATTTCTTTATTTATCAATACAATCATATTTTCCTTTCATGAGATGAATGGTGTTTAATCATATACTTGCACATAACCAATACGAATGACATAATGGTTCATGAGATGGACCGGAGTCCACAAGTATACTAGATGTAATACGTGTGTATGAATGAGATCCACATACATGAGACATGTATTGCAAATCTTATACTTAAATATCTTTACAACCAGTGATGAGATTGGACATCTTATCTGATAAGGTTGCGGCACTTTGATCACTATGAGATAGTGTGATTTGTCTCAATCATCGGAATGTAAGATTTTGGATCATGGTGCCGGTACATTGGATGTATTGAAGGACCATGAGAAGCACCTTATATATACTGTCTTTACTTTAAGGTCTGCTCTCATAATTTCCTAGCAATAGGCTCATAATCCTGAGACATTAATAAACTCAAGTTTTTATCTATACATTTGCTTTGAGTCACCAATGAGTGAGGCCAATTGTAGGTCAACACCTCGGTGATTTGGGTACGTGGTAGTAGAGCTGTGGGAACATTCAATGGTCAAGATGGAATCTATCTTTAATACCCCCTTGTGCCAATTAATGAATTTATCATTGGTAAGTGCGCACCCATTCCAATTAAGAGTTAATTGGATCGGTACCAAATAATCATTATAATTGATTGGGGCTCAAGGATAATAAGATATGGATCTAATTTGGTGGACATGTCCAATTGATCCATGGATATAGATGGAAGGGCTTACTTGTGATATTTGGGAAGTTTAGGGTCTTCATTGTAATATATTCTTAAGACTGGAGTTCAATTGCATTTATATAGTGGAGTTATTTGCAATTAACTGTGGGCCCGGATTACACATGAGATGTGGGGTCGCGTGTCCTAGTTGGAGCCAGCTTTCTAAGGAATCCCTAGTGGTCCTCATGCTCGCCCAAGTTATTAGAAAGATACTAATTCTAGTAGAACTCTAAAAGGAAATAGAAAGTTACTATTTCTATTTGAAGTGGGACTTCTAATAGTGGTAATAGTAAATTACTAATTATTAATGGAAGTGAGACTTCTATTTTAATTAGTAAAAGAGGAAGTTACAAATCATATTTGAAGTAAGACTTTTAATTGTGATTCAGTAAACAACTAATTATAGTGGAAGACAGACTTCTATTTCAATTAGTAAGAGGAGGTGGCTTGAATGCTATAAAAGGAGGAGAGAAGCCCTTGGACGTCCCCAATGCATGATCCCATCTTGGAATTCACGCCCAAGATCCCTAGTGCAAGTGTTGCACACTCGTCTTCCTCTCCCTCTTCTAGTTTCTCTTCTAGTTTCCTTTAGGGCACGTTTGTGTACATCTAATTTCCGTGGAAATTGGAAATTGCCACATCAGCAAAATCCATGGGTTTCAAATTCTTTGGAAAAGTTTTTCCGTGGAAGTCAAAATTTTATGTTTGGTGCAAAAAGGTTTTCCTCGATGAATTAGTGCTAATGTTGTTTGGTGCAGCTATGGATTTCTTTAGTGAAAACCATTTTTTAGTGAAAACTATTGGATGGGTGGGTTGATATGTGTGTGGGGTGGGTGGGGTTGGGAGGGGAAAAGGAAGAAAGAGGGTGGTTGGGTGGAGTGAGGGTGAGAGAGAGGAAATTGGGGGGTCGGTTTTCCGTGGAAATGGACTTCCCATACCCCCCCATAGGAAGTCTATTTCCATGGCTAGGAAGGAAAATGCTGACGTGGCGAAAAAGCATTTCCGCGGAAAACTGCCGCACCAAACACATGAAAAAGAAGTTTTCCGTAGAAAACTACAACCTTTTCCGCGGAAATGGGCTACACAAACATGCCCTTAGGGTTTTTCTCTTGGAGATTCCACCATCTTCTTGAAAAAAGAGAATCTGATACGGGTCATAGCGTGGAAGATCAAAAGGTGTTGGAAATTCTGATTTGATTAATGAAGGTATTCATCATCAAAGAAAGAATTCAAATTCTCCATTAAAGCACAACTAAGCTCCAAATGTATAATCTACATCCTTGTATGTTGTGGATTTCGTGGTTGCATGTTTAGGTGTTGTTTTCTATCTTCTAGATAGGATATATTGCTGTACATGATTTATGAGTTTGAGGAATTGCATCCTGGATTGAGTTCGTTGCCTTCTAGATAGTTGATCCCTGCATCAAGTGGGTCAAAAGTTTTTGAAACCTATCTGAAAGGCCCACCTATTTTTCAACACAAAGCGCGTGACGATTTAAAAGATATGGGCATCAGGCCACAATTGCATCTACAGAGGAATGAAGAAGGATCCATTATGAAACCCCGTGCATTCTACACATTGGACCCAAACAGAGGGAGGGTTTTTTTGAGTTCTTGAAATCAATCAAGTACCCGGATGGCTATGCTGCAAACCTCTCAAGGTGTGTGACCTCAAAAAATGGCAAATTATCGGGTATGAAAAGCCACGACTATCATGTCCTCCTACAACGTCTTTTTCCGGTTGGCCTACGGGTTATGTTGATAAGGAGTTAAGTACAACTCTATTTGAGTTGGGTAGTTTCTTCCAAGACCTCTGCTCAAAAACATTGAAACAGAGCGATTTAAAAAAATTAGAGGAATGGGGAGTGCTCATACTTTGCAAGCTCGGGGAGATTTTTCCTCCAACATTCTTTGATGTAATGGTCCATTTGGTTGTTCACTTGCCACGTGAGGCCATGCTTGCTGGACCGGTGCAATATCGGTGGATATACCCCATCGAAAGGTAACTGTTACCATTCGATAAAGTGTTATTCATGCAGTAGTGTGATTGTCTCGCATGAGTAACCTTAATACCAATGTCTCTTTGTTTGAAGGTTTATCGGGACTTTAAAAGGTTATGTTACTAACCGAACACGATCCGAAGGTTCGATCGCGGAGGCTTACATTGTCAAAGAATGTTTGACTTTCTGCTCAATGTACCTAAAAGGGACTGATCGGGACGAGCGAAATGATGATGGTGGCGTGCGTGGTCCCAGGATGGAGATTTTCACGTAAAATGTTCGTCCCTTTGCACCGATCACAAGGGCACTAGATCCTTCTCAGAATGAACGCAACATGGCTCACTGTTTGTATTGCATAATAGTCCCGGGTTAGAGCCATATCTTGAGTAAGTGCTATGGCTTAAATACATGTGTGCATATATTGTTCCCTTGTTGATCCTTCATCTACTTTTACTTGCTTATGACTTGCATTGCCTTAAATATGGAACACAGGAATACAATACAAAGTCCAGAAGCGCATGACATCAGTCAAATACAGCGAGACACATTTCCAAAATGGTTCGAGCAACGTGTAAGATATATGATGCCCTATTGACACAGTAAACATTATCTAACTGGGCCTCAATTGATATCAACTTAACAAACTTACCACATGTTACTCATGTAGATGAATGATTTGCGAAACCAAGGGTCGCCAGAAGCAACCGATGAAATGTGGTCATTAGCAAATGGTCCCAGTTCGATAGTGTATCTGTATTCATGGTGCATATCCAATGATGTCCAATTCCACACCAGAGATCGCAAGAACCAGCGTAAGTGCCAAAATAGTGGTTTGATAGTGCAAGGGGAGCATATTGGGAAGACAATTGATTCTACGGGTACTTGTGCAAAGTCTGGGAATTGACATACATGCATGGGGGTAGGGTGGTTCTGTTCCAATGTGAATGGTACAACATCGGTACCAGAAACAAAATACATACCGATCAACACATAACAAGCATTGATGTTACAAGTCGGTGGTGTAAAGACGGTCCATTTGTCCTACCAAGTCAAGCGAAGCAAGTTTTCTATGTTAGTGATACTTGCAAAGGCAACAACTGGAGAATCGTAGAACGAGTCAAGCAACGGGGATTGTGGGATGTACCAGAACTGGATGATGTGCCTAACGAGGCCTTCCAGCAGCATGAAACCACCGATGTTGTCCCAATCTGTGTCGAAGATAGGGATGCTCACTACTGTAAGGATGATATTCCGCCAGAGATAGTTAATGGCGATGTGCCAATGGCGGAGCATAGCAATGACGATGATGAAACTATGGCGGAATATATAGATGATGATGATGAAGACGATCTGTGTAGCCAGTCCAATTCGGATATAGATCCTGATATAGAGTATGATGTATAGTGTTTGTTATTTGATTTGTGTATGTACAAGTGTTCTAAATTAATAAAGTTGTTGGTTTACATTTCATGGCTCATTATATGTCTCATTTTATATGCCTTCATTCTCTTGTATGTCATATATAGTTGTCAAAAATGCCTAAGGGAAGTAAAACATATGTCAAGCCTGGGTAGGTGGCCAAACAGGCAAAGTTGACAGAATACGAGAGGGTGAGAAGTAAGAACATCATGGAAATAGACGAGAGATGTCGTGCTTTGGGGGTAAAGCACATAGCCAACACCGTTTTTGGATTGGGTCAAAGGAGCAGAAGGAAAAATGGAGAGGGAAAAAGAAAACCGGGTGAAGATGATGATAACGAAGAATATCGACCACCCCAGGGTGATTTTGGGTTGGTTTCTTCAGATGAAAATACGGGATGATGGGGTTGATGAGACTTATGGGTCTCCGGAAAATATGGTAATTTGTGTCTATTGATTTATGCCAAGCCATTCTAGTTGTAAATTTTATTTCATTCACTTTATTTATGTATTTATGTACTAATAATTCATTGTTGTGATGTGACGGGTTACTCAAATGAATCGAGGGAAGCGAAGCAGACATGCTTGCGCTGTAGCAGCTGCACTGGCCCAGGCTACACCGGCACAACCTCCAGTCACACGGTCATCTCGTGCAGAGAACACGCCCGAGGGGGCAAGCCAAGCTACACCGGCACAGCCTCGCGTCACACGGTCTTCACATGCGGATAGCATGCCAGAGGTGGCGACCATTGCTAGAGCGCGTAGTCCTACACGGATTGCCATCACTATTGGCCAACCTAAACAGGTGTTGACTCCACGTACGGATGGCAACAGTGTTGGTGAGAAACATAGAATTGTTTAGGTTTAAAATGTACATTCCTTTAATGTTATATGCTAAGTAACTTAATTAATATTGTGGTCGTGACAGCATCAGCCTCAGGCGAGGGCTCCAACCTTAGCGTAGTTGGGTGATTGGGTAGTTCTCATCATGGACGTCATCCTTCATGTTGGGCTCGTCATGGTCCGGTGGCCCAAAACTCATCTAAAAGCCCATTCTCAGTTTGTAAATAGACTAAACTTTCTCTACAAAGACCCCAACCCCTTCCTTTTCTCCCTTTACCTCACTTCACCACTTTTCTTCTCCACTCTCCCTACTTTCTTTCCGTTGTTATCGTCCAACCTCAAGTCTCCCAAGGATTTCAAGCTCTCCCAAGGCTCTACAAGCTCCCAAGCTCCTCTCCACCTTCCCCATCATCTTGCTAGGTAAGCATGCTCTCCCCAATCTTCATGTAGAGTTCATTTCTTCATGCTAGGTCATGCATTCACAACTTAATAGAGTTTTTCTTTTTCTTTGACATGTAGCAGAGTGCTTTGGGGCTTTGGATTAGGGTGGGTGCTTGTGTAGTACTGCAAGGACTTGGAAACCCTAGGCACCACCACAAATGGGATTTTGTGCAAAAAAGTAAAAGGCAAGTAAATGAATGGTAATAACATAATGTGTATGCTTTGCTTACTTGATTCCATGCTTTTAATCATGCTAGCAACCCCATTTAAGCTCATTGAATGCTCACGTGGTAGGTCAAGGCTTTTGAATGGGCATTAATGGTGTTTCATGAAATGGCCCTTAAAATGGTAGTTTGGTACGACAAATAGGTGTATTGGACTGCCATTAGGAGATATTAGAAAACCCATTGGATGTAGGTACTAGGTATCACAGCCCCAAACACAAAGGTCTTCTTATTTGGAGTCATGAGAGTCTTACACATGCGAGTAAGGGTATCTATGAGAATCCCACGGTCAAGCAACAAAAGAAATAATAGAGAATATACTTAATAACATTTTTAAAAAATGACATAATAATAGGTCCAAAAAGTACTAACGGAAGATTCATCACTAATGGAGTATAACTCCTAATTACATCAAAAGGGAAATTTGAATTCTGTGAAAGATGAGAAGAAAATGTTATAACATCTCCAAGGAAACTTCTCTTTTCAACTCATGCCAAGCTTAATGTCCTCATGCCGAACCATCTGAAAAGGTGCTAATAAAGGGTGAGCAAAACCAGCCCATTAAGTGGAGCCTTAGTCATCTCATCCAATTTTGAAGTTTAGAGAGAGCAATTTAGTTTCCATAAAATCATTCAATCAATAATATGAAGTCATGACAATTTTTATATAATAAACAAGCTGTTACAAAAATTATATTACAAATATCAAATATTCCATGGCATAATTCTTTAAATCAAAATAAAGTAAGTGCGATAATCCATAAATCGGAGTATAAAAAAAATCATGACATACAAAAAAACTGATAATTAATGGGAATGCAAACAATGTCGTAATTTCATTCGCATTATCTAAGACACACTAGGCTTCGCAAAACACGCGGCTTCCCACGATCATGGCTTCACAAAAGCTTTAACTCACATCAACATGTTAATTTGACATATAAATGTGATAAAATTTCTAATTGGCTTGGTCATCTAAAGTCTTATAAACATAACTTTTACTTGATATATTCTAACTTTGCCATTCAAGTGAAATTAATTTCTTAAACAGTTTGTCAAATTTATTGGATCCAATGGTGAAAGCAGATCTAAGGTTTGAGCACAAATAAGCTTGATATGATCAAAATATGGCTTAAAAATGACTTAATTACACGAATTATAATATACAAACTTCAATTATCAAAACTCTTAAATGTGTTTTTAAGTACTATTGTTCTAATAGTGAAGGTGGATCAAAGATCCGACATCAGGTGGGCCCAGATCCATCAAATCAAGGTCTCAACGGTCATGATCAGGCTAATTGGCCAATTAGAAAATGCATCAATCATAATCCTACTAATAACTCAATTAGATAAGCATTCTAAATGGCATGGATTGGTCTAAATCCTTTGTTTGTGATATTAATTAATGTTTTGCTTTCATTTATTAATTAATCAAAATAACATGGATCTTGATTATTTTTTGACATTTTCTAAATCCAGCATCTAATTGAAGGTAACCCAAGTCAGATGCAAGTTTTGGATGGTCTAGATAGTGGTTTTGAACTTCAGTACATACTATGTTGTACTAAGTTAAAGGGTTTAGTGCTTTCTTTGGTCTTTAATTGAGTCATATCTGGATATAATCTGACTAATTGACGACACCAATAAGCACGGTTGAATGGGCCCGATCATTTTGAAACATATCCTAAAAATGAACTGGGCCCAAAACAGGTCAGACCCAACCTGACCCATCCCGCAGGCCCATTCTGTCCAGTGGAGACCAGTTGGGTTTGCAGGCGGCCCGACCTGACCTGACCCAGCCTGGAAAATGCCTAGGCGGGCTGTCAGGCAGGCGAGTCAGTAAAACCGACCCGACCTGCGCCCAGGCCAAAACCAGGCGGATTGAGTCTGTCTGCCAAGCCTAGTCTGGCTCGGCCCAGGCTGCTGGCACCTCTTCTTCTACCCTATTTGCTGCACAGTTTGCAGCCAAAATCCTGCCAGTTTTCTTTTTAACAAAACAAAAATGAAATATATATAAAACAGTGAATTAAATAGAACCATGGATCTAATATTAACATGCATCCTTAAGATCTAAACAAAAGAGAATCAACCTAGCATACCCATATTGTTTTAGATCTACACAGACTCTTTTTTTTTTAACATAGATCTAAATCAAGTAAAGATATTTCAAAATCATAGATTACCACATAATTGAAAAACAAAGAAACTAAATACAATCCTAAACCTAAAAATTGAAAAAGGAGGCTAGAATCCCACTTACATGATTGTGAGCAAGGATGAAAATAGCGGTAGCGGCAGGCGTAGTGGCCCGCCACCAAAACGATATGTAGCGGTGCGGTTTGAAAAAATCGTCATATAAATCTGAAAAAATTATAGAAAATCAGGAAATTGGAAAATGAGAGAAAATATTTTATTTATGTATTTTTACAAAAGTAACTAAGATATGGGGGTGTAGTAGTCTCCTCATTGTATAAAATCCTGTATCGCTGTACAAATAGAAAATAATAGTAATGCTCATTTTTTTCACATGTATTCATGTTGCTTAAACTAATGAAAATCTTATTAAAAAAATAAAAAACTATGTCATGAAATCAAAACTTAAGACTTAAGAGTACCTCGAGAAAATAATACCTCCACCAAAGGGGGTGTCTAGCTATAGGAAGGTTTACGGCTAACCGTAGGCTATTTTTCCAGGATTGAGACCAACGGTAAGGGTATGTACGAGCTTGATATCTCCTTACGAGTTATTTGGTTACTCATGTAGGACCTATATTGTACTTAGTGAGTGGTGAAGCGGACCTCCGAGATACCTTTAACCTTTAGAGAACCAAATGCATTACATAGGCTATCCCGGAACCATGTAGCCACTGTGTTAGACAGTATGAGCCCTACATGCGCAAGGCAGCCCCTAACCCTAGGTTGGCTTAGTGTGTATCCCTTCGACACATGAATCATGAATTTCCAGTTAGGTCAGTATGTCCGTATATTACATGACATGTGCATGTATCCATCCCTCTTATCAGTTGTCATATTGCCTTATTTCATGTATGTCAGACTTAGCATGTATTGCTTTCTATGGAGCCCAACTTTGGTTAGCATCTCACAGGAGATGGTCTATGAGTAGATGATCTTTTATGTTAGGGTGTGTTCTGGGCTAGTGGAGGGGTATTGAGGACTAATGGGTTGTGATTATGATTATGTTTTGGATGAAACGAAAGTGTGTAGTAGTTCCTCTTTGTTTTGCTTTGTTTGGTTGCAATACTCGATAAGAGACTAGCCAGACACTATGTTTGTGTGAGATCCTTGACCCTTCGAGTCAGGTACCACTCGGCTAATTTCAGTTTCCCATGGTTAGTGTAACGCCCCACCCTTCACACATGCATGATATTGTCCGCTTTGGCTTGCGTGAGGACTTCCCAGGATGGGCGGTTTTAAAAGGCCTCATGCAAGGTAAGGGTATAAACTTTACATATAACCTCATTCACTTTCCTCTCTATAGTCGATGTGGGACTCCAGGGCATCACATTCCACCCTCCTTAGGGCTGCACGTCCCTGTGCAGTAGCCTGCCAGTCCCTGTAGCCTGCCAACCCTCTTGGCCCGCCCACATGGAGACCCGCCCACTTGCACCAGACCACGGCAGGGGACCCACACTCGAACTAGTCGAGAGTCGGCTCTGATACCATCTGTAACGCCCCACCCTTCACACATGCATGATATTGTCCGCTTTGACCCACATGAGGACTTCCCAGGAGGTCACCCATCCTAGTACTGCTCCCGCCAGAGCACGCTAACTTCGGAGTTCTTACATTTTCCGGGGCCGCATGGTTTTAAAAGGCCTCATGCAAGGTAAGAGTGAAAACTTTACATATAACTCCATTTACTTTCCTCTCTATAGTCGATGTGGGACTCCGGGGCATCATAGTTAGGGCTTAATTGCATGCATAGATTTACTGCCTACAGATCGGGTAGGTGCTATGCTATTCGGATACTCGTACAAGCCCAACATATCCGTATCAGACCGATACGACGCTTGTATTGGTACTTGATATTGCACCGATACTTCTAGGGAACAAGTTTAACATATCCTACGTAGTCCTTTATTTCATATAGTTCTTTTAATAAATTTACTTCTCACTATAAAAAATGCTAGAAAGAGACAAAAACAATGATAATTTCATTGATTCAAAGATTGATCTAAAGAAAAAATTAGGACACCCATATCCGTATCCGTGTCCTAAATTTTCAAAAGTGAGGAGTTGATGCAATCCTAGAGTTAGGATCGAGGTGCTGCGGCACAATTAGGGTTTCCACAAAAGAAAACTCACACATAGAAAACACTCTCCATTGATAAGTCCCATGAGGGAAATTCTATTGACTAAAAAATGAGATTATGATCTCTATAATGCCATATATATAATAATGGAAACTTAGGGCCTAAGAAACAATCTTAATCAAACTAGGAAACAAGATAAGATAAGAATCCTGCTGAAATTAGGAATCTACTCCTGATTCCAACTATTTTATTTACTAAAATTAGAACTAATAACAATTAAAAATTCGAATTCCATGGGTCCCATGCGTGGCCCATAATTTATCTCCTGTGAAATAGTGGCGCTGTTTTTGAACTCGGTTCTTCTTGATGTTGCTTTTGTAGACATTGCGTACTTGAAGTGCTTCCTTAGTGAAACGGACTCTTAATCCTAACTTCGGCAGTTCTGGTTTCAATGGATGGAGTGTGACTCGCTTTCCACCGTGCATGAATGTATGTGTTGTCGCACATGCTGTTAGTTCCATTCTTGTCATACATCCACGGGCGACCCAACAAAATATCACCACTATCGATGCGTAGCACATTACACCAAAATCTATATGTATAATCTTTACCAATAGAAATAGTAACCAGACATGCATATCTCACTTGCACTTCATCACCCGTCGTTAACCATCTAGTAAAATAGGGACGACAACGTTTTCGAGCTTTCAGCCGCAATCGATCCACAAGAGCTTGTGATATGATGTTTTCACAACTTCCACCATCAATAACTATTCTGCATGCATGTCCATTGACAATACCTTTTGAGCGAAAAATATTATTTCGCAACCATTTCTTCTCCGTATTCGATGTAGTCTCTTTGATGACCATGAGAGATTCACCTTCATAGGGATTTGAGCAAAAAATATTATTTTGCAACCATTTCTTCTCCATATTCGATGTAGTCTCTTTGATAACCATGAGAGATTCACCTTCATAGGGATGGAGGATCTCTAATTCCTTAGCGTCAGCCTCAGTTTCTTTCCATATAGGATCATCTTGTGTATCCTTCACATCACTTTCATTCTCAATGAGGTGGATGCATTAAGAACATTCCATTACACGGTGCCCCTGTTGTTTACAATGAAAGCAAGTGATCCTATTATGGCCTTCAGGCTTGTTGAAAAGCTTTTACCGAGGAATCATCTAGATGCATTAAATTCCGAGCTTGATAATTTTCAATATCCTCGGCCTTGATATATAGCATACCGGATGACCTCATCAACATTATCAAAAATTTTGAATGTGAGGATATGTTGTGTATATCAATTCTCAACCCATGAAAATATCTATCAACTAACATCATCAACCTCATTCAAGTCACAACGAGCTTGCATTGTCATAAGCTCTTCAAAATACTCAACAATTGTTTTGGATCCTTGTTTCAAATCTTAAAAATTTGAACACAGATCTCTAGAGCAGTTGAATGGAAGGGACTTTTGCTTCAAAAGATTTTTCATTTCAATTCATGTCTCAACATGATCTATATCTTTGTTCCTTCTCTTCTTTTACAACTCAGCCCACCATATCACAGCATAGTTGCAAAATCAAATTGCTACCAAAGTGACTTTATGGTCGTTGGTCATTTGTTTGTGTGCAAAAATAATTTTCACACACACTAACCAATCCGTAAATTCAATTGTCTTTAAGTTTCCATCATATTCAAGAATCACGAGTTTAATTCCTAAATCTCGATCGACATTGACTGAATAATGCAGTGTAGACCTCATGGCCACATGTGTAGGGCCCACTTAGATTTAGGATATTTTATTAAATAATTATATGTCATTAGTTTCTGATTTTATTTAGATTTCCAATTTATTTAGCTTCCTAGTTTAAGTAGGTTTCTTAGGGCTTAAGTTATCTTTCTTATTTATATGGCATTGTAGTAAAGAATTATGGAGAGAGTTGATTGATGAAATTAGGTTTTTCCATTGAGGTGCATTCTCGTTATCGTCTTTGCGGAGACTTATTATGTCTTCAGACACGTGCTTAGGCACTCATTGTGCTTGAGCACTTCCTTCGCAAGCCCTAACCCTAGGGCCTGCATCAATTGGTATCAGTGCCAAACGATCATCACAATCAGTCGGAGTTGGTTACCCCTATCCATCCATCCCATCCCATCCCCATCGTCAATCAGGATCACCATATACCATCTATCCCGTTCATCGTCCATCACCTACAATCTTTTTCCCACGTCACCCTCCAGCTGCCAGAAACCTATCCAGCCCTAGCCGTTACCAAAAACTCATCTCAAACCATTCGCCAATCCATCCGCACTACTGCCTTTCCTGCCACTTCCCTCCTAATCTGTGAAAAAAAAAAAAAAAAAAACCACTTCGATCCACCCTTAAAACCTGTCCCAATCTCCAGCCGAAGAAACCACCTCACGCCTACACCAGACCACCAAATCCCACCATCTTTGCACATCCCCATGCTGTCGAAAACACTGTCGCACCCCAACACCGTCCCAATCCCCCTCTTCCCAGACCAAGCATCATCACATTCCCAACCAAACCCAACCCAGAAGACCAACCCTGCACTATCACACCATAATCCTAGTCGAACCTGTCACTGCCCAACCCAATCGTCACCCATCCCATACCCAGTAGAGAGAGAAAAGAAAAAAAAGAGCAAAAAGGCAGAGAAAAAGAAGAGAAAAGGAAAGTAGCGGTGTACCGTTCACCAAGCGATCAGTAGCCGTCGCACCATTCCTCCATCGCCAACATCGGCATCTTCTCCCTTCATTTCGTGGAAGCAAAAAGCAGGAAAAGGATTCCGTCCCTTGTTTTTTTTTTATTATTATTCCTTCGCTGTGCATATTGAGGCAGTCTTGCTAAGTTGATTTTGGGCCTAGCTTTAGCCCAAGTTTTGAGGGCATCTTCTCAATACGAGTTCAGTTTAGGCTAAGATCTGGTGGACCCATCATTTTTTTTTTCAAAATCAAAGTTACAATATTGACATCATTAAGATCAGGAAATTAAAGTTACAATATTGACATCAGTAAGATCATTCCAAGGCACAGATCTGACTGATCAAGGGCCAAGATTTATTTTTGCAATTTTGGAGCTACCTAACATAGGATTTTAAATCTGCTTTCGCAAGCGCAATCGTGGAAAGAAGATCTACACATCCGATCAACAACAGATTCGACCCGATCAACAGTTGAGATTTCTTTTTACGATATCAAGCACATCCACTGTCAGATTTCGGTTTCATCTTCGCCTGCGTGCTCATAGATAGCAGATCTATAAAAAAAGGTTAGTCTATCCACACATCCTATATGAAATTCCATATCAGTAAGTTCTACAATGCACTTCAAGGAGTCAGATATGCATGTCAATATGGATTATGGTATGCTGTACATAATAATTATTTCCAGTAATTTCTTGATTTGAAACAAGAAGAATTGTCCGTTCTTGAATATTCTGACCAATTTTCAAGGCTCCAAGATGCCTGTGAAATGGAGGATGATGAAGAACATGATTTCATTATTGTAAGAGGCTTGAGACCGGACATAGTGGAGAAAATGTGTGACTGCAAGACCATCCATGAGGCATTTTGGGAAACAATTTGTGTGAAGTGGATGCTTAAAAGGTCTTATCTAATGGAAGTTAATCCTCAAGAAGAAAATTCGTCTCACGTAACATACCGTGTTGAGGAACCAGTGCCAACAAATATGCAGACCGATCAGCCAGAACTAGACACAGAAGATTCCACATCTACAGTTGGCCTTGAAAATTCGTGTGTGAATAGTAATAATCCCGAAGTGCAAACACCAAGTGATGAAGAACAAGTTGTTGATACTCCCCACATAAACTCTGAAATTGATTTTGCCTTTGGAGATCAACAATTTCAACTAGGAGATGACCAGCAGATAGTCAGAGATTATGATTTGATAGTGCACGTTCTATAAGTAGGGCATCCAACGGTTCAATTGCGTATCACCACAAATTTCAGCCATCAAAAGTAGTTTTGCATGAAGCTGTATATGGAAGCTGTAGATGGACCAACAAATCGAAAATTTGTCAAATTGATCTTTGATCCAAGTAGACATTTTCTGAACTCGAGGTCGAGTTCTTTTTCAAGTGGGGGAGAATGATGCAGCGTAGACCTCATGGCCACATGTGTAGGGCCCACTTAGATTTAGGATATTTTATTAAATAATTATATGCCATTAGTTTCTGATTTTATTTAGATTTCTTATTTATTTAGTTTCCTAGTTTAAGTAGGTTTCTTAGGGCTTACGTTATCTTTCTTATTTATATGGCATTGTAGTAAAGAATTATGGAGAGAGTTAATTAATGAAATTGGGCTTTCCTATTGAGGTGTGTCCTCGTTAATTGTCTCTTCGAAAATTGATTGTGTCTTCGGACACATGCTTCGGCACCCATTGTGCTTTTAGCACTTCCCACGCAAGCCCTAACCCTAGGGTCTACATCATTGCCCGTGGATCTCGTTGATTCCGATTATTTCCTCCATCATCTCGGTGATTATCCACATGCCGATGAGTTCCCAAATTGACTAATTGGGTTTTAACCCTTGCCAGAGTTTCTTGGATTTGAACTATCGTTGCAGATAATTGATTAACATCTTCCGATAACTCTACAACAGTTATAGTCAAGTCCACTGTGTTTGTGGAGGAAGACTCCACTTCTACCTTCTTATGAACCACTATATTTTTTAAAAACAATAAAAAAAATCTAACTAAGTTGATGGGCAGATCTACTCCCCATAATCACGTAGGTGAAGACGGATTTGAAATCTGACAATGGATGACTCGAATATCGTGAAAAGAAAATTCAACCGTTGATCCGGTCAAATCTGTGGGCCAAGGAATTGACGTTAGTTGTTGCAGTTCAAAATATTCTCCGGATCGCTCTCCTCCATTTTTGCCCCAAACATCAGCAAGCTCATTTTGATCACCATGTAAAGGGTTATAGACATAAATATTGTCCTCAAACTCTCCATCACCACCTCCACTACCTTCTTTTTCTTGCTCATTCCTGCCGTGATAATCTTGTGGTGTGTCACTCTTGCTAGAAGACGATGTTTTGCGTTGTTCTTCTTTTTTTCCTCTTCCTTCATGAGTGGCCTACCTCTGACTTTGAGTCTAAGTGCTCTTGCTACCTTTTGTCTTCCATTTGTATTAGAGTCGGGTCCTTAGCCCATTGTTTTACTTTAGAGAGGGTTGAATGTGAAGTTGATTAGTCTTTAGCCCCCGTGACACGTGCAGATCTAGAACGTGTCATCTCTGGTTCACGGCTATACTCACATTGATGACGTGGTGATTCTTACGACGACGACGCTGCTACACTCTTTGTCGCGACCCCGAACTAGGTTAGTGCTAATTACGATCCCTAATCTGGGATCGAAAGTTGAACACATAGAATGGTGCGGTATGTTTTGCCCATACGCACTATTTTCCACAGGTTTCCGCAGTGAGAGTCCCAAGTAAGCCTCACGAATTTAGAAGTAATATATGGTTGATCAGGCAGAGAAGGAACTCCAAGCTTAGTGGTGCCGACTTATGGGATCATAACACGACATATCGGGCATGTTGAAAATAACAAGTAACGTGAGGGGTAACTCTTGGGCAAGCCTACACACTCACGATCATACACCCTGGATCGAGTACCCTCACTATCAAGCAAGACACGATGCACAAGCACAGGGTATACAACATAAGACTATCTTGTGTTACGGAAACAAGGGTAACATGTTAAATCACAATAAAAAAACTGGACAAGGCCTACGGTATCTAGAAAATCGGATAGCATTCCGGTATGGAACGGCTCAACTAGAATGGGTAAGAAAAGGGGCGGATCTAGGTATTCGGGAAGGAGCGGGGCAACTAAATTCTCGCATCACATCCTAAACACTACAAACGTGGATCTTATCGCATATGGTAAGCAAGGCAAGTAAATGCTCCCTAAAACCCGTGTGCAAGTGACAAGTCCCATGTGCTAAGTGAAGGACAGGTACGATAGGTTTAAGGAGGAATCATGCAATTTCAAGGAAGGCATACACCATCTACGCAAAACGAGAACTTATAGGTTAGACAAGATAAATCAGTATAACAGTCCAGGAACCATTACAAACTACTAAACCTAAGATACGACTCTCATTGACATGTCCGGGTAGCGGGATTTGGCATTGCACACACTTAGGGTTCAGTCGCCAGTTAATCAGTCTCTTAGTGTTGTATTGTGAAGTCCGGCTTCGCAAAACCCGAATTATACGAATCCCCAAGTCTTTTGTACACTACATGCCTCCGGACAACCCACTTGGGTGAGGACCAAGCTCAAAGAACATCATTGGAGTCAAACAACTCATTTCGGTCATGTATGGTTCATGGGTTCCAAAACTGGCCCCTAAGGTTCATGGTTCACCAGACTTCATGTGCATAATTCTTAAGGTTAAAGGGGACTAAATCCACCTAAAAATAATTAGGAAGAAGTTGGGAGTCATTTGGGGTTGAATCGGGGCCAAAAAAGGCCATAAAAAGGTAAAACAGGGGCTTCCACGTGGCATGAGTGGAACTTCTAGAGCCCCATTGCACCCACTTCCAGGGGTGTACGGCTAGCTGTGAGGGGTCCCATGGCTAGTTGTAAGTTCCCTACGGCTTCCCGTAGCCGTCGACCCTGCAGGGGGGCGACTTCCAAAAGGGCTTGAGAAGTCTATTGCAATGGGGACTTCCGAAAAGGCTTCGGAAGTCCACTGTAGTGGGCAGTTTTTGGGGCCGTGGCTAGAAAAGTCTTGGGGGGTTTTAGGGGGAGTTTTGGTCAATCAAAAGGCATCAAATTACATCCTTAAACTTAATTAAAACACTTAGATCAAAAGGGTGAACATAAACATGCTTAAACATGAATCCACACAAAGTTAGAATTTGATTCCAAAAGACATTGGGCATGCATGTTATGAACAACAAATTAAACACTTGCTTCGAGTCCAAGCACGGTCTAAATCACTTTTAAAAACTTCTAATCACTACTGGAACTCCTAGAACCAGAAATACACTAAAAAATAGCCCAAAATTGGAAAAAGATCAAAGAATAGGAAAAGATCTTGCATGTTGGAATTCATCACTTATTTGAGGCCCTAATCAACATATCAAAAGATGAGTGAAAAACTCTTACTCTAAAGTAGCCCTACAGCTCTGTTATTGACTTTTTGGAGGGTTGTTGGAAGCGAGAAGACGCAAAAATGACGTAGAATTGAAGCTTTTGATGCTTAGAGTAAAATTGTAGTCGTCAAACTTCAATTTGGCAAGAGTTTCCTTTGATTATAGTGGAAGCAAGCAAGAAGAGGGAGAGAAAAGCTTCATGTGGTTGCAGTTGTTCAGCAATGGAAATTGGTGTGGGTTTATATACTTCGTGGAAAGTGGGCTGTGGGCCCACCACTAGTCTAACTTGGTTGGCTTGAAAGTGGGTTTTCTGGGCCTCAGATGCGATCGACAAAGAAGAGAGATATTCATGATACCAAATATAGTTTCTTAAACGTATAAATTTGAGATGGTTTGGGTGCAATGAAATTTGGGCTTAGATTTCCAAGTGAAAAGACTATTTTGCCCCTAATGATGAAATAAGTGTTTCGGGGCTTCGAATGGGCACGGAGTGAACACGAAAGTTATTGAAAATATATTCTCTATGAAATGAGCCCAAGAACTGAATTTTCCAGAATTTATGGATAGCCCCCCACGCTTTTCCAAAAATACGCATAGGCCCCTAAAGATCTCAAACTAGGTTCAATGGCTCTCAAAATTTTCCAAAGATAATAAAAAACTATTATAACTCACAAACTTAAACAAATAACATCTAAACCCACTAAGAGATCTAACAACACAATTAATTAAACTAATCGCGTGATTAACGGGTTGGGGTCTTACACTTGCCCTTTTTACCCACGTAGTACCAAATCTACGAAGGGGAGTTTGGGGTGGGAAAGCACATTCTTATTCTTGATCCAACTTAACAATACGATAGATTCATTGAGGAAGTTTGTATTGGGCAATACTACATCCTCTCTTTCAACCAACCATTAACCGAAAGGGTCATCTTCTTCAGATATATAATCCAAATTAATTGGATCATAGCCTCCATTGTCTCTTGCATTGGAGGTGTTCTAAGAAGTCATAAGGAGGGAGTTTTGTTTATGTTCTCTAGACATGTGGGGATCAAAGACTCTAATGAAGTGAAAGTTCTGGCAATATTAGAAGCTATTCGTATTTTCCATACCTCATTTCATCATTATCTTATTGTGGAGAGTGATTTGGCAAATGGTTTTTAATGGGTGAAATTAATCAAGGGGGCCATGGAAAACACAATTTCTCTTTAATGAAATCAGTCATCTAAATCATGACTTGCGGGTTACATTTCAACATATTAGTAGACCTGCAAATGGGATGGCAGACTGTTTAGCTAAGCAATTAGTGCCTCTATTATATGTAGTGTGTGGTTGGTTGGGTTCCACTATGGATGGCATTTTTGTATTTTTTTAAGCTGCGTTGTACTTCTTTCTTTAATACAATAAAGAAAAGAAGTGTGTTGCATGACCCATGATGTCATGATAAAGTGATAACTAATATCGAGCATTTAGTAATACATTGAAATCTAAAATAAATAATTTAATATAAAATTCAAAATAATAAAAATAAGATTAACCTGCAGCGTGTATATCTTGATGCAAATGGTTGTTCCATCTATGGTCAAAAAATTTCCACAACTTCTTATAATAAGACCATATTTTTCTCTAGATCTCTGCTCCATAGCAAGCTTCACTCAATCCATGGCATCATATATATAGTCCATTGTGGATTCGTATCAACATCTAATAATTTCAACACCTTCACAAGAGGTGCCAGTAAGTATGTAGTTCTCTCTGCCTATACCAGAAATATGTACCTAGAACAATTTCTTATACATGTCATGACAAAGGCAACCTTGAAAAGATTGAGTTCATATAATTTGTGCTCGTCCAATTTTGCATTATGTTTTCTTTGGAACGATAAAGACTTTCTAAGGCCACAAAATGCATCGCAAATCTTGTAATACCCGGCCTTGGAAGCTCAAGACAGTAATTGAATTCTTACAAACTGATGGTTGTAAATAAAGCCTGGTACCATCTTTCCCGCATCATTTTTTTTTTTTTGGACATCTTCCAATTTACCAATATTCTCCAAAATATTAGATTAATACAATGTGCCTCGCAGAACACCCAAACAATATGCGGAATCATCTCGTGCAATATCTTTCCCGCGGCCTTAAAGTTTGTTGCGATGTCCATCACAACTTGGACAACATACTCTTCCCATCCTTCAATTATCTATAATGTTCTGTCAAGCAGTACAAATATTGGACATCCATGTGATGTCTAGATGTAATACTGACCTAATAAAAACTGCTCATGTGACACAATAAGCCATGAAGTTAATTATATGCCACCTATTATGGCTTGTCCATCCATTGCACATAAGTGTGCACATATACTCTTTCCGTGTTGTGAAATGGTCTTCCAAGTATCTCCTATAACCGGCATGTTCCATGTCAAGGTGTTTCCACTAATCTCATAAATAGAAGGAGGTTTAACTCCGGGGCCCACCTTGGCCATATCTACCATGGCCCGATAATATGGTGAAGTAGCCACATTTGGCGGAATTCGATTATAGTGGAAGAACTTTGAGATTGCTCGACCCATTTTCATAGCTCTAGTTTTCATATCACCCATAATTGAACTAGAAATCTTGGGTTGCTTCATGCTTTGGGTCTTATGTAAGAACGGATCTAAGGACTCTCTTCGTTGTGTCCGCAAAAGAGTCCGAAGGTCTAAAAGAGCCAGCCCCACCCCGTCACTCAACCATACGAGCCTACTAAGTTCATAAGTTCTACGGCTTGCTCTCAATCCCCTCTTTAACCCCCTATCATCATCATCCATATCATCGTCATCATCATTGACAACAACCCTCTCCACTCTAGGAACCCTCTCTTCATGGTTTTTTGTTATATTCTTTTTCTGACTTCTTTCCTTGTATAGTATCCCTCATGCATTCCTTACTTCGGCGGGGACATTTGGACAACCTTTTGCATCTCTTGATATATGTGCAAGATGCTATTTAAATTCATGGATTCCACCACTCATGATTTTTTGACACCATTTACATTTTTTCTTATATGGGTCCCCACCAACCGTCTCTCCATGTTCCCATAGGGGAAAAACTTCTTTCTCCTTTTTTGGTGCCATTGTGATCTAAGAAATTTAATCTGCATAATTAGAAAAATAAAATAATAAATAAGGCTACTTAACCATTGACACAGTAACATAATTATAAGTTAAAATAATCAAATATCTCAATTTCCTCAAGTATGTAAAATACAATACACTACTTAACTCTAACATCCTTTCTAATTACAATTTAAATAAAAATATTAAATTAAAATAAATTAGTAATTTACATGCTTATTAGTAAGTGAAAATATTGAATTTTTGCACGACAATGTATAGATCTAGGTGAGGATCCTTAGTTCTAGACTTTACATTACTTACTTATGTTTCTAAATTGGAAGAAACTTCCAAATAAGAAAAAAGACTATTTTTTACACATTTTAAATAATGTCTTTTAATTAAAGAAATTACTATTTGTAAGTGAACACGCATAGATCTAAGTTTAAAACCATATATCTAATTGGTAGGCACTTTGACATTTAAATATCCTAAGAGAAAAATAAAAAATAAATAAAAATATTTTTTACACATTTTATATAATAACTTTAAATACAAGAAATTGAAAAAAATACCACTTTTGGGTGTACATGCATTATCTAGGATTATAACCATAGATCTATGTGATACACACTCAAAATCTTAAACTTATACCAAAAAATAATAATAATAATAAATTGATTTTCCTTTTTTTTCAAAAAAACGACCAAAAATCATAGAAAATACATTTTTTCAACAAATCAAGGGTGGAAGAATCATCTACAAGCAAAACGCACTTCCTATCCTCTATTCTAAACAATCTAAGCATGTAGAAAGAAAGAAAAACACTCCTCAAACTCCAAGACTAAAAACTCCTTTTTTGGATTAATACTAGATTTGGTCTTTTGTGGGCTAAATCTCTCAAAATACAAAGATGTGGTCTCAAGTCTTCCGAGAAATGGCCTTAGCACCCTTGAAAACCCTAGAGTAAAGAATCTCTAGAAGTTGAAATGGGTAAAAAAGACCCATTTCGGAACTTTTATAGTCAGCCGAGTCCCGTTATTCCAATATAGAGTCGGTGTAACTCGACTCCGCCGATTTTTTTATATCATGGCTAAAACAGGTGATGAAGTGCAAGTACAACATACATGCCAAGTTACTTACTTTTGAATTTGGCAAAAACTATAAGGATACAGTTTGGTGTGATGTACTACCAATGGATAATGGTGATATGTTGTTGGATCGCTCATGTTTGTATAACAAGAATAAAACTCATGGCATGTACGTATGGCAACAAATACATGTTTGTGCACGGTGAAAAGCAAGTCACACTCCATCCAAAGAAGCCATTACCACCATAGAAGCGATTAAGAGCACGTGCCACCAAAGAAGCGCTTCAGGTACACCATGTCTACAAATGCAATGTCAAGAAAAATTGAGTTTGATGTCACACTCTTCTTTCAACGTGGGGGGAATGATGCCAAACAGATAAGCCCACGTGTTGGGTCACTCTAGATAGTTTGGGATTATTTTTTTTATTTTTTCTCATTTTCTCAATTATTTATTATTAGGTTTCTAGTTTTATTGCTTGATTAGATTTGCTTAGCCCCTAAGTTTGCTTTTCTTATTTATATGACATTGTAGAGAAGAAATTCTCAGACTAATGATTAATAGAATTTGAGTTTGTTTAATCCCTCGAAGGTGTGTCCTTGTGTTGAAGTCTCCGTGGAGACCTCGTATGGTGTGTGCAAACATGTACATCGGCACTTGCACACAAGCCCTAACCCTAGGGCTTGAGTCGGAACCATAGTTGTTAAGTTCGTTTCGGACCCTATTTTGGTTTATCTCGGGGCTTAAACATTTTAGATGATTCGGCATTTCGGCTTTCCAAATCGAAAATTCGTTTCGAAAAATACAATATAATATAATATAATATAAAGAAATTTCATTCTAGTAAGCACGAAAACTATAATTTCCAAATGATGGTATTTTTTATTATTTCCATCAAATACATCATCCTCATATATCGCAACAGAAAGTTAACTAACCATCATGATCAGATTTCATAATTATAAAATGGGCCAACTCAGATCTCCTAATTTTAAAACATAAAAACAAAAAAACGTATTGCATATCTAACGAAGGGCATACATAAAAAAAAATTATTAGAAAATAGGGAACATATTTCAAAATTCCCTATTTCATTAAATCAAATTGCACTTAAAACAATACTTTTAATACACAAACAAAATTTCAGGTCATATCAAGTGGTTCCTTTGGATTATGTGAACGTGGGCTCATTTGATTTGGGTATCTTTCTCTTTTACGTGGTGGTGCATTTCGATGGTATACTGACACACAGTAGGGATGATTCAGATAAGAATAAACATGTGTAGCCCTCATAACAGATTGCACGTAAAAAAAAAAAAACTCAATTGGTTGAAGGAAACTTCTTAAAGTTCTTCCTTGATCAAATAAAAATTGTCTACTGCTCCATTTTTAGCCATACCAAATTTTGAGAAGATATTTGAAGTAGAAACTAGAGAGTGATACATCGTATGCTGGTAATTGGGTGTCATTTTCTCAAGAAGACAGGCCTCTCAGCTCTTTACAATAAAAAATCAGGTGATGCTTGTAAGAAGTGGTCAATGTATGAGTCGGAGTTATATGCAGCAGTTCAGGCCCTGTGTCATTCGATTAAGCATTATCTGGTGCAAAGTAATTTGTTTTAGACCATCAGACCTTGTTTCATCAAGTCAAACTAATGCAAAACACATGTATGCTAGATGGATTTCTATCTGCAATTTAATTTTGTCTTGAAGCATAGGCCAGACCAACAGAATGAAGTGGCAGATGCATGAGCGAGAGGGCTTTGTTGCTAGTCACTATGAGCAATGAAGTTGATGGGTTTGAATATTTGGAAGGATTTTTATGCAGTGTCTAGGAAAGTTGCATGCATAGGGGTGACTTCCTGTTTCACACGAGCTGTTTAAGCATATACACACGGGCATTACAGGAGCATCTTTATTATTAAGGAGCTGCATGGGGAAGCTAGGATTAAGGTCACTCGAGGCATAATAAAACTATATATAGCCATCATGGAGAAGCAGTATTATCAGCCTCAAGTGGAGAAATGTCAGAAGATTGTCTATCCAGAATAGTCATATTAGCCAAACAGCCAAGTGTCAGTGTCAAAATACTGCTTCTTTACAATCCCCATACCATAGAGGAGGCACCATGGGAGGATTTATGTATGAACCTTATTTTGGTTCTTCCGCAACTTTGTGGAGCACTTGGATATGACCTTGCAGTATAGTGATGCATACCATCTTCAAATAGATGGCGTAAGTTGTGAATTGAATATTGGTGAACATTATAAAGTCTATCAAGCAAGGATCCAAACAGATGGAACTTTTTGCTTGCACATTTTATGCCTCCAATACTATAGTGAAAAGTGAAAAGATCTATGGGGAAGTCTCCTTTTAAAGATTGCGTGTAGATGTGTCCCAAAACATATTTGGGACTTGGTGGCATAGCTAAAATTTCCAAGAGCAGAGATAAAAGAAGAAACACAGAGAAGAGGGAAAACTCATCCAAATGGAAGGTAATGGTGTCACTTTGGTATTCCCCATCGTCCTCACGTCCCCACCCAAAGAGGAAAAAAAAAAAAAAAAAAAGCAGCAGCAGCAGAAGCAGCAAGAAGCATAGAAGAAGTAGAGAGAAGGAGATCTGAGTTAGTAGGGCGTACCTGGCACCACTAACACGACCCGAGTCCGAGATTAGGACTAATCCGAGATAATCCCGAGTCGTGTCGCATACTTACTCCCGTGAATCTCAACGCATTAAAATTCACAAGGGATATCAATTATACATATTATGCGAAATAACAAAAGTATACATTGCTCATGTATAAAACAAAACTCATTTACACTATTTACACTCCAATCACTTGCATATTTAAATACAATGTAAGGATTAAAAGTATGAAACGTTTGAAACCCCTCTCAATTCAAAGTTTCATTTCAATAACTGATATTGCTTTATTTCCATTCTCAATATTTCTCTCATTTCCATTCTACTAGTCCTCCTGGAGGAACCGTACCGGACGTCTCTGGTGGCGCTGTGGTCTCAGAAGGACCGGCAAGGACAGTTGTGCCTGTAATGCCATCAATAACACTATGAATTTCACAATTCAGCAATGTATAAACAATTACATGATTAAACAAGCTAATGATACATTTAATTCATCTCATTTATGTTAACTTGGTTTAATTCCAATTCCAACTCATAATCAATAAGAGTCTTTGTACTTGGCAAACTACAATAGCATTTCAATTTCAATTCAAATTCCATTTCCATCTCCCTCAAAGGAGAGGATTCTCTCTTCCATACGGAAGAATTCATTTATTGTGGGTCTTATCAAAGCCCGAGTCAGGGACTACTGATATCACCACGGAGCTCCGAAACACTTTCAAATAATCTGCTGCAGCAGAATCAGCTCAATGAGCTTATAGAAATCACCATGTAGTGCCAGACTCACTAATCAATTCAATTATCCATTCCTTTCACATTGTCTTAAAGACAAAGAATCATTTGGTATCATTGTCCTCTTTGGCACAGGGCGGAAAGGCACATCATTCATGACCCAGACCTCAGAATGATTCATTTCATTTCATTTAACGGAGACAATTCAATAAACAATTAAATAAGTGACTAATACCATACATTCAAGTATAATCCCAGTTGTTCAATGTACGTGTTATTCTCGATGAACATTACAGATATGTGGATGTTGTACATTGAAATTCCCTGAATCCACACCAATGGAGGTATAAAGGACCTAAACAGCCTTGAAACACTCAATAGGCTTTATCCTTTTCAACTCAGAATTGAATTATGAAATCATGTTCATTTCGTACAATCTATCAACGTGTCGTAAAAGCTGAAGTATCGTTGACTTTCACACACTAGCTTTGGTTACTCTTTTTGGTTAACATATCTTTTACTTTGAATGAATATCCAAAGATAACATTTTATAGAATAAGACCAAATCCATTATTCATTGCTCATAGTCTACATAGTCTTTAAAATACATGTAATAAATGATCCAGACTCTCTAAAAGATTCCAAAAATTCTCAGAAGGCCCGGTCGACCGAGGCCTTGGTCGGTCGACCCCTTCAACTGGGAGCTCGGTCGACCTGCGATGACCAGGTCGACTTTCCCTACGTGTGCCCGATCGACCGAGACATCATCCGGTCGACTGGCAGTTGTAAACGAAAAATAAAAAATGTGACTTTATCAGGCTTCCAGAGAGCAAATCTCAGTGTAGCCGGTCGACCGAGCTGTGTTCAGACCTGATACAGAATTCGTTTCAGAATTCTGTTTTGGTTTCCAGCCATCCACAACCTGCAATACAACTTGGAACCTCCTGTTCCCTTCTCAAAACATCATTTAAACTCATACAACACTTCTATTCCCTCATGTACTCACTAGAAACATCATGCAATCAATCCCATGAGGATTCCATTCTAACAAATCCACTAACATCTCAAACAACTAACATATAATCCTAAACAAGAGTTTATACTTGCCTTGTGCTTTGCTTTAACACAAAAACCACTTGTTCCTTGAGGATTGAAATCCAAAGCACCAACTTCTAAGAACAACCCACTTGAAAAATGATGAAGAAGATGATGAAAACTCTTAAAAACCACTTGAAACCCTCAAATTGGATCACACAAGAAGAAGAATGAAGAATAGCAGCTCTCAACCTCTCTCTTTCTCTCTTGTTGTACTTGTTGGAATGAATCACCGTTGAGGTGAATCATCTAATAACATGCAACTTGGGTTCTTGACACATATCCCATGTATTTTGCATATGAATCCCTAGGTTTAAGCATATTTCTAAGTTGAGTCAATTCAAGACCTATGTGATTCATTTCAAATCAAACAAAAACGTGTGTATTATGAAAGTTGTTGTACTCATCAAAATACACATGGTAGTGTCAAGTTTCACCATATCCGACGAAATACGCATAAATCCGTATTTACGAAAAACTCCTTCATATCATTACTTTGAGTCTACATTCAACTCAATTAAGCCAATCTCTTCCAAATTCATTCATTATGCTTAATTCCTTTAGTCAAGACTAATTTGACCCATTTTAATCGCTAATCACTATCAAGTTGATTAATCACGCTTAAACCATGTTAAATCTCGATTAATTAGAGTTAATCTTGATTAACTCGGGATATAATGTAACAACCACCGAAGATCGACTGCGGTAGATCCTCCATCACGTTCCAGCCATCACCCCAAATCACTACTGCTTAATGTCTTTGTCTCCTTCAATCAAGTGCAGCAGGCAGCCGAGTGCCAGAGCCCTCCAGTCCGTCTGCCAGCGTCGAGCACCATCAACTCCACCGTCGCCCAGTGCAGTCCCCGACCTAGCCACTATTGCCTTCGTTTCTCTCCATGTCGGAAGCAGGTAAGAGCTGAGGGCCTGTTTGGATGTACGGTGAATTGAAGTATGGTGAGGTGAAGCATCAAAAAATATAAGGTGTTATGATGATGTTTTGTTTTTAATTGTTTGGTATGGAATCTTTTTAACTTTTTGTACAGAAAAGTGAAGTTTTTTTATCTTTTAATGGAGAAAGAAGATTTTTTTTTTTTTTTACTTTTTTTGAAAAATTTAGAGGGAATTTTAAAATTGTGTACTTTTGATTTGACCCCTTGTCATTTCTTGTCTAAATTCACTTCACTTCACTTTAACTAGTTAAGTGTCAAACATGCCCAGCATCTTCTATTTTCTCTTCCTGCACGAACTCGAAGATAGATCATAAGAAACCCTCACATGCCATTCTCTGGCACGAACAGAGTTGACCCATTCCACCTAAAGCTCAGTATCATCAGCAAATTTTGACCGACAGCAATTTTGACCAGATCGATAGCCAGAATTTCTTTCTGCAATTATGGGACCATCCATGGTCGTTGGATGGTGGTTGTTATGGAGTCATTGTGTGACCTATTGATTAATAATCACTATGGAGTCTTCAAATGGTGGTTGTTAAAATGGAAGTAGAAGTTGTTGTCATCATCAAAGCCTTATCCCAATTATGTTTGAGCCGGCTATATGAATTATGTTTCTTCATTCCAATTAATCATGAGCTATAATGCTTTAGATAAGTTGCACTTCTTCAGATCTATTTTTACTACCTTTATCCACGTCTAATTCGGCCTACTTTTCCCCCTCCCTTGATGGGCCATCCACTTATATGACAAAACTTTTCTTTACCAACACAGTTGCAGGCCTACATTGGACATGCCCAAACCATCTCAAATGGGCCTTTCTAATTTTATCACATGTTGATGCTACCCTTAAATGCTCTCAAAATTGCTCATTTCTATTTATTTATTTTTTCCTTCTTAGTTTTGTCATATATATCCACATCAATATTCTCATTTTTGCTATATCCATTTGTGCATATGTTGCTTTTTGATTGGCCAACATTCTGCTTCATAAGTTCTAGTCGGTCTAATTACTGTCCTATAAAAGATTTTCTTCAATATTGTTGTCATTCGTTGGTTACAAAGCACTCTAGAAGTAAAACTTCACTTCAACCATCCCGCTTTTATCTTATATTCAACATCTTCTTCAATTTCCTCATCCTTAGTAATTATCGAGTGATAAGTTTATCAAATTGCATATCATTATCATCATTTTATATAGATTATGGACTTATTCAGAGCTAAATCATTTGAATTTCATAAAATTATGCATCATGGTTTTCATGTTGGATTTCATGAGAAATTATATTTAATTATGGAAAATTACATGTTTTATGAGATAATTCTTTTCAGATTCTCTTATTATCCTCTTAAATAACTTCATTTTGACACATGAACATACGTAATTTCTTTACACAATTGCGTTGTACATGAAAATCTGAGCAAGATTGTGTATTCGCATGCATTCATATGTGTCAAAATGGGCCACATACATAATAGGATAGTTTTCTACATAAAAATTATTCCTTTTAATTTATGTGTTTTATTTTGTTGGAAATTCAATTAAAAAGGGCCCACATGAAGAAGAAATCCAAGAAGCAAGAGAAGAGAGAAGAAGTTAAAGAAGCAAAGAATAAGAAATCCACCTCAAATTCGAAGATCAATAACACAAAACTTTTGAAGATGCTAAAGTTGAAGGTCTTTTACTGATGTGAGAGGTGAGACCTTTCTATACTTTTAATTATTCTATGCACAGATAAGATTAAAAGTTTATGTATTGAGCAATTTATTGTAGATAAGCAATTTGGGCATTATTTATCTTACTCAGGGAATACTTCAATGCCTAATTTTTGCCTTTAGATATATGACATTCTTAGAATCACTGTGGGCATGTGCAAAAGAACTAATGAGAACCAATGAATGCTTTAATAATTATTTCTGAAATTATTTTTTAAAATACATCATCTTTGTTCCTTTTTTTGGAATAGTCTGCCAACCTATTTTGGAGGGGAGATCTGGAGCTATTCGTACTCCCAATCATTAGGAAGAAAGTGGATCTCGGATCCTTGTAAGTCTTATCTTTATTGCCAACTCAATTTCTTTAATTTTCATTTATTATTTTCAATTGGTTATTTGAATTTATTTTCTTTGACTTCAACAATCTAATTACTTTGAATTAGGATTTATAGATTAGGGATTTTTTTAAACGGGTTGTAATTGTTGTAATTAATTTTTAACTCAAGAGGCATCATTCAATTGTATAGATTTGCTTAGGTCGGTTTTAGATTTTAATTAGATTATGACAAGTGCTAATATGCTTGCCATCCTCGTGAATCGACCTCGGAGTCACTGAGAATTATTACTTCACGACAACCCTGCCCGCCCTGCCCTTTGGGATCATGGTTTAAAATATTGGTTGATACTAATATGTACCAGTATCAGCCC
Source organism: Cinnamomum chago (assembly GCA_038049695.1). Classification (NCBI taxonomy): domain Eukaryota; kingdom Viridiplantae; phylum Streptophyta; class Magnoliopsida; order Laurales; family Lauraceae; genus Cinnamomum; species Cinnamomum chago. Next base: position 12,648,173 of record CP142456.1, read on the forward strand.
AAGCTGCATCGCATTTTACTAGGATACTGGATCGTTATCATCACAATCGGTCGTTATAGCTGATACTCTCAAAATGTTGGTCATAATGGCCGATACAATCTAAACTAAAAAAAAAAAAGGAAAATGAAGAGTGGATCAATTTGAAGTAAAAAAAAAAAAGGAATGGAATCAAAGGTAACATACATTTATAGAAGAAAAAGGGAGAAAAAAGAGGTGATACCTAGAATCCAGAGCTTCGCCTCCAAATGTTGCTGCAACTGCCGCTAACCACCTCCTGGTGCTACTGCAACCACCATCAATTGCCACCCGTCGCCAAGTGCTACTCCAACCACCATTAGTTCCCCACCCCCCATTCCTCTTTTTCTCTTCATCCTTTTGCTTCTTCCTTTTCTTCTCATTCCCTCTTTTTTTTTTCTTCTTTCTGCTCTTTTCTTCTTCCCTCCTCTTCTCCTTTCTACTTCTTTTCTTTCCCTTCCTCCATCTTTTGTTTTTCATTTTTAGGAAATGGAAGGACAAATTCCCTTTTTAGGGTTTTTGACTGTGAGTGTGAGGTGCGAGTCTTTCACCATATAATGGATGGGCTCTAATGTGGCCCAATTAAAAAAAAAAGAAAAAAAAAAAAAAAACTAAACCATTAGTCCATTACTGCCCTGATGCCGTAATTCTACTCAATTAGGGATACTAGTTTGGCTCCTAAAATTCCTGTTTCTGCCACAATAACCCTTCTTCATTAATCACAAAGGCGAAACCTTCATATGCAGGTGGTGGTTGATCATTTCCAAGCATCGCATATCTGCAATCTACCATCTTCTTGTCCTTGAAGGAGAACAAGAAAACAGTACCAATTGATGGAAAGGGTCCTGGCTTAAAACTTTTGCCAGGACCGTCTCATATTCTGGATTACTTCCACCTAATACTTCATAGATGAGCCGATTTCTATGGCTTTCTTTTGGCCAGTACTGATAGATTCGTTTAGCTCAAGTTCTCTCCATAGTCCCTAAATATGAGAATAATAAACCCTTAAAGAGTTAAGTATTGAGATCCAAGTACTCGTAGATACTGTTAACTAGAAGAAAAAAGATAAACATCCACTGCATGCACTGTAAAAACAGTAGAAAGAAGTCGTCCTTTGACGCCTGAGTTTCTTAAAAAACTTTGAGCAGTTTTCAACACCAGCCAAACGTTGTGATGCTTGACACCAGCAAGACCAAAGTAACAGCAACACCAATGGAACTAGTCAAACAAGTTTGTACCCTTAATTTCAACAATCGAACAAGACCTATGAAGTTGAACGAGCAGTCTAAACAGCAATTGAACAACCACACATATAATAGTCGACCACACCATTTGCATCAGAAAAACCTGTGTCAGAGAATTTCCAAAGAGAATAAATTCCAATCGAACAATGACTAGAAATGACAGTAGAACATACCCAAAGATTCAGTAGCCTCAAAAAACCAAAAAAACATGAGTTTTTTTCTCAAGTCTAAACCTTTAGAATCAGAACCCTTTGTAATGCAGTCTTCTATCGACTTAGTGCTCTGATATCCTATGGATAAATATGAACCTTTAGAACCCTTTGTAATTGTAATATCCCATATCAAGTGGGGAATTCGGATGGGAAACAATTAGTAGAAGGGCCCAGGTGGGACCCTTAGACCTTGGTTGTTTTTAAATTAGTTGTTTTAAATCCTTAATGGATTAGAAGAGGCCACATGAGTTAGCCTTAGGATGAGAGAAGACTTATACATCAACTCAACTTAGTGGCTTGTGTGAGATGTATCTGAGCAAAACTCTATGTTCTATTTGTGAAGGACTCTACCTTCACCCTTTGTGCATGTATATAAGCAAACCATCAACCGTAGTAGTGGCATTCAACCTTCTCCTTCTTTTCCTTTGAAAGAAAATCTGAGAGAGGGTCTTGTTGGCTGGAATTCAGGGGAAGAAGGCAATCGGCAAAGGGACGATTAACAGATGTCCTACTCAGACCCTGACATCGCAAACGCAATAGTCATCTATAGAAGGTGAGTTCCTAGATAATGTTTATTGATGATATGGATGTTTGGTATTGAGAATTGTTCGAGTGCTGTGTAATGGAAGTGTACAGGGTGACAACTAGAAGTCATCGATCTGGAGTAAGTCAATCTCTGAATTGCTCAATTGTTGGGTAATGTTAATACTATGTTAGTATGGAGTTTTAATCCATAATACCCATTGTATAGGCATGAAACTTGAAGGAACAGAAGCATGGTGGGAATGCTAAGAATATAAGTTGGGGTTTGTGGGACCCTGTGGCCCACCAAATGGGAAATCTAGTCCATGGATCCTGAGGTGGACCCATGGGCGACCAAGACAGTTCTGGTCTTGGGTAAATGGGGGAGAAAACCCAGATTTGGACTACAGTGGTTGTGGGACAACTGGGCCCACCTAATCAATATCAGCACCCCACATCTTGAAAGGGGGCCAGGCGACCTAGTGGGTGGTGGTCCCATGTGGAGTAGGCCCCATCTACCCCACCATCCAATAATCTCAACTTCGGGAGGCGTGAGGGCTTATCTTTGGGTTATTTCTTTATTAATAGGACTGTGGGGCCCAGAAGGACTAAATAATGTTAAATCTAAACCATGTGTATTCATGTGGGGCCTTGGGCAACCCTAGGGAGTAGACCTGATCATACCTTAGGTCAGTGGGACCCACAGTACCTCAAGTCAAGATGTTCCAGGCGTGATTTACTATTTTCTTTATGTCTCTGTGTATGTAGTAGAAGTCTGAAAGGAGTCTGTAATGGAGACAGCCTTGGACTTTGGGTACCACTACAATTTATCATTTATGTTTATTATGATAAATTTTATGGATTGTTTATTTGTTGATATTGTGTCCTGTCCTGTTTATAATTAAGTGGGCCACCCTATACTTATCACTAATAGTCATGACTAGAAGTGGGGGGCAGCGACATGTAAATTGTGTAGGGGGCTGGACCACACTATTGATTTGTGTAAGTTATGGTTATTTATTTGAATTACGGTGATGGTAATGACATGTCTACAAAGGTGAACATGGTAATGAAATATTGTGCACTGGATCCTAGATGTGGGATGTTGGACTTGGTGTCTGAATAATTGATGGATTTGGGCCATGGTGGCCGTTGTGTTGGCATCCTCGATGGACGCAGTTAATGAGCTAATGCCAGAAGGGGCATGTGAATATGTATGATCAACCTTGGTGGCATAGTAATGTGCACGGGGCACGAAGATGTAAAGGGATGGACTTTTAATTGTACTTGACTTGTTAATTTAGACTTGTGCATTTTATTTGATGTTATGTTGTGTGCTCAATGGGTAATTAAGAAAATTCATTTACCAGTGTTACTGATGTTGTGTTGCCCCCTTCAAGTAATCACGTTGTGGGTGGGCCAAAGCAGAACGACGTTCAGCCCGTAGACTTTGGCATGCGTGGCTGAAGAAAGAGAGCGGGAAAATTCAAATAGTTGATAGAGGGATTAGCCCTTGTTTAGGAGGTTTTATTCAATGTTTTAGGACATCATTGATTTGAGTCAGAACATGAGAATTTTTACTTATTCAGAGATTATTGATGTTATTTGACTTTTATAAGTTAACTGAAATTATAGTTTGATCTAAATGCCTAATCCCTTGTGGAAGTTATTTGATGAATGTATGGTGAATGTTGCCAAAGAATCACAATCCAGAATCCGACAGGGCCCCGGAATTTGGGTCATGACAATAATGCAGTCTTCTATCGCCTTAGGGCTCTGATACTATGTGAATACAGGATACTAATCAATCAAAAGGTCACTAAGTTCCTTAAAGGTCAACCTAGTCACATGAGAAAGAGAAAGAAACACAGAAAAGAGGAATTCATTCAAACGGAAGGTATTGGTGTGTCACTCAGGTTTGGGCAGACATCCAATGTATAGTTTATTATATTTTATGTATTAAAAAAACAACTTTTTTTCATTCATTTCCTGTTTTTTAGAACAATAGTAACCAAGACACACCTAACTTCTAATGGAGAAGGAAAGTCAAACTAATGAGTAGAGCACAATTGTGTCGAACCTAACTACAAAGATAATCATCCATGCCAAAAGAAGAAATACTATACAATCATAAGTTGAACAATCAATCAGGTTTCGAATATAATAATTTTTCTGTTATATTTCAAATATCATGCAGGGATTCAAATTGGTTAGCACTTAGCAAGATTCTTTCAAAATTATTCATATTGCTTTGAGATCTCTTCAAGTTTTGACTGAAAAAGGAGGTCTTCCAATTTTCCAAATGCAAATTCAAAACTCTATCCCAACAACTTTTGCTGATCTAATTAAACATGATCATCATCCATAGTATATCTCCAATAATCCCACTTTCTAAAAAACCTGAAAATAATCTCATAATAGCTTCAGAAACTCAGATATCCAAAAGAATCACAAAACCTCACTACTTCAGCATTAAAAACTACTGCTTGTCACTTCATTAGTGCTTTCTAGATAAGACACCTCAGTTTATGATATAGGTAAATACCTTCTGAACAAAAAAGCGAAGGCAAAGAATTCAAATTTCCTAGCTTGAAGTATGCACACTCAATGTCTTCATCTCAGCTGTGTACATCTAAATATGCCTCTTTCAGTGAAGAACATTCAAATTTGTTTGTAGATATTTTATCTGTATTTGAACCTGCCCAATCTACATCTAAATATGCCTCTACCATTAAATGTTCATATCTAGAGTACAAAATCCCGTCTTGGTAACTCCTTACACTTTAAAATCCTGTACACAACATTTAATTGATCATATTCTTGGGGTGTAAATGAACTGACTAATAATACTACGAGTTATGGTTGAGTACAATTACCTACCCACAAGTCTTTTGATATGATCTGATGTCATTAAGTACTTCTCTGCAATCTGCATTGATATCGTGATTCTACTCAATTAGGGATACTGGTTTGGCTCCTAAATTCCTGTTTTAGCCACAATAACCCTTCTTCATTAATCACAACGGCAGAACGTTCTTATGCGGGTGGTGGTTGATCATTTCCAAGCATCGCATATCTGCAATCTTCTTGTCCTTTGAGGAGAAAAAAAACAGTACCAATTGATGGAAAGGGGTCCTGGCTTAAAAAATTTGCTTGGACGGTCTCATATTCTGGACTACTTCCACCTAATACTTCATAGATGTGCCGATTTCTATGGCTTTCTTTTGGCCAGTACTGATAGATTCATTTAGCTCAAGTTCTCTCCATAGTCCCTAAATTGAGAATAATAATCCCTTAAAGAGTTAAGTATTGAGATCCAAGTACTCGTAGATATTGTTAACTAGAAGAAAAAAGATAAACATCCACTGCATGTACTGTTAAAACAGTAAAAAGAAGTCGTCCTTTGATGCCTGAGTTTCTTAAAAAACTTTGAGCAGTTTTCAACACCAGTCAAACATTGTGATGCTTGACACCAGCAATACCAAAGCAACAGCAACACCAATGGAACTAGCCAAACAAATTTTTACCCTTAATTTCAACAATCGAACAAGACCTATGAAGTTGAACAAGCAATCATAACAGCAACTGAACAACCTCACATATACTAGTCTACCACACCAATTGCATCAGAAAAACCTGTGTCAGAAATTTTTTAAAGAGAATAAATTCCAGTCAACAATGACTAGAAATGATAGTAGAACATACCCAAAGATTCAGCTGCCTCAAAAAACTGAAAAAAACATGAGTTTTCTTTCTCAAGTCTAAACCTTTAGAATTAGAACCCTTTGTAATGCAACTTCTATCGCCGTAGGGCTCTAATACCATGTCGATACTGGATACTATTCGGTCAAACAGTCAGTAAGATTTATTCCTTAAAGGTCAACCTAGTCACATGAGAAAGAGGAAGAAACACAAAAAAAGAGGAATTCATTCAAACGGAAGGTATTGGTGTGCCACTCAGGTTTGGGCAGACATCCAATGTATAGTTTATTATATTTTATGTAATTAAAAACAACTTTTTTTCATTCATTTCTTGTTTTTTAGAACAATAGTAACCAAGACACACCTAACTTCTATTGGAGAAGGAAAGTCAAACTAATGAGTAGAACACAATTGGGAAAGACAATCATCCATGCCAAGAAGAAGAAATACTATACAATCATAAGTTGAACAAACAATCAGGTTTCGAATATAATACTTTTTCTGTTATTTTTCAAATATGATATGCCATCTTACGAAACAAAATGAAACACATTATTTAGGATACAATTACATAACATGCAGGTATTCAAATTGGTTAGCACTTTGCAAGGTTCTCTCAAAATTATATAAATTGCTTTGAGATCTCTTCAAGTTTTGACTGAAAAAAGAGGTCTTCCAATTTTCCAAATGCAAATTCAAAACTCTACCCCAACAACTACTGCTGATCTAATTAAACATGAACATCATCCATAGTATATCTCCAATAATCCCACTTTCTAAAAAACCTGAAAATAATATCATAATAGCTGCAGAAACTCAGATATCCAAAAGAATCACATAACCTCACTACTTCAGCATTAAAAACTACTGCTTTTCACTTCATTAGTGATTTCTAGATAAGACATCTCAGTTTATGATATAGGTAAATACCTTCTGAACAAAAAAGCGAAGGCAAAGAATTCAGTTTTCCAAGCTTGAAGTATGCACACTAAATGTCTTCATCTCAGCTGTGAACATTGAAACCATCTCAAGTACTTCTGTTCTATCACCACGGCCTCTCACTCAATTTCTTCATGTCAACTGTGTACATAGAAACTATCTCAGGTATTTGTGTTCTTTCACCCACAGCCTCCCAAAATGCAGATGGCTTGATAATGAGTCGATGGAGGATTTAATCAGAAGACGAAAAATGTCAAAGCACCTGATAAACCAAGTGTCCCATGGTATGAAGTCATGAGAGTAAATCATGCCATCCTTCCATTAGTATTCACACAGAATCTACTAATGGTCCAGAAATTCCACCCTCACATTGCCCAACCATTATTTCCAGAAGCTCATCACTTGTATGGTTTACTTTGCAGCAGAGTCGTCTCGGTACCTGATTGAGAAAATTCAAAGTTTGGTTAGGGCCCATTATAGCTGACAAAGAAAACCACAATTTCTACCCACACTTCTCAATCATCCAAAATTGGTTAGTCTCGTTTATATTTCTAGCAAGTTCAAAACCCGTTTAAAGATGGTGAAAAGCAAGTGTCCAGTGTCCACTTCTATAATTACAGAAAGCACAAAACTGAAAGTCAAGAACTACTAATATAATTGAAATTGAATGGCATATCATAGCAAAGACAAGAATAAGACGCACCAAATGCCAATTCTTACTAAGCGGATTGCCTAGCACGCGGATCTCTTTCACACTTGGCAGTGGAATCGAGCGTGGAAAGCAGAACACTTTCCTTTTCAGATCTTCTCGCCTGCTCCTTCGCGTGTATGAACCCACAGTCACATTCCCCTCCTTACTGACATCTTTCAAGAAGAACAGAAGTGGTTTCTTACAGACAGATCGATAAACATCCCGAGTATCGAACTCGAACTCATTCTGGTGATTGACCCTATTCCAAGCTGAATAGGTCTGCTCAGACCTCTCCAACTCCCGTGGCAGAACAATGATGGGAAACACCTGGACAACATAACCCAATGAGACGGAGAACGTCAACCGCCGCCTGCGGTCATAGCAGATAGCCCGCTGCAAGAAGCTCCTTGGGTCGGCTCTCATCGCCCGCGTGAAGAGCTTTAAGCTATCCAGCAAGCTTAAACCAGGGTAAAAGGGGTCAACCGCCTCGACATGGTGAATTGAAACAAACGGGGCAATGGGGTGTGCGGCCAATAGGCCATGGGCATTGCCTCTAATATCGCACTGCAAGAAACCATCTTCAATTCAAATTGTTTGTGGCGAAACCAATCACAATCACAACAACAATTTTATAGAATGGGAAGTTCCATTGCAATTGAAATCACAACAACAATTTTATAGAATGGGAAGTTCCATTGCAATTGAAATCACAACAACAATTTTATAGAATGAGAAGTTCCATCGCAATTGAAATCACAACAACTATTTCATAAAAAAAGAGCAAGTCACATTGCAATTGAAATTGATATTCAATTGAATTACCTGATGGAAGCCCAATTCACGGGTGAGGGGGATGCCGAGCTCGGAAATGCAGGCGTGGAGGCGGTCATCGCTCCCATACAGCTTAGGATAGCGCTCAAGGCAGTGGTCGAGCGTCCTTGACAGTGCCTCCGCGAGCGGGTAGCTAATGGCGATCCCACCGCCACCAAACGCCATGGAGTGGCTGAAATACGTGTTCGCCGAGTGGCTCTCGGATGGGCTTCCGATGTAAACCATCTCCCTATGATCATACTTGTTCAAAACCCTAACGAGGTTCTCGACATTGAAGATGGTGTCGTCGTCACCGAGGACGAACCAGCGGACGTCGGCGAGGCCGAGGCGGAAGCACTCGGCGACAATGCGGGAGATCCGGAGGCCGGAGGGGTGGCCGGTGGGGTTGGTGTACCGGAACCGGGAGATGTCTTCGGAGACTCGTATAGGCGGGAGGGCGTCGTCGCCGTCGTCTGGCACGGATTCCTCCAGCCAGACGTGGCCGCGCATGGCGGCGCCGGGGCGCCACCAGAGCTTGAGGAAGTTTTTCCGGCGGTTGAAGAGCTGGGCGGAGCCGGCGATGCCGAAGACGATGTGGTGGACGGAGAGTTCCGGCTCGGGGTCGGAAGGCGGAGGGGGTGGGAGGAGGGGGGGAGGCGGGGAGGGGAGGGGGCTGCCGTCCCAGCGGCGGAGGTGGTGCCAGCAGCAGGCGGAGGTGTTAGAGAAGACGAGTGAGAGCCATGCTGACGTGGCGAATACGAGGGAGAGGACGGCCACGATGGCGGTGGTGATGCGGCTCTGGCGCCATCGACGGCTGCTGCGGTTGCGCGTTGCGGATCGGACGTTATGGGTTGGGAGCGCTGCTGCAACCATCATCTTCTTCCTCTATTTCTGCAACTCTCATTTCTGTTGTGGTGAAGAAGAAGAATAAGAAACAGACAAAGATATTGTAATATAATATAAATAAGAAAAGAGAAGGGAGTGTTTGTTGATCGATCTCTCTCTCTCCCTCTCTCTCTCTCTCTTTCTTATTTTTTCCCTTTCTCTCTTCTTTTGAGGTGGTGATGATTCTATATGGGGAAGAAAAGAGAGAGTGCTTTCTTCTTTCTTCTTTCTTCTTTCTTCTTTCTTCTTTCTTCTTTCTTCCTTCTTCCTGTGTGGAGATGTTCTAACATGTGTAAAAAGAGAGAAGAGAGCACAAGAAGCAGGGTTTCATTTGACATGTGCATCATCAATCAATATATATATAATATGTATGTGTTAATGTGTGATGCTGCGATGTTTTTTTTTTTTTTGCGTGGTTGTTGCTGTGTCAAAGTGTATGTGTGTGTAATGGAAGGAGGTTTTGGGGCCTATATTTTATTTTGAAGTTTGAAGAGGTATGGACGGAGGTGTGGGACGTGGCGCGGATTTGTGAACGTGTCAAGGTAGTTGGAATGATGGGTATGCGTTCTGAATTTGGACTGGAATTTTGAATGTGGTTTGTATTTCGTGGTAAGGATGGGAATAGGTTGGTGAACGGGTGGCAGGTTTTATGGTTGTCATGCCAAATCTGTCCTGGATTGGGTCAAATTTTGATTAATTAAGAAACATAACATTTAGGAGAATGTCACTATTTGGCTGTTTGCCCCAACCTGAATCATACTAACATACTATCAAACCGATTGATATCTTCATAACAGTATAGTTTAGAAAAGATTGAGGGGGATTCGGCAAAAAGTCTCTCAAAGTATGATTTTGTTGCAAACAGTCAAAAAAAAAAAATTCATATCGCCAAAGGTCCTCTAACACATTTTCATACCTGATATGTCTAATTTATCATTTTTTTTAAATCATATCTCATGATTGGTGGGATATCCCATTAATAATAGTCAACCACCATTTAATGGGCCATGATTAATGGAATCTCATTAATGAGATTTTCAAATATATTCTAAAAATACACAAATAAATTTCAAAATAATGCAAATAAATCTATAAAAAAATCGCAAATAAAATTCTAAAAACGCAAATAAATTTCAAAATAACGCAGATAAATTTAAAAAGACACATAAATTTCAAAAGACACATAAATTTCAAAAGATCAAAATCAATTTCAAAAGATCAAAAATCAATTTCAAAAGATCCAAATAAATTTCAAAAAAATATCAATAAATTTCAAAAGATTCAAATAAATTTCAAAAGACGTAAATAAAATTAAAAGACGCAAATAAATTTAAAAAAATGCAAATACATTTGCCAAAACTAAGATAATCCAATTTTCCAAATTAGCAAACAATATGGAAAAAAATCAAGTCTTTTTTGTCAAAAACTCAGTTAAATTTATTTCAAAAAATACAAATAAATTTCAAAAGACACAAATAAAATTCAAAAACACAAATAGATCTAAGAAAATACAAATACATTTGCCAAAAACACGGAAAGATTCGTTCAAAAACTCAGTTAAATTTTTTTTTAAATGGAGATAAATTTGTAAGAAACTAACCTATATTTTTCAAAAACTCAAATAAATTTGCAAAAAACTTAGATATATTTGTTTATAACTCAGATAGATTTGTTCCAGAACTCAGATAAATAGCCAAAAACACAGATAGATTTGTCCAGAACTCAGATAAATTTGTCCAAAACTCAGATAAATAGCCAAAAATTCGAATAAATTTGTCCAAAACTCAAATAAATTTATTCTAGAAGTCAGTTAAATAACCAAAAAACTTAGATAGATTTATCCAAAATTCAAATAAATTTGACAAAAAATACAGAACTCAGATAAATTTAACTTTTACTAGAATGGGGATGGACTTCTGGAACAGGCCAGGTCAAACCTGACCTAGAACCAACCCGCCCAAATAGACCCGAACACAACCCGGAACCAAACCCGAATCGGTCTTCTTCCCCAAACAGAATTGGTTCTTCTTCCTTAGGTTTCTGTAACCAGAAACGATGAAAACGTTGCTCCTTCCTTCCTTCTCCGACCACGGCGCAATAGCTGCGACAGTGGATGGCGGAGTCTCTGGTGATGATCGTCACGGCGGTCCACTCCTTCTCCGGCGAAGGGAAGTGCGGCAAACTCAAGAATCTTCTTTGTTCTTCTTCCAGTTTCGGTGACGATGGCAGCGATAATGGCAGCCTTCTGTGCTTCAAATCCGGTTTGCAATCCGGAATCAAGAACCCCTCTCCGGCGATGGCAATGGACACCAGATCTACTCCGGTCGTCTGCAACCTTCAAAACCGATCCCAGACTTGTCTGCCAAGCATCTATAACTTCGGATTTCTACACAAATCCGATCAGTGTGGCCCTCTCGAGATCGAAACTGATCTCTCTCTTGTTCCTGCAACAAAGATCCATGTGCAGAAGTCCGAATCAAAAAACCTTGATCCAATCCGACGATCGCAAACGTAGCACAGTCCAATCCTTGAAACCCTAGGCTCTCTCCATGTCCGGATTGAAGAAGAAAATGAGGGAGAATGGAAGATTTAAAATTTCAAATTTTAAAATTTTATGCTTAATCAGTTAAAAGGGCAAATCAGTCATTAAAATGTATGAGGTGGCGTGTCTAGGGACCTCTCTCCATGAGGTGACGTGTGTAGGGACCTCTCACCGAAATATGTCCAAGTTGCATGGACTACAGGCCTTAGTGGAAAAGTTGATGGACTGGAGGCCTTATAAGTCCTATATAAGGGACCTTTCGCTAATAATCTCAAGAGCAAAACAATCGTACAAGGCATATGTCAGCATAAAATATGCATTTATGAATCATGTTTTAATTACCATGTTTGAGCTTCTCAAGTTATCCAACGGTTTGAATCTACATAATGGTCACCACGTCAAATTTGAACCACTGGCCCTTAAATATACATTTATGGACTTATGTGGGCCCTATATCAAGGTCAAAACTGTTGATCCTCTTTGGAATGCTGCAAAGGCTAGTAGGTCAAATTCTAACTCTTGATTCATTGTGAATCGTGTAAAGTGACTGGGTTTCACATGGTTAACTCCCAAGTCCAATTTTTTCATTTTCTTTGGATGCCTTCATAACCTCAAACACGACTATGGTGTCAAATTTGAGCCGTTAATTTGTCACGGTTCTCGAAATATTTGTGAAAATGCAAGAGCCTTAGAACTATATTTCTGAACTTTTGTAGCCCCCCAAATCATGATCCGAACTATTGATCCTCTTTGAAAGGTTAAATACAATTAGGGCATGAAATTGTATGCCTCAAAATGCCTATTTCAAATATTCTTGTTTCGTCTTACCAAATAGTGTATTTGTAAAACATCTATTTTAGGTAAATCTATTTCATACATATAAGATTTTCCAAACAACTACTTTTTACTTATGATCCTATCTAAATTATCTATTTCAATAATAGAAGGTCTCAAGGCTTAAGCTGTAAGTATCTTCTTTTTTTTTTTTTTTTTTTTGGTAGATGGGTGTTTTCTCCCTTCTTCTTGGTAGACAAATATTTTTGATATTTTTCTAATGTGTATTTTTTTTTTTTTTTTGTATATGTGATATATTCATATAAAAATACAAGAGTAACATGTTCTTATATATTTTCTCCTTATTTTCGTGTAAGAGCACACCGAGAGCAATATATTTCTCCTTTTTTATTTTTTTCCTTTTCCTGAGACATGAAGGTGTGTGGATAATGGGTTTTACCTTGAACATTTTTATTAATTTTCTCACTCCTTATTTTGATGTTTTGGGATGGCACTCGAAGAAACACTTCCGACCCTATTGAGGATTTAACTAGAAGTTTTGTAATATCATAAAAATGAAGCAACACGAAAACTGTAAAGTGAATTCAAAGTAAATGTGTTTACTTTTGAGAGACGAAAAAAGAAAGAAGAATCTCATAAAAAAAAAAGAAATTAAAAAGTACAAATCTCAAAGTGGGAAAACATCTGGACTTTGGTCACCAACCCGGAAAAACCCCATAAAGTAATAATATTGCTTTCCATTAGAAAAAAGTGGTTTTGGTCGTTGTGGCTTTAAGTGTTCTATTTCTTAAATAATTCAGTATCTCATATTTGAGAATGATACATGTCCTTTGCTGCTGGTAAGAGAAAAAAAAAAAAAAAAAAGTCCCACAACTGTCTTTGTAGCCTTGTTGTAGAAGATCACTCCAAATAGTGGCAAATTAGATTCAGAAGATTTTGCTGCAAGATTAATGAAGGCATTTTTTTTAATGAGAGTGAAACGAAGTCTGTCCTGAACTCAATACCAAACTGAATGCAAATTATAAGACAATTTATTTACTTAGGGCCAATTTGTTCACACCCGACTGATTAAGAGCACATGTGTGTAACACTGGGAGCCTGGTGTCCAAAGAAGTTATGAATTCTCCAACATAGTGAAATTTCTAAATTTTCCTCTATAATACTCGAGCATCAAGAAATCCCAGTGAAAAAAAACGGGGCTGGATTTCTAAAACTTTGTCGGGCTGAAAATTTGAAATTATTGTAAACAAACAAGGCATTTGCAAAATGTTAGGAGACAAGTCATCACATCATGTCAAAAAAAAAAAAAAAAAAAACCCAACATATTAAATTCTTATCATAAATTCTTAGTAAAGAAACAAGCCCTGCGCTTGCACTAGGAAATTCCCTCCAAATAGGAAAATTGTTTTCCTACGGTGAAGAACAATAATAGCTTTTAACAGCTTTCCTCTTTAGGAAGAGTGGCTGCATGGAACATGAGAAGAGGGTTGTTATGTGCACACTTCTTTCACCCTATTTTATTAAACAGTAAATGAAAATATGTAGGTTCACTTCGAGGGGAACCTTGGCCCTCCAATAACTTAACAAAAAGTTGCTACAATATACGATTTCCCTTTCAATAATCTATGCCCTCTTTAAATGCAAGATACATGCACTTATAACTGCCACAATTTATAAATAACACCTCTACCTCTTATATATACACACCATAACTTCACCCACTACTTAAACTCCTACAAGCATGAAAACTGCTCATACTCATATGCAAACCAACTAACTTCCCATGACCCACTACTATTCCCATGACTCATGCAAAACAACTACCCACACCTCATGCTAAATACCAAAGAATGTACCTTCATTGATGGTAAAGTTGAATAAATAAATAAACTTGCTCTTCTTGGTTGTTATAGGCAAGATTTTACAGAAGAAAAAAAAAGACATAATAACAATAATAATGATGATGACAATGAGAGCCCAGGATTACAATGGACACCCTTTACTTACACAAAGGATCTGACTTGATATAACTAGCTAACTTAATCCAACACATCCGTGGATGACAAGGAACCCATTTACCAGAACTATCCGACAATATGTCCTTAATAACTGGGTATGGATGACACTGGACCAAATACAAAACTGGCAACGTTTACATCCATAGTGGAGCAATCCACCTTTCCTTTTTCCCCACTTCTGTGGTTTTGTGTTGTTCATTTAAGGCATATTTAAACCACATACAAGTTAGCAGCCAAGATAAATTAAACCTGCAATTACTGGATATGGAAGGAACCCTCCTCTTCCACAGGCTGCACATCAGAATACCTAGACATATATGAGATTAGACAAGTCAGCCTTTAACCTAAGGGGAGAAAAACAAAGACCAGCTATAAGCATCTTACATTCTCGAATTAGGAAATAATTTAAGGACATGTACTCGACTATGAATTTCCTGCAGAAGTGGCTTCGAGTCTCATCTTTACTTCATCAAGGCAAGCTTGAAGATCATTGAATTCCTCTGTATCTGAGAATCTCACAGCCTGAAATTCCCAAATCTACTCTTAAATCTTTAGAAATATTATGCATGTAAAAAAAGATAGCAATAGGCATGTTCTATCAATATCATTGACATGATTACTAGTAGAACTTAATATGCTAATCTGGCAGTCTCCTTCAACAGATCCAGACATGTAGATAAGTTGCTCTGGAAAGTAGTGGTCAGCTTAAGTTAAGTCAGAATGAATGGAAAAGTATAGATGGGTCAAGGCGGCATGACAGTTCATTTTTGTTTAACAGTGGACTGACTGGTGACTACTGGCCTGGGATGGGGCATCTGCATCCCACCCATCCGAGAGAGGTGGATGTCCCATGATTGCAACATGTGCATAAAAACGAATCGGTTTGAATTTCATTTTTTAGGGACCCAATTTTTTTTCATTTTTCCAATAGGTTTGAACTTCAAAGTGGAAGGGACAAATACTAGTGTAGTGCCCGGAATAAATTCTTACTTAATGATATAGATAATGGGGCCTACAGGTAGTATTAGTATGATGATGGCAGTAGAAGATTGATTATCAATGCTTAATTTGATTTAT
The DNA here is from genome assembly GCA_038049695.1 of Cinnamomum chago. NCBI lineage: Eukaryota > Viridiplantae > Streptophyta > Magnoliopsida > Laurales > Lauraceae > Cinnamomum > Cinnamomum chago. Next base: position 12,663,625 of record CP142456.1, read on the forward strand.
CAGTATGACAATGAAAATGAAGTTATTTGATAATTTTAGGTACCATATTTATTGGGCTTCCACAATCATCCAATAAGGACTGAAGATTATGGTAATGTTGAAAAAGATACACTCATCTAGCTTGAACTGCAATAAAGATACACTCATTTAGCTTGAACTTCAATAAAAAGGTCATTACCCAGTGCAGGTTCCGCCAAAACAGGAGCTCCTTGGAGGGTCCAGACCAGAAACATACCTAACCTTTTGGCAATTTTGCACAAAGTGACTGCTCCAAGTCTCGTAGCTCCCGAGACTTTTACCATTGCACCAAAGCAATGACCCTTAGCTTGAACTTCAATACAGTAGTGAAAAATTAGCTGGCCCCATAGCAACAAGTCCCCACCACTCTAGTTAATATTATCGTTTGTTGTTTAGTTTTTAATGTTACTATGAACAATAAGTTAAACATAGTAATTATATATTGGTAATTGTGTTGCATGTGTTAAATGATCTCCCATCAAACCATTTTGGAAAAAAAAATATTTCTTGAACATCACACTAGCCTTAAGAAAAACTAAATATCTAAATAACTCATCTAAGATTAAATTAAATTATTTAACATTTTTTATTTATTTATTTATTTTTCTTTATTCATTTTTTTTTATTTGGGTTGTGACAAAATTTTACGCTAGATATCAACCTACCTAGCGCAACCCTCCTTTACTCGAGCTCAGGACCAGCAATAAAAAACTGTTGTTTGCAGATGATATAGTGTTGGAGGATGAATCAAGAGACAGAGTAAGTGAAACTCAAAGATGGCAGGAAACTTTAGCATCCAAAAGCTTTAAAGTAAGCCGTACAAAGACAATATATGGATTGCAACTTCAGTGGGAATTGAAGCACAGGAGATACCACAAAGAGATCCTTTCCGTTTCATTAGCTCAATAATATTAGTAAGGATGGGGAGATTGATGATGATGTCAAACATATGATAAAAGTGGAATGTTGAAGTCAAGACTTACTTCTAGAGTGCTTTGTGACTGAAGAATGCCAAGAAGATTGAAAGGAAAATCTAACAGGAAAAACAATTAGACCAGCAATGACCTATGGAGCAGAATTTTGGCCAATCAAGAAGCAACATTTGCACAAAATGAATATAACAAAGATGAGAATGTTGAGGAGAATGCTTGGTAAAACTAGAAAAGATAAAATCAGAAATGAGCGCTTTCGAGAGCATTTAGGGGTAGCAACAATAGGGGATAAAATTAGATAAACCCATTTGTAATGGTTTACGCAAGTTGGCAACGATGCCGGTAAGGAAAAGTTGGGGTATGCAGGGCCCACCAAAGGGAAGGGGTAGGCCAAAGAGGACATGGATGGAGGTAGTAAAAATAGACATGAAGAAGCGGAACTTATCTAAGGATTTAGCTAAGTATAGATCGAATGAGAGAAACAAAATTCATGTAGCCGAGCCCAACATAATTCGGACAAGGCTCTAATGATGATGATGATTCTTTTCTTTGTTTTTAATTTCTTCCAGATTTTTTAAGACCAGTACAAGTAGCATCCACTCGTCCTGGTCCTAATTGGCACAGCGATTGGCAGCAGAATACAAACCCTTGCCCAGACTCTTAACATAAAATGGTCCACTGCACATGATTTGTCTTGTAAAAGTTTCTCTGGCAATTTCAACAAAAGAATGGCATTAAGGCATTCTAGTCCTTGAATGACAATCAGCTATTCCTTTCAAATGATCAAATGGTGTTTGTGAAGCAACCCACTGCACCTCCAACTGACTATGTCATGGGTTTGTTTTACTTTAGTTTTGCATCAGTGTGTGCTTTGCTTTTATGATTCAGAGACAGATTCTAGTGAAAGAGTTTGGTGTATTTACAATTAAAGTGACTTTCAGTACCTTCATGAAAAATGGGAGGAAAACCCAAGACAAGAATTCAAGAGAAGAAGATCCTTTAAACCTATTGATAACTGAGGTAGATCTGGTGAGTTTTCATAATTCAAGAAGTCTGCTTTCTCTGCTTTTGCCTTTTTGAGTTATTCCTAATTCAACAGCCAGAGTTGCTACCTCTTTCAATGAAATTTGTATCACAAAGTTCTTTGAAAAATGTACCCACACACAAACACACACATTGATAAATCATATTAAAGAGGGAGGATTACAAAGGAGGAAGCAATCTTCCAACAAAATGATAAATAGACCCACATATCAGTTCAAGTAAGAAAAGAGGACTTCCATTTTAGGAGTTTTGTGAAATCAGGTACTTTTAGGGGGTGTTTGGAAACCGTATATTTCTAAAGATTTTGTTATATTTTCTCCTACTTTAGAATATAATCTACACACCTAAAAACTAGGTGTTTGGATAACTTGGAAAGTATCCTATAATATCCCACTTTCTTATAAAAACCTTCATATTATAATATTCAAGTATACGCTATATAAAACAATCTTTCGTTAAGAAGTGAAAGTTTATGAGAAACTACTACCATGGTGGCCCACTACATTTTTTAATATTGATGGTTTCTATAGGAATCCTACTATGACTCTCAATATTAGATGGGTCCTTTAGAGTTTGTAAATTTTATGTGGGTCCCACGGCCCTGTGACAATTATATAGTTTCTTTGTTAATTACTAATATTAGGTGGGTCCTACAAATATCATATTAGGCAATTTATACCATGATTACGCCCATTAATGGCCCCCCTAGTGATTACTATAATTAATTTGGTTAATATGACTATTAACATCAAATGGGTTCCACATTGATTTTTCATAAATGGATTCTTCAATGATGTTTAATACTCAATACAGCTCTCTGTTAATAATCACCATTGAATGTATTACATTATGGTTATTAACATTTGGTGGACCCACAATGATTAAATAACATTGCTCGTGGTTTTTAATATTCAGTCTAAGGATTTTCTAATTAGATGGGCCCTACCATGGTTACCAATATTAAATCACTCTAGTGTGACTACTAGTTAACTGGTTCCCATTGGGTCCATCATCCATGTTTCTCTATTCATTTATTGTTTCGATGCATCATTTAATGAAAATGTTATAAATTGCTAAACACATTAAAGATATTGTGAAATTTGTAGAAATTGCCAAACACTATAAATGACACATTTTTATAATATCACAATATTTTATTCTGTGATAATGAAATCTTACAATATTCAAATTTGGTGATATTAAGTTCTTCCTTTATCCAAACACCCCCTTTGAAAAAGGCCTTAAGTTTTCAATTCTGGGTTTTAAGTTTTCCATTCCTTTTTCAATGAAAAACATTCATCCAAATAAACGTGTTGCCAGAGACTTTTCTCTCAACTTTTTAAAAATGACAAAAGTACCCCTCCTTTTCTCCCCAACCTCTCCTCCTTCACCCGCGTCCCAGCACCAATCAATGGCAACCTTACAACGACCCCAGGCGATCCCATTTTTGACATAGGGCATGTCTGTCAAAATAATTTTCATGGAATTTGCTCTAGTTTTCTACATAGTGATTGCGGCAAGCATAGCGGACGGATGCCAAAACGCTACTTGGCGGTAGTGGTGATACATAGCGGCCTAGCAGTGTGAATTGAAAAGGTTGTCAAAAAACTTTGTAAAAATATCCAAAAAAATCCAGAATATTGGAAAATGTTAGAATTTGATGCTTTTTTCCCCTATAATAACTAAGATAGGGGGTGTAGCAGTCCCTTCAATGCATAGACATCTTGTATTTACTGAATGATTATTAAATAAAAAACAAAAAAACAAAACCAATATTGATCTAATTTTTTCCATGAATTCATGTTGGTTAGTTATCCTAATAAGTTAGATTCTATTATGCATTTCTAAATTTTTTTTATAACATATTATGCATTTCTAAATTTAAAATTCAAATAAGGAATTTAGTACAACTATATATAACAATAATACTCCCAGCTAAAAAATAAAATAAAATAATGCTTGAATAAAATTTAAAGTTCAAATTTAAAGTTTAAACCAAATAACAAATTAACTTTCATCAAAACAAACAATGTATTGTTGTTGAGTGTAGAGAGAAGAAAACCTCTACCAAAGGGGGTGTCTACAGGATGTACCTAGGAAAGAGCCGTTGAGAGGAACTCTCTGTATCAACTGCAATTCTACGAGATCATGTGTTTTTTGGTGTTCTTTTAAGCATAGAATAGTAGAAGAGTTACATAGAAATGTTAATTTGGAGAGAAGGAAAAACAAACAAAAAAAACAAAAAAAGGAAATAAGCCTTATTATGCAGTTTAAAAAATTTTGGAATGTAGCAATCAATCTCACACTGTAGTGGCCTCGTAACGGGTGTAGTGACGCTAAATACCATTTAGCGGTCTTAGTTGGTACACCTGATATTGCATAGCGGCCGCTATTTTGATCCATGGAATGTATGTCTAGCTTAACTTTATGCAAATCGAGAGAATTATAATCCAATAAAAGTTAGAAAATGGATTCCTCATGGGTGTAAAATCTTCCCATCACCCAAATGCTCTTCAGATACTTTCGGAACTTCCTGGAACTAGACTCTGCACAAAACCTAGGTTAGAGAGAGAGTAGAAGTGGGAAAGGCACTCCAACCACACACAATCACTTGGACCAAATGACACCCATGTTACCAATTCATGACAATATCAAGACAAACAAACGGCACACCCCTTGACAATGGTGACACAAATGGGACATAGTCATGTCATGGTCTCTGGCAGAGAAAAATTTATATCCCACCAATCACGCCACTCGCATACATTACAGGATGGAGGAAAGGAGAAAGGAGAAAGGAGAAAGGAGAAAGGGGAAAGGGGAAAGTAAAGGGGGAGGGGTATTTTGGGTATTTAAAAAAAGGGAGAAAAGACACTGGCAGCAAGTTTATTTGGCCTGATGTCCTTAATTGAAAGGGAAATGGAAAACTTGAACCTTGAATTGAAAACTTAAAAGTTGTGTCCTTGAAAACGGAGAAAAACTTATGGCCTTTCTTGAAAATTTCCCTACTTCTTATGATTTGGAAAGATAACAGAACTAGTATAGGAATATCATGATTTACATGCCTACATCCATGATTATAAATTTAGAGGACTTGCGCAGACAGTGTTAATACAGTAGGTCAAAAGAATTAGCACATTAAAAACACTAAACACACACACACACACACACACACACACACACAGAGGAGAGAGAGAGAGAGAGCAACTAAAGATGCAGAGAACGGGTAAAACAGTGCTTAGTCTTCTGTCGACTAGATGTTACCTGCTTGACCGTGTTTCTAAGATGCATTTCAGCTGCAGCGAGCTCTCGATGACTACCAGTGGATGAAGCAATTTCCATGTATACCTTGCAAAGTTGCAAGGAGGCATAGGCAAATCTCTTAAACCGATCTTGATTGTGCCAAAGATCAGATCCCTTGGGGAAAAAAGGAATTTGTTAGCAACTAACAGAGACCCGCTCCAATATGCAAACTCACCTAAACAGAGATTTATTACATGATACAAAATCTGCTCACTTAAGGACATTTAACTTGCTCAACACGATTTATCAAGATTGCAATGGTGAAGATAATGAAACTCCAAAATGCCCCAAAAGATATGCATTGACCAAAGCTAAAAATAAAAGAAACTCAAAATAACACATTAGCAGAGATCGCCACCACTCCAAAAGAAAATATTTTCATAATATTATATCAATAAAAAAGAACCAGATGCGCACGAGCGCACGCACACACACACACATATATGTATATGTATATGTATATGTATATGTATGTATGTATGCTTTGAGGACCTACATAGCTTCAGTTATATTCATATTTGAGCGTCTACTTAGCTTTAATAATTTAACATTTAATAGCCTCACTTGTATATTTAAAAGATTTATCTTGAAGCTCCTTTATCCAATTATACTAATGCACTCCACATCTTATTTCGGATACAGACCCAGATAGAACACATCCGCATTGAAATTGCATCCAGGCCCGGATCTGGACTTTTATAAAGACAGATCCAGGTCCAAATCCACCATGGCTCTGCCCCAGATCCGACCCGTTTGCATGCCCATTTAGAATTCTGCATGACCTATGAAAGAAAGATGTATCTCTATATCTCATTTGAAATGAAAATAAAAGGAGAATGCACATGCGTAGAGAAGTGAACTCAATGTGAACCAACATACCAACCTACACACAAATATATATATATATATATATATGTCAAGGGTTGATTGCCCTTTAATTAGTATCCTAATAAAATACAAGTTCCTATAATTAGTATCTTAATAAAATACAAGTTCCTATAATTAGTATCTTAATACAATACAAGTTCCTAAAATAAAGCTATCTTAATTAAAACAAGATCCAAGCCTGTGCAGATGGGCTGGATTGACAATATATAGGGAGATGCTCCTATGAGAGATTTCTCACCTTACTATGAGAGATAGGGTGGGGACCCTCACATTTAAGTTGTTGCATTGGATATTGATGTGAGGGCCCCCCCCCCTATCTCTCATAGTAAGGTGAGAGATGCTCTCATAGAAACATCTCCCATATATATATATATATATATATATATATATATATATATATATAGAGAGAGAGAGAGAGACGCAACAGTAATATGAATATTTTTTAATTAAGTACTATGAATATCTATAATAACCTTGATGGAGGTACCTGGTACGATCTAACTTGCTTCAAAAGGGCTTCTGAACACATTGTAAGATCCCCTTTAACTTTGTGCCACCTCGCATATAGACCCCATATATCTTCTCCCTTGCCACTCCGAACAATCTACAATTACAGGCACCAACATAAATTAGATGATCATAGATCAAAGACATTACAAGTTACACTAAGGAACTGTATGCTCAGATTTATCATTACTAGAAGAACCAAGATATAGCTACAAATAAAAAGCTAAGTAGAAAGCTTCCAAAACAAAATAATTTTGTAACAGAACATCAAATACTCATTGCAGATGACATGGGTGTTAAATAAAGTCAAACAAGCAAGCACACAAACGATAGGATAAACCTCTAGAAAAAGACTTCCAAGTCAAATGGTTTTTAAAATTAGCAAAATGAAAAATATATAAGGAATGCAAGTCTAACGGTTCTAGAGTAACAAGGATCTGTTCAAGATTCAAAACAAGTGAGCCATAGTGAGATAGCTTTCAACATCTATAAGCAAGCAGAGGACTGGGAAAAGTGGCTCAAAGGGCTGCAATTAGACGATTGGTCAGAATTCACAAGGTGGATCTACTCCTTCAGTAGACAAAAATTCATAGAGATGTTGAAAATATTGTTTTTAGTGTTTGGGGATACAGAAGGTGCGGTTGGGAGTGGGTGCCTTCGGAGGGTGCCTCAGGAGGCCTCATCTCTTTCTTGGAATGAGGACTCTTTGAGGAAGGATGTTTCTTCATCTCAAAGAGTATTGGCAATTAAATTTTTTTTGGCGGGTGATAACTTCAGGCGGGCGGCTGCCAATGTCTATGGTCCGAATGACAATTCAGCTAGAGGTCAGTTTTACGATAATATTCTTATATTCATTCACTTCGGCCAGTTCCATGGTGTGTTGGCAGGGATTTTAATATGATTAGGTACCCTCACGAGAAAAAGGATGCAGTATTCTTGTCAAGGAGTATGGAACTATGGATAGGTTTTCAGATTATATAGAGGGGAATATGTTTATTGACTTGCTTCTTTCAGGATCCAAGTTTACGTGGTCAAATAACCAAGCCACAGTGGCTATGAGCAGGATTATTCATTTTCTTGTTTCTAAGGAGTGGGACTGTTGGAGGACCACTTCTTTGGGCAATTCAGCCAGCTTTGCCTAGAGTAGTTTTAGATCATAGGCCAATCAAGCTTAATACTACTGAGATAAATTGGGGGCCAAGACCATTTATATTTGAGAATTGTTGGCTATTGCAGAAGAATTTCCTTCCATCGGTTAAAGAATGGTGGAGGGTTATGAAGGTTTCAAGTTAGCGAAAAAACTTAAAACTTCTTAAAGTTACGATTAAGGAATGGAAACAAAGAAGTTTTTGGGAGGATTGAGGCTTCTAGGTCTTCCATTTCTAAGGAGCTTGAGAAGTGGGATTTGATTGAGGAGGACAGATGTTTGAATCTAAAAGAGAAAAATGCTAGGGGTTTGGTTCTGAGTAAATTATGGGACCTAGACTGTATGGAGGAAGTCTCATGGAGGCATAAGTCTAGAGCATTGTGGTTGAAAGAAGGGGACAATGCATGGAAAATGCTAGAAAAAGGATTAAGTTCATTGGTAAAATTCACATGGATTGTGGCTTTACTATTGTGCTAGAGGAAGTTTAAAGAAGAGATTGCTTGTCACTTAGAGAAGTTGCATGCGAATGAGGTTTTCCCAGGGCCTACCTTAGGGGGGTTGTCTTTTACTTTCATTTCTGATGGATACAGATTGTGGCTAAAAAGGGACTTTGAGGATGCAGAGGTTAGAGTGGTTTGTCTGAATACAGGGGAGATAAAGCTCCAAGGCCAAATGGTTTCAATTTCTCTTTACTTAAGGCAGTTTCGGATTTTTTGAGCAGTGATTTTTGTAAAATGTAGACATAATTCCATACGAGGGGCACAATGAATAAGGAGATACTTGCTAGTTTTCTGACTCTTATTCCCAAAGTCCCTAATGCGATGGATCTTATAGAGTCTAGACCTATAAATTTGGTGGGTTATGCCTATGAGTTGCTATCGAAAATCCTTACCAACAGGTTAAAGAAGGTGTTGTCGTCCATTATAGGTCCTTGTCAAGGGGCAACAAACAAATTTTCGATGGAGTTCTCATTGCTAATGAGCTCATTCATGCTAGAAAGCGGGAGTTATCTTCAAAATAGATGTGGAAAAGGCATATGACCACGTATAATGGAGTTTTGTGGATTATATGTTGAGGAGATTTGGCTTTGGGGAGAAGTGTTCTTGGATTTGAGAATGCATTTCAATGACGTCCTTTTCGATCTTGGTAAATGGATCTCCTTCACAATTATCCAGAGCATCTAGGAGGCTTAGACAAGGGGATCCTCTTTCTGCATTCTTGTTTACCATTGGGGTTGAGGCTCTAAGCACTTCACTTTCTAAGGCTAAAGACTGTGGCCTTACAGAAGGCATTGAGGTTGGTAGAGGAGCAAAAGTTATCACCCACCTTCAATTTGTAGATGAAACAATTATCTTTAGTTCCTCATTGGGTAGGGGCAGGGGAAATGTGTCATTTAGGAAAGCCTTCCATTTGTCTGAGTCTGATTTTGGGTCTTGTGTCGGTCTTCTTTCAAATGTTTTCATTTGCAGGGATGTAACAGATTCTCGTATTTGGAAGCCTAGTCCGTTTGGTGTTTTTTTCCTGAGTGTTTTACAAGGTGTTGAAGGCTTGCCAGAAGCCAGTGTTCCTTCTTCGCTAGTTTGGTAGGCTTTGACTCCGCCTAGGGTGGAGGCTTTTGCATGTTTCGCAGTCTCGGGGAAGGTCTCTAGTCTCTGCGGCTGATAATCTAAGGAGGAGAGGCTTTGCTTCTAAAGCTATTTCAGACTTATGTGTGATGTGTGGGAAGGGAAGGGAGACAGTGGACCATTTGTTTATTTGTTTGTGCATTGTGAGTTTGCTCATTCTTTGTGGTGTAGGCTTCTTGTGTGATGTGGTATTTTTTGGTGCAGCCCGGGATCTTTGGCAGGGATGATTGAAGCATGGAGGTGTTCAAGTTTTTTTTGTGTGTGTGTTGATTCTCTCTCATTCCTTTTGTTGTCTTATGGTCAGTGTGGAAAGAGAGAAATGACGTGTTTTTAGAGGTTCTTCGTCACGTCATTAGTGTAGGAGTTGTCGCTTTTGGTGGTCGCGCGAATTTCCAAATGAGCCAATTTCAAGAGCGATTTTGATAGTTTAAAGGTAGACGGTGTGTTGCAATATTGGGAGGCTTCATTATTATGTGGAGTCAAGTGGAAAAAGGTAATTTTTTGGGTTCCCCCTAGTCGAGGTCTGCTCAAGTTCTAGGGTAAAGCCTAGGCCAGTGGGTATAGGTGGAGTGCTTTGCAATAGTGAAGGTATTGTGTTGGCATTGTTCTCGAAGATGTGGATCGTATGGAGTATAACGAGGTGGAGGTTCTAGCTATTTTGGAAGCTATCCGAATCTTCTCTTCCACTTCTTTCAGTCAAGTTTAGTGGAAGAAAGTGATTCCCTTAATGCCATCTCATGGGTGTTGCCTTCGACTATGTTTCCTTGTTAGCTTTAGTTTTACGTAAATGAGATTAGAGCTCTGTCATCTATGATTCAAGTGGTCTTCCAGCATGTCGGAAGGTCGGCCAATGGTTTTGCAGATTTGTTAGCTAAGCAAGGGGTGGATAGGTCTTCTGATTTGGTTGCTTTCACTTTGTAATTTTGTTTTTTGGTATAATGCTTTTATACCTTGTGTCCCTCTTTCCCTTTTAAGAGGGGGCTCTTAGTAATCTCCCTTCTTCCTTTATATATTTCATCGTTACCGTTTTCAAATACACACACACACACGAAAAAACATGGAAGGGCCTTCATAAGTATAGCATGAATAGGATTAGTACAGTGCGGGCAAAGTATGAGAAAGCAAGAGGGGTATAAAATGATCATCAAGTGCCACTTCTATCAAAAAAAAAAGAAGACCTTTAATAAGACAGCAGCTAGACCAGCATTTCCAAATGAGCTCAAAGTAGGAGGGCAACAAAGAAACAACAAGACGACAAAAGTACATGTAATTTGTCTATATGCTCAGATGGATGTATCAGGTAACAAGGAAAGAACTAGAAATGAATACATCAGAGGGAGTTTATGGGAGGTCCAATAGAATGAAAGATCCAAAAATAGCAACCGAGACGATTGGAGCATGTGATTGAAAGTTGGAAGTGTTGCAAGTACAAGGAACTAGGATAAGGGAGAGGCCAATATGGACTTGAAATAGTAAATGCGAAATTGGATTGTGGAGTGACAAGGAACATAGAATAAATATGGATCAGTGGAAAAGTAGAACTTGTAAAGCGAAAACCAACAGATGGGATAGGGCTTCAATGATGACAATGTTGATGATTAAACCTTATCAAAATAGCCTAATCCATGACAAAATAGGAGGTGCAATATGATGCTTGATTTAGAAAAGTAGTGTTTCTCATTCAACAAATCATGGGTATAAGGCGGGGACCCCCTTTTAGAACAATAAGTAAAGGCCCCATCACTGAAATGGACCATTCCCCAAATATATTCATCTATTTGATTTTCTTAACTATCCAACATTCCAACCGCTGGCTTGCATTTATAATTACAGTATGGGACTGTTTGTTTCCATTAAAATGGATAGGATTTGAATATATAGGATTCATACCATTAGTAGTTACAAATTGAAGTCAAAGTTTAATTTTCAAAAACAACATCAAATAATCTTTCCTCGTAGGAAAATAGAATCAAAAGAACATAAGAAATGAAATACTAGGGTGATGGCCAGTACATTCATTTCCCATCTTCTTTTGATTCTGTTTCCCTAAGAGGAAAGGTTATTATTTGGTTATTTTTAAAAATTCACATTTGAACTTCATTTTTAAACACTAATGGTATGAAATTATGCATTTGATTCCTGTATAACGCAAACAAACAGTCCCTAAAGAGTACACATCAGCAAGGGAAATAGGAAGGTACAATGGTACATGGGAAAATTGTCTAGGGCCTCACCCATCCAAAATAAGGTCCATCAAATGCATGACTTGGATCACCAAAAGATTGGCACCATATTAACAGTTCATACAGCAGACCAAATGATACAATCAAACACTATATAGTTCCTCAAAACAGAAAATCAATCCAATAACAGTATCCATACCTGCTGTAGAACCTTTCCAAGCAAGTTCATCAATTGCTCAGTTTTTCGTGATTCTGCCATTTGAGATTCAAAATTCCCTGATACATCTACAGAATTGCCTGGTGATCTGTGGCAAACAGAAATAGGATCTTCCACCGCAGTCGAAGGAATAATAGTAGTCATAGAGCATCTTGCTTCCATCTCCACCACTAACTTCTCCAATAACTCAGAATCTACTCTTTTGTTGTTGGTCATATCTAAAACCATTTTGATAGCTTCTAGCGCCTGCAAAAACGACTTCCCTCAATTACTGTTGAGCTTTACCAATATCGCCTTTTGTTTCTAAAACTAGACCAGCTCCATCTCATGAGTATATCTCATGTATTTTGGTTAACTTTTTGTGGGGTTTTTTTTTTTTTTTCCCCAGCAGAATACGTAAATTTGTTTAGAGAGTCCATTTATTCAAATTCGGAGTGTTAGACAATGTTAAAATAAAAGGTGCAGCATTAATTTTTGAACACGCAGCATGCCTAGTAAATAGCCTTTTCTTCTTTATTTATCCTTTTTTTCACCAATTAAGTCTATAAAAAAAAACTCAAGTCAATATGCTTGCTTAACCTGAGCAACAAATCATCTTTCAATCAATAAAACCCAGCAATGTTCCAAGGATCAAAGAAGCCAGAAGACAGTTAAAACTCTCAAAATGAAGCATAATGCTTTTAAGCTTAGGAAACCTACATTTGGGAACCTTTTTTTAGGGAAGGCTATTTAAATATATGCCCGAGAAAATTCCACAACGAGATTTATCACAATATTGACGAGACCACAGGACATTTCAAAAATGCTCATTTTTGAAACCACAAGGATGCGGGTTGTCATTTACAACAACAAAAGTCACAAATCTAAGGTAAAAATTGCTTTCGTCAAGCCTTAAAGGACATATGACTCCAAGTAAAATCAAGACCGAAGAGATATTGAAAGAACTAAGGATCATTTTAAGTAGTTACCATTGGAGGGTGGGAAACATTTTTCCATTTCAAAATTTGGGTATTGAGTGGCTCAGGTCAATTGATATTAGTGCATTAGCATATAGTGTTAATAAGATCAAGAATTATCAATGCTAAAATCCCCTAAAAACAAGTACAAGTGGGAGCATCTAGACCTCTCTTATTGTTATAATGAACAACTAGACAAGCATTATGCAATGAAAATGATTGCATGCACTAATGTGAATTGTGAGGGTATCATGATGCAATCATTTTTTTCCTTTTTTTTCATTGGAGAGAGAGATAATGAAGGTTAACTAGTAAAAAGAGAGAATTTAGAATGAGAGTAGAAGCGCTATGCAAAGAAAAAGACAAAAATAAAGCAAAAGGGATGTCCATAAATTGCCGATCTTGGACATGGATTTGATTGATTTAATTCCATAAAAATGACCTGGAAAGACCAAAGCCAGCCAATACAAATGATTTGATTGCTCTAATTCCATACATCAACTGTGGAGTGTAAGATCCCAACCCTAATTAATTGAGTTTAGTGTTAATTATTTGTGTTTAGGGCCTAAGTGATTTGGTTTTAGTGTTTAGTTAATGTTTTAGAAGTTTGGGAGCATCTGGAGTGAGTTTAGTACTTGTTGGGGGTTAGTTTGCAATTTTAGAAAATTTTGAGTGCTTTACCGTAATTTCAGAAAAGTATGATTCTGGGCTCATTGGGTAAAGGATGCAAGAAACTTTCATGTAGGACCCGAGACCACCCGACCTCTAGAAATCCCTCATTTTTCCCTTTATTCATTGGCCAAGTCACTTGAGTGAAAGACTTTCTTGAAATTTCCAAAAATCTCTCCAACACAAAATGGGGGTCGATCCCTTGGCAGCTCATCTCCCCCTTTTCTCTTCTCTTTTCTTCCTCTTTCTCATCTCTCTCTCAATTCCTCTTGCTTCTCCATTGATCAAGCTCCAACACAAGGGAAAATCAACACTTCCTCTCCACCAAGCCCTTGTCATCATCAACCTCAAGCTTCTTTTCTCAAATCTACGATTTTGGTAAATAGTTCTCTTGGATTTCTTCTAGTTTCAGCTCAATTGAGTTAGAGAGATTGCATACAAGCTTAGTTCTTCCTTTTCACTTGGATTTTATTGTAAGGTTTGACTTTTAAGTTGGATTTCAGGTGCGGATCCTTCAAGAGAAGATTTCATAGCTTGGGTGCCTTAGATTTCAAGTGTTTCTTCATTTGGACTAAGGTGAGTGAACAAATATATGTAAATTGATATGCATCTGTTCTTATTGTTGATTCTTGCATTTAATTCCATGTTAGCTACCCTTTTGCGGGCTCGTTATGTTTTATTATGGCTTTGGTGTGTGGAATTGGGCATTTAATGTATGGCTTTAATGTGGGAGTGTGTGTAGGTAGATAGGGGCTGGTTTTGGCCATTAGAAATGTGGTTGAAGACTCTCAGCTGAAATGGGGTGATTTCCCCCTGAATCAGAACAGATTCAGCTCAGAATTGCATTTCTGTGAGGGCTACAGCTAACTGAAGTACCCCACAAAGGAAGCCATAGTACCACAACGGTTGCAATTCCAGAGAGCTGTTTTTCATCCTGTTTGAACTACGGCTAACCATAGTACTCCCTACTGTAAAACTTAGGTTTCCTGCATTAAGCAACCTGGAATTTTGGGGACTTTTAGCATGAATTAGGATCCCTAGCCTTGCCTAATGATGAATATGCATGAGACTTACAGTAAGGGGATGCATGAGCTAAACATCTCCTTACAGATTATCTGGGAAGCGAGTAGGATATGATACCAAGTCGGATGTACAAATATTCTGGGATATTGATGTCAATCACCATCAGAGGCACCATGGTATTACCCCAACGACATCAAGAACCCCGGGGGTCGTGTAGGATCAAATAGCACCATGTTCATCCAATCAAGGACCAAGGATTGGATTGTAATGGTTTCCCTTGACTTGTGCATAATTTGAATACTAGTGTATGCATTTCCTTCTTGTATTATCTGTGTGCTACAAGCATGTATCCCCTTGGTAGGTATTAGTACCAGTTGTGAGTCACATGTAAGAACATAGAATGGACTTAGGATTCCCCTTGTATACCCTTGTTGGGTTATCCATTAGTCTATCTTGTTATAGATGATTGTATTGCTAGTTGTATCCGAGGCTGGGAGGCTTGAAAGGAAATGTTTTGGGCAGGGACTACTAAAGGATATTCTTTATGGATGATCTTGATGGACTTGATGGCTTGGAGTCTATTCACTCAGTTTCACTGATTGTTGTTTTTGCTGCCCCAATCCAGGTAACCAAGATTTATAAACAATGGATTATCATGAGGATCAAGGGATATGTTGCGACATGCATTCCATAGCGACAGGTTCACATAGAAAATAAAGATGAAGGACTCATTTTCATTATTTTAATTAGTTGTTTTTGTTTCATTTTATTTTATGTTCAAATTGACATTAATATTTGAATTTTTAAATCTTACATAAAGAGTTTTTATTAATTAGATAAATGCCTAGAATTTTATTATGCAAGTGGATTTGACACGTGTATGGACATGATACTGGTGGTTCCTATTTTGAAAAATTGTAGAGATGATCTAGTGGTAAAAGTCTGAATGCCTTCTTTGATGAACAATTCTTCCATTAATGACTCACTTAGCACAAATACCTACCCACTTTGAATTGGCTCATATCAAAATTTTATTGAATTAGTCCGATTTCTTATAAAATCTGTTAAACTTTTGGCCCTTCTAGGATCAAGGGACTAGAATTTTATGATTTTA
Organism: Cinnamomum chago; assembly: GCA_038049695.1. Classification (NCBI taxonomy): domain Eukaryota; kingdom Viridiplantae; phylum Streptophyta; class Magnoliopsida; order Laurales; family Lauraceae; genus Cinnamomum; species Cinnamomum chago. The sequence continues at coordinate 12,679,251 of CP142456.1, forward strand.
TGATAATGTGTGGCTCACCTCACATCCATCCTCGTTCCTAAGAAGGCTGGCGCTAACTGTATCGAGGATTTCAGACTAATTAGCTTGCTTGGAAGCATGTATAAGATCTTAGCTAAGGTGTTGGTGGCAAGGGTACAAAAGATCTTGCCCTCGGTTATTTCTCCCTCACAAGGAGCTTTTGTGCATGGGAGGAAAGTCCTTGATGGGGTTCTTCAAGCCAATGAGTGCATCCACTCAAGATTTAAAGATCGGGAGCCAGGTCTCATTTGCAAGCTTGACTTAGAAAAAGCTTTTGACATAGTAGACCAGAATTTTCTTCTTTATTGGTTGAGAAGAATGGGATTTTGACGTCAAATGGTGTATGTGGATTCAGGAATGCATCTCCTCAGCTACCCCTTCTATTCTTACAAACGCCACCCCAAAAGGGTTCTTCCCAGCTCAAAAGGGTCTTCGCCAAGGAGATCCTCTCTCCCCCTTCCTCTTTGCAATTGTCAGAGAAGACCTAAGTCACATGATCTCAGTTGCTCGCGAAGAAAATCTCATTAGCAGTTTCAAATCGGCAGCGAGCACTCCTACAGTTACTCACAATTCACAGATGACACACTCCTATTTCGCAATGCTAAAGAAGATCACACAAAGAACGCGATTGCCATCTTCAAGTGCTACGAAGCTGTTTCAGGCCTTAAGGTGATTTTTTTTTCAAAAGCACTCTTTTTGGGATTTCTGTAGAGGACTCTCGCCTTGAGAACCTTGCTAAGATTATCAGCTGCAAAGTGGGATCATTTCCAACCTCTTATCTAGGCCTCCCAATGTGCACAATAAGAATACCTAAATCCTTGTGGGATCCAGTGGTGGACAAAATCGAAAAGAAATTGGCTTCCCGGAAAACTAGATATCTCTCCTTGGAGGGAAGAATTACCCTTATCATATCCGCATTGGCAAACCTCCCTATATACTTTGTCTCTTCTCAGATGTGTAACGTCACTGGTCAGACGCATAGAAAAGTTGCAGTGGAACTTTCTTTGGCAGGGTAGGGAGACAGAGTAAATTCCACTTAGTTGACTAGAATTCTATTTGTACTCCAAAGCAAGGTGGAGGTCAAGGGCTAAGGCCTCTCCAGGAAATTAATTCAGCGCTGATGGAAAAATGGTTATGGGGAATTGGTGAAGAATCGGACAGTTTGTGGAAGAATATGCTAATGGCTAAATACAATGTCAGAAGGCTGGGACATCCCTAATCACTATCTAGGGAGCTCAAGCATGTGGAGAGCCATCACCTCATCAAAGTAACCTTTTGCTGCCTCAATCAAGTGTCAGATTGGCAACAGACACAGCACATCTTTCTGGCATGATACATGGGTTGTTGATAGGCCTTTAGCTGAGCAATTCCCTCAATTATACAGCCGTGCCAGGAACCATAAAGCCAAGGTCTGAGACTACATGGAAAGGACCCCTCTTCAGACCCTTTGGTGCCCGATTTTCAAGAGGAACCTTCGGGAGTCTGAAGAGGCAGATCGTTTTAGCCTTCTTCAAGTTTTGTATCGACTTTTCATCCCTGGAGAGGGGAATGATAACAGAGTTTGGACTCCGTCTAGGGATGGCAATTTTTCAGTATCATCTTTCTTCTCCACCTTATTGACCCATGCAGCTTCAGATACTCATTGGGATCATCTTTGGAAAACTAAGGCCCCTCAGAGAGTGCTTGCTTTCTGATGGCTTGCCCTTCGAGGGAGAATTCTCATATGGACAACCTTCGTTAGCGGAAAGTGCTCATTGTTAACACATGCCCAATGTGTCTTTCCAACAAGGAATCGGTTGATCATTTACTGCTTAATTTCACTGTCACACATAAGCTCTGGAATATGCTCCTTTGCAATTGTGACAGCAGCTGGGTCCTCCCTCGGACCATCAATGACCTATTTGCAGCTTGGATGCGCCTTAGTGGCTCCTCAAAAGGAAAGGCTTTGTGGCGTTTATCTTTCCTGGCAATCATTTGGACTATTTGTAAGGATAGAAACCAGAGATGCTTTGGAGGCAAAGCCACCTCCTTAGAAGACATCTTCATCAGAATGAAACTCAATGTTGCTCATTAAGTATCTATTTCTCCTGAGTTTTGGAGAGTGCCAGCCGACTTCATCATTTTTAACTGGAGGGAAGTGGCTGTGTCTTAGAGTTCTCTCTTCTTGGTTTTTGTTGAGGCTTTCAATTTGCCTTGTCTAGCTTCTTTTGAATGGCCTATCTTTTTTGTTGGCCTTAGCTTTAGCATGGGAGTTTTTGGTTTTGCTACCCTACCTCTCCCTTTTTGTTTGGTGTTTTCTGTTTTGAGGGCTCCTTTTTTCAGCTCTGAGCTTCTCGGTATAATTCTGGTGTACTGTTAAGCCTCTTATAATACAATTTACCATTCAAAAATTTAAAAAAATAAATTCTAACTGTTATAAAAAAAATTAAAAAATAACGAGCGTGTGGATGTGGCTGTTTCTATCCGTGTGTAAGGTTCAAACGCTACCCAAAATTCATCCTTTGGAATGCCAAGTCAACAATCACTTGCATGTAAACAATAAAGAGACCAGGAACCGCAAGGAAAAATTCAGGCAAAGTAGCCCAATGAGAAGTCAATGGATTAATAACCAAGATTTTTTTTTTTAATGATCAAGATGTTGTTCGTCAAGAAGTTGTACAAAGAATGCCATCTAATCCATCAGAGATGTACAGATCCACCTGGTTCTGCAGAGCTGTCAAACTAAGATATTTGCACTCCTGTCTGAGCATTATCGTTTTCTTTTAGATGAAGAAGAGGGTTTACCAATCCTTGAACCCTTGACCTATTACGCATGCTTCTAACCTTGCAACTATAGAGATGCAAGAAAGATTGGCTTCTACAGAATATAAAAGCAGAGCAAGGATTTCGAGTCTCATGATTCTAAATTGCAGGGGGAAGTTTTGATTTAGAGTGGAGACTGTTCTATAATTGCACTACAATTTGTTAGATGAAAGATGCAATGAAACAATTTTGAGCAACTTTGTGCCTTCTTAACCATTGGTTACATAACCAGGCCATATGATGGATGATTGGATGGTATCAAGAAAAGACAGCTTGTTCTAATTGATGTGGACCACTTGTTTTGGTTCCATTGGTAGGATAGATAGGATCAATAGGTTTGAACAAAATGATTTGGCCAAGACATGGGAAATCCAAGGTTGGATCCAGGATGGACATTCCGAATGGATTTACTCATTTTCAGATTGGTATGGCCCAATTCAGGCTTGGACCTATTTTTTTGAAGTCCGGCCAGGGATGGATATACCTCAGCCCAGCCCCATGAACACCCCCAATCTGGTTGACCATCTTTGAGAAATGCAAAGCATTGAAGTTGTGATGCACAAAATGAACGGCCTAAAAGATGACTTCGATATTCTTCCTATGAATCAATAGACTTCCCAATTTGCTAACATTTTATGAGATGGTTAGGATCATATAATTAAACTAATTATTGAGAGCCACGGGCAGTGGAAGTGACAATGTGGACATTTGGATTTGATATCTTTCACTTCAGTTGCAGTCTGGATTCGACCACCCATTTTCTTCCTTTCAATGCGGATCAACAGAAGCAATCTTAGATGCTATTGAGAAATATGAGCAATTCTAAGTGCGCTCAACAGGATGGGGCGGTCAAGAGTGGTAATTAAACATTTTTTTGGTCTGCTATCTATCTTAACAGTTAGCAAATGGTTAGAATCAACTCATCAAAATGCTATCTATGAATATTAGACTATCCAAGGTGGGATGTTCATATCAGCATGTCAAATGGTCTTGAGAAATATAGAAGACTTGAGTTTTTTCTTTTTTCTTTTTCTTTTTTTTTTTTTTGAACAGTAACAATATTTGCATTAAAAGAAGAACAAAAAACAACCAAAAAAAAAAACGAAGGGAAAAACAGAAGAAGAAATCAGGGGGTAAATAAGTAAATACCCACCAACCGAACAGACATAACAACACAACACAAGAAAGAGAAGAAACAAAGAAAACCATAATGAAAGACTACTGTGCGGCTAGTAAACCTAACACACGGTGAAAATGAGAAACAAAAACATAGGTTTTACCTGACTAACATTGCCAATGTCCATAGCAACTTGGCTAAAATTCTCCCACATTTGCCAGGAGGTCCGCCTGTTAAGATTTGCAAAATAAACAAACTGAGTTTCCCATATACTGATGGCATTAAGCGTGAAGAAAACCTTAATGCTTAGTGATCATCACATTGGCTCCTAATCCTAGTACATGTAAAGAAAAAGTGCTGGACAGCTACCAAGTAGAATTTGAAAATACAATAAGATAAATCAGATCAAGTGGTTTTGGAGTAGCAAACAATTTGGAAAATGGCAGGGAGACAAACCTGAACTTCAGGGCTTCCTTGAATGCAATAAAAGCTTCCTTACTCTTTTTTTTTATCATTTGCCTGTAAAGTTATTTAATTAGCAACATTTTTCTTTAGATCAAGAGTAAGAACCTAAAAATGGAAACCGTGCTACCAAGTCCATGTTAGCGGCAAGCACAGAAGCATCATAATAGATTAGGGCCTGTGGATATTTGCAGAATATAAATTTATAAATTTGAACATATCAGATTTTTTTTCCTTTTTTTGTGCTTGATAGGGAGAATTATATTAAACAGCAAAAGGATACATATAGATACACACAGATACATCCAAAAGCAGATAAACTAGAAACCAACCAGTACTAAAGCTAATAACTGACTGCGAAAAGGTCCGAGACCAAAACAACTGAAACCAAACAACCAGACTACAAACCACTCAGCCCACTGCCCTACTATTCTACCAAAAGGACCCTGAAGCTCCTCAAGTGTGATGCCAATGAGAGTGGACATTTTGACTGCAAGAATAAAACAGCAATATATTGCAATATTGAGCCGTCTGTGCTGTTTGATAGAGCTACAGGTTCCACCATTTTGAACTGTTTTTGTTTTGGTTGTTTTCATAATTTCAACCAATGTTAAAAAGTATGCTCAACTACAAGTTGCATATCAAACTTGCATGCATTACTATTTGGACACAAACCACATTCATACGCAAGTCGCAAGTACTGTTGGGGATGCCTAGGGACATGAACTACCAAAGGATCCAACCTATAGATCAAAAATAAGGATCCAACCCAAAACAACATGCTGTGGGCCACCAAGATCCAATCGCATCCATCCATATAAATGGACTGGTCCTGTTTTGGGCCCAGGTTTGGTGGGCAGAAACCATGGGATCTGCCATCGATTATTTCTGGGCTGCCAATCCTATTTGGGACTGAATGGCTTCATTTGGTGATCCAGACGAACCATTTAAATCCTGACTTGGTTCACTAATTAATTATGCATATTTATAATTAATCTTGGGGTTTATTTAGGGCCCATCTTGACAGTCCAATCTATATTTTGGCACTCCTCTTGATTGTCGCAGATCAAGAACCCATTTGATCAATCAAAATTATCTAAATAATTAAGGGCTTGATCGGTCACACAATCCCTCAGCTCCTCCATCACATCCACTCTTAACATTAAGCAAAATGCTCACTTCCCAACATTACACAAATACCCTCTTAGATCCGAATGCAGCCTAAAGGGGATCTGCAGAATCATCATCCTATGCAATATTTAGGGCGGCACTGATGTGACACTGAGCTCGTTTTCCTAGTTTCATCCTGCCAGGCTTTAGACAATGCTGTTTCTCCTTTATCCTTCGGTTATGCTAATGAAGAGATGAACTCGAAAATGGAAGTCATGATCTCCTTTTCTGAAGAGAATACTAGAGCAGGCATTGCTAAAGTTCTTGCAGGATGTTAGCTTAGAGGGTTGAGGATTTTAAGAGTGTCATATCATAGATTCAGAGGTGCCTTCATCTTTTAGCTGAAGAGAGGAAAGAGAGAAGTTGATAGACTAGATAAAAGTGGAACAAACATGTAGGTACGAAGAGAATGTCACTACAAAAGATGCCCTGAAGTAAAAGATTCAATATGGTCTATTATCTTCAACAATATAATGGAATAAATTATTACCAAAACAGCTATTTTATAGGCTATACAGTCGCCATACACTCCCTTTCGAACTAGTGCAATGGATTAAATATTAGATGATAGTAGGACATAGGTGGAAGGCCCATATAGGTATATTAAGACATGTCAAGCCTATTACTTAGGCAATATGGGATGTGGGACTTCCCAACACTCCCTCTCATGTGCAGGCCTAGTAGATTTCATGCACGGGCCTGTCACGTAGGCTACACAAGAACAACGGGATCGGAACCAGCTCTGATACCATGATATAATATAAAAGAGCATATATATATATATATAGAGAGAGAGAGAGAGAGAAGAGTTCGGAGGAAAAGTTGATTCCTCAATAGAGGATCAACCAACCACTTTATAATGAAATTTACCCTAATTACATGCTATCAATCAGCAATAATTACAATCTAATTACAATCAAAATCAAAGAATAAAAGAAACCTAATCTCTATACATAGAGGTATATCCATAAGATAGGCTGTATAATGCTTAACCTAGTCCCACACGTGGGATTTTCTACATGGGCCTAGATGGGCCTAGATTAGTGTACATGGACCTTTTTATTTCATGAGTTATCTTCTACACTCCCCCTCAAATTGATGTGGTAAGGCAGAAAATATCAATTTGCAAGTAAGATCATGATGACGCGTTTTGGGTAGAGCCTTGGTGAATATATCTGCCAACTGGTCAAGAGTAGAGACATGAGGCAAAGATATCTTCTCAGTAACAACATGCTGACGGATGAAGTGACAATCAATCTCAATGTGCTATGTCCTTTCATGAAAGACCGGATTGTTGGCAATTCTGGTAGCACCGGTGTTGTCACCATGAAGAGGGGTAGAACGACCAATAAGAACGCCAAATTCACATAGAAGACGGCGTAGCCAGATGATTTCAGCACTAGCGGATGACATTGTCCGATATTCTGCCTCAGCAGAAGACTTCGAAACGGTGGTTTGCTTATTGCACTTCCACGAAATCAGAGAGTCCCCAAGAAACATACACCAGCCAGTGGTAGAGCGCCAAGAATCTGGACAACCACCAGCCAGCGAATAAGCACAAAGAAGTACCAGAAAGGTGGAAGAGACCAGGGTGAAGAGTGCCTTTAACATAGCGGAGTATGCATAAAGCAGCGGCAAGGTGAGGTTTGTGGGGATCGCTAACAAACTGGCTAACCATATCAACTGCATGAGAAATATCCGGCCGAGTCATAGTTAAGTAGAGTAAACTACCAACTATCCGCCGAAAAACTGAGAGATCAGCCAAGGAAAAGCCAGTTTGCTCTTTAATTCCATAGGCAAATCAACAGTGTGAACATCATCAAGCCTGGCTGAAGTGATCAAATCGGTAGCATATTTGCGCAGATGGACCCTAATGCCAGATTTGTTACGCACAAACTCAAACCCCAGAAAATAGGTGAGAGGACCAAGATCCTTCATTCTGAAGTGGCAAGTAAGATGAAGTTTGAGATCCGTAATGCCAGCAACATCATTGCCACTAATAATCATATCATCAACATAGACTAAGAGAAATGTGTAGCCTTTTGGTGTCCATCTGAGGAAGAGGGAACTATCAGAGTGACTCCGGCGAATCCAGCTTGAAGGAGTGCTGTCCGAAATTTATCAAACCAAGCCCTGGGAGCCTGCTTAAGTTCATAAAGAGCTTTCCTCAATTTACAAACATGTTGAGGAGGACAAGCATATCCCAGAGGTGGTTTTAAATACACAGTCTCACACAAGTCGCCATGAAGAAAAGCATTTTTGACATCCATTTGCCATAAGAGCCAGTTGCGGGCTGCAGCTACACAAAGGAGAGTGCAAACAGTGGTCATTTTAGCCACTGGTGCGAAGGTCTCCTCATAGTCAATCCTATATTCCTGCTTGTAACCCTGTGCGACCAATCTGGCTCTGTAGCGGTCAAGACTCCCATTAGAGTGAACTTTTATGGAATAGATCCATTTACTGGCGATTACAGTCACAGATGCGCCGACAAGGGCCGGTAGCAATTCCCATGTTTTGTTTGCTTCAAGAGCAAGCAACTCCTCAGTCATAGCATCCTACCAGTAAGCAATCTTCGAGGCCTGTGAATATGAGGTGGGTATAGGAGCACTATCCAATGAAGTGAAAAGAGTAGGAAAGCCATAACGGTCAGGGGAAACTGAAGGACGACTAGAGCGTCGCAGGGGTATGATACTATCAGAATAAGCATTAATACATGAGGGTGCAGTAGGTGGCACTAGAAGAGGATCAGGAGGAGCCCCCACAAGAGGAACCGTGTTACGCCGGACATAGACATTGGTAATAGGTGGTGGAGAAGTAGTCGCAGGGAATTGTGGCATATAAGACACAGCAACAGGGTGATTATCCAAATGCAAAGAAAAGAATGTGTTCCAAGAAGATCACAATTCAAGATATTCGCATGCGTTTTTCAGATTGATCATAACACAGAAATCCCTTATGTTCAGTACTGCTACCTAGAAAGACACATTTGGTAGCCTGTGGTGACAGCTTAGTGCGCTCTGTAGAAGGAAGATGAACAAAGCACAAGCAACCAAAAAGTCATAAGTGAGAATATGAAGGGGCATGACCAAAGAGAGTTTCATAAGGAGCCGTCTTTCCTAGAACGGAGCTAGGATGACGATTGAGCAGCAGTCTATGCAGCATCACACCAAAAAGTGGGAGGAACTAAGGATGCAAGGAGGAGAGTACGAATAGTTTCAAGAATATGTCTATTTTTTCTCTCCACAACACCATTTTGCTGTGGAGTATGCGGGGCAGGATTTTTTGTGAAGAATTCCTATATCAGAAAGGAAGGCAGAGAAATCATGGGACATGTATTCTCCACCGAAGTCAGACCTAAGAATTTTTGTTTCTCTCTTAAATTGTGTTTGAACCATTTTGTAAAACTTTTGGACAAGATAAAATACTTCAAATTTGAAGCACATGAAATAAATCCAAGTGAACCGAGAATGATCATCAATAAATGTCACATAATAATTAAACCATGTCCTACTCAATGTGGGTGCAATTCCCCAAACATCCGTGTGAATAATGTCAAAAGATGACAACGCACGAGAGCGATGAATAGGAAAAGGCAAAATATGACTCTTACTCAAGCAACACGTTTCACACTTTGATTGAAGGAAAGAGGACATCATTTTATTATCAAAAGTAGGTTCTAAACAACCAATTTTAAACAAAGAAAGTAAATAAGCATTGTTCACATGACCAAGACGACTATGCCACACAGTCCACAATTTACTGAAATTAGGAGAAGAAGAAGAAAATAGGGAATGATGTCCAATGTTCAGCAGAAACAGTCGACCATGTTTACTCCCCGTCGCGATCACCTTCCCAGTTTGCCGCCCCTATATGACACAACCAGTGGAAGAAAAGTTAACACTATACCCAACATCAATAAGTTGTCCTACAGAAAGTAAATTGGCTGATAATTTGGGAACGAAGTAGAGATTGGGAAGGTTGATGGAGACACTAGATAAAGTAATGGTACCAATACCAGAAATGATTAATTGGTCTCCATTGGTAGTGGTGATTTTGTCTTTTCCGAGGTAAGGGTGAAAGTTTGTAACGTTACTTTCTACAGAAGTCATGTGGTTAGATGCTCCTGAATCTAGAAACCATGTGGATGAGGTGATAGATGAAGACAGAAAGACTAAATGAAAAGCAAGAAATGCTATAGGAGAATGAGTTTGATACCAACCACCATTAAAGCCCATAGATGCGTATGCTGAGGTCACCGTGTTCTGAATCAATTCTTGAATCTGGGCAGGAGTCATGGATACGGACCCGGAAGAGGTGCTTCCCGTATCAGGGAAAGGTGCTTGAACTTGGAACGCAGCTGGAGTATTATGTTTGGAAGGATTTTGCTTCTGCTGGGGCCCATTCTTTCGTTGTAAGCTGCGACAGTCATCAATAAGATGACCAAAGCGTTTGTAATATCTGCAAACCAATTTCTTACGACAGTTCTTGGCAATATGACCGAAGCCTTTGCATTCATAGCATTGAGTAGGCTTTTGATTGGGGGTTGCCAGAAGAGCAAAATCAGCCGGAAGAGGAGCTAAGAAGGCCTTTGGTTCTTCAATAATAGCACGCTGTGAGTTGAGGCGAAGTTCTTCGCGAAGGAGTTCTTGGAAGCATGTATCCAAGTTCGCAGACTTCTCTATTCATGAGAGCAGACCGAACATATTCGAATTCGGGTCTGAGATTCATAAGGAACTGGCTGATGTGGGTTTCCTCTTGTAATTGAAGAGCCTCTGACAGAAACCCCGAAGAAACAGTTTGAATAATCATAGCATCCCTCTCAGTCCATAAGGTGAGAAATCCATTAAAATATTCTTGCACCGATTTATCGCCTTGACTGAATTTAGCAATTTCACTATCTCATTGAAATTTGCGGGCTTTATTAGTTTGATGATAAACTTTCTTGAGATGAGCCCACATATCAGCTGCGGCAGTATAAGCTTGAAGAGCAATGGCAAGAGAAGGATCAATGGAGTTAAGAATCCAAGTGATCACCTTAGTATTTTGTTTAGACCAAGTGGATAAGGCTTTTATGTCAGTAATACTTGTAGTAGTAGGTTTAGTTATCGATCCATCAAGATAACCAAAATGTCCTTGGCCTTCTACAAAATTCTTTAGATGAAAAGACCAGGCCATATAATTATTCCCATTAAATTTGACTGGAATAACATCATATTTTTCCATTTTGTTCAAATCCCGCAGAATGAGAGAGAGACCACACAAATCAGTAAGAGAGATTGGTGCAGGAGGGAACCAAACAGTTCAGCAGCAGAGGAAGAACCAATCACAATGGACTCAAACAGTCCAATGGCAGAGAAGAACCAAATAATCCAGTAATAGAAAGAGACCCAAGCACAATTGACTCAAAACAGTCCAGCAGCAGAGAAAGAACCAATTACAACTAATAACAAGATGTAATCTGAGATGATTTTACTAACCTAGCAAGAAGGAGGCAGTTGTAATGACTGAGAGAAGCATCCAGCAGATTTTCCCACAGAACAGAAAAAAAAATACAGCCAGGCGACCTTGAGTTTCTGTGCAGGAGAGATGAATGGGCCCCACAACTTGGTCCAATCACAGATCAGAGGACATCATCCAGGAGGAGATCAAAAGTGGGTCCTCTAGTCCAAGTTTGATGAGATTTGGATAGATATCCACAAAGCTGTACGGTGGAGATTAAATCCTTTTGAGAAAAAGGAGTCAAAGTCGCCAGATGAAGTAGAGGATGAACAGCACCGTATCGAATGAGAAAAAATCCAGAAAAATCTTCAAAATAACTTTGAAGAATAGTCGATCATCACCATGTAGGTTGCTGGCTACAAGTGATTGATCAGAGGTGGGCCACCTTGATCAGAGGTACTCCAGGCAAAGAGAAGAGAAGAAACAAAGAGATACCAGGGAGAAGCACTCGATGTTGATTGGGAAAACTCTTTAGACTAATGAAGGAAATCTCTTCGAATGAAGGAGATCTCTCAGAACCACAGCTCTGATACCATGTAATAAACCATATACCAACCCAAAAGCTTAAGCTTATAGGTGGAAGGCCCATATAGGTATATTAAGACATGTCAAGCTTATTACTTAGGCAATGTGGGATGTGAGACTTCCCAACAGGACCATCACATATGCACACGCATGCATGCACATACACACCCACAGAGAGATTTTACAAAGCTATATTTGGCAGTAACTAGTATCATGTGCAAAGTTAAACAAGAAAGCAAAAATTCTTCTAAGCAGAAAGAAGAGATCAAAAGGGCAAGTGGCACAAAATGGAGGATCATATTTCTTGGAAAGAGAAGGCAAAAGAAAAAAAATCCAAAAGCAAGAACATACAAGCAAGCAATATTATTCCATGCCTCTCCGTTGTCAGGATCAAGTTGCACGGCATGAGTAAACCCCACCAACGCCTTATCAATATCACGATCCTGCATCATCCAAATAATTTGAAAATCAACTACAAATATCTCTTTGATAAGGATCTAATTTATATGAGCATAAACCCATAAAGAAACTTTAACCTCTTTAATTACCATGATTCAAGATTATATATTAAGTAAAAGTGATAAGGGCACTGTGCACAGATACTTCAAATAATTCAATCAAGCATAAATTGTTCACACACATCTATGCAAACCAAGCACATGCACATACCCGTTCCTGCACATATGAATAAATGCCGAAGTGCACAAACACAAGTTTCTATGATTTTATTTGTAAATACAAGCAGCTGCCACACAGTGTTTTCAAGTGATCATTCTTATGTATCCCACCCATGGAACAAATGGCAGTCCTCTCTAAATTTAAGTGACATATCTAAATCTAAGCAACCAAAAAATAAAGTAATGGAGAAAACCAGTATTTATCACCTTCAGCGCTGCAGCACCTAGTGCAAACCAGCCATCTGGAAACAAAGGGTTTATCGCCAATGCAGATTCCCTGAAGTAATCATCATAAATGCAGAATTGATAAAAACATGCATAATAATAGATGATGAAGATCACGTTGAAGTATAATGATGATGATGGTAATAGCAATAAAATAGTGGGGAAAAAAAAAGGAACTTAAAGTGCAAAAATGATTACCAAAGATTTTTGGATTTCTCATAATCCCCCCTATTGTATGCGCTACGAGCCAAAGACCGCTGTCAATTAAGCAGAGCAAGTGAGCAGAAAAAAACAAGTATGATATTATCTTAAAAGATGGTTCTAAAGCATTTTAATCACCTTAGCTCGAGCAGACTTATTGTTTGAAACTTCCAGTGCTTTGCTATAAAAAGAATCATCATTTGTGACATCACCCAAAGAACACCTGGAAACAAAAATGTTAATTAAGTCAAAAGACGACTGAAAATAAGAAGAAATTTCGACAAAAATTGACAAATATAATGCCATGATTTCAGATATGTTGTAGAAACATACTACCAGAAGAGGCCAATGCTAACCCTTCCCCAAAATAAACTAATATATTTAAAAATTTTGGAAAAAAAAAATCTGAAATGACTAAAATAAATAAAAAATAAAAAGAGTAGGAACAAAACTATGTAAATAGTAGAAACCAACAACAAAATAATAATAAATCAAAAAATTCAAATGAAATTAAAAGAAATGATATGCAAAAGATGAAAATCTTTCTATGAACTCCATTCAAGAGAAAATAAATTCTAGTTTTTGAAAGGTGTCATTTAAAATGCTACATGGGCATTTTTATCGCAGACTCGATTTAATAAACTATAAGCAATCCATAAAATTCTGATATAACATCATCTTGGACATTGAGATATTGACTCCTGCTGAGAAGTCTGAAATGAAGAACAGAATGTACATCCTCATATGACTCCTATGATATAAGCCACTGAAAGTAAAACACTGAACATTTTCCATTGCAGAAATGATCTAACAGCTAAAACCAAAATTCTATGCAAGATATGATCTTTCAGGCATTAACAAAAATATAGTAAAATGAAGACAAAAGTCAGTACAACTTTATAGCTGACTTTGTAAGTGCTGGTAAGTTTGATGTTCGAGTAAAAATCTCGTTTAATTTGGGAATTGCGATCAAATACATGAAGACAGTAAGTTAAAATCAGATCCATTTGATACAAAACATCTAAATTTCAAGAATTGACTAGTGCTTCCTGAGTCACTAACCATAATCTTGGATCATTGGGCGTATGACGTAGCCGAGCCCTGATGAGGTCATCAGCTGCTGCCTTCTTCCCTAGTAGGCTGTCATATATATATCAGAACTCGCATCAAACCTCCATTCTAATTGACAAAAGGGGTGATTTGCATACATTACACCCAAAGAAGTGTATCGATTCAGACAGTTAATGTTGTAATACCAGTAGCAATATATTAGATTATCCCACAACTCCAGATCCTCGAAAATTTTAAGTGCTTCTCCAATCATACCACAACTAACCAAAAGTTCACCATATTCTCTGAAAGTTGAAAAGAACCAGTCAGTCATCAATCATGTATTGGTGGAGAATTGAGGGCTGAGGCCCAACATACAGCAAACATAATGAACATTCAAACTGTGCAGTTATTATTTGAGGAAAAGGCCAGACGTATACTTCCGCAATGCAGGGATTGTAGGGGCATAAGTCCCATATGCAAAGTAAATTCTTTGTACTGCTCCAGGAAAAGCTTCATAAACCTCCTGGACCTGAAAAATAGAAGGGCCATATTATTAGAATTTGCAAAGTATCGCACAAGTCAAATGATGTTGAGACTCAAGAACCCTTTTAAGAAGATATACCTAATTCGTTAAAACTAGCCAAAATAATATTTCGGACTATAGTGGCTTAAGCAGCGCATATGTATGTTTTCCCTATTTCAACTATAGGAGAGTCAGCCACAGGTTAAATTTTGATTGTGATGATCCGTATGGTAAACTTGATTCAACCATGAGGTAAGTTGATTTCTTGATTAATGGGCAGCTCGAACAAATTTTTATACACCAACCAAGCAAACCGAAACGAAAAACTAAATGCCCAAAAATCTTGATAAATTTATACAGCTTTTGCAATTCAAAAAGCAAAAACTGAATTGCTCACTCAAGTACCCAAATGATTTACAGCTGAAACTAAAGCTTTTACAGGCTAAGTTCTAAAACCTAGATATTGGCATTCGCTGTATCTGAACATCATTTAACATAACTTCTAACTCTGCCAGTTGTTGGTTTTGTTGGCTTCTAGCTGCCAGTCCTAACCCTGGATAAAGGTGGAGGGTTGCATCAGGCAGTTTGAAAACCAGCGTAAAACTTATGTCACAACCCCAAACATGAATCCTGAGAAGACTGGAATGGAGAAACAGAATTCATACAGCTGACCCGAACATTGTTGGGACAAGGCTTTGATGATGATAACAAATATAACAGCTAGAAACAGATAATCTGTATAAGTATAACAAAGGCTACATAAACTAAATCGATGCCACAAATAACATACACAGGTTAATGATAATGAAGTAATTAAAAGGGTCTTAGATTTTCTCAAGTTATAACAGGAAACTATAAAGAAAATGCTGAATGAAATTGAAAATAAGAAAATAGATTAAAAAACAAAAAATGAAAGATCATATTGATTATTATACATATCTATAGGTAATTACTGAAATTATTTGGTTCTGAACATACATTTTAACTTAGAATGGATAGGATGAAATAGCAATTGTTTTTCCAATTATATCGAGAAGAGCAGATCATGTCAACATGGTCAAAACTCCAAATGTTCCAAACTAATTAGGTAAATCAGAGAAGACCAAAACACTCAAGTTTCTATGAGCCACCACTCAAAGGCCCTATTTGGTTGCAAGCATTCCTGACAGGAGAATTTCTGACGGCATTAAAATTGTTCTCTCAATGGAATTCCAAATGACTTGTGAGAATTCTACAAACTGGAATTCCAAATGACAGTTTTAACAAGTAGAATTTTCAGATATCCACTTTTTGGAATGCTACTCAGCCATTGTCATTCCTGATCCAGAATTCCACTTGGGGAGACGACATTTGGAATTCTCCAAATGCTCGAAGACAAGAAATCCCACAATGCTTGCAACCAAACAAGCCCAAAGCTACCCAAAAGCTTAAGCAAGCCATTGGTAGCATTCCCACTGACACAAAGAGGCATTTGCTTTTTCTTTTTTGAGCTGAGAATGTATACGGGCCCACTTTTAGTCAGACATGAAAACATAAGAATCAAATCCTCGCCCACTTTTTGTTTCCCTGCCATGAGGTGTGCAAAGCAGGGACACCATTTTTCACCTAATTAAATCATATTTATCATGTTTTACCACAATTTTAACAAAAAGTAAAAGGATCTTCAACATAATATGTATCTGCAGTTCTGCACTATATATGGTTTGAGAAAAAGCAGTGTCAATATTGTGATATTCGGAAAAGGCCAGTGATATTTGTTACAGTGGATTAAATAATAAAGCGTGTTCTATATGAATGCTGAATCAGCACCCATTAGACAGCGATAGAGATACATAAATAAAGAGAGAGTAACAAACAAATTTTCAGACAATAGAGGTAATGAAGAAAAAACTTATGTAACATTTTGACTTAGGAAGTGAATTTGAACTGATTGCCTAAAGAAATATATTGAAATTATATATCAAAGACTACTCTTAATTACAATTTTTGATGCGCTGTGCTGACGGAAACAGGGACTACCTATAGGGAGTACTAGGATGGCCTATGCTGGTTTGAACCTACCGATGCCCTCCTTGATCAAGTGCATGTCTTACCATAGTGACAAGCCCAGAGTAGTCTCAATTGCAACTGGTGAAGAGAAATGGTAAAGTACTAGGAAAATGAAAAACCAATCTGAATAACCGTTAGTTCCGTGCAGATTAATATGATAGCACAAAGCAGTCGTATGAATAGTAGTGACTCGGTCATGGGACAGACCACAGCATACCAGGCTCGTCCCACCTTGAATAACAGAGGCCTGAGCCGACACGTCACGTGTGCCTTGAGAAAGCCCAGGCGAGCGTTCTATCACAATGTTGACCTTTTTAATTGTTTGTGTGAAAAGTTAATGACCTACATGTATTATTTATTCCTTAAAAAAGGTTTTCCATTCCCTATACAATAAGTTTTGCTTCAAGAGTAAATTAGTCCCAGATAAAGACGACTGGAAAAGAAGAATTCACCGAGTGAAATTGGACATCAAGCAAAACAATGTCGATGCTGAACAGCATGTGCATGCCAAAACAAAAAAATAGGTGTACGCTAAGAAATTTGTACCAAATTATCAAACATCAATAGTGCACGCTGCTTTGTGCCACTCCGAGTCGACTCCCATCGAATGCGTAGGATGTCACAAAAGCACCTAATCTGGAAAAGAAAAACCACCGTTAACCATCAGTTATAACTGAAAAGAACTTAAGCGTGCAAATTGAGATTTACAGGTTAGGAAACCAAGATGCCACATTATTTTTCTTTTTTCTTTTTTTGTTAAAATCACACATTTATCCAGATACCACATTTATCCAGATATTGCATTTCAACTAGATAAGTGACACCCTGACAAGTATCGAGAAAACATAAAAAAAGTTGACACGAGCAATTTGCGTGATAAGAAAGGTCTGGAATGACTTCATGTGTCTCTGGTCTTAGGTGTGCATCACATGCAGTTAGTTCAAACTCCATTCGACAGGGGGCTAAAAGGTTCCCTTCTGTTTAAAAGGTAGTTTTTATTGGCCACAATACAGAAGCAAGTAATTGAGCTTAAAAAGTGATATCTAGAATATTTTAGTGTTTTATAAATTATGTAAAATAGCGGTCAATCTCACTCCATAGCGGTCCCGTAGTGGCCTGTAGCTGTTGCTAAAGATGAGAGCGGTGCTAAATAGCATGAAGCGTAGTGGTCGTGGCCGCTAAGCCCAATATAGCAGCTACTACGTGGATCAAGGAACAAACCTCAATCCACGAAGGAAAGTTATATTATTCTATAAAAAAATGTTCTCACCAAACCCAAACAGCTAGTGGGAGCCATAAAACAGGGACCCACCTTGATAGTCACCATTCCCGAGTTTGGCATCCATTTGAATGGACTAGACCATTGGATCAATTGTGCACCCGTTTGGACTGTGAAAACTTATGCCCCAGGTGGGCCCCACAAGAAAGTGAACTCACCATAAGATGAGCTCATGTGCTCACTAGAGGGAGCCCTATATATGCATGAAAAAACCCAAAATCAAAGACTCCTAATGAAGCTAGTTGCCTCTCCCAAAATCAAAGACTCCTAATGAAGCTAGTTGCCTCTCTCTCTCTCTCTCTCTCTCTCTCTCTCTCTCTCTCTCTCTCTCTCTCTCTCTCTCTCTTCAATCCCAGATTGATGCGATAAAGCCATAAGATGAGGAACCTGGATGAAGGTTTAATAATTTAATGTTTTCCTTTCAAATCTAGGGAAATGCATTGAAAGTTTGAAACACAAGATGAAATTATGAATTTCACATTAATTGCAAAATAGTTACATGTTTTCAACCCTAGCATTGTGCTCGATGGATCCTAATAATTGCATTCTGTTTGGACTCAACCGACCTTCTAAACTCATTGAAATCTACTTAATGACTTAACCATATGACATCAGTGTCACAAAATGACATGCATTGGTGGTAAACGTGGGTAGCCATCATGTTGTCTTTGAAACTTATTTCTATTAGCTCCTGACAATTGTATTTTGCAGTTCTATTCTTGTTTCTGTATTTATCACTTAAGTACAACACATTAAGCAACCCTAGATTGATATAATGCTAAGATGATGATGATGAGTTATCATCTCACATTTTATCAAACCAAATTACAAGATACTGGAACCTATTGAGTTATTTTATATCATTGCAACTAAATAAATGATTACCAAAATCCCAAAAGCTAAACATTAATTTGTTGCAATTTACATTTCCCTAATCCATTAACATAACAATGTTGGCTAGCAGTCATATGTACGAAATGATGAAAGGAAATGCTAGAAATAGAAATTTCAAGATGTTTACACTTACAATATAGTAAGATAATTGTTGAGCATGAATTGCCTCTATATAGGGGGCCATATGCCATCCTGCACCATAAAATCATTGTGGACAAACCAAAAAACGGTGAACACAATTTAATTTGAGAAATTACAAAGATAATTCCCATTATGCTCCCATCTAACCACAAATTCAAACTAATAGATTCATCTCCACAAACCAAAAAAAAAATGGTAAACACAATTTACTTTCAGAAATTACAAAGATAATTCCCATTATGCTCTCATCTAACCACAAATTCAAACTAATAGGTTCATAATGCACTTGTGTAATGTTAGAAACTAAAATTAAACCAAAACTAGCAAACTCCATCATAAACACTACGGTTAAAATGAGTACACAAATAATTTACGCATATACGCCCCAAAAAAAAAAAACCTTAAAAGTGGGAAGTACAACTGAGGACCCATTATCATATGAAGATCTCCCACCCAATTTTCCATTTTCCTTCCCATTTTTGCCATTATTTCGCTAATGTAAGTGAAACCCCATAATCCCCAAATCAGCAGAAGATAAAAAACAAGGGAAAGAAGAGGAGAAGAAGAAAACTGTGCAAGGCATCTTCCTCATCCAACTTCTAGATTCAAATGCAAGCAGTCATCATCAAAATTCACAAAACTTTATCATCTTCTCCATTCATCTCCATTTTTACTGTCTACAACCACTTCATTCACCGAACCCACACATCTTCCCATCTCCAGTCCTCTTAATCAAACAAAGCCTAGCCATCACTCGACCCATCTTCTCATCTCTTATCATCTTCCCATGTCAAACCCACTGATTTCACCTTCATACTTTGCAAAACCAAACCATCGCTTTTTGTCTTCAACATAAACCAGACATGCTATTGTTGATGTATTGCTCTTACAAGATGATGACATGTAAGACTAATGATGCTGTATTTTTTACCCTCATCTTATTTTTGTTATTTGACTAATATTGCTGATGTTTTTCATTTCAGCAACACGTATTCCATCCCCCACTTCTCAACAAGCTTTCAACAGGTTGCTACACAGTTACAAGAAGATTGGTTGTCAGGCTTTTTGTATTTCTGAAGTCATGTCATGTGATAGATTTCTATGTAAACTGTATTTGCTTCAACTGGAGATGTTATATAAACTGTGTATTTGAACACCTGTACAGACAGTTACAGATGAAATGAAATGTTACATGATATGTACAGTTAATTGGATTTATCAGTAATTTTTTCATAGACTTCTTTAGTTCAATCTTAGTTATCTTATTCAGTTGGGTTTGAGCTGCCTCAAATACTTGGATTTCAGTCGGATTGGACAAAATGGCATACTTGAAAATCACATATAGAGTCTTCAAATTATGCCCCCTCCATATTCAATTGTTGTACACTGATATCGACAAATAGTGGGAGGAAACTCAGTTCCTGTATGCTGCTGAAAATGCTGTATCTGTGTGCATTCGTCGATATCGGGGAATTTATTCATCGATATCGGCGAATAATTCATTGATATCAATGAATACTGGTAGGAAACTCAATTCAGTTATGCTTCTGAGAAGCCCGTCTATGTATGTTTGTCGATATCAACAAATTTATTCATCGATATCAACAGAAAATTCGTTGATATAGGTGAGCAATGCACTGAAATCAACGAATAAGGACAGGAAAACCAGTTCCTGTATGCTGCTGAGAAATCCATATCCATATCCATTTGCCCCCTGTTCATGTGAATTCATTGATATTGACTAAAGAACCATGGTATTCTGTGATTTTTATGTTTATAAATGGTTTTCATTGCAATTCTATGGTTCAACCATCCACCAAAAAAATTCATCCAAATGCATTACTCGACCAACAACCAAAAAATCAAATGGATACACCATAAACACAGTCCATTTTAAAAGAAGAAAATGGTTCCACCATCCACCAAAAAATACAAGGTATAACATCAATCTGCAGAGATTCATCTCCTCCTGGTCCACGAAAAGGCTGGAAAGTGGGGGGAAAAATAATAAGTAGCAGAAAAGGAGGAAGGAGATAACAGAAGGAGACAAAATAGATGAGGGCACTAGAGAAAATGGTTTAGAAGGTAGCAACAGGGGAAAGAGAAGGGAAAAAGAGAGTAGGAGAAATAAAATAAGTTAGGTCCGGCAAAAAAATTACAAGCATTTACTAATATCAGCGAATGCCCAAAAAATTCACTGATATCAGCGAATAAGGATAACAATGTCAAAAATAAATAAATTTTGGGCAGGAGGTCCTCAGACGATATTACTAATAGTTTGGGTCCTCAGTCGTACTTCCCACTTTTAAACAGTTGTTTTTTTTTTTGTTTTTTTTTTTTTTGGCAAATCCCCTAAGAATTTATCATCTAAGCTATCCATGACCAAGTAGAGGTGCTAAATCCTAAAACAAATATAATGGTGAAGATGCATGTGAGACCAGAAATATCAACAAACCGGAAAAATATAAGATCCTTTTATATGAATTCCAAAGTTCCCAATATACTCATCAATTATCATACTGTTTTCGCAATAAGTGCTGCATATATCATCATCACTAGTGTAGGGATCCAACGACACTACCAGAAGATGCAACTATTTGTACCATATTGTCACAAGCAAGAAACTGCATTCACAAGTGTAAGAGATAGGTGGGAAGATATATGAGTCCCCAGTTGGAGTAGGCCTACGCCAAGGTTCGACACCAGTGTCGAGAAATTCGTTTGGGTCATCGTTTCGGTTTAGCCCCCAAATCGAAATATTTCAACCAATTCAGCAATTCGGCGAAACAATTCGGATTTATATTTCGGAAAAATATAAAAAATTAAAATATATATATACATATAGAAAAATATATGAATAAAATAAAATAAAATAAAAATATGGTTTCAAACATATAGTTTATTCATCTAAATCAGGGGGCAGATAACAGTTGAAAAAAAAAGGGGGCAGCGAGCTTATAAAAAAAAGCAGCAAACTGCAAACTTAGCTAAAATATAAAAGCTATACTGACCCAGGCTAGCCAGCAACAAAACAGCAGCTGAGCTGACCCAGCCCAACCAGCAGATAAAAGGAGGCACATGTTGGAATAACAAAAGGGGCCAGATAAAAAGCACAACAGGTGTTGACTTCGGTTCAACAGCTCTGGGCAAGAACGAAAGGGAAAAATGTGAAAAAAAGGCCCATCAACTTCGACAGCAGCAGCAAAAGACGAAAGAACAAAAAATGAAATGAAATGAAAAGAAGCAGCAGCAGGTTGAAGAAGTAGCAGGAGTACCTGGTTCTAGCAGCAGCGCCAGGTGGTTCGACCGGCAGCAGGTGCTTCTTCTCCTTCTCCTTCTTCTTTTTCTTCTTTTCTTGGTCGAACAAAAAGACCAGCAGCATATCCTGTTGCTGCCTTTTCTTCTTCTTCTCAAACGAAAGGGGGCGAATGAGAAGGAATCGGTTAAGGTTTCTTTTTTTTTACTTTTACTTTTTGGGTAAAATAAAAAAATTACATTTAATATGTGAAGACTATATTCCTAATAATTAAGGGGTCATTTGTTTGGCATGTGAAAGTGTTGCACATGTGAATCCATTGCAGATGCTCACATTCATTCTTTCTCTTGAATTGTGTAAAAAGGTTGTGCAGTTAGATACCAACTTCTGAGATTTTCTGAGTTTTTCTCAACCCACAGGAAGCCACATCAGCAAATGGAAGTGGGACCCATCTCAAGGTTGAATTAAAAAAAATCTCTTGAACCGATGTGTCTTTCATGTGTCTTTCCGGAATTGATAAATCTCTAACCTCCTCTTTGTTCTGCCTCTCCCCTTTCTTAACCTAATCTTTCTCTTCTTCTCCTCTCTCCCTCTCCTCTTTCTTTCTCTCCGTTTCTAATATCCAGTGCTCTCTCGAACTTTCATTTCAATCAGCGTAAAAGCAACTAATTAGGTATGTGAGATTCGAATTTTTCTTAGGTCTTCTTAGATCATTTTGCTTGATCCCTTAAAAAAATTCTGCAACATATAATTGTCTGTTTTTTGCTAATCTAAAAGAAACTTAGATCATTTCTTCATTTTCAGCATTCATTATTTTCTTGCCCGTTTTTGCCAATGCTGCAAATCAGTTGCATTTAACTATAGGGTTGATGAAGAACTTATTTTGCCAGACACAGCCCTAGCCTCTGTTGTTGGGTATTGGGGCAAAATAACAAGTTTTCACTCCAAAAGTCTGCATCTTGACAAATGACCCATGTTATGCCCTTTAAACAAAAAACAAAAGAAACGACCCTTTTCTTCTCAACGCGTCACATCAATGTAGAAACGCATCACTCATGAATGCCCCTCTCCCTTAAACGTATATAAAGGCATAAATAAGAAGGGAGCATTAATAAATCAGAGGTCCCTGGAGCGTTCCCCAAACTAATGATTCTGATTTCTTCTTAAGCCACTTAGGAGCAACTATAGAATAGAACTAAGGTTGGGTGTTGGATATAGATAGTAGTATCAAGAATAGTGTTTGAAGAGGAGACAAAATATTAGATCGTTATCTGATCATTAATTGCCTTTTTTTAGCATTATTATAAGTAGTAGTTGGGCCTCCTTTGTTGCATGGAGCTGAAGCCAACTTGTGCTGTAGTTGGATGGAATTTGATATTTAGTGTCACTAATAAAAATAATGGAGACTCTGAGTTGGATATAGAAAATAGGATAAATGCATGGTGGATGAAGTGGAGACAATCGAGTGGGGGTGTTACGCATTCCCTGAGGGCCATTCCTGAATGTTGGGCAACGAAGGAACGAGAAGTGAAATTACATTTGGTTAAGATGTGTACGCTAAGAAGAAAGTGTTTAGTTACAATGAAGGATATAATTAGAAATGATCACATGAGAATAAACTTATGGGTACCTCAAACTGAATATAAAATTAGAGATTGTTGTTTGAGATGGTTTGGATATGTACATAGAACATAAGTAATATTCCCTTATTAAGGTGTATTGAAGACCTTGATTGTAATAGCAATGAAAGACATGATGGATTGTGAAATTATTAAGTCAACGAAAATTTCATAGAAACTCCTTATCTGAACCGTCAGGTTCCAAATATCCAACCGAATATATTATTGTGTCGTACAGCAACTAAGATAATTAACATGCTTGGATTAAAATAAATTTAATTCAAGAAAATAATTAATTAGTTCTAATTAATCAGAATTTAAGACTTCATATTTTAAAAACTCTTAAGAAATTTTTATTTAATTTTCTCATAATTAGGGCCTATCAACACTCCTATCTACTGACTGCCCCTTTTCATCATATCTTGGATAAAACGATGATGACTTAGTCGTTTTGTATGCATGGTATGAATTTAGAAAAGTGCATTTCATTTTTGTAAAGCTAAACTGCCCTTAAAAGAAATGGAAAGACATTGAATAATTGTGGTAACTTCTTATTATTTAATAATTAATTAAAATATTATTTCTAAATAACCATTCAATCTACACGAGATTAAACCGTGCATCGCACAGGCTTTGCATGCTAGTTTGGTGTGAAAGTGGTACACATGTAAATGTTGTGTGAAAATGGTGTGAAAATGACACCATTTTCAGCCAATGATTTTCACACGTCACCTCCTGTGAAAGAGTTTCACACGGCACTTTGAGCAGTCTGGTTTTTGCAATTTTTGAATTTTTTTTACGGGCCCCAAAATCAAAGATCCGAACCGTTCACCCTCTTCAGAAGGCCAAAAACGGCTAGAGGACCAAATTTCAACGGTTGAACCATCACATACTGTGAGAAACGTGCGAAAAACTATAGACCATTGATTTACATTTCTGGAATATATGGGCCCCATTTTCTTGATCCGAACCGTTCATTCTCTTCAGAAGGCCAAACATGGCTAGGGGATCAAATTTCACATCTTAACTCGTCATTGGTTTTGAGAAATCTTGGAAAAACCATCTGAACGTCAGATTGCATCACTATAAATCACTGTTTTGGCATCCTTAAATTAGCAGTTCGTTTTTTTTTTTTTTTTATAATTCCAGTGGGCCCCTAAAGCATGATCTGAACTGTTCATCATCATTAAATGCAAAAAACAGCTAGGTGGGTAAATTTCATGGCTTATGAGTTATGTCATTATAGTTTTTGAGACATTTGTGAAAAGTCCAGACCACTGGATCTTCAATTCTGGGCTTTGTGGGCCCCATTTTCAAAATCTAAACCGTTCAACCTCTTTTGAATGCTAAATATGGGTAAGGGATAAATTTCCAGGTCTTAAAACAACACAGATTTTGAGGAATGTGTGAAAACTGAAACGCTTCAAACCATTGGATTGGTCATAGATTCACATGTTTAATGGTGTGAAAAGCACAAGTAGTGGAATGTATTTCTCATGTGAGCCTTTTGCACATGTAAGGTCCTTTACACATGTGAATCAATTTCATTGCAAACAAACAACCCCTGATAATAAAAGAATCCCTATCGTGGAACAATTCTATCATTTACAACCCATAACAGCTAATATCAATATAATGACATTAAGGGAAAAACTGAGAATTTAAGCATAACATCATTTAAAAAGTTCAAGCATATTAACCTGCGTTTACGATAAGGGTTAGGCATATACCTTGCAATTCATCATCAACGTTCATGTTTTTTAGTAGCAGGCCCTGTGCCAGGATGATAGCCTGTTCTATTCCATTTAGAGGCATCTTAGGAGCATTTCCAATAGCACTTTGATCAGTTCCAGCAGATTCCCCATTTTCTACTAGCTTCGGAGTCATCAAAATATCACAATTAGCATGTTGCTCGACTGAATGTGAAACCATTTTCTCCGCCGCAAACGCAAAGCTACATCGATTGAGAGTAGCACTTTCCATATTGTTTGGATCACCACTTTTATGCTCATCTGTCTCAGCAACAAGCACCATTTGAGCCCTTGCCTCTTCCTACATCAAAATAATAATGTAAGATCTTTACTTCTTCCTTTTCCTTTCTGAAAGGTATCTTCCAATTAATTTTTCAAGAATAAATTTAAATAAAAAGACCTGGTGAACTCTTCGGAAGCCAAGAACACCACTGAGAGAAAGACGCAGCCCACATGCTTCCTCAGCACGGCTGAAGAACGTCCTGAGAAGCAAGTCACCTTATTAGACTGCAATAAAAGATTGGAAAATGGTTTGGGACGTGTCAACAGAAAAAAAAAAAAAAAAAAAAAAAAAAAAAAAAAAAAAAAAAAGAAAGAGGACCTTTTCAGCCTCAAATAGAGTGGTTTTATAAATTTGCGCAATAAATCGATGGGTTCATTAACATAAATAAAAATGAAGTATGCGATAACGTCATGCAATAATTCAAAGATTCCAAATCATACCAACAAATCCATTATTTTGAACTGACCAAAGAAACTTAAGAGAGCTTGATAGTTATAAGAAAGGGTCGAACTGCAAACCTTGAGAATCCGTAGATTGCTCGAGAATTATTGGTTTCTGTTGCCATTCAAATATGTGTGTGTATAGTTGGTGTGCACGATCTTACCGTGCAGACTGACTGGCTGCTGGAGCCCTACGGGGATGGAAAGATCCAGGTTGGATCATCTCAGATATGAAGCAAGTCGATCCAATTTTTCTAACCCCTTTTCTATCTACCCAAGCAACAAACTTCCTAATTCCATCAAAACTTGGAGAGCAAGAGAGCCTAAACCATAAAAAGCCAAAGCTTGGGTGTGCAACATTCTTAGTTCATTCCACATCCCACACCCTTCTCTTCTCTTCTCTCCTCTCTCTCTCTCAAATGGGACGTCCCACTTCCCAGGGGACCAAGACCTTGGCCAACCACCACCTTGGTGTTTCCCCATCCATTCCACCTTGTCTACCACCATCTTCCTTAGCCTCCTCTTCTACTTTCGCAAAGATCAGTAGAGCTGAATTTTTCAAGAAGATGAAGACCAAAGCGATGGAAAGCTAGTTTTGTTTTCCCGGGAAACGGGTGATACTTTTTGTAGTTCATGGGTCTTATGCATAGATAGAATCAAAAACAGATTTGTTTATCAATTGTAATGTAATGGAATGATTTTGGTGATGATTGCCTACTTTTACATATTCTTTGATGTCTCATTTTCAAGTTAGATTGAGAATATGGCTCAGGGCAGGGCCTACCTTCCTAATTGATGGGCCATGAGGGGCCCAAGACCATTCTCACGCAGAAGGTCTAGGTCAGCATTGTTTTAGGAAATTGCTTGTTTTTCTTGGATTTCTCGCAACTGGATGTTTCTTTCTTTTAATAGAGACTAGCACAATAACCCGTCCTAAGCATTGGTATGATCCACATGGCTAGGGTCTCCGCTCTATCTACTTACTTTTGATATTTTTTGATAAATGATAAAATATAAGTATTGTGTTGTGCAGTGGTAGGTTTAGTTATTTAAAAAGGCAAGAGGTCATGAGTTTATATCTCCCAGTCTATACAGTTTTTTAGATATTTACCAAGGTTAAAAAAAAAAGGGTCAATTTTTAAAGGAATCTAGTCAAAATTGAATCCAAAACCCTCTTCTTTAATATATTATAATTCTCTGAGTTGTTACTTAGAGATTTATGCAAAGATTAGGTGGGAATTGTTGTAATTTAGGATTTTTGTGGCACTTTAAGGGGATGTTACAGTCGACTGTGAGATAGTGCACAGTCATTCAGTTAACTTCTTTGAATTGAGAGTTGTGTTTTCTCTTTCTCTTAATCTCTGTGAAACCTTCCTTACCATTGGTGCCTTTTGTACATGGTGTTCTCTGGTTAGAATTAGAAGTGATTGAGTGGTTTGCTCACCTTCCTTTCTCTCCTACAGTCATCAAGTCACAGTCATGACTGTTTTATTTACTGCTGTGTAGCAGTACTTGGCGAGTTAGGTACTGCTGGCCCAGTTAATACGCGGGGACTGCATCATACTACGTCAAATATCTTAGCATGGTTTTCACATCCATAACTTGCGCTTCTTTTCATCTGCAAATTGCAATTATGTACGACTTGTGATCCCCTAAACAATCCTTCTAGAGGCATAACTCAAAAGAACATAAGAATATTCAAAGATGAGATCTTCCAACAGGTCCTGTCATTGAGACTTCAGAGTGAAATTCTCTCTCTCTCTCTCTCTCTCTCTCTCTCTCTCTATCTCTCTCTCTCTCTCTCTCTCTCTCTATATATATATATATAGAGAGAGAGAGAGAGGAGGGAGTATTTCATTCATATTCGGTTATTTACCTTTTATTTATAAATTTCCATGTTGTAATAATAACAATACTGACAACTACGCAATGAGAAAAATAAACTTCGATATGAGGAAGCTGGTGATAACTCCTAATATTGAAAAGGCCCGGCACAATCATGAAACACCAGTTAAAATGGGTCCTTTTATTGTGGGGGTGGATGTGTGTGAGGGAGTGTGGAAGCAGTATGCTACCCTAATAATTCCATGTACAAATGAGAACAGAAGTTCATTAATTGTTACTGTTGTCATTCCATTTTAGATGATTTATTGTCATTGGAAAAAATATAACCAAATAAAAGATGAGAAAATTAGATTATTCCAAAGTAAAATAACTACTATAGAATATAAAAGACAGTTTCACCAACTTGGACTAGACTACCAAATAAAACTCATAACAATCTTTTACCAATAGAACTATAAGCTAACTGATTAGCAATGAAGTAATATGTTTTCATAAACATTCTAGATGTGCAAAACAATAGCAGTATTTTTATATCATGTGTGATGGTTGAATGTTATTTCTGAAAAGAAGGGTTCGGTATTTGAAAAAAAAAATGCTAAAATACATTATTCACTAGTAACATAAATTGGTCAGGTCAGAAAATATGAGTTCACTAACTTGTATTACTAGAGTAGGAAACATATTGCAATGTTACCTCATCAAAAGAGCTATTAAGGTATCTAATTAACAAGGAACTCACCTTGAAGAGTCAACTCGACCATAAGTTAGTTCTGCTATTCCTGCTTCTAAATACGCCATGGATAAAATGATTGATGCTTCTCCCTCGTGCAAGTTTTCACCCCAATAATTAGCTATTGTGTCCAAATTGCCAAAATGATGCAGGGTTTCACTCATCCATACTCGCAGTGGGTCATATAAAGAAGATAGTCGTTCATCCAAAATTCTTTGCTGAAGAGAAGTAAGTCTCAACAACCACCACGAAATGCTTCTAGTTCCACTTAAACAAGAATAACTCCCCTCCATGGACAAGTCTTTCATCTTGATTAGTAACATCTTTGCATAAACAATGTACTGGAGCAACGAAAACAACAATGGGAAGCATCATCACAAGCCAAAATAGTTTAATATTCATAAGTAAGACCTATGTAATATGACCAAAACAGCTTTTGAGAATTGAGACTCTGATTCATAATGACAAATTGACCCCAACATAGTTGTGACAAGCCTTTGATGATAAAGATGATGATGATGAATGACTAATTATCAAAATGCATAAGGAACAAGTAAAAAAAGTCCTGTCACTATTTTAGTAACACAAACATAAGTCAGATAATGAATAGATTCCAATGCATAACAAGGAAAGCGATGTTTCTCAAAATTTTAGTAAATGTGGAGAGAATTGAGAATCCTGGTATGAGGATGAGAGATGAGTAACTAAAGGTAGGACTCGCCTGCTGTACCATTACCACCAAGTGGTTTAGCCGTTTAGGGATTGTTTGTATGCACTTTGCACTCATGTTCATATGTAAATATTACATGTGTGGAATATTTGTGCATCAACATGTTTGTGTGCACTCATTTACACATCACATGTGTAAATTTGGTACAAAAATAGTGCACAAATGTGGCCATTTTCACTCCTCTATACGGTGTAATGGTTACACACTTCGCACCTCAGAGAGGCGCAGTATAATTTCCACCCAGGAGAGGTAATGGTATTAAACCACATCAATGCCTTCTCTCTTTTTTTTTTTGCAACTCTTGTGTGCCCCAATTTTATTATCCTAACCATTCAAATCTTTTATTGATCCATTAAGGCCCAAAAGGTTTAGTTTCGTGTCTTAACCTTCGAAGACTTTGAGATATATGGAAATTTTCATATGTAGTCCAACCCATTCAAGACCCTTTTTTTAATAACTTGTTCAATACCCATGTGAACATGGTGCTTCCAAACACTTTGTAATATGTTTCGCATGATTTACGCTTACTTATGTAAGTCTCATTTTCACACCCACGCATAAAAGAGTAACAGCCCCTTAAAGGGCATGACTAAAAGTGGCACTGTGAAAAGTTCTTCCAAAGATCATTATGTTGCAGAAACATAACCCTTCTTTATTCTATTGTAGCCCCATAATATAATTTTTGAACCAAATCAGTGCGATGGGACAAGACTAATATGATGATGACGACTACAATAACAATGACGATGATGGCAAAATGATTTTGTATAAAAAATAATAATAATAACAAAACACACACACGCACAATTCAAGGAAACAATAGCAACCAAAGTTTATCAAACAAATGAATTTCAACGTAAATAAGAGAGAAAAAATCAGGTGACCCACAGCTCATAGGAAATTAGGGATATTTTAAAAAAAAATTAAATAAAAAATAAAAAACAACGACAACTTTGACCAGTACCCAGATTGATAAGGCTATCAGACAATGAGTGAAAAATAAACAATTTATGTGTAGAAATTAGCATGTTGCAATTATGACTGTTTATATTCAATGGGCATTAAAAGGAGAAAGTATAATTTCTCCTTATTAAGTACAGTAATGTAATAAACTTGTTTCATTACCAGTTGCGAGGCATCTCCCAGTCCACAGTAGAACCAGGGGTTGATCCCTGGGTCTGCTGGATAGAGACTTGGGCAGTGTGAGTGTTTGGGGGAGTGTAAGTACATACCAGAGCAAAAAAAAAAGAGCATAAAGAAGATAAAACAGAGTAAGAGCAACAATAGCAGAAGAGCAAGAGAGTAAATAGCTGCAATATACCTGTAAAAGGGAAAATTTTCCCAGCACATCAGAACCGCTTGCCATGAGCTGCTTACGAGCCCACATATCCCACTGCTCGCTTCTGCTCACCGCTTTATCTTCTTCCAAGCCCCCAAACCGCAGCGGAAACGGAGAAAACTTCTCCACAGGCCTATTAAGACAAAGAAACACAAACCCATTCATTAACCCAAAAATTCTATCAACACCAAATATGAAAGACAATCAATCCAAACAGAAAAAAAAAAAAAAAACTAACCCCGTTACGTTACACTGAGTAAAAGCAAGAAAGGCGGCGACACCAATACATATAACAAGAACCGCCCGGAGCGATCGCTCTGCATCATCTTCCTCTGTCTCTAGGACACTGAGCCAGGCATCAGAGGCATTCTCCTGCAAGAAAGAAGATGCACTCGACTCAGCTTCGCTGTAGAAGCTGTCTCCGCCCTCGATTGAGTCGTCGAAAACCCGGGATTCTGCAAAGGGGAAGACGAGACGAACTGCGTCGGAGGAGAGGGCTGCAAAGTAGTCGCCTTTTTCGATGGAAGAGAGGATTCCTTCGATCAGTAGAGGGAGGGATTGGTGGTTAGGGGTGGCGGACGGAGGAGGAGAAGGTGGGGTTTTCGACGTTGGAGTGGGGTAAGAACATCGAAGGAGGCGGAGCTCGAAGGCTCGAGCGATTTCGTGGTTCGTTTTGGCCATTGCGCGCGAAAAGGGACGTGGGTTTTAGGGTTTTAGGAAGGTTTTTCAAAACTCTCGCGGCGGATGAGACGATGTATGTATCAATATCTTCAATTCTGCAATCAGTAAGATTTTAGGAGTTTAAACAAGGCCATGTATTTGTACTGGTCGTGGTCGTGAGCTTTATATGGTCTAAATACTCGAACTAATTTGGAAGGTGGAAAGCGGAAAGTGGCAAGTGGAGTCCTTCCCTAATCCCTGCTGCTGCCACACAGGCAGGGGAGATGTTTTAGAAAAGGATCCAGATCCCATGTTTGGAGGAAACAGGAAATCTATTTGGATCAATCAGCGGTGCCACAGTGGGAGAGGAATTTTTTTTTTATTGTGGAGACTAGCATGAAGCCCTTGTACATGGCACGGTTCTTAATAATATATTGAAACAGATATCTCATTCTTATAAATTTATTTATAACAAACTAATTAAAAAATTCAAATTGACCAAAAGATTATGAAAATCAAACCTTTCATCGCTTAATCCACATCAGTATATACAAAATAAACGATTCATATTCATTTATGCTCATTTTGAATATTAAATAAAAACTTTAAAAAATTAACCTTAATTTATAGAGTTTGAAGGCATCCCTTTGAATTGAGTTACATCCCAACAAATGGGCCCAAGAGACATTTTATTGAAAATGCACATATTTAGCCCAAGAGATGCCTTTTATTGAAAATGCACATATTATGTGTTTTTGAAATGACACATCCACAAATAGGCCTCAATAAGCTGATGTGGCTTCTCCTAAGGTTAGAATTGAGGGTTTTTTTTTAGTTTTGTTTTCCAACCAATATTCAGCTTTAAATAGAAAGAATGAGTCTGGATCCACTGTTTTAACGAAATAGGGGTTTATTGTTCTGGCCAATGAACAAGCTGCCACATGGCCCCTCTCTCACATTGCTTCCTTGTAACGAAGAAAAAAGAAAATAAGAGGGTGTTTTTATAAATGCAAAAGGTTGGGTAAAAAGAAACCCCCCTTCTCCGGCTCTCTTCCACGTCTCCAACAAGGTTGCTTCAAGGATGACAACCGACAGCCCATCAATCCTTCTTCTCCCGTGAAAATAACTGGGCACTCCAACCATCCCAATCAGCCCAACCCTCATATTTTCTTCTTTTTTGTTTTTTTGTAAAAAACCACTATTTGTCTCCGATCAGAACCCAACAAAGACCTCCTTCGATCTGCACTTTCTTGCGCAGATCTTTTTCATTGTCTTCTCTGCAACAGATCCTAAAGTTCTCTTCCGCGGCAATGGCATATTGAAGAATGGACTCCACCCGAGGGGGAATATTGAAAAGTATTTCCACAAATATTGAAAAGTATTTTCACTCCCTTTACTAACGCCTTAAGGTTTTGGTATGAATGGTTAGTTAAATAAATTTAATATGGTACCAGAACCAATCGGTTGTGAGTTCAAATCCCAAGAAGAACGACTCGGCGCAAAAAAAAAAGGCATGTCGCCAAAAGTGCACCGGCTGGTTCTACCTGAAGGAGAGTATTAAAGAGTGGGCTCCACCCAAGGGAGAATACTAAAAAGTATTTCCACCCTCAACGATGCAAACTGCCAGCCCAACAATCGCAAATCTCCTTTGTTGCAAAGAAAATAGTGAAAGAGATCTACGTGGATAGGGAGTTCGAAAGGTCTATGTGGTGTGTAGCTGGATTACTCACCTCAGCGGAACATAATTCACCTAAACCAGCACACTTTGTAATTTAATGTAAACGAGTGAGAAACTGTTCATGGAACCATCCACCAAAAAACAAAAACAAACAATTTTACTACAACCTAACAATTTCTTTCATATGCCTACTTCCAATAGAGTATCATTTGTTGCCATTGCCCAAGTTCAGATACTCGATCTCCCCCCGCGGGAGGCTAAACTCCAAAAGTATGAATATCAAAAGCGTGAACTACGAAGAGAGGCGACTGTGGATCAAGACACAGATCTATTATTACCAGAAAATTTCTCCATTAAGGAGATTGTTTGCTCAAGGGTTAGGATACTTTAATGGGGCTATTTTCACCAACACTTATCCATAATAAGACCTTTCCAACCCCCTATTTTTCTGGTTTGCCTTTGCCGTGGAAGAGAACTGGAGAGGGGAGAAGACGGTAGAGTTTCTTTTTACCAAACTTTTATACTTATAAAAACGCCCTCTCATTTTCTTTGTCTTTCATTCCAAGGAAGCAGTGTGAGGGGTCATAGATGATATGGCAGCTTGTACACGTGTCGCTCTTATATTGGCCAGAACAGTAAACCCTTGTTTCGCTTAAACAGGGATCCGGACTCTCGAGGAGATGGGATGTCAGCTGATTTGACATCCTCTCTCCCATGTGGCACCCCCTGATTGGTCAAAAAAGGGGATCCATTTCATTTCAAAAAATATTATTGGGCCAAGGCCAACCAGCCTTTTAAAACAAGGGTGATTATGAACACTCCACCGAGTTTTTTTTAGTACCCCCACCTTTTAAAAAAAATACACATGACGAAAATACCCATAAATTTCGTGCATATTCCGAGCATATTTCATGTGCACGAGTACGATACGCCGTGAACATGATATATCCACAGGGTTTTCCAGTTGTGCACCTCTTTATGTGCACGGCTTTGAAACTCTGTGCACTCTTGAAAAAAAGTTCCTACCCACTCCCTCTCCTTGCTCCAGTAACCTTCGACCAACCCTGCCGCTGACCCATCTCCCTCTCATTCCCTCTCTCTCACTAGCCCTACTCCCACTTCATTGCACCTACGTCCCATGATGGCGTTGTGGGTTCTGTAGCAAAGAAGAGGAGCTCGACGTGACGCAACTGCTTGTGCAAGACTACTCGGGTTGAGGCTGTTACGAGCAGGCGTCATTGTGTGGCTGCTGCGAGATGGCAATGTTTCAATGTATGGTACGTCTCGAACTCACTTATCACTTCTTTTTCTTCTTATTATTCTTCTTCTACTTCTAATTTCATCTTCTTTCTAATTTTTTCTATCTGGGTTTGGGCTTCGGTGAAGATCATCGGGATGGTTCTGGAGGGGTGCTCTTAGAGGGGTGGGAATGGTTTGGATTCAGTGGGATGGAGTTCTGCATGGACAAGGGCCGGTGGTGGGGGAGAGGAGAGGAGAGGAGAGGAGGGCATTTTGGGTATTATTGGGAAAGTGGATGTGCTTAACAAAATATATGGGTGCAAACAGAATTTCCCTTAAAATAAAGGCCCATGCTCAGCCCGAGTTTGACATGGGCCTTAAATGTCTCACCCAAGCTCACCATTTTAGTCAGTCGAGTCGAGGCGAGCTAGCTTTCATGACTTTTGGGTCTTTTTAAAATGATATTTCGGCTATAAGCTATGAGTTAAGCATTCGGGACGGACTTTAACTTTCTATCACTTGATCCAAGCCCAGTCCATATATCAGACAACTGTAAAATTTGGCGTAAGTGAGGCCCAAAATGGATTAGACTCGGCTTGGAATCATTTTTGATAAATATCAAGATAAACATAATAAAAATTGGAAATCAAGGAAACTTATGTGGGCACTTTCTTTTATCATGTAAATTCCTGCAGGCATGCACATGTTCACTCAAGTCCCTCGACTGCGCAATCCTTGGTCCTTTTTACTAAGGACAGGTGCTTTCCTACTAAGCCATGAGTGGATTGGCTGCATGGGCTCATTTGTTTGCATGTAGTTGGATTTGAAGGGATTCATGGCAAAATGGGTTCAGACAAGAGATTATTTGCTAAGTGAGGTAAAGGCTATCAGATGGGGATAAAGATGAAATTCCGGACTTTCTTGTGATTTCATTTACAGTGATTATGCCTAAGCATTGATTTTTCCATCTACCCTTTCTTTATTTTTCATCAAAGAAGAGTTTACTTAACGGTCATTCTTTTATTTCTTTAGTTTTAGCCACTTTCAAGAATAATATTTTAATATTCTTAGAATCCAAAATCCATGAAAACAAATGGTATTTAAATTTATTTGTATCAATGTTTTGCTTTAATTTAAATTGATATTTGTTATCGGGAACATTTTTGAAGTGCATAAACATGTGTTGCTACATTGGAAAAATCGAAAGCCATACCTTGTCCATTTTTTTTTCCAAATTTTCAAATATAACGATTCTAAATGGCTATCTGGACCTTTGGTTGTGTTATGAAACCCAACCGCGATTGCCGTGTCAAATTTTAATTGTTAATTCTTCATAGATCTCAAGATATTTATGAAAAATCATGAATCCTTTTATATATATTTCACGTGAGTTCCTAAGTCATGATCCAATTAATCAATCCCCTTGGGATAGCTAAAAACGGATATATAGTGAAAATTTAAACCTTAAACCCTCATGGTCACAAGAAATCATTGAAAAACTATTGACCATTTATGTACTTAATGTTTAAAGTGTTACGTTCTCATGTGATTAACTCCAGTAATAATTTTTATTATTATTTTAACTATGAAACCCCTAATTAAGATATGAACAAGTGGATCGTATTAAACCTCAAACACAACAATGGTGTCAAATTTGATCAATTGATCTAACACGGATTTCTGGATATTTATTAAAAAATATAACATTAAATATAAACTTTTGGACTCGTAACACATCCTTGGATAGGTATTAGACATAAACATGAAATTGAATAGAGCTAGATAAATGAGCATAATATTTAATTCCCAAATATCCAAGTTAAAGAGTACAAAAGAAACATTAATTATAACCCCCAAAATAAAGGGCCATCAAAGGCCAGTATAAAGATAACTAAAACCCAAAACATAAACTACCAAAAATGACAATGTCTCATGTGCAAGATATGGTATCTACATGAAAACCTCCACACATCATTCTCTTGCATTGTGCAACTCCTCATTTGCTATGTCGAAAACTAACTTTGGGGCAAGGATAAGGGCATCATTACTTATAGCAACAAATGTAGGAATCAGACAAAAGTTTGGAAACAATCAATATATACATCATAGCATATTGCTTGATTGGAACAAATGACGAGTAAGTTAGTAAAATAACATAGCAGCAAAAAATAGGGATGTAAACAAGTCATCAATATATACATCATAGCATATTGCATGATTGGAATAAATGATGAGTAAGTTAGTAAAATAACATAGCATAAAAAATAGGGATGTAAACAGGTTGGTTTTGGTCTCGGTCCATCTCGCTACTAACTTCTTAGTTTCGGACCCGGAACCATT
Organism: Cinnamomum chago; assembly: GCA_038049695.1. Lineage (NCBI taxonomy): Eukaryota > Viridiplantae > Streptophyta > Magnoliopsida > Laurales > Lauraceae > Cinnamomum > Cinnamomum chago. The sequence continues at coordinate 12,715,796 of CP142456.1, forward strand.
AATGATAAGGTGGAACTGGACCCGAAACCGAAACCATATATGGGGTGGGTCAGGGTCTAGGTAAAGAATGATATGGGGAAAATCTAATTTTAAGGAGAGATTCTTGAAAATTGAAGTAATGTGTCGGGTCCAAGGTCCGAACTAGGGTGGAATCGGGCCCATTTAGGTCGAAGGTCCAAAAAAGGACTCGGCCCCATTTACTTAGCAAGGACCTTAATTTTTAACGGGTCAGAACCTCTGGATATTCGGATAATTGGGGACCCATTTACATCCCAAAGGAAAACTAGGCAAGTCATGCATCAGTAGTCCGAAGGAGAACACACGCACGATGGTCGAAACATAGTTCCAAGGTACCTCAAAGAACCAATTTGACATATGCGAAGCACTCAACTTTGCCACTTGCTTAGGGCTTGTTTGGCAACTCTACCATTTAGAGTCAAGTAAGGTAAAGCCCTAATTTCTATAAAAACAAATCCCACAAAAACACTTTAATTCAAATTTCCCACCATATTTAAAAAAAAAAAAAAGTAAAAAAGTAACCTCATTTATCCATTAAAAGATAAAAAAAAAAACTCTACTTTTCAATAAAAAAAAGTAAAAAAGATTCCATCACAAACAACTAAAAACAAAATACAACATAACCCACTTATATTTTATTATTTATTCAAAATAACATTTACTCCACTCAACTCCATTAGTAAACCCAAACACGCTAGTGGATAATTCCAGTGTAATAAACAATACACCAAGATCTTTGATCTAGGAAACCCTAATAAACCAAGATCCTCCATGTCAAATCATTGAGAGAAGTAAGGCGGAAAAACATACCTGGATCCATTGAATGAAGTTGTTCTCAGGTTATTGATCTTCCAATCCAATATGGCTACCCAGAGAAACCCTCTTGATTCTTCTGATGATGGGATGTCAGAGAGAATAGGAATTTACCATATGAAATGGGGACCATAACCCTAATATATAAGATATCATAGGTTTGCTATTTCTAATTTGGCCCCTCATTAAATTAGAAATAACATTCTGGTATCTACACATTAATCCCATGACAATTATACCCTTGAGCCTAATAACTTTAATTCTTAATTAGATTACTTTAATATAGACTTAACCAAATATAGCATAACACATTTAATAGTTACACGTGTGGCCCCACATGATGGAATTTTTTCCAACAATCTCCCACTGGACCATATGTGTAACTTAATAAATGTGTATGACTGTATGAGCTCCAAAAGTTTGCTATTATAATTTTAAGATATATCCGAACAATCGCGTCCATTGATTATGCCGGTATAGGATCAAAGCGGTCTTCATCACTTTCAACATGACTAAACCCATCAATGGTCACATACATCAACATAACCAAATGACATAGATCAATCATGGATGCGTAGCATGGAAAGTACATGCAATGTGATCTATACATGTCTATTTCCAACTGGTCCTACTGTATTCCTTAGGGAGATCAATATTTAACATAACGTAACAGAGTGAAATGATCCGAATACTGTATTTCTGATCATAATAATATCCAAATACATAAATGCATAAGTGTGTTCAAAATCAAATATAAAGCAATAAAACATAAAATGATACAAACTCCCACTATAATGTGATATCCTCACACAAAATAACACTCATATGAGCAGTGTGCTCATGAAAGACCTTGGGTGGTAATCCCTTTGTAAGCGGATCCGCTATCATGGAGTTTGTCCCAATGTGCTTTATGGATATCTGTCCATCCTGTATTCTCTCATTCACAATGAGGAATTTAATGACAATATGTTTTGACCTAATTGAGCTCCTGTTGTTGTTGGAATATAGCACTGCTGACTTATTGTCACAATATAGTTTGAGTGGTATTTCAATACCCTCCAAAACTCGTAGCCCAGTGACAAAATTCCGCAGCCATATTCCATGGTTGGATGCCTCATAGCATGCCACAAACTCTGCTGCCATGGTGGAATCACTCACGAGTGTCTGTTTGGCACTCCTCCAAGATATTGCTCCACCAGCTAACATGTAGATGTAGCCTGATGTGGATTTCATACTGTCTTGGCATCTAGCACAATCGGAGTTGGAATACCTTATGATCTCCAACTGATCCGATCTCCTATATGTGAGCATATGATCTTTTATTCTCTGTAAATACCTCATAACCCGCTTGGCTGCTTTCCAATGATCCATCCCTGGATTACTTAAATATCTGCCTAACATACCAACAATGTACGCAATATCTGGACACGTACACACCATAGCATACATTAGACTCGCTACAGCAGATACATAAGGAATCTTATGCATTTCCTTAACTTCAAGGTTAGTTTTAGGGCATTGATTGAGATTGAACTTGTCTCCCTTAGAGACAGGGGTGTCACCTGGTTTGCTGTCCTGCGTGCCAAACTTTTTGAGGACTTTATCAATATTGCTTCTTTATGATAATCCAAGAATACCCAGAGAGCGATCTTGTTGTATCAGGATCCCTAATACAAAAAAGGCGTCACCAAGATCTTTTATCTCAAAATTATTTGATAGAAATCTCTTGGTTTCATGTAACATGCCTATATTATTTATGGCAAGCAATATGTCATCGACATACAAAACCAAGAATATGTACTTACTCCCACTGAATTTGTGATACACACAATTATCAACAGCGTTTGTCTCAAAACCAAACGAGATAATCACTTGATGAAACTTGTGATACCATTGACGAGAAGCTTGCTTGAGTCCATAAGTGGACTTTGTCAATTTACAGACCATATTCTTTGGGTTTCCCGACTCAAAGTTTTCTGGCTGCACCATATAAATTGTTTCATCAATGTCACCATCAAGAAATGTTGTTTTGACATCCATTTGACGAAGCTCAAGATCAAAATGTGCAACTAGTGTTATGATTATCCTAAAAGAGTCTTTCGATGAAACCGGAGAGAAAGTCTATTTAAAGTCAATCCCTTCCTTTTGGTAAAGCCTTTAGCTACAAGACGAGCCTTATACCTCTCCACATTACCATTTGAATCCCTTTTGGTTTTAAAAATCCATTTGCAACCAATGGGCTTCGCACCTTCTGGTAATGGGACAAGTTCTCAAACCTTATTGTCTTACATAGACTTATATTCCTCATTCATGGCATCAATCCACTTTTGAGAGTTGGAACTTTGCATGGCTTGATGGAAGTTGATTGGATCATTTTCCACCATTCCAATTTCTTCCTCATGTTCTTGGAGAAATACGAAAAAATCGTCTGGAATAACATTTCTCCTCTCTATAGTGGACCGCCTTAATGGCACTGGTTCTTAAGGTTGTTGAGTTTGTTCCTCATCTTGAATGGGGGGTTGATCAACATTGTCTTGTTGAGGATCCGGATTCGCTTCTTGATCAATGATAGGTATAGAAACCTACACATTGTCAAAAGCAATAATGGGAATCGTAACCGATTCTTCCTCAAAGACAATGTCTCTAACCTTATTTCTCCCCCCAAACTCAACATCCTCAAAAAATGTTGCAATTCTCTTCTAAAAAATTGACCTAAGTGTGGGATCATAAAACTTATAGCCCCTAGATCGTTCAGAGTAGCCAATGAAGTAGCTGCTCACAGTTTTGGAGTCCAATTTCTTTTCATGTGGCCTGTAAGGCCTTGCCTCAGTAGATCATCCTCAAATGTGAAAATGTTTTAGACTAGGTTTTCTGCCTGTCTAAAGCTCATAAGGTGTTTTTGCAGCTAATTTAGTTGGCACTCTATTCAGAATATAAGTTGTTTTTTGAGTGCTTCTGCCTAGAGTGACTCTGGTAAAGTGGAATGACTAATCACACTCCTTCCGGTTTCTTCTTTCAGCTACACCATTCATGTTTGGTGACCCTGGCATGGTGTACTGAGGGACGATTCCACGTTCTTTTAGGAATTTAGCAAACGGTCCTGGACGTTGTTCACCTGAACCATCATATCTGCCGTAGTATTCACCACCACGGTCAGACCTGACACTTTTTATTCTTTTGTTGTGTTAGTTCTCAATTTCAGCTTTAAATGTTTTGAACACGTCCAAAGGTTGTGATTTCTCATGAATGAGAAATAGGTATCCATAGCAAGAGTAGTCGTATATGAATGATATGAAATACTGCTGGCCATTCCAGGAAGCCGTAGGGAATGGTCCACAGACATCTGTGTGTATCAATTTTAAGACGTCTGTAGTTCTACTGGCACCTAATTTCTTCATTTTGGTCTGTTTTCCTTTGATGCAAGCAATACAAACATCAAATTCTGTAAAGTCAAGGGAATCTAAGATGTCATCAGACACGAGTCGCTCAACTCTAGACTTAGAGATGTGACCTAAGCGTTTGTGCCATAATGTAGCCGAGTTTTCTTTACTACGTTTGCGTTTAGTACTTCGTGATTCCACATGTAAGGATTCATTATAAGAATCAATTGTATCAAGCAAATATAAGTTGTTATATACAAATAGAGAACCAGTTCCAACAACATTTGAATTTATAGACAAACTGAATTGATCTTTTCCAAACGAACAAAAATAACCAAACTTGTCCAATAAATAAACTGAAACCAAATTCCGTCGAAAAGACGGTACAATAAAAGTCTCAAATAAATCCAAATAATAACCAATGTTTAATAACAACCTAAAATGCTCTATTGCATCTACTTCTACCGATTTTCCACCGCCCACAAAGATGTGTCTTTCAGCATCACTTGGCTTTCGGTAGCTCAGGCAGCCCTGCATAGAAACACTGATGTGAGTAGTAGCACTATAATCTAACCACCACGTGTTTCTAGGTACTGAAGCTAAATTTATCTCATAACAGACCAAAGCCAGAAATGTACCTTTCTTTACATGCCAAGCGTGATATTTGGTACAGTCCTTCTTCACATGTCCAGGCTTGTTGCAAAAGAAACAACCCTCAGTTGCTGGCTGTTGTTTCTTTTCTGCTGGACCCTTAGCAGCTTCATTTTTCTTTCTCTTTTTGCCCTTATCGTTGCCTTTATCCTTAGAGGTGTTAGCCAAATGAGCACTTTCGATTCTGTCTTGCTTCAATCTCTCCTCCTCTTGCACATAGTAAGAACTGAGCTCATTAAGAGTCCATTTCTCCTTTTCACAGTTGTAACTGACATTAAATTGACTGTATAGTGCAGGAAGTGATATTAATACCAAATGCACGAGCAAATCGTCAGACAGCTCGAGGTTCAGTGCCTTAAGTTTAGAAGCAATATGAGACATTTCCATAATGTATTCCCGTATGTTCCCCTTGCCATTGTACTTCATAGAAATTAAGCTTTGCAAAAGCGTGCTTGTTTCTGCCTTATCGTTTTTCAGAAAATGTTTTTCAATTTCGACTAGGAATTCTTTGGCTGTGGTTAGCTTTTCAGATATCGCACCCCTAAATGCCTCTGGAATGCCGCCCTTGATGATCATAAGACTCATGCGATTTGAGCGATCCCACTTCTCAAAGTTCTTCTTGTCATCAGGAGAACTTGCATCCGTAAGAGAAGTGGGTTGTTCAATCCGTAGTGCAAGGTCTAGATCCATGCAACCGAGAACAATTTCTATGTTCTCTTTCCAATCCTTAAAGTCGGTCCCATTAAGTACAGGTATTGAGTTGATATTAGCAGATATGGTAGAAACACTAGTTGTAAAGAGAACAAAAACAAACAGACAAGCATGCTCATATTATTAACCAAATACAGAAGCAACAAATTCAAATAATGGTAAGTCTCATGTCAAGGTACCTAGCACAATATTAATATCAATTCTTTGGATAATAATATTAATTGTAAATGGTCATCTTGTTGTAGTGATCAAACATTGACAATAATTCATGTCAAATAATAAATCTATATTTGGATCGACTTATTATTCACATGTAAAATCCTTATAATCGTCACACATTTACCACCACAGGTGTGTATGCAATTCGACCAAGTATTAACCTTCGTTTGAGCTGACTAAGACCCGCATGAATTTACACACACACAAACATCCAATATTTCTCATGAACAATCTACACAAGAGAGGTCACTTTGGTTACATCTTGTTTCAATTAGCCCATTTAGAATAATGGACTATGTAATTTAACCATAAAAGATATACCATAAAATATTTGAATTGTTGTTTGAAGAAAACCAATTAGTTATCTTCACATGTCACCACAAATTAAAAAAAATAGTTTTTTTTTTAGTAAAAACCCTTGGACCACCATAAAGTGTGCTCCTGCGGACCATTATACGACCCAACATTTTCTCCCACAAAAAACGTTCTGTAACTTGTTACAAAACATCTTTGTTATTTGGTGTTGGGTGTTTCTATCAGTAAACAATACCCAATAAAACCAGCAACAATCTTTTCCAATGAATACACTAAATCCGAAAAAATTAGGGGGAGAAACACCCAACACCAAATCCCACACGATCTAAGGCAGATGATTTCTAATCCAGTTTCCGCAAATAGACGGCAAACACCCAGAAATCTTTAGAAGATATCAAGCAACCCACGTCCCACGGCGTTCTCAAGATGCCTAAAAATGAGACTTCAAGCCCATACGATGGACCAAAGACCCAAACGCGTGAAAGAGAGAAAAGCGTAGGTGAAGTTGAGCCGCTGCTTTTTCTTTCAGAGATGATGAACGAAGACGGAGTAAAAGGGCCGCCATGACATCATCTAGTCTGTTCATTCGTCTATTGCGGCTGAATGCTAGATTCGTGGCCTTGATCAATTGTAACTTGGAGTACGTTACAGTGGCACTGATAACTTGCTTGAAGTTCTTAATGAAGAAATTAACAGATTGCAACCAAAGAACAGAATATCAACAGATTGATTTATATCTGGATTCTCAATGGCTTAACATGAAGATGCTTGAATACCAATTGTAATAAACAATACACCAAGATCTTTGATCTGGGAAACCCTAATAAACCAAGATCCTCCATGTCAAATCATTGAGAGAAGTAAAGCGAAAAAACATACCTGGATCCATTGAATGAAGTTGTTCTCAGGTTGTTGATCTTCCAATCCAATATGGCTACCCAGAGAAACCCTCTTGATTCTTTTGATGATGGGATGTCAGAGAGAATAGGAATTCACCATATGAATTGGGGACCATAACCCTAATATATAAGATATCATATGTTTGTTATTTCTAATTTGGCCCCTCATCAAATTAGAAATAACATTCTGGTATCTACACATTAATCCCATGACAATTATACCCTTAAGCCTTAGAATTTTAATTCTTAATTAGATCACTTTAATATAGGCTTAACCAAATATAGCATAACACATTTAATAGTTACACGTGTGGCCCCACATGATGAAATTTTTTCCAACATCCAGCCCATGTGTCATATCCCTTATCCGGTTATAATCTTCTTTTTTTTTTTTTTTTTTTGGTAAAAAGCAGTTTCATTAGAGAAGAAAGAAAACAAAAACAAGAGGAGCTTCCCAAGCTACAATGGATATCAATCCCTTGTTAGTCCCATACAAACCCCTCGTCTATTTGAGTTCTTGGCAAGTTCATGAGCAAAATGATTAAGCCTTCTAAGAACATAGAAAAATGAAATGTCTTCAAACTTGGACCTTAACTCATTGATGTCCCGCAGAAGAGGTTTGATCGCCCAATCCATCAACCCGTTGATGGCTCTAATCACTTCGAGGGCGTCCGAAAAAAGATGGATCTTGCGAAATCCTCGTAATCTAGCCTCCTTCATTGCGAAAAGGACAGCTATTGCCTCAGCTTCTTTTGAAGTGGAAACCTTTGATCCATTGGTTGATCCTGCATGGACCCAATAAATGTCAAACCAAATAACAAAGCCAAAGCCTGCTTTTCCATCCATGGCTCTAAAAGATGCATTCGAGAACACTTGAGCCATGCCTCTAGGGCTCGTCAGATTGAGATCCTGGGGATTGTATGAAAGTCCATTGAAGGTCTTTTCATTATGGGCCATTGAGGCAACAACCATTCTTCTAGCGCATATGATTGTGCTAATAGGCTCAATTTTTTTGCCTCTAAATATAAAATCATTCCTACTTTTCCATAAAGCCCACCAAAGAACGAGAACCTAGGATTTTGTTTGAGGACTAGTTGGTGGATTCATCTTGCCACAATAATCCATAAAGGAGTTCTACCAATCTCTAGTCCTCAGTGAAGTAATAGAATGTGATAACATTCCTATGTTAGAGCCAAACCACGGTGCTCTTACATGATTGCAAAGGAATAGAGCATGTTCAATAGATTCTTCTGATGTTGTACATATAGGACAAATGACATCATTAGAGATATTTTTTTTATGAAGTAACTTACGTACCTTGACTGTGTTATTAAGACATTTTCAGCCAAACAGAAGGGCTCTTTGGGGTAAAGGGAGGGACCACAATGTCTTCCAATTAAAGGGAGAGTTGTGGGTAATCCTACTTTCTTCATGAATGATTTTGTATACCGATCTTAAATAAAAATCGCCCCCTTTGGAAAAGGGCCATATTCTCTCGCCATCACTTCTGGAACGATAGATATAGATTTTCATAATATCCTCAGCATCAGAGGCGTTGTTAAAAACAATTCTAATTAGCTGTTCATTCCAATTTTTGTCTCCATACCAAAGATCTTTAACCACAAGATTTTGGTTAACAACATTGGACTTTGATTTCCTAAGAGCTTCTTCTGAAGGGATCAAATTGAATTTCCAAATCGAGATTTGATTCCCATTACCTATGATCCACCCAACCCTATCATTGATAAAATTAGTAGCTTCTACAAATCCCTTCCAAAAGCAAGAGTTACCTTTCTTGAAGTTTGCCTCGCATAAAGGTTTGTTCGGACAGTACTTTGATTTCAAAATTTTCGAACTTAATCTGTTCACATCAGAGAGGCACTTCCAAGTTCCAACATGTTTTGGCCAATAGGGCTAGATTATTTTCCTTGGTATCCCGAATCCCTAGTCCTCCATCTTCGAGAGGGAGGCAGATTTCCTTCTACTTTATGGTATGCATATCTTTTTTGTTAGGAGAGTCGGCCCAAAAGAAACTTCTAAGCATTTTATCTATAGTGTCAATGGTTTTTTAAGGGAGTTGGAGCATTGTCATATTATAAATAGGGATAGTAGAAGCAACTGATTTTATTAGGGTACACCTCCCTGCTTGCGATAGAAAAGGGGTTTGCCATGATATAATTCTACTTTTAATTTTTTCGATTAGAGATTGGAAACTAACATTTCTATTTTTTTTCATAATGTGGGGATTTCTTAAATATCTCTCATCCTCAGTCATGAACCTGATGCCTAGGATCTTGGCAAGTTCTCTTTTCCTCATACTGGAGACCCCCTTACTAAAGCAAAGCAGACTTATTAAAATTCACCAGTTTCCCATAATCCAGATAGGAAGCAGTAATTATCAAGGGTGTCCTTAATGGCCCTAACTTCATTTATTTTTTCCTTGCAAAAGAGAAGACTATCATCGGCAAATAATAGGTGGGAAATACTGGGCGCATAACGAGAGACTTTGGCTCCATGAATGACTCTTTTCTCTTCCTCTTTCAATAACATTCGGGAGAGGACCTCGGTGCCCATGATAAATAAATATGGCGAAAGAGAATCCCCTTGTCTTAGTCCTTTTGTTGGAGTGATAAGTCCAAATGGAGATCCACTGAGTAATATAGAGGAGACTAATGAAATACATTCATGAACAATTTTAATAAACTCTTGATGGAAACTAAAGGCCTCTAGGACTGTGACTAGGAAGTCCCATCCCATTCGATCATACGATTTTGCCATGTCTAATTTTAGGCCCATGGTTTTTTCATTTCTCTTTCTTTTAAAATAATGAATAACTTCATGAGCAACAATATAGTTATCAGAAATAGCTTTACCTTCCACAAAGGCACTTTAGTAAGGGCCAATAATTCTATTTAACACCTTTTTAAGTCTATTGGCAACTACTTTAGAGATAATTTTATAAGGAACATTACATAGACTAATTGGTCTAAAGTCATCCACCCTTTCGGGATAGCTCTTCTTGAGGATGTAGGCAACAAAGGTTTTATTGAGCTTCTTAAGAGAAAATTTGGTTTTGAAAAAACTCTGCACAAGAGCAATGATATATAATCCAATTGAGCCCCACATGTGCTGATAAAACTTTGCCGAGTAACCATCAGGTCCCGGGGATTTAAGGGGCTCTATTTTGAAAATAACTTTCTTAACCTCGTCCTTTGAAGGGATAGCAATAAGATCTTGGTTCTCTTATAGGGAAATCATGTTGCTAATCAAGTTTTTTATTTCACTAACATTTCTTGGACCGCTAGTCTTTATCATCTTCTTTAAGTTGTCACAAAGAGTCTTTCCTATGTCCTCCCTATTATCCACCCATTTTCCATCGTTATTTTTAATTTTCTCAATCCTATTGTTTTTCCTCCTACTAATTTTGCTAGAGTGGAATTTTTTTGTGTTTTTATCCCCTTCCTTCAGCCATGACTCTCTAGATTTTTGTCTCCACATCTCTTTTTCCCTACAGAGGTATTTCTCAAGTTTTTCACTCAGGATGAGATTTCGGAATCCATGGCGGTTGGGTTTACTTCCTTTCTCCTCAAGCTTTCAAGTTCAAATCTAGTTTCAGGAATAACTTCCTCCACTTTTCTAAAACAATATTTGTTCCACCTAGAGAGATCCTTACCTAAGAGGTATAGGGTATGATCAATATTTTTTTCATTGACATTGGTAGGTTTGGTCCACCTATTAAGAATAATTTCCTCACAGTTTTTATCCCTGAGCCACATGATATGGAATCTAAAGGGTCTAGGGAGAAAGGAGGACTTTGGGCTTCCACGAAAAATAATCGGGGCATGGTTGGAACCTCCAACTGTTAACACATAAAAGTTGCCTCCAGAAACAAGTTTCTCCACTGAATGTTTCCAATGGCTTTGTCTAATCGTTCCTTCACATGAGCAAGGCCTTTTCTTTTATCAGTCCAAGTAAAAGTCGGACCTATGGAGCCAAGATCCATCATTTTTGCATTTTCCATGAATTCTATGGCTCTCTTGGCCTTCCGGGGGTTAAATTTTTTACCTCCCCAATTTGTATGGCTTCCCAAAATCTTATTAAAATCTCCTACTATCATCCATGGTCCTATAATATGTTTTCCGGCCTATTACTTGCATGTTGTTCCAAAAATTATGTTTTCTCGAAGGATAAGGAGGGCCTTGGATGAAGGTAGCAAACCAAGAAAAAGACTTATTATTAATCCTACAGTGGATGAACCACTTATCATTTTCAATGATTACTAACTTAATGGTTTCCTGCTACAAGAGAGCCAGTTCACCAGTTGTGCCATTCACTTGAACAACCTCCATTTTAGCAAAATTCAACCTCTTGGACAACTTTCCAATCTCATTCTCATTTGATTTTGTTTATAAGAGAAACACAAAATCAGGTTTATTTTATTTGCATAGTCTTTTTAATTCCCGAATTGGTGAGGCATTTTCAATACCTCTACAATTATAGGTGATGCCTTTCTCATGTCTATGATGGTTTTTCCTACTAGAATCCATTGAGTCTAAATCTTGGTTTTTGTTCAAGTTAATTGGATCAACTGGGCTGTTATGATGGGAAGAAGAAACTTTAAAAAAAAAAAAAACATTAGAGATAAGTGAGGTATTGAGGATTGGAGAGAATGTTACTTGTTTTTGTTGGGGCTGGGCCGCATCTTGATTATTGCCATAAAAAACTTCAGTCTAGCCATCCTCATTGCCCCCACTCGCTGGACCATCATCCCTTCCACAATTCAATGCTTGCTTCTTTTTCTCATTCCTTCCTTATATGACATTAGCAGAATGCTTGACTGTCTGGGGTTTGCTCCTTAGTTTGCTAAGGGTTGGTTCCTTCCCAACGTTTAACCCTCCATTAAGGCCTGACTCCAGCAGATGTTTTGTGGTTTGCTACGCAGTAGATTCAGTGGACCGTAGCAAATGCGAGTTTGTTTTAGTCCCTTCTTGATTTCCCTTTGGCCTTGCTCCAATTGGAGTCGCGATTGCCTTCTCGTCTACTTCCATAAGAGATTGACCTTCATTAGTTACATGGTCTATTTCTTGTGGATCATGTTTGGTCATGAGGTTCTTGGAATTGTAGGTTGAGATGGGAGTCAGAGGAGAGGTTGAAATGAGAAAAAGAGGTTGAGCAGCGTTCGGATATGTGGGTCCACTTGGAGTGGGCCGTGTAGAAGCACTCCCCATCCAACCACGGCCCACTTCTGGAATATAGACCTGATGTCTGTTTTCAGGCCCGCTTCCTATCCTCTCACAACCCATAGTGCAGTTTCTTTGTTCAAAACCAGGTGGTGGCCCATCGTGAATTCTATTCTCAAATCGCCCCTCGTTCTCAAAATAAGGATTCATTTGAAAGGGTCTTGGACCATTTCCATTCATGAAAGAAAAATCATCTTTAAATCTCTGCATTAAATGTCCTACAAAAAGGTGACAGGTATGCATTCTGTCAATCCTATCCTCCTTCCCATTAGACTTCATAGATATAGGTGGCACGTTTGCTATACTAGTTTGTAGGTCATTAATGCTCCTGTCATGCGTAGATGACCCTATGAATCTGCGACTTTGCACCAATCCTTCTGTCCTTTGGTCGTTTGTATCATTGGAAGTGAAAATAGCCGTTTGGTGACCCACCGTTCCAGTGAGTGGTGTTCCCTGAGTTGTGGTTTTGAAACTCAACCTCTTCTTCCCCCTGTTGAGCCCCAACAATGGCTTCCCCCCATTCAATAGTCATTTCTCTTCTATACTAATCGCAGCCCATCCACTCCCCGAATGGGTAATGGATTTCTCCCTCCCAAACTTCCGGCATCTTCATTAGAACCCACTTTAGAAGGGTTGAAGGGGTTTTGGATAACAGATGGGGGATTGGACACTCATCTTCTCCATGTGTAATGAGGCTACAAAACCTGCAAATGCAGTTCAGTATTTCATATTTTAAGAAGACCCATCTATCCTCATGAGTCAATCTGATAGCTAAATGGAAGATCATTCTTAAATCCATGATGATTCAAACTCTCACTATGTCTCCATAGGGAATTCCTTCATTATCCCATAGCGGATTTCCAGCACTTCTCCCGCCTTCCTGCAAATGTCCCTAACTATATCCTCTCTGAAATAAACTAGAGGAAGGTAACGGAAGAGGAAACGTAAGAACTCCAGCGAACGCCCTTCAAGGAAGAAGAACTCTAGCGAACGCCGGACCACAGTGACAAGAAGAACTCCAGCGAACGCCCGTCAAGGAAGAAGAACTCCAGCGAACGCCGGACCACAGTGACAAGAAAAACTCCAGCGAACGCCGTCAGAGAAGAAGAACTCCAGCGAACATCCGTGTAAGACTTAGAAGCCACGGAAGAGGAAAAGCAAGGCTCGACACTTATCCGGTTATAATGTTAAAGAACCAATTTGACACTGAAACAACTTGTTTCTCTGCTCAATCCTCATAGTCCCTCTGACCCGTTGGCACTTCCAAGGTACCTTATATCCAACCCAAAACTCTCACCTTCTACAACCAATTGTCAATGCAAGTCTTTTGTGTGTTCTTCAAAGGTCTTCAAAACCCTTGAATCTACTTGGCTTACTTGCTTGCATCGCCGACAAAGGGCTGGTCTACAAAATTTCTGACTTCAGCTTCCTCTTACCAATAACCCGAATTCCGCATCTTCAATATTCTAGTGCTTCATGAGGTGCTGTGGCCAAACCTAAAGAAGTGACCAATGTTGCAAACAATTGCTTGTCTTCAAATTATTGAAATGATGCAGCCATGCTTGCTAATTGAAATAAACACTGGTGTTCTCCATAGTCCTACTAATCTTTTCACTAACTTGACAATTCACTTTCGATACTTCAACGGCATAATGACCTTCCCTACCTGCGGCGTTTTTAAAAGAAATCCATCGCAATATCCATTATTGGCACCTTCATACTTTGTTAAATATGTTGGCCGCATGACATCGGGAGATAAATAAAATAATCTCGTACTTCAATTTACACCACCATCGTTAATTCTCCGGTCCTGGTTAGCATTGTGGGATGGGTTAAACATCTCGCTAAGCACACCCTAATCGTAATCCCATTATTCAATCTCCCTTATCGAGGATGCACATCGATTGACCTCTTTGTATCATGCCAATAAATCCTTCTTTTTTTTCTTTTGATCAACTTGAGTCCTACGTCACGTTCTTTCCTCCTTGCCTTAGGACTGGCCTTAGACAAACATCCATCGTGTCCATGAGGATCACAATTCATTGCTCCCCGAGATGAAACAAGAACTAGTAACACAAAAGTCTTTCCTCCTGCCTTTAGTAGCTCAATTCGTACATTCTAGGTCCACTCAAACTACGCCTTCTCCTCACGAACCTTGTCAAAGAAACAACAAGATAATAAAATCCTCAAACAAAAATGCCAAAAAACCCCCCTAAACCCCATAGAACTTTGAACTTCACCTTAGAATGTTATACCATTATTAACATGAACCCTAAGATCGAGAACAGCATGATAATCACATATAGGATTCAATCTTAAATAAGTTGAAGAGTACCTCCAGACATTCTGATGCAGAGAGCTTTCTGATCCTGCTGTCTGGCCCTGATGTTGAGATCCGTCGAAAAAGAGGCTGGGTGAATGGTTTCAGTTTCTCTCTCCTTGCCTATAAACCTTAATGTGTTGAGGTTTTTGTGTGTAGCCTTTGTGATGGACCAAAGGCTTTATTTATAGGTGGAGAGAGGACCAAATTTCCAATTAGGTTTACTTTAGATTTAATCTCAACCGTCCATAAAGGTAGAGAATATTAAGGAAACTATCTCATTAGGAAACCTTTTTGAGAAATTATAGCATATGTATCCTATGAAAACGGAATTCCTATTATGACCACACTTCTAGAAAGGAAAGGACTTGTGGTCCAAGTAATGGGCCTAAATTAATTTCCTTACAGTCTCCCACTTGGTCAATAGGAAGATCCATTAATGTTTTCATTTTTAGGAATCATAAGGCGCGCATTATATGCTAAACACTCCTTTAGTCGGTTAGCATAAGTGTCTTGGCTAATTCGGTTGTTAATGGGAGTCATGGCGTGCACATATTATTTTGCAACATGTTTACTTCCATGTACTACATCATTTACAACCGTCATAACTAGACCATAAGATGAGATTTACATAATGGTCCCATAATGTCTTTGTTTAAAGACTGTTTCTGTTTATCATTTATCCAAACATAATTATGTACACAATGGAAAAACAGAAATAGTAGATGTAGAATTGCATTAAGAGCTCAATAAATATCATATACAAGTACAGAAATATAAGTGGCCTTATATAAGACGCCGAAAAATCCGGCGTCTCGTCACTTGGCCTTTTCCACTTAAATCCGCGCTGCACAAATGGCCCCTGAAAGACTAGATGACTCTTGCATGTTCATGGGGCCAGCAAAAGTGGCCTTAACTAAACACCTAGCGTCAAGTGGGTCCCACGAAGGTTTGGAGAGAGAGAACTTCATCTAAGTAGCTTAAAGCAACACACTTATTCGCTTTTATGTAAGGGCAATAGATAGGTAACCAGTGAAAAAAAAACCCATGCTAAGCACAGTCAAGCAACAACTACATTTGCAATACAAAATTTACAAAGAAAGTGAAATTAGAGATGCACAATCTTTTTTAGTATATAGGTTTGGTATGATGTAATTATTGAGTAAAATAAATGATATTTAACACTTAAAGAAATATAACATAATGAAAGGTATATAAAGTAACGGTACACATTGCGCTATATCTTATCCCTATCCCAAAACTTATCACTCTTTCTCTGTCACAAATATTTTAAGCACATTGTATGTCAAATAACATGTGATAACCCGCATGATAAAGGAAAACTAATGGTTTATCATGAGAAGACAAAATATCTAAACTATCTATTCGATGTATCTCCCCTTAATTTTAGTTGACATGTTGAGCGCGAAAAAATCAATTGGGACAACCACGAAGGGAATAAAATTTTAGCACTGATAATAATAAAACAAAATATTAATATGATAAACTCAAAAAAGAAGTGTAAAACAATTGATCTAGAAGATGGCAACATGATGAGATTGTTTATTTACATGCTTGGATTTTTCTCATTATACCATGGTGAATATCTTTTAATGAGTTATAGAAATATTTTAATAAGCAGAGATGGACCATTAAAAAAAAGCACAGATGCGTTTACACCTTAAAAAATCAGGTTATTTATAAAATTGCAATGATATTTCCATGCATCGTGCCAAGCATAACTACTATCTTAAAATTAAAACCTAAAAATGAAAACAGACCTCCTTTAAAAGTACATGGCGTAATAGTTTGAAAAAGCAACATAAGATCATAGAAGTATTATAATAAGCGTAAATGGCCCATTAAAAAAAGCAAAGATGGATTTATTCATAAAAAAAACAGATCGTTAGTAAAATTGTAATTGCATTGGGAAATTCTAAATGCACCCACAACAATTGTTGAACACACCCACTTGTTGAGCTCACCACACCCATTCTATTTTTGTCAAGGTTTTACTTAGCCCACCCACCATAATACCAAAACTACGCTTACCACACAAAAGAAAACGATACTCTCCATTCATTTTCAAACCTCAGCATCTATCCCGCCCATACCTCTTATTCATTGCGATTCTCGTGTGGCTCTCCTCACCATCCATAAGAATCAGCTCAACAGGTTAGCTCTTCTTCTTTTTCTCATTCTTCTTCTTCCTCCCATAGATTTATCATTTTCATATATTTGTTTAGGTTTAATGTATGCATTAGAGTGTATGGACATTTACAATAGATAGGGGAGTCCCTAATGAATGAGATGGATGGGAGGGAGGAACTCTAAACACTGTCCGAAGTTGAAAACCCAAGAAAACATCTGTTCGCGATCTGCTCGGCAGTCCAGAGACGTGCAGGGATTTTATGCACGGCAATGTTAAACCGTGCATAATATATATGCACGTCCAATATAAGCTGTGCACATATAATTTGCACGGTTTCATATTGCCGTGCAAACAGAGGTTGCACGGTTATATTGAGCTGTGCAAACAGAACTGGCACGGTTCCATTTCGCCGTGCAGAATAATGTTGCACTGTCTATTTAAACCGAGCAGTAAAAAAAAACGATATCCTCTTTTATTGGTTTTCTTTTTTAACAGATTGGAAGAAATGCCTAGAAGACCAGCTCGCCGTATTGGTGGAAGCTCACAGATGACAGGGGGACGGGCCAGTTCTTCTAGCGAGCCATCGAGAGTTCGGACGAAGATCGGTGTCTCAAGATCGCGTTCCCGAGGTGTGCATGCGAGTTCTTCGACCGCCGGCCGTCAACGGCCAACGGCGTCTGAACGAAGACGAAAACTGCAACAGGATCCACTCCCGGAGCAGGTTGAGGAGCATGTTGACAGTTCTTCAGAGGATGATTCCTCAGAGGAGGAGGCACAGCCGCCCAGTCCCCGTGCATCGGCACCAGGAGAAGAGCATGGTGACAGTTCTTCAGAGGATGATTCCTCTGAGGAGGAGGCACAACTGTCCAGTCTCCCTGCAGCGGCACCAGGGGAGGATGATTCCCATTTCGAGGAGGGACAGCCATCGAGTCCTCCTGCTGCGGCGGCAAGGGAGGGTCCTATCCCCGGCGTTCCGGCCGACCTATCTGTCCTTATGAGTTTTAGGACACACGTAGCCTTGTCCATATGGGACGGGGAGGTACAATTGCCTTTTTTAATGTTTTAATTAATCGTTTTTCAAATAAGATGTGTTGAAGTCTATAATAACAGATATTAATGAAGATTTATACTTGTAATGTGCAGGAACGTGAGGCACTCAAGTGTATCAATCATTGGCGAGGGCTGAAGGATTGGTACATACCTTTGCCCGGGGATGGGGCCGATATCCATGTTCCTCGGTTTTATGCTATTATAGAAGAGTCTGGATTGGCAGATTTGAAGCGTTTATCTTACCGATATATCTCCAGCCCTCTAGTATCCAGCTTTGTAGAGAGGTGACAGCCCGAGACAAATACATTCCACATGCCATTTGGTGAGATGACGATCACCTTAGATGATGTGGGTACTCTCCTCGGCATCCCAGTAACGGGACTGCCTGTCCACGCATCAACTAGTATGGGATTTACTGATCAAGTAGATTTACTTGAGCGTGGACTGGGCGTGGATAGGGCATCTGCGTCAGCTGAGTTGAGAGTAGCTCGTGGTGGGGTAGTGAGAATGGCCTGGATCAAACGGGTGTGCGGCCAGGTGAGTCATGCGTCGTCTGTTGAGCAGGTAGAGTGTGCAGCTAGAGGCTATCTTCTGTATTTGTTAGGCTGCACACTCTTCTCCGATAAGTCAGCCACTCGAGTCCCCATTGCCTACCTACATTTACTGATGGACTTGCCACGGGTCCGTCGTTATGCATGGGGGGCTGCCGCACTTGCATATCTTTATCGACAATTGGGGACCGCCACGAGGGCAGACGTGCGACAGATTGCTGGATATCTGACACTGCTCACGGTAATACATATACATATACATGTTCCATCGTAATTGATCCTTTAAATTGTATAATTAATAATTGGTATCTTTTGCAGTCTTGGGTGTACGAGCACTTCCCATTTACCCGTCCTCCTGCGCAGTGGGGATATACCGCTGGTATGCCTCAAGCGAGCCGCTGGAATGCTGGACAGGATTCTGGGATTGCGAGGGAGAACATCAAACTGTTGCGTGAGAGGCTGGATGACCTACATCCGAGTCAGGTGAGCACCCATATGGGGTCCTTGGTTTAATGTTGCACTTTTTTTCAACGAACAAATTTTTATTATAACAATGAGTTCTTTCATTTACTTGCCACAGGTCCAGTGGGATCCATATACTGGTGTCAGGGCTCATCATCCATTCCATCAGATATCTTTCTTCTGTGGTTGCTTGAGAGCGCTAGATGTCATTGAACCCTACCATCCACATAGGGTTCTCCGACAGTTTGGATATGTACAGACCATCCCACCCGCACCGCTCGCCCCCATTCGTGCGTCTCGGGGATCTACTGCTGGACAATACAGGGTCTCTTACAGATTTCTAGACCAGTACTGGGTTACTTGGGAGGATCATGTATTGTCCTTAGCGCACCGCGGCCATCGAGCGCAACATGCATGGGAGTGCTCACCCGACTACCAAGAGTGGTTTTTTAGGATTTCACACCCTCGAGTACAGAACCCCCAACGTCATTCCCACTATCACCCTAATGAGGGTGTAGCTGACCCGACTCCAAGAGTGGTGAGTGTTTGTACTTTATCGAAACATTATGCATCCATTTGTTATACTTATCTTAGGTATTGACACAGTTAATTGTGGATTGGCAGATCACTCGGGCGAGGGACCATCTCCGCGCTACGATTGCACGAACGGAACAGCCTGCAGATTTCTATTACCGGGCACTACAAACCACCCTCGAGATCCTGGATGGCTTGCCGGTGACGTACCGACGACGTACAGATCCATGATGGCATGAGGGTTTTTTTTTTTTTTTTTGTCTTATTCTTTTGTTCAGTCTGTATGGATGGGAAATTAAAGCATACACTTTAGAGGATGTATGGATGGGTTTATCCATTTTTGGGATTTAAGGAATTTTTTGGATATGTATGGATGGATCACCTGATTTTTTGGATGTATACATTTTTTTAATGGATGTTTTGAGGATACACTTTTTTATGTTTGAACTTGTATGTGCATGTATGTTATGTGTTTCTGTCCGAATATTTGCTAAAATACACTGCACGGCCACCATGTTCCGAGCAAATAATGAGTGCACGGCACTTTACTAATGTGCAAATAGTTTTTGCACGGCAACTTTATGCCGTGCATTATCCATTTTCACGGAATATATTCACCGTGCAGAACAAATTTGCCCAGCCATGTTTAACCGAGCAGTTGTTAATGAAGTAATACCTTCTTTGGAATATTATTAATGAATTAATACACAACATAAACACATAAAGACCTGATCGAATTCATTGGCCATCCAATACAAAATAGGTAATATGTTTGTTTACATCAAATGGAGAGTACACATAATCAATCGCTGTCAAGATTGACCGACTCCTGCGTTGCGACACTGTTTCCAATCAATTCTCTGAATTACTCGATGCTCTTTGCATATGGGATCTGCCATCCGTCTGCTTCAGGATGGTGGTGTCTATGCCAATTTGTAGCAATGGGAGGCATGGGTGATTCGGGTTTCATGAAGACCTGAACAAAATGGTTTCCATTGACGAAACCAACCGCGAGCACTTTGTGAGAACTTGATGGAATCGGGGATGATCTCAAAGGCAGGAAAGTAAGGCACTGCTGCAGTGAAAGAAGGACCAATACAACGTTATAATATGAAGATATTAAGTGACCCATGTCCGGCATTGTCATCCATCGATCAAATGAAGGATTGCTTTCAAAGTAACACAATGCGTAATACAGCTCCCCAACCCTGTCCTCTCCTCCATAGACCAGTGCATAATAATTTTGATACCTCTGCAATTCATTGCTCAAATCCATTCTAACCTGCATCCATCTATCCTCGCCCAATCCTAGGAGACCAGCTATCGCTCTGAATCCACAGTTACCATCAGCTGCAACATCCTTAATAGTGTGGATATAGGGGCCCAAAGACTGAGGAAGCAAATGCAGAAACGTACATGACCGAGTGCGACGGACAGTCATTTTCTCCTTATTCTTCGTTGCAACTGTATTGCTTAATCTAGCTGGAACGCTATCTTTTATCGACAGTGCGTATTCAAAATTAGATGGTTCCCGACGCGTAGATCTATCCAACTTCTTTTTTTTCGATGATGACCGACCGCGGGTATTCAATTTTACGTCTGGTTCGATAAGAGAAGTAGATGAAGGACAACCGAGTTCTCTAAGTTTTCTTAAAATTTGTATTTTACCCTTCTGATCACTACTTTGAAATCTCTTAGTGATCAACTCGAACTCTGAAGTTGTGGTCAACTCAAGTGCTTCGTTCACCATAGTGGCTTCTAAATTAAGCTTCCGCCAATAGTGGTGGACACTACTCAGTGGTATATGAGAACCTTCCCTTATGTACTCGGCAATTTCATGTGCACATGGCAAACCATGAGTCCGTCGGATTACGCACCCACATGATGTAGAATCTGGACCAATATCACTAGCCCTTAACGACTCATTTAACACTATATCCAAAGCATTCCTTGATAGAAATCCTCTCAATTCACGAAACACTGCCGGTTTGAACTTATGTTGCACGGTGTTCAAACTCTTTTCAAAAGAAGCCTTTATTTCTGTAAAAAGCAACTCTAGCAAGGCATGTATAACCTGCCAGGACGAATCAAAGCTACAGCTCGATGTGCCTAGGTGTCTCTTTAATTTTGCATGTGCACTCTCAGCTCTGTTAGTAGTGACGTTCCCAAAGTGCATATGCCGATCCGTCCATGCAGCCACAAATTGCTCCTTATGCTTATTCAACCATGAGGTCTTCACATAATCAACAGCATGTGGATACCCGCAGTAATTCCGTTCCAAAGCACTTAGCATTTGCGTGTAGTCGCTTTCAGTTGGAGAGACTACCAACGTGTTCCAACAAGAGATAAATGCAACCCATCTGTCGTTGGTCTCAAAACACTTCTTACAATTTGCCAAGATGTTCCTAGAAATATGCCACCTGCATAATAGGTTTGCTGCATTCGGAAAAATAACATTTATTGCATTCATCAGCGCTAACTCTTTGTCTGTGACAATGACACGGGTCGTGATGCATCCATCCATTAATTCCTTAAGCCTCTCCAAAGCCCATCTATAATTGGCCTCCCTCTCTGATTCAAGGTACACAAAAGCAACGGAGAACGTCAATTGAGTAGATGTGACACCAACAATCTCAAGCAAGGGAAGTCGATATCTATTAGTCTTGTATGTGGAATCCATTATCAAAACTTCTGGAAATGCACGTAATAACTGAATAGATGATGGATGTGCCCAGAATAGGTTCATGATAACATCTGTAGCATCGTTGCTAGTGTGATACTCAATGTAGTTGTTCTCTTCCAAATGCCTCATGAGTTGCTGTATTTGTGATCGACCGGCCATCTCTGTCACCCTAAACTTCTGCCGAGCATTGTAGATACTCTTAATTGTAGTGGTGTTGTGCACATCCCTTTCCTGCAATGTTCGAAGGATGTTCCTCGGTTTCACCAAACTATTAGACATATCAATCAAAACGTTGATTTCTTCCACAGAAAGCCTCCCAGCAAACGAGTGCCCCTCTAGATGCTGTGCGTTTGGATGATTGTGCACCCCACAAACCACTGTTAACATCCAATCGTTGTCAGTTGCCAACTTTCGACCCTTCAAAGCAAAAGGGCAACTACACTTCTTCGTTCCCGTTGCCTTGTTAGGATTTCTCTTCTCGAATACCTTCGATGGACTCCTGTAACTACCACTTCTCTCACAACAAAAAACGACTCTCGGCTTCCGTCCATCTCCACCAGCATCCGAAGTCTTGATTACAATTACCAAGCCATGTTTCTTTCCAACATCCCTTGTCCATTGGATTAGGCCCTCTCGACTTCTGAATATCATGTCAGTGGTGAAGACATTTGTAAAATCCAAAAGGCACTCACTGGCACCTGTTGATTCAACCTCCTGCAAATATATCACAAATTTTTAGATTAGCACTGCACACTCATTTATTAATTTTGCACGGTTTATATAGTCGGTGCAAAATTATTCTACACGGTTTATATAGGCGGTGCAAAATTATATTGCACGGTATATATAGGCAGTGTAGAATAATTTTGCACGGTATATATAGGCCGTGCAAAAATTTTTTGCACGGTATATATACGCCGTGTAGAAAATTTTTGCACGGTATATACAATGCCGTGCAGGACGCGAGAAAACAAAAAAAAAACGAACGAAATGAAGTCAAAATGTATATACCTCATTTTCGTAGATCGTCAACTGCTTGTCCATATTGCAAATGCCTACTTTAAATACACAATGTGGTGTAGGGATAATTGTACTTCCAAGTTCGTTCAATAAATGGAGGAGACTTATATTAAAAAGAGTTAGAAGAAATGATGATGAAGGAGATGAAAATCAATGAGGAAGAAGGAGTGCAGAGGTGCAGTGAGAAGGGAATGGATAAAGGGATAGGAAGAGGAGAAGAAGAAGAAGAAGAAGAAGAAGAAGAAGAAGAAGAAGAAGAAGTAGAAGAACGGAGGAAGACTGCTGCTGGTGAACCAAAGGAGGAAGACAGATGTTGATGGTAAGGGCAATTTCGTCCTTTCACCCGAGGGCATTTTAGTAATTAAAAAATATTTAAGTTGTGGGTGTATTCATCACTTCCAGTGGGTGTGAATAGAATTTCCCAATTGCATTTCCATGCATCATGGCAAGCAAAACATTTATATTAAAATTAAAACTCAAAAATAAGATCAGACCTCCTTTCAAAGTATATGGCAAAATATAGCCCGGAAAAGGAACAATTATTTTTTGCTATCGGAGAGACTAATCTTTTCGGGGTAAGAGGGAAGTCAGATAAACTCTCCTATAACTTTAGTGTGGTAGTGCAGTTTTAAATCTATGATATTTGGGTTCAAACCATAATCCTAAGGAAATTGAGTTAATCCAGGTTACAAAAATAGTAGTGATAGTATTTCCTCTTGCATGCATTCACATGTCTTCAAATATGATTTTGTGGGAAGCATACAAAAAGAAATCACCATACCGAACAGGCTCAGAAATCACTTTACTGGTGAAGTTACCAAAACCAGGGCTGGGTACCCTCAAAAGCAAAAAAAACCTTCTAAACCCCGCCCATCATTCCTCTTCCCACTCCATAAACCAAAAACCCTTCCAAAACCCCTTTCAAACTTCTCTCACAATTCCTTTCTTCTGCTTTTTCCCACTCGACCTTGTTCGAGAGCAGAAATCAATGGCGACTCGGCCTTTGGGAGCGATGGAAGTTCCGATCCTCGGCAGCGATTCGACTCAGTGGATCGAACTCACCGTCCCTTCTTCATCTTCCCCATCTTCCTCCGAACCATGCGCCCCTCCCACCGAGAACGCCGCCTCTTGCCACGTCATCGGCGACCCTCCCTACTATCTCATCTGGTATCTCTCTCTACTCCCCATCATTTCCTCGATGGCATTGTTCTGAATCTTCTTGCTTCGTATACTTTACTTTTCTGAATCCATGTGACCATTCAAAAAGAGATTGAGATCGCAGCGCGATCCATTGGTTCAATGGGGGTTTCCACCTACGCTCTGGAATTGTAACTGTACATATGAATTTCTACTAGATTGTGCGCAAAACCCAAAACCCTCGTTGGGTCCTTGGAATTCGGTTGCTCTTCGGTTTTTTTCTCATTTTGGGAAAAGGTGGGGATGTTTTTTAAGCAAGGGGTTTTGATGGGAAATCTCCGCACGGAGAATAAATTGAGGTTTAAATGATAAACATGATATGTAATGTAAGTAAAAGTTACTGTTATAAAGGTTTTTATAATTGATTTTTCGATGTTTTCAATTTTTATTATTCTGGCTTTTCACTCATCACTGTGACTTTTATCACTGTATATTATAAAAAAATTTCAGTATTTGGAAAAACTGCACTATTGTGAGGAAATTGCTGTTATGGGTAAATGTCATGATTGTATCAATCTGCTCAAATTGTGGCCAATATTTGGATTGAAGGAATTTCCATTTTTCCATCCACTTTTTAGAATGCTCTCTTTTGCATATCTTGAAAATGAGTGCTATCATTGGAAAAGTGTGACCAAGATGGCAGGTTGCTCTTCTTGAGAATAATGCCACTACCCAGCTTGCTACATCTGCTTAGAGCTCCCAGCCTAATGGAGCAAAATGTTTGTGTTGGTTAACTTGTCATTTCTGTTAATGTAGACATAATGTACTTTTATTTTAAGCGGGAAAAAAGGGTGCATAATTTTGCTTGCATTCTTTACTTGTCCACATTTTGGAATGTAATGCCGTCATTGAATTCCTGCCACAGGCGTATCCACAAGAGTCTCCCACATGCGCTTGAACTGTTGGAACTTTCTGGTTGTGAAGAATTTCCCAAGGCTGGACTCCGCCTGATGTTTCCACATGCACTCTGTCCATTTGCATTTGTCTGTAAAAATGAGGTTGGGCAGAATACAACCGTTTCTTTTGTATTTTGATTGGTTAGATTTAGAAGCTTTGGGGAGCCTTAACCCTGCTCAAGGTTATTGTATGTGTAGGTTGGAAGTGCTGCGAGCAATATGTATCTTCTTTATGCAATGACGGTTTCTGGAGTTGCTTATCTTTTCAGACTGCAAAATATCTGTGCTTACGAGTCCGGTTCAGTTTTTCCTCAAAATGAGTTTGTAGAGTATAATCTACAAACTGATCTGCAATGCCCGAAAATAACATGCATCGCAGCAACTTTGGGTTGCTTAGTAATTGGGCGTCATGATGGATCAATTGGTTGTTATCAACTTGGTGTACTTGATCAGAGATCGCCTGGTATGGTCCTTTTTTTTTTCTTCTCATGTTAAAAGAATTTCCTTCAACTAATTGTGGATGTCTTTTATTGTTTTTATTTATTTTGTAATTATCTAGATGAATTACATCAGTTCATTATGTTCATTGCAATCTTTGTTCAATAAACTATCCATTATTGTCTCAGTTGGACTTGTAACTTTTAAGCAGCGTATCGGCATGCTGCTTGGCAGTTCTTGGAGCTTATTTGTTTATTTATTTTTCTTTTCTCGTAATAGGAATGCACATTATTTATTATATTACTCTGCGTTGCTGCGCAGGTTTTATGCATGAGCTGCGTGATGATGTGGGAATGGGTCGTTTATGGGGTCTCATGGCAAGGTCTCATTTTCATTCTCATGTATATGATTCCTAATGATAGCAATAGCGTTGCAAAAATAGTTCTGCCATGTTGATTTTAAGCCTTCTTTCATTTGTTTTAGCTAGAGAATTTGGCTGAACTTAAAAACTCTCTTGCCTTCAACATCGTCACAGGCACAAAAGTATTAATGAAATGATTTTTACTTTTCCAAATAAAAAAGAGAAGGAAAAGTTAGCGGAGAAACAATGCTATTATTCCATCAATACCAAAATCTTGACAACCACTTTTGGTTTTCTACGGTTGAGGGCCACCTTTGATTGATCTGACCTGTTTAAATCGCACATCTGTGTTCAGTTGTGTCACAGACTTTGCTTCAATTGGAGCGGTAGATACCATTGGATTCTAATGGGCAAAATGTGTATTTATGCCTAGGAAATTTGATCAATCCAATGGTGAGGATGCAGCATAGGTCCTTCTTCCTTATCATTGATCCTCACAAGGGACCCATGCAAGCGCAGGCCATAAATTTGTGCCCAAGACATTCTAGTTTCCGGTATTTCCCCATCCCCTCAATTTAGTTTTTTTTTTTTTTTTTCTCTGGTCATTACACTAACGTGGCATGTACGAATGAGAATAGTTGTTTGAGTCTGTCTAATTTGGAAACAAAGATCCTTCTTATTCCTTTGGAGTGAGTCCACCTTTGACATCGACCAAGTCCAACACCAAATCCCCACCTCAGCAAGTTCACAAGGTGCACCCATAGATCATAGTGTGAGTCCACGAGGTGCAGGCTCATAAGGTGCTACTCCTGGCTGCACCTTACAGTGTATATCATTGAAATCAAAGTGAAATTTCGGTCTGTTATAAAGATGGTGGGTTGGTTGTAAAGATGGACACATGTTTAGTGAGTGGGGCTAGATCAAGCAAAGGTTGGATCAATCCATAGAAAATCATATATTAGCTGCCGCTTGTATGGTGCCAAATCTCAACTAAACCATGCGTCACACTCTGTGTTTTGTTAATAATGATTCCCAACTTTCTCTCATATTTGCTCATTAAATAGTCATCTTTACTTGGTTCTATCTTATTTTTATTGTAATGCAAGAGATGCCATTTGTTAGGAAATGTATTATGGTTTGAATCATGCTCTTGTCCAAATGCACATTTCTATTTTAATCTCCTGTGTCTTTGTTCATTATTTAACAATGATTAAAAGAGTCCATGATGTTCAATATCTAATGTGTAGGGGAAGGGTTGTTGGGGGTGTGCAAAGTTTGGTAGTATCAGAGATAAATCGGAGAAAATTGCTGTTTGTGCTTCATGTGGATGGGAACTTACGCATATGGGATCTTCATGGTCGTGTCAAGGTTCTTAATTTTAATGTAGGCCTACTGCAATCATCAGGTAATTCCTATGATCTTTCCTTCTTTCTATTAGTACTCATTTTTTCTACTCTTTTGTTTCAAGATTTTATTGATCGATTCTTCCATTGTTTAAATGAAAGTAGACTACCTTTTCACTGATAAAGCTTTCTTTATTTTAGGTCATAGTTTACTGACCTAGTGTATCAGCCGATTTCATTCAGTTATCAGGTTCTCCAGGAAACCCGGTGGGTCCACCAGGAATATGTAAATAAACATATTTGTATACAACTACAATATAGCTACAGTAACAAAGTTTAGAAAAGAATTTAAATATTTGTGAAATATAATTTTTCCTAAAAAATACACATGAACTTAAATATGAAATTGTAATATCAATTTTCATTTCTCAATTAATATGTTTTTATTTTAGTCTGACATTTAAGTATGGTTTTAACCTTGATCATTCTATTGATGCAAGGGTTGTATATGTCTCCTTCAGTATTTATTATGTAAAGGTGAAAATGCATTTAAGTTGGCATGGCTGTGTCATTCTACCTAGGACAAGCCGGTTCCTGACCATAATTGTCCAAATGGAGCTTGACCCGGTCACCTAATATGTGGCTTTGTTGTGTTGGTGAGGGTTGACTCAGCCATGCTTCTATTTGGACAACCGGATTGGATAACCATGATCATGCATTATAATACATTTTTGGTGTATTGAGTCAAAACATAAGCACCATTACTTTGATAATTTAGAGGCTAAATGCATGAGATGTAGATATAGTCATATAGTCTATGATGCACGGATACTTCAAAATGGGCAATGAATCGTGTCGTATCGTATTCGAGACTTCACACTTTTTATGTGTAAAATCCATGTCCCTGCCTTGTCTATAGCGTGTCCTTGCCGTATCCATGCCGTATCTGTGCATCATAGCATATAATTATTGGTATCCCATCCATAAAATTCTATTTGAATACTGTTCTATTAAAAAAAAAAAAAAACTGAAGAATGTTCCTATGATTTTGACCGTGTGAGAACATGACCCACATTGGGTGTCGATTCTATCCACTCATCACATGTTCCCAATGGATAGTGATAGCGCAGTGGAAGGTGAATTGATCTACGTGTAGAACATATGAATAATGGAAGGGCTTGTGGCACTGTGGAAGGTGCTCATTATTGCAACCTTGAGGTTGTTGGTTTGAGTCATGCGACAAATAAAAAAACATATAAATAACTAATTAGTTGTTACTTGTTTTAAAGGGTGTATATCACTCTGGTTGGAGTAAATTTAAGTGAAATCTATGAGAGTTGGATTTTGGAAGGGTGACCCCAATGTTGGTTAGATGGAGTGCAGTCAATCACATTATTTTTAAATATGACGACCATGGTTGACCATTGGCATGCTGAATGATGTCAAGAGAAGAATTGACATTACTAACTATCGTAATTGCTAATTTACTCGTCTTTGCAGTAATCTTTCTGCTTGGATTTACTTGAACAAAGTAGGCCATGAGATTTGCTGGTTGCTTTTTAGCTGATTGGTGTGCTGCTCAATATTGACTAATTCACTCCAGAGTTCAAGAATTTTATTTTATTTTATTCATTTGCATTTGACTCCAGTTTAGCAAGAAAATTCCTTCAAAACTCATGTAATGAAATGATGAGGTGGCATTCTAGATATTGATAAATCCATTGCTGTTCAAGAACAACTAATTCACTCCAGACTCCAGAGTTCAAGATTTTTATTTTATTTTATTCATTTGAATTTGGCTCCAGTTTAAGAAGCAAATTCCTTCAAGGTTAACTCCTCTAATGAAATGATGCGGTGTTCCCAATCTAGATATTGATAAATCCATTTGAATAATTTGCAACACATTTCTGATTATTTTTAAAGTGATGCTTTTCATCTAGAATCTATCTCCAAAATAGATGATTTATGACCACTGCTTTCGTTGATGCATGTGGTTTTTTTTATATATTATTATTATTATTTTTTATTGTTTATTATTTATTATTGTAAATAGCCTGCATTTATGCCAACCCTTCTATAATTTCAGGATTTGAATTCTCAAGATTATGGATTGGTGATGCTAGCTATGATGCAAGTTTGATTCCACTTGCAATCTCTTCTAGAAGTAATGCGGTATGTTTCATTAGTAAGAAAAAGTTTTATAAGTTAATGTGTTTTAGCATGGGGACAAGTACAGCCCCTTAATCATTTCGGTAGGGTCTATACACTTTGGGCTTCGTTTGAGTGAAATACGTGAGTTTTTTTTTTAATCCTTGAATAAAATGTATACATACACGGAAATTATCAGGTAGGCACCCGTGCATGGTGCGCACTGGAGGTGGAGCTACCCGATGGTCCTTCTGAATGGACCACACACAGGGACCCCCTTCAATCGCACCGGATTCCTGGATTTTGCACCCATCCAAATGGACTGAACCATTGGATTGACTGATTTTGTAATGCTAAACAGTTGAACTTGTGTGCCATGGTTGAAAGGGTTAGGATGATCTGATGGGTGCCAAACTCTGCAGAGAGGTAGGGCCCATCAAGACCTTTCCATCCAACTGTCCCCATCACCAGGTTGGGCCCACAGCGAAGTGCGCATGGGCGTACAGCCGTACACCATAAAGGTCTGCAGGGGATGCACCCTATACACACACAAACAGATTTTCTGTGTGTTTCAAACACTGAAATTTTTGTGATATCTATTTTTTTTCCCTTTCTTGTGGGCCCAACCAGTAGTCAAGGAGACTAAATCCCGAACCAAATTTAGATTTTATATGCCTTTCTTCACTAGAACATCCACCTCTCTGATAGCACTCATGAGAATATGGTATAAGAAGCTTGGAAGTTCCTTAATATGGAGGTCTTATTTGGACCTACACATCTAAGTTTTTCAATAAACATATTCTTCACATCTAAAGGGGTAAATGGGCTGACTAGCTCGCCTGGATGCAACCATCCTTAGTAGGGGTTTTGGCGCTGTGTGTCAAGTTGGGACTTCATCTTTAAGCTTAATAAATAAATGAGCCGAGTTTGGGGCAAGATTTTCACATTCCTATTGATGCTTAACATAAGCCTGCATAGAGACCTATTTCTTATGTTGCAGGCCAGGCTTGGGCCCAACATTCAGGCCTGTAGTTGGGCCTTTGTGACATTGCAGTTGGATGAGAGGATTAGCTCAATCAAGGCACCTCCAAGCCTAGTTTATGACACACTGTATCTAGTGTTTCTTCTTGGATATGAGTCCACTAACCATAAAGGAACACGGAAATTTTATTAATTTTGTGAATGTATAAAGAGAGAAGATATTCAAGGAATAAACTTAAGGATGTGCTCAAGTTGCACTCCAGTTCGGACAAAATTTAACGAAGTTTGTAATTGGCTATTACCTGTCACAAAATGGTTCAAAACTTATCCGAATCATGTTAGATTCACGCAATTTCGGGTTCCTGGAAAGGTAACAACCCCCTAAATGGTTTTAATGTTGATTGGAGTTTGTAGATAATTTCCTTATTTTTTTGTTGCTGGTGGTCAAGTGGTGTGGGATTTTAATTTTCGGCGGGATATGACTGAGAGAAGTTGTTGATTTCACTCGCATGATGGCCTTATTAGACAATGTTTTTGTTAATGGTGGAGGATCTGATGCTAGAGTTTGGAAGCCGGCGGTTAAAGGTAATTGCTCAGTTAACTGTTTTACAATACCACCTCGAGTATTAGCTTTCTGTTTGGTGGCGACCAGCGAGATCTAGTAAAATTCTTAACAAGTTGATGAGGCGTCGGCATATTATTGTCAATGGATGTCCTTTGTGTTTAAAGGATGAGGAATCAGTGCATCAATTGCTTATCCATTGTGTTTGGTCTGCAATTCTTAATGTGTTTGATATGCAATGGGTCAAATATGCTCTCATCTGTTGAGTTTTTGCTCTTGAAAGTTGCAGATCTTTTTCATCACTGGCGCTTGGGAATCAAATATGCTCGCATGAGAATTCTTTGGAAGGTGGTGTTGTACGTGGCTTGTCGGAAAACTTGGTTGGAAAGGAATAATCGTGTTTTCAAGAATAAAAATACCTCGGTGGAGGATGTTGTTATATCTATTATTTGGTATGTTTCAGAGTGGGTGTGTTAAGAAAAGAGTTTAAAGGGGTGGTTTTGGAGGATTGAAATAGATCTTGGGCAGCTCATTTTCAAGGTGGATGGGTCTCTAAACTATTAAATAGTGTTTTGTGGGAATGTCCTACGGGTTACCTCAAATTAAAATTAAACTTTGATGGAAGTTATGTTCAAGCCATTAGAAGAGGTGGAATTGGAGGTGTCATTAGAGACTAGAATGGCATTACTGTAAGGAATTTCTTTGGGCCGGTGGATGCCTTGGATGCTAATGAATTTGGTTGGTTGTTGCGAGTTGTATAAGTTGGAAGGTTCTAAAGTTATCATTGAAGGAGATTCTTTTTTTGCCATTCAATGGAGTTTACATAATTGTTCTCATCCTTGGAGGCTGGCTGATGTGGTGGAGGATGTGCATGATATCTTGAGTCACTTGGGTGCTGTCTTTCATCATGTGTTGCGTGAGGCTAATGTATCGGCGGATAAGCTCGCTAAGGAAGGGGTGTTTCGTTCTTTTTTATCCTTTGATGTATAGTTTGTATTGAGGCTTTTCCTGTGTTTTATTGTATTGGGTTTTTCCCCTCTTGGTAATAAATTTTACTGTTTAAAAAAAAATGTTGATTGGAGTTTGTTCGAAACCTGAGTTAGGCCTGCCTTTGAGAAAGATAGTATTTGACTTCAACTTTCTATTGTGACCTTACAACCAAGACTCTTTAGACTCTTGCGTGCCTTGCCCATATGATCCTGCATTAAGCTAGAACAGGCCCTATGCCTGCTTGTCTAGCCCATTTGGGCTTGAGAAACACCCCAGTAGCTGTGCACAGAGTGTGCTCATGTGCAAATCTTGTACAATTTCTTTTTTAAAGAAGTATGGAAATGTTTCTGATGTATTTTGTTATTTCTTATATTATGTTAATGGTTAGATTGCCATTAGGCTTTTAAAGCTTGTGTATGAAATAAATAAAATCTTAAGACTGCCATCAGTCTCATTGCTATCTTGAAGGAAACATCCAGGAGCACTTGTGTAACCTTGAAGTTCTTTGGGTTTTGGTGGTATCCAACATTAGATCTTGAGGTTTGGGACAATTCTTGTGTGATTGCTTCTTCTTTTTGTCCTTTTCTTTGTTCTCTCTTTGCGATTCTAGCCACAACCTGGTACAGCAGTCCTTTCTTGTACCTGGGTACCGCTTCTGCCACCTACAAAACCTACTATCATCTGATACGACGTCTAAGGTCTTCTCTGTAGAGACACATAAAAGAAGGGGCCCACAGTTGATCAGGCCCATCAGGGCCATAAGAAAACTAAATCTTGCGGTTTCTTTCTCTCCTCCATATCTTTTCTCCACAGTCCATACGACCTCTTGTTAACCTCTTATCTCTTCGCTGTACATTGCTATTATTCCCATATTAAGGGCTGTAACTGCGAACATCAATGCATTTATAAAGACCCATCGATCACTCAATGAAATTAGTGCTTTTATCCTGAAATTACTTTCTCCTGTGCATGATACAAATGAAGCTCTGCTGCGATTTATTTTGATTCCATGTAGCTAATGCCTTCTCACCCATCAGAATGGCGAGATTGTCAGTCCCATTGGGATACCCAGAAAGGCCTTTTTTCTGTACAAAATGATAGACGTGAAGTGACCAATGTAAGTAATTCCTACCATTTAATTTACTTGAGATAAACTCATCTTTTCCTGCTGTCATTATGGCTCATAAGGCAGGGGAGAGAGAGAGGGAGGAACAAAAAATCTTGATAGGATGGAATTTCCCCAAAGCCTATAGGCAACTGACATTTGATGGAGTTTGTCAATGGATGGTGGGCCCCGGTTTCAATTGTCCTCTAGACAGGTTGAAGATGAAGGGCGTGGGTTTGCAGATTAGAGGGGATGGGTGGTGTCCTTGATGAGTCCCGCACCAACTGGGAAGGCACAGTGTGATTGAGTCTTGCTACTTGCATGACAAAGATGTATGGCTGAGATGGGAGCTTCCCCCTAAAACAGCCAAATCTAGAAGTTGCACAGAAACTGGTAGTCAAATTTTGTTCGTTTAGGCCGAATCAGTTGAAACTATTTGGTTTAGTTAGTGTACGAACTGAACAACCCCCACAAAATATCAGGTCCGATTGCTGGCTTGTTCAGTCAACATCTGTGTTTCAGTTTCGAATTTATTTATCCAAAAAAAACCAAAATTCTCAGTGACAAATTCAAGAGTTATTGTTCGTATCATTGGGATATAGTTTACTAGGGTGATGGCCTACTTTCTTCTTTAAATTTATGGTTAGTTTAACTTTTTACTATTTTGCAATTACATGTGTATTTTTCAAATTGTTAGTATTTTTACCAAACAGAACTCCGAAAATGCTAACCAGCTGAAATGTTTCAATCCATAGTCAAATTGAAATAATATCTGAAACAAAATTGACAACCATGGCAGAACCCCTCGAGAACAAGTTGAAAAAACTCTGGGAAAATTCGTAGGAGATCTTCAGGGATTGACCACCAAAAGTAATGAGAGACTTTGGGTAAATGTCATCAGGAGTGGGCTGACAGAATCTCACATGAACAAATTTTATAACTGTTCATTTCCTGCTATGGAAGTGATAAGGGACTGAAGTTTTTCCATAGAACTCGTGAGGAAGATTTGAAGCAGCAAGACTCATTTGAAATACTCCACAACAGGCCTTGATCGAATGTGCTTTGATACCATGTTAGAAAGAAAATCCAGTGAGATCACTAAAATTTTTTGTAGATGACATTATCATTCTGGGAGATGATCACCTTGGCATCAAATGAAGGATATGGGACCATTTACAAACTTCCTTGGCCTTGAGATTTTGAGATCCCCTATAGGAATCCATGTATATCAACAGAAATATGCGAAAGATTTACTTGAGCTTGCACGATTAATTGAGTCTCAAACATCTGATACTCTTTTAGAACTATATGTCAATTTTCAAAATGACAACGGTAGTTCCTTCAGGAATCCTACCTTTTTTAGGGTCTTTAGACATCTGGTGCATGCGCATACATTTAGCTGTGCATACATTTGTGCATGCGCAGATCTTGTACAACCTTTTAATGAAGTATGCCAATGGTTCCGATTTTTTTTTTTTTTAATGTTACTGTTATATTGACATTAGGGTTTTTAACCCTCGTGAAATAATAATATGTTGGTCCTGCTGGCAGTCTCATTACTAGCTGTCTTACTGTTATCATGAAGAAAACATCCAAGAGGACTTGCGTACTTTGATGATCCTAAGTTGAGTGGCCATTTTTTGCATTCTAAAGAGGATGAGCAGTTCATACCATGATTTAGGGGCCCACAGGAATAGAAAAATTGAAAAAACTGGATTAGGCCCAAGAGGTGTGAAAACCACTGCAGGTACATCGAATGGTTCTCGGCTTTTCGCGAATTTATTGAGATCCATGATGAATAAAGTTATAAAATTTGATGCCATAGCCTTTTTGCACCATCAAAGGAGGATGAACAGTTCGGATCGTTGAAATGGGACCCACAAAAGTCTAGAATGCCAGATTTTAGGGTCTGGACTTTTTCACAACTTTCCCAATATCCATGAAGAATTAAGCAGGTTTTTGATGAATAGTTCGGATTGTAAATTAGGGGCCCATGTGAATAAAAAATAAAGGTTTTTGATGGACCCCATGGGAGAAAAAAATCACTGTGAATTGTTGTGTACCAGCGCCTTTTGCATTTGGGGCTGTGAGATGGTTTTACATGTATGGGGCTGTGAAAATGAAGGTGTGAAAAGGCCTCATTTTCACACTTGATTTACTCATCACATGCGTAAATTGCTGCAAGCAAACGTGACACACGTGTAACCATCATGCATGTGAATTATTATATGTAAATGAGCGCAAACAAACGACTCTTTATGGTCTCTTTTCTCTTCTTCCTGAATTAGTGACACTTTCTTCTATTCAATTTGAGGATTTTTTTTTAATGGCCTTTGGGGTTTGAGTTTAAATCAAGTTTGGTATCAAAGCTTTTCATATTACATAAAACGTTGGAGACCTATATTGACAACAACTAGTCGGCAGTTGGGCCTAAAAAAAAAAGGACCCATGTACCCAACCGCACCCTAAAAATGCTCTCCAAGGCATCAAGGATAGGGTTCTTGAGTTGGGAGAGGACTACATTGCCAAAGGCCATAACATTGCACCTATACCTTTGTTTGTCCAAAATATGCACTTACTCATTGGCACTCTGAAGCACATGATTGTAGGAGACATTGGCCGAACTAGTTTCCTATCCTTGTGTTGACTTTATTATTCTTGCATTCAAAAAATAATTACTGTACTTGTTTAGTTAAAAGTTTTGGGTATTGCTATGTTTGTTTTGTGGCATTTAAATTGGAAATGTTATTGTTGCATTCATCAAATCTTATTTTATTACATCTTCTATAGTGAATGGTTTCTTGCATCTACTTAGCCATGTCACGTTTTGATTCTAATTTACGTGAATTCAAGTGCCAATGGTGGTTCTATGGTTCATGGAAATGAAATCTGACCTATAAGTGCAACTGTGAAGGAAGCAGCTACAGCGATGATAATTGTCCATCACCTCCAATTTGGTTTGGGGGATAAAGTCACTCTTGCAGCAGAGCCTTCAAGAAAAACTATCCCATTGGAGGAGGTAATATGTTGTTAATGCATTGTTTTGTATCCTCTTTTCCGTTTCTGTAAATTAGACATCTGGGATAGGTTTTCTATGTTGCATAGTGATAAAATCAACGTGCTAATACATTGGTTCGATTAGGGGAGGCTGATTGACTTGAAACTTACTTGTAACAAGCTTTGGATACTTAAAGAAGATGGGTCAATGTTGTATGACTTATATCATACTGATGTTAACATGTAAGTACAAATGTCTTCTACATTGCATGACTATCTGTCTTTTTTTTAATCTTCAAATCTAATGTATTTCTTATTCAATTTTGTTCTTGGTTTTTCTTCATTCAGTAAAGAATGTTGTAAACCTCCCCTTGAAAGCAACCATTCTTTGTATTTAGTTGAATTCTTATATTTCATGTATGTAACTAGTAAAAACTATCTGTTGATGCATTATATATACGCATTTGGTTTTCAGTATGTAAACTTGAAATGAAACCTGTCCTTCATTGAAGCATCTTCCTCATCACTACTGCTCTCCAGGCTCCTATAGCTGAACTGTTTCACTGGGCAGTATGGAGTCTTTGAGTATTGTTTATGGTTGGTTATCTGATAGTCCCTGGGGGCTTGCATTGGGAAGGACTGTCTCTCCTGTCCTTGGGTTGATGCACATTTTATTTCTTGTCTTCAGCTTTACATTGTGCTATGAGGTTTGTACCAAAGCATTTGATCCCATTGGTGGTATCTGGAGCCTGACATCCTTTCAATATTATAGTGAGTTGTTTTAATGACAGTTGAAGGTGCGGAGATTAGTAGTAAGTAGGATATGGGGAATTTGATGCTAAGATAACAATTTATTTTGTTACAAACGTCCTGAGTGGACGTTTCAACACGTTGTTTATCTCAAAAGCACTATGGTAAGGAATGGAGGTAAACATACTTATATCTAGGGGCAACAAAAATGGAAACTAGCAAAATATAGAAGGAGCCCAGAAGGCCATTGAGGCTCTTGATGGGGTAGTTTTAAAAGGTAGATGATAATAGTTGAATATAAGAAAGTTTCAAAAAGAGGACTTGAAAGTTTAGGGACCATTAGCCATCTTAAAACTCAATCTCGAAAGAAAAGGTGAGAGTGTGAATGGAAAGTCAACCCATGTTAGTCCTTGAATCTTTGGTTTTGGTCAATGTGTCCATACTCTGTAATGTCACAAGAAAATGCAATATTAAAATAAATAAGCTGTCATCTCCTAGGATTGCAGTAGGTAAGTGTAGGTATCCACCGGGCTGCTAGCTCTCAATTGGTAAGGGATGTCAAATTACTCGCTGTGTTGGTTTAGGAAGCTAGGTTTGAGCTGCAGTTGGAACGGGGAGGTAATGGCCAGCACCCTTAAGAAAAGTATGTTAGGATAAATTATGATTGCCAAAAAAAGCAATTTAAGTATAGGTTTGGTAGCCCTATGGTGATTCTTAAGTAAATGATAAAACCAAACAATCCAATGAAACTTTGTAGAGAAATTGGCTAGCTGATATGTTAAGATGGAACAAAGATGGATAGTACCATGGCGTAGATGTTGGTGGATGAAACGACAATCAATCTCTATGTGCTTTGTGCACTTGTGAAAGACCTCAGTGTGTGAATGGCACTCTTGTCACAATATAAACGGTTGAGAGTCACATATAAACCCTTATTGCTTAGTATCCAGTATCCACCAAGTCATATAATGATGAATGAGAAACGGCCTGATTGGTTCTTACTCCAGGAAAGAGAGGAGGAACCAAGAAAGATATGGAAACTGGCAGTGGAGATTCGGTTTGTAACATCACCAGCTCATTCTGTGTCTAAATAAAGCATGGGAGCAAGAGAGTGGCTGAGGAAAGGAAACCAGCCTGCCTTGTGAATATAGGAGAATGTGAAGAACAAGCAAATGTACAGAAGCTGAAGAGGCCACAAATGGGCTCAAAACAAGAAATGCAAATGTGATATTCAGGCAAGTGACCGTAAGATAGACACGGCTACATACTACTTGCCAATAACAAGTGGAATCAGATTGGGGAACTCCATCTAAAGGTGTTATCTTGGTATTCAATTCATCTGGAGCGGTGGCAATTTCATCGTGTGTAAGAACAGGGTGTTAGTGTCAGTAAGCCCTGAAGAATGTCTTAAGAGCATCAATACCGGAGCGATAACCTCTTGTCATGATCATTCATCCACATACAACAACAAAAAGGACCTTGGTTAGGAAAATCTTAAGGATCCCTCTAGGAGGAGCTGATTTACACTGTTAGGATAGGGAATAGGCTGGCAAATGTTCTACTAGTCCCTGTACAAGACCTTATGCAAATTGCCTACTGTTGTGGGTCTGGAACTTCCGTGGAAAGTAATTTGGAAACTCCATCTTCCATCGAAATTGAAATTCTTTACTTTGAAAATTGTTCATGAACAATTGTTTGTGAAGGATTATGTATCCAAAATTTTACCATAAGTGGAACCAACATGCAGCTTGTGCTGCTTCCAAGCTGTGAGACCATTGATTACCTTTTAGCCAATGCTCTTTTACAAAAAGTCTGGTAATGCTTCATTTTGTTAACCTACCTCTGATGCTTCCTTTTGAACTTGGTCAGTGCATCATGACATAATATGCGTCTGGGGTAACAGTTCTCTTGTTTCTATGGAAAATGAGAAATGCATACCTGTTCCAATTGCAACCCCTCTACCCAAAATTGATTAAGCAGAAGAAAATGCACTCTTTGTTTAAATGGAATGTAGCTAATTCTATTCCTCCAGTAGCTTCTTGTGCAGGTTTACAACCTACATGGTGGCTTCCGCCTCGTCAACGATTCTGCTAGCTTAATTTTGATTGATCAATTAACCTGCTCATGATAGCATCTGGTATTGGTGGTATTATACCTGATGCTGCTGGAGGTCTGGCAGCAGCCTATTCTGGCCTCATTTTAGCTAAACATCCATTGGATGCAGAATTGCAGTCTTTCTTCCTAGGAGTCGAGTTATGCCTCAATACGGGCATAACTAGGATAATTCTCATAGGAGATTGTCTTATTTTAATTGAATCCTTGGGAGAAGGCCAGGAATCTGTCCTTGGAATTCATTTTGAAATGGAAAAAGCCCATAGCCTTGTCTATTCAATGATATTCTCATTTACAACATATCAAGAAAGGAGCATCTTGATCACTTGAAGAGCATCTTTCAACTTCTTCGCCGGGAACGATTCTATGTTAATATGAAGAAGTGCACTTTTATGAGCAACTCTGTGGTTTTCCTCAGCTTTGTTGTATCTTTAAAGGGCATACAGATGGATCTATCCAAAGTTCAAGCTATTCTCGATTGGTCAATTTAGACTACTACCACTGAAGTTCGAAGTCTTCATTGACTTGCTACTTTCTATAAGAGGTTCATTCGAGATTTTAGTAGTATTATGGCTCCCATCACCGAATGTATGAAAATGGGAGAATTTAAGTGGGCAATTGCAGCAATTCGAGCCTTCAAACGAATTAAGCACAAGATGACTGAAGCCTTTGTACTGCGACTTCCAGATTTTGATAAAGTCTTTGAAGTTGCTTGTGATGCTTCCAATGTTGGCACTGGAGGAGTTCCTAGCCAAGAAGGTCACCAGGTTGCATTTTTCAATGAAAAACTCTCTGATGCTAAGCGTAAATATTCACCAAATGATTTGGAATTCCACGCCGTTGTGCAAGCATTGACATTGGCGACATTTTCTGGTTGGAAAAGACTTTGTCTTATATTCTGATGATGAGGCATTAAAACACCTTCAATCTCATCAGCACATTTGTGATTGTTGAGTTAAGTGGAGTGCCTATCTTCAGGAGTTCACTTTCAGTATCTGACCTAAGGCAAACAAAAATAATATGGTGGCTAATG
Organism: Cinnamomum chago; assembly: GCA_038049695.1. Lineage (NCBI taxonomy): Eukaryota > Viridiplantae > Streptophyta > Magnoliopsida > Laurales > Lauraceae > Cinnamomum > Cinnamomum chago. The sequence continues at coordinate 12,755,727 of CP142456.1, forward strand.
CATGAAGTTGTTAGAAACATCTCCTCACCACTATGACAGTCACTGTACTAGTTTTGAGCTAATCAAGCAGGAGTATGGAGATGACAGATTTTGGCATTATCTATTCAGATCTTCTTAATGATGACCAAGACAAGAACACAGATTACAGTATCCATGATGGTTTCTTATTCAAAGGTGCCAAACTTTGTCTACCTACCACTTCTATTCGAGAGCATGTTCAAGATTTACATTCAGGTGGTTGTAGTGGACCTAGTGGTCAGTTGGGACGTGACAAGGCCCTTGCTCTTGGGGATGGTTGTTAGTATTGGTCATGCATGAAGATTGATGCTATCAACATTTGTGAAAGATGTCACACTTGTCAATTGGCCAAAGGAAACAAAAAGAATACAGGGTTATATCCGTCATTGCCTATTCCTCATGCACCATGGGAAGATATTAGCATAGACTTTGTGTTAGGCCTGTTAAGTAGTTGTTTGTGCAGTTTCCTATCACCAATTGGTTTTTGGGATTATTGGCAGAGGGCATGTACTTCGAATCCGGGGTGGTGTCCCGCCCGAGGGGGGGTGTTAAGTAGTTGTTTGTGCAGTTTCTATCACCAATTGGTTTTGGGATTATTGGTTAGTAACTCTGTCAAGGCCTGCCAAAGTCAGCCAAGAAAAGTTGATTCAATCTTCGCTATGGTTGATCGTTTCTCCAAGATGGCTCATTTTATTCCATGTACCTCCTATATGATGGATGCCTTCAAACTAGCATAATTGTTCTTCAAGGTGGTTGTTTGTCTTCAAGGACTAACAAAGACAATTGTCTCAGATCGTTACACCAGGTTCCTGAGTTATTTTTGGAAGATTGTGGATGATAGCAAAGACAAAGCTCAGCTTTTCTACTGCTTAACACCCTCAAACCGATTTCCAAACAGAGGTAGTAAATTGAATCCTTGTACATTTATTACGGTGCCTTGTTCGTGGTCGTATGGAAACATGGGATCAAGTTTTACCCATGGCTGAATTTGCTTACAACAATTCAGTTAATCGCTCCACCGGCATCTCACCATTTGAAGCGATCACGATTGTTCGCCCTCGTTTGCGTATTGATCTCGTACCATTACCTCTTGAAGCGCGACCTAGTGCTGAAGCGGATAATTTCATCAAAACACATGCAACATGTACATGATGAAGTTTGATGCTATGTTGCTGCTAGCAATGATAGTTACAAGACTCATGCGGACAATCGTTGTCGTTTTCTGAAGGAAGATGGTTATGATCCGTATCCATCTGGACTGATTACCACCAATAGCTAATAAGAAATTACATCCACTTAATGTTGGTCCATTCAAAGTTTTGAAGAAGCTTAGCACCATTGCTTATACTCTCGATTTACCTTCAGATCTCGCCGTTAATCCAACCTTAAATGTTGCAGATTTCACACTCTACCGTGGGCATGACAATGCTGAAGAATCTGAAGAACAGAGCATTGCCTTACCAGCCGCTCATCCACCTGTGGATAAAATCATTTATGTTCTCGATGATCAGCTTGTTTCTACTTGACAAGGAGGATTCCAACAATTCCTAGTTCGATGGCAGAATCGTTCGATCTCCAATGTTACATGGATTATTGCTAGACTTCCAGCATCTCAATCTGAATATCTTGGAGTTATCAACCTATTAACTCGCTGGAGTCAAGTTTTTCTAAGTTGGAGAGAGTTGATGCAGTACAAACCATATGCCTAAGAAGTCATTTAGGCCACACCATTGACCCATAGGTCAATCTAGTCCATTGGATTCAATCCATAGGCCCCCAATTTGATTGAAAGCTATTGTGGCATTCGTTTTTTTTAATTTTTTTATCCTACTTCTATTTTCATTCCTCGTTTAATTGGGAAACTATTTCTAATTTTTATTCATTGTTTGATTGGGATTAGCTAGTTTCCTATTTTATTTAGAAAGTCCTGCTTGCTAAGGGATCAATCATTAGTGGCGCAGCATTAATCATTAGTGGCGCAGCATCTAGATCAATCTCCCGAAGGATTGATCGAATCCAAGGATGGATTCAGCAACTAGGGCAACCTCACAAGAAGAGAAAACACCATAAGAGATAAATCTCAAAGAAAACTTGTAATTGATTGAAAATAAGCATTTCCATTACAATGAGGCCCAGCATCCTCATACAGAGGAGTTGGTTTGATCCCTAAGAAACAATATTTTCTAATATCTGAATAAGCCTAAACAAAATAGGAAACTCACTGATATCAATCCTAATAAAATTAAACCACTAAATAATACCCCTAAATAAATGGATGTCCCGTTGGGCCTAAGGGCTGGGCCCAATGGGTTGTCTTGCATCAATTAGTGAGAGAAATACGAACTTTGAATAAACTATATTCACCCCAGAATTGGGTTGGAATCTTTTGATTTTGCCAGAAAGTTCTACAGTCTCAGCATACATTCCTTGCTTTAAATTTCACTTTTGCATTTTGTATATTTCTCTCTGAAACACGTAGATCTGACTGTTACTATTTAATTAAATCTAATTAGGAAAGAGACATGCACTTATGGATTGCAGGAAGTCTTTGTTGCTGACCAGCTATTTCAAGGCACTGAACATGTTTCAGATGATTTGATATGGTCTACATGTTCAATATTTCCATCATTGAAGGTATCTGAATTCTTGTGAATAATCATTTTGTAATGGGTATTAGTTTCTTTGTCTCCCTTTTATACCGTTTACTGTTGCCTATGGGCCTATTTTCTTATTTTCTTGGATGTTTTTTTTACAGGAATCATTACTCTTTTTTTTTCCCAGTTTGTATATTACTTTTCTTTTTGACTGGCATAATGTCAACCGCAATCGCATTTTATTTTTTATTTTCTTGTTGTTCCATTGCCTTCCATTGTTGTTTCTAGCATTTGCATTTTTATGCTTGGACATTTCTTTCAGAATCAATCATACAGCAAGTGCTGGATATCAAGATATTAAGAAAAAGAGGAAATATCTGCTCCTAATGCAAATTTGAATATTGTTAAATTTGTAGTAGCAGGCTGGCCAGCGCTGGTGACTCTACACCATGAAATGGCTATGCAAGAAGGAACATATGCTGAATATTATTTAAAGTGTGAGAAGCTAATAAGCATACAAGTATAGTCAAAGAAAGTGGACAGTTTGAAATGATAGAATAATATGGGAGGGTTAGTCCATTGGAGAAAGTTTGTAATTTGTATGCTTGGACTGCCTGTTATGATCCTCTAGTTATATGGTGTTGAGTTGATCATTTTCTTCTGCTTTAATCGCCGCTCTTAGTTAAGTACTTTTGGATAATTTAAGCAGTTGTTCATGGCTGATGTCTTCAGCATGTGTAGATGGATTATGTAACAACTATGAATGATTTTGCCAAGTGACCATGTTTTATATTTATTAATAGTGACTTATTGATATGGGATCCGCCTTTAACTTTTCTGCTTGTTAATCATTATGTAAAGGTGTATTTCTTGAAATATCATATTCATTTTGATATCTTTAATCATTATGTACTTCTCTTGCTTGTTTGTTCTGATGTGCAATGTTTAAAGCGCTTGAACTATTTTGCAGGATCAAGTTGTCCCATTTGTATCTTCTATTTTCTTTCGTAGGCTACTGCATCCTGGAGTTCGCCAAAATGCTGCTTTGCATGCAACCATTAAAAACCATGATAAACACTTGACCGAATCTGAGTTCCGATCTCTAACTATTGAGGGTTTGAAAAAGGAGTTTTTTTCAATTATGGAGAGTGAGGTAAAGATGTCCGCAACTTTTAAATGCCAATGTTAGTGTTACCTTCATCTATTTTCATTCCTCATTGATAATTGGTTACTGTAGATTTTAGATGTCTGGATTGTAATCTAACCTTTTAAGTGTTCTATTGTGACAGGGAGTTGCTGACAATCCAATTTCTGTTATTTATTATTGGAAGAAATTTTGCACTCAATATTTTCATAATTGGTGTCAGAATAGTGTTCCATATGGTTTGCTTCTCGACTCCTCTAAAGGAGCAATTGGTTTAATCCGGAGAAGCTCAGTTTCGTTATTCCGTTCTTTGGAAGACATTGAACTACTTATTTATGGTATGCACTTTGTCCACAGTCGTCACTGTACATTTATTATTTTAGATGTGGTTCCTCAGAAAATGGCAGCAAATGGGCTCATTGTTAGGGTTTAAATTTATTTATATATATTTGGTGTGGCCTGACTCTAGGTTTACCTGCCCCTTCTCAGGTTCTTTTGATGAATATGGTGATTTTCTAAGCTCAGAGCTGGTTCTGTCTGGCGATGATCTTGATTATGAAATTCTCTTTGAAGTGCTAAGATGCATTAGCAGTATCAGCCACCAATTGGGTAAAGCTGCTGCTGCTGTTTTCTACGAAACACTAGTCAGTCCACAAATCATTTCTTCAGAAGATGTAATCTCTCGCTTCATGAAGATTTTGGAAACTGGATATAGTTCATCGGTGACAACATCCAACAGAATGCAATTTGGAGTTGATCCTACTTGGGAGAAGGAACTTGCAGATCATAGGAACCAGAGGAAATTCTCTGTGGACATGTTGCTGTCCCTTTGTTCACTGTGCAAGAAAGCTACAAGCTGGAGTAGAGTTTTTGATGTTGTAGAGAAGTATCTGAAATATCTCGTTCCACATAAATGCATGCTGAGTTCAGATTCAAATGAACACTTCAGTATCGGCACACAGTTATTGGTTCAGGCTACTTCTCAAGTTGCGAGAGTAAAGGTCGAGTCTGCCTTTGATATACTTATGCTACTAGGTTACCTTGTCAACATTAGTGGGCAGGTATGTTTATCTGATATAGGAAATATATCTTGTGCCTGCCTTGATATACATTTGCTACCAAGCTAACTGGCTAACGTTAGTGGAAAGGTATAGTTTTAACTTTTGTGTCCACCCTTAGTTACTGACTAAAAAAAAAAAAAAAACTTGTGTCTACCCCTGGTTGCTATGTGCGGTGTACCTCATCCATGGTGGAGCACTTGATCCGTAATCTGGATCACTGAATTCTCAACCCCATATTAAGAATTTGGCTTCTGTGGCTTATATAAGTAAAAAATAAAGCAAGAAACCAGTATCATTGAGTCATACACTCATGTTACTTTCGAAACAAATGAGATGCACAATCATTCTGATAAAGCTTCCTAGAATGATTAAATGTCTTTGGTATTATATTCTGGTGTTATTTTTCTAAACAAGTGAGATGCATCATGCATGCCATCGCAACGAAAGCTTCCTACTCTAGTGAGAATCTGATGCAATCTATTTCTAGAAAATGGCAATTGATAATAAAAGTAGTAGTATATAATAGCCGAACCCACAAACTACCTAAAAAGAGAAATATCAGACCGCTCTTTCCAATGTCTATAAATCAGAGGAAGTCATGCTGTGAAACTGTTTCATAGTAAGATCCCACAAGATAACCTTGAGCCTTCATTCCCACCTTCACAGATGAGTCAGACATGTGAAAGGTATGAGCACTGCACTCAGTCTGCAGAGATTATAAACCTTGACCTCATAAAGACTGAAAACAGAGGCTCGCAGATGCAAAAGACCAACACTCCACGACTTCAGAAGAGAGCAAACCGTTGTAGGCATGACCCTCTAGATTCCAATTTAAATAAAAAAGTAATCACAAATTGCTGATGCTAGTGAGCAATGAAGAAGAAGATGATGAACATCTTCTACAATCCACATGCACATAATCCAAATCAAAGCAATTCTTATGACGTCAATGTGAATTATACAATGTCAAAAATTGTGTCTAAACTCTAAAGCTACTGTTCATGAAAATGCCATAACCTTCAAGTAGGAATTCTCCACAAATAAAGAAAGCCCGCTGGTGAAGGTGCACTTTTTAACAACTGATTGGTGGATCAAGGCTAGCTACCTTAGAGTATGTTGTTCGCAAATGATATAGTGTTGGTGGGTAAATCGGGAGATGGCATGATTGCGAAACTTGAGAGATGAAAGGACTCTTTAGAATCCAAGGGCTTTAAAATAAATTGTACAAATACAAAAATATATAAATTGGATCTTCAGTGTGGATGTTGAAAATGATGTAACTCCTGTGAGAATTGAAGCTCAAGAGATACCACAGAGATTCTTTCCGTGGCTCCATAATTAGTATGGATTGAGAAATTAGGGAGGATGTCAAACATAGGATAAGAGTTGGATGGTTAAATTGGAGACTTGCTTTTATAGTGCTTAATGATCAGCGCATGCCAACAAGATTGAAGGGAAAATTTTATGAGTGAGTGATTAGACCAGTTATGACCTATGAAGCAAAATGTTATTTAATTAGGAAACAACGCATGCAAAAAATGAGTATAACAAAGATGAGAATGTTGAGATGGATGTGTGGTAGAACTAGGAAAGATAGCATTAGAAATGAGCATTTTGGGAGCATTTATGGGTAGCACCAATAGGTGATAAATTAAGAGAGACTGATTTGAGATTCTATGAACATGTCCTAGCAAGTCAGCAATGGCGCCAGTAGGGAGAAGTTTTCATTGATGGCCCCTTGAGAAAAAGAGGTAGGCTGAGCAAGATATGGGTGGAACTATGGAACTAGTAAGGAATGGATTTAACATAGTTGGGACAAGGTTTTGATTATGATGGAATAGATTGAAGCTGGAAGCCTTTAATAATTTATTTTCTTGATTAAAAGTTTCATCATCCCCACACAATAACCCCACAAGCACAATCCAAATAACAGAAAACCTGAGTGACTTTGTTGAGAGGCAAATGATACAAGCGGCACTCCTTAGCGGACACTCGAGCACCTCATCAGAAACCCTCCCAAAACCAAAGTGGCAGCCTTCTCTGGTACCATTGTGAATATTTGGATGATAATCGCTCCATATTGAATTGCAGAATCCATATATTGGACATTTTTGAAGACTTCTTATTCACCAACCGACCATCATTAAGACCATTATACTTCCATAGATGAACAGAGCTCCATGGCCCCCCCCCCTTCTCATCTTTAGCCGCAAAAGACACGTGCCCAATGTACAATTAACCACTTGGATAGATAGAATACCAAAACCACCTTCCTTTATAGAGCAACAAACTTTTCCCCACCCAACTAGAGGATACTTCTAATGATATTCTTTGTCATTCCAGAAAAAAAAAAAAAGACTCTGATTCTTCTCAGTTTGACTTGTCACTGTAAGATTCTGAACTTTGAGATGAAGAGAAGAAGCTTTGGAATATTGGATGATCTGGTTGATCAGTCCTCTCTTTACTTATAATGATTTCTAGCCTTAATCAAGGCAATTACAATATATGTATGAGGAAAGAATATAAAGAATATAAATTACAATCTTCTATACATGGAATGAGAATATAAACAGATTGGTGATGAGTCAACTAATCCCACGTGATATATGAGTATGGGCCTATTGTATATGGGCCTTGGTTCAGATGGTGCTAACAGTTTTACAGGGCCCATTATCTTCTACACTCCCCTTCAAATTGATGTGGTAAGGCAGAAAACATTAATTTGCTAATAAGATCACGATGGCGCATTTTGGGAAGAGCTTTTGTGAAGACATCCGCCAACTGGTTAAGAGTAGAGACATGAGGCAGAGTTTTCTTTTCAGTAACAACATGCTGACGGATGAAGTGGCAATCAATCTCAATATGCTTCGTTCTTTCATGAAAGACCGGATTGTTTGCAATTCGGGTAGCTACCAACAGTGACACCGAATTCACAGAGAAGACGGCGTAGCCAGATGATTTCAGCACTCGCGGATGACATGGCCCGATATTCTGCCTCAGCAGAAGATTTCGAAACGGTGGTTTGCTTCTTGCACTTCCATGAAATCAGTGAGTCCCCAAGAAACATACATCAGCCAGTGGTAGATCGCCGAGAATCGGGGCAACCAGCCCAGTCAGCATCCGCATAAGCGGATAAGTGCAGGGAAGCGCCCGAAGGGTAGAAGAGACCATGATTAAGGGTGCCTTTGACATAGCGAAGTATGCGCAAGGCAGCAGCAAGGTGAGGTTTGTGAGGATTGCTCACAAACTGGCTAGCCGTATGAACGACATGAGAGATATCCGACTGAGTCATAGTTAAGTAGAGCAAACTACCAACTATCCGCCGAAAAACAGAGGGATCATCCAGGGGAAGGCCATCATCCGCACTGATTTTGCTGTTTAACTCCATAGGTGTATCACAAGTGTGAGCATCATCAAGTCTTGCCGAAGTGATCAAATCTGTAGCATATTTCCGCTGATGAACCCGAATGCCAGATTTGCTACGCAAGAATTCCAGCTCCAGAAAGTAGGTGAGAGGTCCAAGATCCTTCATTTTGAAGTGTCGAGTGAGATGATGTTTGAGATCCGTAACGCTAGCACTATCATTGCCACTGATAATCATATCATCAACATAGACTAAAAGGAACGTGTAGCCCTTCGTTATCCATCGAAGAAACAGTGAGCTATCCGAATGACTCTGACGAAATCCAGCTTGAAGAATTGCAGTTCGGAATTTATCAAACCACGCTCTGGGAGCTTGCTTAAGTCCATACAAAGAGTTCTGCAACTTACAAACATGCTGAGGAGGACATGCATATCCTGGAGGAGGCTTTAAGTAAACAGTCTCTTGCAACTCGCCATGAAGAAATGCATTTTTGACATCCATTTGCCACAGAGGCCAGTTACGGGCTGCAGCGACACAGAGGAGAGTACGAACGGTGGTCATTTTAGCCACTGGTGCAAATGTCTCCTCATAGTCGATTCCATACTCCTGTTTATGACCCTGCGCAACCAATCGAGCTTTGTAGCGATTAAGACTCCCATCGGAGTGAACTTTGATGGAGTAGATTCATTTACTGCCAATAACAGAGGCGCCTTCAGGAGCCGGTACCAAGTCCCATGTATGATTAGCTTCGAGAGCTTGCAATTCCTCATTCATAGCATCTTGCCAGTAAGCAATCTTCGAGGCCTGTGAATATGAGGTGGGTATAGGAGTACTATCTAAGGATGAAAAGAGAGCAGGAAAGCCATAGCGGTTAGGGGCAATGAAAAGACGATTAGATCGTCGCAGAGAGATGAGATTATCAGAAGAAGCATGGTTACCTGTAGGAGCAGTAGGCGGCACTGGGAGATGATCAGGAGAGGGAGGCACCACAGGAGGAACCTTGTTACGCCGGACATAGACCTTGAGAGCAGGTGATGGCGTAGCAGACTCCGGGAATTGTGGCAAATAGGACACAACAATGGGATGATGATCTAAACGTAATGAAAAGAAAGGAATATGTTCCAGGAAGATCACATTACGAGAGATTCGCATGCGTTTTTCAAACCGATCATAACACTAGAACCCTTTGTGTTCAGAACTATAGCCAAGAAAGATGCATTTGGCAGCCTGTGGGGATAGCTTAGTGCGTTCAGTCGGTGGAAGATGAACAAAACACAAGCAACCAAACACACGTAAGTGAGAGTATGAAAGTGGATGTTCAAAGAGAACTCCATAAGGAGTAGTTTTGCCTAGAACAACACTAGGAAGACGATTAATCAGATATACCGCAGTCTGTGCAGCATCACACCAAAATTCTGGAGGAACTAAGGATGCAAGTAAAAGGGTGCGAATAGTTTCAAGAATATATCTGTTCTTTCTTTCCATAATTCCATTCTGCTGAGGAGTGTGCGGACAAGATTTTTGATGAAAAATTCCTTTATCAGAAAGGAAAGCAGAGAATTCATGAGAGAAGTATTCTCCGCCAGAATCGGATCAAAGGATCTTGATATCTTTCTTAAATTGAGTGTGTACCATGTTATAGAATCTTTGAAAAATAGAAAACACTTTAGATTTTGAATGCATGAAATAAATCCAAGTATAACGGGAATGATCATCAATAAATGTCACATAGTACTTGAATCCTGCCCTACTTAAGGTAGGAGCAATGCCCTAAACATCAGTGTGAATGATATCAAATGATTCTAATGAACGAGAGTTATGAACAGAAAATGGCAAAATATGATTCTTACTTAAACAACAAGTTTCACATTTTGATTGAGATAAAGAAATCATTTTATTATCAATTGAAGAGTCCAAACAACCAAGTTTAAACAAAGAAATTAAATTGGCATTGTTCACATGACCAAGACGTTTATGGCAAACCGTCCATAAGTTTTTGAAATTATTAGAAGAAGAAGCAAAGAAGGAATGATGTCCAATGTCCAGCAAAAACAGGCGCCCATGTTTACTCCCCGTCGCGATCACCTTCCCAGTTTGTCGCCCCTGTATGACACAACCAGAAGAAGAAAAGTGAACAAGATAGCCCTCATCAATAAGTTGTCCTACAGAAAGTAGATTGGCCGATAATTTTGGAACAAAGTAGACATTGGAAAGGGTGATGGACTGGCCAGTGACACTAGATAAACTAATGGTACCAACTCCAGAAATGAGTAGTTGATCACCATTAGCAGTAGTAATTTTTTCTTTTCCAAGATAAGGGTGGGAATCTGTAAAGCTATGTTCTACAGATGTCATATGATTTGAGGCTCCTGATTCTAAAAACCAGGTGGAAGAGGTGATAGAAGAAGAAAGAGATGCAGAAGAATGAAAGGCAGGAGATGCTATATGAGAATGAGGTTGATACCGACCACCAGAGAAGCCCATAGCCGCATATGCAGAAGTGACTGTGCTCTAGATCAGCTCTTGAATCTGAGCAGGAGTCATTGATATAGCTCCGGAGGAAGTGCTACCTGTATCTGATAAGGGCGCTTGAGCTTGAAAAGTGGATGGAACATTCTGTCTTGGCATATGGGAGGGAGGCTTCTTATGCTGTGTCTCATTCCGTGGCTGCAGGCTTCGACTGTCATCAATCACATGACCGGTCCGTTTGCAATATCTACAAACCAATTTCTTGCGACAATTTTTGGCAATATGTCCGAAGCCTTTGCATTCATAACATTGAGTCTGCTTTGGAGTTGCCAGAAGAGCCAAGTCAGCAGGAAGAGGCGCAAGGAAGGCTTTGGGTGCTTCAGGTGCTTCCAGAATAGTGCGCTGTGAAGTGAGATGAAGTTCTTCGTGAAGGACTTCTTGGAGGCAAGTATCAAGATTAGCAGTATTCTCCCTATTCATAAGTGCAGACCGAACAGATTCAAATTCAGGTCTGAGATTCATAAGAAACTGGCTGATATGAGTTTCTTCTTGTAACTGGAGAGCCTCAGATAGAAATCCAGAAGAGACCGTTTGGATCAGCATGGAATCCCTTTCAGTCCACAAGGTGAGGAAACCATTAAAGTATTCCTGCACAGTTTTATCACCTTGACTGTATCTGGCAATTTCACTATCCAGATGAAATTTCCGGGCTTTATTTGTTTGATGGTAAACTTTCTTCAGATGAGCCCACATATCGGCTGCTGTGGTGTAGGCTTGAAGGGCCATGGCAAGAGAGGGATCAATAGAGTAAGGAACCAAGTGATGACTTTCGCATTTTCTTTGGACCAGGTGGCTAGGCCTTTTGAGTCGGAAGTACTTGTAATCTGAGGTTTGGTTATCGATCCATCAAGATAACCAAAAAGACCTTGTCCTTCAACAAAGTTCCTCAAGTGGAAGGACTAGGACATAATTCTGCCCGTTTGGATGACGTCGTACTTGTCCATTTGCAAGAATGTAGTAGATAAGAGACAACAAAGCAAAACAGCAGAAAGAGGAAGAGAGCACCACCCAAACCAACCAAAAAGGTGTTCTGATTTGCTATAAAAGGCTAATGCAGTAGAATTTATACTACCAGAGCAGTAACCAGCACTGAACAGTATTTAATCAGTCATAAGCAGCATCAACAACATACAACAGCAATAGTAGAAGAGATCAGAGAAGTAGCAAGAGGCTTCCAAGCAGAAACAAAACACACAGTGCAAAAATTGCACTAAAACAGCCCAGACGAACTGAAAAAATGAGGTGGGATCCTTGCGTGGGGCCCACAGAGGGATCTGATTGGTGATCAGATCAATAGCTAGAGACCATTATCTAATTTCCTTTCCAGCAGTTCAAGTTTCATCCAGATCCGATTAGAATTAAGAATGTTGTGCGGCTGTGATGAAAACTATTTAAGGAAAGTGAATAATCACAAGATGGATCAAATCGCCTACCTCTGATCTCTGAAAAATGCTGAAAAAATCTCCAAAATACCAAGGAGAGATGGACGACCAATGCTGGAAGGAAACTTGTGGATTTTGAGATGATCACAGGTGGGCCACAATGATCGAAGTGAGGAAACAGTAGGTTATCACCTACGTTTTTCCTTCCAGACAACACAGATCCTTGATTTGAGTTGCTCTGACGATGTAGATGAGATCTCCAAAGTATTATGGCTCTGATACCATGTAAGATTCTGAACTTTGAGATGAAGAGAAGAAGCTTTGGAATATTGGATGATCTAGTTGATCAGTCCTCTCTTTACTTATAATGATTTCTAGCCTTAATCAAGGCAATTACAATCTATGTATGAGGAAAGAATATAAAGAATATAAATTACAATCTTCTATACATGGAATGAGAATATAAACAGATTGGTGATGAGTCAACTAATCCCACGTGATATATGAGTATGGGCCTATTGTATATGGGCCTTGGGTCAGATGGTGCTAACAGTTTTACAGGGCCCATTATCTTCTACAGTCACCCCTAATGGAATGCAAAATAAAGATAAGAAATATATGGGCAAGCGAGCTAGTGCTGATTTCCAATTGAGAAATACCAGCTTTTCCAGGAAGATAATTTACTTTCAAACTGTTCATCTGCTTGATCTCACCGTTCTGTACAGGGCTCTCACATATTCAATGGCATACCTAGTAACCAAAGTAGATTGAAGGCAACCTGGTTGATACCTAAACCTGTTAGCAAGAGAATCAACCTGACCTTTAATAGCCTAATTACAGATGATTGACGGCCAAATTTCTCAATAAATATGAGTTTTCTCAAAGCTCAAGTTTATTGACAAGGAGAGAAAATATGTTGAATATGGATGGGAAGTCCAGCTTCTATTGTTGCCTTCTTTTTTTGATCGGAGTGTCTATTATTGCTTCTGTTTGTTCTCCAACATAATTGAAGCTCTATTACACATCAAAACCATTGAATAAATGTCTAGATGTTTGAACCTTGACCATATAAACACAAGCAAATGTAAATTGTCTAAAATATGCCTAATCTATAGTGATATTTTAAAGGAAAATAAGACCAAAACCAAAAAGGCTTCTCAACGGGTAGCAAGCAGCTAGTTTATCGCAACTCGCAAGTGATGTTTCTAGCATGGGATGTGCATGCATGTACGGCCATGGCAATAATGCCATCGCACATCAACACTATTTTTGGGACCTATGCATGGATGGACCATAAGGATCTAAAGTATGAACCAAGTGGGTTTCCTATCTAGCCCCAACTCTCACTTCTTGGTTTTCTTGGATCTATCCTGCTGGTTCAATTAGTGTTCACCTATCTGAACAACATGGTTAAATTGGTTGTCATCATTCTCCCTTTTTCGGGAACCCCCTTGGTTAGAAGTCTTCTCCGATGGATCAAATCAAAGTTAATTCCAATGGCTGCTTGCCTGGGATTCCAGGCTTGGTTGAGTGAGTTACATTATGAGGAGTGGCGAAGGGGAGGCCCTTAGGGCCTGTTTGTTTAGCACAAGTAGTAGTAAAAGGTGGAGTAAAAACAGGCATCTGATGTGTTTTATTTTTATTTTTATTTTTACATGTTTGGATAAAAAAGTGGGGTGGAGAAGTAAACTTATGATGTGACATCACTGACCTTTTACTCCTCCACATGGCTCTTTTATTCCCCACAGAAAGGTGTGTACTTACGACAAAAAATGCTTTTTATCTACACTCCCTCTTCCACATATACCGTACCTCAAACTATCCAAACAAGGATTTTAACTCACCTTTACATTTTACTTTACTATACCTTACGTTTTCTTTACTATACCTTACGTTTTCTTTTTCCATGATTTGACATCCATCTCCCCTTTAGTCCACACATGTAGACAAACTGACCCTTAGGGCTCAGTGGGCTTGAATTGGTTTGCAGCCTTAAACAAGTAGTCATTCATCCTTCTAGTATGTCTTTAAGGAATATAACTGTGTGGGACCTTTTTGCTTAGGAGGGTGTCTTACGTGTCTCCTTTGCTCCTTGTAATTTAATCAGCGGCCTTTTTGCTGTATTTTTTCCTCAGCCAATTTCAATTAATTGTCTTTTCCAATAAAGACATGTTACTTTTTCATGTTTACCATTAACCTAGAACTGCGTTCATTTTGCATTTTTTGATAAGCCAGCTGCATACAGTTTGTTGTTCTTTCACTTTTTGAAAGCAGTTTTATTTATTACATCTTTATTCTGTTGTTTTGTTGGTAATACACATTGAACCCACAACCTCAAGCCTCAAGGTTGCAATAGTGAGCACCTTCCAATAGTTTTATTACATCTTTTATTCTTCAAAAATATAATTTACATTATACCTCTGTTTAAGAACATTATAACCTCGGCTTGTTAACTTTCTATTTATTTGAAGGTCCATATGGTTCATGAAGATATCTCCCGAGTACAACTTCAGCTGATTCCAATGGTTCAGGAATTACTTATGCAGTGGCTTATTGTCCATTTGATGGGAACAACACCTTCAGAGTCATTACTTTTGGAGGATTTCAGCTCTCGGCTTTCATCATTACATATTGGTAATTCCATGTTATCTTTCGTCATTGTATTATGCATATGAAACTATACATATTCACTGGTCTAGCACTGCTGGCAGTGTTTACATAAAGATAAAATTATCGTTAATTTTTATGATACTAGAGCAAAAAAGATGATGAAAAGTAGAGGGAGGAGTTTCATATTAATATTTTGTTCTTATTAATATTTTTTATGCGTACATATTGGCATTAAGGCACTGGTGGAGCTCTCAAATAAAGAGTTTGATCCCCAATGTTCCTTTTAAAATTGATAAATTAGTTTAAAACACCATAGAACAATGAAAGCAAAGCAACTTGATGCAGTGTGCTTAGCCTTTTGTTCAATTCTCTTTAGATTTGTTCGACTTAATACTCTTGGATGCTTGAAAGAAGCTCTCTTGATGCTAAGGTTGCTCTACATAGGTGTAGATTCCCCTTAAGACTTGCTCTAGCCTCCCTATTTTATGGGGATATTGGGTGAGAATTGGGTATAGAAACCATTTAGGAAAGCTCCACCTAAATCTTGGATGGAACAGGCTGTTGCCCATTTCTGTGCCCAGCAAAGGATGTCAATCCTTTGGACACTGGCCCAAGCTACATTGTCCCGTGGGATGTTTGCATCGGTACTAACATTCCAAAAGCTGCTACACCCTAAATGCATTTGACCCCCAATTTTAGTAGTTTGGGTTTTCTTTGATGGCCTACTCATTTTTTGGGTTCAAATTCTCGGGGCGTGACATTTTAATATTTTATGTTGGGTTTCTTTAATGGCCTCCTTTGTCATCCGGCTATGAAAGAGTCCTCCACAATATTTCTACAAAGCTAAATAGGTGGAGGCCAGTGAAGTTATGGTTAGTTGGTCCTTCTTTTCTGGATTTTTAATTCCCAAAGTTGCGTATTCTTTCCTTTTTCTTCCTTTCTTCTTTTATTCTTTGAAGTTTTGTGCAGGTTTAACTACCCCCAAAAAAATTGTGCAATTTTAAATTTTTTATTATGTGTTGATATATTTAAATCAAGGTCACTTCAGTGCTTATTTTGTTTCTTTCATCATACATCAACCAGTAAAACTAAATATCAAGTGTTTTACTTCATATATCAACAAGTAAACTAGCAGGAATCCATTGGTAGCTCAATGGTGAGGCATCTCCCTTCCATAGAAACAACTAGGTATCAATTGCATGCGTGTGTGCGTGCGCTAGACCAAAAAAAAAGTATTATTAAAATTTAAAAAGAAGTAATACCTCCTATTGCCAAAGTAGCTTCCAGCCATCAACATGAAAGAAAATGAAATAAAAGAGGGGAAAAAAAGAGAAGTAAATATGCGTACCTTTAAGGGCTTTTTTGTCTACATGTTTGGAGTAGTCAAATCATGAATAAAGTAAAAATAAAGGTGTTAAAGTAAATAGCACTTTTTCACATCGGGTCAAATGAAGTGTGGGTCAAATCATAAATTAAGTAAAACTAAAGGTGTTAAAGTAAAAAGCACTTTTTCACATCGGGTCAAATCATGAATAAAGTTAAAATAAAGGGGGTTCAAGTAAAGCTCTTTTTCAAAAAGTTTACCTCTATGCGTAAAAAAAGTGGCCAAAGGAGGAGTAAAAGGGTGGTTTCACATCCTAACTTTACTTCCCTCCACTATTTCCATCCAAACAACAATAAAGTAAAAATGTCACATCACCATTTTACTTCTTCCCTTTACTATTTTCATCCAAACAACAATGAAGTAGGAATGTCACATCACATATTTACTTTTCACTTCATTCTTCTATCTAAACAGCAATGAAGTATAATATTGTCACATCATGGCCTAAACAGGCACTAATAGGCAATAGGAAGATAAATAAAACATTTATACCATCAGGAAAAAGAAAACACATATATGGACCTGCAGAAACTAGACTTTGTTTGATCTGGTATTCCCTCAAAGTTCCATGATAATGGCGATCTTTGAAAACCACTATTAGTGTTAGAAGCTGCGAGATGATAGTCAAAACTACTGTCTTTTACTGCGCACTTAAATTCAATGTTTGGAAATTTGAAACAATAGAAAATAAAAAATGCAGAAATTTTGATGCGGCTTTTTTTTATTCATAACTTCTGCATGCAATGCAACTTTCTGTCTTATTCATTGTAAGCTGGAAGTGCAATTCAGGGGTGAGTGCTTTACCCAAGCCAAGAATTCATAGAACCAAATGGATATTGAATATCAAACCTTTCATGCAATGATTTGATCATGTTCAGTGACTAAACCATTTTTTTTTTCCTTCCGTGCACTCTACCCTGTACTTTATAATTATCAATAATTTAGTTAGTTAGATTTCCCATTAAAAAAAGGGTTTCATTACATCATTTGGTCACCAACTTTGGTTGGATAAGTATAGTTCCAGCCAGTATGTTATACAATTACAACTGTACTAATATACTAAAAATGTTAAGATAATTCTATTGTAACTGTGCATTGCAATATCTACTTGTAAAATATGTAAAATAAAAGAAAGTATTTTAAAGCTAGCTAAATATATATAATGCTACCGAGCTCATGATCATCATTATCATCATCAGCAAAGCTCTATCCATCCATCTGGGGTTGGCTTTGTGAGTTCTTTTCCACTCAATCCTTCTTAGGGCTTAGTTCTTTGTCAACTTCATAGCCTATATATTAAATTTTTGAGAGTCATGGTCTGTCAAGGGATGTAAATGACAGAGAGAGAGAGACTTGCATGACAGAGAGAGAGACTTCTGTGAAAATGCTTTCGAATCGATCCCTGTTTCTTGGATTGCTCTTCTTTATATAGACTTTACATTGCCTAAGTTTAGGCTACAAATCATCAAATCAGAACCTAATTAAATCTCTAAATATGGTAAAACATCCTAGCATACGATTTAGTCTTGCTGTACAAGTTATGACTAGATCTCATATGTACAAGTGGGCCGGGCCTATTATCATACAAGTGAGCTGGGCCTATTTAACATAAAAGTTTACACTTTAACAACCCCCCTCAAATTGATGCAGTGAATCAACCAGCAACAATTTGCGAACCAAGAATTCATGCCGCGGCTGTGGAAGGCCCTTGGTGAAGATATAAGCAAGCTAGAACTCAGTGGAAATATGGGGAAGAGTAATGACTTTGCGATCATACTCGTCCCGAATGAAGTGACAGTCCACCTCTATATGCTTGGTCCGTTCATGAAACACAGGATTTTCAGTGATTCGAATGGCACTTGTGTTATCAGCATGAAGAGGAGTTGATTGAGTTTGTGAGAATCCAAGCTCTGAGAGCAACCCACGTAGCCATAGGATCTTAGAACAAGTGGAAGACATGGAACGGTATTATGATTCCGTGGAAGATTTTGAAGCTTTATCTTGTTTTTTACATTTCCAGGATATCAAGGCGTCTCCCAAGTAAACGCACCATCCTGTGGTAGAGCGGCGTGTGTCCGGACAGCCAGCCCAATCCGCGTCAGAATAAGCAGTGAGTGTAAGCGGTGTGCCAATTGGAAAAAATAAGCCACGGGTAGAGGTACCAAGGATATATCGAATAATCCGTTTAACTGCCGCCAAATGATGGTGCCGTGGGACTGTCATAAATTGACTGACCAGATTAACAGCATAAGAGATATCTGGTCGGGTGATGGTGAGGTAGACAAGGCTACCAACTAACCGACGATAAAATGTAGGATCAGGAAGGAGCTCTCCATCTTGTTGACGAAGCTTGACATTCACTTCCAAAGGGGTGTCAACTGGGCTAGAATCACCTAGATCGGCGAGAGCCACAAGGTCAGTAGCATATTTGTGTTGATGCAGAAACAAACCTTTCTTTGATTGATGAACTTCTAAACCCAAGAAATAATTTAAAGGTCCCAAATCCTTCATATGAAATGTATCTTGCAGAGCGGCCTGTATCTGTCGAATCATATCACTGTGTGGGTTGTGTATCTGGAGATTGACATAAAAAGAATCATATATCATCGACATACACAACATACACATCCACAATTCATCCAGAGGTATTGCATCTGAAAAGGGTGGTAAAAAAGATAAAGGGACAGAGTCATTCGAATCACCATGCCTTGGAAAGAAATACTGATTTTCAAAAAACACGACATTGGGAGACACCCGAATTCTTTTGGCTGTAGGATCATAACATAGATAGCCTTTTTGATTAAGAGCGTACCCCAGAAAGGCACATATGGAGGACTGTGCTGTTAACTTAGTGCGCTCAGTGGGAGGGAGAAGGACAAAACACACACACCCAAAGGGACGAAGATGATCATAAAGAGGATGTTTTTGAAAAAGTCTAAAAAAAGGTGTCTGGTCGTCTAATCTAGAGGAAGGTAAACGATTTATTACATGCACAGCGGTTGAGAGGGCTTCGGGCCAAAACCGAGTGGGGACAGAAGAAGCTAACAAGAGGGAACGAGCAGTATCTAAAAGATGTCGGTTTTTTCGTTCAGACACACCATTTTGTTGGGGGGTGTAGGGACAAGATCGTTGGGAGATAATTCCTTTGGATTGCAAAAATAGTTGAAAGTCCTTAGAAACATACTCCCCCCCTGAATCAGATCTAAGAATTTTAATGGTAGTTGAAAATTGATTTTCAACATAAGACAAGAAAACCTTAAAAACCGAGAAAACATCAGACTTAGAATGCAAAAAATAAATCCAAGTAAAACGACTATAATCATCAATGAATGTAACAAAGTATTTATAATGAGAATGAGAGATAACATGTGCAATACCCCAGACATCACTATGAACATTATCAAAACATTTCAGAGCCAAAGAATCATGAAGAGGAAACGGAAGGGTTTTCCCTTTCCCCATCTTGCAGCTATCACAATTAGAAGAAACATCCTTAAAAGAAACTTTATTATCATTAATTAAACCAGAATTCAATAAAAACATCAAAGTTTTGGAATTAGGATGTCCTAAACGATTATGCCACAACTGGCATTTATTATGACTAGAATGAGAAAGCAAAGCAGACTTTGAAGGGGGCCTGGCCTTTCTTGTGACGAAATCTGGAGAGGAAACAGTCGTCTCTGCTTAGGGCCCTTCGCCAGCACCTTCCCCGATACTTGATCCTGCACAACACAACCAGAGTGAGAAAAAAGGATGGAGCAATTATTATCAACAAGTTGACCAACTGATAACAAATTTGTGGTTAAGCGAGGAGAAAGAAAAACATTATGCAAGGGTAAGGAGTGAAGAACATGGCCAACAGAGGTAATGGGAACACTGCCACCGTCAGCAGTATTGATTCAAAGGTCTCCATCATACGTCCTAGTATGAGTCATATTGGCAGGAGAGTGTCATATGATTGGAGGCCCCTGAATCAATATACCAGGTGGATTCTGAAGATTTTGGTTTACCTGACAGGCCAAGTGCAGAGAAAGCATTTATAATCATTTGTTGGACCATTTCAGGAGTAAGGGTAGAAGAAGAAGTGGCAGCAGGTGGTGCAGGCATGACTGGTGAAGAAGCTTCAGGAAGATGTGCAGAATAAGCTCTTTGTTGCTGTGGCCTATTCTGAGGTCGTGTCCGGCATTCCGGAAGAACATGACCTTTGGTTTTGCAGTAGGAACAAAACTTCTGGTTGCACTGAGTGGAACCATGTCCGAGTTTTTGACAGCAAAAACATTTGACCTTGCTCATGTCCCGGGCTTGGGGCTTACCCCGGGCTATATAAGCAACATCGATAGGAGCCGCCTGAGGAGCAGTCTGTGTAAGTGTTGTCTGAGTCACGAAGCGCTGTTCCTCTCTAAGGAGTTCGCCCAAACATGATTCGAGTGAGGGGGATGCCACCCTGCTCATTAAGTTGGAGCGGACAGTTTCAAATTGTGGCCGTAACTTCATTAGAAACTGATCCCGCTGACTTGTTTGATGAATCTCTTGAATAGAGGATAAGGAGGCAGCGAGGAGGTCAGCATAAATAATCTCAGCATAATCAGTCCACAGACTTGTAAACTGAGAGTAGTAATCCTGTATCGACAAGGTCCCTTGAACAAACTGCGAGATTTCATGTTCTAAATGAAACCGTCGAGCAGAATTTTCCTGTAAATAGATCTTCTTTAAATAAAGCGACATTTCTTTTGCAGTCTTGTATGGGCGAAGGTTCAGGATAAACTGTGGATCGACAGATCCCAATATCCAAGTCATGATCTGACAATCTTTAACCTCCCATTTAGCGAGAAGCTTATCATTAGTAGGTTTGGGATCCGAACCATCAAGATGTCCCCAGAGTTCTTTACCCTTAAGGTAAATTTGAAATTGAAAAGACCAAGTGGTATAGTTTTTACCATTAAACTTGATCAGAGTGATGTCATTTTTCTCCATAATATCAATGCAGAGATATACTTAGAAAGAAACAGTAACAGCAACCCAGAGAATCCAACTACCAGCTCAATAAATTGCAACTTGAAAACACACTAATAAGAGATCCAGAGTATTCAAAATAGCAGTGTATAACAAAAAATCACAGAAGATTAGAATCTGTGATGTAATCTGAGATGATTTCACTAACCCAGCAAGATGGATGCAGTTGTAGTGGCTGAGAGATGCATTCAGCAAAGTTTGCCCCAGAACAGAAAAAAAAACAATGCCTGGCGACCTGGAATTTTTGTGCTGGAGAGATGCGTGGGCCCCACTGCTTGGTCCAATCACAGATCAGAGGACATCATCCTGGAGGAGATCTAAAGTGTGTCCTCTAGTCCAAGTTTGATGGGATTTGGATAAATATCCACAAACTTGTACGGTGGAGATGAAATCCTTTTGAGAGAAAACCACCAAAGTCGCCAGATGAAGAAGAGGATGAATGGCACCTTATCAGAGGAAAAAAAAATCCAGAAAAATCTTCAAAATAACTTTGAAGAGTAGTCGATCATCACCATGTAGGTTGCTGGCTACAGGTGATTGATCAGAGATGGGCCACCTTGATCAGAGATACTCCAGGCAAAGAGAAGAGAAGAAACAAAGAGATAACTCTTAATTAACGAAGGAAGTCTCTCAGAGGGAATGAGATTTCTTGGAACCAAAGCTCTGATACCATGACAGAGAGATAGAGAGAGACAGAGAGAGACTTGCATGACACAGAGAGAGAGAGACTTCTGTGAAAATGCTTTCGAATCGATCCCTGTCTTCTTGGATTGCTCTTCTTTATATAGACTTTACATTGCCTAAGTTTAGGCTACAAATCATCAAATCAGAACCTAATTAAATCTCTAAATATGGTAAAACATCCTAGCATACGATTTAGTCTTGCTGTACAAGTTATGACTAGATCTCATATGTACAAGTGGGCCGGGCCTATTATCATACAAGTGAGCTGGACCTATTTAACATACAAGTTTACACTTTAACAGTAAACAGGTTGGGTCCTGGAAAGAACCATGGCGTGCATGGATTCAGATCCAGATTCATTTCTTATTGGATGGATCCAACATGGACCTATATGTTGGATCTGGATCCAGCTTCAACTAAAAAGCTGGAGGCCCGGATCCGGATCCAAGACGAGAAGTGGGTTTATATGAGTATGCTTTGATTAATGGTTGTGAAAATAGATCTATTGTGTTATATAAATGACGTTTTCGTAATGGCATTATGGTTCAAGCGTTGTATACTCTTGAAACATCAACATTATCATGCCCGATAGATTCTAAATTATGACTCTTTTAATACATGTCCATAGTCGGTTGTGGATCCCGATCCATGGTTCAGAACTCAGAGCACACAAGGACTCAGATCCAAAAATCCCAGATCCTGTAAGCATGAACGAGTTTCTCCCAGATCTGAGAATAGGTTCTATAATCCATAAACCTTTTTATTTCTGGATCCGAAAGTTCGGATTGACATCCCTAGGTCTGTCCTTGTTTCTAAACTTTTGCCAGTATTTGGCATACAAGTTTATTGAAAATGGCATCCTTGCTACATAATTGTCTTTAGAGCTTTTAGTCCAATTTGTCATGATCTTTTTCCTTGATTTTATATATGTCATAAAACATTTTTCTGATTGCTAAAAAAATGAGTGATGTAGTTTTGTTTTTTTACTTTTTATAATTCATGAAGTGAGTTAGAAAGTTTGGGTGCAATTGGTGCAATTAGGCATGTAGGACTTTTTCCTAAAAGCTTTACTTTGAATTTTGGGTTATTTTTGCTCATAATCATCCCAATTCTCTCCAGACAACAAGACAGATAAAAAGTCATGGGATGCAAAGCTTGGCACATTTGATTTCACTTTGACTTGTATACTTTCTCTAAATTACCATGGGTCCTTTGAAGATCAAGGCCACTTTTCCTCAAGCTCGTTTCCTAACCCTAGCAGCTTTATTAGTTCTGTAAGGAATCTCAGCAGCTTGATTGTTTGGGGTGGAACTGGAGAAGAATCACCAAATTTCTTCTTCCATACAATTGAACTAGCTACCATCCTACTTAAGCACGGACAATATGAAGCTGTTGAGGTTTGTCCTTTTGGTATTATGTTTATTATTGTTGTATCTATTCAATGGTATTTGAAGTTACTTTTTGTTTTTCCTTTTTGCTTCTAGATCCTGCTTATTATAATTGATGCTTACTCGCGCAAGGAAAAGATATCACACAGTGTTCAGAGTACTGATAGGGAGTGGTGTGCTCACCTTCATCTTCTTGGATTTTGCCGCCTTGTGCGGGCTCATCGTGGATCACATGGAATCCTAAACGAGAGAAAAGTTCGTGAAGCAGTTCGCTGTTTCTTCAGGTTTCTTTTTATTCTATTTTCTTGATTTTTTTGGCATCATATTTAATCATTTATTACTTTTGTTGAATTTGTTCATTGATTTCTTGTCCCTGTCTCCCAAATTGGCACTCATTCCATTTTTGACGTTCATCCCGTTATGACTTGATATTGGATTTACTTTTTAATTCCATCTGTTTTCACCCTTGTCCTTTGAGGCCTCAAAATCCATATTTATTTTAATCTCATTATGTTGATTTTTAGGGCATCCATAATATATGAATAGACCTTCCTGTCCTCCTAGCCTCCTTGGTTGCCATGAATCAATGTGGGCCCCATAAAGGTTCTCATCTAGAAGTATGAGAGCTATTTTCAATTGAACGAAAAGAACTTTATATGTACATTGATATTAAGATGTCTTGAGAAATTCAACTTCCCCCGGAGTACCATTGTACCATTTTTTCTTGCTGCGCTAGACTTCTTTTATATTTTTTTGCATCTGTTTTTTATTTGAATTAGTTTTTTAATGTATTGGTTGTCTACTTAATATTAATATTCTCGCCATTCCACTACTAGTTTAGACATTAGTTTTATGATCAAATCTTGCTTTGATGTAATGATTGGAAGAAGTAATTGTTCACACCTATAATAGCTGAAACAAAGTAAGTATTTACAAACATGACTTTAGAACCTCTTCATCCTTGTCTTGGTTGTCACGATGTGTTTTTCTTGTTGCTATTGTAGATCTGATGTGAAGTTGGCTACTGGCCTACTATGATCAGTTCTTCAGTATTTGATTTATCCTACCATTGCGATTATGGAGTTAGAGACATTTACATATGTGCATATGCACCTGTACTTCACATAATTATTACATGACATCTAATTCCTTTTCTGAACTCCCTGCATTCAGGGCTGCATGTGGACAAGGGGCATGTGAAGCTTTGCAACAGTTGTCTTTCCAGACGGGCTTGCCATATCCTGGTATACAATGTTTGTTAATAGGGTATTGTACTTACAAAATATGACTGCTAGAGTTCTTATTCTTCGTATTTTTTCAGTGGACGTTACTTCTCCAGAGAAATGGAAGCTTCACTATTATCAATGGACGATGCAGATTTTTGAGCAATATAATATGAGTGAAGGTGCTTGCCAATTTGCTCTTGCTGCATTAGAACAGGTTGATGAAGTTGTTAAATTGGAAGATGGTAGTAGTGGCGACACTTTTCCTGAATCTGCTACCACTATTAGAGGACGGCTCTGGGCAAATGTTTTCAAGTTCACATTGGATCTCAATCGCTATACAGATGCATATTGTGCTATAATTTCAAATCCAGACGAGGATAGCAAGTGTATCTGTCTCCGGCGTTTCTTGATTGTTCTTTGTGAGCGTGGTGCAACTAAGGTTCTCCATCTATTCCTATCCTAGTATGATGGTTGTTGTATTTTCTTCCTATTTTTATGGATTATGTTTTTTTAATTGCACTAGGGATGGCAACATACAAGGTTAAATGGCTGACCCACCCTGGCCTGCTCCTATCAGGGACAGGTTTGGTCGTGGTTTTTTGGGGTTTGCGGTGGGAATGAGTTTATAGATTTTGACTTTGGTCGGTTTCAGGGTGAGTTCTGGTTTTGGCTGCCCTGCCCTGCCCTGCTCCCAGTTATAATTACTTTATATATTTTTAATGGGGTATAACACATATCTTGTGTAGTTAATGGTAGAGGATATTTGAAAGGGTATAAGTTGGGTTTATAAGCAAGAGAAAATATATAATTTATTGTTTTATTATGATATTTTAGAATAAAAAATTTCTACCATGAAACCCTACCTGTCATGGGGAAGGGATTGGTATTTGCTAATTGGAAGCCTGTCTAGGGTTGTGTTGGGTATGGACGAGGGCGGGTCTTAGTTGAGGCTGGTTCAGGATTTAGCCCTGTCTGTGCCACACCAGACACACTGCCATTCCTCCTACGAAAATAGTACATCTATTTAGTTATGTGTTCCTACTTCCTAGAAATATATCATTCTGGAAATGATGTCTCTATTCAATTGTTCAATATACTCGAATTTGTTTAGAGTTTCTGTGTATATCATTATATTAATGAGTGAACTTTATTTCTTTTATGACATTGTTTGTCTGAGTGTTCATATGCAACTGTTGTCATTTATCCTTTATTTATCAGTTCTGTTGTCATGATTTTGACTAACAAGCACTCTAGACACACGAACTGGATCCCCTAAATAGAACTATTGCTACTTTGAGTATTGTATTTCTCATTGCTAAGTTGGTTAGGTTTCATGATCATTTGAAGCTTGACTCTTTTCGTTCCCTATGTGCTCATGTACTTGGTTAAGGGCATTATAAGCATTTTGCTGGGGAAGAGTTTTCATTACTTTCACTGTCACTTTTATCCTTACGAAGCTGCTGCACTATCATTTTAATCACGTCCTCTAGCAGTGATCATTGGCTAGTTGGCACTGAAGCTTGTCTAAGCCCAGCCTTCTTGGTTATCAGGCTTTATGTTCAAGCATGTATCGACGGTTTTGAAAGTAAAACCTGGACCACCCTGTTTGGAAAATATATGTACTGTTAATGATGTTGGGTTTTGCCTAGCTTTTTATTTTATTTTATTTTTAGCATACATACTTCAGGCCTGACCCATTTAACCGTCGCCTAAAAACAATGCCCAAGCTTTCAATAAAAAAATAAATAAAAAAAATCCCAATCTCATCCGAATGCAGGGTGGGCTCAGGTTGGCAAAATCTATTTGAAACTCCATTTGAAATCATTTGAATTGGGGAAGGAAGAAACTGTTCCATTACATTATTGATTACTAGTTATTTTGAGAATCATGTTATTGACCACTCATCAGAAAATGTTCTCTTGAGTTTGTATTGAAATCACCTCCACTTGGTTAATGTGCCACACCGTTGGCAAGGCTATGTCACCACCAGTGTGGGAAGAACTTATTGGAGATGTTATTTGTAGAGGCTCTACTACAATTTTGATGAAGAATGGAATGCTACCAATGTTCAGTGCATGATTTTTTTTTAATTAAATAGTTTTGGGTTTATCATGATACTCAGAGAGAAACCTGGACTGTAGTATATGTTACTTGACAACTTCTCTATGAGATGAGGAATGTTCTCTTTAAAAAAGCTGACTTTGAAGTGGAAACAATGAGCAAAATACTGCGTTTTGACCATGTGTGAAGAGGAATCCCTTGGTGACTCACCTAAATTTGGCTTTAAGACAAGCCCAAGGATCTGTCTCTTGATCCAATCTTCGCAAAGGTCTATCCGCTGAGGTATGAACTCTGAAGTCCAAAACCTCCAAGTAGACCACCATATGCACATAGAGAGCTTATGGGCCCTTGGAAGAATTAGGCTAGAGCTTTTGGTACCTTAACTAGATGCTGACTTGATGCAGGCCCTAGGGTTAGGGTTTGCATGAAAAGTGCCAAAGCACGATAAGAGGCCTCTGTAGACATTTTCACACGAGGATGCATTTCAAAGGGAAAAAAACACTCCACAATTTTTTTAAAATTCTGAAGTTTGAGATCTAAATCTCTACAATGCATATGAATAAGCAAAGAAACCTGGGGCCCATTTGGTAATTTACTATTAAAGTGAAGGTGAAGTAAAGCCTCCATTTGCCAAACAAGAAAAGACCAAGGAATCATATCAAAAGTACACAAATTCAAAATTTCTCCCCTTCTTCAATCCACTAAATGACAAAAAAACATCTTTTTACACAAAAAGTGAAAAAGATTCCTTATCAAGCCACTAAAAACAAAAGACCATCATAACCCCCTTATATTTTATTCAGGCTTCACCTCACTTCATTCCGATTCAAACTAGGAAACTAAAAAAATTGGAAACTACCCTAATTACAACTCATTGAGTTAGAAAGTAAAAACAATTAATTTAAAGAAATAAAATTAGAAAATCTTTAGACTTTCTTGGGTCCCAAATGTGGCCACGAGTCTTGTTGCAACGGCCATTGGCACTGCATCATAACTTTATGATTAATCAACCCAAACATCCTTGTCACCTTCAACTGTTTTTGTGACCCTTTGTCAAGTGAACCCCTATTTTTGTTCTATACTGATTAGTGTCTGCTAATTGGCTTCAAGGGTGAAGATTGCCATGTTGTATAATCTTCAGAAGAGTACATATCTTTATCTGTTGAAGGTTGAAGAGTATGATTATCTCATGAATTTAAAACCCTAAACTCATGGACCATGTATTGGAGGAATCAAAAGAAAGAAAAAGAATTGGATAAGAAGATTGAAGAGTAAGAGCATCTAATAAATCTAATAGGATCCAAGGGCCAAATGCTGGTCATGCAAGTTGTAGGCCTAGAGGGGACCACACAATTCCATTAGATTGCTTTGAATAAAAGTAGCAACATTAGGTTGCAAATCTTTGACTATGCCAATCTCCCCATATCAAGGAGATAATAAAGTAGTGATTGATTAATGATTACCTTAATTTAGGCAATATGATTAGTGACTTATTACCATTTAAAAAATAAAAATAAAATATAAATATAAATCAGTGATTGATTACCTTGATTTAGGTAATTAATTAGTTATTGATATCCATGACTTAAGGTAATTGATTATTAATTGATATCCATGACTTAAGGGTAATTGATTAGTGATTGATAGAATAGTTGCTATGATTCAAGGAATGTTATAAATGTCTTGTATTCCTCATTATGAATATCATAGTATTATTCCCTTGCAATTTTATGTGGAGGTCCAGCTCATTCTTGAATTTGGGAAAGTTCCCTTTATTATTGGAATTCAGTTCATATCAAAACCTAGAAGAGTAATTGATTCTAGAAGCTAAAGCTTGGATTGTCAAATAGTATCTCCATTGCCCCTAATGGTCCCTATACGAGGACCAACAGTTTTAATTCCCTTCGTTGACTTTGTTTTTGGGGAATGTACAGTGGATGATGAACTGATATGATTTGACAGACAGACCGGTGAACTGTTTAGATCCAATAATTCAATCAAGATCAGTTGGAGATTCAATGGTTTGGTGGGGTTTTAGAGAAGATCCAAGCTATCAGTGGTATGGATGGTTTGAGAATCGATAGTCTTGGTTTTTTCAAATGATCCTTTGTTCATATATACACAACCTTAAGTATTCTGTACAAACATGGAGGAGGTTTGTTACAAGAGATATAACATGAGGAGAGAAGAGGATGAGAGGATAAGAACGAGCCACGAAAGGTTTATTGCTACTGTTGGGCCAGTTGGGCTTGGTTCTCCTGATGGACTTGTGTCTGGGCCTGATGGATCTGAGGCAATATGGGTCTGATACCATGATACGGTTGTTGGGTATCTGGACATCCCTTATCTTTTTGAAGTGCAAGAAACAATCTACTATTTATAGATCTTGTACTGAAGCTGAATTTTGTCCTCAACCCTACTTAAAGATTTTGCAGTTTCGCATCCGCCCTTAACCACCCCCACCTCACACACACACACACCCCACCACCACCCCCCACCCCGCCCCCCCCCCCCCCCCCCCCCCGCTCCGTCTCTCTCTCCCTCCCTCCCTCTCCTTATGGACAAATATAACTGCTTTTGACTAGCATCCAATAAGCACGAAACATATCGAAGCTGATTGCCACTTCATTCGACAACGTGTCTTCTTGGTACTATTTCTCTGCACGCTATCACCTCCCATCTCCAATTAGCAAATTTGTCTGTCAAAGCATCAGCCACGTCGCTCCATGACTTTGTTAAAGGTAGATTAAAGTTGCGAACATCTTTGCACCTATCTGAGAGAGAGAGAGAGAGAGAGAGAGAGAGAGAGAGAGAGAGAGAGAGAGAGAGAGAGAGAGAGACTTTGGTGGGAAAGGATATTGTGGTATCTAAATAAGCTGAGATTCCATGGCCCGCCACATAGTGATAGAAGTGGAAGGACCATGGCAACTAGTTATTTCCATTTATTTTGATTTGAATAATATCATGAGTTTTGTTCTAGGCAGCCAACCAGCTATTTAACTTCTGGAATCCCAAGAAACACCAAAAGAATCTTCTAATGAATAATCTGAAGTTAGATATTTGTAGGCAGAGGCTTGGGTGACCAAATCTTGAGAGTAGGGGTGGCTGCCACTAATAGATCTTCTTATCTGCTGATTGTCGAGGCTCTTGTCAATCACTTGTCTGTTGTTGCTCAATCACAACTCAAATCACTTGTCTTGTGTCTTTTCTAGAAACTGGCGACGAGCCCTTCCATCACAGAGGGATTCCGACAAAAGCTTTGATCGACTTGAGGAACAAAATCTTTGACTGACTGGAGAAATAGAAGCTTCACTCACTGGAGGATTTCATACAGAAGGTTTCAATTAGAGCAAGACTTGATGGAGCTTCCCAAGGCCCACTTATTAGTCCGATAACATGATACAAATGGTTCGGGAATGGATTGTCTGCCGGATAATTCTCTATGCTATATACACAATCTTAAGCATACCGTACATACATTTAGGGGGATTGTCACTAGAGAAATATGAATTAAGGAGAGAGGAAGATGCAAGGACAAGAGTAAGCAACAAAAGGTTTGTTGATACTGTTGGGCCAGAGGGGCCTGGGCCTCCTGATGGGTTTGTTTGGGCCTGATGGACCTATTAGATCTGAGGCAATAAGAATCTGCAATCAGAGTCATCCAAATTTCTTTTTCAAAGATCAAATCAGAGATCATGTCGCACTCTACATTTTGGTAGAGGTAAACGAAAGAAATCTGCCTGCCACTTAAAAGACATTTTATGTTTATTTTTGATCCTGGAGGATGTCAATGTAACTCAAGGGCGACTTCTCTTCAATCTGGAGAGAACTTATGCAGCCATCAAATTTTCTTTTTCAATAATCATATTAGAGATCACGTCACACTCTACATTTAGGTAGAGGTAAAAGAAAGAAATCTGCCTGCCACTTAAAAGATGTGTTAGGTTGATTTTTTTATCCTTGAGGATGTCAATGTTTCTTCAATCAGGGGAGAACTTATGCAACCATCAAAATTTCTTTTTCAATGATCAAATCAGAGATAATGTCACACTCTACATTTAGGTAGAGGCAAAAGAAAGAAATCTGCCTGTCACTTAAAAGACGTGTTAGGTTGATTTTTGATCCTAGAGGATGTCAATGTAACTCGAGACAATGTAACTCGAGGGCGACTTCTCTTCAATCCGGGGAGAACTTATGCAGCCTAAGAGTAGCTGCACCAAATTGGACTTTTGGATCATGGGCGAGCTCCATGTTGAGACCCATAGGGCCAAGTAATATATGGCAGGAGGCCCATGCTCAATTAGTTGAGTAGTAGCTCCATGGGCCCCTTCAACAACCAATTAGAAGATATTTTTACTTCGCTTCTCCATTGATGAGGATCTTATCCATAGTAGTTAATTTGTTGCTATCTTTAGAATCCTTGACTGACAAGGACTGGTGAAAGTTATCGAGAGTAGTTATCATGATTAGGCTTTGATTGGTAAGATTAAGGATTGGAAGGATAGGTACAGATCATGTGTGACTGTGATCTTTCCTTTAAAGGGTATAAATGAATGGATCCTCTCCTCTGAAGCACTCAATGAAATAAAAAAGAAATGTTCTCTCTTGATTTTGGTATTGAATGTCTCTTGTTGTGAGACCAAGACGTGCGAATGGGCTTATGCTTAAGCTTTGGATTGGAAAATAATCATTGGTTACCCTCCCTCTCTTGCTGCATCATACTTTGCATTCCCCCGAGGACATTGATGTCCCTTACCAGCTGAGCTCGCAGTGGGAGAATAGTGTGGCTTTTGCTTCTGTGTAATAGCTGTATGGGGATTTAAATAGGGAGGAAGACATGACTTCTTTACTTGTCACATTTATCAACTCAGAGATTGATTGAGAACATAAGGTATTCCTCTAGTGTGCACTTCCAAGGATTTATTTGGTAATATCATGGAATGTTTGGTGATTCTTTGCTTCTTGTAAACGCTAAGAATGCCATCTTTTTCAAGCCAGTGCTGCTATAGTTTCTGATATCACCGTTCTTTGTGTTGATTGGTTCTTGTTTTCAGCACTATTTGCATTATTTCTCTTGCTTGAATGTTTGCCTGAATTGTGTCTCATGCCCATCTTATGGCGGTGCCCATGGCTTCTTATCAGCTCACTTATTTGTAGAGGATATAAATGGGACTTGCAATGCGAATTTCTTTCTTATTGAGAAACTGCTTCTTATGGTTTGCAACTGGTACGAGTCTTGATGTTACCGTTCTTTGTGTTGATTGGTTCTTGTTTTCAGAGCTATTACATTATTTCTCTTGCTTGAATGTTTGCCTGAATCGTGTCTCATCCCTTTCTTATGGTGGTGCCCATGGCTTCTTATCTGCTCACTTATTTGTAGAGGATAAATGGGACTTGCAATGCAAATGTCATTCATTTCTTATTGAGAAATATCTTCTTATGGTTTGCAACTGGTACAAGTGCTAATGTAGTCATTTGTATGGTAGTATCATTGACACTTTGAACTTTGTTACATTGCAGGTCCTTTGTGATGGTGAGTTACCATTTGTTGGATTGCTGGACAAAGTCGAACAGGAGCTGGTTTGGAAGGTATGCCTAGAAACTAAATTCTGAAGACAAATTATATGAGATTATGGTCCTTGTTATCGAGATATGCACAATATCCCTAGGCTTTCAGTTTGTCCTCCAAACCCACCCACAACCAATTCATGGGGTCCCCTGTAGGTTCAAGGATGTTATGCATATCCATGGTCCACAATCATACAACTTAGTGCCAAAAATATGCTCCGTGATTTATAACTCTTTTTGATAAAATTGAAACCTGTCTGCTGATTACATCTATATATGGACATACATTGAAACTTACAGGCAGAGCGCTCAGATATAGCTGCAAAACCAAATCTGTACAAATTGCTTTATGCATTTGAAATGCATCGGCAGAACTGGCGAAAAGCAGCTAGTTACATGTATCAATATTCCATTCGCTTAAAAAAGGAAGCACCTTTGAAAGAGAATCTGCAGCTTTCCTTCGCACTTCAAGAGAGACTGGAGGCACTTTCTGCTGCCATCAATGCTTTGCATCTTGTTCACCCTGCTTATGCTTGGATTGATTCGCCACATGAAAACTACATCTGTCCTGATCAACATTCACCAAATAAAAAGGCTCGAAGAATCTTGGGCGTGAGCTGTAAGCATTTGAAATTCCACTTAGAATTATGTTGATTTGCTTTACACCTCTTGATTATGTTTGTGGCATTTTTCTGAAACTGGTCATATTGGTATGATATTATCATGAATTGAGGAAGGGATGCACAACATTTAATTTTTTTTTTGGGTATTTGAATCTCTTGTGAACTATTTATCAGTAAAATACAGCAATATCTTTTTTGTATGGTTAATTTTTTTTAAATAGTTTTAGAATTTCTTGTAGTTTTAGTTGTCCCTTTGTTCTTAAGTATTTGTATTTATATATATATATATATATTTTTCCACACGTCCCTAGAGGAAATACCCAAAAATTTTAGAAAATCGCGAGAAGTTTCATGGCCAATGATCACTGAGAGCTTTTTTTTTTATTATAATTATAATTATTTTTATTATTATTATTATTTTTTTTGTCAATGGTTGGCATGTGAAGCAACATGGACATGTGTGTCCCACATTGGAGGACAAGATTCATTATTCTAGACCTAGTAGTGATTAGATAAGTTAGTAAAATAGCGCAACATTGATTTTTATTTATTTACATTATTTTACTACTATTATCATTCTTTTAGTTTTAGGAATGTTGTTACCTCAAAATTCATTTCTGGATTGTGATAAAATTTTATGTTGGCTGTCAACCTACCTAACGCAACTCTCGTCCTTTATCTGGACTTGGGACTGGCTGTAAAACTAGAGAGTTATCTTGGAGGATTGGGATAGTAGAGGGTATGAGAGAGTGCATGGAGGATAAGGGTCTGGAGAAAGGAGGGTTATGAGAGAGTGCTGTAAAAACTGCAGTTGGGTTCTTCTGCAGTCCATTCCTGAGTTGTTTGAGGAGTGGGTTTGCCCATAAGCTTCCCCAAAGGCAAGATTATGTGGCGCCTTTCATTTTTGGCTTGCACCTTGACAATTTGGAAAGAGAGAAACAAGAGTGCTTCGATGGAACCAGTTCTTCCCAATATGATATCATCTTCAAAATGAATTTCTATGTTGCCTGTTGGGTCTCTATTCTTCCATAATTTTGGGGTCTATCTCTTGTCGCCATTATGTTCAATTGGAGAGATGTTATTTCCTCATGAATAGTCTCCCTCTGTTTTGCTTTAGGGCCTGTGCTGCCCCTTTTTGTTCAATTTTTGTCCTCCCTTTGGGCGGTGGCTGTATTTTTAGGAATCTTCCCAACCCGCTTCCCAGTATAGATCTTTTATACTGTAAAGCTTTTGATTAATACAAGTTACCATTTCAAGAGAGAGAGAGAGAGAGAGAGAGAGAGAGAGAGAGAGAGAGAGAGAGAGAGAGAGAGAGAGAGAGAGAGAGAGAGAGAGAGACATTATCTTGGATGTTATCTTGGATTCGACATTGTAATAACTGATGCCTACTTCAAAAAGAGAGGTATTTAATTACCTATAAGAGTGGAGCTAAAGGACTGATTAGTTTGTAAGGTTATTCTAGGAGAGAGTTTCACCACACACTACATGATAGTAGTTTTAGTTGTGTGTTGGAAGTAAAAGGATAAAACGTGCCCTAAAACTAGCTGGAGGGATTTGAAAGGAGAAAGAACAACAATATTTAGGGATAAAGTGATGAAAGGGGGATAATGGAATTTGGTGGGAGAAATTATTGTGATGTGGAATCAAATGACTGATTTTGTCAAGATGGTTGTGAAAGAAGTGGTTGAAGAGTCAAAAGGGAAAAGATTTGTGGAGGTTCATGAAGTTGTTCGAGAGAAAAGATGTTAGCAAGTTTGGCAGGGACTAGGAATATGGAAAATTATGAAATGTATGGAAAATTATGAAATGTACACGAGGGCAAAAAATAAGTTAAGAAAGTAGTAAGTGATGCAAAGTTCAGATCATATGATGCATAAAGAGAAGCAGAGAAGAATATTTTTAAGCTTGTAAAAAAAAGAAAAGAAAGGAATCGTAGTAACTTAGATCTTGTCAAATATTTAAAGAGCAATGCCCAAAAGGTTTTAGTGAAGGACAACAATATTAAAGAAAGGTGGAGATAATATTCTAACAGACTTTTGAATGAATATTCTATAGGAGGCATGAGAACAAGAAGGATAATATGTTAGCCAGGCATAGCTTTTTACTGCAGAATTAGGGTAGTAGAAGTAAAGAAAGTATCAACATAAATGAAGTAGGAAAGGCTACGAGGTTAGATGACATTCATAGGAGGCTTGGAAATGCTTAGGAAAAGTTGGGTGGATTTGGTTAATTGGGATCTTCAATAAGATATTAATGACAAAGAAAATGCCCGATGAATGGAGAAGAAGTGTTGTAGTACCTATATACAAGAACAAATGAGATACACAAAATTGTACAAACTATCATGGGATTAAACATATGCGTTACACTATGAAACGATAGGAGAGAGTAATGGAGCAAAGACCTAGACAAATAACCAAGATATTTGAAAATCATTTTGGTTTCATGCTAGGGAGGTCAATTATGGAAGCTATCTTCTCCCTTAGGCAATTAATGAAAAATTAAGCAAAGAGGAATAGTTTACATATGGTCTTCATTGATCTCGAGAGCTAATGACAATGTACCTAGAGGATTAATTTGGTGGGTCTTAAATAAAAACAATGTTCCAAGATGTTAGATTGAAATCATTAAAGACATTGTATGAGGGAGTAGTAATGAGTGTGAGAATTACAATTGAGTTTCCAGTGACCATAGGTTTGCATGGAGTAAGCCTTAAGCTCTTATTTCTTTACATTGATTTTGGATGCATTAATTGATCATATTCAAGAGGAGGTGCCTGAGTATATGTTGCTTGTAGATGATATAGTGTTGGTGGATGAATTCAGAGATGGTATGAGTGCAAAACTTAAGAGATGGCGGGAAGTTCTAGAATCCAAGGGCTTTAAAGAAAGTCGTGCGAAGACAAAAATATATGGATTGCTGCTTCTTTGGGCATATATAATGTAATGCCTCAACAACCCAGTACTCTAGATTTCACGGCATCATCTTTTATATCCAAGTATTGGTTAAATCATTGCAACGGAAATAACATTCACACAAGATAATGGGGCTTAGGCAGCCAAGTTTAGTTAAACCATTTGAATTATAACCAAAATATTCGATGATCCATAAGTAAACAAGTTCGACTTACATATCAAACAAGATGTCTAAACCAATCTATTTACTGAACTAAATGGTCCTCGGTTCTCTACCTCCTAAGTAGAAAATAAGTCGTATGAATCAGGGGCGGATCCAGGACTTCTAATCTGGGGGGGCTGCACTTAAGTTACACTAAAAAAATAGCAACAATGTCTCACCAAAAACTATAAAAAAATAGCGACAAGCACTTGGAAGGCACACAATTTTAATGAATTAGCATAAAAACCTAGCATATCAATATCAATGATCCTACCTTTAACAAAAAAAAGATTGACAAGAATGCCGCCAATACCTTGATATATTGACATTACAAAGACTTCCAAGAGAACCCCTTCATCCTCCTCCTTTCTTCGGGCTTGGAACCGACAATGCAAAGGCTTTCTTAAGGTTGCATTGGCGGAGTTAAAAAGGGGTGGTTTGAATAATCTCACAAGCCTGTAAAACAAACAAGCATACTTATAAAAACAAACAACAATAATAAAAATTATACATATATGCCCAAAAGATTGGTAGATCACGTGTCCAAAATGTTCAACAAGTTCGTTACAAATATCCAATAAATGTTACAAAATAATTCAAGTATTTGTAAAGATATTTACTAACGGTTATGAATATTGCTAACGGATAATAAATGTGACAAATTACCTAATGGAAATATTTGCGTTACTTATAAGAAATCTCAAATGTTGCAAAATCACCAAAATGGTGTAGTGTATACTACTCAAAATCAACAAAAAAATGTCTTCACAATAGATCTTGACAAGTATGACAAAAGACAAACAAAAGTTAAAACATGACACTAGTGAAATCTTGACTTGCGTGGCTTCTTATCAAATTCATCTATTACCAACTCTATGTCGACTTCATTAGCAAATTCTCTTTCGATGTAAATAACCATGCAAACCGCGAGCAACTCGTCATCCATCTTGTTACGGAGTCGTGTTTTAACAAGTTTCATAGCTGAGAAGGCTCGTTCGGCAGTCGCTGTGGAAACAGGAAGAGTCAAGACAAGACGAATCAATCTATCAATCAAATGATAAATAGTTGACTTTTCTGTTTCAATTAAAGCTCGACATAACTCAGAAATGGTAGACAATTTCTGAAAACGGGGATGACGATGCACATCAAGCTTATAATGTTGCAATTGACTTCTCAAAATATGTATCTCTTGCTCCATGAAGTCTTTACAATAAAACTTCTCAGCGAGCTTGCAGATATCATCAATATGAAAGTACTTAAAAGCATCTTTCGGGTCCAAAGCCGAACTAAGAGAAAGAAGCTCAATTGCCTCCTCAGAGAATCTACTCTTCAACTCCAGCAACTGGAAATCTATTACAGCATTGAAAATATCAACGCGATAATGATGCTCAACTGTAATACAATCATTCTGTTGGCAAGAACGGCGTGTACCAATCATATGACGAGAACTCATATCAGGAATATCAATGTCATGTTTTATACAAAAAGAAATCACATCCTCAAGGAAGCTACCCCAACATGTTTCTCTCAACTCTTGAAGAAGTTCATTTGTACTTGAGACTAAACCCATGGCATTTAGAATGTCTTGTGACTTTACTTGCAAAGCTTTACATAGTATATTTGTGATTCCCATAGTCTTATGCAATAAATGAAACATGAAGACAAATTCAAAATTTCTCATAGCAACATAAGAACCCTTAGCTTCTCCACGCATAGTGTTACTAGACCCATTCTTCATGATGCTTTCAAGAACTGTGCAAGTCGCATCATACATCTCTATCAAGCTACAAACAGATTCATAGTGAGAGCTCCATCGAGTATCTCCAGCTCGTTGCAATGTGCGAACTTGATTAGCACCCCGTCCACTATCAAGCACACCACTTGCCAACAAATTATCGATTTCTATTTTTCGAGCTTTCTCCAACTCTTTCTTCCGCTTAGGCGTAACATGGAGATTAACAATGGATGCCAACTTCGAAAAGAATAACCAAACGTCTGGCACATCTTTAGAAGCCGCAACTAATGCAAGTTGTAGTCGATGCGCAAAACAATGCACATAATATGCATAAGGACACTCCTTAAGAAATAGTGCTTGTAATCCATTCCATTGACCATGCATATTACTAGCACCATCATAACCCTGGCCTCTCATATTTCCAATAAGCAAATTCTTGTGAGCAAGAACATTGGAAATCTCTTCTTTCAAGGTTAACGCAGAAGTGTCTTCAACACCAACAATAGCAAAAAACCTTTCTCTAACAAAACCACCACGATCAACAAATCGTAGAATAATGGCCATTTGTTCTCTATGTGAATTATCTTGTGCTTCATCCACAAGGATACAAAACTTTGCATCACCAACATCTTCGCGTATTTTCTTTCTCACATTTTCGGCAAATATATGCAAAAGTGTTTTCTGAATACCATGTGCGGTATACTTGGCATTTCCTGGACAATCACCTACTATTTCGGCAACTCTCTTGTTCAACATTTTCGAAAACTCGAACATTGCAATGAAGTTTCCACAATTCTTTCATTTCATCGATTCATCATGTCCTCTAAAAGGAAACCCTTGTAGTGCAAGCATCCGAATACATTGAATAACATTTCGGAGAAGCAACCGATTATTTGCAATTGCTTCTTTAGAAAGTGTATTGAAAACAGTATCTATATGTCGAGAAGGATTCATTAGATTCTCACAATACATTGTCGCCGACCTATGTGGAGAACAAAGACCACCTTCATGTTTCAAAAAGGACACTTCTTCCCATTGTTAACCTTCTTCCAATTCTGAAACCCATCAATGGTAAATACCGGATGCTTCGGAGGATTTGTTTCAAAGAGAAAGCAATAAAAACAATATGCTCTATCCTTGTGGAGTGAATATTCTAGCCAAGGGAATAGTTTGTACCAATTAGCGTTGAACCGTCGACCTTGCTTTCCAAATATGGTCACCGGATAATCTTTTTCTTTCTCACGAGTAGGTCGACAAGGTCCCATTCTAAGATAAGCTACCCGAACTTCATCATGTTTGTTAAGCGGGTATTCATATATAGCAATGCGTTTACCCGGATCACATTCAAATGAAGAAGTGACATCAACTTCCATAGGTGCAACTTCTTGAGCTTTGGAAGAATGTTCAACTACGATTCTTTGGACTCGAGAAGAAGGTTCAACTCCTTCAATTTCAACAACTTGAACTTTGGTAGGATGTCGTTCATCCTCATCAAGTTTTGAAATATCAGGAATAGATGTGGAAGTTTTGCCGCTTTCAGATTTATCATCTTTTCTCTTATAGAATGATAGAAGAGTTATTGGTTTTTTGGGCGCTTGATGATGCGACATTATAACCTAAGATAGTAAATAATCATCAATATACAATACATATGACCAGTTTTAATTTTTTTTTTCCTAAGAATCTCTTGTATTGTGAAAACCTAATGCCTCACAAATCAACCCATGACGGACAAATAACACACCTGGGTAACAAATCAATCCCTCACAAATAACCCATAACAGGGACAAATAACATTCCAGAGAAGGCAAAGTATCATGCAACCAAGTATAAAACAACAACAACAATGATGATGATGGTAATCAGATACTCAGATGGTTTGCATTACCTTCACCCCCTATTTCCATCTATTGAAGATGTCTCTGTTTTCCAAAATTTGAAAGTTAATCAAGATAAAGGGGTATACAAATGGATCGTTTAATTTTACACAAACCAAGGATGAAGTATACAAAAGACATGGTGGATTGATGCTGGGAACTTGCGCTATATTACCAACAAAAGAAGTATCTACAAGTAGCTTTTAGGAACACAAAAATTCACAAAACAGAGACACTTCATCCAAATTGCCCAAAAGGGGACTACTACTAGTGGTCCTTAACCCATCATAAAAACAAATTTGGATGGACCATTCATGAATTAGGGCTAAGATGGGTCGGGTTGTAACCACAACAATATGTTATATTATTTGGTAGATTTGTAACCTATAGACCAAATTAACCAAATCTGTGAATAGATCCTATCAATGGGCACAGCCAATTCAGGCACCTGAGGCCAGCCCAATTGTTTGTTATAAACCAAAGATATCAAACACCCACTTCATTTATTGCTCAACTAAAATCAGATGCAGAAGAGTTTCAACACAACTACTTTCTGAGAACTTGGATATGGAACAAAAGAGTAAAAGGCTATGACCCGGTGGGCCAACTCGGCACAAAAAAAAGAAAAAAAGAAAAAAAAAAGAATCATGTTCCAACAATGAGCAGTTTCTCAAAATGTTTTTGGAGTTCTGTTAACTTTGATCTGAACTTGATTTAAATTCACCACCATGCTGATCTGCTTCCAAATGACCATAACCTCATGCCAATAAGATTCGACCCAAGCTGAAATTTATTATCATATATTTATGTAAATATAATATAATATTATATATAGTAATATTACCCTAATATATATTAATATTCTTATGTATATTGCATATAATATACAATAATAGTGCTGATTTGGATACATCCCTATCTCGATTATAATGGATGACCTCACTATTAATTCTCAGTTTCTCTAAATACTCAAAATATCATCATTCACTAGATGATAATACGTCTGCAGGCTGCAGCGAATCAATGGGATGCCAAGAATAAGAGAATCTTATTGCTAGGCTTATAAGTCCATCAATGGAGCCATAATATTGACCCCTCCTAGTGACAAGGCTCTGGCTCTCGAACCAGTAACCACCCACTCACAGACGAAATAGAAACAGGAAAGAAAAAAAAAAAACCTCAGCACCCAAAACCCAAAAATCTAATCAAACATTCTCAATCCAAAAGTAACTGATGAAAGAACAATAAAAAAAATCTATCTCTCACCATTCAGCAGAATAAAAGCAGAGGGATCCCTCAAGTGGGTTTCAAATCCTGAAACATTGAAGCCCACCTGATCTCCTCAACTCCGGCGGTCGTCCAACACTCATCTTCTTCAACCTTCAGAGGGTGTGGACTGTGGAGCCCACTGCTGCAAGGTCAATCATGAGGAGGAGAAAACCCACAAGAAAAAACCCAACAAAACCCAACAAAAAGAAAGAAAAGGGACAGAGTCACAGAGACAACCTTTCCAGGCTCCAGCAGTGAGCAGACCAGCACCACCCTTTCCACTTTCCAGCAGTGAGCAGACCAGGCCCTTAAGGTGAAGACGCCAAGACGGTGAAGCAATGAAGGCTGAAGCAGAAGAGGATGACTGGATGAGTCTATGAGAGGTAATAGAGAATAAAAAAAAAAAGGTTTTGACTGTTTTGAGAGTTGAGTTGTGGGCCTTGTGGCTTGTGAGACTGGGCCCAAAGCTCAAAATCTATTTTTTTTTTTTTTGGGCTGAAAGCTTGGGTGGGCTGCAGCCACCCCAGGCCCCCGCTAGATCCGCCCCTGGTATGAATACTAACTATATAGATTGCAACGTTAGTGGGCATGTACAAAGAGTTGAAACTATTGTAAGGATTGAAGCTCAATAGATACCACAAAGAGACTCGATACTTTTACTCGATAATTAGCAAGGATGGAGAGATTGAGGAAGATATTGAACATATGATAAAAGCAGGATGACTAAAGTTGAGACTCGCTTTTGGAGTGGGTAGTGATCAACGCATACCAACAAGTTTGATGGAAAATTTTACAGGACAACAATTAGACCATCTATGACCCATGGAGAAGAATGTTGGTAAATCAAGAAGCAACAAACTCAAAATATGAGTGTAGTAGAGATGAGAATATTGAGGTAATATTGGCCAATTAAGAAGCAAGACATGAACAAAATGAGTGTTACAGAGATGAGAATGTTGAGGTGGATATGTGGTAAAACTAGAAATGATAGAATTTCTTTTGAGAGCATTTAGGGGTAGCATTAATAAGTGCTAAAATAATAGAAACCCGTTTGAGATGGTTTGGGCATTTCTAACATAGGCCAGCAGCGGCACTGGTGAGGAAAAGTTTTTCTATGTAGGTTGATGGCCTACCAAGGGGAAAGGCTAGTCCAAAGAGGATGTGGATGAAAGTAGTAACAATAGATCTAAAGAAGTGCAGCCTATCCAAGGCTTTGGCTTAGGATAGATTTGAATGGAGAAACAAAACTCATGTAGCCGACCTCAACATAGTCTTTTTTTTTCTTTGTTTTTTAATAACAGTAAATTTTATTAATAAAAGAAAAAGAACAGCATGAAAAGAAAATCAAACATTGGATGAACAAACAAGAAGACTAACATCTCAAGAAATTAACCAACTTCAACATAGTTGGGACAAGACTTTGATGATGATAATGATTCTTTTAGTTTTAGGATAATTCTTATGTGTATATGGTATGTTATACATAAATTTTGAATTTTAATGATCGCGACGAACGCCTCATCCCGAGATTGATGGTTAAGGCTAAGGTAATGGTGATGATCATCAAAACCTTATCTTATCTATCTAGAAAGTGGGATTGTCTGTATGATTTCTACTTTTCCACTCAACACAGTCTTTGTAACTCCACAAACTGTCATGTCTTTTCTTGCTACACTCCAAATCTTTATTGGTCTCTCCTTTCCCATTGTTCCTGGAACTGTAAAATCTCAATGCGCCTGTGTGGGTGCTGTTTCTGATTTCCTATGTACATGCCCCCAGGCCCTTGAGATGGCGTTCATCGATTCTCTACTGTTGGGGACACATGTAAATTTAAATATTTTTATATATTTGTATAGACATATAAAAAGATTGCTAAGTTTTGCACCCCCATATTTCTTCCTGATCCGATATATGCTAAGTTGCATGAGCTCACCCACACGCATTGGAAACAACAGTTTGGGTATCCAGTTCATTAAATCCCAAAATATTAAATTCAATGCCATACTTAAATAAATTTAAGTAGATAACCATTATGAAAAGCCAATTTGAAACATTACACTGGTGACACAAGTAGTTGTGATGTTTTTCTCTCTTTCAGGTGGGGTTTTGGAGTTAGGCATCTTGTATGTCTCTCTTGTACTGATGTGCTGCTTTTAATAAAATTTTAGTTATCATAGAAAAAAGAAAAAAAATGTATAAATCTGAGTAGAGCCTGAGCATAGTGGAAGGAGTATTAATGTTAAAACCTTGAGGCTGTGGGTTCGAATCATGTTACCAAGAAAAAGAACATGTTATGTATAACTATACTTTAAATCAAGCATTAAACATTTTGAAATCAATATAGATTTTCAAACGAAATTAATTTGACAGCATTTTTGTAAATTAAAAATATCTAAACCTGCACTGTAAAATAGTACTATTGTGAAGATTTGACCTGTTTAGGATGCACGCAGCATTGGTATGTGTCCATTTGCAAACTGCAGTTACACTGATTCTTCGAATTACAGTACATAATTTTTGGATTTATAATTTTGACAGCTGTTGTGAATGATGATGCACAATCTTTGAAGCATCAAGTTTGTGTTGATATTGAGAAGCTTGAAAATGATTTCGTCTTAACATCAGCAGAATATTTGCTTATATTGTCAAATATTAAGCCACCATTCACAGGTAATTTGTATTTTTTTCATTATTTAATTTGTTGTCATTTTAACTTTTGGAGTTCATTAACTTCGACAGCTGGATCGATGAAACCCTGGATATTTACTTTATTTTTTCATTCCTTGTCGACCTCAGCATAGTATATTCTGAAACTAAGCATTTTCTCATTCTTTCTATTTAATGCAGGCAGTCAAACAATTCTATCAGATTTGGTGGATCTGTTGATCCAGGGTAACTTA
This sequence comes from Cinnamomum chago, assembly GCA_038049695.1. Lineage (NCBI taxonomy): Eukaryota > Viridiplantae > Streptophyta > Magnoliopsida > Laurales > Lauraceae > Cinnamomum > Cinnamomum chago. The sequence continues at coordinate 12,799,274 of CP142456.1, forward strand.
TATGAAATGGCATTTACAGTTCTTCTCAAGTTTTGGAAGGATTCAGGGTTGAAAAGGTGCATTTTTACTTTCATTTTTAGAACATTAAGATCTTAACTTGCATGCTTAGAACATTAAATTCACTACTTATCATCATTCAAAAAAAAAAAAAAAAAAAAAGAAGTGAATAATTAATCTTAGGCATACATACATTTTTACATCTTGTTACAGAGAATTGGAACGAGTATTTGTTGCTATATCACAGAAATGTTGTCCAAGCAGAGTAAACTCTTCATTTACCGGGTAAGCAAGTTTGTGAAGGCTTAGGTATCCATTGTTATTGTTCTAATTATTGTTATTATTTCCTGTAATTTGTCAACGTGCTGTTGTAGTTGTTTCATTTCTAAACAGTGCTTTTTATGAGGCATTATTTCTGATTGTTATGGACTTCTCATGTTTATATCTTGTAGATGTTATGGCAGGACACAGGGCCTTTTGTTGACGTATTCTGAAGGTGAAACCAGCTTTCATGGTGCAATCGAAATGAGCCCAACATTACATCAATCCAAGGGAAACAGCCAGTGGGAAATACTTGAGCTTTACCTTGTGAGTAGCTGTTACATCTCTTTTGTCCTGCATTTCAGCTTACCTTTGTAGTCTCTCCTGTTTATAGAGAATCTCATAATACGAGCATGCTCTGGAAATTTTCTTCTGTATTAAGGATATTCATTTGTCATGATTTCTTTAATTAATTTGAGTTTCTACCAGTGTTCACAGGAAGTTGCAAAACTAGTTTGTTGAATATGTGAAACTGTACTATAGATGCAATGTTGCGCACCACATTATACACTTCCTGGGATCTGATCCCTTGGTGTATTCGACACATGCAAGTTGAAAAGTGAATTCTCAAACACTCTATGAGCAGTGCAGATGATGGCTGAAGCTTCTGTGCATAGAGTTCGTAGCTTTTCTTGATTTTAATGAGGGGAACTTATCAGAAAGACACATGTATCATGGCAGCAAGGAAACGAAAACTGTTTTAAGATTAGGTGGAATGACAGAATTGAACCTTAAAGGAATTTGGAATTTGGTAACTAAAACTGTCAAAAGGTCTCTCCTTCCCCTGTTTTTAGCCTCCATCAGTACTTAAAGATCTTTAACAGCATTCCTGTTTAACTAAAACCATCAAAAGATCTCTACTTCCGTATCTTTTTTTTTTTTTGACTTCTGTTGAAGTTCTGATTGGACGCAATCGGACTGTTGAAAGGCCCAATAACCAAACCAGAAATTACTCCAGCCACTACACTAGTATTTAGTAAACAAACCGAATTCCAGAATTTAACTGGCGAAAGGAACAATGCAAATAAAACACTGACTCACCTCAAAGAGCCTTCTCAATCTTCCAAGTACCCAATGACGCAAGGAGAGAGGAAAAGAAACACACACTGCTGTGTTTTAATTGGAAAATATACAAGTGCCAAACATGAATCCCCAGCAGTTAAGTAATAATGTTCAAACCATCAAAAAACCTAGAAAACCATAGTAGTCTTTCCAATTAAGCTTCTTAGCACAACTAGAACTCTTATGAAAGTGTTTTCGTAATCAAATCAAGCAAAAAATATTGAAAAATTTAAAAGAAATCAGAACTCCGGTCGTTCCTGCAGCATCTTGCAAATCTTCCTGTGGGGCCCACAAGGCCCATCTTTTGGTGAAATAAGTTATACGATTGTGTAGCATACTCATGGGTGATTCCTCTAGGTTTGTTTTCTCTTGAGAGATTTTGGTCCAGGTTGGCCCACAAAAACCAGCCCAAGAAACAGTCATGTTCTGGACTGTTGTGAATTACAACAATTTCCTGAATTGTAAATAACTCCATCATTCACTGTTATAGTGAAACAGCCCCTGACAAGTGATTTTCTTAAATTTTTGGGACCAGTTGGTGCTCAAATCTTCAACAATTCTTGTCAGGACCCTTGTGGGCCTTCTTAGGATGCTCGAATTGCTCCATGAAGGATTCAATTAACTCAAATTTGTCGTAAAAAATCAACTTTGCATCGCTTTTTATCAGTACTTAAAAGATCTTCAACATTCCTGTTTAACTATAATCTTTGCTAATAGTCAAAATGCAGTTTTTATATCAAGTTCATCCATTTTGCCTTGTGTTATGTTATCACTTTTGAGCTGTGACATTAATTCAATAGAGAAAAGACCCCGATCATATCTGTATTGCTATCCATCCCTACTGAAAAGGTTGCTGATATTTTTGATAAAAAAAAGTTGATGATATTCTCACTAAACCTGTCAAGAGAAGTATGGAATTTTGGTTTTGAACAAGCCTTCAATATGTTTGATTGTTGATCATTCATCATAGCTTGAAAGAGAAGTGGAGGAATGGCATTTGTTTATTGTTTTTATTGTTAAGAATCTTGAATGTTACTTTGTCTATTCAAGGGTTTCATTTCCTCAGGAATTGTACCTCAATCATTTCCTTCATTGCATGAAAATTCACTCATTATACCAGTTAACGAATGCAGGATAAATACCGAAAGCTACACCCAAGGTTACCCGTAACTGTTGCTGAAACTCTTCTGCATACTGATCCTCAGATTGAATTGCCTCTTTGGCTGGTTCATCTGTTCAAGGTAATTTCTTTTGTTCTAGTTTGGATTGACAATGTCAAAATCATGAAGGGAGCTGCCATAGATTGTATAAAGTTGACAACAGGCTCCTGACATAGAGACCGTGTCTTTCATTATGTTTTTTTTTCCCAGACTGACTTCATATAGGGACATTTCATTGTTTGAGTCCGTTTTTCAAAGTCAAGTGGTGGTGGTTGTTGTTGACTTGTTGGTATCATTATTATCATCGTCTTGAAGGAGTGTAGTTTTTGTATTGCTTTGTTATTTGCAATTCTCATATCTTGTACTCAGGACATTTCATGGTGTGTGCATTGGATGTAACAACAGGGCGGGCGAAGGGCCATCTCCTGTGGAATGACTGGTGTAGAACCAGATCCAGCAACTTTATTCCGGCTGTATGTAGATTACGGTCGATATACAGAAGCTACTAATTTGTTCCTAGAGTACATGGAGTCCTTTACATCTCTGGTAACTATTTAATCTTTTGTTAAGGTTTCAAGTGCATTGTTTTTCGAGTACATGGAGTCCTTTACCTGTTTCAATCTTGCTAAATAATTCCTTGGACTAAGTGGCTACTTGAAAATGATATTGACTACACATATTGATGTGATCTTGGGTTCCGTTGGAATCCTTAAATGATCTCACTGGTACAAGAAATTGGGATTGCCTCTGCACTCTAGGGATCATGTTAAATTGACATTCTATAAGCTAGTAGTGACTTGTTTTTGTCTCAATAAAAGTGTGTGCTGCTGAAACTGCAACCTTTTGTTAGCCAGCATATTGAATTTGCTGTTATGAACTCTGTGCAATGTGGCTTCTTTGGGAACTAAACTTTTCTAATAAATACCTGCAATGATTGCTAAGGAACCATTTTCTCTGCAAATTGAGAATCTAGATTCTTGCAGGGGAGAATGGAAATTGGCTTAATGGAAACCTGCAAGTGAGCAATCATTAAAATTAGATACGACATACAATGCATTTTAGGGTTATTGTTCTGCTATTTTTCTTTTTGACTTGAATCCTATCTTGATTCTATACTTGTTTGTATCTTTCCTTCTCTTGACTATTTCATGCCTATGAGTTACAGAGTATTTGAGTCATGATTGAATGTGGCCCAAATTCCGGGGCCCTGTCGGATTCTGGATTGTGATCATCTAGCAATTATTCACCACACATCTATCAAATAAGTTTCACAAGGAATCAGGCATTTAGCTCAAAATATCATAATATCACATAATCAGCAATTTTGAAACAATAGATCAATTATCATTAACAGTACATCCATATACATATCCGTGCCCATGCACATTACCACGCCTCCAGGGCTTATCGTATACATGTATACCGGTCACCATGACCCTGTCTCATCAGACACGTCCACTAAGGACCAGCCAACACAATGGCCATTCACATCCACTAAGGACTAGCCAATACAGCGGTCATCAATTATCCGGATACAAGTCCAACATCCCAAGTCTAGGACCTAGTGCACTATTTCATAATCGCATAACAACCAAATTTCATTATTATTAACAGTTTACACAACAGTAGTGTGGATCCAACCCCTACACAATTTACTAGTTGCTGCCCCACTTCCAATCGTAATTGGTATTGAATGGTGTAGGGTGGCCCACACTATTTTATAACACAACATCACACAATATTAATCACAATCTACATAGTCAATATTAGTTCAGTAATCACAACTATACAGTTAATCACATAAACCTCAAGGATTCTGACAAGTCCAGATCTGTCCCCAATTTATACACTCTATCCGTCCCCCTCTACATACATAGAATGAAGAAAAACCATGGTTTATGCCTAAAAACTTGCTAATGAAAATCTAGTGGGTCCCACTTGGATAATTCAAGATCAGACCCTACTAGGTGGTCACCCAGGATGTCACTCCACTCCCATATGATTGGATTCATCATCTGATCTCACCCTGGGGCCCACAGTTCAAAACGTTATCAACCCAAGATCTGTAATTTCTCACGTCTTGGAAGCTTTCAGTCTATTGGATGGTGGGGTATATGGGGCCCACTCCCCATGGGACCACCACCATAAAGGTCGCCCCTGGGTCCCCTTCAAGATGTGGGGACCTGATCTCTGATCAAGTCAAGCAGTGGGTCCCAGCATGGATGTCAACAAACTTCTCTGTTTTCATCAATTTCACGGCTGTATTAACAAAGTTAAGTGGATGGTGGTATCCACATGGATCCAGTACTACCCTGGTCGCCCAAGGGTCTCCTTCAGGATCCGTGGACCAGATTTACCAGCTGGTGGGCCATGGTGTCCCACTACCTCAACTTCTATTTTCTAGCACTCCCGTCAGGCCTCTGTTTTCCTCAATTTCATGCCCAAACGATGGGTATTTTGGGATTGAACTCCATACTGGCAAAATACCACACTATTCAACAATTTGGCAATTCAAAGATTGATTTACTCCAGGTCAATGACTTCTAGTTGTCACCCTGTACCTTTCTATTACACAACACTCAACATTCCTCAATACCAAACATCCAAATTATCACTAGACAGTAACCAGAAAGATTCACTCACCTCTGGCACGTGATCGTTGCATTTGCAATATGCGGGTGCGAATGGGACATCCGTCCGCCTTCTTTGTCTCCTAAATTGCAGCCCACAAGACTCTCAGAATTTCTCCAAAGGTAGAAGAATAGAATACCATCCTAAGGATCGTTGGTTGTTTATATATATATATACAAGGATGAGGTATACTTCCTAATTCTAATCCTTCTCCTATACTTCCTCTTCCTAATTAGAGTTATCATACAACTCCTTTCCTTTCCTTTCTTAAAAAAACATTCACGTGAGGCAACTTCTAATTCAAAAATAAGTTAAACAAGTGAGGGTCCTACTTGGGCCAAACTAATCCTGGGCCCAGGTAACTCAAGATATTACAGCACATCATCTTGTGAATTAAATCGATAGCCTTTAATATTTACCTTTTTCTTTTCAAATGCGTTAGAAGTTTCATCTGAACTTAGGCTGTAGCTTTCATCTGGCTATTAAGGATCTGTCCTCTTCAACGCAAATCTGCATTAGGTTAGTCACATTTAAGAGCATCTCTCTCAATGAGGAGAGCACTAGGGGTGCTCATGGACTGGGCCAGCCCGAGCCCCAACTGGCCCAGCCCGTTTGTGCTGGGCTTGAGCCTAAGTCTTGGTAATCAGGCCGGGCTTGGACCTGACATCTTGGCCCATTCAACATATGGGCCGGGCTTGGATTCAGTGGTAGGGAGCCTGAAGCCTGGCTCGAATATGAGACAATTTAAGCAAAAAACGATGTATTTTTTCTGCGCCCAAATAAGGACTTGAACACATGCACTTTCATACAAACACAGACATCCCAACTAGTTTAGCTACAACTTGGGTCAATCAGTCAAAGCTTTTTTTTTACTTTTAAAACATCATTGAACGGGGCTCGGCTTGACCTTTTCCAGATGGGCCTGGATCAGGCCAGGTACTTATGGCCTGAGTCGGGCTAGGGCTGGGCTTGGGTATATGGTTTAAAAACCAGGCCGGGCCTGGATATTGCTCAGCTGGGCCCAACCAGGCCCATGAGCAGAGAGCACACGCCCCCCTTCAGTGGGCATGTTCTGTTATTTTCAGCAACACCAATTCTACTTGTGCATATATGGACAAGTGGTTGTAGAGACATGCCAACTTGCTATGCGTACTTAGTATGTAAATAAATAGTCAGATTAGTCATCACTAACATGGTTCACTTCATGTTTTGGCATCTTCTTCTTGGATGAACCCCTTTACTTTGGAGCTTTTATTGTTTGCTTAGATAAACCATAAGCTATTACAAGTTTGTTTTGTCTCTCTGGTGCAGAATGGGACATGAAGACAGAGGCAGCTTGATATCTTAGATATTTGTCCTTTGATGCGGATTGACCCACATCAATTGACGATGATCTAGATGATTGCGTTATGGGCCAGTCTTTGACTTCTTTTTTTTATGGGCGTTTGACTGCAAATGGGGCCCATACTGATAATAAGTTGATTTGGAGCCAATCTGGGCCCGAACAGTCTCTTGGATTTGAAATTTGTGACTGTTTAACGATTTAAACCATTGCTTAAATCTGGGTTGATTCCATGGACTGTGGGCTGCCATTGGGCCTAGATTTGTGCCCAGGTCCATCTGGATTTATTGCCAGATCCCATGGGCTTTTAAAAATAGGTCTAACTGACCTGCAAACCATTAGGATCTATAGATCCATACATTGACCACCTGCAAACCATTAGGATCTATAGATCCATACATTGACGAGAGAGAGAGAGAGAGAGAGAGAGAGAGAGAGAGAGAGAGAGAGAGAGAGAGAGAGAGTTTCTTTGTATCCCATAAGGGTACCGACAGTCACTTTATATAGTTGTTGTGTTCTGTCGATACTTTATATAGTTGTTGTGTTCTAATTGCAAGCTATCATAATCTCCTAAGAATATGTAATTACATACTAATAAGTAAACTTTAGATACAATTACAATCAATTACCAATCACACAGCTATGCAAGATGTTGACCAAGATCCCATTTTCGTGGGATATGATACTGGCTGGATTATAGGCCTGGATCCTTGGTATTTCCTGATGGGCCTGGATCATGGGGCCTATGTGTGTCTCTACACTCCCCCTCAAAAGAGCTTCAAGAATGGCTAACACCTCCGCTTCATTAGAATCCTTCACCCCCCTCATGCTTGGAGAACATAAATAAGCCCTAGACATATACTAGACGCATCATATAGAATCTTCATTTAAAAATTTATTAAAATATTCTCTCCACTTTCTTAATATGTTGTCCTTCATTAAAACCTTTTAGTTGTCGCTCTTTATTACGTTTGACATGTTCTAAGTCCCAACTGTTCCTTTCCCTTATTTTTGCATGCTTAAAAATATCCTTCTCTCCTTCTCTTGTTCCCAACTTATTATGTAGGTCTTCTTATGGTTTGAATTTTGTATCACTTACTACTTTCTTAACTTTTTTCTTTGCATTTTGAAGCTTTCATTTAAAGCCCAATATAATGAATTCTTCATTTAAGGATGGCATGTAGAATTGGGGGCTCCTTATTTCAAGTGGGGTTCAAAGTCTTAGCCATCACTAAATTTTAAAGAGCTTTTTGGAACAACAGCAGGTCATCAATTTTCATGTCACTTGGAGCTTGATTGCAGGAGTTCTTATGGATAGCATAGATCAATGACCCATTGTCAATAGATTACAAATTTATAATCTATCCATACCAACATGAATACAATGAAAAACTAAGACTAGGATTGTGGATACGATCATATGAAGAACATCAATGAGGTATATTAATATATTAAGATGTCCTTAATATATATTAATATATTATAAATTCTGTGTGAATATTAAATATATTTAAGACATCAATGTTACTACAAAAATAAACATATTGCATATCCAAATAATCAACCTTGCATGGTTAGGATGTCTCTTGAAGTTAAAAGAAACATTTACAAAGAAAAAACCAACAAAATAAAATAAAAAGAGCACTTCTACTTGGCCCGAACTGGGGACCGGCTTCTGGCCCGATCCCCCTGGGATCCAATGGTCCTCCCTGGGGATCGGGCCAGAAGCCGGTCCCCAGGTTCGGGCCACTTAGACTTTTTCAAATAAAAATTGAATGCATAATAAAACCCTATATGTATGGTCAGATGCCCTAATAACATTATGTTCCTTACTTATTTTTATAATCTCCCCAAAGTCACAAAAATTATTGAAGAGGTTTCATTAATCACTACCAACCCTTTAAAATTAGAAGCACTGAAAGAAAGAAAGGAAAGTTAAAATATTACCAATATTAACCTCTTGACTATATTTCCATTGAGTGCCTGAGATGATTCGTTTGAATTGTAAGCCTAAGATGAATCGTTTGAATAGTAAGTAAAACAAGTATCAAATAGTAAGATCAAACCTAATCTGAAGGATTTACCTACAAGTGGGATTCATTACATAGATATGAATCTTTTTTCCTTGAGACTCGATGCGAATCGTAGCATTTGGGATACAAATTATAGTATTCTGACAACAATGATTGGAAGTAGCTTCAGTTCTGACTCTCTAGGTTTCCATTCTATTAGGTAGAATTCAACGACATTAACAAATTCAGTCTAGTGTAACCATGAGGTTTGGGGTTGGTGCCTCAACAGAAGAGGCTTTTATTGGTCACTACTCGTTTGAGTCTATAATGCACCAGGAGGTTGGCTCTGCTGCATCTTCACCAGAGCTTTGATTTCTCTTTACTTGCCTCAGACTATTATGCAAGCTTGAGGTTGGGGCCTGGTGCGTCTTCGATAGGTTTTGATTGGTCTTTTTTTTTATTTGAAGTGTGTGGCATTGGCAGACTTACATCAATTTATAGCTGCAGCATTTGATGATCAATTACTATGTACTCATATACTTTGGTGATTCAGATCTTGTGCTTGGCTGGGTTCCAGGCTGACCAGCCACTTACGGTTATTTAGTGTGACAGGTGTTCTGTGACAAGGATTCTTCTTTCAATAAGCCAGTATGAATATTCATCACAATGGATTATGACTGTAATGCTGTCTGATTGTAAACCAGAAATCATATCAGCGTAAAGCACCTTAACTTCCATGTGCCAAACCATCATTAGTGCTGGTCTCTCTAGTGGGAGGATTTGGTGTCGGTATTTGTTAACAACTTGCCAGAGGTCACTGTTGCTGAGCAGCTGAGGATTGCTTTCTCCTTGGTAGGAAGGGTTTTCGATGCTTTCATCCCTGCTTCCAGTAGGAGAGGAAGGGGCTTTTGTTTCGGTTTTGTACGTTTTGCTTATCTGGGGACAGCTCCCAGGGCTGTCAAGATGCTGGATGAGGCAAGTTTTGCTAGTAGGGTTCTAGAAGTGAATGTGGCAAAATTTGGATGGTCTCAGAGACAGAGGGAAAGAGATGTGGGGGAGGATAAGAAGAGGGTAGCAGGATTATCTCCTATTGATAAAATGGATTTATTGCCTACTAGAGAGAGGCTCCCTGTGAAGTCTAGTTCTATTGCTGTTAGCAAAAGGCGTCAAGGTGTTAGTTTTCTTGATGCGGTTAAAGGGAATCATTATATGGAAGAGAATCCTCTCTGTGTTTCTAAAGAGATTATCACCAATAACTCCAGGTGGTTATCCAATAGCTTAGTGGGCACGGTGAGATCTGAAGAAGTTATCCCTTCTATTACTTCCATTTATGAGTTAGGTGGAATAAGGGGTGTGAAGGTGTCTACTCTTGGTAGTAAGAAGGTGTTGATTTCCTTTCTAAACTTGGAGGAATTCAGCTCGCAGGTGGAAGTTTTGAACTTTGACCACAATCAAGTCTTTGTTTCTTTAGAGAGGTGGGTACCTAAACCCATTGTCTTATCAAGGATAGTTTGGCTTCACTGCTTTGGAGTACCCCTTCATGGGTGCAGTGTGGAGGTGTTCTTAGCCATCGGAAGGAAGTTTGGAGCAGTAGAGGAAATAGCGAAAGAGATGATGGATAAATCGCAGCTCAAATTTGGAAGGGTGTGTGTTCAAATAGAGGACTTTTCTTTCATCAACAAGGAGATGGAGATTAGGGTGTTTGACCATGTTTACAAGGAGGTGGTAAGGGAGGAGTTGGGGTCACAAATCTTCCCAGTCTTGAACACAATGGTGCAGTTGAGGGTGGATGGGAAGATGCATGTCAACGGTGAGGAGATAAATCCAAATGTACAAGTGAATCAAGGTGTGGAGTGGGCGGACTCTACCTCATCGGGTTGCAGCGGCGACTGCAACTATGGGGAAGATGATCAGCTCCGAAAGGAAGGCTCGACATCGAAAGCAGAGCATACAAGATAGGTTCTCAGGCAACGTGATGATGTGGCAAAGGGTGATAGGTGCACTTCTCCTCTTGGCAGAGGTCAACAGGTGTTGCCAGATTTGCAAGACAGAGAAGCTACAATTTTTTCAAATCCTTTCCACTCGGAGATAGAAAATCAGAGGAAGAAGGGGGTTAGATCCCCAACCCTTCACAACAGCCTTTCGAGGAAAAGCTCTCTTCTAGAGAGGGCAGGCATGAGCAACCTCGTTGGACTGATGGTTGAAGGCTCGATAGAAGTAGATAGCCAGGCAGGAGAGGGGCTCTGTGTCAGCGGAAGGTTAAATCTGGGAAAGAAGGGGGTTAGATCCCCAACCCTTCACAACAACCTTTCGAGGAAAAGCTCTCTTCTAGAGAGGGCAGGCATAAGCAACCTCGTTGGACCGATGGTTGAAGGCTCGATAGAAGTAGATAGCCAGGCAGGAGAGGGGCTCCGTGTCAGCGGAAGGTCAAATCTGGGAAGTAGGTTTTCTGGGTTTTGTGAGAGAGAGGTTTCCTATTTGGTTCTCAAGGAAAAGGACTCAGGTCACCCTATTAGCAACAACCCAGTTACGGTGGACCTGAGAGAGGGTGGGTCTTGCAATTTGGATCGGCCCACTGAAAAGCCCATGCTGCCGTATGTTTCTAAGGAAATCAGTGGGACCCACTCCAAAGATGCTAATGATATGGGTCTTTTGTTTGGTGCGGAACCCTCTCTTAAGCAAGATTCAGAGTTGTCTATCCCTTCTAAGACTACTTTGAGGACTTATTTAAAAAAGCATATCAGGTTTATCCAAGCAGCTAGAATGAGGAGCTTTTCTCAGGCTTCAACCAAGGGCAAGAGGGTAGTAGGAAAATATGGGAGGAAGAAAAATTTAACGGCCTTCACTGGGGAAGAACAACATAAAGTGGTTGCACAAGGTTGCTGTTCATGCAATTCTTCCCAAGGTATGGCGGGGGCTGCTCCTGTTACGATTGAGGGCAGCGGCGATCTCAAAGGCGATGCAGATCAATCAAGTAGAGAGGATGCTTTTGATGTTGCAGAGGATGGAGCTCATCAGAGACCACCAAGTTGGGTAATAGCTTGGGGGTCATTATGAAGCAAAGATTATACAGAAGCTTATCGAGGTGGAGGCTTTAAAGACTGGAGGTAAGATTGTTACTTCCTGATAGCTTGTGTGTTTTGTGGGTGCTCCTTTTTCAATTTTATGATTATTGTTAGTTTAAATATGAGAGGGCTTGGTAAGCCTGAGAAGAGGCTGGCGGTCAGAAAGTTGGTCAGAAATACAAAATAGATTGTTTGATGTTGCAGGAAACTAAAGTAGCATCCAATATTCACCGCTTTGTTCGTGAAGTTTGGGGTAAAAACAGGTGTGGTTGGAACTGGGTTCCTTTGGTTGGTGCTTCTGGAGGGTTGATCACTGTTTGGAATGATGAGGTCTTAACAATGGAAGAATTTTTTTTGGCAGATAGGTTCTAGCAGTCAAATTTCGCGGGGTCGGTGATGGTTTTGTTTGGGCTTTGGCCAATGTTTATGGGCCGAATGTTTATTCTGAGAGAAGTGATTTTTTGGATATACTCTCGACTGTTAAATCCCAGTAGTCAGTCCCTTGGGTCTTTGGGGGTGATTTTAATATGATTAGATTTCCTTTTGAAAAGAAAGGGGGAACCTCCACTTCTCATGCTATGCTATTATTTTCTAAGTTTATTGATGATAATGATTTGATTGATATTCCGCTTCAAGGGAGGAGGTATACATGGTCTAACAACAGGGAGCAGGCAGCTCTAAGCAGGATTGACAGGTTTTTATTATCAAAGGAATGGGACAACCATTTTCTTGGGGTCATTCAGGTGGCACTACTGAGATTGATTTCGGATCATTGTCCTATCAAGTTGAGTTCTAGCTCAGTAGATTGGGGGCCAAACCTTTTCGTTTTGAGAATTGTTGGTTGGAGAACAAACAATTTTTGGGTTTGGCTCGCTCTTGGTGGAGTCAAGTGGAGGTTAGTGGTTATGCAGGTTTCAAGATTGGTAAGAAGCTCCGTATTCTCAAAAATCAGATTAAAAGATGGAATAGAGAGGTGTTTGGTCACATGGAGGAATCGAGAGAAGCTTTATCTAAAGTGGTGGAAGATTTGGTTAAGGAAGGGGAGAATCGGGAGTTGAGTCCAGAGGAAGTTGTTACCAGGCAAGATACTCTTAATAGGATTTGGGATCTCAATCGTATGGAGGAGATTTCTTTGAGGCAGAAATCGAGAATCACTTGGCTTAAGGAGGGTGATAAAAATACTAGTTTCTTCCATCGGATGGCTTTGCTTAGGAGAAGAGTGAATTACTTGGGGGCACTAAGGCGAGGCGATACGGTTCTTGAAAATCCTATTGAGATCAAAGAAGAGGTTTGTTTCTTTGAAGATCTCTACAAGGGTGAAGATTTTGTTAGACCTCAGCTTGATGGTGTATTTTTTCCTACAATCTCAGCAAATATTCGCAATTGGTTGGAAAGGGAATTTGAGGAGTTGGCTCTAGCTTTGGAGGATTGTGGAGGGGATAAGGCCCCTGGTCCGGATGGATTCAATTTCACTTTCATTAAGGCAAGTCTGGGGTTCCTCAAGAAGGATTTTGCTGATATGCTTTTTGAATTTCATAGGAGGGGCAGAATCAATAGGGAGATAAATGCGACTTTTTTATCTCTCATCCCTAAAGTGCCTAATCCGGTGGAGCTTTGTGATTTCAGACTCATAAGTCTTGTTGGGTGTGTGTATAAATTGTTGGCAAAGATTTTGGCAAACCGTCTGAAGCGTGTTCTACCTCTCGTTGTTGGTCCTTCACAAGGTGCATTTGTGGCAAAAAGGCAGATTCTCGATGGAGTACTGATTGCCAATGAACTCATTGACTCCAGAAAGAGATCTAAAATTGAGGGGTTTATTTTCAAGATTGACTTGGAGAAAGCCTATGATCATGTAGATTGGAACTTTATTGATTATATGTTGCTCAGGTTTGGCTTTGGGGAAACCTGGCGTGGATGGATACGCGAGTGCATTTTTACTACATCCTTCTCAGTTTTGGTTAATGGATCTCCCTCAAAGTCAAATAAAGCTTTGAGAGGCATTCGGCAAGGGGTCCCCTATCTCCTTTTCTGTTTACTATTGTCATGGAGGCGTTGGGCTCTCTCCTATTAAGAGCGAGAGAGTTGGGTGTCATTAATGGTTTTGAGGTGACCTGGAAAGGGGAGGCAATTACCCATTTACAATATGCAGATGATACCCTTCTTTTCAGCTCTTCTAACAGGGAAGAAATTTTGGCTCTTAAAAGGATATTGCGGTGTTTTCGATTGGTTTCGGGTTTGAAGATTAACATCTCCAAGAGCATGTTGGTGGGAGTAGGATGTTCTGAGGATATTGTCCATGCTTTAGGGGACTTGGTCCATTGTAAAGTTGAAAGACTCCTTATCTCATACCTTGGACTTCCAATTGGGACGAAGCCGAGATCCAGGGCTTTGTGGGATCCGCTAATCAGTAAAATTGAGAAAAGGTTATCTTCTTGGAAGAAGCAATACTTATCTTTGGGTGGGAGAATTACATTGATTAAAGCATGCTTATCTAATATCCCAGTCTATTATATGTCTCTTTTCAAAATGCCAAAGGCAGTGGTGAAAAAGGTGGATTGTATCCGTAGGAACTTTTTATGGGAAGGTCAGGGGGACAAGAAGAAATTACATCTTTTAAAGTGGGGTGAGGTGATTAAACCAAACTGGAGTGGAGGTTTGGGTCTTGGTAGTTTGGAGAATAAAAATGTCTTTATTGGTGACTTGGTGGTGGAGGTTTGGGGAGGAGAAGGAAGCTCTTTGGAGGAAGGTCATTGCTACTAAATATGGGGAGGATAGGTGGGGGTGGTGGCCTTCACCTGGCCCAAGACACCGTAGGTCGGTAGTGTGGGGTGCCATTGCTTTAGTTGGTGATGTGTCTTCTGAATGAGGGAAAGTATTGTCCAAAGGGGTTGGTTTTGTGGTGGGTGAGGGGAGGGAGGTCAGGTTTTGGTTGGATGATTGGGTAGGGGTAGGACCTTTGTCAGAGTTATTTCCTAGGTTATTTAGAGTGGTGTTGAATAAGGAGTCTGTTGTCAGTGATTGTTATGAGGTGAGGGAGGGTGGGACTGTGTGGAATGTGTCTTTTAGGAGAGGGCTTCGCTTGTTAGCGGAGGTTCAATATGGGGAGTTGTTGAGTCTTCTTTCTAATGTATTTCTGTGCTGGGATTACAAGGACTCTCGGATTTGGAAACCTTCCTTATCCGGAGAGTTCTCAGCTAGAGCTTTTCACTTGGCCTTGGAGGGGAACCATACCTCTAGATCTTCTTCTTCTTTGGTTTGGATGGGGCTGGTTCCTCCCCGGGTTGAGGTCTTCTGTTGGCTTGTTGCTGCAGCAAAAGTGTCTTCGATAGACAATTTGAGGAGAGGATTGACAATGTCTAGCATCTCCGATATTTGTGTGATGTGTCATAAGAAAGAGGAAACAATGAACCACCTGTTTCTTCACTGTGAAGTTGCAGCAGGTATATGGGGTTTATTCTTTGGCAGGTGTGGAGTAACTTGGTGCAGTACGGAGAATATTGCAGATGCGGTAGAGTCTTGGGCAAGAGGACCATTTGTTGGATGTGGGCGTACGTTGTCGAGGTTGATTTCTTTTGCTATTCTTTGGCGCATTTGAAAAGAAAGAAATGATAGAATTTTTAGAAATGTCTCCTCTACTTCAGAAGAGTTGGTTGCCTCGATCTCTTTGATGATTGTTAATTGGGCTTTGGTTAGAAAGAAGTTCTCGAATTATAGTCTCAATGACATATTAGTCAATTGGGAAGCTTGTATGAGGTGTGGTCGTTTTAAGGTGATGAAGTCCGTTCATTGGTCTACTCCCCCTCTTGGTGTTCTTAAGTTCAATGTCGACGGAGCTGCTAGAGGTAAACCGGGGTTAGCAGGAATTGGTGGGGTACTTCAAAATAGTAAGGGAGAGGTTTTATTCATGTTCTCCAAGCATGCAGGGGTTTGTGACTCTAATGAAGCAGAGGTTTTAGCGATTTTGGAAGCTCTTCGTTGCTTCTCTAGAAACTTTCGTGGTGTTCTTATTGTGGAGAGTGACTCCTCTAATGCGATCACTTGGGTGACTAATCGGAAGAGGAACCCATGGAAATTTCAATTCCTCTTTAATGAAATTCGGGCTTTATCTTCCTCAATCAATGTTCACTGCCGCCATGAGCTTAGATCAGCCAACTACTTCGCCGATGCTTTAGCTAAACAGGGGATTGAGAGGATGTTTCCTTGAGGGGGTATTATCTTGTAGTTTGCTTCGGTAGGGTACAACGCTCTTGTACCTAGTTGCTGTTTTCTCTTTGTGTTTCCTCTTTCTTTTATGTTCTTTATTATCTCTTCCTCTTTGTTTTCCCTTTTTGTAACCTTCTTTTAATTAATTAAGAAGTCTCAGTTACCGTTCAAAAAAAAAATAAAATCAGTGAAATGTACTCAACATTGAAAATGTGATTCTGCGGCAGACAAGCACACCTTAAAAGACTAGATTGTCCTAGTTCAACATGTAGAGAGAGAATTTTTATATAGTATATTATATTTGATTGTGATAGTTATTAATTAATTTTAGGCAGTTTGATTGACCGAAGTGTTGGTTGTAATATGTAGATGTCGACCTAGTAACAGTAATTAGTGATTGTGAAAAAGCTTTACACGGATTTTATTTCGCCCCCCCTCCCTCTCTCTCTCTCTCTCTCTCTCTTTCTCTCATCTTTACATATTCTTTCAGACTCATCTCTGTTTATTCTCTCAACATTTTTCTACTTTCTAACATACCCCTTGGCCTGCTGCCAGCCAATTTGAAATACAATAATAGTACTGTTAGGATGAAATTTTTTATCGGCTTTCATAAGCCATTTTGCATGACATAAATCATTTTCATTTGCTAAGCTTATGCCACATGCCACCCATCTTGTTGCACTATTTAATGAAACCTCTTAATTCACCTGCTGCAGAGATCAGCTGACGTCATTAATCGGAAAAAGATGTCTGCTGTCTGGTTCCCATATACAGCAATAGAGCGCCTGTGGTGCCAACTCGAGGAGTTGAGGAGATCCAGTACCATGGTGGATCAAAGTGAGAAACTTCAAAAACTGTTACATGGGGCTTTGCTGAACCACCTGAAACAAGTAGGATTCATCGTTTTCTTTTACAGATTTCTGGATTATTTGATATTTTGTTTTGCTCCAGGCATAAATTTATGTTTTTCCCCCTGATATGCAGGTAAAGATTGACTCAGAGGATGCTGTATCTGCTGCGCTTTGATAAAATTCCCGACTACTGTGCTCCTGTAAAAATTTCTGCGACCAAAAGCTATTCTGTAGTTTTGTTTCTCAGGATGTCTACTGGGCCTTGATTGTTTATCAATTAATGTTGTACATTAATCCCAATTAGTTTTGCTCTTTCTGCGCATTAAAAAAAACGCCGTTGATCTTACTATATTGGTTTTGATCGCTGCCTATTTGGTGGTGGGACACTAAACTATAGGAAGTGCATAAGGCTGGTGTCTTCCTTTAGGCACAATGGCCTGAACCTGCGACTCCACCTTAAGCGAGGGCGAGGGCTGAATGTCTCTAGCTGGCTATTTTAGTACAGGCAGACCATTGATCTTACTTTAGTAGTTCCAAGTCAAAATGGCGACCATCATTAGCTGCTTGCTTAAGGAACTGCTGAATTCGTTTCATCTATCACTTGCCAAGGTGTTTATTCTGTATCACTAGCAGATTATTAAGGCTAGGATGCATGGTTTATTCATATGTATTCACTAGCAGATTATTAAAGGCTAAAGATGCACTTGTACTTTGCATTAGGCTTCATGGGTAATTCAAGGTGGTCAATACAAAATGGTCCTTCAATGTGTTGTAAGGTTATGTTGCACTAATAGGTAGGTACTTCATCGCTTGCTTGCCTGACAGATAACTCTTTTGCCACCACATGAGACCCTCTATGATCAATCCAAATCCCTCGTACTTGCTAATTCTAGTGAATTGGCCTCACTCTGTTCGACACGAATCATGATTATAGTCACCATTTGGTTGAATTTATTAAAACAGTTAAACAATGAGGCTGCTAAACCAATGGCTGTGTCTGATTGAGATGATTTTTGTCCAAAAATCATATTCAAAATGGGATCTTTCAATCAATTTATCCACCCATCAAATGAACATCATCTTGGGAGTAACATTCATGAGCACTTGTTTTACCAGGACATGGGACCGCCGATGATGAGCCCAACCCACTTGTACACACTAATCCCTCATGAATGACCTTTCATCTTTATTTGGGACTAATCTGACCTATACTCACAATTGAATTAAATTTCATAAAAATAATGTAACGGAAGAAATTGATGTATTTGTTTATAGAGAAAATCATTAAACATTAAAGCCAATAAATGAATCTATATACTTTGTGTTGGAGATAAAACTATATGCCCCTCATGGGATCCACTTGGATGCACGCCATTCACTGGATGATAATGTGATGGAGAGTTCTCTTTTAAGGACATGATTTGGGTAAAAATCATGAGTAACTGCCAGTCTGGGACTAGTTTGTGAAGCATGAGTTCTAAGGAAAAAACTGAAGCCAACTTTAAGCTAGGCTTAATTTTTAATTAAGTCTCGTGTTTGGTAGTGGTCTCCTCTTCTGTGGCACCGCTCTCTTACCACTTCAGGTAGGAAGTCCAGATCCTATCTCTTGAGTAAAATGCCCCTAAAAAAGGAGCTTTCTGTTCTTGTTTCCGTGCTTGTGCCAAACGGTGTCGAGGAAAGTGTGGATTGTCTCCTCCCGATTCCGTGGAAAATGGTGCTTTGCAAACGAAGCCTAAATGACCTGTTTGGTTGCATTAGAATACAGAAGAGCTGAATATATAGGGTTGTTAAAAATTGAAGATAAAACGTGAATTTCCAAAAATTAGCATTTAGGTTCATTTTTTGGAACTAAGATTTGATATTCATTTTGAACCACCCTATGTATTCAATTCATACGTATTTTAGTGCAAACCAACATAGCCTAAATGCTTTTCAAAGATTGGAATTGGGAAAATACATTGATAGATTTTCCTTACAAGAATTTGAAGGTATTTCAAAATCTTCGGACATAAATTCTCCAAATTCTTATATATTTGTGTTCCAGTACTATGAACACAGAATTATGAAAAATCTAGGAGACAAGCATTACAATCATGTAACCCTACACCTTGTGAAATTTTACCTCTTGATTGTTCGAATCACTAGTTGACAGGTTCGCTTGAAATGGCGTGGCGTTCTTGAAACAAACTATGGCTAGGTTTGAGGTCTACCCACCTAACCCTAAACCTCCTCTCAAAATAACTTAGCACTAAACCTAATTAGACACACATCGAAGTTTTACTCATCCTTGGATTTTTTTTTGGGGGGTAAATTACTCATCCTTGGGTTAATTATGCAAAAAAGATTCAAAACAGGCACTTCATCTAACGGCGAAAAATAGCACAACTTACAAGGTGATTTCACTAGGGATTAAAATGATCAGTTATCCTTAATTTTTAACACACCCAAGCCAGACATAAGTTTTTATTACACCACTCTCCTGATAGTAAATACATACGGGCATGATATTGGCAAGTAAAGTAGGAGCTGAGATCAATACCATATTAATTGGTGCAAGGCCTCTATAATCTTATAAAGACTAGGGTCATATTTGGCAATTAAATCTTCGGGATATCTCATGATTTTCCACAAAGGCATGGAAAACTCATGCTTGGCAAACGGCAATAGTAAATCCTTCGGATTTGGGCCAATGAAAGTCCTCATTTTCTTAGGTATGACCCTCCCCCATAGGATTTGAAAATATTCATTTTTATGAATTTATTCACCAATATCAATATTTCTTAGTTATATGCAATGGTACACAATGATATCAATGTGATATCCTCATCTATATAAATTCTTAGTGAGGAATCCCTATTCCAAGGGCAATGAAGAATTCTCAAATCTGCGGATTGATTAGGAGGTTCTCACTTGTTACCAAATGTGTATGGTCGTCAATCGAATGATTCCATAATATTATGATCATAGGACAATGGGTTTAGTTAATTGGGTGACTCACCTTGAACTGCTTCTATTAGGGGCTTGACAGTGGCTTTTTAAATTTGGGAGGAGTATAAATTTATAGAATTTTTTGGGCGATCATGGTACAAACGCTTGTGGGATAACCTATCCTCCCAGGGATCGATCCTTTGCTGTTACGTGAAATGAGATACCTTTTTCCATTTGCCCGTCTCTTGATTCTTGTTATATATAAATTTACAAATTGTGACCCAAGTCTAGTTCGGAACTTAGCTGCTCCATCATGCCCTGTCTCTTATAACTTCTTTACTTCTTTTAAAAAATAAGTTCTAATGTGCAATTTAGTAGGTAGAGAACATATGAAAAAAATCGAGTTGAAGGGTTTTGGGTTCAAATCTTCCAATATGCTAAACTTTTATTATTTAATTATAATATGTTAAACTAAAAAAAATGTAGTATCAAACCTGATATGACCCACACCCATCATAGGGTGGGTGTCACATGTTGGTTTGTGATGCATCTTTATTCTAACTGCTGTGATTTTTGGCATCCTCACATCCTTCTTCAACCTTGATAATTACAAAGTAAATGCCTCACCATCTTATAAACTAATTCATCATATCATTTTAAATAGAATGAAAGTTTTGATTCCTTAAATAATCCTCCACACGCTCTCTCTTGCTATTTTAAATCTTTGTTCTCATTATTTCCTACAGGATTCAACCTCTCTTGTTTTATGCTGTTTTAAAAGCTGGCAAGCTTACACCCACTCAAGTTCCTGTACCTTTCTTCCACACTAATCTTGCAGGAACAGTTCCAATATCACTATTTAAATACAGTGCTGTTTGTTGTTCCATGCTTTGCACAAGCATAATGCTTTCTACAGAACAAACATATTCTCCTTGTGTTTGTTTGAACGAATACTATTCCAATTAATTTCTAAAGGTCTAAAGACCCATTGATCACATTTGAATGGTCTATTACTACATTTCTAATGGCCTAAAGACCCATTAAGTAAATTTGAATGGTCTATTACTATATTCTCTCACTTGCTTTCCTCCTACATTCCATACTTAAATAATCTGCTTAATGTTGATGGCTGCTTTTTTGTTTTCTAGCTTCCAATTTTTATGATTGGATTGGGTAGATCGGGTCAAAGATGACCCGAACGCGGTTTTAGACTGATCTGGGCCCATGCGATTAATTTAGATTTAGACAAATCATATTCTATTTGATACAGTGGTTGAGATGTCAGCTTAAGGCTAGGGATACTGATTAATAACATGCATGAACCTGATTAGGGTGTGTTGATGTTAGGAAGGAAACATCAATCAAACCACCATCGTCATCATCAATCCCTATTATCTTTAATGTTCTTCTAACCTAATCCAGTTTCCTTATCCAACCTTTAACATTGGACCAAGATCCATGGATAGGTTAGTGCCACCACATCTATCAGGTGTGGCCCACCAGGTTGATCATCTGCTTGGAAGTCGGAATTAGGTCCATGTGATGGACGGTGGTCTGGCTTGGATTTGGACTGTAGGATCTCAATTGTGGGGGTCCATTTACCTGCATTAAATGGGTCAGTTTCTGGTTTAAGCTTGATATGACTCAAACCTGACCAAATTAACATCTCTAGCTAGCTAGGAGTGCATACCAAGTTACCAACCATGGCTCCAAAAACTATCAAGCCAGTTCAATTTGGAGACTCAGCTGAGTCTTAACCAAGGTCAAAATTGAGTCTGAATATATGTAAAATAAAAATAAAATAATTACTAATAATTTTATTGAGTTTTAACCAGTCTTAGCCGAGTCAGCTGAGTCTCTACAGAGTTTTTCTAAGCCAATCTGAGTTTTGACCAATTAATTTGTGTCTAGCCAAAATTTGTGAAGGATCGAGTTGGTCATTGTTAGTTGCTGTCCTTGTTACTGCTACCAACAACTTAAATCATCTTAGGCTTAAGGTTTTCAATATAAACTCAAGATCATTAAGTATGCAAGTAGGGTGATCAATGCCTTTAAACTGATAGCCACCCACTTTAAATCATCAACGTTGTCGTCATTAGAGTCTCGTCCTATTTCGTGCTAATTTCCTTCTTAGGTTCTACGTACTTCTTTGAATCTACATTTACTACTTCTATTCATGTCATCTTTGACCTACTCTTCTATCTTGACGGGCAATCAACTTGTATTGAAAGGCGACGTGTTCATTGTTCAACCATCTTAAACTAGTCTATCTTTACGTTATCACCTTCTGATGTGTGTCCTAAATGCTTTTAAAGTGGTTATTTCTAATTCTTTCTTTCCTAGACGAACTACATATGAAATATAATTAGATTGGCATTCTGGTCATCAAATTCTCTAGGGGCTGAATAGTGACCACATTCTCTAGGGGTTGAATTTGGGTCATTGCCAGCTTAAAACAAGAAGTGGGTGTTTCAGAAATAAGTCCATCCAACTTGTGCCCAACCAGATCAATGGCAGTGAAAGGTTGCAATCACCAAACTGTGGGCCCCATGTTTCACAAAAGGCCAGATCTGAGAGACGGTGGTCAAGATTCTATCTTTTTTTTTTTTGCCACAGGTCAAGATTCTATTTTATCATGATCCATCCATACGTACCTTGAGATTTTGAGTATGGAACAGATGCATGCACACAAAAAAAACACAAAAGCTTTTTATTAGCTGTGCATGGTGACATCCAAGAACTTTCCCAATGGGTTGGTGAATCTCATCACCGTCACAATGAATTTGGTGGCAAAAAGGGAGGTCAAAAGCAAGTGGGCCCACACACTACACACCATGCCATAATTTAATCTTGGCATCAGTAAAATGAAATGGAACCATGATTGCATTTCACTCACCAACAACAAAAAAGAGGATGATTGGGTCCCTCCGAGTCGCTCTAGTAGACTCGGCTGGGGTGAGTTGTCAAGTCAGGGTCAGGGTGAGTCTTCTGATTCTAACCAGTGCTCAGACTCGGCTGGGTTATTAAAAAAAGTTGATGGAAATTGGTCCTATTTCCTAAAGAGTGAAAGATCAAAAAAAAAAAAAAAAAAGAAAGATCATAGCCATCCATTTTTTTTTTCATGTCTATTTAGACCCATTAGTGGAGTCTTTAATCAAATTACACCATGTGTCATTGCTTTGTTTGGTGCCCAAGCATGTACTAGGGAGGAAAGCAGAGTAGACTGTAGGAGCTAGAAACTGATTCACTGAAATAAAAGTTCTTGCAAAGTATGATTGATGAGATTAGGCTTGGATGATGATAGCCATCTGGTTCCACGGCCTTAATCAAATAGGTAGCATTTTGGCTTCTAATGGAGTTCTAATTAATTTCATCTACTGTAGGGTTCATCATATCAACGCTGTGGATCACATTGATCAAGTGGCAAATATATAATATAAATACCATATTTAGTGAAGCAGAAAAAAATGAACTAAATTTTTTGTGATTCCTCAAAAAGACTTTTCAATTAGGGGTCCAACTTTTTTTATTTTTATTTTTATTTTTACAATAAAACATGCCCTTTTATTGTTCTATCATTAAGGAAAATCGCATTCTTATTCACTGATAGCTCAGTTGGCAGGGGCACATCCCTTCCACAATAAACAATCAGGGATCAATCCATTGCTGTAGTGAGGGAGTTGGGTGAGTTTGCGTGGGTGGGTTGGTATGTGAGTACTTTTATTAATTACCCGTTACCCCCCAAAGGGATTAACAAGCCTACAAGGATTCAGACTCTATTCTATAATAAAAGGTATTGTATTTTATGTAAAATTACTTTTTTGTTACATATGTAACCAAATTGAGTCTCATTTAATCCGCAGCTCAGTTGGCCCAAGACCACGGTTTGTACCCGGAGGTTGTAGGTTCGAAACTGCACTACCACATTGGGGTTACATGGGAGTTTACCCGGCTTTCCTCTGAGTCCGGAGGGATTAGTCCAGCCTAAAGGGTTGGGAACCGTCCGATAGTAAAAAAAAAAGAAAAGAAAAGAAAAGAAAAGTAAAAAAATGGAGTCTTATTTAAGGATTCAATTTTTTGAAACTATTTTGATGAACTTGGATCTAAAATGTTGCACGCATGGACAATAAGATAATTTTACTTTAGTAATGCTTGATTGCAGTTGATTTGTTAGTAACAGATGCCTTATTCATCAATTAGTGATGCAATCATTGGTAGTCCACATCAAACGAATAGTGGCACCATTAAAGTATAATCTCATACATTTATTTTATTAGTGCATAGACTGCATGTGATAATTAATGTCTTAATCGGTATAAAATGGAATGTCTGATAGTTTATTCAATTTCAGCATTTTTTTTTAAGAACACTTCATACAATTTTGACACCATTGAAATGTGATGGTCTGTTTTTACTTAAAATGTAATATAATTATGAATTGTAGGAATAATTTAGCCATTTTCCTTTATATAAAATCTCAGTGGAGAAAATAAAACATCTATAGATGGTTGAGTGGTTAAGAGATATCTTTTAGGGTTTCTTTGGGTGAAAAAACACATGTAAGCAATGAAAGGGCTGAAATCAACTTTTTATTGTGTTTATTCAGAATCTAAGAAAAAATTCACAGAGTGAGATAAAGATGCAGGGGCCTCCTCAGTGAGCACTATATGAGCACCACGTGGTGGGGTCCTCCTGGGGGCCTCACCAATCAAGGGGAAGGTGGTGAATTCCTTGATGGGTTGGACCAGTTTGTGAACTGTCAAGTATATATTAGATCATCCAAATCCCTTGATCCATGACCTTCAATTTTGGTATTCCAGCTTGGTGGGAGGGGGAGGTCCTTAGCCCTTTGGTGAGAGGGCCTTTGGGTGAGGGGAGTAAACCTTGGGTGAGGTGAGGCCTTTGGGTGAGGGGAGTAAACCTTGGGTGAGGTGGGGGCCCTCGGGTGAGGGAAGTAGACCTCTGGTGAGCAAAGGTGTATGTCTCAGTCCAAATCCAAGACAGGCATGTAAGAAATGACGCCTCTTACCACTAGAGTAAGATGCTGTTCTTCAATTTTAACGACTTTAAAAGGCACTTTTTTGATGAATTGAATTCAATGGTCAATTTCATTTGGGCTGGTGTCAAGCTGATGGGCTTGATGACATTGAGAGGGAGGTGGTGGATGACGTGCTTGGATGGATCACAGTGCATCCCTGTCCCGGGTTTCATTGGTTTTACACTGATTTGAATGAAATGAATTATTGGATTAAATTCTTCCAAAAAGTGTGCCTTTCATAACAGTTTATATTGATATGACACCAACCCAAAAACAAAAAAAGAAACCTGTTAAAATTGAGGGCCATGGATCAAGAGTTTATTATGGTTTGATATACTTAAAACTTTACACATAGGTCCCCAGCTTAAAATTTTACACATGGGTGTAGCCCATTGAGAACTTTTGATCCCTCCTTTCCTTTGATTAGTGGGCCCCAAGTAGCCCCATTACAAATGCTCACATGGTGCTCAACAAAAGGGTGTCACTAATCGGCTGAAATTTTTATAAGTGATCACCATGTAAAAGGAGCTGAAAAGAGCTACATACACATCTGCATATCTCACTCTCTGGAGATTGATGATAAAGGGTTGCTCATTTTATATGTCAACCAGCAGTGTGCCAAAGATTGATAGGTGGATATGCCACTCTTTCCATTTGTACGGGCTCTCTTTGATTTCAACCCATAGGCTAGGGTACCAAAAAAAGTGAAAACAAAACCCGATTATTACAAGTAACTAATTGGAGCCCACATCCTCAAGGTCGTAACAGTGGGCACATCCGCTGTGCCATAGGGTAAAAGGTATTCTTGTAACATATCCTTCACAAATAATTAGGGGACCTAGATACAAGGGTTTTTGCGGGCCGAAGCCCCCACCCAAACCTGAATAAAGATTAAAATTATTAAGAGCCTCCTTCAAACTTTAAAAATTAATATGTTTTTCTTTACATTTGCCCCTTCTCCCAATATTTCATTATTTCTTTTACATAAAGCCCCCCAAATTGAATTTCTTGGATCTGCCACTGCATATAATGTTACACATGTCAAACAAAACATCGAATCCATAATTTCAAAATGTCATTATGCTCGAAAGATATTACTAAATGATGGTTACCACTAAACTCACTTCATAATGAGAAATGATATTATGCCGCTGAAAATATGGTGCTCACCACACCTAACTGCTTTATCTTGTTCGGGGACCACATTTCTTTGATCATATCCGGTCATGTAACACATTCCCCTCTATCTAGAAACTAGTCTAATCCATTCATTACACACATAACTCTTTTGCACAGAAACGTACCTAAGTTCACTCCAATATTTATTTAAAAAAAAAGGCCCAATCAAA
The DNA here is from genome assembly GCA_038049695.1 of Cinnamomum chago. Classification (NCBI taxonomy): domain Eukaryota; kingdom Viridiplantae; phylum Streptophyta; class Magnoliopsida; order Laurales; family Lauraceae; genus Cinnamomum; species Cinnamomum chago. Next base: position 12,825,233 of record CP142456.1, read on the forward strand.
GTTACATACAATGTTGGGACTTATCATCATCATAAAAACTTTATCCTCATGATCCACAAACAATATAAACCAAGATATTTTCTACTTGAATCTAAGCAATGTACTCATAAATAATCTTTGAGACCAGCTTTCCTAAGCTGAACCTTAGCTTATCGTAAGCTAGAATAATGCTGGTTTCACAAATTAAAGTCGATTATCGTTGTTTTTTTACATGATGATCATCTCCAAAATCAAGATAAATTCAATAAAAAATGGATTTTCCAGTTCCATCATGTAATAAACAGATATAATCAACTTTGATTTGTAGGACCAACACTATTTCAGTTTAGGATAAGCGAAGTTGCAGCCTAGGAGAGCCGTGCTCATAATCTTTAGATACATTGTAATAAGCTTTTCTTAAATTGATGAAGAACATATGCATATTTTTCATCCCCTTGGTATTTTCCCATACAATGCTGGGACTCATCATTTGTAGAAAAAATAATTATATATTTCACATATTATTAATCCAATAATACATATCACTAATATTTTTACGGGAGGCGTGGGTAAGTACACATGCATAAGTGTCTTGTGAGTTGTGATGAGGGAATCAGAGTGTTGCTGCGGTGGATACGGCCACTCCCAAGCAGCTCAACCTAGGAATTGATCCTTGGGTGTGCGCCCACTCGCACAGCTCACCCTGGGAATTGATCCTTGGGTGTGCAAGTTATTGGTGACTTCTCCTGGCCATTGGATTGAGCCTTAAAAGGATCAGTCAATTACAATGGATCATTTCTCTTCTTTAGGTTCTTTGTTGGTTTTAGAAGATTTGTTACTTGTGGGCCTCTTGTGTAGCTATTTGAGTAAAAACTCAAAAGAGAGACTTCATTGCAAGCTCTCACTCACCAAACAAATCCACTAAAATACAGGAAGGTCAACATTAGAAGCTGGACGCGTCCTGGATGATTTGCTCCCCACAAATTCCTCGTGTCCAATTCCTTTTGCCCATGGCCTCTTTCACTAGCACTCACAAGATTTCTAATATCATCAGCACTAGATCTGCTGGTGGTCATGTTGTCTGTGGGTATAGCTCTTGGGTCATCTTCTTTCTGTTCCCATTCCTGTCCCAACCCACCATCTCTGTAGCTTCCCGTAACACACCAATCTCCCCGACACCTTTAAAAACAGCTGCAACCATCAACACTAAACAGAGAATTCTCATAGCCCTTTGCATTTCAGCTCTTTTCCTAACTTGGGTTCTTCTAATGGCCTACTTCAAGTTCCTCAGATTCAAGATAAGAAGGAAAGTCAGGCAGGAAGAGGGTGGAGAATGTGGTTTGGCCAAGACCCATGTCCCAAATCGGCCAGTTTTGGACCCTCAACCTTATTCTGGGGATCTTGTAAAGAATTCTGAAAAGAAATTCAGATGGGAAGAGATAGAGAAGCTTACCATGAATTTCGACAATGTGATTGGAGAAGGTGGATTCAGTACTGTCTATCTTGCTTGCTTCTCTAATTTGAGCCTAGGAGCTGTTAAAATCCACAGTAACAGCGAGCGTCTTAGTCGTGTTTTTAAGCAGGAGCTTGAAGTCCTCATGTGCATCCGCCATGAAAACATAGTCAAGCTGCTTGGATATTGTGATGAACGAGGTGGGTTACTCATCAAATTGCTGCATTTTTTTTCTTGTTTGGTTGGGAGGGGAATTGTATGCATCTTTTATGTTGCTTTGAATAAGAGAAACAAGACAGAATTTTATTTTATGCCTCTCAATTTCTTGTATAGTTAGAGACAAATATGATTGGATCTTTGCCAAAATCCTTTTGTTTCTTTCCTTCCAAATTCCCTGAAAGCACATGAAAGTGAATATTTATTTTTATGTTAGCCTTATTTTTCCAATCTATATACTATCAGTTCATTCTTCTTTTACATTGTTGTGAATTGAATTTCTTTTAGTTTCTTCCTTTAGACATCTCAAAGAAGACGCTCATTGATTTAGTATAGATTTCACAAGAAGGTATTATATATATTTTTTTTGTGTCTAAACTTCCCATCTGGTAAAAGAAATCAATCAAAGTTATTATAGTTCTTTGTTTCTTTCTTTCAAATTTCTTAACTAGATTACTGGTTTACTCCAGCAATGTTTCTTCTTAGTAAAAAATTTCCTCAAATTGAAGATTGTTGTATTTCTGTTCCATTACAAATTGGAACTAATTGCTATACTGAAACCAAACTTACAAATGTACAACCTTTTACAGAAGAAGGCGTTCTAGTGTTCGAATATGTTAGCAGTGGAAACTTACATGATCGACTCCACGTACAACAAAAGCCGCCTTACATCCTTTCATGGAATGTTCGCATGTCCATTGCATTCCAACTCGCGCAAGCAATTGAATATCTCCATGATAAATGTTCCCTCCAAATTGTTCACAGTGACATTAAAGCGTCAAATATCCTTCTTGATGAGAACTTCAATTGCAAGCTCTGTGATTTCGGGTCGGCCAGAATGGGCTTTTCATCAACAATTCTGCCTTCATCGATGAGTAGTGTAATGGGGTCTCCTGGTTATGTTGATCCGCATTACTTGCGCACTGGAATCATATCGAAAAAGAATGATGTTTATAGCTTTGGGGTAGTACTTCTTGAGCTGATCACAGGAATTGAAGCCTTTTGCCCCAAGAAGCAGCAGCTCCTAACGATGCTTGCTAGACCAATACTGAGAGATGTCACCAAGGTAACAGAAATGGTGGACTCTAGGCTAGGGGGAGAAATCAATACAGAGGAAGCAATGGCAATGGCTTCGATTGCGGCTCGTTGCCTCTGTGAGCAGCCCAGCTTGAGGCCTTCAATGGCCGAGATCCTGTGGACCATGGGAGAGAAGATCTCATCCCTCTCTCTTGCAGCCGGGAAATTGAAAGGAAATGACCATTCAAATTGATAGTTTAGCCTTCATAGTACCAAGAAAAAACAGAGAGAGAACACACAATTGTGAAACAAAAACCAAACGTTGTGGATTTGAATTTGAAGTAGAACAGAAAGACAATTCTGCCCTCCATTTTGCAAGTGAGAAGGGCATGTTAGAAGAATTTTTGAATTGGTAGTTTGGTCATTGGAAAGAAGATGGGTTTATTTTTTTTAGCTCTGTTGTGTGTGTGTGTGTGTGTGTGTTTTTTTTTTTTTTTTTCGTTTGTTTTTTGCCTTGTATACACTGTAAAGATAAGTGTGTGTGGCCTTTGAGAGAAAGTTACAAAGAAGAGGAGACTTGGGTAAGGCTAATGAAATGGGTTCCTTTTGTATTGGAGAATTGAAGGAGAGAGGGCTGAAAAGGTTGGAGCTTTCTTGGAGTGTAAGGACAGGGTAGATTCCCAGGTCTCAAGGGTATTAAGGACATGGAAAATAGTGGAAACTAGAGAGTCAAAAGCTCCTCTTCTGAAGCTATGTATCATAGCATTTTCTCCTTTGCAATAATGGAATGAATTTCTTTTCTATCCTTTTGTTTTCTCTCTTTGCCTTTTGCTTTGAGCTTTATTAAAGTACTAAATGGGTGAGAGAGATCAGATGCTAACGTGTAACCATTAATTAAGGCAAAGGCTACAGTTTTTAACCCTTCTTATTCCTTAAGCTGTCAGATGATCTCTTTTTGTATACATGATCTGAAGAATCTGGGCTGATCATGATCTCTCACAGATCTCACTGGTGGGTTGATCATTGGCATTTATTTGGAGTGCTTTAGAGGGAAGAAAGGATGGTTAAGAACTAAGTCAACCAAACTTCTCCTGACTCATCATTTTTCTTAATGTCCCTCTTTTATGTAGACAATCTTGCTTGTGCTCTAACATCTGGTGGGAATGATTGGTGGATGTGATCAAAGTGTTGGGTTTATGCCTTGTATTTCGGGTTATCCAAATTGGTTCATTGGGTTAGAAAGGAACCAAGTTTTGGGTCGGGGGTATTTTCTAATTGTATTAGATTTTTGTAAGTCTTAAGAAAAAGAGAGTTCTCTATATAATATAACTTGTAAATCCCAGCACCAAGAGCGTAAAGAGATTGTGAATTCTCATTGTCTGTAGATATAGGCATACATTTGAACTATGTAAATCTTTTGTGTAATTTCTGACTTTATTTTTTTAACTTTGTATGGTTGATCATGGATTGCTACTTTCGAATGCACACAACATGTAGATTGATGAACCCCTCCTTTGGCAATTCTTCTTATGATGATCAATTCATTATAGAAGTTTATCTTAATTAGATTTCATCTCTTGAACACATTTAAAGTGAGGATGGCGAACCTATTGTTTGATGGAGATAAAAGCTTATGATTAGCTTTTCAACAAGGGCCAGTGTGTTCGGATGGAAACAAATACATAGGTATTTATGGTCACACAGACTCCAACAAAACATTATCAAAGAGTTGATATGTGAAGAATATATGCTACCTTAATTATCGGGATGATGGCAGGGTACTCATTTTCCATCTCCCCTTGATTTATTTTTCCATTAGAGAGAAGATTATTTGATAGCCATTTTTGAATATTAACCTTTCGTTTCTCCCATTTTAACCACTTTTTTAGAAATATGTCTTAGAACTACTAAAAGTTCAATCACATGAAACAAACAAGTCCTAACTTTTTGACATAATTCCAATGTATCTTTCAAATTTTTATTTAAATTTGGGTGATCTACTGCTAAAGGTCTTCATCAATATGAGAAGTGAAAATTAAGCCCCTCATATAGAACCCACTTGGATGCATACCAACTATGGGAGCATAGCCACGGTATGATGGAAGGTCTCATTATGGAAATGGTTTGGGCAAAAATCAACTCACTCGTGAGGTCATCACAATCGTCAGCTTAAGGGTCTTATAGTTTAGTAGTTTCTTAAGTTTCAAAAGAAAAACTATGAAATCAAATTCAATGATGAGTAAGTATATCATGGGGGTGTATGAATGAGCGTGAGGGGGTTGAATCCATCAATGATCACGAGGTTTATCATATGCTAGTAAAAGAAGTTACCTCTCACATAAGCCGGGGAAGATAACTTTAGCCAAACGTTACTCCAGTTTTTAGCCCAAAAACAAAATTTTAATTAGGTATTTCATGATAAAATCTTACAAGGATTATCAAATGAGTTTGTTTAGTTTTATGTAATAAACTAGTTAAAGGGCCATAATTGTCTGTTTAATAGAAAAACTTTGTGCCATAGTCAGTTACCAAAAAACTTTGTGCCATAGTCTACTTAACTAGCAATGAAATGAGGGTTTATAGATCAACACCACGGTCCATTACAGGAGAAATCACAGATGGCTGGGGTCTTTTGGCCTGACGGATTTCCAGGCACCCCCCCCTGTTTAGATCACCAGTCCATGTACTCACATGTATGGGAGTTGGACGTCCAATAATATATGATTTAGAGAGTCCAATATCCAAATCCTCTTAGACGTTGACATTAAGAATTTATCACTGTTGCCCAAAAGATAATCTACTTGGCATAAATTGGGTTTTGTCTAGCATACAAAGTGAAAATACCATTATAAATTTGCATTTATCTTGACGTAGTCTCATTGTTCATTTCTAACCATAGGTTCTTGAATAATAGGAAAGTGTAAAAAATAATGAATGGAGTTGATTTTTGGCATATACTTTGCTTAATTTGGAGTTTGTCTTTCGATCTACCACCCATTAAATACAAATCATGGGTATTTAGAAATAACTAATATGCTTCCATCTTTGAGAAACTTGCAAGAGTAAGGTGTTTGGTCTTTTTTTCAACAAGGGCCTAGAGGTGAGGACCCAAGAAAGCCTACACAAATGGGAAGAGGAAACTTGCACGATGGAAAAGAAAACCTACGAAAGTGTATTATCCGACAATAAGATATCGATCTCGAAACAGTTGAGTGAGATAGGATTTGGCCAACCACCTGAGGACCCCACTTTGTTGTCAGTATTAGTGGAATTAATAGTCGGTCTAGTAGAGTGCTTGGTGGGCAGGCAATTGTTGAATAACATTCTTGGATGCATGCATGGCCGACACTGACTAATGATACCTTGTGAGGTCCACTTGATTAAGACTTTGAAAAGGCATTACAAATCAAGGACCCACCTCTAATCACCTTCAAATACCAATTATATGGTGAAAAACTTACCACCAAAGCACAAGTGAATGTCCACGTGCGAAGACAAGAAAATTCTTGAGGACCACCAAAATTTGTGGTTCATCCCTTGTGGATTCTCCCGGCCTAACCATCAATGACTATTTGACAATGTGTAGAAACAGACAGAATTGGTGGTCCTGCAGACTGCTGTCCCTCTGAATGGGGGATTTGACTTAAATGCTTGTGGTCGTTAACAGGCATTGTCATGTGATTGGAATCTCTCTCTTTGATGCCATCTTCACCGTTGATTGGTGTGTTTGTGGGGACACTTTTCCTGCTTTATAAAAGCTGAAGACATAACAAGCTGTTAGAAACAAAGAGCAGCCTTTTTCACTTTATATGTGCAACAAGATGCCTCAAAGAGGGCAAGCAAATGTGTCGGTTGGGTCAGGTTGGGGGGTTGTTTACCATTTACTGACCGGGTTAAAAATGTCAATTATAACAATAAGAAAGGGTCAATGTGAACCCTAAATCACCAAATTTTGATAGGGTTGGACTCATGTCACCTGACTATTTAGGATTGATCTCTAGGTATACTACATTTTTCATGTGTATGACATATCCTTCTCACTTTGTGGGGTTCCTCGTTCTATTTGTGCCGGCTCTGCTTCCCATGGTGTAGGCTTCTTCCTACTACCGGTGTGGTGTAGGCCCTCTTGGGCCCAGCACCCTTGGTGCAGTTACCAAAAATAATAGAGACTACAAATAGGGTTGGTAGGTTGGCAGGCAATGGGTGGTTTGGGTCTTGATGACAGGTATCTTGGGTGAATGTAAACCCTAATCCCAAACCTAAAACCTTGGGTTATCGGGTCCGCTAGACAATATGACTTTTGGTTCATATTATGGGTCATGTGCCTCAAGATCAAGGAGTTTGAGGATCTGATACGTGTGCAACTAGGTTAGACTCAACTAATCAATGGGATGGGCTTGGATTGAGCTTCTTGGCACTGAAGTGGAATTTGGACTATTGAGCTTTTAGACCAAAGTATATATGGTTGGATCATAGACTTTGCCTAATGATGCCCTAGGCCCTATGAGTTGGCCCTGAGTTACAAGTTGGGGCACGGTTGTATTTCTTCTTTAATGAGTGAACTTGGATTCAAAATGTGAACCATCTGAATATCCATAGCCTTTGATTTGGGAACAAAAGCATGAAACATGTTTTTACATTTGCTAATTTTGAGATACTCATACCATACGAGCCCCCACATCTTTCATCTTTTCTTTAATCTGAATTCAGAACTTGATCTATGGATTTCAAGACCCATGTTGGTTCTGTGTAAATTTGGCCATTTACAATCCTAAATCAGATCAGGCCTCATGGATCTTAATCAGATTTGGATCTGGGCCCTAAAAATCCTACTTATATCGATAGTAAATCATTCGATTGACGGCCCTAACAAAGTCTAATTGGTAGATTTAATGAACTTCTCTTTAAAATTTTTTTTTTTATCAAAAAGAACTTTTGTGTAATTAATCAATTTGGTTATGTTAATTGCAACTTGGCGTGCTAGCATGAGGTTTGAAAATATGTATAATAATTGAGCAGCTGGATTTGGAAGCATGTGAAAGAATTTGAAGATGTCATCTTCAGCATGGTTTCAGTCACTCTCACATGACAACAAATAGGCAAGAAAGTGTCACGGCAAAATAAATGCTTACACGGATGCTTTAGAATCTAATCAGCATAAATTATTGGTGTTCGTAGTGTCCATTCTCAGTATCATCATAAAAGCTTTGTCCCAATTATTTCAGAGTTAGCTATATGAATTTCATTTATCTATTCCTATGCTATTATTAGTGGGATTCTCAAATAAATTACATTTCTTCATATATGTTTTTACTACTTTTATCTATGTCCTATTTGATCTACCATTTTCCTTGGTTCACCCTGCATAATTTTTTCATGTTTTATTATATTACAAAGAAAGTTGTCATTGCCATGAGAGTTATTCCACATTCAAGATGCATAAGATATGAATTAACTCAATGTTTTTAATTTAATTATGTGTTTGTATAATCAATTTGATCTTAGAGATAATTGTGATTGGAGCAATTTCTCTTCTTCTTCCTTTTGTTTTCTTTTTTCCCCTCTTCTTATTTCTTAATGAGAAAACAACGTGGGGCATGTGATGGAGTAAAAAAAGAGAAAAACAGGAAAATAAAAAATAGAAGAATAGACGTAAATTTTCAGAGCTATTGGTTGAAACTAATTTTCTACCTGATGGGGTGGGATGAGAGAAGTTTTGGAAAATCTCAAAATAAGATCATATGAGGTTCTCTTTCTACCCAAAAAAGGAAAAAAAAAAAAAGAAAAAGAAAAAAGATTATATGAGGTTCCCTATGGTAAAAGTACCCAAACAGTAGAGTGACTCCACTTAGTTTGTCTTCATCAATTGGCTTGTCCTACACTGATCCACTCTCATTATTCTAATAACTTGTTTGTTTGACGTAGAAATTCATAGTCAAATGAGCTCCAATGAAGGATCATTGAATAGTTAAGTGTGAATGATATGATGTGAGAGTCAAAAGATATAACGTAGCAACATAGATGAGACCTTGACTCTCCTATGTCGGCCCACAAGGTCAAACCAAGGGCCGAAATCCACTTTGTTCATCAAATGTTCAGGCCAAGTACCCAGAAGCACAAGGAAAAGTTATCAAAATGACGTTGGGACATTTCCGAGCTCAACAATGCAAACAATGCAAGAATCAAGTGGATTGGAGACTAGCAAAAACAATGCAAACGGTGTGCATTGTAGTGGGGCACCATTTCCAGATAATCAAAAGATTGGAGAGGTTGCATGACTCAAAGACCTAGGAGCCCCCTTCCAGAATGAGGTGGTTCCATAATGATCCACTCTCATTATTCTAATGACTTGTTTGTTTGATGTAGAAATTCATAGTCAAATGAGCTCCAATGAAGGATCATTGAATAGTTAAGTGTGAATGATATGATATGAAAGCCAGAAGATATAATGTAGCAACATAGATGAGACCTTGTGTTAGGCCCTGTCTCGAGTTAATCAAGATTAACTCCGATTAATTAAGATTAAGGCTAACTAATCATGTTTAATTGAACTAATGGTGATTTATGGCCAAATGGAATTGAATTAGCCTAAAATGAATAAGTTAGGTTTAATGAAATGATAATCAAGGTTATTAAGTGAATCGAGTAAAATTGAGACTCGAATAAGCAAGCTAAGGACTTTTTCGTAAATACGAATCTTTACGTATTTTGTCGAATACGGAAACTCTTGCTACCAACATGTGTATCTTGACGAGTACGATCATTTGCATAATAAACTCGAAATTGTTCGATGAGAGATAATCAAATGGACCTTCACTTGACTCGAATCGTAATTTAGAAAGATTAATGGACTTAACTGCAAATTGAGAGCTTTTATAACCTAAAATGAGCTTCAATGAACTCATTCATCTCATTTGCAACCCTAGGCACATCTCTTCATCCTTTTCATCTTCTTTCATCCATTTCATCTTCTTCAAGCATCAAGTTATAAGCTATGAGACATCCAAGTGAAGAGATTTCATCTCCTTCACCTTTTTCATCTCCTTCTTGAAGTTTTCTTGGAAGGAAATCATCAAGTTGAGAAGTTTCCTTCCCAACTCAGGCTATACAAGAGGTTTTGTCAATTAACCTTCAACTTAGAGGCAAGTATATATGTATTTATGCTTGATATGTTGTCTTCCTTGAATTGTATGGCAAAAATGAGGATTTAGATGTTAAGAAATGCTTTAGAAGTTTGAAACCATGGTAATTAGTTTGTTAACCTAATGAAATAGTTTGTGATATTTGTGGCTTGATTAGGTAGATTATTAGATTTAGAATAGACTTGTTATTTCCATGAATTGATTGTATATCAGGTTGAGGAATGAAAGAAATGGATTTGGATCCATTTCACTGCAGTTACAGAACTCAGGTTCTGTTTCCACAATGCACGCGGTCAATCTCAAACGTGTGAATTTCCAGACGTGTTCCCAGATGAAGTGTCAGGTCTACCGCCAGCTAGGGAAGTGGACTTTACAATCGAACTTGTGCCCGGTATAGCACCGATATCTATGGCACCGTATCGAATGGTACCATCAGAATTGTATGAATTGAAGAGACCGATACATGATTTGCTCGATAAAGATTTTATTAAACCTAGTGTCTCACCATGGGGAGCACCTGTACTGTTTGTAAAGAAGAAGGATGACACCCTTCGAATGTGTATCGATTATAGGCAGATAAATCAAGTGACAGTCAAGAACAAGTATCCACTGCCTAGGATCGATGAGTTGTTTGATCAACTCCATGGTGTAGCGTACTATTTTAAGATTGATCTTCGATCTGGATATCACCAGATTCGAGTTAAAGGTTAAGATGTACAGAAGACTGCATTCAGGACTCGTTACGGTCACTATGAATTTCTAGTGATGTCTTTTAGTCTAACCAATGCACCTGCAGTGTTTATGGCTTTAATGAACATGGTGTTTGCTTTTTATTTGGACCGGTTCGTCGTAATCTTCATTGATGACATCTTAGTCTATTCAAAGTCAGAGATAGAAGATTCACATCATTTGAGAACAGCCTTGTAGATACTGAGAGAGAATCAGTTATATGCAAAACTCGAGAAATGTGACTTTTGGTTACAGGATGTTGCATTTCTGGGTCATATCATTACCAGAGATGGATTAGCGGTTGATTCAACTAAGATTGAAGCGATTACCAATTGGCAGAGTCTGAAAAATATGCCTGAAGTTCGAAGCTTCTTAGGGTTGGCAGGCTATTATAGAAGACTCGTAAATGACTTCTCGAAGATAGCAGCAACACTGACGAAACTGACTCAGAAGAACGTTCCATTTCAATGGAATGGATCTGAGGCAACATTGTTGGTTAGAGCTAATCAAGGACTATGACTTTCCATTCAAATATGTACCTAGAAAATGTAACATAATTACTGATGCTTTGAGTCAGAAGGTAGCTGACTTGGCATCATTGGAACGTGGATGGAACCCGATAGATGGGTTCAAGGATTCCGACGTGTCCATTGACATAATAGACGACCGAAGAATGGTTGCGGCAATGTCCGTATTCGAACCCCTTCTTATCAAAGAAATTAAGGAACGACAGTTCGAAGATTCTGAATTGGTGAAGATCAGGGATAACATTGCAATTAGATCAGATTTCGTATTGGTAGAAGGAGTTCTCTACTTCAGGGACAGAGTATGTGTACCAGCACAGGAAGATTTGAAGCAAGCAGTAATGTTCGAAACTCATCAGACCAGATATTCTATGCATCCGGGAAGCACTAAAATGTATAGAAATCTCAAAGGCAGATTCTGGTGGAATAACATGAAGCGGGAGGTAGCAGGTTATGTGTCTTCCTACTTAACTTGCCAGCGTGTGAAATTCAAGCACCAGAAACCGCTTGGGTTGCTTCATCCACTAAATATTCCCAAATGGAAGTGGGAACACATTACAATGGACTTTGTATCCGGTTTACCGAAGACGAGAAACCAAAATGATGCCGTATGGGTGATCGTTGATCGTCTTACAAAGTCCGCACACTTCCTTCCATTCAGAAAGGATATGGGATTCAACGATATGTCCAGATTGTTTGTCAAGGAAGTGACTCGATTGCATGGAACACCGGTCTCGATTGTCTCCAATCGGGATAGTCGGTTTGTATCCACATTTTGGCAGTCATTTCAGAATTCCATGGGTACTAGACTTCGGTTCAGTGCTGCTTATCATTCGCAGACAGACGGACAATCAGAAAGGACTATACAGACTTTAGAATATTTACTTCGTGCCAGTGTTGTTGATTTCGGGAGTGATTGGGATGATCATTTGGCGTTGTGCGAATTTGCGTACAACAATAGCTATCACTCCAGCATTGAAATGACACCGTTTGAAACACTGTACGGTCGAAGATGTAGGACTCCAGTAAGCTGGGAAGAGGTTGGAACTCAAAGTTTCCACGGTCCTACGATCATTACTGAAACAACAGAAAAGGTTCAGAAAATACAGGATAGGCTGAAAGTTGCTAGATCAAGGCATAAAAACTATGCTGACAATCGTCGACGTGATCTAGAGTTCGCCGTTGATGATTTAGTCTTTTTAAAGACTTCTCCAATGAAAGGTACTATCCGATTCGGACAAAAAAGGAAGCTTTCCCTGAGATTCATTTGACCTTTTAAAATCTCGAGCCGGATTGGAAATGTGGCTTATCGCCTATACCTTCCAGCAGAACTCTCTGGTATCCACAATGTGTTTCATGTTTCTATGCTTCGAAAGTATGTGGCTGATCCATCACATGTCATTCGTCATGAAGAGATCCAAGTGTTACCAAATACCATATATGTTGAGAGGCCAGTTCAGATTATTGATACCAAAGAGGCAGTTCTACGCACGAGGACGATTAAATGGGTCAAGGTTCTTTGGGATCATCATGAACCCAGTGAAGTTACATGGGAACTTGATGAGTAAATGGCTCAAAAGTATCCCGAGTTGTTTGTTCAGGTAGCTTTAATTTGAATTATTTAATTGATTTGCATGGATTTATATTGCATTCGAAGGACCGAATGATTCTAAAAGTTTAGGAGAATGTTAGGCCCCGTCGCGAGTTAATCAAGATTAACTCTAATTAATTGAGATTAAGGCTAACTAATCATGTTTAATTGAACTAATGATGCTTTATGGCCAAATGGAATTGAATTAGCCTAAAATGAATAAGTTAGGCTTAATGAAATGATAATCAAGGTTATTAAGTGAATCAAGTAGAATTGAGACTCGAATAAGCAAGCTAAGGACTTTTTCGTAAATACGAATCTTTACGTATTTTGTCGAATACGGAAACTCTTGCTACCAACATGTGTATCTTGACGAGTATGATCATTTGCATAATAAACTTGAAATTGTTCGATGAGAGATGAATCAAATAGACATTCATTTGACTCGAATAGTAATTTAGAAAGATTAATGGACTTAATTGCAAATTGAGAGCTTATATAACCTAAAATGAGCTTCAATGAACTCATTCATCTCATTTGCAACCCTAGGCACATCTCTTCATCCTTTTCATCTTCTTTCATCCATTTCATCTTCATCAAGCATCAAGTTATAAGTTAGGAGAGATCCAAGTGAAGAGATTTCATCTCCTTCACCTTCTTCTTCTCCTTCTTGAACTTTTCTTGGAAGGAAGTCATCAAGTTGAGAAGTTTCCTTCCCAACTCAAGCTATGCAAGAGGTTTTGTCAATTAACCTTCAACTTAGAGGCAAGTATATATGTATTTATGCTTCATATGTTGTCTTCCTTGAATTGTATGGTAAAAATGAGGATTTAGATGTTAAGAAATGCTTTAGAAGTTTGAAACCATGGTAATTAGGTTGTTAACCTAATGAAATAGATTGTGATAATTGTAGCTTGATTAGGTAGATTATTAGATTTAGAATAGACTTGTTATTTCCATGAATTGATTGTATATTAGGTTGAGGAATGAAAGAAATGGATTTGGATCCATTTCACTGCAGTTACAGAACTCAGGTTCTGTTTTCGTAGTGCACGCGGTCGAATGACCAGATGGCGCGGTTGACCGACCATATAGGGTTAGGTTCTCTGGAACCTGACCAAAACACTATCCCTCTATTATTGCTTACAACTGTCGGTCGACCGAGCCTTGGCTGGGTCGACCGGGTACACAGGGAGGAGGTCGACCTGCTTTTCTCAGGTCGACAGGAATTGCTGTGTATGGGGTCGACCATGCAAGGGCCAGGTCGACCGAGACAACTGAAAAATGTCTCATTGGACATGAATTTCCTGAATTGAAAGCCTAATCATTAAGGCTAATGTTAATGATATCTAAACCTTCATAACTGTTAGCTAAGGTTATCCTAATGCACAAATTTAACTAAGTAATGTCATCTGCAGTAATACGTGCATTGATAACGAACGTTTCACTCAATTGCTTGGTTTAGATAATCGTTGTTAGAATTGGAATAAGATTGACTAGAATCGTTAGTGAGTCTGGCACTACATAGTGGTTTCCTAGATTCATTATGGAGTTGAATTGAATGAATTAATGAATGGACAGTTATAAAAATAACAATGTAACGGACAATCCTACTGCAGTAGATGAATTTGGGGGCATTCCGGAGCTCCGTGGTGAGACCGTACTGCCATCGGAAGAGGCCCATCCGACACCTCCAGGAGGTTTAATCGAATGGACATGATCTGAGAGCAAATACATTGGAATATTTTGGAAACGTTTTAGAAATATTTTTATATATTCATTTTGGGAATTGTAAATGATGTCCCCTGCATTTTATTTTGAATATGCAGTGGTTGACTTAATTAGAAGTGAAATCTTGTATATTGAACTTTACTTTTCAAGTCAAAGACTTGTTAGGGATTTTATAGATTGCAATTTGATGGATGCATTATCATTCTAGGATTATTTGATTTACACACATATGCATTGTTTTAGATAATCTTGAAATCTTGTTTTATTCATGCATTGCTTTTAAGATTTGTAAAAGTTTTGATTTATGCATGTTTTGTTTTTAATCTTGGATGCATTTGATTTGAAAAGAGTTTTAGAAAATCAAGCTAGCCTATGAGTTTTAAATCTTTCAAAATGTTTTAGGCTTTTTATGGTTCATGTTTTAAAACCCATAGAATGATTTAAAACATGTTTTTAAGCTTGATTATATGACCCAAAAAGTTCCACAAAGAAAACCTTCAAATATGCAAAGTTGGAATTTTTGGTGATCCCGGCAGTGTCGCCGGTCGACCGGCGCAGAGGTCCGGGTCGACCGGGAACACTGCAGGCAGAAAGTGGCCCTGATGCACCAACGGTCATTTTTCTGACCGTTGTGTGATCCCAGTCGACCGAGACCTGTTTGCAGGTCGACCGAGGACTAGCCGTTGGGCACTTTTTGCTATAAATATGAGTTCTTTCATTTGCCAAAAGTTGGGAATTTTAAGGCCCTCCTTGAGGGGTTTTGAGGCATATCAAAGGGAAATGAACTAAGGGATGAAGGGGAGCATTAGGAAAGCTAAAGCTTGGATTAATGAAGTTAAATCTCCAAGTAGGCTCTACTTTCCTTATTCATATGTTTTCATGCTTTGTTTTATTTTTGGTAAATCATTTGTAGCATGATAAACTATGTGTGTTGTATCCTTAACATGTTTTATGTTTTGAATTGATTTATTGTTTTGGATACATCACCATTGATTCAATCCAAGTAGTACTTTATCTTTGGTAAATCTAAGTAGATCATGTTAATGGAAACATTTTTAAAATTAGATGTAACATGATCCATATACTTGGTTGAATCTTTGGGTGTTGTTTTCCATCATAAGAAAATCACTTTCAAAACTATCTTATGTTTTGGATTCAACTTCTTTACAAATCATATGTTTTCATGTTTTGTTTTATCTTTGATAAATCTTTAGTAGCATGTTAACCTATGATGTGTTGTATCCTTAGCATGTTTTATATTTTGAATTGATCTATTGTTTTGGATGCATCACCATTGATTAAATCCAAGTAGTACTTTATTTGGTAAATCTAAGTAGATCATGTTAATGAAATAATCTTTTAAATTATATGTAACATGATTCATATACTTGGTTGAATCTTTGGGTGTTGTTTTTAATCATAAGAAAATCTCTTTCAAGATATATCTTATGTTGTGGATTCAACATCTTTACAAATCATATGTGTATTATTGTTTTAAAGTTTCACAACTTGCCTTACTTTGATAGGTATATCTTATTCAAGTTGTATTTATAATTACATATGATTTGTCTTCTAATTTCAATCAAATCTATTTTTTATGTTTTATGAGCTACATTGTTGATTTGATTGACATCCCTATGCATCACATGTTTAGAGCTAATTAATTTCATACAACTTGTGAATCTTTGACATCATTAACAAGTTGTTACTTTTAACATGTGACTTGCATTACTTCCTCAATCATAAATGTTTTTGAGCTAAAACTTTCAAAAGCCTTAGGCATACATTTATGAGCTTTCATTTTCAAAATGATTGAGGACATCACACACACACATCATGTACTTTCATCTTTGCATTCATAGTGTGTGTGTGTATTAGATTTACATTTTCATATCCGCCTATTTTAGATGCAAATGTAATGAGCTAAATTGAATCTCCATCAAGTGTATGTTAGACACTAATTTAGTGAGATAACCAACCTATGGTTGAAGAAGTTATTGCTTAGCCTATAAAAGCATAGTGTATAGGTTGATGTTAAACTTTGAAAAACATCATTGTAAAGGTTATTGCTAAGCCTTGAAAAGCATATTGTAAAGGTTATTGCTTAGCCTATTGAAAAGCATAAATAGTGGAAATCCGGTGGGGTGTTGGATCACAAGCCGGTAGTGGATGTAGGCATTGAGGCCGAACCACTATAAATCCTTGTGTGATGGTGATTGCTTTGTGGTGATTCTTTTGTTAGCTTCCGCATCTTGTTTGATTAATCATCACATGTGACTAGTTTGTTTTAAAGAAGTTAAAATTGGCTATAATTGGTCATAAATGAAGCTCACCCTATTCACCCCCCCTCTAGGGTTCGGATCCCCAGGACTTACAAGACTTGGTTAGTTTTTTAAATGGTTGTCAATGTATATATATCTGTATAGTTCCGCACAATTGTACATTGACAGGTACGTATGCAAGATCCCTTGTGGACTTCGTCTTAACTTCGGTTAATTCGGGGTTTACGGGAGTAAGTATGATTGCCTTTGCGACCCGTGATTAGTCCGGATTAATCGGATCTCGGGCCCGGGTCGTGACATACTTATTGTATGGTATCAGAGCCTAGTTAAAAGACTAAGTTAAAAGATTATAAAAACTTAGTGAGACTAGGAACGAAGTGGAGAACGTTGCGTTTAGAACGAATCCACCTATGGATTTGTGTTTACCGCTTTCACTATGTGTGATATGACTGTGATGGTGACACCTATGGATTTGTGTTTACCGGGTCGTGACACCTTGACTCTCCTATGTCGGCCCATAAGGTCAAACCAAGGGCCGAAATCCACTCTGTTCATCAAATGTTCAGGCCAAGTACCCAGAAGCACAAGGAAAAGTTATTAAAGCAAAGTTGAGACATTTCCGAGCTCAACAATGCAAACAGTGCAAGACTCAAGTGGATTAGAGACTAACAAAAACAATGCAAACGGTGTGCATTATAGTGGGGCACCATTTCCAGATAATCAAAAAATTGGAGAGGTCACATGACTCAAAGACCTAGGAGCCCCCTTCCATAATGGGGTGCCCCCCCCGCCCCCTATTTTGCCATTCTTTCACTTTACATGGGTCCCACAAACCCCCAAGTCATGGCACATGTTCCAATCAATGAGTGACACGTGTTATTTGAAATTGACATCAGATTTGTGAAAATGCCAAAAATGCATGACACGTTCACAAATAAAAAAAAGACATGTGGTGCCTATGTGAATCATATCTCCACAACCCTATCAAGATTCTCAACCACTATTTGGAAATTAGAAGCCCCCCCCCCCCCCCCCCCCCCCCCCCCCACACACACACACACACCCCCTCCCTCCCTCCCTCCAGAGCATACATCAGTGACGCGACCCCCCTTGCAGTCCCTACGACTTAACCTTTCAAAAACTATTTTTTGGTGGAGAAAGTGGGGAAAGTCATGGGGAATAGTGCTCAAGCCTTTTAAGCTTATAAATTGGCCATTTAAAAAGGGTTCAAGATCGACTTGAAATCAAGCTAAATAATTGCTACGATCCTGAGAACAAATGAAGAAAAAACTAATGAAAAAGAGAAGTCTACCTGCGCAAGAAGAAGAAGAAGCTCTACAGTAACACCTAACTTAGCCTCCCATGACCCTCAAGGTGGTGAGAACCTTCGAGGCATTCTCTTGGAGGGAATTTTAGTTTGAAAAATGATGTTAAATTCCTTCATTTTCCTTTAAATTTTGAAATCCCATCACACAAGTTATTTTCACCATGGCCAACAAACAAAAATCGGCCTAAGTGACGTGACGACGGGGGGTGGGGTTTGAGACCTGAAAATGGCTCGTCATTCCCTTTTTCTACATTTTGTAGCCTTTTCCATCACGTATTGTAATGTAGAGGAAGTGTAAATTTTTGTGTATAGAAGGATGGAATAGTAGTAATTTGTTGTATAAATGACATGTCCAAGCCCAAACGTCAGATTTCTTGATGTAAATTCAAGATTTTGTACTTAAAAGTTGAAATGCAATAAAATGTATATTTCATATTGTGTTTCCTCTCTATTTTAGGTCAAGTACCTTTTCTTTTATGTAAATATTTGTTGCTTTATACAATATCATCTACCATGTGACCTAAATCGCTGGAAAGTAGGTACATCTTAGGATTTGAATTATGAGGGCTGTGGTCGGATATTCTTCTTTTATCTTTGCTTGGTTCACTTTTCATTATTTAATGGTAATGTTTTTTTATTTTTATTTTGTATCTTCACTTTTGAACTGCACGAACTCCCATGAATTTTGTGAGTGAAAAGCCCCTGAGGCATCTTGAATTCTATGACACCGTCGTGACTCATGAGTACTATTTACATTTGACCAAATTAAGTTCTCATCATTAGATCATTCTAATTAGTGGGAAATAAGAATCTAATCATTAGGTTGTTAGTTTGTCCAATCAAATCACCTTTTAACTCAAGGGAAAATCACATTTTTAAAGTTTCAAATTGATTAGATAGTGCAGCCCCAGAGGATCTGGGCTTCGGATTCGCATTACTTTCTTTGATTCTCTTTTTTATTTTTTTTCACTAAGTTAAGGGGGCTGGGATCCAAGAAAGACTTCATTTCGGGTTGAAACAACTTATAAATGGGTTGAGAATGCAAACACACTAAGAAACACAAATACTATCGGAAGAGAAAACTTTTACTGTGACAAGATGACTTAGGCATTGAACCCTAGTAATAAAGTGAGAAGGGGGGTTCCCAACCATTTACATATGATCCCCTTGTCCTTGAGCATGCAAATGTTGAGGGTAGAGTAAGGTCAACCCCCGGCTTGGTCCTGTTCTTTGACAGTCCTAATGGTAGAGGAGTTGTTGCATGAATACCCACCGAATGGCTGGCCTTTTTCATAAAGAGGCAGTCATGAGTGACCCATGTAAAGTCATTATTGTCACAAGGAATGTGGCTAAAGACTTGTTTGGCATGTGCTCCATGAAGACACCATGTATCCTTAACATATGACGTTCAATTATGATGCGATGTGCATAAGGGTAGGGGTGTTCATGGCCCGGGTCGGGTTGGGCCGAAGAATATCATCAGCCCAGTTTTAGAAGCCTGCCAAAGTCGACATTAGTCGTAAGTTGCTTGCCCGAGCCTGACCCACCTCAATCATGTCAGGCCAGAGCCCACCCATTTAGCTGGAGTGGGCTTTCTATTACTATTTTTTGCAAATAAGTTAGTAAACTATAAGCAATACATATTTGGATCAAATGGGCTAGACTTGGGGTTTCTATCACTTAATCCAAGCCTGGCCCAAATATTAATATGCTCAGATATTATATCTAGGCCTGGGCCAAGTACTAAAACCGAAGGCCTGAACCAAGTCCAAAATGAGGTGGGCCCGGGTCCCCAACCCATGAGCGCAAGAGTAGCAGCTCATAAACATGTATATCACCTTTTTCTTGATTTTTATTTTATTTTATTTTGATAGTTGTCACATTCTGATTAAATGAGTTATGTGCTGTTCATAATTCCCTTCTTGACTTGGATGATATTATTTCTAGGATCTTCAACATAAGTGGCATAGGCAGAATTTGACCAACCAAGCTCTTTTTTAGTACTATATTATTATAATATGTGAATATTATATATAAAACTTACACGTAATATTTATTTAATTACATTTTTCATGTGGGCTCTAGTTGAAATGTAATATTACATATAGTGTGATATTAAATATACATAAATATTTGATAGTATGTGTAATTATATGAAACATATCACTATCATCATTAAAGCTTTATCCTGACTAGTTTTGGATTAACTACATGAATTCTGTTTTGCATAGATAGAGCCAAGAGTACCTAAAACCATATCCCAACCTACGTCCTGAATGATAGAATAGCAAAATTTGGCAAGCCTATGAGGTTGACTATTCAGGGCTTTTGGGGTATAATCAAAGTCCACAAAACAAAACGAAAAGAGGATTTTACCCAAAAATTTCCTTAAGACTCGCATTAGGCCAATAACACCATCAATATCTTATAGAGACCATAGTAGTCCCAAAGGCCCTGTTTGGAATTTTCTTTTTAATTTTTTCTTTAAGCAGAGATATCTCCAGACCCAAAAACTCTTTTCCCCTGTTCGACTTCTTCTCTCTTCCTCTGTCAATCTTCCTTTCTCTCCCTATCGATCGACAACGGCAGTAGAGATCGACTCAACTGTAGTTCTTCCTCTCCTCTCCTCTCCTCTCCTCCCCAAGTGCATTTCTTCCTCACTGCCGATACCAATCCCTAACTTCTCTTCTTGTTTTTAGATTTTTTTCTTTATCCGTTCTAATTTTGATATTTTAGTTGTTGCATTAGAATCTCAGATTGTTTGTTAGTTTTATTTTGTGCCATTTGATGTTCTCTCTATAGTGGCCGTCTTTGTCTGAGACGTGTGATGTTCTCAATGAAATTGGTTGCCAATCCAAGGGTGTTTTTTTCACCCTATGGGTATTGAGATCCCTCACAGGAATTTTGGATTTTTTTTTTTTTTGTCCTTTTTATTCGAGTGAGAGTTCATGTCATGGGATGGCGAGAATTTGAAAATCACGCACAACACTAGTGTGGGAGCGCTACATGTGAAAAATATAGGCTAATCCAATTTTTGTTGAAGATGTTTTCTTTTATATGTAAAGGTTTTGGCAAAATCCACAATATGAAGGACTTGGGACATTTTCTACAGAAAATATGCTCTCTTTCTTCACCATTACTCCACACAATTTGCAGATTCTATCAGTGCTTAGTCAATACAAATGTCTATGGAAAAGTATTATGCATTCTTAATGCCAGGGAATGCATTTTTGGAAACATGGCATGTGTACCCAACTTTACTTGGGCGGAATGAGGGAGAGAAGAGGGATATAGTGCATGCACCTCTTTTTTTTGAAAAAAGAAGCCACCAGTCTGACCTCTTCTCTAGACTTCAAGACTCTCAAAATTGTGGATAAACTTTTATATGAAAAGGTTTTGCACCTAACATTGATCAACGCGTCCATTGGGAACTTAAGATTTTTTTATTTTTTTTTGGAAATGTTGTTGCTTAAGTGTACCTTAGAAGAGGAAAGTCAATCTTCTATTGACAAATTTCTCCAACTTCTTCCTCCTTCATCAGTCCCTTCTCTCTCGGTAGTGGGTTCAAGATTATAACTTACTCTTTCTTTCGATGAAAGTCCTTGTAGAAATGTTAGCCTAATTGAGTTACTCGATTTTTTTTTTTACAAGGGGCTAAAGTTATGTTTCTCATGCTTGGAATAGGATTCACGAGCTTGAGTGTTTTACTTTATGGTTTTGATTTCATTATGGTTGTCAATATCTTATAATGCATAATCATCTCCAAATTTGTGTACGAGTATGGATGATCTAATTTGCACATTAGCTGTTTGTTAAAATTTTGTAGAGAATCCTATTATTTTTCTTTTGATTTCATTGCACTGATGTGCTATTTAGTGCATGGCTGTGAATGGCTTAAGGGATTATTGGAGCAATGCCAACAAAATATACTTCTTTTTTTTTTGTTTTATGAAAACTTATTTAAGTGGGTTGGTGATGAACTTTTCATAATAAACACAAACGGAATCCTTTGCTTTTGGTCTGAATGGTACAAATGTGATGGATATGAAGGAAAGTAAAACATTAGTCTTTTTGTTGTATCACATTGATTACTTAAGTTTGCGGGTCGGTTATCAAGATGAGGTAGGGTGAGAATTTTACAATAGCTCAATAAGTGATCATTATCCTCTAACTACTTGCAAGGAATTTGTAAGTATGCATTATACTATCTTTATACAAATTATTCTCTGATTACTTGCAAACTAACCTTCTACTTTGATACTCCCCAGGTTGGTTGGCTCACCAAAAAATTTGCGGTTTATGGTTGGAATGGCTATTTCGTCTGAACCTTCAAAGAAAAGATAGACATCCCCCACCAAGACAATGAGAACGACTGTGGGGTCTTTGCATGTGCTTTCGCTGAGCACTGCATTCTCCGAAAACCACTCAAGTTCACACAAGCTGACTTTCCATTTTATCGGAGCAAAATAGTTTTGGAGATATTCAAAAGGACCTGGGTGCTAAACTCCTATAGATTAGATTTATGTGCTTTAGACTAAGAAACTGACCTTGATCTTTTTGTGTAATTGACCATTTTTTTTTTTTTTTTGTATGGTAAGTTCGCATCTATATTCAGTTGATACAATATGACATGCTTTTGGAGAATTAGATGTGCATAACGTTTCTAGTCAAAGGCGATGCATTTGTATAGACAGTTGTTAATTTGATTTACCTACACTATTTTGTCAGAATATGCATGTAATTGGCAAGGAACTTGCTGTTAAATGTTAATCGACGGATGTGAATGTGAATGTTTGGTTCTACCTTTGATGGACGAATGTATGATTGTCAAGGAACTTGTTGATTGATGTGAATGTGAAGGTGCATGTCTACCTTTGATACATGTTTTTTTTATTTTTTATTTTTATGTCTATATGGGTTGTAGAGATGCATTTCTCTTATGGATTAGACAAAGATGCATTGTCCTATAGGCGGGGATATCCCCGCCAATGACAGTGTTTTGGAAGGGGTATCCCAGCCCATGATAGTGTTGTGAGAGGGGATATTACAACTTGTGTTAGTGCTGTGAGAGGGGATATCCTCACCCACTAGAGTACTGTGGGTGATGTTTCTCAGAGTGGTTTCAGTTGGGACGGAGATATCACCACCCAAATTAGTGCTGTGAACAAGGATATCCCTGCCTATGTTAGTGCTGTGAGAGGGATATATCCACCCACTAGAGTACTATGGGTGCTGTCTCTCAGAGTGGTTTCAGTTGGGACTGGACTTGGATATCCCCGCTTGTGTTAGTGTTGTGAGCAGGGATATCCCCACCCACTAGAGTACTGTGGGTGTTGTTGTCTTTCAGAGTAGTATTATCTCGAAGCAGCCCTAGGACAGTGAGGTATTGCCTGAAATAGGAGTTGATGTCCCATAATAGGATTTGATGTCCTAATTGATGAGGACGTTGCGCTCTCATCGTAGTGAAATTCAGATCTTGGTGTTGACGGTGAATGAGAGCTAAAATTGTTGACAGGATGCCCAACTGGAGGTTTTGTCGAGATCCTGGTTGTCACATTGTTCTTCCTAATTTTTATTGAACTGGGTTCAAAGGATTTTGTGTAGATTTCACTGAAATCATCAAAAGTTTTGGAACAAGGCGTTTCACAAGGATCCATGTGGGTTTGTTCCATCAACCTATTCTCCCATGGCTTCGTAGCCTTCCATCATTCTAACTAGCTCCATCCCGAGCGGTTCTTATCTAGTTCAAGATGCTTAAGAGAGCTCCCATGTGCATTCATTCTTGAGCTTGAGTTTGATCTCCACTGCTGAATTAAAGAAGAAAAATACATAATGAAAAACAAATTTGATGAACTGAAATTTGCAACAATAAGATGGGAGAAGAACGAAAAGGGGAAAAAGGGTTTTGGGACTTTTTAAAGTAAAAGGAGCAGGGAAATCCCCTTTTAGAGAAGAAAAAAAAAAAAACAAAAATCAAACAAAGCCCCTGATACCACTATAGTCTTTATAAGACATTAAGGGCGTTTTTGGCTTATAACAAGTCTTAGGAGATTTTTCCGGTACAATCCTCAAACGAAAAAGCAAAAGCATTGATGACCAAAATAATTAGATTTATGGATCAATCCTAGCCTTCTTTTAACCCTTACAGCACTTCTTTTGCATCCATCATTGTACGAAGCTGACAAAATCCTTTTTTCTTACATTTTCCAATGCGGCTAAAACTGCCCTCGCTTGAGCCTCTTTTGAAAAGATGACTTTAGGCCATTGGATAGCACTTGCATCCGCAATGTCACCATTTAACTTGATGGCGAAGTCAAAGGATGCATACCCATCCTTAGCTTTATAAGTTGCATCCATAAATATTGTAATATTATTTTTATTATAGATCGCAGTAGGAATTGTAGAGTGATCCTCATCTTTTCTTAATGAAAACTCCATATAATGACAGGAGGGATCCTCAAGCTTCTTATGAACACAAAGATGAAAAAAAGGATTCAACTGGAATCCTAAATTGCCAGGTTAAGTTTGGAATTGACACTAACACAGAGCCCAGCAAACAATTAAGGAAACACCCACGGTTGGAAATTGTAATTTAAAAGTCAGAGAGTGAACAAGAGTAGGTTATTCTTTTTTCTTTATTATTACCACAGAGATATTTGTGTACGTTGAAAACTTGCAACAATTATTGACTAAAGCATAGTCTGAACACTTTTGAACAATTAGGCATAAAGGAAGGGACAGAGAATAACTTCTACTTGAATCAAATGTCACTTGAATGCCTAATGGCCAATGGGGTCACAAGTTTTATGGTATTTCACAGACAACAGCATATATCTTTGGAAAAATCTCAAAAAAAGTATAAACTTGTGTCTCATTTTTAAAAAAGTACATAAAGATTTGAATATTTTAAAAAGATATAAAAGGTCTTCCACAATTCTTTTAATCAAGTCCTCTCTATAAGTTTTTTTTTTTTTTTCTTTTTTTTTGAGAAATGACAAAAATGTGCTTCCATTATATATGACGGATTTTTGTCTTTGCTCAACCTCTTTCCTCCCTAAAACTAGCCATTTTGATTTTGATGATCAAAACCATTTAATGAAGCTAGTTTTTTAGTCATTTGGAATCCCCTTCTTTTAACCATCTAAAGTGGCCCCCACTACGTCATTTGGGTTGGACTTGATCATTTCTACTAAATTATCTATTAAAGGAAAATCTTGAAAATTGATATAAGGGTAGTTTTGTCACTTTTCAAAGAACTTAACAGAGAGGATTTGATTGGAAGAATTGTTGGAAACTTTTTGAAATGCTCAAATCTTCATGTACGGTTTTTGCAAATGCACCAAAAGTTTAAACCCTTTTGAA
Organism: Cinnamomum chago; assembly: GCA_038049695.1. Lineage (NCBI taxonomy): Eukaryota > Viridiplantae > Streptophyta > Magnoliopsida > Laurales > Lauraceae > Cinnamomum > Cinnamomum chago. Next base: position 12,850,586 of record CP142456.1, read on the forward strand.
ATCTTCCCTGTATCTTTGATAACCCCATAGGAGTGTTCATGGTTCAGGCTGATGAGTATCCAAGCCCGTCCGGCTAGCTTATACCATTGGGCTGAAAGTATATAGCCTGCACGAAGTTCCAGTTAAAATTTTTGTTCTTCTTTATTTTAAACAAGTCGGACTAGGCCAGGTCTTTAAGAACACATTGGCCAGCCCAGCCCATTTGATTCTCATGCCAGAAAATCAGGCTATAATCCAGACCTGGGCCTAAAATACGGCCAAGATTTGGCCCAGTGCAGGCTGATCTTGGGTCAGATTGGCACAAACCATGAGCACCCCTACCTATAATTGAAGATCTTTGCGTTGTCTATTTTCAAGCCAACTAAAAGAATTCTCCAATCTGCGAACTGGGCTGCAACTTGGGCCAGGAAAGGAAGAGTCTAACAGGACGAGATTGCAATTTGGGCTGGTTATGTTGGAGTTTGGATTTAGGATTGGGCCTGGATTTAGAATCCCAAGTGGTATTTGGGGCTGCCTTAGGCCCAAATTTGGAGGTTCTCAAGCCTACTCCTCGAATGGGATGGTTCTTTGTGGTTCTCTGTTGAGTCTGTCCACAGTGCCTCTGCCATCTCTACAATATGGGTAACCAAACCATGGGTTCACAAGCCCTTCCAATTTGGCCCAACTAGAACCATAACCACATCATTTTGATATTTTGTGGGCAAACTTGGGTAGCTTGGTTTGTATTTTAGGCAGACCCAAACCTGACACATTTGGGAATCACAGCTCCCCTTCCATACACCTAGGTTACCGTTTTCTCTCCTAGCCACAGCGCCAACTCAAGATATATATATATATATATATATATATATATATATATATATGAGAGCTGCTCCCCTACACTGCAGCCCTCCTTAATATCAGCTGCAGGCATGTGAACCATGCCTTCATATGCCCTACACTGCTCCCCTCACGTGCCTGCAGCTGATATTAAGGAGGGCTGCAGTGTAGGGGAGCAACCCTCTATATATATATATATATATATATATATATATATATATATGGAACTTGGGTCCATATCTGAATCAGAATTAATCTTTTCTTATTTTATAAAGAATTAGAATTAATCTTAAATTCTAAAATAGGCTCCCAACCAACATTTTTTTGGAACCGAAGACTTAGGATGCTCAGATAATTGGATGCCCATTTACAACCCTAATTGGGCAGCAAATGTTAAGTAGACCATGAAGGACAAGTTTGAAGCCCAAAAGCCACTTCTTAAGTCATATTAGCAGTTAGAGCTAATATTTACATGAATCTCAATTGTTTAAAGGTGTGTCTGACCTTGGTTAGATATATGTGAAACTCAGAAAAAAAAATTGTACTGTCCTAACTTACGTGGGACCTACTAGGCTACTACATCTAACATATCCACTCAACCAAACCTATATGTGACCAAACCTCTATGTGAAACCCACTCAATAAAATATTAAGTGATCCATCAATCCAACCATCATGTTTTCTATATGGACCTTGCTCCAACCCATGCACCCATCTACGTGGAAACTAATATATTACCTTCTTCCACTGTTTGTGTGTGAATGGTAGCATAGTCCCATGGGCTATTTTGACAGGTGATCAACACCATGGAGAAGCAATAAGATGACTTCACATCTCATGAGATTGGAACCCATGGCCTATTGGTGATGTAAATAAAAAATCCGTAAAACTTTTGAGGGCTTTGCCATTATGATTCAAATGGGACCAAGTTTCAGCATTCATTTGTTTGTACTACTTATATTTACATGGCTATATGAGCAACTGTGCCTTGCTTTAGGCCCAAGTTCAGGCCCATGTGAGGTCTATTTGTATAGATGGGACCTTTTAACCCGGAAAAGAGTCGGTATGAGCATGCACAGGTCTTACTACTAATTCGAGTTTAGGTCCGAATATCTAAGCGGCCAACCACTTTCAATGCTTGTGGTTATCAAGGGTAAATTTCATAGTTTGATCTAGGGGTGACAATTCTTGACACAACCCATCAACTTGACCTGATAATTCAAGATTCAGCTTGGCCAATTTTTGGTTTTATTAGTTAGGTTAAGATTAGACGTTTCTAACTTAATTATAACAAAAGAACAACTCCTTACTCGAATGGTAAGGAGCATGAATTCTTATTTGGCTGCCCGGGTTCGAACCCCGAGTACATCACCTCTTTCTGCTTATGCGGGTATCTAATCCTTCTGCTCAACCTGCCGACCCAACCCAAATCCATTTGAAAGCGTAGGGAAATGGAGGCTTATATATGCAACCCCAGAAAACCTAAGGCCCAATTGCATAAACCAAAGAGCTCCAATCTGCCCCAATAGCAACTGAAAAGTCAAAAGGATCCTTATGTAAGCGAAGGCGTGACCCAAGAACTAAAGAGGCTGACATCGACGAGTGGGCCTTAGGTCTCAAGGGCTCAAGTCTGCAAACACAAGGTAAGGCCCTGTCTCAAATGGTTGCCTTTTGGACTCAGGCCTATGTAACACTGATCCAAAGGTTGAGAGCTTACAAACTTATCACAGTTCAAAATGTTGGCATTGGCAAACTGGACTGCAAATATGGACTTCGAGGCCTACCTGATCATTATGCACCGACCTGTAGCATGAATGTCGCGTTACCTTGTTGTGCCTGCGTTTGTTTTAGGCCCATGAACTGTTTACGCAATAATAGGAAATGAAACTTCAAACAACGAATACAATTCGAACCAGCAGTAAAGTAATATGTGTCAGCGAATACAATTCAAACCAGTAAAGTAATATGTTCCAAGCCCACATTTTCATTTGGAGCATGATCAATCCAAAAATCTGCAAGACTTGGCTCATCTAAGGTTCAGAATGTGGCCCTTCTAACAAATGTATCAGTTTATATATATATATATATATATATATATATGGAAAAGTTTCAAGTGCATCTATCCCTCACCATAGGGTGAGAGACACTTCCCATTTTTGCACATGAAGACAAGGATGTGTACCTTACCCTATGTACTTGAAAGGTAGCTTTTGTACTTGAAAATGCCCAATTATGGAAGTGTCCCTCACCCTATGGTGAGGGATGGATGCACTTGAAACCTCCCATATATATATATATAGTGTAAGGGGAGCAGTATAGGGCATGTGAAGGCATTATTCACATAACCCCAAGGGGTAGCTTAGTTGGCCTAGGACCACAGTTTGCTCCCGGAGGTTGTGGGTTCGAAACTCCGCTACCACACTAGGGCTACAGGGGATTTATCCGGCTTCCTTCTGGGCTCGGAGGGATTAGTCCAGCCCAAAGGGTTGGGAACCCTCCGACAGCAAAAAAAAAGAAGGCATTGTTCACATGCCTGCAGTTGATATTAAGGAGGGCTGCAGTGTAGGGGACCAACCTGTTAGGGTTTTTGTATTTGCAATTTGATGGATGCATTAACATATTCACATCATTTGAATTTACACTCATGCATTGTTTTAGAAAACCTTAAAATCTGGTTTTATACATTCATTGGTTTTTAGATTTGGAAAAGTACTTGTTTTATGCATGTTTTGTTTCTAAACTTGGATGCATTGGTTTTAGAATACAAACTCTTTTGAAAACCTAATTCTTTGTGCATTATATTTGGAAAATCACTTTGTGAATTTAGGTTTGAGCCTTGCATACATTCATCACTTTCAGAATCAACTTTGTATGCATTTTCATATGAAAAGAGTTTTTAGAAATCAAGCTAGCCCTTGGATTTAAAGTTTCGATTCGATTTAGGCTTCGTGTGTTTCATGTTTTTTAAAACATCTTAAGTTGATTTAAAACATGTTACCAAGCTTGATTTAGTGGCCCAAAAATCCTCCCAAAGAAATATCTTCAAATGTGCAAAAGTTGGAAATTTTGCAAAAGGGGAGTGACCTGGCAGTGTCGCCGGTCGACCGGGACCACTGTCGGTCGAGTGGGCAGTTTCTGAACTGTAACCTGCCAACGGTCAAAAATATGACCGTTGTGCTTTCTCGGTCGACCGAGACCTCTTTGCAGGTCGACCGAGGACTAGCCGTTGGACACTTTTTGGCTATAAAGTCCATTTATTTCCAACCTTTTTCAAGGCTTGACACATGAACCTTTGAGACCATTTTGGAGCCATTGAAAGGGGATGAAGTTGGAAAGGCTAGAAGGTCTTGGATTAATGAGTTAAACCACCAAGTAAGCTCTACCTTTCTTTATCATAGTTTACATGCTTGTTTAAGTTATTGGTAAATGTTTTTATGCATGATAATTATGATGTGTTGAATCCATTCTACCATTCATCTTTGATATTCAAGATTGGATTCATCACTTTGATTTCAACCCAAGTTTTGTTTTAAACTTTCTTAATCATGCTTAGCCTAAATCTTTGATTTCTTTTATTGCATGATTATTTCACTTGGTTGAAACTTCCCTTGTTGTTTTCATTCATTTAATCTTTAGTCAAATTAGTTTTGAAAACAACATTGCACATGCATCACTTGATTAGGCTTAAACACTTTCATACAACTTGTGATCTTTAGATTTTCATATCATTCACAAGTGTGTAATTGTTCAAGTGATTTGCATAGAACTTCAATCATATCTTTTTGTGCCTTAAACTTTCAAATTGCATTAAGCATAAATTGATTGAGCTTACTTTTAAACTTGATTGAAGTTTTCACACACACACTTCATAAGCATACATCTTTGCATTTCTTTGAGTGTTTGTGTGAGTTAGTTTTCATTTTTCATATCCGCCTATTTAGAGACAAATTAATTTGAACTTAAATTGTAATCTCTTAGAGTGATCTTTTGTGAAGACACTTTATTAGAGAAATCTTTATCTTGTAAGGTTATTGCTTAGCCTAAGAAAAGCATTGTGTAAAGGTTATTGCTTAGCCTTGAAAAGCATCTTGTAAAGGTTATTGCTTAGCCTATAAAAGCACATTGAGAGGTTGTTGTTTAGCCTAGAAAAACAACATTGTAAGGGTTATTGCTTAGCCTATAAAAGCACATTGAGAGGTTGTTGTTTAGCCTAGAAAAACAACATTGTAAGGGTTATTGCTTAGCCTAGTAAAAAGCATACATAGTGGAAATTCGGTGGGTGATTGGATCACAAGCCGGTAGTGGACGTAGGCATTGAGGCCGAACCACTATATACCTTGGTGTTGTGGTGCTTGCTTTTGTGGTGATTGTTTATTTTAGCTTCCGCATATTGATTGATTTATCATCACATGTGACTAGTTTTTGTTAAGAATTAAAATTGATCTTAATTAGTCATAATTATAGCTCACCCTATTCACCCCCCCCTCTAGGGTTAGGATCCCAAGGACTTTCACAACCCTCATATATATATATATATATATATAAGATCTATGACATTTGAATTCGAAACTGGATTCTAGTATGTTTGCCCTGAGTTTCCACATACATGATAATTACATTTACTTATAAAAATTTATATAGAGCAAAAAGCCTATATAGCTTGAATGATATTCACATATGAGAACCTACTTAGCTTTAATCATACGTCCTTTATTAGTTCTACTTTTATATATAAAAAAAAACAAAATTTAAGCTCTTTTATCCAATGATATTAATGCATGAGAATAAGATTCAAAATCAAATTTAGATTATAAAAACGAATTCGAATCTAAATCTATCATGGCCCGTGTGCATCCCAATAGTTGACCATGGGGCTATAAAATGAACCTTAGAAAGATTTCTTAGTTTGATCGTCATGGATTGATGTAAAAACCCTAGTGCATAAGGATTCAATTAAGGGCATGTTTGGTTAAAGGCGTTTTTTGATAAGAAATTGGGCTTGTTGGGAATTTCATATATGACGTGACATATTGTTCCCTGAGCATTCCATGCAAGAATTCAAAATTTCAAACCACACAAAAGGGCACAAGAACTAAGAATCCCAAACCACATGAAAAGGCACTTTTAGGGCCTCTTTGTTTAGAAGAACTGTTATAATTCTTGTCGGAGGGAATTTTGAGAATTCTAAATGTTACCCCATAAAGTAGAATTCCAAATGCTCAAACCCCCCATAACATTTGGAATGCTAGAATTCTGGAAATTCATAAGGCTATAAAAATGCCTTTCAAGTGGTTTGGAATTCAGAATTCTTCAAAACAAACAGAGCATTTGGAATGCCGAGGGACATCATATCATAAATCCCCAATAAGTCCAATTCCTTGTCAAAAATGCTTTTAAGCAAACAGGCCTTTAGCGTCGTGAATTTTCAAAATTCCAGCAGTATTCCAAATGATAGAGGGAAGTTGGAGCATTTGAAAATCTAAAGAGGGAAGTTGTGGGGGGATCGTGGGTTTAGTATTTGAGATTCTAGGAATTCTTTCAAACAAACATGTCCTAAATAAATTAAGAGTCCTTTGTATATAAATTAAGGCTTATATGGTTTGTAAATAGGCTTTTGTGGTTTTAATATTTGTAAATAGGGCCCTATTTTTTCATTTTGAATACTTTTCATGTCACCAAAATTAGTATTTCTACTGATAATGGGCAACCACCATGAGATTTGTATTAAACTTTTAGGAAAATGACAACTTTATCCTTACATCCATTAAACAAAAATGAGTGATATTATTATTTAAGAAAAATGAAAATATTTTATCACAAGTCCCAAAGGTCTCTCTCAATAACTCTTTAACGTGAAACCTAATCATATATATATTTTGAAACTTTCTTCAATCTAACAGAGGGTCGTGCATGGATTGGATCAATTATAATCAATTATAATTACAGCCGCCGGTTGTAATTATGATCGATTTAGATTTAATGAAATACGCCTTATATCGACGCCCTATATCGATAAAAATAGATTTACTTACAGTTATTCTTAATGTGATTATTAATGCTACAAAATTTAGAGAAAAATAGTTTTAAGCTTTTGAATTGTACATATAGGGATAAAGAGATGGGCAAAAGTGTCATTTTACTTTAAAATCTTTTGATGGTGGAAAGTCTATTGATTTTGAGGACATGAAAGGTATTCAAATGAAAACGTCGGGCCTATTTACAAATACTAAAATCATAGGTTCTATTTACAAATTCTAAGAACCTTAGCTGAGTATATGCAAAAAAAACTCGTAAATTAATAAGGCAGGAAACTTCTCACAAATTACACAAAACCGCCTTTTTCTTTGGCGGAGGTGTGAAAGCCATTATTGCGATCTCCTCTTTGGACCAATCCGTATGTGCCACGTGGTGACTTTTCCACTTCAGCTATGGGCATGACCTGGAATGAATAAAAGGAAAAAGACAGGGCGTTTCTTACAAACAAGGAAAAAAACATAAGAATCCACACACCCTATTGTGAAAGTGAAACAACTCTCTCCCGTCCAGTTCATCTCCTGCAACAAAAGCCATCTATTCACCCGGCTTTCCACAAGCTGTTGTGGCTTGTTCCAGATGTTCGACCGCAATGGTGATGGCCAAATCACAAAAGAAGAGCTCAGCGAGTCACTTGAGAACTTGCGAATTTATATACCCAATAAGGCTAGCTCTTGGGGCGATGATCGAGAAGATTGATACGAACGGAGGGTGAGTTTCGCATGTTGTATAAGATGATGATGATGAGAGGACACGAGGGAGGCTTTCAATGTGTTTGATGAGAATGGTGATGGGTTCATCAGTGTGGAGGAGTTGAGGTCTGTGCTAGGGTCTTTGGGGTTAAAGCATGGGAAGACAATGGAGGATTGCAGGAAGATGATAAGGCATGTGGTTGTGGATGGAAATGGGATGGTGGATATCAAAGAGTTTAAGCAGATGATGAGAGGGGGAGGATTTTCTGCTAGTTGAGCGTATTGAGGAGTGGGCACCTAAGGGGGAATATTAAAAAGTATTTCCATTGCCTCTACTAATGTCTTGAGGTTTTAATAAGAATGACTAGCCGAATAAATTTAAAATGGTATCAGAGCAACCAGTCGTCGCTGCGAGGTTTTGGTGGGGATGGCTAGCCTCTAGTAACTTCTCTTCTTGAGGTTACGGTGGAGATGACTAGGTAAAGAAATTCAAGAGAGTGAATCTGGGGGATCTATCTAAGTAAGTTTGTGGGGTTGATCAATGATTGTCCACATTTTTCAATATTGATTTAGGGTTCAGGTTTTATGGGTGGATTGATTTTATTTTAGTTTTTTGGTTCTTTCTCAGCCATGTTGAAGTCCCACTCTGATTCTCAGTAGTTTAGTTCATCTTTGGGGGACATCTTTTAGAAAAGTCTAGCAATTGGATTTCTTTTTTTGTTTTTTACACCAATACTAAAAGGCTGTAATATCACTCCAATTAGTTGTATTCAACAGCTTGTGGATCATTCGGCTGTATATGATTATTTGATCAAACAATCAAGTTTTCTGTTTCCGTTTCACTTATTTCTGAAATGATCAATCAATCGTTTCTCTTCATAACAAAAACCAGTCAGAATCTCAGATGTGAACACAAACCCTCATATTAAAACATTCTCCATCTTTCCACCAAAATCATCTTAATACCATACATTTATACCAAGTTACAAAGAAGAAGAAGATCCATCACCCATCAACCCATCACAAAAAAGAACACATTACTTATTCATCTACCCTTTTAACTATAAGCGCTGATCTTCGGGAATCCAAAGAGGACAAGAAAAGAAGGATCTTTAAACTATTAGCCACTTTTTAGAAGGATGGAAATGTGCCGGCGCCAGCGACTCCTAGGCCGGAATTAAGACCGCGGGCGACGTATCAACCGTCGGATAGCTCGCGATCTTCCCCTTGAAATACAGATTCTGCAGGAGAAATTCAAGATGCCGTCAGGTTTTCTGTCAGGGGTCCGGATTTGGTAGCTAACAAATCTGACGGCGTCGTTAAAGTCCCCGACGAGATCCGTCAACGAGACGTGAACTTCTCCCAAAAGTTTGTCTGCGAAGATTCCGTCCGAGAAGAGATTGAAGGGGAGAAGAGGTCTTCTCACTGTAGCAGAGGGATCGGATCGACAGCGAAGCGGGTCTCGGGATTTCGGTTGCCGTGGTGGTCGATGGGTTTTCTGCGATTGTTGGCGCTGCGATTTGTCGGCGTCGGCAATGCAGAGGGAGACGACGGAGTAGACAGAGAGGTTTTGGTAGAAGTTGAAGGATTTGAGGTGTTTGCAGGAGATCACCTTCAGATCGATCGATGGGTGGTTCTGGGGCGTTTTGTTTGGGGAAAGGAATGAACTGGTGTGGATTGAAGGGGCCTTTGGTTTCTTACAGTATTTTTTTATTATTTGTAGAAAAGGCCCTGCGTTTTTCTTTAATTCATTTCAGGTTAACTAGCATGAAGCCCATTTGCATCTCACAGGCTAAGTCTTGAATAATATATTAAAACTAATATTCCATTCATATAAATCTAAAGTTATTATAAACAAACCACCGGTTTTCTTGAGCACACCCACCTTTTAAAAAAAAACTTACACATGACGAAAATACCCATAAATTCCATGCATATTCTGTGCATATCTCATGTGCATGGGTATGAAACACCGTACACATGATATATGCACGGTTTTCCCAACCGTGCACCTCTTTCTGTGCACGGCTCTGAAACTCCGCGCACCCCTTTGCACGGCGTTAAAACTGGAACTATGCCTCTCCCTCTTCCTGCTATGACAACCTCTGCCTGACCTTGCCGCCGACCCATCTCCCCTCCTTCCGTCTCTCTCAGTAGCCCTGCTGAGGGCGATTCTTATGTCAAGCAACACCAACAATGGTGGAGGGTTCTTGGTGCCGTACTTCCGTGCAGACTCGATTTTTCCTCGACCGAACTTCAATGCGAATCCGCTAGTGCAAAAGGAAAAATGGGAGTTCCGGCACATCTATCGCAGCACGCCGCGCTGGCACCTGCTAAGGGATTTTGGGTCGGGGCCGGTGGCAGGCGAGGGGGAGAGGGACGGGGGCTACCGGCGGTGGGCGAGAGAGATAGAGAGAGGGAGAGGGATCGGCGGCGACGGGGTTAGGCGGAGGTGGGCGAAGCAGGGAACATGAAATGAGAGAGGGATATGAGAGGAGAGGAGAAAAGATGAGGGTATTCTGGGTATTTTTAAAAATATGGGTGAGCTCATCAAAACAAGTGGGTACAAATAGAATTTTCCATAAATCTATTTATAACAAACTAATTAAAAAAACTCAAATCAACAAAAAAATTATGAAAACCAAACCTTTTACCGCTTAATCCACGTCAGCATTTATGCTCATTTTGGATACTATATAAAAACTTAAAAAATAATTTTAATATATAGAGTTGGAAGGCATCCCTTTGAATTTGATTACATCCACACAAATTGGCCAAAGAGACATTTTATTGAAAATGCACATATTTAGTCGAAGAGACACCTTTTATTGAAAATGCACATAGTATGTATTTTTGAAAGGACACATTCACAAATGGGCCCCAATAAGCTGATGTGGCTGCTCATTTTGAATACTATATAAAACCTTTAAAAATAATCTTAATTTATAGAGTTGGAAGGCATCCCTTTGAATTGGGTTACATCCACACAAATGAGACCAAGAGACATTTTATTGAAAATGCACATATTTAGTCTAAGAGACACCTTTTATTGAAAATGCACATATTATGTAATTTTGAAAGGACACATCTACAAATGGGCCTCAATGAGCTGATGTGGCTTTTCCTAAGGCCAGAATTGAGGGTTTTTTTTTTTTTTTTTTTTACAACCAACATTGAGTTTTAGAGAAAAAGAATGCCCATGCTGAGGTAGAAAGTTGCGCACGTGGCATGTCTGGATTGGTCCAAACAAGGATCCCTCTTTCGATCCGAACTTCATTTTTGCACCCAAAACTACATGAAATGTATCCCCTATTTGGACGAAAGAGGGAGCCTTGTTTGGACAAATTAGGAGTCGCCCCCCATTATGCATTTTTGAAAGGACATATCCACAAATGGGCCCAATAAACTGATATGACTTCTCCTAAAACCAGAATTGGGGGTTTTTGTTTTAAAGATTTTTTTACAACCAACAATTAGCTTAAAAAAGAAAGAATGCCCATATTGAGGTGGAAAGTTTCACACGTGGCACGTTTGGATTGGTCCCGATAGGAATCCCCTCTTCCGATCCGAACTCCATTTTTACATGCAAAACTATATGAAACGGATCTCCTATTTGGGCCATAGAGGGGAGTTACGAATCAAGAGGTGCCCCCACAATTCGTCCAAAACTACACCTCATAGACCATACAAAATCCATGTCTAAGATCCGTATCTAAAAAGGTCTTCATCAATTGCCACGTCAGCTGAAAGACAAACTGATAATCAGCACAAACAATAGGTTTCTGTTCGTTCTCTTCTCTCTGCCTTCTTCTTAAATTATATGGCCTTTCTCGGCTTCTCTTCACCAAAACCCTAAAAAACCCTCCTTTGAGAGAGAGAGAGAGGGAGAGAGGGAGAGAGACAGGTTTTGATTCATGGATTTGAAGAGCATTGTTCGAGACGGGATCAGGAGCCTGTCGAGACGACGTTTCGATTTTTTTTCATCTGCAACCGATTTTCGTTTTGATTCGGTGGAGACTCTCCCTTCCGGCGACGGATATGACGGAGAGGAGAGCCACTGGGCCGAATTGCCGCCGGAGCTTCTGTGGGATGTGGTGAAGCGGCTGGAGGCGAGCGAGAGCGCCTGGCAGGGGAGGAGGAACGTGGTGGCGTGCGCTGCGGTTTGCCGGGCGTGGAGGCGGGTGTGTAAGGAGGTTGTGGGGGTGCCGGAGATCAGTTCCAAGCTCACATTTGCTGCTTCGTTGAAGCAGGTATGTGGGGTCGGTTCTTTTGGATCTTGGGGGGTTTTTGTAATTTGATAGGGAAATTCTGTTTGGTTGATATGCTGGAAGTGTTTTGGTTTGTGTGAATTGGGTTAGGGATCTGTGAATGGGCCTTTGTTTTCTTGTTTGACTTCTTACTCATAATTTGGGGTTACCCAATTTTTTCTTGTTTGACTTTTAGTAGTGAGTCAATTTGGGGTTCTGGGTTGGGCTACTCAATTGTTTCTAGGTTTGACTTTTAGTAGTGGGTCAATTTGGGGTTCTGGGTTGGTGTGTGATGTGGAAAGAGTAGTTTTGGGAAATGAGGTTTTCTTCATTCTTGGTTACTTTCAATTTTGGGGGATTTTGGGTGATAGGTGGTGTGTCAATTGGACTGGTAATGCTCTTTATTGACTTTTATTTATTATTTTTTTGCCTTTTTTTTTTTTAATTTTTTAAGGGGTTTTTCCAGATGACCAAAGCCAATGTATTTTTCCAGAGCTTTTCTATACTACATCATTTTTGTAATATCGCAAAACTTTAATGCGATATCAGTTTATTAAATTATCCTGCGAAAAAAGTGCCTTTTTAAGTCTTTAACAATGCAGTTTTATGCGATATTCGCAATAAAGTTTTGCGATGGCTCAAAAATGAGCAGCATGGAGAACCTCTAAGGAAATTTCTGTACTTTGGTCGATGTTTAATGGTGACCATAGAGGGAAAAACCCTTTTTTTTTTATATCAAGTTTTGTGATAGAGCTCAGTATTTCTGCTGATTACTTTGTATTATTTTTTTCTACTTTCAGGTAGTTGGTGGGGTTTTTTATTTTTGTAAGAAAAAAAATGGTTTTGGTTTGTACTTCTTATTCTATTTGATGTTTTCCCCCTATTTGTTTGCTTATTTCTTGTGCTGTCTCTTTTTTTTTTGTGTGTGTGTGTGTGTGTGTTCGTTCTTTTGATATTTGGCTCATGCAGCCTGGACCTAGGGCTGGTCCAATTCAGTGCTATATCAAGAGGAATAAGGCATCATCAACATACCACCTCTATTTGGGTCTTAATACTGGTATGCCATTTTCTGAAATTATTTAATGCTGTACTTTGTGGATGCATTATGCCATGATTATCTAATCTGAAGTTAGTTAGGTTACTTTTTTAGAAAAATTGTTTCTTAGTTGAGGAAATTTGTTTAGCCGTATGTGTGGGTATGTTCCTTACCTGTTAACGCATTTAGTCATGTTCTAAGTGGAAAGTGCCAAACATTTTTCCCTATTCCATTATAAATGGGTTTTGCTCTGTCTCACAGAGATATCATCATTATGCAGAACTGGAGTATCCACAAATTTGTAAGCTTAACATTTTCTTGTGCTTTGCTTTTATTTTTAATATCTCACTTTTTCTTACTCATTTTTATTATTATTTTTTTGTTCTTTTTTTACCAAGTACATTAAACAAATAGAAAAAAAGAGATATCGGTTGCTTGTTTTAGTCCAAATTCATTGTATAGTAGGTGAAACAGGTTAATGACAAATGCAGTTAACTTATTTATAGAAAAAATGAATTAGATAAGTTTATAGATGATAAAACATCTTAATACGTAAAAATTAAATGATATTGTTGTTTTAAATGTCTTTTTTTTACAATCAGCTTCCTTGACGCTGCATTGGTGTATCAAGTTGTTTGAACTATGAATACATGGAGGGATATTGAGTAATATCAGTCTTAGGGCAATTTTTTTCCCCACAAATGTTGGAAACTGCAAAAGAGAGAAGAACAAGTAGAAGTATTCTGATTAATAGGTATGCCTGAACTCATTTCTTGAAAGACTTAGTGCACTACCTGTTCCGGAAACAGTGTCCTTCTGGAAAGACTTGCTCCTCCAAGTTTATTTGTAAGGCCATTGTTTCCTAACTTCACTTTGGGACCACCTTGCACCTCCTAGAATTGAGGCTTTCTGTTGGTTAGTAGTAACTGTTGATGGTTTGAGGAAGTAGGGAATTGACTCCAACATTTCAGATGTTTGTTCCTTGTGCAAGGTGGAGAAAGAGACGATAGGTCATCTTCCTTCACCGTGAGTTCACGAAAAGGATTTGTGTATACCTCTGGAACTTGTGTCACTTGCGTGGGTGGTCCCTCTCTCCCTAAAATTGGCCATGGTGGCATGACATGGAGACTTTTCTAGTGCGTGGGAGAATTGCATGGAGACTATTGCTCTTTGTGATCCTTTGGTCGATATGGAAGGAAAGGATCATAATTTTCAATGGATAGAATTAGAAGTGCCTTTAGACATGAAAAGTGACTGACGTAATATAATTGGTATACTGCGTAATTCTGAGCGGTTATGTTGTGCAAGAGTACTTGCACGAAGGTAAAATCTAAATTGAAGCCTCCACCTTCTTGGTCCATGCTGTTTAATTTGGACAGGGCAGCCAAAGGAAAACCAGGTCCTGTTGGCATTGGACTGCTATGAAATGCATTGGGTGAAATTCTCTCATCATTTATGGGGTTAATAAGAGTTAAAACCCCAATGAAGCCTAGGTGTGAGCCATTACAGAAGCTTTGAGAATTTTTTAGCAATCCTTCTCCAGAAACCCTAGTGTTGAAACTTGAAAGTGACTCTTTTACATGCTTGGGTTGGGTCTCTAATAGATACAGGTACCCTTGGAAGCTGCGCTTCATCATGGTAGAGATTATTCACATTTTGTTTTCCATCGAAGTGGAGCATCATCATGGTGTTAGGGAAGCTAATGAAGTGCTTATTCATTGGCAAAGCATGTATTCTTAGAGATGAGAAATTTATAGGTCCTATGTTCTAATTTATGTCCATCTTGTTGCTTTCTGTTGTTTCTTTGTAAGTTTTTTGTTCTGTCTGGGCATATGTTGAATGTGGATGATATCTACAATGGAACTCGAGGGGGCCTTTTGGCTTTGATGTTGTTATTAAGTACGTAAATGGTGACACTGCCATGGCCTTTTTGGGGCCAACCAGTAATGGAGACTCAAAAACAGCAGAAATCCTGTACATCAAAGAAATCTTAAACTATTAAGTGCATCTGTGTGGACAAGTACTACTAGAATGTGATTTGAGGCACTCCATCATACAGCTGACCAAAGGATTGGAACTTGGAAGAGCCGTGGTACTACATCATGCAATATATGAGAGCAACAAATGGTGAATCCGATAAATTGGCTAAATTGGGTGTTGAAAGGAATACCATTTTGATTGAAAATGGTGATATAGTTGAGGTTCTTTGCTTTTCATCTATTGAAGGCTTGTGCACCCATCATCTTGTAGGCTGCTCTTATATGGAATAAAAGTATCCAAAGGTTTCTATTTTTTTTTTCTGCTTACTTGGCTCAGCGGCCAAGTTGGAGAGGAGTAAAGTCACCCATTAGGGATCGATCCCTGGTGGGTGGGAGCCTATACCACTAGGACATCCCTAAATTCCCATTTCTACTTTTTTTTTTTTTTTGTTGAAAATAAGAATCATTTCCATGGAATTATGGGTCGCAAATGCAGCCTTTGTTTTCAAATCCCTTCATTACATGGCTTTCATTTCCATGGAAATGTGGGTTGCAAATGCAGCCTCTGTTTTCAAATCCCTTTGTACATGGCTACAATTGTCTCAGATGAAATTTCACCCATCCCTTATTCAAGATGCCCACTTCACCTATGATGCCAAGATATGGATATGGATATGGATGTGGACATGGATATTGTGCTCAAGAGAGGGGACTCTACACTTTTGGAAATCCAAGATAAATATGGATATGGCTGTCGGATGCAGGTCAGACAATAGGTCGGCCAACCCCCTTGGGCCCAACCCATAGGCCCAATGGGACATCCAATTAATTAGGACTTTTATTTAGAGAATTGATTTATTTAGAAGTATTTAAAATTAGGAGTTTTATTTAAGTTGGATTGTTAGTGATTTAGTTTCCTTCATTGTTTAAGAAAGTCTTGGTGTCCAAGTTATAGCCTACTCTATTTAAAGGTTAATAGGTTTCATTGGAATTCATGCTTATTCTAGTAAAGATTTATGAGTTTCTTTAGTAGTTATGGTATGTTTTATGGTTGTGAGTGTACCTTAGGGATGGAATCCCTCTTGGATTTGATCAATCCTTCGGGAGATTGATCTATTGTTTTGATCGCAGATCCAGGGCTGCGCCAATTGGTATCAAAGCCAAATGGCGATCGCTGGGAAGACAACACTCCTTCCCGGATTCCTATTTCATTATCATCCATTACCATCGTCACCCAAATCCATCCTCCACACCCAACCCAAGATCCCTGTAGCCACTAAATCCTTGCCATCCCAAACCGAAAACCCAAACCCCCCAACCATTCAAACCTCACCCCTACAAATTTCCTCACCGAACCAAAACCAATCCCAGACTCAAAACCCAAATCCCCTCCCTGTAGAAAGAAACTCCAACCGAACTTCATGCATACCCTTCGAACCCTATCCCCACCACCACAGAAAACCGTAAAAAAAAAAAAAAAATCCCAATCCGATTGAAACCCCATCCACTCGATCCAACAAACCCTATTTGAGCCAACTCCTCTGACCCCAAAAAACCCAAATCCTATAATTGCAGCACTCATTCAAACACGATCCACCACGCACTCCCTTTGTGAAACCCTAAAACCCCAATTACCCTAACCCGAATCCATCACCAACCTATAGAACCCCAAACCTTAGCAATACCAACTTCCAACCCATCTTTCAAAAAACCCTAGACCCCAAATCCCTCCACTGAGACACCCTCAGCAACAACCCTCAGACCGAACCCATCCTCCACCTTCGTCGAATCCCAACCTAGAAAAAAAAAAAAAAAGGGAAAAAGAGAAAGAAGGAAGAAACTGAGAACAAAGAGCATACCTTGCTCCGAAGATCCCTCGCAGCATGAGCTTTCCGTCGACAACTTTTCTTCCACCCCAGTCCTTTGTTTGTTGCAAACAAGTGAAGACGACAGGCACCTCCACTTCTTCAGTCTTTTGAGAGAAGACAACGAGCACCTCCATTGTATTGTTGCCATTGCCAAAGCCGGCTACTAACACCTGTGCCCATTGTCTTTGCCATCGTTGCCGTTATCATTGAGGTTGTCAGAGCTTCGTTGAGACCACCGTCGCCTCTCGTCACTTGTTTCACTGTCGCAGTCGAAAGTAAGAGGCCAAGACCCCTCTTTTATCTCTTCCTGCACTGTAGTCGAGACAGAGGATAAGAGGGCTATCACGTGATGCTTTCCAGTCAATTGTGTGCCTAACTTGAGTTTGGGTTCGACCCGAACCCAACCCCATCATTCGTAATTAAATAAAAAAGGGGTTCCAGCTGAGCCATCCTACAATCAGGTTAACCAAACTCGACTTGAGATTGCCCCGAAACTTATTTTAAGGTTCTTCTTGCCTAAAGTCAATATGAAAATTTTTGGTAATTCAATTGAAATTCAAAGAATTTTGTATAAACTTAAATATGGAGATTGGTAATTTAAGAATGAGTTCTACTTTGAACAATATCTTAATCTGAAGCAAGAAGGCCTGATGGTGGATGAATATACTTGCCAATTTCGGGAGTTGCAAGACATGTGAACTGAAGGAAGATGAGACACATGATTTGGTTCGTTATATCAAAGGCTTGTGACCAAACATCTTAGAGGATATGAATTTTTGCAAAACCAGTCAAGAGGCATACTTAGAAGCATTCCGGTAGCGCATATGCTTAGATGGTTTTGCATGCAATAATGTAATTTTCAAGATAGAAAGTCTCAACAAAGACCGAGGGCCCATGTTGCGAAGACACTTTTTGCAGGAGAAAAGATAATCCCACGCTTGTTATTTGCCGACTCCTCAATACAAATGAGAAGGATGAAGAAGAATGGAGACATGCTAAGAAATTTCACACGCGGGTAAGAGTCGAAGACAAGTCTGTTAGTTTGGTTATTAATAATGGTAGTATAATAAATTTTGTTGCAGAAGAGGTTATTGACAAGCTTCATTTGCCAATTGAGAAACTTCCAAAGGCCTACCAAGTCACACTGTCTAATGGTTTTGTCATTCATGTGACTCATAGTCATAGCTGTTTGGTATCATTCAAGATTGGCCATTTATGAGGTCAAAATTTAGTGTGATGTGATCCATATGAATATTTCTCATATTCTTTTTGGACGTTCATTGCTTTTTGATCGGAAAGTGCACAATGATAAAGAGATGAACACAAACCATTTTGTACATTGGAAAAAGGATTACATCCCAATGAAACCAACAACCCCATCTACTCCATCACCTTCAACTGAAGAACCATGGAAAGAGCAAAAAGTTGAAAGAGAAGTCATGAGTGCACCAAAAGCAAAGACATCAGACATCGAGGATGACCTCGAAGAGCAGGTTCGTACAATTAATATTGATCAAGGCAATGTCAATCGAGCCAAAAAGGGTCGAGGAAGAACAAGATCAAACAAACATTGAAGACTTTGACTGGGTTAGCAAAAAGATTGAACATCCAGTGGATCTGCTTGTAATGTCACTTTCAGAAAATCCAGCTGGGTCATCGGAAATCAAATTAATTGTTCCAGTGGTTTCACAAGAAGATCAAGTTTTTGAAGTTCCTTAGATTGACTTCATTTTCAAAAATCAACGATGGATATTCAGTGATTGTGATTTGTTGGTACAAAGGCAACGACTGTAACATCTAATGGTCAGGCCACACATCCGAGCTAACTTCATACACCAAAAGCAAGGACGCCTCCAACGTACTTCTACATGGAGGAAAAGACCTCATCAAGCAAGCCATGTCATGCGACAGTGGATCAAAAGAAAAAACAGAAGTTTGTGCGATTGATTTTTGACCCAAGGGGACATTTCCTAACCTTGCGGTTGAATTCTCTCTAGTATTATCAAGTTGTCAACTTGCCGGAGTCGAGTTTTTTCCAAGGCAGGGAGAATTGATGTAGGCTAGACAATAGGTTGGCCAACCCCATTGGGCCCAGCCCATATGCCCAACGGGACATCCAGTTAATTAGGCCTTTTATTTAGAGAATTGATTTATTTAGAAGTATTTAAAATTAGGAGTTTTCTTTAAGTTGGTAATTTAGTTTCCTCCATTGTTTAGGAAAGTCTTTGATGCAATGAGATCTTAGAAGAAGAGGACCCACTAATGGGCCCCGCCAAGAATGATTTACTTTCTTTAAATAGTTTAGTAATTTTAGTAATTTGAGATTTTAGTGATTTGATTTACTTAGAGATTTTAGTGAGTGATTTTGGGGAGTGATTTTAGGAATCATTGAATAATGGTAGTTTCTTTAATTAGACCATTCCTATATTATAAATAGAGATGGATGCTTGATTGTAAGTTATACTATATTGATAATAAAAGTTGAGAAGTGTTCTCGTGAGTTCCCTTTGGGGTATTTCCCTTAGTGATCTTAAGGTTTTGAGTCTTAGGGCTCAATTTCATCGTCGGAGGTGTAGATCTTCACCGTGACCTCCGGGCTACACCATCAATCGGTATCAGAGCGAAGATCCAATCTCGGATCACCGTCTAGATCGCTGATTCGAGGTAACCTGTGAATCTCTATCTCAGTGCATTACCAGTCATCCATCGTATGTTATCATCCACCATCATCTACCACCTACCATCATCCATCACGTTGCCCCCCATCCACCACTGCCCGCAAACCTCGAACCATTCATCCTCATTCATCACCATCATCACCCATTCATCTCATCCCAATCCAGCCTATCACGAAACCAATCCCCACACTGAAACCCCATTCGAAGAGGAAAAAAAAAAAAAAAACCAGCAGCATCCAACGCCACTTCAACTGATTCACATCCCAGCCCCAGCCGAACCCTCCTTCCCCTCATCCCAAGCATCCCTGCCCATGCCATGCACAACCAAGCAGAACTCCATCCCTTCGCTTCCATCACCTGTACCCAGAAAAGAGAAGAAAATGTAAGTGAGAGAACAGAGAAGAAGTACAGCGCCAAAAAACAGAAAACAAAAAAAAACAAAATAAGGGCAGCAGCAAAATAAAAAGAAGAAGAAGCAGCAGTAAAAGAGAAAAAGAGAGGAGCAGAACGCAGCAAAGAAACAAAAAACGCAGAGAGAGCAAAAAAAAAAAGAGTAGAACGGAAAAGAAGAAAGAGCAGAACAGAAGAAAGCAGCAGAAAAGAAACAGAAAGAACACAGAGCAGAAGAGAGAAGTAGACAGAGAAGAGAGGCTGAGTTCCGACCGTGTACCTGGCACCTGTCAACCATCTCCACTGCAACAAACAGCAGTTAGCAGGCAGGAACTGGAGTAGTCGCAGCAGGCAACCGCAGCCCCTTTGACTTCCTGTACTCCAAGCCCAGCCTCGTTTTCGTTTGTTCTCCATATTAAGCAGGTCAGATGGCCAAGCCAAATTCTCTTTTAACTTTTTTTTTTCCTTGCATCAGTTTCGAGGCAGAACAAAAGAAAAGAAGACACCTCCACGTGCTTCTGCATTGGCCTTTGCAACAGGCCTGATCTGCAGTTTGGGCCTGATCTGAGTCCAGGCCCAACCCAACCCGACCCCAAAAAAAGGTAAAAGTGCAGAAATTTGCAAAGCAGTATATTTGAATCATTGATTCAAGTCAATATGAAACTTTTTGGGAGCCCCATTAAACTTCAAAGAATTCAGTATTAGCGCAAATATTGCAACTGATATTTTGAAAATGAATTCTATTTTGAGGAATTTCTCAAATTGACGCAAGAAAATTGGACGGTTGATGAATACACTCGCCACTTTCGAGAGTTGCATGAGATATGCGAATTGGAGGAAGATGAGATGCATGATTTAGATTTTAGCTTGTTATGTCCGAGGCTTGAGACCAGATATCTTAGCAAATATGAATTATTGCAAAACCAGTCAAGATGCATACTTTAGAAGCCATCTGTGTTAGAGCGCATGCTTCGAAAGTCTCGCAGGCAACAATGTAGACAAAGAGCTCATATTGTAAAAAGGCTTTTTGCAGGAGAAGAAAATCCCACTCTTATCATTCGCAGACTCCTCAATACCAATGAAGACGAGGAAGAAGAATGGAAACATGCTAAGAAATTTCACACGCGGGTGATAGTCATTGACAAAGTTGTTAAAGTGGTTATTGACGATGGTAGTGAGTAATTTTGTTGCACAAGAGGTCATTGACAAGCTTAATTTGCCAACTGAGAAGCTTCTTAAGCCCTACCAAGTCACATGGTCTAATGGTCAAGTCATTCCCGTGGCTCACAGATGTTTGGTATCTTTCAAGCTTGGCGGCTATGAAGATTATATTTGGTGTGATGTGATCCACATGAATATTGCTCATATCCTTTTTAGCCGTCCATGGCTTTTTGATCGAAAAGTGCATCATGATACAGAGACAAACACATATACCCTTTTCAGGAATGGAAGATGGAGTCGACTCATGCCAATGACATTAACATCTCAGTCGTCGCCTGCCCCTTCAACAGAAGCGCCACAAAAGGAGTAAAAACTTGAAAAAGTAGTCATGCTTGCACCAAAAGAGCTGATTTCACACACCAAAGATGACATTGACATGCGAGTTCATAGCAACGCTGATTTTGTGGGTAGAAACAACATTGATCCAGGTAGTGCCACTAAAGAGCTGCAAAGGGTTGATGACGTCCAAGGTCAAGAAAATATTGAAGACTCTGAACAGGTTAGCAAAAGGATTGATCATCCAGTAGAGCTCATTGTCATGCCACTTCCAAAAAATTCAACTGGGTCTTCAGAAATCAATTTGATTGTTCTAGTCGTTTCACAAGAAGATCAAGTTGTTGTAGTCCCTCACATTGACTTCATCTTTAGGAATCAACAATGGAAGCTTGAAGATTGCACTCAGATCTGACAGATTTTACAGTTGCAGTCTCTCATAGGAAAAACGCAAGCTTGCACTAAATCCAGACAGTAGAAGAAGCGACACTTCCGAACTACTTTTAGATGGCTGACCTCATTGCGTCAAACTCCCACACCATGCCATGCAGATGTAGATCAAAAGAAGAGGCGGACATTCGTAAGCTTGATTTTCGACCTAGGCGGACATTTTCCGAACTTGTGGTCGGATTCTCTCCTGTGTTATTAACCTTTCAACTCCCCGGAGTCGAATTTTTAAAAGAGGGGGAAAGTTAATGCAGTGAGATCCAAGAAGAAGAGGACCCACTTATGGGCCCCGCCAAGAATGATTTACTTTCTTTAAATAGTTTTGTAATTTTAGTAATTTGAGATTTTAGTGATTTGATTTATTTAGAGATTTTAGTGAGAGATTTTAGGAATCACTGGATAATGGTAGTTTCTTTATTTAGACCATTCCTCTATTATAAATAGAGATGGATGCTTGATTGTAAGTTATGCTATATTGATAATAAAAGTTGAGAAGTGTTCTCGTGAGTTCCCTTTGGGGTATTTCCCTAAGTGATCTTAGGGTTTTGAGTTTTAGGGCTTAATCTCACCGTCGGAGGTGTAGATCTTCACCGTGGCCTCTGGGCTACGCCATTAGTCTTGGTGTCCAAGTTATAGCCTACTCTGTATAAAGGTTGACAGGCTTCATTGTAATTCATGTTTATTCCAGTAAAGATTTATGAGTTTCTTGAGTAGTTATGGTGTGTTTTATGGTTGTGAGTGTGCCTTAGCGCTGGAATCCCTCTTGGGTTCAATCAATCTTTCAGAAGATTGATCTATGGTTTTGATCGTAGATCTGGGGTTGCGCCACTATCGTAATGTTTTTTAGAACATATTTACATTAATGGAATTGCATTGTAATATTCCTTTCTAATATTTTTTTCATTTTGGAAGTAAGATAACTATTAAAAAAATATGAAATAATGGACTTAGTAGATATCCCAACCTCTACCATAGAAGCAGTGGACTAGTTTCAAGTTCCAGTACAAGTGTCATATTGATCCACCATGGATATGCTGAGCAGGTATGAGTGATGTGGGGTGGGAAGAGATGGAGGGTGGAAGGGATAGGTCAGGCTTTCGTCTGAAAATTGGCCTTACGCCAAACTCCCCATTGCGGGCGAGGAAGAAGAGATAACTTGGGAAGACCTAAATTACTTGAAGTAAACTTTATTAATCATCAACTTAGGAGCCAAAAGGCTTTACATATATATATATATATATATATATATATATAGACACACACACATACATACATGTATATGCACGCGCGCGCGCACATACACACACACATATATATATATATATAAGAAAAGACAAACCTAGAACTAATCCTGGCCATCTAAACACACTTAAAGGCCAAGATACTAAAAGACATAAATCTTTAAAAAAACACAACTTCTAATAAAATAACTAGAAATGGGATAAAGATAGGTGGGCTGGGCCCAAAGGTGGGTCGATCCATGGGGACCACGGGTTTGTCCTGCATCAGTGAGCATCTGGGTATCATGGCCCTTCACATATCCCCTACTATGTGAATTGTTATGCATCAAAGTGGCATCTCAATGACCGTCATGAGCTCCATCAAGTCTGCTCCATAGAGGAAGATATTTTACGCTTGGTTCTAGTTATATCTGATTATCATTTGACCATTTAATATGTTCGCTGATTGTTGGTAGTTTGGTTGTAGATAGTGGAAAGTTTCTTCTTGCTGCTCGGAAGATCGGGCGTCCAACTACTTCAGAGTACATAATATCTTTGGATACAAAAGACATCTCCCGCCAGAGTATTGGTTACATGGGGAAGCTGAGGTAAGAGAACACCGGTTTCCTTGAAGTTGTAGGATTATTCTAGGATGCATTGTTAAATGTCCGTGAACAATTTTCATGTTTAGGTCAAACAGCTGTTTCTTAATGGCACTGGTACTAGCGTGTTCTTTTCCACAATTTGCTTTAACATTCGGTCATTTTTATAATGCCTCTTGGATGATTGCCATTTTCTAATATACTGGATGCTGAATAAAGGGTTTGTTTAAATGAGGAAAAGAGCTTACTGATTACTTTTAATATACTAGAACTGTGGAGAGTTTTCTCATGTTTTTTTCCACATTCAAACAAACCCTATGGGTACTTCACAATAGTTTGGCACAATAGATGGTTTTTTGTTCTGCTATATATTTATTTGTGCATTGCCAAAACCAGAAACAACATTTGGTGGGTTGTTGTCCTTTCCATTCAGCCGTCATTAATAATAACTTCCACCATTGATTTATGTGAGAAAATGACCAACAGGAAGATAGCTCTTACCCTATGTTTGATTTTTGTGCTATTACTTTGCATGCATCTTGGATCCAATGATTATCTGTACTGGCAATATATGCAAACAGAGCAATTTGGGTACGATCCAGACAGACCCCAGTATTTTCTGCATAAAAATGACATTACTGTTTATCGTCCTTGCAGGTCAAACTTTCTGGGCACTAAATTTGCCATATATGACAGCCAACCCCCCTATTGTGGAGCTGTGACATCCACTGGTCGTTCTAGCCATAGATTCTACAGCAGGAAAGTTTCACCTAAGGTGCCTTTTGGAAGCTATGACATTGCCCATGTTGCTTATGAGCTCAACATGCTTGGTACCCGTGGTCCACGAGGACCGCGACGCATGCACTGCACCATGCACTCGATTCCCTCTTCTGCCCTTGAACCAAATGGCAGCGTACCCTGCTTCTCTGATCTCCCTCCCTCTTTAGAGGACTCATTTTCTGGCATTTCTTTTTCACGATCATTGGGCCACATTGCTGGAGATTTCAAATCAACTGATTCGTCCAGGTTTTCTGAAAGCACCCGGTTTACAAAAGTCTCGGTTGATGTCAGTGGGAAGGAGGGGCCTTTGATTCTGAAAAACAACACTCCAAGGTGGCATGAGCCGCTGCAATTCTGGTGCCTTAACTTCCATGGTCGTGTTACAGTTGCTTCTGTGAAGAACTTCCAGCTGATAGCTGCTTCTGGGGAACCAACAGACAAAGCTGGTGCTGGGACTTCTCAGGCAGGATCAAGTGAGCATGACAAGATCATTCTCCAGTTTGGTAGGATTGGCAAGGACTTATTCACGATGGATTATCGTTACCCATTGTCTGCTTTCCAGGCATTTGGGATATGCCTAAGCAGCTTTGATTCCAAGCTGCCATGTGAATGATAGATACGATTCATAATCTTAGATGAGCATTAAGCTGTAGGTGGTTGCATTTATTGTTATCATTATTTTTTCTAATGCTTGAAGGTTCAATTAGTGTGGTGTTTGGGACTATCTTGCTTCCTCGGCTAGGGAGCTGTATGAATGTTGTAACCAGTTTGAGCTGTAATGTTTGCTGGGAAGGTGATAAGGTTATTACTTTCGCCTTAAAAAATCTCCATTTTGTGCCGCTTTAGATTTGACTGGGTTATGTTCATCTTCTTCATACAAATGGACAGATGATCTCCACGACGTGGTGTGGCCCAGAAAGAGGTCCGACATGTTTTGTAAGTACATGTGTATTATCACAAATCGCAGGAGGCTTATCCATTCCTCCGAAGGCATGCTGGGCAACAAAAATGCAGAAAGAATATGCACATGCAAGGTTTCTTGGTTCTCTGCGTGAGAGTTGGTGGTTAATTTTTTCAGAAGTTTAAAGGCGGAGTTGGATGATTCATGCCAGGAAGCACCAGCAACAAACCACCGACTGCTACCAGAGGTTAGGATCTGAAGAAGACTGAAGTCATTTGGATTCATTGTTCGGGAACCTGGTGAGGTGAAGACATGCACATTACACAGACGCCCCTTGCTTATTGGCTAGGGAGGGAGGGAGAGCCATATTTGCTGGCCCATTTTGGAGGATTCTTAGATGAAGCAACGGACTGGATTCTTGCTTTTCTTCTTTCGTTCTTGCTTAGAGTTTGATTACGAGAGCTTCCTGGTGAACTTGGGGAAGCTCTCCCCTTGGATGGACTACCTATTTTTCAACCTTGGGAGATTGCTTTAGGGAAGAAAATGGAGACTACAGAAGTTTCTCATGGAAGAAATGAGAATTGGGTTACGAGCTTTCACCTTCCCTTCTGTCCTGGAAATCTTACTAGTAGTTTTGTTGTTCCAGCTGAAGCTTCAAGGTGCAATGATGCATAGACCCTGTACCAGAAACTCTGTTTGATTTTTGTCTTTCTTATTTACAATCATGATATCTGTTTCAACAAATTACATATAGAGCCTACTTGTTTTGCCCATTGAATTCCCAAGATTTTCTAGGCATTTGCTGCTGTCACTGAAGGATCAATGGTGAAGTTGATCCGTCAAAATATCCCCTTTAGATGGTACTTTTTTCCCAGGCTAAATTAGATCCTTGAAAATTGATGATTCCTCTATAGTCTGATTGTTTACCTTTGACCTTGACCTTTGACCCTGTTGTTCCCTCCCCACTACCCTTCAAAAACGCCTCTTTCTGATGACCTGAGTATGAATTAGACAACTATGCCCTGCCTTTTAAAATAACTGTGTTATGAAGCTCACAGCAAATGATGACACGGTCCTTTTTAGTGTTGTGTTAACTCATTCCTTCAGCAAACAATGGCACATATAAGCAAATCTCCCAAGGTTAAAATTCTCTCATGCTGGAAAGTTTTTTCTACGCAGGTTGATGGCTCACCAAGAAAAAGCATTAGAACATAGATGGAACTAGCATGGATAGATATAAAAATTTAGCTTAAAATAGATTGGAATGAAAAAAATAAAAATTCATATAGCTGAATTCAACATGGTTAGGACAAGGCTTTGATGTTGATGATGATTGTCATATGTAACAGTAAACAAGTTAGTGGACTGCACAAAGTGACAGATGATTAGAGGACTTGGGTCCCACATGAGCAAAATAAGATGGTTAACTTTTGATTGAGAGATATAATAGTCTTGAGTCTTCACCAGCAGGCATGCCTTGACAAGAAAGGGCATTATTTATTGTTCTATTTGAAGTTGGAAAATAAAACAAGTTCAATTATTGAAAAGGAAACTAGTAAGGACTTGATTCTTTTTTTCATTACATATTTTTCCCCTAAACTATTAGTGTGAGAAACTAATTCTAAAAAGGATATTGAAGAGGATCTCTTATTTTTATATGTACTTGTAGCTCCTTTGTGCTATTTCCTTTTTCTTTCCCCTGGTAAATTGTAGCTCCATTCACTAAAAGAAGTCAGTTGTGTTGCGTATTATTCTTACTATTGTTGTTGTAATTATTCTGCCAAATGAAAGTGTTAAAGGGTTTTTTTTCCCCTTTGTGTGAAAGGTTTGATTGAATATGTTCTCCCTTTGTACCTCCCAGTGGTGAACCGCATCAATTCGTTTTTTCTGTTCTTGTCAACATTTCGTACACTTGCTCATATGGTGGACCCCAGCAGAAACCTTTGTTCTCCACCCTTTTGTTGAGTTCCCCATTGAGACGTATTCATGAATGCAAAACATGCCTATGTAGACACACATTCATGAATCTGATACAATATATTTAAAAGAGAAATTTAAAATTTGCACCTCTTAAGGTTGTTTTTTGTATGGTGACTTCTTTTCAGAGAAAGAATTGAAGTTTCTCTTGAATATGTTCTTAATTTGATGCAAGAGTTTTTGCAGAATACATTCGGCAAAGTTCATGATTTGAAGGCTTGAGCACACCCCAAGATGTCTAGGTAGAAATGGCTGACATGGAAATGGAAGTACTTTTCAAACAAGCCCTTTTTTGAATAAAATACATAGAAATTAAATACATAGGAATAAATACATAGGAATTATTGGTGAAATAAGCTTCACTGAATTATTATTAAAGAGGTGAGGGGAAAATGATACGAAGTGAAGATGTAAGATACGACCTTGACTTTCCTGGGTATTGAATTACTATGGTGATGACTGGGTATTCATTTTTCATCTTCCCTTGATTCAATTTTCATTGAAAAGGAAGTTATTGATGACCATTTTTCAACACTCACCTTTGGTTCTTCATTTTTAACCACTTTAGAAATACAATCCTACATATTAAATTACATGAAAAAGCCAAGCCCTAAAACCTATCAAGGAGCTCAAGTTGAGGCCTGTAATGAAAATTTGGGCCTTCTAATTTTTTTAAGACAATGGTTCAGTAAGTATTCATTTCTTATTCCCTACTACTAGCTAAAGCCTCTATTTGAAGATGACAATTGTATGATTCTGCCGGGAAGACAATGGTACAAAAAGAGAAGGGTCGTGCCAACACACTCATGGTTGAGTGGTGTTGCCACCTTGGTTTCACTCACATACCTAGGGATTCATCAAGTTCATAGTAGGAGAGAGAGAGAGAGAGAGAGAGAGAGAGAGAGAGAGAGAGAGAGAGAGAGAGATGCCTATAGGGTCGATGCATACCCTCTCATTGAAGAGAGAGGTTCAAACTTTGTTCAAGTTGTTGCTATGCAATCTCTCAGCCAGTGAGCTGCTACCGAAAGAGGAAAAAACTATGCCTGAAAGAGTATATTAATCAAATACATTTACTCATTCTTGGAACGTGAACTTTTAAGTATATTCCTTTCTCAGTCATATGTTTTCTGTAAGCGAAATAGAAAATCTGAGATCTCCCTGTTTAACAAATTTTAGACAAGACAACAGCAGGGATCACACTTTTAACATACAGGAACGCTGAGCACGGTGCAAAACTTTCCATGGCGATGGGCTTCTAGATATCTAACAGTTACACCCAACAAAAATAATACAACCTCTTACTGTCTGAAATGATCAAGTGGTACATGGCACATGTATTCTCTGTTCCAGACCTCGCAGTCCTGCATTTGAGTAGTGTTTATCCTTCTCCACAAACTTTTGAACCAGGATAAGAGAACAACTGCATCGTATTTCTGTAGCTTAACTCTGCAACTTCTTCTTCTGGCATCTCAAGCAAGGATGCAACATACTTCAGTACCTGAAAAAGTTGATTCACAAACTTTAGCATTGTACAAAAAGTCAAAACTGAAATTGGAAACCAATAACAAGACTCAGAGATAAGAACTTCCTGGAAGTAACTGAAAAAGAAATCTGAAAATGCAGTCATGGCTTAAAGTAGCGGCCAATAAGCTATTGGCTGCTACACTTATATATATAGTGGTATTGGCCTGCATCGCATGTATCAATGCAATCAATATGGGTGATCAATAACAGCTGCTTTACTGCAAAATTCAAGATCATGGGGCCTTAAAGTTCAATGCCTACATAAGCACAATGAAGTTTGTAATTCAATTGAATGGTCGTAGCAGCTGTACTTCAAAATAATGAGTCGGAGAATATTGATTGATAAGGGAATGAACTGATTATGAGTTGGCCCCGTGTAACATGACAAAAATGGAGTATAGCTGAACTTTAAGTTTGGTGCTAGTTTTAGGGACAAATTAATACCAATGAAATCAACAAGATACTTCCAAATGATTCATGCTGCGACAGCAGCAGACTATTGCAGGTCTCTGCAGTGTGTCGTTTTTCCAGGTCGATGGCATCACTCTGACTACAAAATGGAATTGCCACTGATTCCTGTTTTTGCAAATGAAAAGAGTTGAAGTGGAATCCTTGAATAGCAAATTATGTATCATACGTGAATCTGTTTTGTGGCTCTTAATCATGGATAAGGTTTCATCACACTTTCATAAAGGAGTTGGTTCCTAATAGTTGCAAAATATGATTGATCTCATTTTAAATTAAAGCACAAGCAAAGCAAATAACAGAGTACTTCAACACACTTCATTAGATAAAACATCAAATATCTATCTATGATATTGCAGATAATCTATTTCATCTTTTGCATACTACTCAGCAGGAAAGCAATCAAAGCATGCTTCTGACAGAAACCTCAATAAACTCACACAATGAATGTTAACTGGATGGTTAAGTGTCTCTTTTGGAAAGGTCGATGCATCTGTTGCATGGTGCTCATTGTCAGAGGGAAGGTTGGCATCACGAATTGTATTCTCTCCTTGGTTTCGCAGTTCTTGTGGAACAGAATCATCCCCTTCAACCCACTGGAGAGTACCTAAATTCGACTTTGGCAGAGCATCAGGTGCATCTGACTCCAACAAAATTCTATCCGCAGGCACCTACAGAAAGATTCTAAAGATCAGAAACTTATACTACCACTTGGATATTTGAATGCTGAATATTTTATACAATCAATGACTTGAACTAGTAGCAGAAATAAATCAAACTAACCGACATCAACATTTTCTTTGCCTTTCGGGATTTTAAGGACATGAGATATCCAGAAAAGGAAAAATAAGCCCCAAGCTTTGCCAATCCAGGAACCATCTCAGCAGATCCGAGATAGGAATGGAGAATCACACCAGCTGGGAATGGTCCTGCGGATCTAGCCATGAAAAGACGAGATGAGAATAAGACATCAGTAAATTGTATACCATCAATTAGCTCCTTCTATGCAAAAACCACAACTTGTCAAAGTGAAGAATCATATCATACACTGAACTGTGTTGCAGTATTCAGAAGCCACAATTTCCACTGCCTAATTCAGAACAAGAATCTCAGATGTGGTGACTTAATTGCATCCCAACTTGCATCCTGTGTTATACAATTGAGATACAACCCAAATGTGCATCTGTCTTTTCCGCATTTAAGGGCTCCTTAGGACAAATGGAAGCCTAGTGTCGATGGAGAGGAGGATGACTAACCTTTTCTTTAATGGGACAAGAGGATTCCTCGAAAAACTATGGGCATCAGGATTCCACAGAAATCATTTTTGAGTTTGATGGCACATCGATTTCAATTGGAATTCTTGCTTTTTAGATTCTACTGTGGGATTCAAAGCATCCAAGCGACGCCTTATTTTCTTTGTTAAGTATCTTTTTTTTATGAAACAAGTAACATTCCCAATAAGGAAAGATAAATAGAACATCAAAAGCCTTTTTCTTTGTCTTGGAGAAAACAAACACTTCATTTGATATATGGGAATAGCTAATGTAGAATGGAGAAGGAACTTCCAATCTGTCCTCACTCCATGATGCCATTTGCAGGGTCTTATTTATTTATTTCTACTTTTTTTTTAAGAGAGAATTTGTCTTCTCATCCAAAATGCCAGATCAGTAACATGAAGGAACATACTGCATTATTTCTAGAAGATCACCATAAGCTCGGACACAATGGATAGAAACTGGTCTCTCCAACTCTTTGGCAAGTTCAAGTTGCTGTCGGAAAACATCAACCTGAAAATTAAAAAGAGAAAAAACATTGGAACACATCCAGGAGATGCTTTTTTCTCTAGTCCAACTGAAAGTATCAGGGTGTGCTCCGATGTCCCTTAAATTGCAGGTGGTTAGGATATCAGATTAAAACAGTTCTAAATCTGTTTAAGTTGGCGCAGCATGGTTATCCAGAAACGTATTTACTTGGACATCATTTTACTGACTTTTCTTTGCTAATTAATTGCAAGCATCAAATCAAAGGTCAGACCAGAAAGGAGACTTCTGAAGGTTCTTTCGGAGAAGCAGCCTTTTCATCTGAATTTACCAGAACATCACATGCAGCCTTATCAAAGTATAAGAAAAAATATTTCCTCTTGAAATGTAAATGTTTACGTTCATGATGAAAATAACACACCTAAACCTAAGTGAAAAAAGGGAAAAAAGAAAAAGAAAACCTGAACTCTTTTTTGGGCTCAACTGGACATGCTAACAGCTGCAACACAATTGTACCAATTTTGGAAAGGGAACACCAATGAAAACCCACTCAATGAAAGAAATTGTATGGTTTATAAAGTACATTAGAAATAAAAATGGCATTGCCGATGCTACTTATTCAGCCACAATTTCCCAACACACCACCCACTGATACCAGCAACAAATAACACCCATGGTGACAATAATAACAACCATACTTTAAAGAAAGGGCTGAATCAGTAAAATCCAATATGAGGATGGAGTACTAATGTAAAAACCTGCTCCAAGAAGTCAATTTCCTTCCCTCGCGATCCTTTATCCAAACCAACCTGGAAAATGGTCACGTGCTTGAAGATGTTAAATTCAAAGATTCAAACATGCCAATCCATTCTAACAAATTCCTCAATAAAAGTCCCCAATAATTAACTTCGAACAAGTGATATCAAGCAAGATAAACTCAAGTGATATCAAGCAAGATAAACTCAAATCAAATGCAAAAGATATATCCAATAAGAATCATTTAAGAGCAAACTTAGGATTTCATAAACATGATTGATGGTGCCATAGGCCAATCAAAATCTGTAGAAGCTTGTGTCCAAACTCCAAATTTTCATAAATATATTGCTAAATCAGCAAGTCAGTCAACTTCAACAATACCCAATTCCATATACAATCTAAAAAAACTGTAAATCACAGGATTGAATTGAATTCCACTTTGCTGATATAGTACAATTAAGAAAACAAATTCTACTGACATAGTAAAATTAAGAAAAGAAATTTACTTCTCCCACTGCGGCAGAAGGAGTGGCATTGAAGAACTCCCTCATTGATTTCAACCAGTTGGGAGACCTCTCACTCACATACCTGATACTCAAACGAAAACAAGGAAGAAAGCAGTTAACATTCACAAAAGACAATCATGAATTGAATTGAATTAAATTAAAACAAGGGTGCGTTTGGATGTACCCTAACTTGCATGCGGTTCAAATATTATGGCAGATGATAAGTGGGCTACTCTTTTCCGTCCTCCATACTTGAAAATCAACATAACACATGAAGGGAGGAAAAAAAAAAAGTACCCCACCAAAATGCAATACACAGTGGAGTGAGAAGACCATGTATTCTCCCAAAGAATTAAAAACAATTGCAATCTAGGGTAGCATCCAAACGCTGAAACAACATCACCCACGACCTGAAAATCCACATTAGTGGCCCACCCAGGATATAACAAGAACAGAAATCCTGACCCTTGAATTGAGGGTTAGAAAATACAGTTGGTAATGAGAAGCAGCAACCATCTACACCATTACACAGAGAATGAAGGCATAGAATGAATGGTCAAGAATCTTTCAGCCCGGGTGGTCGAGCACATCAATTAAGGGTCAAGATGAGGAGGGCCACACATGATCATATCTGAAAAAAAGAAGTGAAGGGCGGGGAAGAGAAAGTAGTACCATGGGTGCAGACCAAAGCAGGGGATTACAGCTGGGTAGTGGTCTCCCATCTCCTTCACCAATTTCCAATCTTTCTGCAATCATAAAAAACAAAACACCATGAAACTGTTATACAGAAAGAGAGAAAGAGAG
This sequence comes from Cinnamomum chago, assembly GCA_038049695.1. Taxonomy (NCBI): domain Eukaryota; kingdom Viridiplantae; phylum Streptophyta; class Magnoliopsida; order Laurales; family Lauraceae; genus Cinnamomum; species Cinnamomum chago. The sequence continues at coordinate 12,883,564 of CP142456.1, forward strand.
GGATGTTGGGATTGTTTTGTTTCTTCTTCAGCAAACGAACCTCAGAGACTCCATTAACGGCGAAGCGAAGGACACCAGAGTCGAGAGCCGTTCGGATGAGTTTGGGGGCCACACGGAAGATTCGGTGGTCCTGCAGATGGCAGTGAGCGTCGAATAGCCTCACCGCTCTGCTGCTACTGGCGGTACTGCTGCTCATCCCTCCCTCCCTCCCTCCCTCTCTCTCCGTTTGTGTGCGTACGTTTGGGAAGATAGGTCTTTCCAAGCGTATCTCGTATCTCATATCTCAGTTTCTTGTGACCACGGTTTTCACATAGAGGTTATAGATTCGAAATTGCACTACCACACTAAAACTGCAGGCGAGTTTACCGGGCTTTTCTATGGGCCCGCGAGGATTAGTCCAATCCAAATAGTTGGAAACCCTCCGATAGCAGGGAAAAAAAAAAGTATTTCATTCTTTCTTGATTTATTTATCATCACTTCATCCAATTCTGTTTAAAGAGGCAATTGGCTGGGCTGGTGGCTAAGCCTTTTGGGGCTGTCCCATTTGATATTGGCTTGGATCTTGGGATGTTATGGACCCAGACCTTGGAAGTGTTTGGTGTACCTGGGCCAAACAAGGGTCTAGTCATTAGTGTAAAGGAAATGGACCTAGCTCTGATGGAACTGAGTGGACCTGGACTGTCTCTCCCAGCTAATTTGAAACCCAAGTGCAATTTTATGTGACCATGTAACTTCTGTTTTTATAATATATATGATAACTAGCAACAAAGGCCCGGAAAAAATATTAAAAATTTAAGAATTCTTTTGAAATATTGTTAAGATTAAACAAATATAAAATAAGTTTTTTTTTATTATCTTTGAATATTAAAGAAAATTTCTATGTATGAAAATAAATATAAAATAAAGTAAATTGACATAACACGACGACCCCTTCAATTTACAGGCTTTGACCATTACGACCATCTCGTTTATGAATATATTATACCATTGATGATTGAAAATATAAGGAAAAGAAAACAGACTGGATGGATCTACATCTACTAAAAAGAACAAAAAAAAAAAAAAAAAAAGAGATAAAAAAAATTAATGTGTTTGATCCATCAGTTGGGGCCACCCTTGAAATGTTTTTAACGTGTGGGACCTATTGATGGCTCTGCATCCAAAGAAGAAAAAAGGGAAGATAAGAAGAAAGGAAATGGAAATCAAATGATTTCATAGTCAATGGGCCACACACCATATCTGGATTTATGGTGATGGAACAGTTGGCCCCCATAGATGATTGATAGTATAATAGAAAAAAAATGAAAGAGGGGGGCGAACAAGTGTAAGAGAAGAAAAAAACATAAAATATGTACATTGCATGGGATGAGTGTACGTGGATATATATATATATATATATATATGAGTTATCATAGTATGTTTCTAATAGTTCTAACTCATACGCACTCAAATCACATCCTAACAATTATCAAAGAAATTAAGCTTGTGTATGATACCAACCCAGTCTGATTGCCCACTAATTGATTTGCATCTATTAAGAAACCAGACAACGGCCAACAGGCTTGCCTTCCTCCATCAGTGGGGCCCACTCTTAGAAAAAAGGGGTTAAGAGAAGGCCATTGAGATTTCATCCAATACCGGAGTCCAATCTCGAAATATATTTAATACGAACTGGTGCCCATTATTGGATCCATCCATTTGGGGGAAAAAAAACCAAAAGGAGAGTAAATGAGCAACAGTTTGGATTTCATTTATCGGTAGGGCCCACAAAACATATTTAACATGTGATCTATTGATGATTGAAGGTCTAAAGAAAAGAAAACAAACCGACTATAAAGATTTGCTTATTATTTGGATAATGGCAAGAAATAAGACTTAAATTCAAATGTTCATAAAAATCTCTTATGAGAGAGGTTTTAGGAGAGAAATAGTAGCCAAAGTGAGGTGGCACCTTAAAACAATGCGGGTTTTTGCGCATATTTCTTTGAAAGGAGAGACTTTTTAGGGATAAGGTGGCACCCCTTACATCCCACCTCTCCCTTTGCTTTAATATATATAATTTGGGAATAATTCCTTACCCGAGTAGTAAGGGGTGGCAATTCTTATTGAGGAGTGGGCTCCACCCAAGGAGGAATATTGAAAAGTATTTCCACTGCCTTTACTAACACCTTGAGGTTTTGGTATCAATGGTTAGTTAAAGAAATTTAATATGATATCAGAGCCAACAATGACTTGAGGTTTTGGTAGCAATGGTTAGCTAAAGAAATTTAACCTCGGTGATTTTGATAAGGAAGGATTTGACATGGAATAGACTAAAATGAAAAACTCAAATTTATGTGGTTGACCCCACATAGATGGTGAATATGATAACTTTAATCCAATATAATAATAGATAGTGAGTTTTGTAGGTGGGAGATGGTTGATAAGCTCGGTTCACCCTGGCCAATGGGGCCCACCTTACCCTTTCCTATCTTCAACGTGAGTCCTTATAGGCTTCCTCTGTTGAAAAGTATTTTTCTAAGTCTTGCACTTACTGCTGCTTAGTTGTTTTGGATATGAATGAAGAATTAACGATAATGAGAGATATTGGAATTTATCTTAAAATCCCTCCATTAATCTACTTTGATAACATGTGTTATTTTAGTGGCCTCAAATCCAGTGTACCATGCTCGTATTAAACATATTGAAGTAGATTATCATTTTATTAGAGAGAAAGTTATCCGTGGCGATATTCAAGTTCACTTCGTTGGCTTAGTTGACCAACTGGCATATATCTTTACGAAGGGGCCGGCTCCTACACGACTTTAGATGATAAGGGGTCGTTTGTCTTTTACGCATGGATATGTAAATACAATTTACACATGTAAATGATGAATATTCAAATTTTAAGTATGTAACGTTTACACATGTGTTTTTTTTTTAATACGTTTGTCTAATAACACCATTTTTGCATCATTTACATATGTGATTTATTTTACCATGTTTGTTTCAATGATATGTGTAAATGTATTAGATGATGTTGTAAAATGATACTTATTATTCATTAAATTAAATTCTACTGTAATGATTTGAAAAGAAGACAAAAAGGTCCATTTTATATCAAAGTTTTTATTTGCATTTTAGATAATTCAAAAGGAAAATGTCTTTCAACATGAAATATAGTTAAAAAAAAAAAAAAAACCGTTTCTATCAATGATCACCTTTACAAAAATGAATTCCAACATGTTTAGTTAAGAAAATATTAATTAATTTATATTATGATGGTTAAGCAAATAGCATTACTATTAATATTTTTATTAATTAATATTTAATTCAATATTGATCCTAATTCATTATTCAATTTGCATAAAACTTAACCCATGCATCTCACAGGCTTTATGCTAATATTAATCAATTATAGAAAGTTCTTAAAATGAGTATTTTGTGGCTAAGTTCAATCATAGTAAAAGAGTTACAAATTTGTTATGGTTAGATAAAATCACATTTATACATGATTTTTGAATGATGCCATAATGCTATATAAAATACATTTTGCCTTCTCTCTTACATTCATATATACATGTTTAAAGATTTTTGAAGTATTGCAATAATCAATAACTTTCGAAAAATCATTGAGATATTAAAAGAAAACTGAAATAATAAGGTAATTAACTAGTTAAAAGTTGATATAGAAAAATCATTGAGATATTTATCTTATAGATTGTCCCTTAAAATTCTTACCATCAATATGTTTTTTTGTCCTATAGATATTGTCCTTTAAAGTCATTGGAGCCACTTTCATTTTCTAATGTGTTTTTTGTCTTGCAGATTTTGTCCTTTAAAATCATCCATTTTGAGACCTCTTTTATTATTATTTTTCTAATGTGTTGGAGGGGGGTTTCGAACCCAGAACCTCTTTCACGGAAATGCCCTAACTTTGGGAACTCTTTTATTATTATTTTTCTAATACGTTGGAGGGGGCTCTCGAAACCAGAACCTCTTTTACGGAAATGCCCTAACAACAAACCGTCTGCCTGGATATTCTTCGGAAGTGAATGTGTTTTGGTATTTTCCATTTCCCACCTCAACATGTGTTCAAATTTTGATGTGAAAATGGGCTCATTTTCACACCATTTACACATCTAATTTACACGTAAGATGAGTAAATAATTATAGACAACCATGACTGATGCGTAAATATTATGCATATTCACCATTTACCTATGTAAATGGGGGTAGACAAACGACCCCTAAAGAACAAGGTTCATGTAATTGAGCGGCCGTTCCGCTTGCAAAGGGTGTTAACCACTCTATCTTTGGTTTGGTTTAAATTCAATGTGATAAAGATCTACTGTATTCATTCTTGAGTTTGTAGGGATTGAGATTATCATCAAACCTTGTACTATAAATACATCTTCAATGTAACCCAATGGTTCAAGGTTCGAATCTCAAGATGGAATGCAAATGTGTGTGTGTGAACAAAAGTGCGCCGACCAAGTTCAATGTTTCATATCATAGTCTATGTTTGATTTCTTTGCTATTTCCCTTTTGGCAGGAATGGTTAGCTAAAGCGAGTTCCTGAGTTATGTAGGTCCTTCAATGGAGCATCCAAAGCTGTGCAGGCACCAAACTACCTTTGTGGGGCCCACTGTTGGTCTCTCTTGTGATTCATCCCTCCTCCATCTCTCCATGTACGGCTATAGGACCTATTTTATTTAACCTTTGTACTAGCTTTGTCTCACCACCAGCTGGTGTCAGGCCCAATATGAGTAAGGCACTTTAGATATGCGTTCAAGGGGTTTTGAATGGTTTCCTTTGCATGAACCATATATTGATCATATGATAGCTCGGTCAGATTTGAAATGCACCATCCCTTTCTCCTATTTAGACCTGCACCAATCGGTTGGTACTGGTGTCATGCCCCATGTGGGTCCTACAGGAAGTGCCCATGATCTCCATGGAAAATCTTGCCTATGAAATAACAAATATACATTTTTTACGCAGTACTATTATATATACTGTATACCTGGGTATATGCGTAGTTGGGATCTGTCCTAACTTGACTTGAACTTGACCCAATATTAAGCTGATCTAGAACTCTTGACGTACTCCCAAACCTGATCATCAACCTGGTATAGAAAGGGAGTCATGCATTATCTTTTTGGGTTCATGTCTAAGGAAAGTGGGTCATCAGAGGTCCTTTTTTTTTTTTGATGATGTGGTTGTCCTTGAGGTTTTTGACACAACATGACTAAGTGCCTGCGAAACCCATACAAACACATTTTGGGTAAATTTGGGACGGGTTTCAAACACGACGTGGGGAGCAAACTCACACCTTATGCCACTCCACCAACACCTAGGTGCGTAGTCACAAGTCCATCGAAAGTCCTGATTAGAGCTTCTACAATTTGACGTAAATGGTAAAACTTAATTGATAGAAAAGCTACAAACTTGTGAGGATAACAACTTTTGTCTAACCTAAGCCTAAGTTGTGAAAACTGATCATAAGTCCAACATACACTTGCTCTTTAGTTCATTTTCACCTTGCACGTGTAGACATTTGTTCATATTGTGAGGTCTTGGTAATGTCTAACTGGGACAGGGCCAGCTCGAGACAATTTGAGGCCTAAAGTGACAATCATAAATGAGGCCCTTTCTGTTTTTAAATACTATTGTAAGTCTTTTATTCAAAGTTCATTTTCCTTGCTTTTTGTGATGCAAAATTACTAATTAGGTTTTTATATTCAAGTTTTGGTAACATATATATCTTTTTCAATTGATAGTATGACAAATCCATTTAATCTTTTTTGTGACATTGTCGATCTTAGGTAGGATTTTATCAATTTTAATTTTGAAAAACTTCTTTCTACAGAAGCAACTGTTACATGTATTGTTAATGATATTCTTTAAGCAATGTATGCATTTGGATAAAAATCTTATTTTTTTATATAATTAAGTACGTCAACTGGAGTATTTTTTTTTTTTTGTAAAATCTCTTTTAAAACTTTCAATTCTGAAAACAAATCTAAACCATTAATATCAAAAAAACTGTCATGTTTCCTTTATCCATGGCTATGCTTTCCGCTTATGTGGTTAAAGTCATAATTTATCCTTTATCTATTGCCCGTTGATCATAAGTTTATATCCTACAACCAATAATGTCCAACTAGATGGTTAATCTTCATGTTTTTGGTGTATGGTGTGTCTAATGGGGCCCACAATCTTGTCATGTTACCTCCTTTCTCCTTTTCATTTTCTTTTATAAAAGCTATTGAGGATTCACTAGGTAACTACTTGAGTCTGAATGCTCATTTTGCAATCGACACCTTTACATGGGCAATTATTTAGCATTTTGAGGATTTACTTGGTGTTGTGTCTTAAGTTTGATCAGTTCACATGAAGTGACCCAAACCCAATATATTTACAACCCTAGTCTTTTTTTTCTTTTCTTTTTTCTTTTTTTTGAAAAACCTTATTGGTGATTTGTTAGGGAAGTTGATATTTATCGGGATTTGAAAAGATACTGTACAAAGAAAAAGAACGATGACAATTGCTTTAATACATTTTGGAATGCGAAAAGACGATTTTAGTGGGATGTGATACTAATTAATATTATGGAGCCTTACTTTTTGAGGGAGAAAAAAAGGATGACAATTGCTTTAGGGTCTGTTTGGGAAGGGAGGAGGGGAGGGGAGGGAAAATTTGAGGGGGAAGGAAAATGAAGGGGAGGGGAGGGAAAATTAATTTTCCCTCATCTTGTTTGGGAAGTAAAAAAGAAAGGGGAAGGAAAGTGAAAAAGTATAATTTTGTTTGTTAGTGAGGTACAAAGAAAAAGACTATTTTACCCTTCCTTTTGAAAAAAATTCAAATAGAGACTAAGGGCATTTTAGTCATTCCCTCACTCCATCACCACTTTCCCCTCATTTTCCCCCTTGTTTTGGAGGGAAAATTTTTGAGGCAAAAAGGCAACTTTTTCCCTCCATTTCCCCCTCCCCCATTTTCCCTCCCCCCTTCCTAAACACCCCCCAAAATCACTTTCCCTCCACTTTCCCCCCTTTTTTTCCTCCCCCCCCCCCCCTTCCCAAACAGACCCTTAATGCTTTTTTAAAATGTGAAGATGGCTTTAGTAGGATGCGATACTAATTATTATTATGGGGCCTTATTGTTTGGGGGCTTAAAGCAAGGCCCTTTCTTGCTTTATGCTCAAGCTGGCCCTGAATTAGGACCCCCAACGCATCTACATTCGGTCCTTTGCCTTTTATGCATGAGATGAGAAATGGATTTTACGTATGCAAATGTTGCATAAGCAAATGTTACATATGTAAAGCTCATGAGTAGATGAGTACATCCAACAATTTTAGATATATTTGGCATTTTTAGACGTTTTTCATAGATTTCTTCAAATCCCAAAGCCTTGTAAAGTGTGGGCCGAGGCTTCTTTGTTGGATATATTTCTAGGGAGCCTTCATTGAGCATAATATGTTAAAATTCTAAAGTGTATTTTTTTAGGATTTTCCTTAGTTAACCCCAAGGGGTAGCTCAGTTGGCCTATGACCACGGTTTACTCCCGAAGGTTGAGGGTTCAAAACTGCGCTCCACATTGGGGCTACAGGATGGATATACCTGACTTCCTTTTGGCCCGTAGGGTTTAGTTCGACCCAAAGGGCCGGGACAGCCTCTGTTGTAAAAGAAAAAAAAGAATTTTCCTTAGTTTAATTTTTGCCTTTTATTTTGAGTGTTGTAGTGGCGATATTATGTAATTTGTATTGGGGGTCTTTTGTAAATGGGTCCCACTTGCACATGTGTGGATCGCACATGCCATTCTCTCTCCCTCACTCTCTCTTAACTTCTCTCTACCCAACCACTTTTCTGTCTTCCCATGTTGCCACATCATTATTCCCACTAAGCCATTACTAACATCCATTTTTCCATACACCAATATACATTTCCCCACATACCTCATTACTCCATTCACTTCTCTATACACCAAGTCACACTTCCCATGTGCTTCATTACTCCCATCCACTTTTCCATTCACCAAACCACCTTTCCCATATACCTCATTAATTCTTTCACTTTTCCCTACACCAATCTTAGGTAGCGTTTGGTTCGCTGGAATTGTTTTAGGCAGGAATGGAATGGAGAGTGGAATGAGTCTGGAATGGAATGATGTAGGAATAGTCATTTCCATTCCAACCTTTGGTTTTACTGAAAAATAAATCCAGTAATAGAATTTTTATTCCTGTTCTTGTGTTTAGTACGCTTGAATGATGGTCGGAATGAAATAAAATTTACATAAAATTGACCAAAATACCCTTGTTAGAATTTTTTGTTTTTAAAATTTTTCTTATTTTAAGCTGCCCAAAATATAATTATGTACCTATTTTGATAGATTAACATTAAAACAACCACAAAATAACACACCTAAAACATCATTTACAATAGCTTAAACATCATCAAAATATTGAAATAACACATTACTAAACTTAAAATCACTTAAATTAGCTAAATAAACTAATTAAGTTAATATTCATCCATAAGTTTAAAAATAACATCCACATTTTGATAAGATTAATGGGCATTTTGGTCTCAAGGAAAAATTATAAAGGAATGGAATGACCATTCCTTTACCTCCCCAACTCAATGATGATTCCATTACATAAAGGAATGGTGATTTTGGAAGTAATGGTCATTCCGCCACTTTTTTGCGAACCAAATGAGGAAATGATTATTTTGTTGGAATGACCATTCCATTCCGACCTTTGTTACAACGAACCAAATGCTACGTTAAACTTCCCATACATTCCATTACTACCATTCAACCATTTCTCACTTTTCCATGATCCTCCACTAATTATCTTCTTTTTCCCATGCAACTTGGTCATTATGGTACCAATTTCCCAAAATACCTATATATATGTATGTGGGCGACCTCTTCATCAAATGTCGATGAAATCCATTGAAGCAAGAGAGGTGAAGTCACATACTCAACAAGTCCATATCTTGTGCAAGTGGTGGCCTCAAGTTAAACTTGTAATGTTTATGTTTTAATGAATTTGTTCTCTTCCCTATTTAACATTTGATTATTCTTCTTCTTTCATCTTTGTGTGAGTCTTGGGCTAGTGTGATTTTTCACACTAATTGGGAAGCGAAATTCCGGATATTTGGGTTTTATCCTTCTCCACAAACTCCGTATTTCGCTGGTTCCAACATTGTGTGTCTCTGCCTCTAAGTTGTATATTCCTCTCTTTTCCATTTTTTGGTATCATTCATACATCCCACAACGAGTATAAGAGTGGCATGTTCCACTCAGCACCACCTTCCTTCTGAATGGTGAAGTCTTGAACCATCATCAAGTTATAGGTATTCTTGACATCACATGATTAAATCTTGAAGTGTATTCACTAGAAAATTCTTTATTTTAATTTCTTGTTTTCATTACTTATAATTTTGAGTGTTGCAATGAGGTTATTTATGTGTTTTTGTATATTGAGGTATTTTGGACTTTTGTATATGGGTCCATTTGCATATATGTGGATGACAAATATCACTCTCTCTCTCTCTCTCTCTCTCTCTCTTAATTCTCTTTGCTAACTACTCTTCTCATCTACCATTTTTTTTCCTAAGTTGAAAATTGTATTAGGAAAGAAAAGAATTGCAAAGATTTACAAAATTAGGTCCCAAAATAATATAGCCCAAGAGCCAGAACAATCTTACAAAAAAACATAGATTATCTAGAGTGAAAATAAAAGGCATTTACATGAGAATAAAGAAAAGAAAAATAAGAAAACATGAGTAGAACCACAAAAAAAAAAAAAAAAAGGAAAAGGGGAGAGTTTACTTTAGGAGAACGTTAGAACCTTCAAGTGGGAGAAAAGAGCAAGAACGACTCCTTACTCAAGCGGTAAGGAGCATTAGTTATTATTTGGCTGCCCGGGGCTTGAACCCCGGCTACGTACATCACCTCTTCGCGCTTGTGTGGACCTCCTTCCCACTTGAGTGGGTTACCTCCCCGTGTGTATCTGGGCTCTCTCTTGGGTCCCAGCCCCCTTGACTAGTTACTTAAAAAAAAGTGGGAGAAAAGAACATAAAAAAAACCTAGAGAATCACTTTTTGATGTGACCAAAAGTAGGAATTAATTTTTCTTGAACCTCTTTTCCCAATATAGCCCCCCATCTCTCTCTGGCAAACGGTTCAAATTAAGGCTTTTCTTATGTAGCCCTAACACCTTAAACTAAAGTGGGACACACTTTCAAATTTACATATAATAAGCAAGGGCAATTTGATCACAAAATTGACTCTCAATTTTACAATTGGTTTTTCTTAATTGGATCCACCAAGTTGCCTTAGAAATTCATATGAGTGGGCCATTTGATTTGAATAAAATTTGATGATAGTAAAATATAGGAGATGACATTTGCTTTAATGGTTTAGATATATTTAAGTAGGTTCGTTGAGTGGCCCCAGAATAGGAGTGGCTCACATTCGAGAGATTCTCATACGACTCCTAAGTGGGGGCCATGAATGGAAAATCAAAATAAGTCTCTACTTGCCCCACTTTTTATTATCTTTGATCATCATCAAACGATTTGTAAGAATTTTTTTTTTAATTTTCTAGGGAAACTTTAAATTTCTTGTCATCAAATTTTACTCAAATCAAGTGACCCACTTATATGAGTTTCTAAGGCCACTTAGTGGACCTACTTACGAAAAATCGCTTGTCAAATTGATAGTTGATTTTGCAGTCAAATTGCCCTTGCTTAATATATGTATATTATATATATATATATATATATATGAGAAATTCTCAGAACCGGCCCATGCCCTTTTGATTTGTCCAATTAAATGATGCCACGTCACGGTATAGTTGTAGAATATTGGAGAGAAAAATTGAGAGAGTAAGGAAACATGTTATTGATAAAAACCTCCTTTGAATACACCTATTATTTAGGAGATTCAAGAAAATATAATGTTAATTAGTATGGCTCACTATTAATTAGTAAGTCTTGGCTAACCGGGCTCCTGGATTGCCCAAGTTGTACTGTGATTAGAAGTAGGCCTATTATAGTAAGTCTACTGAGATAAGAAGTAGGTTTTGGGTGTAATAGGGTTTAGGGCTGATATTATAAATAGAGACTCAGAGTCTCTAGGATGTACACAACTATTCTGATTGCATTGTGATTCTTCTGTCTTCCTCGTGGACGTAGGCCAAAAGCCGAACCACGAAAATCTCGTGTTCTCTGTGCGTGTTTGTTCTCTTCTCGTAGCCCTAGATCATAACAAACTAGTATCAGAGCAATTTGGCGTGATCGGAAGAAATCCGACGGATCGGATTTGAGAGGGTTGATCGGAGAAGAGAACTGGTGGGCCGCTCGCAGCCTGGGTTCGGTCTAAGATCAAATCGGAGAACAGGTGAAGAAGATCAAATCGGAAAATAGCCTGGGTTCGGCCTTTGTGGAAATTACAGATTAAATCAATCAGTGGGTTTTGGTCAGTTTCTCCCCGCCGTTCTTGCCGCCTGAGAAATGCTGTTGCGTCATCTGCGTGTCGCCGGAAGAAGAGAAGAAGAAGACCTGTTGCAGTACCGGAATCACCGCTATGTCCCACATCGCCGTCGTCGTTGTAAGTCGCCAGAGCAGGAAGCACGCCACCACTGCGCTGTGTACCGTGGAAATCGAAGTTGTCTGGGCTTCGATCTGTTGCAGGAACTGCTGAAGAAGAAAGAGGAAACAAGAACGTTGCAAGTTGAACCAGAACTGAATCAGGTTCTATTACAGAATGAGGGTGAGGAGGAAGACCTTGTAAAAGAAGCCTTTGACTTGGTAGTCCGAGGTACCAAGGAAATTAATGGTCCCTGAAGCGCCACATAAATTGGTGATCCCTCAGTCCTGGTTATAGGCCAGACCAGTTTCAGGTTAGGTTGACCTGGTCCACGCAGGAACCCAGCAGCAAGGTGCTGACGTCATTGCTGACATCAGCGCGGTACGGCCAAAGACAGATTTGACCAATCGACGGTTGAAAATTGTTTTCGCGATATCTTGACGATCCGTAGTCCGATTTCAGATCCGTTTGAACCTACGGACTCATCTTGAGGAGATTTACGCAGGTGTAGTGAAAGATCCGTGGAATTTGAAAGTCCTGGGATCTAACCCTAGAGGGGGGTGAATAGGGTGAGCTACAATTATGACCAATTTAAATAAATTTTAACTTCTTTAACTTAAACTAGTCACAAGTGATGATTTATCAAACAAGATGCGGAAGGTAATAAAACAATCACCATAAGCAAACACCACTACACAAAGATTTATAGTGGTTCGGCCTCAATGCTTACATCCACTACCGGCTTGTGATCTAATCACCCCACCGGATTTCCACTATCTATGCTTTTCAATAGGCTAAGCAATAACCTTTACAATGTTGTTTTCTAGGCTAAACAACAACCTTTCAATGTGCTTTTCTAGGCTAAGCAATAACCTTTACAAGATGCTTTTCAAGGCTAAGCAATAACCTCTACACTAATGCTTTTCTTAGGCTAAGCAATAACCTTTACACAACTGTTGCATATAATATGCATTACTGTTGTTGTTGCATGAACTGTAGTGCTGAATGCATTGGACTTCATTGCAATTACTACTGCTTGCGTTTGACAGTCGTCCGACAACTCTATTGCTGTATTTGCTGCAAGTTGCTGCTTGTACTGTATGGATTGCAGAGACTGTAGTGGCTTATAATTGCATTGTTGACTTATAACCGTATTGTTGACTTTAAAATTATCACCCTTTATTTAGAATAGTGATGGAGACTACCAAATAGAATCCTATTAGCCTACAATGGTGGACTTTGGAGATGCTTTAGGTAGTATTTTATCCTTTTACAATTCATAGTGTCCGTATGAAGGTGAAGATGGCATGAGGCATTTAAGTCATTGTTTTGACTTTGCATAAGGTAATAAAGGCATGGATATTCATTATGAATAGAATAATATATTCTGTTGTTGATGACTTGGAGAGTGACACCGTTGCATGGCTTTATGGAAAGACACTTGGCTTTATGGGGAATCGTTGCTGACTTTCTAGCTGCATTGAGAATTGCATTTGGAACACCTGTATTACTGAATTAATGCTGCATGGAGAATTGTGAGGCCCCACCCCTTGTGGGCCCTCTATTTGAATATTTGAATACTATTTAATATTATATATTAACTAATTATATTAATTAGGGGTTAGTAAGGGTAGCTATGTAGTATTTTCCTAAGTTTTAGTTAGAATAGTCTAATTGTGTTAGTAATAGGGTTTATTGGAGTCTTTTGCAATTTCTAGAGTTAGTAGTGAGGGAGGCCCTAGCTAGGATTTAGTGTGTTCCATAGGGGGTATCTGCAAAAATCTCTTCTAGAACCTTCCCACCTAATGAACTAAAAGCCCTCTACCCTAACCCTAATCCCATACAAGCCAAAAGGGCATTTCAGTCCTTAGCCAAATCCCCAAATCTATAAATATAGCTCATTTCCCAAGGAAGCCCTAGCAATTATTCATCTCCTTCATTTCCCCCCTTTTTCCTCTCTCTCATTTCTCCCCTAGAGCTGTGTTTGGGCTGTTCTTGTGCTAGGAAAGACCTAGGAGCTGCAACTTCTTCTTCTTGCACTAGATTGGGTTTTCTCTTCTTCTCTCTCTCTACAACCTCTCATCTTAAAGGCAAGTACAATATACTGATTTAACTTAGGATATATGTTTCTATCTTCTTGGTTCTGAAATTTTCAATTCAGTCAATAACATGTGCTAGATTTACCTTGAGCTGAGTTTTCATGGATTTTTGGCATTGATGGATGGGTTTTACCCATTTGGAAGATCAATGGCCCTTTTTGTGTTGGATGGAGGTGCATTGTAGTATTTTCATGTTTTCTGTTGATTTGGTGGAGTTTGGGCGAGATTGGAGATGTGTAAATGGAAAAATGGGTTGAAGGAGAAGAAACCTAGAAATCTGGATTTCTACAGAAATGCGTGTACCCGGTCGACCGACCTGCAGTCTGGTAGACCGGGCACACTAAAATCTAGGAAAAACAAGTCTCAGTTATTTTTCCTGCAGAACTGAAAGTTCAGTGTGCGCGGTCGACCGAGCCCTGTGCTAGGTCGACCGAGCACACTGTTTTTGCAGAGAATAGCTGGGAGCTGTTTTTCCTTCAGATCCAGAAAATCCAGTGTGCGCGGTCGACCGAGCTCTGCTCTTGGTCGACTGAGCACACTAGATCTGCAGTAGAAATGTTTGGGAGTTGGGACATCATTTTCTTAGGATTTCAGTATGCCCGGTCGACCGACCAGGCCAGTCGGTCGACCGAGCACACTGCGCCAGGGTCGACCTGGGGGTCAACCCCCACTGTACTCGGTCGACCGAGCCCTGTGCTAGGTCGACTGAGCACACTGTAAATGGTGATTTCTCAATTTTCAGTAGTTTGAAGTTGTGATTATTTTTGGGGCCCATTGACCGTCCAAATAGACATCTATTGATGTGCTAAGCCCGAGTCAACAGTGTGGCTCAACCTTGACTCGTGGGGACCACCAAGTAGGGTTTTAGTCGTTTAATCTAAGATGATTCGATCCTTAAACGTTGTCAATGATGCCCGTAACCTCAGGAGCACCAAACACAATATCCTTTGGCATCTGAGACTTCATTTAGAGATCTAATTACCGGAGATGGACCTGGACCTGAATATGGTCCATTACCTAGGATTGGACTATTATTATTTTCCCTATTGATTCTCTTGTTTGAAGTTCATACTTCCCCTTTATTATTACTGTCATTCTTATATCCTTAGTGTAGCTGTTAACTGTTAATTAAATGGAAATGGATGACCTGAACTTAGGATATCTTAGAGGTGACCCGATGTTATGATTTGAAGAACACTGACCCGTGTCTGTGGCTAGGCGGGCCCTTTTATGGTCTAAGTATGGATGTGTTAAACCTTTAGAATTGGAGAGGTGGACTGTATTAGTGTTATAACTCATTATAGCTGAGGATGAATTGATTATTAGTATAAATGGATATGTTGCCTCATTTGGACTATTTTAGACCAGGCCATGTGTTGATGGGCCTTGGTATGGATCCAACGAGTGGGCTTGGACTTGGATTGTAATCCATGAACTAATTGATATATGAACCTCTTAGAGACATGGTTAGGACCTTGTTCATGCAAGGTAAATCCTAGACAGACACAGACCCTTAGAGTTTCCTTGAGTCAGCATAGACATTCACTCGGTTGATTTAAGCTCAGCCTGTGGACTGATCATCCCCGGTAGGAGCTATTATGAGTGCTGAGGAGCTATCATGATGAACTATGTTTTAGACGGACGGTGTGATACCGAATCCAGTCTCCCCGAGTGATGAGTGTGGTGAGACTGATGAGTGATTTGTGGGGTTAGTAATCCCCAACACTGGTGAGATTCCCCGCCGCAACTGTGTTCAGTATGGGAGGGC
This sequence comes from Cinnamomum chago, assembly GCA_038049695.1. Lineage (NCBI taxonomy): Eukaryota > Viridiplantae > Streptophyta > Magnoliopsida > Laurales > Lauraceae > Cinnamomum > Cinnamomum chago. The sequence goes on from CP142456.1 coordinate 12,899,011, forward strand.
CGCAGCATAATATCCCGTGGTATCTAGCTCGTGTGAATGTGCCATTTTGTGTTAGACTAGATGCTTTATATTATCCTAATTCGTTATGTTTATCTTGCTCAACTGCCTAGATTGTTTACCTTGTTGTTCCTTAATTTATATAACCGTCTCTACTCTTTTGATATATATATCCCATGTTACTTGTATACTGTGACTCGCCAGATCTTTAGATCTGACCCATCTTTGGTGCTTAGGCCTTGACCTCGAGTACGCGGAGGAAGCGCTTGCGCTCGTAGAGGCGCCTGTAGCTGGAGATTTCGTGTGGGGCCCGGCCGACCCAGATGTCGAGCCGGAGGGTGGAGAGCCATTACTTGGGCCTTAAGAGTTTACCTTTGTTTGGGATTTTGGAGCGATTTTGTAGTGAGTTGGGTAGAAATCAAAGATGTAATTAACTTTTGTTCTTAACAACTGATACCTTTAAACTAGACTACTGTTCCGCTCTTATTTGATATATATATATATATATTGATATCCATTGCTTTCGTTTAATTCTTATGCTTCCGCAAAATTTAACTATTGATAGTATATTGTGCAAAAGTTTTAAATTGGACCTCACTACGGGCCTACGATCTTGGAAGTTCTCGGATTTTTCGGGAAGTAGCGCGCCAACTTCGGGTATTCCGACGACTTTATCGGTATCCGGAATTGGGGCGTTACAAGAATGATGAGGGCTTTATTTGATTACGAATTTCGCATTGAGATTTGCTTGATATGCATTTGTCAAAACTGTATGTAGGTTAATTGCTGCATGTGTTGAATTTAGAATTCGTCTGCACCACCTGAAGGAGGCAGTGTTGCATCAGAATCATCCTTATTGACGGAGCCATGAGAGGAAGATGCTTCTTGAATAAATCCGCCATATTTATTCATAAGGGGATTTCTGAGGAATAAAATTTCATTCTTCATGCGCTGAATTTCTTGGAGAAGATCCAAATGCTGCTGAGTATTGATTGGAGTTGCTAGGGATGAGGATGTACCATGTACAGCATCTTTGAAGCTTTTTGGTAAAATTGTATTAGGAGTTGTTTGCTTCTTGGTTTGATGATTAACTGTATTGGGTTGTATAATAAGAGAAGCTTGAGGAGAGGAGTGATGAGATTTATTGAGAAATTGTGAAATGTCAAATTTATCCCACCATTTAATATTAGAAATACGAACAAAACATGATGGCTTCATTTCTTGGGATTTACCATATTCCCATCGAAGAATCCATGGAATAGTGGATGAAGTAATAAATTTAAAGAAAGAATATGCAGGTTCAGAAATTTCAAAACTGGATTGAGATTCAAATGTTTGATAATGGCTTAATAAAGCTTCTGGAAGTATGCAGGATTGTGCGCCAAAACGGAGCCACCAATTATGCCAGAACCAACAAGGAATGTTTTGATTGCATTTAGAAGAAAAGCTAATATACCAAGAATGGGATCTTTTTGAATTTTGATATAACAAAGTATATTCCCAAGCATTCATGTAGTCATAGTAATTGATGAGAGCCTAAAAGATGCATTTTAGGCCCCTTAATGAGGACTTGGTTATACCGTCGGAAGAGATAAATTAGCTTAATTTTGTTATTTTATTGTTTGTAGGTATTACAAATGCAAGGAGCGAAATTCAGAGCTAAAATGGAAGAAATCCCACAAAGCATGACAAACCGGAGTTGCAAGTAAGAAAGCTGCCAAATATGGGAGGAGACTCAAATAAGAAAGCAAAGCAAGAGTCCAAACATGCCTTGGACATCCAACATGGGTCCCACTCACCCCATAGCATGCCAACATGGAAGGTCTTCTAATTGTACCATGATTCTCGGAATTTTCAGAGATAGCAACTTGAAATGGTCATAACTTTCAACTCGAGTGTCGGATTTGTGAAATCTATGTACCGTTGGAAAGATCTTTTTGAGTAGATATCCGTGGAGTCCAAGATTATATAAATCGGAGCTATATCAAGGGAGATATGACCTCGCGAAGTTCGTTGTGATGACCAGTGGGCCCGGACCCGACGGGAATCCGACTCCTGCACGAATTGAAGACCTTTTTTCACCCCAAAACTTATAAATAAGAGCCCAAACTCGTTTTGGGGGATATTAACATCTTGGGAGAAGTTCTGGAGGCTTTCTTGGAGCTTGGGGAAGAGCATCAATGGGGATTTCGTCAAGAACTCTTCGTCAATCGTCTTCCATGAGTAACTAAATCTCCATCTTAGGGTTGTGATGAAACTTTAGTTTTGTGTTTATGGCAATGTATAGGTTCTAGGGTTTTATTTTAAATGCTTTGATTATATGACATTGATTTAATCCATTGATTGGATTCGTTTATTAATGCAATATCTCTTTTGGTGTTTTATTCTTGTAGTTTAGAATACCAAGTCATATAACATGATGCTTGAATGAATGTGTTTGTTAGATCTAGGATAATCTATGCCATAGAGATAGGTTATGCCCTGATTTGCATCCACTACCCTTATTTGGTGACTCTGTGAAGGTTTGTAACCAGAACAAGTCTGGAAAGCATTGACAGTGAAACCCTAGACCTATATTCGCCATTGCACAGGCTATGGTGGATTCATACCCTAAGACTTTTCTCTAATTGGATCAAAACTTGTCTTTTAATTTTGTTAATTTAGAAATCAAAACCAATCAACCCATTACTTCGTTTTCTAATAGGATTAGTTTAATAATCAGAACTTTGTCTTCTACTAGAATTAGTTTAGGAATTTAGGAAACAACGCAACTTAGCCTTTTTGTCCCAGTGGATACGATACTCGGTTAACATCTCTGCTTTTGCAAGCGGAGATAATAGCGGAGAATAATTTATAATTGCAACCCTATTCTAGGATTGATCAGTAATCATAGGGCCAAGAACTCCCATTGGGATTGATGACAGTTTTTTGTGAGAATAGATTGTCAGCCCAATCAGTGAGAGTATGAATATGCATAATCTTCATTTTTGAAAAGACATGTTCTCCATCTCTATCTTCATGAGTAACGATAACACTTTTTGTCTGAATCAGAATTGCTTCATAGTACTTGTGAAAAATATTGGGGGCTTTTGGAACAAAATGAAAATTTTTTTGGTAGAGTTTTGAGAGAATTTGATCAATTGTAAGGTTGGCATGGATTTTATCATCAAGGAAGAAAAGGGCGAATTCAAAGATCTTAATGTATTGAGATTTTTTGAAAGGACTGGAATGATAGGGTGCTTGCAGCATGGGAGAAGGATTTAAGGCATTGAATTTATTGTTGGAAAGAATATTAATTGTATCAATGACTGGATTTTTTCCTTTTCCTCTTGGATGCATCTTTGCTCACCTTGTTTCTACCCTGTAACAATTCACGAGATAGAAAATCGGGAAGAGAATTTGAAGAGCCTTTTATATATTCAATGTTGAAATAAAAAATAACAAGTAAAGCTTGCCAGCGAGCAAAAATTTGTTTTGATGCAAGGTTTTTGACATCATTTTCCAAAACTTCTTTTGCAGATTTACAATCAATTCGTAAGAGAAATTTTTGATTCAAAATATCACTTTGAAATTTGAGTATGCATGAGACTATGGCAAGGACTTCTTTCTTTATTGTAGAGTAATTTTGTTGAGTTGTATTCCAAGTGCCTGAATAAAATCTAATAATTTGTTCCTTTGACTGTGCAGTTCTTTGAAGTAGGATTCCGCCAAATCCTATTTCAGAAGCATCTGTTTGTATTATTTTAAATAAATCTGGATTTGGAATATTTAAGCATGGCAATGATTTCACGTTTTGTTTTATTTTTTGAATTGCTTCTGTATGTTGAGCAGTCCATTGTTCTGCCAAATTTTTTAGACATTTTTGTAAAATATTTCTTTCTTTAGAGAGGTTTTGATAAAAATCAGATACATAATTTAGACATCCTAAAAATCTTTGTAATTACTTTTTATCTGTTATTTCATCAGGAAAATTGTTAGCAAATTTGATTACTCTTTCAAAGGAGTTATCATTTTATTTGATACTTTATATCCAAAAAATTGTATTTCTGTTTGGAAAAGTTTTATTTTTCTTTGAGAAAGGACTAAGCCATTTTTCTTTATAATCCATTTGAAAGTCTTTAAATGTTTCCAGTGATCATCAATGGATCTAGAAATGATTAAAATATCATCAATGTAAACAATCGAGAAATTTTTATAAGGGTGAAAGATTTCATTCATCATTTCTTGAAAGGCCGAAGGAGCATTTTTTTTAGCCCAAAAGGCATGACATTCCATTCATAATGGCCAAAAGGAACAGTAAAGGCGGTTTTATAGCGATCTTTTTCTTCGACCTGTATCTGCCAAAACCCTGATTTGAGATCAAATTTTGAAAATATAAAGGCTTCATATAAACGAGTAATAAGATTTTGTTTATTAGTAATTGGATATCTGATTGATTGAAGGACTTTATTTAATGGTTTATAATTGATGACGAGGCGAGGAGCCTCTCTTTCCTTTTCAGGAGCATTTGAACATAAAAAGCTGCACAACTCCAAGGAGAATGTGATTTGCGGATTAATTTCCGTTGAAGTAAATCTTTAATTTCTTTATCACATAATTCTAAGAGTCTAGGACTCATTTGAGATGGCCTTGCTTTAGTAGGAGTATCTCGTTCATTAAAAGTAGAAATATATGGTAAGGATACTAAATGTTTCTTTCTATGCCAAAAAGGTAGAAGGTACATCAGAACAACATTCTTTTATTAGAGAGGTTTGGAAATTATTAATTTTAGCTTCAAATTGGTTTGATTTTAACTGATCCTCTATTCGACAGAGATTAATGTCATTTTTAAGATTTTCAATATATTTTTCTTTATTCGATATGAGTAGGTTTATTTGATTTATTTTTCCAAGATTTGAGAGTATAGAAACAGGTTGAAAACTAAGATTAAAAGTTTTTTTAGAGGATTTTTCTTCAAGAATTTTTCTCAGAGTGTTTGTTAGAGCAAATTTTGATGAAGTAGTATTCATAACATCAATGATGAATTGGTCGTGAGCACTTAATACATTTATTGAGGAATATGAGGGATGTAATTCATTTTTTTCTTCTTGAGCAGAGATGTCTTCTTCTAGTTCTTTTAGATAAGTTTGTGAAGTTGACGTTTTAGAGGTAGAATCGTTTAGAAATGATTCGTTTTCATTGTCAAGTATAGTGAGAGTTGAATATGGAATTGCATTTAATGTAGTAGCATTTGGCTCTTTTGTAACTAGATTGAGAGTAGGTTGCGGGAAATTTTTTTTAAAGGATTATTTATTTCTTTATGATTTATAGTTTCCAAAGGGGGGTGAACAGATTCAACTTTACCTTTCTCAGTTTCCCATGTTTGTGTGGATTTATTAATTGTCATCATTACAGTTCCTTTTTTATTTATTTTTTACGAAAGACAATCAAACAAAGGAATGTTTCTTCGTTCTTGATTCATTTGTTCATACCATAATTCTTTTACTTGAGATCTCTCAAATTTAGAGAATTTGGTAAAAAACCATTTTGTCTTTGGATGTTTTAATAAATCTTGTTGAAGGAATTGTTTATCAATTTTGAAATCATGTATTGCTTCATTAGATTCATGAATTAAGGAGATTGTATTTATTGAGGTATCAAAATCTGATTCAGTTAATTTAACTGATTGTATATCTTCATCTTTAGCTTTTGAATAAACAGGGAAAGCTATGCCTGTAGGATGAATTGAGGGTGATTTAGGGATTGATGTTTTATGAAAATTGGAAGAGGCTGATCGATAAGATCCAGTTTCTGAAGGAATTGATCTTTTTGTAGATGAAAAGTATGATCTTGGTGTATTGGGAAAATTTATTGTTACTTTTTCATTTGGATGTTCTGTAATAGATTCAACATCATCATTAATTAAAGCTGTTGTAGGTTGAGCTTCTTCAAGCTCCCATTTTCAGAGAGATTTACATCATCCCAAGTTATGAGTTTCGGAGTGGTGACTTTATTTCTAAAATTTGTAAGGAATAAGGTTGTTACTCCTTTGATTTGTGATGAATAGGCAATTTCAGGGACAATTGTGTTCATTGCTTTATAATAAATTTTGTATACTATTGCAACATTTTGTGATTGAGGCTTCATATTGAACCCTTGTGTATGTATTCCTAGAGTGATGGCTTCATGAGCACCGAGATCACTGAGTAATATAGTGAAATTGGGAAAACAATTAAAAAAGGCAGGGCCGTCATGGAGACTGGCTTCTACCATCCCTATAAGGGAATCTCTAAATGAAACATGTCTTCTATCTCGAACATATGTGAGACAAGATGTATTCAAACCAAGTCTGGTTAATGGCTTTATGGCAACTTGAACAAGTGCTATATGCATGTATTTGTATTTTGCTTTGTGGATTTCAATTTTTTCTTCAGGAATAACATGTAAATTTTCTTCATTTTGCTGTATTAAGAGGGTTTCTTCAACCGTCTCAATTACATAATTTGATTTTTGTATGAAATATCCTTCTTTATAAATTTTCTCTAAAGAAACTTTAGGTATTGTCCAATCTTGGCGATTTTTCTATATCATCAAAACCTATTTCTTCTAGATTTTTAATTGAAATTTTATTTATTATTGGCATGATGGATGATGATGCAGAAGAAGAAGTTGAAACAGTGTCAGAAGATGAATTTCTTCTTAATGATCTAAAAATTCCAGACATCATTAATTAATTATTATCACTAATCAGAATGATTGGTGGCCTATCAACGGTTTACGCCACAAAGCCCTAAACGCTCTCTTGGCTAACGGGCAACAAAGGCTACGCGACAAGGGGGCTTCGGACCCAAATCAGTCCTTTTAGCAACAACAATCAATTAACTGTATCGAGTCAAGTTAGATCAAAAGTCAGAAATGCAACTAACTAACATATATTCAATTCCACTATGCAATCAACAAACAAATAACCAAAGAAAGCAAATGACATGATGCATGCAAGAGTTTTAGAAATAAATTGAAAGAATTGAAAGCTTGAAAAGCTATAGAAATTGACACTTTATTGATAAAATATTCTTACAAGGAGAGAAGACTCGGATGGCTCTGATACCAAATGGACTCGACCGGGATAGAACCAGTAAACTCTCAGTAAGACTGAATTGAAACTGAATTGAAAGAAAGGAAAGAAAGCGAAAGATTTACAAGTGTAGTGTTGAGGTTGTTGTGAGACAAGGGCTCACGTTCCATATTTATAGACTTTCATACTGAATTACACTTTAAATGTATTTGAAATCCGCAATAGGATAAGATCCATACGTCATTTGTACTGTATAACTGTTGCATATAATATGCATTACTGTTGCTGCTGCATGAGTGAACTGTATTGCTGACTTCATTGCTGTTACTACTACATGCGTCTGACAGTCGTCTGATAAATTTATTGTTGTATTTACTGCAAGCTGCTTCCAATATCTGATATTTCTGACTGCATTGTTGACTTTGAAGTCATTGTATTGACCGTAGGAGGGTGTGACTGCATTGATAATTGGAATGGGATGGTGGAGTACCATATGGAGGCAACAATTGTTGACCTTTTGATTTCTTTATGCATTCTTTATGAAGAAACTGCCATCATAAATGTGTGTCTTAGACATAAATGTATGTCTTTGACATTTTGAGAAATATTGATTTAATATAAAGATTGTCAATGTCATGACACTTTATTATTGCTCACTGCATCTACAAGATTTTATAGAAGGACACATGTTGCCATGGGGAAACTTTGGCAGGTATTGAAGCTGTATTAGGAGCTGCATATGAGACACCTGTATTGCTGAATTAATGCTGTATGGAAAGTGATGAAGGCTGCATTTGATTGCGAATTTCACATTGAAATTTGCTTGATAAGCATTTGTCAGAACTGTATGTAGATTAATTGTTGCATGTGCTGGATTCAATCATTTATGAGATAGAAATCCGGTGGTTGAGGACTAGGAGTCCGTACCCCATAGTCATTTTCTCTTTGGAAGAGTTTGATAAGCTGCCTCTTTGTTCTTTCAGTAACAGAAGACGGAACAACTTGGGAGAATAGAAACAGACCACAACCGAAAGGGTATACGGGTCATGCGGGTTAAACGGGTCTAGCCTAATCCAACATGTTTTGTGGCGAGTCGGGAAAATCTAACTCGAGAGCAACCCGTATTTTATCCGAGTCAGGTTATGTGGGTCAAATAAGAGTTTAGTTTGAAAATCGGTTCCTGCTTGTGACCACCAATAGTCCTAGCACCTTGAATCAAAATGGGACCCAACTTTAAATTTATATATATATATATATATATAGAGAGAGAGAGAGAGGAGGGCTACAAAACGCTCTGGGTGTTTTTTAAACTAAAACCCCCTTTTGAACAACCAATGAAAAGAGGAGATAATTAATGAGGGTTTACTTACGTGGAATCTTTATTTTGATCCACCATTTAATCTCCAATTTTTCCTCTTCTCTCCTAATTTTACTCCCCTTATTTCTCTCATCTCTACCAACGTCTACATCCCTAGTTTATCTCTATTTTTTCTCCCATCCCTATTTGTTCTCCTCCCTATTTAACTTTTGATTATTCTTCTTCTTTCATCTTTGTGTGAGTCTTGGGCTAGTGTGATTTTTCACACTGATTGGGAAGCGAAATTCCGGATATTTAGGTTTTATCCTTCTCCAGAAACTCCATATTTCGCTGGTTCCAACATCGTGTGTCTCTGCCTCTAAGTTGTATATTCCTCTCTTTTCCATTTTTTGGTATCATTCATTCATCCCACAACGAGTATAGGACTGGTATGTTCCACTCAGCACCACCTTCATTCCGAATGGTGAAGTCTTGAACCATCATCAAGTTATAGGTATTCTTGACATCACATAATTAAATCTTGAAGTGTATTCTCTAGAAAATTCTTTATTTTAATTTCTTGTTTTCATTACTTATAATTTTGAGTGTTGTAGTGAGGTTATTTATGTGTTTTTGTATATTGAGGTATTTTAGACTTTTGTATATGTGTCCATATGCATATATGTGGATGAAAAATATCACTCTCTCTCTCTCTCTCTCTCTATTCTCTCTGCTCAACTACTCTTCTCATCTACAAATTTTTTTTTTTTTGCTAAGTTGAAAATTGTATTAGGGAAGAAAAGAATTGCAAAGATTTACAAAATTAGGTCCCAAAATAATATAGCCCAAGAGGCAGAACAATCTTACCAAAAACATAGATTATCTAGAGTGAAAATAAAAGGCATTTACATGAGAATAAAGAAAAGAAAAATAAGAAAACATGAGTGGATCCACAAAAAAAATAGGAAAAGGGGAGAGTTTACTTTAGGGGAACGTTAGAGCCTTCAAGTGGGAGAAAAGAGCAAGAACAATTCCTTACTCGAGCGGTAAGGAGCGTTAGTTATTATTTGGCTGCCCGGGGCTTGAACCTCAGCTACGTACATCACCTCTTCGCGCTTGTGTGGACCTCCTTCCCACTTGAGTGGGATCTGGGCTCTCTCTTGGGTCCCAGCCCCCTTGACTGGTTACTAAAAAAAAGGTGGAAGAAAAGAGCATAAAAAAAAGCTAGAGAATCACGTACTTTTTGATGTGACCAAAAGTAGGAATTAATTTATCTTGAACCTCTCTTCCCAATATGGCCCCCCATCTCTCTCAGGCAAACGGTTCAAATTAAGGCTTTTCTTATGTAGCCCTAACACCTTAAGCTAAAGTGGGACACACTTTCAAATTTAAATGTATTAAGCAAGGGCAATTTGATCACAAAATTGACTCTCAATTTTACAATTGGTTTTTCTTAATTGGATCCACCAAGTTGCCTTAGAAATTCATATGAGTGGGCCATTTGATTTGAATAAAATTTGATGATACTAAAATATAGGAGATGACATTTGTTTTAATGGTTTAGATATATTTAAGTAGGTTCGTTGAGTGGCCCCAGAATAGGAGTGGCTCTCATTCGAGAGATTCTCATACGACTCCTAAGGGGGAACATGAATGGAAAATCAAAATAAGTCTCTACATGCCTCACTTTTTATTATCTCTGGTCATCATCAAACGATTTGTAAGAAACTTGTTTTTTAATTTTCTAGGAAAACTTTAAATTACTTGTCATCAAATTTTACTCAAATCAAGTGACCCACTTATATGAGTTTCTAAGGCCACTTAGTGGACCTACTTACGAAAAATCGCTTGTCAAATTGATAGTTGATTTGGCAGTCAAATTGCCCTTGCTTAATATACGTATATTATATATATATATATGAGAAATTCTCAGAACCGGCCCATGCCCTTTTGATTTGTCCAATTAAATGATGCCACGTCACAGTATAGTTGTAGAATATTGGAGAGAGAAACTGAGAGAATAAGGAAACATGTTATTGATAAAAACCTCCTTTGAATACACCTATTATTTAGGAGATTCAAGAAAATATAAGAAAGTATTAGAAAGAGAAAGTCAAGAGATTCATTTATCCACATTGGACCCATCATGAGACAATGGAAATATCAATCGATCCTAATCAGATTTCACTCCAACTTGGGCCCACTATGAAATTATAAAAATATCAAGTTTCTTATATTTATCAATCTTAGGTTGGGTTGTTTGTGGCCCCACTGAGAATCAACGTGTGAAATTAAAAATTTTAGGGCACGTTTGATAACCGGAGAGGAATTTGTATGATTTAGGATTCCTCTCTTCCAAGGGAGAAGTAAAATTCTTGCCAAGGATTTGCATAACTAATGATTCCTTGCATTCCATGTTTGGTTGTAAGTGTGGAGGCACCGAGGATTTCAACAATTCACGTTTTAATAGTAACGGCAATATGCCTTTTTTTTAGGGCGTCACTCATTGGTCTTCTCATTTCTGGATTTTTTTCAACTTGTGAATTTTTAAATGATATAAAATGTGTTGTTTATCACTTACGTAGCTTAAAATCATTTCAAACCGGAATCCTGATATTAAATTTTAATAAATCTTGAGAATTTTCATCTTATCTTTTCAATTTTACTTTGATCCATTTATCTCTCCAAACATCCAATCTATCATAGCAATATGTGAGTTTACAGGAGAGGTCGAGACGATAGGAAGTGGGGGTGGGATATTGGCTTTTATACCCACCCCTTTTGCATGCAGGATTTGCATATCTAATGGGGGGAGATCGGATCCCAAAATCATATCAATCGCAGATTTTAGGCGCAAAAAATCAGTGATGATATGCGGCTGCCAAACTTGGATATAGCATACAATAGTGGAAAGAGAAAATCTTTTCCCCACATATTTTATTACCAAACGTGCCCTTAAGCCTTTTTAGTGATCATTTAATAGTGGGCCCATTAAAATAGGGATGGGAGAAAAAAATGGCGATAAACTAGGGATGTAGACGTTGGTAGAGATGAGAGAAATAAGGGGAGTAAAATTAGGAGAGAAGATGAAAAATAGGAGATTAAATGGTGGATCAAAATAAAGATTCCACGTAAGTAAACCCTCATTAATTATCTCCTCTTTTCATTGGTTGTTCAAAAGGGGGTTTTACTTAAAAAAAACACCCCGAGCGTTTTGTAGCCCTCCTCTCTCTCTCTCTCTCTCTATATATATATATATATAAATTTAAAGTTGGGTCCCATTTTGATTCAAGGTGCTAGGACTATTGGTGGTCGCAAAGCAGGAGCCGACCTGCTAAGTAAACTCGTATTTGACCCACATAACCTGACTCGAATAAAATACGGGTTGGTCTCGGGTTAGATTTTCCATACTCGCCACAAAACATGTTGGATTAGGCTAGACCCGTTTAACTCGCAAGACCTGTATACCCTTTCAGTTGTGGTCTGTTTCTATTCTCCCAAGTTGTTCCATCTTGCCACTGTAAATTTTGTTACTGAAAGAACAAAGAGACAACTTATCAAACTCTTCCAAAGAGAAAATGACTATTGGGTATGGACTCCTAGTCCTCAACCACTGGATTACTATCTCATTAATAAATGGAGTCCAGCACATACAACAATTAATCTACATACAGTTCTGACAAATGCTTATCAAGAAAATTTCAATGCGAAATTCGCAATCAAATACAGCCTTCATCACTTCCCATGCAGCATTAATTCAACAATACAGGTGTCTCATATGCAGCTCCTAATACAGCTTCAATACCTGCCAAAGTTTCCCCATAGCAACATGCGTCCTTCTATAAAATCTTGCAGATGCAGTGAGCAATAATAAAGTGCCATGACATTGACAATCTTTATATTAAATCAATATTTCTCAAAATGTCAAAGACATACATTTATGTCTAAGACACACATTTATGATGGCAATTTCTTCATACGTATCCAAGAATGCATAAAGAAATAAAAAAGTCAACAATTGTTGGCTCCATATGGTACTCCACCATCTCATTCCAATTATCAATGCAGCCACACCCTCCTGCGGTCAATACAATGACTTCAAAGTCAACAACGCAATCAGAAATATCAGATATCGGCAGCAGCCTGCTGCAAATACAATAATAAATTTATCAGACGGCTGTCAGACGCATGCAGTAGTAACAACAATTAAGTCAGCAATACAGTTATTCATGCAGCAGCAACAGTTACACAGTACAAATGACGTATGCATCTTATCCCAACTTCGCACACGATCTGTTTGTAATTCTTGTAGGGGTGTGTGTTGCTATTTTCGAAAAGTTTTGAAGGCCTTTGTCTTCCCATCTGATGAGTGTGACTTACTCATTTATCCATTAAAATTTTCACTTTCTGTGTTGGTATTGGTGACTTCTATTGCTCGTGCTATGCACGGGGGCATTTTGCTAGTAATAATTGAATTGAAAACCCTCTTTCATAATATTTTATAATTGAAGTGTTATAGGTATCTCTCACGGGCCTGTTGGGGGTCTAACGATTTTAGCACCATATGGACCAACATTTCATCAATCCCAACCCTCCCACACTCGCTAACTTTGTGAATTGACACTCATCTTATTTGACATTACTCTAGATTATATTCACCAGGAAAAGGTAACTTAAGTAATCCTCTAAACTTATTTAATTGAGTTGATATTTTACCCAAAAGCAATGCCAATGAGACGTTTTTATCATATTTGGCATGCATCAAAGTGGTCTCACAACTCACAAGGGGCTTAAATTTTACCACCCAGCCAAAGGAAACCATATATTATTTAAACAAGTCTCCAGTTCTCAATTCAGGTCCATATGCATGCCCCTCATTAGGGTCTTGCCAAGGATTAGGTCTTGAAACTAGATTCAGATAATGATACCTGTATCCTGGCCCATTTAGAATCCAATTCAGGTTCCCCATGAACCCATACCTGAGCTATCTTTATCCCAACTCTACCATAGACTCATGAGATTTTGTATCATATGATAATTGGTGGGAAATTCATCTTTGAGAAAAAAAATATATAAACGACAACATTTTGGGGGTTTTGTCCTTGTAACTGTAAATGATCAGGCATTGAAGTACTGACGGCAGATTTTGAAAGAGAAGTCCTTGTCCCTCCATTGAAGATAATTGATAATCCCAACCGTTCACATTGAATGTGATGCCTTCAAATTTTACTTCAATTTTAAAATTGATAATGTGACTGGAACAATCTTATGCATTTTCAATCATATACAAATAATGACATTGATCAATATGTGCCCTATCTTACCGTTGATCCAACTCTTATTGAAGTAGCATTCAATTTTAATAGCCGGAATTATCAATGGAGTTTCACAAACTACACTCACATTATCCCATATTCCTCTAGAGCGTGAACGTTAGAAGTAAGGATCGGTCATCCCGGATATCAGGTGAGGAAATTAAGATGGGAAATAGTGTAGGTTCAGTTTCCCGAGGTTAAGGCTCAGGAGCAGGAGTAGCCACCATACACAAGTAGCTAGCCATCTCTACTCTTATCATAGTTGAATAAAATTATTCTACTGTTCCATTAATTGGGTAGGTGGGGTTGGCTCACTGATTGATGTTGTCATGTTTTGTTTCTTTTATTTTATTTTAATAGAAATTGATGTTGTCATGTTACTATGGAAATAGGCCCACTGCTTTTTAGTTCACCGGGACAGATCTGATGAATGATTTGCTAACCCCCAACGGTTGTGATTGGTGCACACATGTGAAGGCATATTCATAGATCGAACTCTAGTCAGCTGGGCGAGAGAGACGGTTGGTTGAGAGCCACAGTTGCTAAATTGCGACTCCTGGTTCTCATGTTAATTTAGTTTGGATTTGGAGAAAATTTATTTGAGGTATATCATACTTATACTTTAAGGGTTGTTTTACACATGTGATAGGGAAACGGGATTTACATATGTAAATACTACATATGAAAAATGTTGCACATGTAAAGTACAATAGCATGTTTGTCAAAATCACCATTTTCCAAAGAGTACATCCAATGGTTTTGGGTTTATTTGGATTTCTTGAAAAAAACTCACAATTTTTTCTAAGTACATGAAAAGTTAAAATATGAAACTAAAATCCTGATTTTACAATTAATACAAGAATATTGAACTGTTTGGATTATGAATTGGTAGCTCCAGAGGAATGCGAAAAATTAGATTCATAGGTTGGAACTTTTTCACAAATTACTCAAAATTTGTGAAGATTTAAGATAATCAACTTAAGTTCTAGAGGTTTATTATTTTAATAAACAAAATGAATGGTTTGAATTATGAATATTGCCCCCATAAGAACTAGAAAAAATAAAGGTGGTAGGTGGGGCACATAAGAATGCAATCATTGTATAAGGTGATGCCCCTCTTGCGCCTTTTTGCAAGAGGGTCATCAATCACTTTTACACCTATTTAGCTGTAAAAGTTTTGGTATGTAAATGACCTTATTTACACATCATTTTCAAATCTTATTCACCCATTATATGTATAGATGAGCGCAAACAAACATGATGATGTGTAACCATTACACATGGAATTCACTTACCTCATTGGTAAGTGGGGGCAGTTCTCACTTAGCTGTCTAGGGTTCGAATCTTGGGTACGCCATCTTTTACCACTCGTGTGGGCTTTATTTCCGTGTATGCGGGATCTCTCTTGAGTCTCAGCCAATCCCAAACCCCTTTTCTGGGTTAAAAAAGAGAGAGAGAGAGAGAGAGAGAGAGAGAGAACATGTGCATGCCAAGTGGGATCTTCAAAGGGTGGGTCAGAGTCTAGCCTTCGATCTTTATTGTCATATATGGGTGGTAGGCTTAGGTCGGGCTGAAACTTTCGGTGGTATGCACTATTGATGACCTTACCCTGCTCTCAAGCGTCAGGGCTGATTTCTTTTACTTTTTTTTTTCAATATCACCTCAATGCACTGAGTTGTTTGCTTTCACCTATTTATATATATATATATATATATATATATAAATGATATACCCGTGTAAACTTATACATGTGCATGCTTGTTTGGACTTAATTTACATATGTAAATAAGTCACATGTGTATTTTGGAATGCAAATGATTTGTGTTAAATTCCCATAGCTCATGTTCTTATAAAATGACTTACATAAGTAAGGGACCCTTTTCAGGGGAAAAAAAAGGAAAAAAAAAGAAAAAAGAAAAAAGAAAAAGTAAAGGACCTTTTAGCGTGAAAGTGGTATAGAGTATATCCTTCTTCTACCTGTCACAGTATTATTTTGTTTTTTAAATATGCTTTCATATAGAGCTTATCAAATAACTCCCTTTGTTTGAATGGCCTTTTTTTTTTTTTAAATCATGGAATCTGATACATGGAATTCATTGTGAAAATGGGCCTTGCATGAAATTTTGGACCTGTTTGTTTGCATGGAACTAGAATGGATATGAATCTATTTATAAAATGGGTCTGCTTAATTTTTGTTGTATGGAATTGGAATACGTAGGAATTCATTGATGAAATGGGCTTATTTGTTTGTATGTAAATGGAATATAAAAGAATTAATTGGTTAGATGGGCTTGTTTGTATGCATGGAATTACATTATATAGGAAGTAATGAACCCAAATGAGCGCCTATATGTTTGATGGAATTGGAATATATATGGATTCACTGATGGAATTTCGAGTTCGTTTGCATGGAATTAGAATACGTTGGAAGCAATTGATTTAAATAGTTCATTTATTAGCACGATATTGGAATATATAAAAAGTAATTGATCAAAATGGGCCTATCTATTGGCATGGAATTCAAGCACATAAGAATACATTGTCAAATGGGGGCATGTTTGTTTGCAAGAAATTGAAATACGTAGAACTCAATATTGTGTAATGGGCATATTTGTTGCATTCTTGTAGAAGACAAGGGGGCCCAAGTTTCTAGCCTTTCGTTGAAAGACCTTAGGGATACTTATATTATAAAAATGGGCATTTTTGTTTTCATGCAATCGAATATAAATATTGATGAAAATACCCATATGTATTTAATATAATTACAAAAATTAGTTTCATACATTTACACATGTAGATAAAACAAATGTTGTAGATTAAATTGCATCTGTGACAAGGTGTGAAAATTGTGCTCATGGGCAAACATTGTAAAATGAATCTTATGTGTAAAGCTTACCCATATTCTATAAAACTTCCATGGTAAATTCAATTTATGTATCCAATGTGTAAAAGACATACATACAACTCCTTCACAAAGGCCACTTTCAAATTATTAACAACTAGTGCATACATATATGTCAAATACATCATAGATAAATGACACATATACATACACACGCACACGTGTGTAGTTGTGCATACACATGTGCGTGCACCAACGCACATATAATAATAGAAAAAGGGCCCGCTGATTTGGGTCTTCCCCTAGCCCAGCCTTCAAGATGGCAGACTTTTCATACCCTACCTTCAGGCTATAGGACAAGGAAAATAGCCCTTATTTTTTAAGGCCATGACCGGCCAGGCCAAGCTTCCTTCCCTCAATAGAGGGCCAAATTGACATGCCTGATGCTGATCTATACTCTTCAAACTGTGGTCCTTAATGTGATTTATAATATAACAAGATTTTGATACAACCTGCAAGACAATCTCTAGTCATTGATATAATTTATAATATAACAAATTTTTGACACAACCTATAATGCAATCTCTATTACTGTAAACTTTCTATTTCTATCTAAGTTCATAATTTCTTTTTATCGGTAATGGTAAATTAAATTAAGGAGAGAACAATACTACAAGAAAAGCTCCAACATAAAGTAAAAATAAAAGGAGTTGGTACAAAAGCCTAATGCTAACACCAAAAATTAAAAAACTACACAATAGGGGCCACAAGCGAAGAACTCTATGGACCTCTTGCTTGGCTAGAGAGTCTAACATATCATTTGTTGACCGATAAACAAGAGAGAATGGAACCTTAACCGAAGAAGATAAAGCTTTAATCTTATTGAGATAAAATTGAAGTCTCCAAGGATTCCTTTCCACCTTAGACACCCACCTAATAGCATTAGAAAAATCACTTTTCACAATTAAGCTTTCCTTGAATGTAGAAGGAAAAAAATCCTTAAAGCTTCCAAAATGGTAAGCACTTCTACTTTATTAGATTCTTCTATACCAACATCTTTGGAGAACATAAACAACACTTCATCTTTATCATTCCTAATTTCATAATTTTACCAATCAAACAAAATCAAAATACATGGAAATTTGAATTAAATATTGTGAAATTCTCACAATATTATTGCAATAGTATCATTTTTGCAGCAGTGAATATTATTCTCCATGATCTGCAGATCAATCCGAATAAGGAGTGGGCCCCACCATAGCGTGATTAGCGACTTCCAACATTTTGGTGAATGGAGTTGTCTTGAACCTAAAAGCTGCTTTTCTGTCTCCATCCATTTCCCAACCGCTATCCATTCCGATAATTCCATGATTGGAGTCCTTGTTCTCTTATAGCAGAGAGTTTTAATTCAATCACAACCCTTCCCACGATAGATTGATAAAAGGTGGGCCCCGGTGATGGATTCATAGATATGGACGCACATAACAAGGCCTTAGAAATTTGAGTATGAGAAGACCTAGCTGACCTGGATGAAGACTCAGGTGAGTTAAACTTGCAGTTCTCACCTGGCTGATCAGAGTGTACGCTACTATTTTTTATTTGTGCGGGCTTTTTTCCTGCTTGTACGGACTGTTTTTTGTTTTTCGTGTAGTATATGCAGGCTCTCTTTTGAGTTTCAACCCCTTTGGCTGGCTTAAACAAAAAAAAAAAAGAAAAAGTGTTGGGTTCTCTTCTACCCAAAAGAAAAAAGTATTGTGTTCTTATTTACCAATAAGCCAATGATACTCAACAAGTCTGCTAATAGGAGTATTGCATGCATGGCGGCATATGGATGGTGTAGTTTTAGTTGTGGTCCCCTAATTGGGGGGCAGGATTAATGCAGAGTGAAGTTGGTTTCTATGCCAATTTCACAGTGCATGCAATATTTAGTTAGAACATCCCAAATATTCATACAGAAAAAAGCTTAGAAAAACAATAAGTAGAGCATGAGAGGAAGTAGAAGAGAAGCAATCATTTGTATCTATATGGGTCAAATTACTAAACTTGGAGGGACTGAAATTGAGGAGTTAGAATGACCTGATTTGTAAAACTATTGTAGTCAGAACCTTCCACATATGATGGTCATGTGATCTGACTTGTCTCTTTGGTTGCTTGGTTCATGCATCATCAACTTATCTCGTCACGCTCGATACGCCTCATAATTGTCACAAGCCGATTTTTGACATTCATTCATGGAAAGGAAAAGCGAGAACTCAATTCCTTTTAAGCCATTAAATTTGGCTATGATAGATCAAGGGCTAGGATGATCACATGAAGTCAAGGCAATCTGCAACAAGGAGAAGATTCTCACCTAATTATAGCTCCCTGACTAGATTCACATGGGTCAACACTAAACCGCATCATTATAGGGTTGCATATGGATATTTCACTATATGAATATCCATATGTTAAAAATAGGAGGAAGACATTTAACCATATATCATTTAATAGCCTCATTTATATATTTAAAAGATTTATTTCAAAGCTCTTTCATTTAATTATAGTTATACTAATACTTTTCATATCTTAGTTTGGATTCGGATCTAAAATTGATATTTGATTTTCCGTGTTCGATTCGACCTGGCCTATGAAGATAGATTCGGGTCTAGATCTACCATGGTTCAGTTCCTAATTGGACTCGTTCGCATCCTTAGCATCATGCCCCACTTATCCTTTTACTGCCGATTGGATGCACCCAGCTGAGCCCCACCCAACACAACACACAATAATGCATTTTTTTTGCTAGAGAATACAAACCACCTTTTTGTTCTTCTTTTTATTCCCATTGTATTCACTGCAGCTGTTTCCCTCTCTTTTGCCCTATATATTTCTCTCTCTCTCTCTCTCTCTCTCTCTCTCTCTCTCTCTCTCTCTCTCTCCTGTTTTCCTTCCTTTTTCCTACATCAGGTAATGGGGAAGACAAAGCTCAGATCTCCCATTAAAGCTCTCCATCAAGCTCTTCTCAACTTCAAGCCACCAGCATGTAAAACCATGACATGGGTCTGCATCCAACAGGCCAAAACAGACTCCTTTCGAGACACCTTCAACAGTTCCCACTCGATGTATCACTCTGCCTCTTCTTCAATTTCGTCAGGTCTCAACAGCAACAACGAAGAACCCGAGGAGTCAACAGACAACCACATGGCACTCATTGAACAGACCTCTTCATTATCCATTGACTCCGATGATTCTCACTTACCCCATTTGGCCTTGAAAGAAATCATCAGCTCTAAGCGGTTCTTCTTCTCTCCCTGCACAACAAAATCAATCATGGAAGGAGAATTAGAGTCACCAGTCCCTGCATCAGAGAAGAAAACTGAAATGGGTAGTCATGAAATTATGTTTTCAGAGCGTCAGTGGCTTGAAACAGAGGATGTAGCAGGGGATATTGGACAGTCCATGATCATGGAGAATGGGCTTTGTAAAGCGAGCGTGAAGATGGCCATGGCATCAATGAATCCATTCATGGATTTCAGGGTCTCTATGGAGGAGATGGTGATGGCTCATGGTCTGAGAGACTGGTCTTGCTTGCAAGATCTCCTTCAATGCTATTTGAGCCTCAATGAAAAGCAAACACACAACATCATCATCTCTGCTTTCACTGATTTGCTCAATAATCTCATTACAGAAGAAACTGACGAAGATAGTAGCATCAGCAGCAGTAGCAGCAACGAAGAAATCTGCTTCCCTTCCCCTCTCTCTTCACAATCTTAGAAGAAGCAAAAGAAGACAGAAACAGAGGAAAACAGAGCACCAAGAGGAGGCTCTTTCTCTGTGTAGTTCTGTTTCTGCTATCTATTCCTTGTTTCCTCTTCCTGGGTCATTAATGTAGGGATAGGTATTATTAAATGTGTACAAATCTTTTGTAAGATTGGAGATTGCAGTGATATTTATTGCTACTTGTTTTTCTTTCTATGGTTGCTGTTCCCTGTTTTTTCTGTGTGAAACTGAATAGGGTGTTTGGGAGGTTGCAATTTGCAACCACGGAGCTACAGCTGATGCATAGTTACTCTCTCTCTCTCTCTCTCTCTCCTGGAAAAAGAGTTCTTTTAGAAAATCAAACATGGAACTTTGTAATCTTAAAAGTGTTGTCACAACAAATCTCAATTGATAATTTGCATTAAATCAAATATTATGGAAAGTTCATGCATGAAACTTTTCTTTATGCCCAATTGATACCGTACACAAACTCAAATATCCAATTATCCAAGTGCATATTATATATAATATATACACATTATATATCCGTTATTAATGTACTTATTATGATGGGCCATACTCCTGTAAATCCTTACGGCACATACCAGCTATTGGGGCCCACCTAGGGGGATTGAAAGACCCAAGTGGGACCAACTGAGATATCAAATCTGACGTCAATCTGATGAGTCTAACCCTCTAAATTGTGGTCTACAAGTTTAATGGCTTTATATATACAAAAAACTGATCCTAGATCCAACAATCTTGTCCATTTGGATGGGTGCAAACCCATCGGATTAGTGAATATCAAGGGGCATGTGTAACCCATTCAGATGGGTCATAAGATGGGCCTACTGGATGGTATGTATCGTGAGAAGGTACGTCTGGATGTACCGGATCATTTGCCTATTATGATAATACATTTTATAGTTAATTGGGTAAACTATGTAAGTTCGGGTCTAATCAAAGTCAACTTAGTCCTAAATTACACATCGATCACAACCAAATCTGACGTGATTAAAGCCCCTTAGTTGACCCATAAAGTACATTGAAAAGGCTGTGGGCTATATATCTACCAAATATAAGCTTCATTCCAGAGATTACCAACAGTCTAATTTAAACAATAAAATGAATGGTTAACTCTAATTTCAGTTCACCAAATATAAGCTTCATTTGGATCATTATTAGCCATCTGAGTTAAGGAAGATAAAGTACTGTATGGTGGAAATGCTGATGAGATGAATGACTCCATGCTTTAATCAGTGATATTTTGGGGGTGCAGGACTCTAACCACCGTAGGAAATGCCTATGATTTGGATGGTTTGGATTGGTGTGCTTGTTCTCTACGGATCCGGATCCCCTGTTTGGACCAAACCCTATTTTGTCCAATCGGGGGTGCCACATGAGAAGAACTTTTTTGAGGAGATGAAATTTTTTTTTTTTGAGAGATGAGATGTGACATCTCACCCCATGTGGCACCCCCAATTGGCCAAACAGGGGATCATTTCCGTTCTCCACACTCACAACACTCACAATAATTGAGTTGCCACAAAGTGCCAGAAGAATAAGTGGTCCAGTCCTAGGCTCTAGGCGCAGCAATCTGTGGATAAAATCTAACCTGCTCCCATTACATGTTTGCTCAAATTTCTATAGAACTGGTATGGATACTAGGAATATAAGAGACGTGCATCAATCAAGTTTTTGCACATTGGATCTGGTGGTCTTATTTGAATTGATCAAGGACTACACTATAATTTGTGCACTCTTCAAGATTCCAAGATAAGAGGATCCTGGCCTTCTACCAAAGCCACTACACTTGGATGGGGTGAGAACAATAAACAAGATTGCCAATTTATGAAATGGGCAAGAGATCCAATTATAGTGGTAATGGGTTGACCTAGGTTGGTCATTCAGGGTCACATGTAAAAATACTATTTGTTTCATGAGATTTGATTATACGTTTAAGATTTGATCAATTAATTCTGGTTTCAGTGTGTAGATCAAAGCAAACTTTTATGTCTATCCATGGTTGAATGATGTGCGCGGACTAGGTACATGTATAGTGTCTATCCATGGTTGAGTGATGGTTAAACACAACCAGAAGGATATCACCTCAATCTGAATTAAAATAATCTTCATCACATCTCAATATCCAATTAGTCCAATGGAATCAATCACGTCTTCTGCCTTGTTTGTTTGCATTAAAATACATAGGGATTGAATATACAAGGTGGTTAAAAATGAAGATCAAATGTGAATTTCATAAAATTAACATCAAATAGTATCTTCATTTCCTAGAGAGAAAATGTTATTTGATTTTTATTTTTGAGAATTCACCTTTAATCTTCATTTTTAACTACCATATGCATTCTAATGCAAACAAACAGGTCCAATGGCTAAGTGCACTTCAAGAGATAGCAGGATCATGAATAAGGCATTAATACCAAAAACACACATGGGAAGTCTTTAGCTTAACTGGTTTTAGACACCAAACAACCCCTTTAGTGGAAGGGAGTCTTCATAGGGAAAGAAAGGAAAAAAACATCAATTTTACTTGGAGAATGCAATTGTTCCTTTAAAAAGGATGAGCGCAGTAGTAGTTCACATGACCACAGAAAGTTGAACTGAAAGATTAAGATAGAAAGAAATAATCATCAAAGAAAACCAAAAGCTCCAATGGTTGCTCTGTTGGCAACCCTGCCTCTCACTCAGATAATTAGGGATTGACCATCCTCGCATGTGCAAGTTCTGTCTCCAAGCATATGCGAGTTGCACTCCATGCATTTGTGATTTTCTCGGGTCCAACCCTGCCTCCTTGGCTGCGATAACCAAAAAAAAAAAAAGTACAAAAGAAAAGCAAAAGCACAATTCAAACTAGAAATTGAATTGAAATTGTGGAAATATATATATATATATATATATATATATGAGTCTCTCTTTCTTTTCAAGAGTCTACTTGGAACTTCGATGAAAATAGAATTCTATCACCACAAATGAGATGATTTATTTATAATTATGATTACAGCCAATCATTCAGCAAGTAGTAAATCCAAATCCTTCAACTTTTAGAACTTCAAAAGTTTGATCATAACATCTATATACATCATCCATGATTTTCATTCCGTCAATCCTGAAGTAATTCTTTGTTTACAAAAGTGATTCATACTCAAAAGAAGAAAGTATTGTTAGGGATGAATTAGGGCTAAACACACGATCAACCAATCAACCACAAGCAATCCAACACATAAATTTATGTGGTTCGCAAACTCGCTTACGTCCACGGCAACATAACACCTCACATCTTGACTTTTTTTAGAATTTAGGGTTACATGTTACAGTAATATATAATCTCTGCTTTCTTGGCCCTAAGAAGCTCTGATACAATGACCAAAATACCCATGACTCTGAACCTATTCATCGACCAACCCATCCATTCAATTAAAGTGGATTACAGGACATAAATCCAACAAGTATGAAATGCATTGATAAAAATCAATTCCGAAATGCAAAATGAAACCTGCATTATGCCAGTAGTATCACAAACGACTTGGATATGGTACGAGCATTATTACATGATTGGAACCATGATTTTTTAAATATTGCGATATCTCATCATATCACCGAACATATTCTAAAACGTCCAAGATAGAAGCAACGCAGAGAGACGAGTGTTGTGGCTATTTGAAAACCAAATCAAAATCCCGCCATGCATGGCAGATGTGCATTTAAATACGTTGCAGCCCACGGCAGATGAGTCCAATGCTCCAGTGGCTGATTCTGCTGAAATCGCGGACAGGCGAGTCTGAGCTAAGCAGTCACACTCGAGCCAAAATTTTCAACTTTCACACTCTTAATTCATCTTCTCTTAAAACGCTTGTTGCCAATATCTCTGTGTTATGTCTTCCTATGATTGGGTGTCTGAGTTCATGTAGTAGAAGAGGGCATGAGAAAAAATAAAAGCAAAAGAAAAGTGGCCCTTGAGAACTTTCTGAGAAATTATTCAACCCCACCCCAACAACCAACCGAACTGCATCAAGATCTGACCGGCAAGCTTTACCAGGTTCTAAGTATTGCTATTGTATTTAAAGTCCACCATGAAATCTAAACATCTCCCAATTGCAGTCCCATTTTATTTTAGATAATGGCTTTTCTAAGTGATAAAGAAGTCCGCACAAATAGAAAGAAGTGACGTATTTAAAGTTTGAATAAAAAAAATCCAGATAAGAATTGAAAATACCCATGATCTTAATCATGTGTTTTGGGTGTTATCAATCTAGCACGGGGCATAATTTCAGTATGAAGTTTGAACAAAATTCGGCCCAAAGATATGCCAAGCTTGGGATGGCAAATCTTAGCCGTGTGGTTCGCACGTTGCACGCCACCCATCAATTTATAGTGATAGACTAAAAAGAAATCTAAAAGGCCTGACATCATAGTTCCTGCAAAGTTGGTCCCCAGCTTCGGTGGACCCAGTTTGTTTAGGGATCATCTAATGAAATAATAAACCATAGGTCCCACCCTTCCAATCAGTCAGAGACACTACCACGTGAATAGTGGCATCATGTCTCGCACCCTAGTGCCAAAGTGGAAAGGCAGTTGGACCAAAATACAAGAGTACTTTCACAAGAGAAATGACTTTTTTTTTTGGTAAAAAGAGAAATGACATTTGATAATGAGATGTTTACGATCTCCTTTTCTGCTAAGGATAGCAACCGTTGAGGTTCTCAGTGCACATTGGCCATTGGGCTAAGCTTGAATACGACTCGCTTGAATACGACTCGCGGTCTCCGGTTCATACCAATTTGACTTTAGCCTACGGTTTATAAATGTGGAAGCCTTAGTAGGGTCTGTACTATCTAGGCACTTACCTTATCCTCTTGTGGTGAGATAAGATCTAAAAAGAAGAAAACCATTTTTTTTTTTATATACTGTCATCTAACAATGAGTTTCAAAAGATGTTAAACTTGCTTCTTTATCAGGGCTTTAGATTGACAATGAACGCAATATGTAATATGGCAGAGTTAAATTCTTTTTCTTTGATTGATTGGCCAAAGTAAAAAAGAAAAACATTTATTAGGTAAGAATAATAGAGCATCATAGAAATGTATATTCAATAGAGCAATATTAGAATTGAAATACGTACATATGAAGTAATTCAGTTAAATGGGCATGCTTGCTTGCATGGAATTGAAAAATATATAGTCGTTGTCAAATGTTCCTGTATTAGCATGGAATTAGAATACATAGGAAGTAAAGTAATTGCTTTGGATGGAACAATTTGTTTTCTTGGAATCGGAATAATATGAAGCTATTGTCAATAGGGCTTGTTTATTGCCATGGAATTCAGAAACATAAGAAGTAGTTGATTCAAATAAGCCTGTTTTGTTCGCGCGCATTGAGTCAAGCAGATAGGAATCATTGTCAAACGGCCTGTTTATTTGCATAGCACTGGATTACATAAGAAAGCATTGTCAAATGGACCTATTTATTTGCATATAATTGGAATATATATGAAGTAATTGATTTAAATGTACCTATTTGTTTGCATAAAAATGGAATACACAAGAAGTGATTGATTTAAATGGGCTTATTTGTTTGCATTAAATTGAAATACATTGGAAGTCATCATTTTTTTTTGGGTACCCCAACAAAGAGGGTTGGGTCCTATGAGAGAGCCCACACATGTGAGAAAGGAAGCCAATACACGTAGGGTGGTTCATAGTCTAGGCTAGCCTGCTTTGGGTTGAGCTTGGATAAGTAATTAGTGGCCATTTAAAAATTGGGTCGGGCTTGGATTAAGTGATAGAAAGCCCACACCTGGGCTATCCCATGTAAGGAATGCATGTAATTTAATTTAATTGGTCCAAACAATTGCTCGAATGCCTACAAAATTGAAAAAAGCCAACTTCGGCCCAGCCTAATTGAATACATGGACGGGCTTGGGCCTAACTTTTATGGCCCGTGTCGGGCTTGGGCTAGGCCTGGACCAGTGTTTCTAAAGTTGGGCCGGGCCTAGATGTGCCTTTGGTGGGAATCACCTTGCCCATAAGCACCCCCGGCACACGTAGGAAATGTGGCATATCTGGGGTTTAAACCCTGGACAACTAGGTGAGAACTGACCCTCCTTACCACTTGGGTAAAGAGCAGTTCTCAGAAATCATTGTCTTCATAGAATTGGAAAATATAGTAAGATGCTATGAAATGGGCTTGTTCGTTCGGATGGAATCAAAAAATACATAGGGAGTAATTGATTCAAATGTACATATTTGTTTGCAAGAAACTGGAACACTGAAATTCCTCCCTTAACACAGACGAAGGTCCCAATAACCAGATCTCTATTAATATCAATCCACATGTGATTAAACTAGTAATTAGTCCTAAATAAGATTAAAAGCAATCAAACCACACTATGAGAAGGACACAAGATTTGTACGTGGAAAACTCTACTCGAAAAAAAAACTACGGCCATTACCGTCTAGGCCAACAGACACCCAAGCACTATTTGAAACGAAATTTACAAGAAGACTTACAACCCTTTCCCAGTTGGTGACTCAACCTAAGGACTGCTTTGATCTTGTCGACTACCTGTCATTTACCTTCAACCGTGCTTGAGCAAACCACCTTGAATTCGTCTTCAAGGTGTCTCTACTTCAGGAGAGAAGAACGGAATTAATCCCAACGCTTGATCTTCAGCACACGAACTTGAAGCTTTGAGGGGAATGAATGGATCTCTCAAAATCTTCTCTGAGGATTTAATCTTGATCAGAAGTGCCTTTCGAAGAGAGAGAGAATGACTATAAATAAGCCTAAACTCGTGCCTCAAGACATGTGATGCAATTGGGATATGAAACTTGTCTCGAGTGAAATTAGGAAGGAGTTTTCGGATGAAATACAACTTTCCCAGGTTCGCTTGAGAGGACAGGGAGTTCGCTCGAGCGAAATCTTCTGTCTTTAGAAAATCAGTGTAGAACATAGACGGCTCGAGTGGATAGTTAAGTAAGGTCAAGTGAAGAAGGTTCTGTGAGGGGTTTGCTCGAGCGAATGGAGCATCGCTCGAGCGAACTCTGTCAGTTTCCAGAACGTTTGTGCTTCTTGCAAATTGATCTTTGAGCAGTCCTTTTCTAAAGAAAATTTACAATTTTAAGAGTCCCAGTTTTGTCCATTAACCCAATGAATGAGCCAACTAAACTCTTACAATCTCCTCCTTTGGCAATTCATGGACAAAACACCTATTACAAAAAAATTTACCCAAGTTCTAGCACTAAAACTTATCTGGACAAAAACTCTTCCATAATTGTCTTGTTCTTTGAATCCCTGCAAATTCTGTTCACAAGATCAAGTGCATTATCACAGAAAAAAATTGATCAGATGCACCCAACCCCCTGGTCTGACCCCTGAACGCGCTTTGGTCGCGTTTCGTCTTACGAACTCCAACTCCAATCACACTTAAAGAGCAGAGACTTGAAACCAACCCGGAACCCAAGATTTATTGACATAGGTCATCCAAAAATCCAAATTTAAGTGAACGAATCCCGGAAATAACCAGAACCCACGAACCAGCCACTTGGGGGCCACCACAGAAGCGCCTAAGTCACCTTTGAGACTTAGGCGCACACTTAGGTGCCACTATAGGTGCTCCCAAGTCCCATTCTAGAGCTCGGGACCGCCGAATCCCTATTCACTTAATAAACATTCAGCACATCAGCACATCCATCCAATACTCATAACTCCCGCTTTTTGTTCATAAATTGTCAAGGGTAATCAGAGAGGAGAGAATCATAAGATAGTGGAGATAGAAAGTCAAAGATAAAAGACAGATGTGAGCAACAGGGATAAAGTTAATAACATAAAAATAACCATCAACCACAAAAGCAACCAAAAGTTCAACAGGTCAGAGTTAGCTAAAAGGAATTCATAGACAACAAAAGGAGAGAACTCAGAAGGCACAATTGCATTCAGTGATGTCCCGGTCGAGTAAGTATTTCAGCTAAAGCTTGATCAACAGAGTTGAACTGTCTAGCTACAGCATCAAATCCTGCATCAATTCTCTCATTCAAACCCCCTGCACTTGGGTTGCAAGCTGATCAATCCTATCAATCTGCCTCTGTTGCTCCCCTGACCCTGTGCAACAGGTACAACCTCATCTTCCACTTCTATCTCTACTCCTTGAATCACTGGTGGAATGTCAGCAGATGATTGAGCAAGAGTGCGAGCATTGATTGGATTCTGAATCCGTTGAGTCAACTCATTTGACTTCTTTGGAACTTCTTTCCATAAGAGAAATTCAATTATTAGTGCAGCAAATGGTAGAATGGAGTTGCGTTTGGCAGACAGCATCTTCAAGAAGAAATTCAGAATTACTTGAGGAATGTTCACTTGCTTCCTTGTGCCAATGCAATATAGAAGATAGCCATTCTTATGGCTGACATCAGATGTGCATCCTCTTGGCTCTAAGTTGTGGCAAACAAAATGATTTAAAAATTGATATTCTACTGTGAGATTTCCATGAAGTATGATACCACTTGGCCAAGGGGTGTCTTCTCCACACAGAATAGTGCCAATCATATCGTAGTTAATCTGCACTTAGCTATCCTCCGGGAGAGGATAATAAGCTCCTTCGACTATCGGAATGTTAAGAAATTCCTAGAATTCAACTGCTCTAATGTTAATCCATTTTCCTCTAACAAAAGTCTTCAAAAAATCAGCAGAATCAGGAGATTCAGAAGAGACAGGCTCCATATTGTTGTAAAATTCACGAACCCAATCCGGGTAAGTCTCTCTGATGTTAAATTTTAGAAGGGAATCCCAATTTCTGTTTGCAATACTGCGACACACTGCTTTGCCAAGTAGAGCCTCATCGGCTTCCCTTTCAGATTCAACAGTTCGTTTCATGAACTGCTCTTGGAAGAGGTTAAATTTGCTTAATGAAGGGAAGCGATGACGATCAAACCGAGGTTGAGATGAAGACGACTCAGCTTGAGATCTCTTCTTTGGAGCCATTAAAGAGAATTAGTCTGAAAGGAACATCAATCAAATTGTCCAAGTCATTAAAGACAAGGAAACACAGTCAAAGTTCATGGAAAAACTGGTAGCACTCAACCAAGTCCCTGCAGAAAAATTTGGGTATCACCACCCATCTCCACATTCCACACTACTACCACACATCTCCAATCCATCCAACAATCCAATGGCATGGGTAATACTCTATTCAAATCCTAGCTTGAAAATCAAAGATGAAATTTGTATCCTAACAAACACTTCTAATGCAAATCACCATAGACAATAGGATGAAAGAAAAGGAAAAAGATACAAAAAAAAAAAAAAATGATGCTAGAAATCCTAAAAAAATGAAGTTCCAATTCATGGAGTCGTGTAGAAGGTGAACTAAATGGAATGAAAAAATGAAATAGAATATGATTGTGATAATATGAGAATGAAAAAAATACCTTTTAAGAGGTTTGAAAGTAGTGGAGAGGGTATACGAAAACTTGGGAGTCTAGGGCTTGGAGAAGAAGGAGAAGAAGAGAAGAGGAAATAAAGAAAATGAGGATCGGGCGGACTTAATTCGCTGAGGGTTCGCTCGAGCGAACGTGAATGGTCGCTCGAGCGAAGTGTCTAGATTTTGAAACACTTTGGTGCAGACCGGCAAAAATACTCTAACGTCTATTCTTCGGTCAAATCACTCCATGAATAGTAAAAACTTGTTACTGTTAGAATTTTCATAGATTTAAGCACACAGTGATGAATGTGAACATTATGACCAAAAAGAGAAAAAAAAATGAAAAAAACTGAATAAATTAAGTGTGACCTACTCCTCTTAAATCTTATTGAGATGAACGAAAATGTTGCATAGGGAGCACACCCATCAACAAAAGTTAGACCAAATAGTTTCCCCCCCCCCCTTTTTTTTTTGAAATATTTCGATTTCCCCCTTTTCCCTTTTTTTTTTTTTTTGAAATCAACGTTGGGGACGGATTAAACCATCATGGGTGACTTTCACACTAATGAACATGGTAGCCTTCTCCAAATGAAACTTTTCAATCAAGTGGAAGCTGTCACACACATTCTTAGGTAGCCCTCTTCCTTCGGTTTAACCTGATTGCCATAACATCTCTCAAAGAATAAAATCAGAGATAGCCGTGAGAGAATCTAAAACAATCCGTGATGTGCAAAAATAAAAAAATATGGTCATGTGAAAATGTGAATGTGTACTTAAATAAACAAAAATTTATGGAGTTTAAGGAATGAGAAAAATCCCTAGAGATTTACGTAGAGATTCAAACTGCGTTGCATCCAATGGTTTTGTGAAAATGTTCGTGAATTGAGCTTCAGTAGAGATGTGATGCAAAGAAATTATGTCCTCTTCCAAAAGATCAAGAATGAAATGGTGCCCAATGTCTATGTGTTTGGTTCGAGAGTGCTGGACTGGATTTTTGGAAATTGTCAATAACACTCTGATTATCACAAAACACATTCATTGTTTCTTGCTCAATTCCATAATCCTGCAACATCTGTTTCATCCAGAGAAGCTGTGTACAACAACTTCCACCAGCAATATATGCAGCTTCAGCAGTCGACAAAGATGTCGAAGTCTGCTTTTTACTATACTTACTATACCAAGCCACCAAATTATTTCAAACAAAGAAGCAACCACTAGAAGTACGTTTTCGATCGTCAACACACCCATCCCAATCAGCATCAGTAAAACCAACAATGGTAGCGTTGGTATCTTTGGACATCTAGATGCCATACTCAACAGTGCCACTTATGTATTTCAGGATTCTTTTGGCTGCTTGGATATGAGACAATTTTGGTTTAGACTGATATCTCGTACAAACAACAACACTGTAAGCAATATCAGGATGACTGGTAGTAAGGTAGAGAAGACTGCCTATCATACTCCTGTAGAGTTTTTCATCGACGTTCATTCCATTAGTATCAAGATTGATTTTGGCAGTTGTGCTCATTGGAGTCCTTGTATATTTCAACGATTGCATGCCAAACTTTTTCAGTAGCTCTCTGGCATATTTTGGTTGGGAGATGAAAATACCAGAAGGAGTCTGCTTGATTTGTAAGCCCAGAAAGATCGAAAGTTCACCAACCATACTCATTTCAAACTCGCTAGCCATTCTTTCAGCAAATTTATTCGACAAGAGTTCAGAAGTTGAACCGAAGATGATATCATCGACATAGACTTATGCTATAACAATGTTCTCTTGTCTCGTTTGATGAACAAAGTCTTGTCAATACTGCCTCTTTGAAAACCATGCTCAACTAGAAATATTGTTAATCTTTCATACCAAGCTCTAGGCGCTTGTTTCAAACTGTAAAGAGCTTTTCTCAACTTGAAAACATGATCCGGGAAATGAGGATCTTCAAATCCCTTTGATTGTTCAACATAGACTTCCTAATTCAAAAACCCATTTAGAAAAGTACTTTTCACATCCATATGAAATAATTTGATGTTCAAAAAACAGTCCACAACAAGCAACAATCGGACAGACTCAGGTCTAACGACAGGGGCAAATGTTTCATCAAAATCGATTCCTTCAACTTGAGTACACCCATGAGCAACTAAACGTGCTTTGTTCCTTATCACTTGTCTCGACTCATCGGTTTTATTTTTGAATATCCATTTTGTACCGATGACGTTTGTGTGATAGGGTTGAGGAACAAGCTTCCAAAATCGATTTCTTTTAAATTGAACAAGTTCCTCATGCATAGCATTAATCCAGCAATCATCAATAAGAGCATCTTTAACAGTTTTTGGTTCTACAATAGAAGCATAACATAAATGACTTGCCTCATCATGTACCTGTTTCCTGGTTTTCAAAGGAGCAGAGATCTCACCGATAACCGTATCCAGAGGATGATCTTTTAGTACTTGTCATTTTGAGATCGTTGATGGACAGCTGTTGGAGATGCACTTCTCTCTTCGAATTGACGAATGATATCCGGCACAATAGATTCTGAAGTAGATTTCTTTGGACTTGTAGGTTCTTCGGTTGTAGTTATTTCCTTTTTCTTCTCATTTCTAGATTTAGGTTCATCCCAACTTTTAGTTTCCTTATCTATAACTTGTTTAGAAGAAGAAGAAAAAGTCTTGCCTTCATTGATGGAATGCGCTCCGGCCCCGGCGCTACCGGGCGTCGGCGGACGTGGGAGTCCGTTCGATCCGACCCTTTCGCCCCCGGAAGGCGGAGCGCGCATCAACGCTTTTGTGTGTTTGTGGGTGTGCCAGATTTTCTATTTTACTTGGAATTGCAAGTGATGATCCGGAGATCAGTCTTCGCAAGTAAAAAGGAAATCAACTTCTTTTCAAGTTTCCATTGTACATATATTTAAGAAAAGAGACAGTTTTTTATTTTACCGTAAAAGGCGATTTTTTTGGCATTTATAGCCGATTTTTGGCGTTTATAGCCGATTTACAATTCTCATCAATAATGAAAGACAAGAGTTGTGGTTTTTTGTCTCTCTAAAAAAAATACAAAATACAATGAAAAGCGAGAAAGGAAGAATCTAACTTTTCAGGAGATTGTGGGAGAGACCCGTTTAGATTGACGGTCGCGAGTCATGTATGGACTCCGCCATCATCCATGCAAATGAGAACGTCGGATGCTTTGGATTCGCTTGGCTTGGCTATATCCTCAGATTTTTAGAGAACAAAGACCGAGAGAATGTCTTATGTTCAATAAAAAGCCGAGTAGACGGGCTGAAGAGCTATGTCTAAGCCACTTTTGTTGAAGTAGAAGGTAAAGGACCTTGGGGGGAGTGCCCCCCAAGGGACTTTTGTCACCTTGTAGTGGAGGCTGCTGCGGAATTCCGACAGAGGTTTCTCTCTCTCTGAGCTTCTGGATCTCTAGAGCAGGAATTGCTGATGATCTTTTTTTTTATTCCCCCTGAATGCTTGGAGGGGACTCCTATTTATAGGCCTTTGGTGGCCTTTAGGAGTTGTTTATGGTCATTTATGGCAATTATGGCAATAAAGCCAAGTTATGGGAGGAGTTACAGGTTTAATTGCTTTTTGTTTTGTAACTCCTGACCCTTGGATTTCATTGGCCAAAGGAGAGTCATGGGCATTTAGTTGCCTTTAATCTCCATTATGTTAGGAGTTTCATAGCTTGAATGCCATGATTGCTTGGACTTGTAACTCCTAAACGGAGGCTTCTGATTGGGCCGTCCAAGATAATGGGTTAATGACCGCATTAACTTGCCATAAACGGGCCAATTGATAGCATTAAGTGGCCGCCTTGGTAGGTGAAGAGTCGCGGGCCATGTTGCGTCTTTTGGAATTCCCTTTGCGATGATCATCGATGGATCCTTATGTAAATCAACAGTAGATGATCATGTAGTTTCAGACATTGGTTGATACCAGCGGGCCGGCAGCATCTGTCCAGTCGATTTCGCGATCGGGCGGGCAGAAAGTGCAGTTTTTTTTGTCGTTCGGCTGGCGATCAATGAAGTTTTTGAAGTTCTGGAAAGGAGTCCTGTGATCTTGATGAATATCAGTGAATTTGGAGCCTCAAAAGCCTGAATCTGGAAAAATCACAGGGACAGAATAACTCGTCTCGCGAAAACGGATGAAACGGGGGGTCCCGGGGAGAAATCGGCGCCCCGGACCTCCCGGGGTCGCCGGGCCCATGGTCGCAGGGGCCTGCGACCCTGGCCCAGGGTCGCAGGGGTCTGCGACCATGGGGGGAAAAAACCTCCCCGGGGCCCCTTTTTGGCTGTTTCTCGTCGTTTTTCGCTTCCGTTTTTTTTGCTTATTTTCTCTGACATTTCTCCACATTATTTGGCTTGATTTCCCTCTGAAAAACCTGATGAGAATCCTTGCAAATTGGTTTGCAAAGTTTCCGATTTTCCGGGAAAAGCCGAACGCAGAACTGCTGATTTTCCGCCAGAAGCTGAAACAGGATCAAACGATGTCGGAATGACCTGAAATTTGAGTTGAAGCTTCTTGAGCATAAAATACGACCAACCATGGGCTTTCGTTTGAGTTTTGAAGCCGTTTGGGGTCCCGCAAATGCTAGGCTTTGTTCCGCCGTGAGGAAAATGTCGGGCTTTGATGTGCGGTCAACCGATGTCCGATTGACCTGAAATTTGACGGGGAGCCTATTGGAGTCATTTTAAGATGATCCACAGGCTCCATTTTGGGAATCATGGTCCCGGAGAGCTTCGCCGCCGGTAGGCCCGATTTGGCTTCCAAGAGTCAAAGTCTGGTCAAATGTTGTCGAAATGACCTGAAACTTGACGTGTAGCCCTTTGTAAGCATCGTGAAGCCAACCATGTGATTGGTCTGATGATAAATGGCCTTGGTGGTTCTCACCGCCGGAAGGCTTGATTTAGCTGTTGGAGAGTTGATGATGGGTCAAACGTTACTGGTTTGACTTGAAACTTGACGTGGAGCCCTTTGGACATATTTTGAGAACATCCATAGGCCCTGATCGAAGATTTGGTGTCTCCGATTCTGCCGCTGCTGGGAGCGCTTGTTTAGCTGTCGGAGTAGTGAAGTTAGGCCAAATGATCTTGAAATGGCCCGAAACTTCCTGTGTACCTCTCTTTTGGTTGTTTTGAATGACTTTGCAGTTTTTGTTTGATTCTGACAAGATCTGATGCTTGAAGTAGCGCCTGCCTATTTTTGGTAGGATGCGGCTCCGTGTAGGTTTTGGTGTGAAGAGGCAAAGTGACATTTTTTGTGTTAACAAATGCCCCCTCGAGGTACAGCGACGATATGGCTTTTGCAGTCGATGTGCCTCGAAGAGAATCTTGAAGAAGAGCTTCTGACTTGACCAAGAGTCTTTGAGCGGTCTTTCTTTTGGTATTGTAGCCTTTTGAACTTCCAGGGGGTTTGTATGGTAGTGATAGGAATCATGTACCATCTTAAGGCAAAGTATTGAAGATGACATCAGGGATGCGGATTTGGATTTTTGTTTTGACCTTGAGTCCTAACAGGCTGTATGTGGCAAGTTAGGGGGTCGGATTTGGTTTTGACCGTGTGACCCAACAAGCTGTATGTGGAATGTTGGGGGGGGGGGGGTCAGGTTTTGGTTTTTGGTTTTGGTCTTGTGACCTAACAAGCTGTATGTGGAATGTTAGGGGACCGGTTTGATTTTTGGTGAAATGTCAATTTCAAGGTTTGACTCAATTTGGCTCATGAAGTGAGATGGTTAGGTTTCTTGGAAGCTCATGGGGCCTGGAATTCTTGTATGGTATGGTCCAATCAACTCAAAAGAGAGGCATGGAACCATTTTTGTAATGCTCTTGGTAAGAGGAATCTTCTCTAAACGCCACTTTTAGTGCCCAGGTGGTCAAACCTGGCTCATATGGGCTAACCCATGGGACCTTAAGCTTTTGGGAATGGCTTAGATCTCATATGGTTTTATTTTGGAAAGAATTTCTAAAGATATCTCTTTTGGATAGAGAATATCTAAGAATATCTTAACTTAGAGAGAATTTCTCAAGTTCCCTTGATTTTTAGAGAGAATTTCTCAAAGAATATTCTCTTTAGGAGAGATTATCTCAAATTCCCTTTTCTTTTGGGAAGGTTGCTAATTTTTAGCACTTACCTCCTTGCTTTTTCCTTCTTTCCTTTTTTGGTTTGTTCTCTTCTATAAAAGCAAGTGAGGTGGGATCTCTTGCTTTTGTTGCTTTCTTTTTTCCAAAAGTCTTCAAGAGTTGCTCCAAGTGCAAGAGTTTTCCTTCTTCAAGAGTCTTCAAGTTCTTCTTCTTCTCCATCCATGGCTTCAAGTAAGTTACCTTTTTTTTCTTTTACAAGAAATCCATGTAGAAATAGGATGGGGAAAAAGAAAGTGTTTCTTTTCTTTTTTTTTATTTCTTCTTTTTTTTTTCTTTTCTCTTCTTTTTTTTTCTTTTTTCTTTTTGCACGTTGTTTCTTCTTCTTTTTTTTCGTGCTTCTCTTTTTTCTTTCTTTTTTTTTTCTTTTTGCATTTTTTTTGGTCTGTCCGTACGGCTCATGGCCTATGGGCCGTGCCCCCTTTTTTCTTCTTTTTTTTTTTTTTTGAGAAAGTTTTTTTCTTTCTCTTTTTTTCTCATCATGACAATGCATCCTTTTTTTTTTTTGTTGCATATCAAGATGTTCATACATGCTTTTGTTTTTGTAACAATTGATAGCATGATGTGGTGACATACCTGAAAACCTTTGCAAAGTTAGGAACTTGGAGCTCGCAGCAATGTTGAGCCCTTCCTGATTTTGCGGAGTTTTTCAAGGTTTCGAAAGTTTGGAGTTTTGGAGCTCACAGTGATGTTGAGCCTATCTCCAAGCTTTCTATTTCTGTCGGAGTACTTCTTTTTCTTTGGAATTGCCCCGGGGTCATGCCGAAATTTCGCCAGATTTTTTTTTTAGCAAAATTTCGTCATTTTGATGATAATTTTTCCCTTTTTTTTTTTGACCTTTTGCAGGTGGTTCTTCCAGAACAGACAAGGGTAAAGAACCTATCACAAGCGTACCTCGTCGATCTGCGCGATCTTCTAATCCGGCCGTCCAGCAGGCCTGGGAGAAGGTGCAATAGTCAAGCAGCACCTCGAGGAGTGTGACTCCCTCAATAGAGAGGAGGCGCGACAGGCACTGATTGCTCGCAAAGGAGAGGATTTCTATAAAATCATGGTAAGCAGCCGTCCCTGGGTGATGGAGGATCAGAGGGTGTTGCCCAAGCCTACCTTCTTCTTTGGTGATGCAGCCCCAGCCGATATGACGTATCAGAGGAGATGCTTCCAGCTTTCCTACACGGTTGATGGTGTGAAGAAAACTGTTGCCACCCGATCGACTTTTGATCGTACTATCTCGATCATGAGTCTCTCTCCCACGTGCCCGAAGAGGGAAGATCCTCCAAGATGGGTGAAGAGGACCAACGTGGTCAAGACCGGGGTTTTCATTGGCAGTTCTCCTGGACATATGGAGAAGTCGCCTGCTGACATGGACATCTTGATGCCGGCCAGCAACTACCAGGGCGCAGATTATCCATCGGTTGATTTGAGACCGATGGGCCTTGGCATCTTCAGTGGTGATGGCAGCAACTGGGTGAAGCCTTTTCGACTCCGCCGCCGCTTCAGTGCTGACTCCGAGTGGAAGTCTTGGACTGACCATATCTTGTTTGTTGGAGGTGCCATTTTGAAGGAAGCCGGGATCTTTGATGCGGTCCGTGCATTCAGGGAGACCGTAATCTTTTCCGACAAGGTCTTCATGGCCATGCTTGAGTCATTCCTCCCTCAAACCAATACCTTCATAGTGACGAATGGTGAGATTGGTTTTTCTCTTAAGGAGCTGAGTGCCATTATCGGGTTGCCCATCCTCGGGAAACTCTATGAGGAGTTCATGCCGTTTGACAGCGTCCTTGAGGAGAGGTCAGAGGAATTCAGGCTTTTATACTTTCAGCTCGTCGTCTTCTACGATTTTTTGAAGGAGAAGGAGGGCTCGAAAGTAAGGTCTAGCAGCTGGAAGAGTTTCGGCTCTTCTTTTCTCAGTTTCCTTGACAGCAAGGGGCCTTCTACCAGTATGTCCAGGGAGGATAAGAAGACTGCGGTCATGCAAGAGGAGTTGAAGGGTTTCTTCGCAGGTACCAGTAGTATTTGTTCTGATACCGCACTGCGGAGAGATCTTGCTGTTTACCTCACATATTGGCTTGGTGAGGCCATTTTTGCTGGAGGAGATGGGACGCACATCCGGCCGCATTGTATTTTTCCGGCTTGTCAGATGGCGTTTGGAGAGCAGCTAGCTTTGGTGCCAGCTTTATACTCCTATTTGTGCACTGAACTGCAGGCAGCTGCTTTCTTGGTCCGACTTGGGCAACCCATGAACAGGGTATTTTCCGCCCATATTTTCTATTCGTGGTTTGTATACCACTGTCTCGGCTTCCATCGGCTGGGTGCTGCGCAGGACGACGACCCCTTGATGATTCGATTGGCTAAGGGAAAAGCCATAGTTGAATCTCTTTTGTTTGCCCGCATGAGGATCCGACGATTCAGGGACGTCGAGATGGGGCAGTCTTCAGTGAAGCTTTCTCCGGAGTTGCGGAAGAAGGCTTTTGATTTTGGTGCCTCCCGCGACTCTACCAGGGCAGGATCTGGAAGGCACTACTCTTTGACGAATGCAGAGAAGGAGTGGCTTTTTAGCATACGAGTCGGCACGATGGTATACCGCAGACATCTTTTTGTCGACATCCAACCGTATGTGCCTTCCCGCTTTGCGCTGCAGCTGGGCTTTTCTCAAGGCGTTGTTGGAGCGCCTTCAAGCATGGTGAAGCGCTTTGGAAGTTTGCAGGATGGGAGAAACGCATGGGCTTTCTATAGCGCTAAGGACACTACTTCCATGATTTCGTATCCTGTACTGCCGACTTCCCGGACTGTCGGTTTCACGAAGTGGTTCGTGGAGAGCTTCATGGCATACCGGGGTCTTTCCAAGAGGGAACTAGATGTGAAGCTGTCATCTGGAAAGGGCCTTGGAAAATCAGATGGCGTCCGGCGGGAGGAAGTTTGGGCCTTCCTTTCCGGAGAGAAGCACAAGATAGGCTTTCTTGGTGACCAGGGCGTCATTGGCTCTGAGGCTGCTCGGGAAATACCTGATGAAGCTATAGAGCAGCTAGAACAGGAGGAAGCCGAACTTGATGCTTGGATGCAAGCAGCACAAAGGCGAGCTTCCGTGGAGTCTACTGACAAGAGCAGGCCATCCAGTGAGGAGTCAAGCGAGAGACCAGACTCTGATGGTGGGGCAGGTTCTTCTAAGAAGCGAACTCGCCGAAGTAAGAGGAAGAGGAGTCAGCATCACAATAAAGACTCTTCTGATAAAGAAGTTCCTCTTACTATCAATGAGGAGGTGCCCGAGGTTGCTGAGGAGCCTACGGAAAAAAGGAGCCTAGAAGAAGATACCGTTGGTGGAGGTATGTTTCCACTTCTCTCTGTTCCTTTCATGGTATTTTTCCATATTTTGATTTGCTTCTGCTTCTGCTTTTTTCTTTTTTTTTTCTTTTTTTTTAGCAGAAGAGGAAGACATGGCGATCCTTGATGTTGCAACCGATGAGAGGACGCCTGACCCTGTGGAGACGCCAGAAGACAAACCAAGGGACTCTGAAATGAATGCAGAATCTCCAACTGGTATTACTTTTTCCGCTTTCTTTTCATTTTTGTCTGTGACTTGATTTGCTAACACACATTTTTTTTATTTTTTTGTATCAGCTGATTTACCACAGGATTCCGACGACTTTGAACCATCGATGGACGCCAGTGTTGACGATACTTCCGATGAGTTCATGGAGAAGGAAAGCATTCCGCCAATCGTCGAAGAAGGTACTTTCATAGTAATAACCCTGATAGTGATTTTTAACAGGATCATATTCATACCTTTTTGTGTTTGGCCGATTTTGAAGTGACAGAAGAGAGTCCATCGCTTCCTTCAGAGCCAGAGCTAGGGATGCCAGAAGTTGACCCAGTAATTGGGACTCCTCCAGCCAATTCTGACGCGGCAGAGGCAAGACCTCATGTTGAGATTCCTTCTCCAGTGGCCCCGATTGGAAAGTGTTCTATTGTTACTCTTCCGATGGGACATGACTTGGGCAGCCAATCGACAGAGAAGGGTGAGTCTTCATCTGGCCCATCTCTTCAGTATGCGAAGAAGGTGGTGATGCGGGTTTTGAGTTCTTGGATTGAGACCCTCCTTTCTGGACACTTGGATGTTGCACGTAGCAAGATTCCGCATGTGAAGGAGATTCTCAAAGATGCTGAGGAAGATATTGGTCTGGATGTTACGGACGCCCAGGCGATCGTTGATAAGATCATTGCATTAGGCGACAGGTGGTTTGAGACCATCAGCTATCCTGATGACCAGTTCTTCCAAGAGATGTTCCTGAACCCTGCTGAGAAGGCTCAATCGGAATTGAAAGAGACTGCACAGGGCAGGAAGCAGCTGGTTCGGGAGAGGAACCGAGCGGAGTTAGACATCATCAGGCTGCAGCATGACCTTAGCATCCTTGATGGAGAGGTTGAGGAGGCAAGGAAGCATCTCGAACACTTAAAAGCCCAAGTCACCAGTACGTGGTCCGCCATAACAGAGGCTCGTGACAGGGAGAGTGCTTTGATTCACCAAGTTGCAGAGGCCGATCAGATTCTCAATAGGAAGGCTAGAGAGAATGAACGATGGCAGACTGCTTGGGATAATCTTCCTGGTGTAGCAGAAGGGATAGAGTCTTCTCCAGCTACTCATGGTAGATTCTTGAAGAAGCGTGCCTTGGAGACTCTGACGGATGAAGCCAAGAGTTTGCTTGAGGAGCTGAAAGCTTGGCTGGAGAGCATTTTTGGCTGAGGCCCTGGTTTTTTTTTTTTTTTTTTTTTTTTTTTTTTTTTTTGTAACAGAAACTCTTTCTCTTTTTATATACCACATGTATTTTTTTTTTTGTATACATTTTTGTAGTGCTTGTGAACACTTTTCTTTTCTTCTTTTTTTTGGTACCACATGTATTTTTTGGTACTTTCTACGCTCACTCAAATATTGTGATTAAAGTGATTGCTAAATGGGATGTGATCAAAAGTTTGTCATTTTGTGAGAAATCTTTTGACAAATGATTGTTTTGGCATTGGAGCCAGTTTTTGAGACATGTTTTGGCATGGGAGCCAGATTTTGTTTACGGCATGAAAGCCAAATTTCGGGTGGCATCTATAGCCAGATTTGGATGGCATCTATAGTCGGTTTGTTTTGAAAACCAGTTTGTTTTGTTGGCATGAAAGCTGGGTTTTTGTTTTGGTTGGCGTAAAAGCCAGGTTTTTTTTTTTGATGATGGCATGAAAGCCGAATTTTGAGGTGGCATGAAAGCCGATTTTTTTGGAGTGGCATGAAAGCCGGTTTTGAGGTGGCATGAAAGCCGATTTTGGTGGCGTGAAAGCCAAATTTTGGGATGGCATGAGAGCCAATTTTTTTGAGATGGCATGAAAGCCGAATTTTGAGGTGGCATAAAAGCCGTTTTTTTTTGGGTGGCATGAAAGCCGGTTTTTGTTTTTGGTGTAAGAACCAGATTTTGTTTTTGGCATGAAAGCCAAAATTTCTTTTTGGCATGAAAGCCAGATTTTTTGTTTTTGGCATGAAAGCCAGATTTTTTTTTTTTTGAAAACCGAGTTTTGTTTTGTTGGCATGGAAGCCGAATTTTGATTTTTGGCATGAAAGCCGGATTTTTGATTTTTTTGGCGTGAAAGCCGGATTTTTGGCATGGAAGCCGGGTTTTTTTGGCGTGAAAGCCAGGTTTTTGGTTTTCAAAAATGCAAGTATCGACTAAAAGTCGCCTCCCTGCTGAATGGTATTGCAAGTATCGATGGAATGTCGCCTCCTTGCTCATTCGGTTGTGAGTATCGATGGAATGTCGCCTCCTCGCGGATTTGGGTGCAAGTATCGACTAAGCATCGCTTCCCTGCTGAATGGTATTGCAAGTATCGATGGAATGTCGCCTCCTTGCTCATTCGGTTGCGAGTATCGATGGAATGTCGCCTCCTCGCGGATTTGGGTGCAAGTATCGACTAAGCGTCGCTTCCCTGCTTTTGTCTTCAAAAATTTTGTTTTGTGGGTATCGATGGAATGTCGCTTCCCCACGATTTTTTAATTTTGAGGTTTTTTCGAACCTTTATTTTGCTTTTTGTTTGTTTTGAAATTTGGGTTGTGGATATCAACTGGAACGTTGTGTCTCCACGATTTTTGAAATTTTGAGGTTTTTGGAAGTATCGAATGGGGTTCGCATCCTTCTGATTTTGGGTTTTGCAAGTATCGACTGAACGTCGCTTCCCTGCGGTTTTTGAAAAACCATTTTTTGTTTAAAGACACGAGGGTTGTAAATTTTGACTCAAAACCATTTTGGTGGTAAAAGTCGGGATGGACTAGAGCTGAAATCCCTAGGTCCTGATTTTGTTTCAAACCATGAATTTAGGGTTCAAGGATCGAAAATTTTGGTCAAGTTTGGGAAGAGGCTCCTAAACTTGGATTTTTGGATTTTTTTTTTTTTTTTTTGAACAATGAAACGATGAAAGAGACATTGTTTTGAGGGGTTTTTTTTTATATAAATTTCAACAAGAGGATGAAAATTCAAAAAGGAGTAGGTTTGACGAGCAGATACCTAGGAATAGGCTTTGGCCGTGCAGGCGTCGCTCTGACCCGATGGAAGAAGCCTTCAAGGGTAGTACCGCTTCAAGAACTTTCCATTGATGGGCAGCATACATCTGTCACCCTCCATGTTTAGAAGAGCGTATGCGCCGTTGGAGAAGACTTTGTCTATGACGAAAGGTCCCTCCCATTTTGGTTCAAATTTGCCTTTGGATTTGTTGGCAAAAACCATTGGTCTTTTTACTGTAAGAACCAAGTCTCCCTTTTTGTAGGCGCGTTGCCTGACCTTCTTGTCAAAAGATCCTGCCATGCGTGCTTGGTAGAGTTCAATGCTTTGTAGAGCTTCGAGCCGTCTCTCATCAAGGTTATCCAGCTCTTGGAGTCTCAATTTGACATTACTTTCTTGCGTCATGTCATTTTGCAGAGATACCCTTAAGGAAGGAATTTGAACTTCCAAAGGGACAACAGCTTCGCATCCATAGACCAAGGAGAATGGTGTGCTATGGGTTGGTCCTCGAACGATGGTTCGATAGGCCCACAAAGCTTCAGGCAGTTTGTCGCTCCAATCTCTTTTGTGACTAGAGACCATTTTCTTGAGGATTTTGCAGAGCGTTTTGTTGAAAGCCTCTGCTAGTCCATTCGCTGCCGGATTGTACGGAGTTGAAGGACGACTTTGGATTTTGTATTTGTCGCAGAACCTGTAGAATCGGTGATCGCGGAACTGTGGTCCGTTATCATGGACGAATCTTTTAGGTATGCCGAAGCGACAAATTATATTAGTGCACAAGAATTGAAGGACTGACGAGGTCTTCATT
This sequence comes from Cinnamomum chago, assembly GCA_038049695.1. Lineage (NCBI taxonomy): Eukaryota > Viridiplantae > Streptophyta > Magnoliopsida > Laurales > Lauraceae > Cinnamomum > Cinnamomum chago. The sequence goes on from CP142456.1 coordinate 12,942,156, forward strand.
TCATTGAGCGCGAATGCTTCTGACCACTTGGAGAAATAATCCGTAGCAGCGAAAATGAAGCGATGACCTTTGCTTGATGGGGGAGAGATAGGACCTATGATGTCCATACCCCAGGCTTCAAAAGGCCATGAGATTGCTGTAGGATGTAGCCATTCCGGAGGCATGTGGACATAATCTCCATGAACTTGGCATTGTTGGCAGCGCTTAGCAAATTGCATTGCATCAGCCACCATGGTAGGCCAATAATAACCTAACCTTTTTATCTGATCGTAGAGCTTAGGCCCAGCCTGATGGGCTCCACAAAGACCAGCATGTACTTCTTTGAGTGTTTCCTCAGCCTCTTGTTGTGACAAGCAGCGTAGAAGTACTCCATTGTAGGATTTCCTATAAAGCATTTTTGAAGGAATATCCAAATGAAAGTTTGGGGTTCGCCTTTGGATGCTTACCCGCTCTTTTGGATCCTCAGGTAGGATTCCGAACATGATGTAACCAATGAACGGATCCCTCCAGTCGCCGATCAGAGGTTTAAGGACGGAGATCTGACTTCCAACCACTTGGTGGCATTCAACAACTGCTTGATGTGTGTTGAGAGGAGGGAGAATCCTTTTTTGACACACTGTAACTTGCATGTTTTCCCCTTCTTGGATTGCCATAGACGCAGCAAGTCCAGCCAGGGCATCTGCACGAATGTTTTCACCTCTGAGGATGTGGGTGATGTGACAGATGTCGAACTTTTGTCGAAGCGATTGTGCCTTGTTGTAGTAAGGCAACAGATCGAGCTTCCTGCCTTCAAATTTCTGATTCATCTGGTTGACGATCAGTTGAGAGTCTCCAAAAGCTTCCAGCGTAGTGATGCCGGATTCAAGGGCGAGCTCCAATCCTACGATGAGGGCTTGGTACTCGGCTGCATTGTTTGAACATGGTTCCAGTAGCGAGAATGCGTGTGGAATCATGTATTTGTCGGGACTAACAAAGAGAACGCCAATTCCCGATATTTGATTTCCCTTTTCATTTGTCCTGGTTGCGCCATCGAAGTACATGTGCCAGGAAGCATTTGATAAGGAAGTCTCCACACTGTAGACCGGTTCGTCTGGGAGGTCATCCCTGAGTGGAGAATCTTTAGGTAATGGATGCTCCGCGAGGAAGTCTGCTAGAGCTTGGCCTTTGATTGCTTTTTGTGGTACATACCTAATGTCAAATTGTGACAGGAGGATGGTCCATTTTGCCAATCGGGCATTGAGAGAACCTGCTTTTGTGACAAGGACCTTTAGGAGGTTGATCCTCGAAATCAGGTACACTGTGTTGGATAGCAGGTAGTGACTCAGTTTTTGTACGGCGAACATCACTGCCAAGCATTCTTTTTCGACTGGAGAGTAGCGATGCTCTGCACCTACCAACATGCGGCTAAGATAATATAGAGCAGCTTCTTTTCCCTCATCATTCTTTTGTGCGAGTAGAGCGCCTAAAGAACAGTCAAGGGCTCTTGTGTACAAGAGGAATGGTTTTCCAGTTGTGGGGGCAGCCAACACTGGAGGTTTAGTCAGGTATGTCTTGATGTCCTGGAACGCGGCTTTAAATTCAGCATCCCAGACAAAATCGACACCTTTCTTCATTAACCGAGGGAATGGACGGCACTTCCCTGATAGGTTGGAGATGAACCGTCGAATGTATGCCAATCTTCCTTGGAGCCCTTTTAATTGTCTTAGGGTTCTTGGAGGTGACATTTCTAGGATAGCCTTGACTTTGGTGGGGTCAAGCTCTATGCCAGCTTTCCGTACTATGAATCCGAGAAACTTACCCGATGAAACACCGAAGAAGCATTTGAGGGGATTCATTCACAATTTGAGAGGAACGGGTATTTCTTTTCTACTCGTTCTCTGAAGGCATCAGAAAGTTCAGGCTTTTTACCTGCAGCTTTGTTTTCAGCTTTCTTTGGCTGCTGAGGAGCTGACTTGGTTTGCACATTGAGAACCTCCTTTTTCTTTGGTTTTGAGGTTGTAATGGCAGTCGGCTCTTTCTTTGATGATTTCTGACTGTTGAGGTCTTTGATCACCGTTTCAGCTTCCATAGCTGCTTCCAAGAGTTCTCCCAGGTTCTTTGATTTGTTGCCGATGATCATGGAGCGGATTCTTGCTCTCATGTTGTTTCGGCAGATGTCGACCAGTGACGCTTGTGGCAGTACATCGGAGCATTTGTATGCCATTGCCTTCCACTTGTGAATGAAGTCATATGTTGACTCATTCTCTCCCTATTTTAGGCTGCAGAGCTGAGCCATAGTAACAGGATGATCCTCACCTTTGAAGTGGGTTAGGAAGCGTGTCTCCAGCATGGCCCAATTTTGAATGGAGTCCTCCGGCAGAGTGGAGTACCAATCAAAGGCCGTACCTTTTAGGGTACTTGCAAAGAGGCGGATTTTGAGGGCATCTTGATCCGCAATAGCTCCCGTCAGGATCTTGAAGTGGATGACATGTTCTCTAGCTGAACCCTTCCCCGTATATGTTTGGAGAGTAGGTTGCTTGAATTTTGTAGGGAACGGGACCGAGTCCATCCACAAGGGATATGGTGGCTTGATCCCATGCTCCTTTAGGGCATGTTTGTGTAACACTTTTCCGCGGAAAAGTTTATGGTTTTCCGCGGAAAATCCATTTTTCCGGCGTTTGGTGCGGAACAATTCCACAGAAATGTTTTCCTGCCTCGTCAGCATTTTCCTTGATAATTGTGGAAATGGATTTCCCATGGGGGGTATGGGAAATGGTTTTCCTCAGAAAACTTCTCCCTCTTTTCCTCACTCTTGTCCATTTCAACCCAAAAACCCTATAACTCTTTCATTTTTTTATTTTTTTATATACATTATTATTTAATGTTAAATAAATAATATACATGTTATGTTATTTTCTTCAAAAAATTATATCACCAAATAAGAAATTTTGATTTTCTATAAGGAATCCACAGCCGCACCAAACAATATCTGCACCAATTCAATGAGGAAACTCTTTTTGCACCAAACATGAATTTCTAAATTCTACAGAAATCCTTTTCCGAGGTTTTCATTTCTATGGAATTCGCTGACGTGGCAATTTCCTCTTTCCGCAGAAAGGGTGTGTACACAAACGTGCCCTTAGTGTATCCTCTTCTTTTGCTTTGGCGAGGATATCGTCAACGTCCTTTTTGGTAAGGGCGCGTGACTCACTGTTTTCCGCATTTTCCTCGTCGCCTTGATGGCTCGGAGGAGCTTCATTGTTTTGTGGACGCTGAAGATTGAGAATTAGGTTCTCTATTAGAGTCTCTATCCTCTGCTGCCCTTGCTCCAGTTGCTGGATGCGTGCGGTTACGTCATCATGCGGCGGAGGTTGCTCAGCATTTGTGACCAGGACGTTCATTCCTCGAGAGTTGAATGAAGATATTGTCTTGGTGACTGAGCTGGAGCTCATCCTTTTAGATGAAGAGCTCGAAGAGTGGTCACTCTGATGTCCTTGGCTTGAAGGAGCGGGAGAGTTTTCTTTATGTCTTCGTGTCCGGGAGACGCTGCGAGTCACCGGGCGCCTGACATGGATTTTTGTTGCTGACTTCTGGCGTTTTCTGGTTTTGCCAACCATATGAACAGGAACAACTTGGTCGGGTCTTTCTTTTTCGACCCATTTTTGGGAGACTGAAGTGCAGAATCTTGGGTTCTTTGCTTCTCTAGTCTCTTTTGTCGATATGCCGCACGGTGGCGCATACGACGAGCGATTTGAGCTTCGGTTAGCTCTGGCTGTGCTCTGGCAATGAAGGACGTAGTCCCTGGTGCGCAGCAGCCGAGCTTGTCTTCTTTGAAGACGGGCAGGGACAGGATCTGGACGCGGTCCTTTGCCTGTCGCAGCGAAGCTTTGAATTTGGCGAGTTCGGCTCCTGTTGAGAGGAAGGGTCGACTCGCAAGAGTGCAGGCTTTTGCAGGTTCTTGCGGAGGCCTGATGATGCATGACTTGATTTTGGGCTTGTAGGAGCAAGCCGGCTCATGCTGAGTTGGTTTTGTTTGGCGGAGGGTCGGTTTCTCCTCTTTCATGTAAGCAAGAGGGTAGAACCGGTTCTCCTTGAGAGGGGCCAGGTATGCTGGCTTTGCTGATGTTTGTGACCTTCGCTGTTTGGGTGAAGGCCTTGGAGACCAAGTCTTTGAGCAGACCTGGTTTCTTGCTGGTTGAGGCTTTGCAGGAGCGCTACGGGCCTCAGGCTTCTTGATGATCGCCCTTGGTATCACTGTAGTGATACGTTGAGGGGCGGTTCTCTGCTTCTTGGCAGGTGCGTTTCTTCTGCGGGTAGTGGGAATGGTCCCAATGACCTGAAGACAATGGTCCGGGGAGTTGAGGTCGACCCGGTGTTTTCTGAGTTGCCGAGGGAAATGACGCTTCGGCAGCTAGCAGGGCGCTTGTAAGTGCGCTTGGTTTGTTTGTCTTGGAGCATGAGCTGGTACTTGTTCTCATCAAAGGTGATGGTTAATGAAGCTGCCATTGTTAGTTTTTTGGAAAACTTCTGAAACAAGACCACATCCATTAGTAATCACAAGAATATAATGATTATAAATGGAAAAAAGGCAATCTATGGGTTTGCCTTTTCAGATCGCTCGAGGGATATGACCCAGGCGACGTGAGGAGGGCAAAAGCCATAGAGGGCACAATTGTTCTTATTGCAAGTATGGTGAGCGTCCCAGTGACTGCTAGAAGCAATTATAAACCTAAATTCGACTTATCGCGAAGCAGGGCTTGCTCGAGATAAGAAGAATATTAGGTTGGAGTTTTACAAATGCGCCGGTCGCGAATACAGTAGACCCTGAAAGGGCGTACTAGCACCGCTAGACACAAATGTTGGAGATCGCATCCATGAGATCGGATTCTCTGTTTTTTTAAATGTCAAAATGGATTCATCAAGGAGAGCATGTGGTATCCCAATCCAAAGACGGGCTCAACGATTTCCGCGAGCGCCAGTACCCCGGAAGGAACCACAATTTCTCGGATCCGAATCCAAAATGACGAGAGTTTTTTTTTTACAATTTTTATTTAAAAGACAAGAGAGCACACATAGGCTTCCTAACCCGGTCTTATGAAATCACAATTGATAGAATTGCCCCCAGGTAAGGGTAGGATTACTTAACGAACCCGTTTGGAGGACCCTTGCCTCGAACAGTCAGGCTGTCTCCACACTCTGGACAAGGCTTTTCTTGAATCAACCGAGATCAAAGAACGCAGTTGGTTTGGCCTTAGCGGTCTATGTCTTTTTTTTTTTTTTTTTGCTTTATTTTTACTAGACTCATTGAAGAGAAACAATGATCCAAAACCTTAGTCGAACAGGCTCAACATTTCTGCAAGCGCGATGAACGATAGGATAGGATCAAAACTTCTCAATTTTGAATCCAAGGCAAAGAAGTTTGCTTCTTTTTTTTTTTTTGAAAGAGAAAGAATGGAAATAGATTGAAAGAATTTGAAATTTCCAAAAAAAATCCCATCTCATGCGAAATCCAACATAGGCCACCAGCCAAAAAGTAGCCAAGGAATTCGGAAAAGAAACATAAGCAAAGATATAATATGCGAATATTTCAATTCCAAGCATCCGGTGTTCTCAAGTAAACGGGTCCCACCGGGTGTGCCAACTTGATGGAACGCGCTCCGGCCCCGGCGCTACCGGGCGTCGGCGGACGTGGGAGTCCGTTCGGTCCGACCCTTTCGCCCCCGGAAGGCGGAGCGCGCATCAACGCTTTTGTGTGTTTGTGGGTGTGCCAGATTTTCTATTTTACTTGGAATTGCAAGTGATGATCCGGAGATCAGTCTTCGCAAGTAAAAAGGAAATCAACTTCTTTTCAAGTTTCCATTGTACATATATTTAAGAAAAGAGACAGTTTTTTATTTTACCGTAAAAGGCGATTTTTTTGGCATTTATAGCCGATTTTTGGCGTTTATAGCCGATTTGTGGCGTTTATAGCCGATTTACAATTCTCATCAATAATGAAAGACAAGAGTTGTGGTTTTTTGTCTCTCTAAAAAAAATACAAAATACAATGAAAAGCGAGAAAGGAAGAATCTAACTTTTCAGGAGATTGTGGGAGAGACCCGTTTAGATTGACGGTCGCGAGTCATGTATGGACTCCGCCATCATCCATGCAAATGAGAACGTCGGATGCTTTGGATTCGCTTGGCTTGGCTATATCCTCAGATTTTTAGAGAACAAAGATCGAGAGAAGGTCTTATGTTCAATAAAAAGCCGAGTAGACGGGTTGAAGAGCTATGTCTAAGCCACTTTTGTTGAAGTAGAAGGTAAAGGACCTTGGGGGGAGTGCCCCCCAAGGGACTTTTGTCACCTTGTAGTGGAGGCTGTTGCGGAATTCCGACAGAGGTTTCTCTCTCTCTGAGCTTCTGGATCTCTAGAGCAGGAATTGCTGATGATCTTTTTTTTTATTCCCCCTGAATGCTTGGAGGGGACTCCTATTTATAGGCGTTTGGTGGCCTTTAGGAGTGGTTTATGGTCATTTATGGCAATTATGGCAATAAAGCCAAGTTATGGGAGGAGTTACATGTTTAATTGCTTTTTGTTTTGTAACTCCTGACCCTTGGATTTCATTGGCCAAAGGAGAGTCATGGGCATTTAGTTGCCTTTAATCTCCATTATGTTAGGAGTTTCATAGCTTGAATGCCATGATTGCTTGGACTTGTAACTCCTAAACGGAGGCTTCTGATTGGGTCGTCCAAGATAATGGGTTAATGACCGCATTAACTTGCCATAAACGGGCCAATTGATAGCATTAAGTGGCCGCCTTGGTAGGTGAAGAGTCGCGGGCCATGTTGCGTCTTTTGGAATTCCCTTTCCGATGATCATCGATGGATCCTTATGTAAATCAACAGTAGATGATCATGTAGTTTCAGACATTGGTTGATACCAGCGGGCCGGCAGCATCTGTCCAGTCGATTTCGCGATCGGGCGGGCAGAAAGTGCAGTTTTTTTTGTCGTTCGGCTGGCGATCAATGAAGTTTTTGAAGTTCTGGAAAGGAGTCCTGTGATCTTGATGAATATCAGTGAATTTGGAGCCTCAAAAGCCTGAATCTGGAAAAATCACAGGGACAGAACAACTCGTCTCGCGAAAACGGACGAAACGGGGGGTCCCGGGGCGAAATCGGGACCATGGGGGGAAAAAACCTCCCCGGGGCCCCTTTTTGGCTGTTTCTCGTCGTTTTTCGCTTCCGTTTTTTTTGCTTATTTTCTCTGACATTTCTCCACATTATTTGGCTTGATTTCCCTCTGAAAAACCTGATGAGAATCCTTGCAAATTGGTTTGCAAAGTTTCCGATTTTCCGGGAAAAGCCGAATGCAGAACTGCTGATTTTCCGCCAGAAGCTGAAACAGGATCAAACGATGTCGGAATGACCTGAAATTTGAGGTGAAGCTTCTTGAGTATTAAATAAGACCAACCATGGACTTTCGTTTGAGTTTTGAAGCCGTTTGGGGTCCCGCAAATCCTAGGCTTTGTTCCGCCGTGAGGAAAATGTCGGGCTTTGATGTACGGTCAACCGATGTCCGATTGACCTGAAATTTGACGGGGAGCCTATTGGAGTCATTTTAAGATGATGCACAGGCTCCGTTTTGGGAATCATGGTCCCGGAGAGCTTCGCCGCCGGTAGGCCCGATTTGGCTTCCAAGAGTCAAAGTCTGGTCAAATGTTGTCGAACTGACCTGAAACTTGACGTGTAGCCCTTTGTAAGCATCGTGAAGCCAACCATGTGCTTGGTCTGATGATAAATGGCCTTGGTGGTTCTCGTCGCCGGAAGGCTTGATTTAGCTGTTGGAGAGTTGATGATGGGTCAAACGTTACTGGTTTGACTTGAAACTTGACGTGGAGCCCTTTGGACATATTTTGAGAACATCCATAGGCCCCGATCGAAGATTTGGTGTCTCCGATTCTGCCGCTGCTGGGAGCGCTTGTTTAGCTGTCGGAGTAGTGAAGTTAGGCCAAATGATCTTGAAATGACTCGAAACTTCCTGTGTACCTCTCTTTTGGTTGTTTTGAATGACCTTGCTGTTTTTGTTTGATTCTGACAAGATCTGATGCTTGAAGTAGCGCCTGCCTATTTTTGGTAGGATGCGGCTCCGTGTAGCTTTTGGTGTGAAGAGGCAAAGTGACATTTTTGGTGTCAACATTCATCATCATTAGAAAAATAATCAAATGTTCTTGCATCATTCACAACCACATTTATGGATTCCATGACGACAGAGTGTTTAAGATGAAACACCTTATACGCTTTACTCGTCAATGAGTAACCTAGGAAGATTCCTTCATCACTTCTGGAGTCAAATTTAGATAAGTTCTCTCTATCTCGAAGAATGTAACACTTGCTGTGAGGTCCCGCCCTTGGTGGGCCCTCTAATTGCTATTTTATAGATTAATTAATCCTAATTTATGCTAATTATTGGTTAATTATACTAATCTTTGCTAATTACTACTAATTATTACTAATTATTGCTAATCCTTGCTAATCTTGGCTAATTACTAAATTAATTGGGCTAATTAGGGGCTAATTAGATTGACTAGTTAGATTTTCCTAAGTTATAACTAGAATAGCTTGGTTTAGTTAGTTTTGGGGTTAGATGGGTGTTTGAGTCAATCCTAGGGTCTAATAGAGCTAGGTAGGTCATTAGTGGTTTAAATTTTAATTAGTGTGGGTTAGTGTTAAGAGGGGCCTCCTCTAGAAGTTTCTTACCCAAAAGACCTAATCTACCCTAACCCTAACCCTAACCACATGGAACCCTAAAGGGCATTATGGTCCTTAATTACCCCCCTTAAACCTATAAAACCATCTCTTATCCCAAGATAAACCCTAATCCCTAAGCTCAGCCCCCATCCCAAGAAAACTACCCCAGCCCAACTGTTTCTTCTCTCAATTCCTTCCCCTACGTTTGAGCTAAGAGTTTGCAACAGCCACTGTTGCTGGAATTTCATCTTGAGGCTCTGCTGCATTTCTTCTTCTTCTTCTCCATCATCTCTGCTGGAACTTCTCCTTTGAAGCAGCTACTACCCATCTTCTTCCTTTCATATTTCATCACCTCCAAGCCACTGATTCGCTGCTGGAAGAACCATTTCTCAGTTGCCACTACAGCTGGGATTTGTCTTGGAGCTACTGCTACTGCTTCTTCTTTCCTCTGCTGTGCTGAGTTCTTCTTGGACCTGCTACACCCACTCTGCTGCTGTTACTACATTTCCCTTCATCTTCTTATTTCCCCTCATCCAGCCCTGTTACTCTGCTGGAGTTCTGATTCAGTGCTGGGGATTGCCTTCTTCGAGCTGCAGCCACCTGCTCCTTCTACTTCACCTTCCTTCTTCATTTCTTTCATCTGCTATTGCTGGAAACTCCACTTACAGCTGCTGCTATATCATCTTCTTCTTCTTCTCATTCACTGTTACTGCTGGGATTCTTCAATTAAGAGTTACTACTACTGCTGCAGCTGCTGTGATTCACCTTCTTCTCCTTCCTCTGCATTTCAGCTGGACTGGGCTCTTCCTCTTCTCTTATTTTGTTTTCTCTCTACCAACCTTCTCAAACACTAAAGAGGCAAGTGCATCATACTAATAACTTAGGGTGTATGTTTTATTTCGTGATTCAGTGATTTTTTAGTTCTTAAACATGTTCAGTTAAGTGTTAGATTACCTATGAGCTCTGTTTTGTATTTTGGATGGAAAGGTCCCTGATGGATGGGGGTTTTCACCCCCCCCATTTGGAAGATCAGTGGGCCATAAGGTGATTAATGGATGGTTATTGAGTTATTTAATGATTGGAAGTGTTTGGGTGGAGTTTGGAAGTGATTGGAAGTGGTTTGGGCGAAAAAGGAGTCAAAACGGAGAAGTTGCAGAAATGCACCTGAGACTGAAATTTCAGTGTTCTCGGTCGACCGATACCCCTCTCGGTCGACCGGCGACACTGAAATTCTGAAAAAAATAAGCCTCAGCTATTTTCCTGCAGACTCGCCCGGGGACTCGCCCGACTGTGTTCTCGGTCGACCGAGACCTGTCTGGGTCGACCGAGAACACTGAAAAAGTGGAAAATGCAGCTCCCAGTTAGCTCTGTTCTGCAGGTTGTGTTTTCTGTTGTCTGGGTCGACTGGGACCTATCCTGGTCGACCGAGACTACGGAGTTTTTGAGGAAAAATTGGCCATCAGCCATTTTCTTGCAGAAAACCCATTTCAATTAGTTTGGTTGACCCGGCTTAGCCCAGGTTGACCCGGTATACATGGTTTTCGCAGGAAATGACTGAAGGTTGGTTTTTCACCCAAAACTCAGACTGTTTACACCCAAATCAACCTGAAACTTAGAATTAACATTTAGAAAGTGTTCAAAGCTGGAACATCAATCTTTCTAAGGTTTTTAGAGTATGCGGTCAATCACCTAGGCCTGATTGTTTGACCGGACACGCTATAATCCTTTAGAAACGGATTGAGTTGTCCAAGAATCCTGATTCAGATTAGCTAGTGCACTCGGTTGATCCTCCCGGCCAGGAGATCAACCGAGCTCACAACATATCAGGTTCACCTGGAAAACCCTGATTGTTCCAGTTTTCAACATTTAGGAGTTATGATCAGTTGTGGGGCCCATTGACCATCCAAATGAGCATTTATCAGTGTCCTAAGCCCGAGTCAACGGTGTGGCTCAACCTTGACTCGCGGGGACCACTGTTTAGTGTTTTGGTTTATAATCTAAGATGATTCGACCTCTAAGATTTGTCATAGATGCCATTAACTAAACTAAGCACCAAATACATTATTTTACGGCATTAATGACATCGTTTAGAGATCGAATTACCGGAAATAGACCCGAACCTAAAGTGGCCCATTACCTAGGATTGGACCGTTGGATTTCCCTATTGATTCCTATGTTGAAGTTCATACTTCCTTATTATTGTTCTGTCATTCTCAGATCTTTAGATTAGCTGTTTACTGTTAATTAAACATAATTGGAAGACCTGAACCTAGGGTATCTAGAGGTGACCCAATGGTGTGATTTCGAAGATCATTGACCCGTGTCTGTGTCTAGGCGGGCCCTTAATGGGCCTAAGTGTGGAGATGTGAACCCTTTAGCTGGAAGAGGTAGTTCTTATTGGACTGTTAAGCTGTTATGGATTGTAATGGAACTGTTATCAGTAATAGATGGATTAGTTGCCTCGTTTGGACGGTTTAGACCAGGCCATGTACTGATGGGCCTTGGTATGGATCCAACGAGTGGGCCTGGACCTTGAATGAGATCCAGAGACTGTATTGAGATGTGTAGACCTCTTAGAGATATTGTTAGGACCTTGTTCACGCAAGGCAAAGCCTAGACAGACACAGACCTTAGAGTTATTCCTGAGTCGGCATGAACATTCACTCGGTTGATTTAAGCTCAGCCTGTGGACTGATCATCCCCGGTAGGAGCTAGTTGAGTATTGTGAAGCTATCATGATGAGCTGTGTGGTTGAGACGGACGGTGTGATACCATGCCGATCTGGAATGTTGAGATGATGAGTTGATGAGATGATTTGAGGGATTAGTTATTCCCAGCACTGGTGAGATTTCCCCGCCGCGACTGTGTTCAGTATGGGAGGGCCGCGGCATAATATCCCGCGGTATTCCAGCTCGTGTGAATGTGCCACCTTGTTGTAGTAGTTTAGATGATTTCATTGATACTGATTCCTTATGATTTAAATGCACAACTGCCTAGTTCATTTCCCTTGCTATTCATTTAATTTATGTACCTGTCTTTATTTCCTTTGATATATATGTTCTATGTTAGTAGTATGCTGTAACTTGCCAGATCGTTAGATCTGACCCATTCATTGGTGCTTAGGCCTTGATCCCGAGATCCCAGACGATGCATTAGCCCTAGTGGAGGCACCGGTTGCAGGAGAGTACGCATGGGGCCCGGCCGACACGGATGTCGAGCCAGAGGGCGAGGAGTATCTACATGGGTTTTGAGGGACTCTTTTATTTGGGTTTTGAGAGAACAATTTTGTAGCGAGATGGGTAGAACTCAAATGTATAACTTTGATTAACATTGAATCCTTTTAAGTAGACTGTAGTTCTGCTCATACTTGATATATATCGATACCTATTGCTTCCGCTTATTTCTTGTGCTTCCGCAAATTTAAATGTTATTATCATATGGTTCAAAAAGTTTTAAATTGGACCTCACTGCGGCCTACAATCTTGGAAGTTCTCGGATTTTCCGAGAAGTAGCGCGCCAACTTCGGGTATTCGAACGATTATATTGGTATCCAGAATTGGGGCGTTACACTTGCTGCCAAAAGTTCTGAAATATTTAATGCTGGGCATGACTCTAGTACATATTTCAAATGGAGTGGTTTTTGTACCAGGACGAAGATAGACATTGTTAATAACATAAACAGTTATGTTTACGGTTTCAGCCCAAAACCGTTGGGAAATATTTTTGCTATGCAACATAACCCGTGCCATCTCTTGTACCACATGATTTTTCCTTTCAACCACTCTATTTTTTTGTGGTGTTTTTGGTGCAGAAAATTCTTGTTTGATCCCATGTTGAGTGAAAAAAGTAGAGAAATCAGAATTTTGAAATTCGAATCCATGATCGAAGCATATTCTACAAACACCTCCAAATTTTTATCCCTTATCTGCAATAAGCAAAGACCATATATAAGTGATTAAAGACAGTAAAAGTTTCAGACTTATTATGCAAGAATCGAACCCAAGTTAGTCTAGAAAAATCATCAACGGTTGAAAATATGTATTTTTTACCGGCAATACTTTCAAACTTAGTGGGTCCCATGAGATCCATATGTAAAAGCTCTAAAAGTCTTTAGTGGTAAAAGAGTCAACCTTTTTATGCGGAGCTCTAATTTGTTTCCCTACTTGACATGGGCCACAGACACTATTTAGGGCTCTTTAGAGTTTGGGTAGCCCTTGAACTAAATCAAGTTTTCATAATTTTTCCAGGTTTTTGTAATTAACATGACCTAACCTTTAATGCTCCAAATCAATATCACTCAACATTGCAGAATTACATGTCATATCTTTTTCTGTTGATACCACATAACAGTTGTCAGGATTTCTTTTACCATGGAGCATAGGTTTTTCCCTTTTTATCAACAATGATGCACTCATTTGCAGAAAAGTGAACTTCATGTTTGTTATCACACAGTTGGCTTATACTCAGAAGATTTGTCTTAAGCCCATCAACCAAATAAACATTCTTCAATTGAGACATACTGGGAATGGAGATAGTACATTTTCCAATGACTTCTGCCTTACCTCCATCTCCGAACCGAACACTTCCACCATTATAGTCCTCAAGAGAGGTAAACAATGCTTTGTTTCCTGTCATATGCCTAGAACAGCCACTGTCCAAGTACCACACATCTGATTCTGTAGCACCAAGTGCTATAAGGACCGCATTACAGTGTAAGTCATATTTACGAACCCAAATAGGCTTGGTTCTGATCTATTGCAAAGAGGCATATTGTTTCCTTCGCTGATTCCTTTGATAATTTCTCAGTTTATTACAATGTGGTCGTATGTGTTCGGTGATCCCACATAAGTGACATATGGGAACAAATTTAGGTTTCGACACATTGTTAGGAATTTTGTGTTTTGCAATTTGATGGATGCATTATCATTTTAACATCATTCGAGTTTTCACACATGCATTGTTTTTGAAATACTTGAAATCTTGATTTACTCATGCATTGTTTTTAAGAATTTTAAAACTTATGGTTCATGTATGTTTTGATTTAAAACTTGGATGCATTTATTTTTGAAAAGAAGATTTTTGAATTAAGCATGTCTATGAGTGTAAACCTTTCAAATAAACTTAGGCATTTTAGGTTTCATGTTTTTAAAACTATTAGATTGATTCAAAACATGTTTTCAGGCTTGATTCTATGGCCCAGAACTCCCTCTAGCAAAATACTTTGGAGTAGCTTTTTACTTAATCGTTTCAGAAGGCAAAACTTATTTTTTGGTGCTACAGTACTTGCTACAGTAATTTTACTACAGTATTTTCGGTCAACCGAACTGGATGTTGGTCGACCGAACTCAAGATGTCGGTCGACCGACACTTAACCAAACCCACTTTGGTTCGCGATCCAGAATGGTCAAAACTAGCCGTTTTATGACCGTTGGGAGTTCGGTTGACCGAACTTGAGTCGGTTGACCGACAATAGAGCCGTTGGACAATTTTCTTTATATAAAAAGATCATTCCTTAGCCAAATGAGAGGATCCAAGAGACCTTTCTTGAGGTGTTTTGAGGCCAATCAAAGGGGAATGAGCTAAGGAAGGTTAGGAGATCATAAAGGGAAGCTAAAGCTTGGAATCAGTAAATCATCTATGCAAGCTTAGTTTTCCTTATCATATGTTATATGCTTTGTTTAAATTATTGGTAAATGAATTTTAACATGATAACTATGATGTGTTGAATCCATTCTTCATTTAATCTTTAATCTAAGTTGGATTGGATTTTTCACCTTGATTTCAAACCAAGTTTGTTTTAAAATCTTCTTTAATCATACTTAGCCAAAATCTTTGATTTCTTTTGTAGCATGATTCATTTACTGAGTTGAATCTTTATTTGTTGTTTTCATTCATATGAACCATAGTTAAATTAATTTGGCTTTGAAAACAACATTGCACATGCATCGCATGTTTAGAGTTAATTAGTTTCATACAACTTATGAGCCTTTGATTTTCACTTTATCAACAAGTTAGTATTCATACATGTGATTTGCTTTTCACTTCAATCAAAACTTTTTATGTGCCTTAAACTTTTAAATGATTTGAGCATATATTGATTGAGCTTACTTTTTAATTTGATTGAAGTCATCACACACACATCATGAGCATACACCTTTGCATTCATATAGTGTTTGTATGAGTTAGATTTTCAATTTCATATCTGCCTATTTTAGAGGCATTGTAATTGAGCTTAAATTGTATCTCTTAAAGTGTTTGTATAGACACTTTCTTTGAGAAATCATCTCTTGTAAAGCTTATTGCGTAGCCTTAGAAAAGCATAAGTGTAAAGGTTAGGGGTGAACCTGAAAACCAAATAGGTTATTGCTAAGCCTAAGAAAAGCATAGTGTATAGGTTATTGCTAAGCCTAAGAAAAGCATAGTGTTAGAGGTTATTGCTTAGCCTATTGAAAATCATAGATAGTGGAAATCCGGTGGGGTGTTGGATCACGAGCCAGTAATGGATGTAGGCATTGAGGTCGAACCACTATAAATCATTGTGTGATGGTGTATGCTTTGTAGTGATTGTTTTTGTTAGCTTCCGCATTTAGTCTGATAATCATCACTTGTGACTAATTGAACTATAGAATTTAAAATTGGTCATATTTGGTCACTAATTTGAAGCTCGCCCTATTCACCCCCCCCCCCCCCTCTAGGGTTAGGATCCCGGGCTTTCACACATATCTTGGATAACAGTTATTCGGGTATGTAGCATTTGGATAGATTGTGGGCAATGCTGTCATCGTAGGTCCTTGAACAAAAGTAGACTTACCTTTGTCTTTTGATGTGGAAGCTCCCTAAACATAACCAAGTCCATTTTTTGAAGAAACATACTGTTGGTTTCCCAAAATGTCATTCAGCTTCAATGATCCAATATTCATCCGATTGATTGAAGCTTTTGCAGAATCCAGCTCTGGAAGGGCCATCTTCAATTTTCCAGCAAGGTTCTCCTTGTCAGATTTGCAAGAGATCAACTCGTTTCGTAAGTTCACCAACTCAAGTTCAACCTTTTGAGATTGTTGATGCAGACGATCATTTTCTTGACCTACAAGAATAAACTTGTTAGACAGGATAGTGTGTTGATCTTCCAACTGTTTTACCTTAAACTGAGATTCTATCAATGTCGCTTGCAATAATGTATTCTTTTCTTCCATTACCTTTAATTTCATAGCTCTTTTCTTGCTGGTTTTCGACATTCTGATAGATTCTTGAAGTCAACTTTTGATAGTCTTCATCACCATCCCGTTCTCCATCAGAAATTTCATTAGTATCTAAATCATCTTCAGACTTAGATTCTTGCACAGAATAGGTATTAGAAAGATCCGTGAAAGCAACATATTTTTCGGACTCACTCGAAGGTGAATCAGGTTCAGACACTTCTTCATTAGACTCGTCCTCCCAAGCAACTTTTAAAGCCTTACTTTTGTTCTTTTCTTTGCAATTTGCACACTTAGCAGCAGTGTGACTATATCCTTGACATTCAAAATATTTGATTGGCTTCTGTTTTGTTTTAGGTACAAATTTTCCTTTTGAGGGTGCCTTGGGATTCGATGAATCCTTCTTGGTAAAAGCCTTTTTTATTTTTCCAATTCTTTTTAAGCTTTCTAGCAAGATATTCCTTAAAATTTGCATCATCAAAATCACTGCCAGGATCACTAATTTCAGGGTCATCCACTGAATTTGAAGACACTAGAGTAATGTCCTTTCCCTTTTTCGGTTGACAATGATTTGCCTCGAAGGTTTGCAAATTTCCAACAAGTTCTTCAACTATTATGGAATTGAGATCTTGATGCTCCTCGATGGCAACTACTTTTGGATGAAAACGTTTTGGGAGAGACTTTAAAATTTTCTTAACGATTTTGGATTGAGGAATGGGTTCTCCCAGGGTAAAACATGAATTAATAATGTTAATCAATTTTGTATTGAATTCATCAAAAGTTTCAGATTCTTTCATCCGAATCGTCTCAAAAGCAATTGTTAAGTTTTGGAGTTTAGTTTGCTTGACAGTGTTTGTTCCCTCATGAACAGTTTGTAGAAGATCCCAGGCTGCCTTGCCAGTAGGGCATGCAAAAACCCTATGAAATTCAGTTGCAGTAATTCCATTATAAATTGCATTAATGACCTTATTATTATAGTTGGATTTAGTCTTTTCATCAGCAGTCCATTAGGCTTTGGGTTTCAATATAGTCTACCCTTCAACAACAATGGTGGGATCAGTATATCCCTCCACAACTATGTCCCAAACTTGGTCATCAATAACCCTAAGAAAATTAAACCAGTCATCCTTACTTTCCAGTAAGCATAATTGGTTCCTTCTAAAAGAGGGGGCTTATTGGTAGATGTTCATTTTCTATTGATATCCATAAGAGATTAGTAATTAGATCACACAAAGATTAGCGCAACCCACTTTGATACCAATTGAAATTCCTCCATTAACACAGGCGAAGGTCCTAATAACCAGATCTTTATTAATATCAATCCACACATGATTAAACTTGTAATTAGTCCTAAATAGGATTAAAAGCAATCAAACCACACTATGAGAAGAACACAAGATTTGTATGTGGAGAACCCTACTCGGAAAAAAAACCACAGGCCTTACCGTTTAGGCCAACAGACAACCAATTACTATTTGAAACGAAAGTTACAAAAAGACTTACAACCCTTTCCTAGTTGGTGACTCAACCTAAGGACTGCTTTGATCTTGTCGACTACCCGTCGTTCACCTTCAACCGTGCTTGAGCAAACCACCTTGAATTCGTCTTCAAGGTGTCTTTACTTTAGGAGAGCGGAAAAAAATTAATCCCAACGCTTGATCTTCAGCACATGAACTGGAAGCTTTGAGGGGAATGAATGGATCTTTCAAAATCTTCTCCGAGGATTTAATCTTGATCAGAAGTGCCTTTTGAAGAGATAGAGAGAGAATGGCTATAAATCAGCCTAAACTCGTGTCTCAAGACATGTTATGCAATTGGGATAGGAAACTTATCTTGAGTGAAATTAGGAAGGAGTTTCCAGATGAAATACAACTTTCCCACGTTCGCTCGAGCGGACAGGGAGTTCGCTCGAGCGAACTCGTCTCTATCTTTAGAAAATCAGCGCAGAACATAGATGGTTTGAGTGGATAGTTAAGTAAGGTCGAGCGAAGAAGGTTCTGTGTGGGGTTTGCTCGAGGGAATGGAGCATCACTCGAGCAAACTCTGTCAGTTCCCAGAATGTCTGTGCTTCTTGCAAATTGATCTTTGAGCAGTCCTTTTCTAAATAGAATTTACAATTTTAAGAGTCCCGGTTTTGTTCATTAACCCAATGAATTAGCCAACTAAAACTCTTACAAACACATGGGGAATTATTGATTTAAATGAGCTTATTTGTTTGCATGGAGTTGGAATACATAAGAACTCATCATCAACTGGCCTGATTGTTTGCTTGGGATTGGATACTAATCCATATTTGTTTAGCATGGTTACAACTTTTTTTGCAAATATTTATACATGTAGTTGAAAAAAATTCTATTGAATGAATTATGTGTAAAAGGTGTGAAAATGAGTACTTTAATAAATATATAATATGTTAATACTTATATAAATATATATCATAATTATAAATATGAGAGGGCCGGGCTTGGTATTGTCCTATCTCGGTCCTGAAATTGGTGGGCTTGCAAAAATTTGTCATACTCTACCCTCAGGCTTTTTAAGAGAAACAAAAGCACTCCATTTGTGGCCTTTCGAGGGCAAGACTGGGTGGGTAACCTCACTGGAGGGCTTTTTTTTTGGTACCCCAACCAGCCAAGGGGGCTGGGACCAAGAGAGAGCCTACATACACATGAGAAGGAGGCCCACACAAGTGTGAAAGGAGCCCACACATAGGAAAAAAGGTAACGTACTCAAGGTTAGAACCCTAGGCAGACTAGTAAGAACTAACACTCCTTACCACTTGAGTAAGGAGTCGTTCTTCACTGAAGGGCCTATTGACTAGTCATTGTAGTGGACAACTCGTGTAAGCGTGTCTAACTCATGTGCAGACCGTGGTTACACATATGAACAAAACTCTGGAGCTTCAATCTTCAGCACTACAGGATAATTGCTCTGGAGAAGATTGTGGATCTCTCAAAGTCTTCTAGGGTTTAGAATTGGAGAGAAGTGCCATAGGTTTGAGAGAAAAAGGCTATAAATATAAGATGAGATTCGTGTATGCATAACCCTTGAAGTTTGGAAAGGATTATATGTTGAACTGGGAAAGAATCCCAAAGTAAACCGGACTTTCTATGAAGCATGCACCCAAGTGGATGCTCAAATTCTTTTATCAGCTCGTGGACTTTGTGCGCTTGAGCACATATGGGCATGCTCGAGTGCCCATACAATTTTTTGTTCTGATGCAATTTAGTCTTCAACTCTTCATCTGGGCAATCCATCTATAAAATACCTTAAAAAATAGAATTTTTGATTTTGTCCATTACCCAATGAATTAGCCAACACTTAATATTCCTTACAAGCATCCACATATCACACATGAGACCCCCATCGTACAACTTCGAATAGTGGGTCTTGGTGTTCTAAGCGATGATGATAGCGGCTATATTGGGGCCAGCCACCTTCCTTGTTGTTGGTTTGTGCCATCGAAGGAGTGGTTGCGATGGACCGATGCCATGCTGAGGGAGTGCGGCGACATTTTAAGGGTTACGAGTGTTTACTAGGTGTTACACCCCATCCCGAGTTAATCAAGATTAACTCTAGTTAATCGAGATTAATGCGATTTAAGCATGATTAATCAACTTAATGGTGATTAACGACTAATATGGATTGAGTTAGTCTCAAGTAAATGAATTAAGAATATTGGAATGAATTTGAAAGAGATTGGCTTAATGGGGTTGAAATTAGACCCAAATTAGTGAATTAAGGACTTTTCCGTAAATACGGATTTTAACGTATTTCGTCGGATACGGTGAAACTTGATACCATCGTGTGTATCTCGACGAGTACAACAATTTTCATAAAATACTCATGTTCATTTGATCTCAATTGTGTCAAATGAGTCTTAGTTTGACTCAAAATGTAAATTAGAAAGAAGAGTGGGTTTTTGTGCAAATTTTTTTATATTCTGTAAGGTTCTAAATGAACCCAGAGATGAGTCCATCGATAGTTCCAGCATAAGAATTCTGAAACGCAAACTTTAGGCTATTTCTTCCTCTTTTCTTCATTCTTCTTTGTCAAAGTGTCAAAGGGAAAAAGCTTGTAAGTGATTTTTGGAGAAACGATTGGTGATTCTCATCTTCTTCATCTTCTCATTCATTTCTTGAAGTGAAAGTTTGAGACAAATCACATAATCTATTTCTTGGAGTTACAAGTAAGTGATTTGGATTCTTTTTTAGATTTGAGTGTTGTAAATGATTTCTAGCACAACCAATTCAAGAATTTTTTTTTTTTTGATTTGTCTTATGAAGTTAGGTTAGAGAAAAGGTTTTCAATTTGGTGAGTTTTAATCTCAAGTCAAGCTCATAAAAAGGGAGTTTTGTCTTGAAATTCAAAATCAAAGGCAAGTATAATCAGTTGATAATGATTGAATGCTAATTGATGTAGTTTCCATTTAATTTGGTGAGAATTAGATTCTTGAACCCATGTTGTTTATAGATATGGAGTTATTTGAATGAGTGGATTGATTATATGGTGTTTAAATGAATTAGAAGTGTTGTAGATTTTGTATGGAATGATGTTTAGAAAGGAACGGGAGGTTCCAATGTTTATTTACAGGTTGTGAATAAAGTTGGAGTGAAAAGGAGAGTGGTTCAAAATTCCGGATTGGAATTCTGAAGCGTCCGCTCGAGCAAACCATCTTCTGCAAGCGTTCGCTCGAGTGAAGGAACATCCGCTCGAGCGAACTTGTCTCTGTTTGTCATTGCTAGAGTTAACAATAGGAGCGACCCACTCACTGGATGATGTCCACTCGAGCGAACCTGAAGCTGATGCTTAAGGTATTTTCAATCCAATTAAAGGGTGATTTAACTTAAGATATTTTGAGATTGTAGCATATAATTGAACTTAGGTTCAATTAACTGAGTGATAATATTTGGTTGATTAAATTGTTAATCAAATATACTTAGAGAATAGTTGGAATGTCCATGAGTGGCATTATGGATTTCAGTGTCGACGTCGACAATAGCTTTTAAAGCTAATCGATAGATTGTTGAATAGTTAACGAAACTAATAAGATCTCAGAATTGATTTTTGAATTTAAGTGAAAAGAGCCTATTGATTATGTTAAGGCTATTAGTACTGTTTTACCTCCATGGGTGTTAATTAAGGGGACTTTAATGTACAAAATTCACATCATTTATGATATCCATCGAGAATAACATGTACATTAAACAACTGAGGATTAAACCTAAATGGTTGGTATTATTTAATTGAAATTGTACATTGAATGGTATCCGAAATGGATCATAACTGAAATTGAATTCTAAACAAATTATTTATTGAATTGTCCGTTAATTTGTAGTTAAACGGAAGCAATGTGTTAAACTGTATAATTCCTTGAGCCTGATACTACATGGTGATTTATATAAGCTCATTAGAGTTGTTACTGCTGCAGCAGATTATTGGGAGTGTTTCGGAACTCCGTTGTGATGTCAGTTGTCTCTGGCCCGGGCACTGATAAATCCTACAATATATGAATCCTTCCGTATGGAAGATGGAAATCCTTCTTTTTTTAGGAAGATGTGATTTGATTGGAAATGCTATTGTAGTTTGTCAAATAATAAAGACTCTCATTGATTATGAATTGTATTTGTATTCGTCTAATAATGAGTTAGACGGATTAAATGTGTATTTAACATGTTCAATCATGTATCTGTTTATACATTGTTGTATTGTCAAATTCAGAGTGTTATTGATGACATTACAGGCACAATTGCCCATGCCGGTCCTTCTAAGGCCATAGCGCCAGTGGAGAAGACCGATCCGGTTCCTACAGGAGGACTAGTGGAGTGGAAATGAGACGATAACATTTAATATGAATTTTTGGAGAATAAAGTCAGTAAATGGAAATTTTGAGGAAATTGTTTGAACGTTTCACACTTTCCATTCCTTGCATTATATTTAAATGTGCAAGTGAATGGTTGTTCATAGTGTAAATGAATTTTTTTTTTATACATGAGTAATATATATTTGTTTATATTCCGCATAATGTGTAATTGATATCACTTGTGAATTTTTATGTGATTGAAGTTCACGAGAGTAAATATAAAACGCGACTCGGGATTAATTTGATTTAATTATAATCCCGGACTCGGGTCATGTCACTAGGCTATCTTGGTCACTGAGGATTGGGTCCCGTGCAAAAGCAATGAGGCCTGCCGGGCGATCATCGAGACCTTCTGCCCTGTCATTGATACCTTCATCACCCCAAATGCTGAATTGGGGTTTTCGTTTCAGGAGATCAAAAGGTCCTGGGCTGCCTATCTTGGGGGAGTTTTATGAAGAGGTAGTCCCCCACAATTCTCACTTGCTACAGATGAGTGAAGAATTCAGGGCTACAGAAGAGTGAAGAAAGGTAAGATCTACAAAGATCTAATGGGAAAACTACAAGCGGTTACTCGGGCTGGCTTTCTACAGCAGATCTTATGCCTCAAATAGTCAAATGGACTGCAGCACGTTCTACTAGGTCAGGATGAATGGTACTTGACCCAATAGCCTGACCGTTTCTCGATGTGGAAATTTTAGTTTGTCTGTTTTTTGTTCCATACTTTTGGGATAACGAGCGAACGGCTCCATGCCTGCGTGGTAAGAAGAGGCAATTCTCATTTGGGTATTAAGGATTCAAATTGAAGGTAGGCCACTTCTTTCTGCACTCTTCGGTCAAGCCCCCTTTAGCTGGGGTAAAAAAAAAAAAAAAAACAATGATAGAACAAAGGAGTTTGATTTTGAGCAGTTTTCAGATTTTAAAGTTGGCTACACTAATAAATTTATGTGAATGTGATTAGTAAATTTGTTAGTTCTGCTCTCAAAGAACTGGGCTGGATTAAAAAAAAAAAAAAAAACCCTCTTCAAATATTGTTACAAACCAAAGTTTCAAAAGGAGATCAGATGATGCAGTTTGACCCAGTTGAATCACCAAGGCTCATGTTGCGGTTTGAATAAATCAAAATGTGGAGTTGCTACTGAATATGTTTGAGAGTTTTCCTCATGTCAATATTGTTTTCCAAAAGTCTGCCTGTGAGGTTTTTTTACTTAAGTTTCTATTTGATCAAATTAGTATTACAGCTCAGGCCTGCACCAATCCATTAGAGTCTAAAAAGATTGGTCTGGGCCAATTGATACATCAATCAGTCCAGAAAGCTGATATCATCAAGATACTGCTATGCCTGGGCTTGGTACAAGACCCACTTGTTCAATTTACAAATTAATAGGGCCTTGGCAGATTCCTACAGTTGGACCATGTATTGCCAATGACAAACCTAGACTTTGGACCTTGTTGTGATGTTAACCTGCTTGTCTCTTTTCTCTTTACTTGGCTATATGGATGTAATGCACCTGGGTTCTGTCTGGTACAAATCTGAGCTTGGATCCATAACCCCGGAATCATACTCTCCATTGTGCACAAGTTTAGAGTCCGAATTGCTGATTGGGCTGGATCTAGACCCTTCCTCCCTCAACATGCTTGGGCCTTTATTGGTCACAACTCACAAGGTTTTATCAAGTAGACTAGGGCCTCCTCCTATTATCCATATCAAGTACTTTTAGATATTTTGGCCCTAAAATCATGTACCATGCGTGACTCTTGGCACATTCGAGTCCAGCCCACCCTTCCTACTAATTATCCTGAGTTTTGAAACCCTATCTAATCTTAACCATTGGAGGTATAAACACTAAAAATAGTGGGACCATATGGGGTCTCAAGAGCGAAGCCGCCCCAAATTTGAGTACAAAATCACGGCCATTGATGAAAAAGATGAGTAAGCGAGTCTCATTGTAGTTGAAGCAGCAGCAGCATCATCATCATCATCATCATCATCGTCATTACGTGGCCATATCCCATCTATCCTGCATGCCCCTGTAATAAGCTTTTATTTGTATGTCTACCAACCCTTTAATAAGCTTTTGTTTGTATGTTTACCAATCAAGCTTTTTTAAATAGATTTAATTGAATTAGTTATGTCTTGCCAGACGGTATATTTGTAAAAAGGTCTTTTAAATATATCCATTTCAGTCAAATTTGGTTCCATAAGCTCTATTTCAAACATATCATACTCTCAAATGCCCTTTTTTTTTTTTTTTGGTTAACCTATTGCCCACCAGCAACGATCATTACTCTTATCTGTTGGCCCTTTTGGGGTTTTATAAGTGGGTCTCACTTACAGATTTATAGGTCGGGCCTCAAAGAATAGAGGATCCCTAAAATATATTTGCTTGTCGTACACATCGGCTGCCGCCATTCCCTTTTCCTCGGAATCATCTGAGGCAGGAAGTCCCTTCATAGTTCATACCACGAGACACTCTCTCTCTCTCTCTCTCTCTCAAATGTAATTTACCCTTCAAACAAGCACTTGCACTTTGAATTATTATTCTTGCTCTTGTTTGCATTGGACATCAGAGATCAGAAGAAATGAAGGTTAGATTTCTCACCACTTACCAAACCCTGTTCAGATTCTCTCTTTTTAAGATTGTTGGAAGCTTGAAAATCTATGGTGTTCCCATTTTTCAATATGGGTCTTTCTGGGTTTTTTTGTAGTTTTCTTTTCTTCTCTTCTCTTGTTACTTTCCAAAGGTTTTGTTTGTTTTTAAGGAATTTGAAGCATAGTTTTTGATGTTTGTTGCTTTATTTACCCTAAGTGTGTTTTTGTGGGCATTTTCCTTTCTGGGTCTTTTGATTATTCTTGTTTCCGACCATTCAGCTCTGATGCTTGAATATTCATGTGTAATTTCCTCACCCCTTTTCGGATTTTGTTAGTAAATACTTGATTCTTTAGGTTATTTTTTTTCCTATATCTATTCTTTTTGCAGCTTTTGAGGATAAGTGCTAATTTACTTGTTTCTTCTGATGTTTTGGAAATAGAGGTGTTAGACTGTGATAAAATCAAAGACTTATGCTAAGAAAGAAATACTGAATAAAAATGATTTATTACTTGATATGAAGAACACAAAGATTGAATGCTTGATTGACGTTACAGACTCCCTACTTATACTACTGAGATATGCAACTGTAAATAGTACTGGCATGAATATCTCCTGATTACTAGGTCACTACTAACAACCTATGACTGATTCAGAATCCTAAAATTACTCTAGACCTTGTCAACTAATAAGACTTATTCAATCTGAAGAGAACACATGACTAGGATGCACTAATTTGTAACACTCCCCCTTAGTGCAGACTGGCGATCTGTGAGACCAATAGCGCTGCGAAACTTCTCAAACTTAGCTGTTGAAAGAGCTTTGGTGAACACATCTGCAATCTGATCATTTGTTCCTATTTTCTGCAAAACGATCTCTTGATTCAACACTTTCTCACGAACAAAGTGATGATGAATTTCTATGTGTTTTGTACGGGCGTGAAACACAGGGTTACCAGCTAACCTGATTGTGCTTTCGTTGTCACAACAAATAGGAACCGGATTGTTCACGGTAAAACCAATATCTTCATGTACACGCTTGAGCCAAACGCATTCCTGAGTAGCCATAGTTGCTGCCACATATTCAGCTTCTGTGCTGGATAGAGACACAGTTTGTTGCTTCTTACTACACCAAGAGACTGCAGCGGAACCAGTATGGAAGCAATAGCCTGTTGTCGAACGTCGAGTAATGACATCTCCAGCCCAATCAGCGTCAGAAAAACCTTGTAAAGAACAACTTACATTTGGTTTGTAGAGAAGTCCAAACTGCAAAGTACCTTTCACATAGCGAAGAATTCGCTTTGCTGCTATCAAATGACCAACACATGGGTTGTCCATAAACTGCGAAACAACCCCAACAGAATACGCCAAGTCAGGTCGTGTAATAGTTAGGTAGAAGAGACTACCCACAAGTTGACGGTACTTTGTGGCATCATCCAGGAGTTCGCCTTCAATTTTCTGAAGCTTGAGTTGTGGTTCCATTGGAGTAGAGATCGGTGTCGAATCTGCCATGCCAAAGCGGTTCAACAGACATGTAGCATAAGAACCTTGAGAGACAAGGTACCCATTTGTTTTCAAAATTTCTAACCCAAGGAAAGAGTGAGCTTCCCCCAGATTTTTCATTTCAAAGCGATTAGACAACTCATCTCGAAGACAGGAAATTTCAGCATCATTATCACCAGTGATAATCATATCATCGACATAAAGAAGAAGTATTGTCGACATGGATGAAGTAACCTTGACAAATAAGCTTGGATCTGAACTAGAAGAACGAAAACCACAAAATGAAAGGTATTGTGCAATTTGACCATACCAGGCACGTGGAGCTTGCTTGAGGCCATACAATGCCTTTTTGAGTCGACACACGTGATTAGGGAATTCATGTGAGATAAATCCCTGCGGCTGCTCCATAAAAATTGCACGATCCAACTCACCATAAAGAAAGGCGTTCTTCACGTCAAGTTGCCAGAGATTCCATTGTTTGCTTGCAGCCAATGAAATAATAGTTCGAAGAGTCACCATCTTCGCAACCGGGCTGAATGTTTCCTCATAGTCCAGGCCATATCGCTGAGAAAACCCGCGAGCAACCAGCCTTGCTTTGTATCTGTCAACAGTCCCATCGACCTTCTTCTTTAACTTGTATATCCACTTACATGTTACTAACTCAGTATCCTGTGGCTTTGGTACTAATTCCCATGTGTCATTGGTATGCAGAGCCTCAATTTCTTCACGCATAGCAGCTTCCCATTCAGTTTTTCCTTTAGCGTCTCTATAGCATTGAGGTGCATCAATACAGGACAATCCCATGAGAAAACAAGTTGTCTCACTAGCATAATTGACTTGAACTTCATAATCAGCGAAATAATCAGGTTGGCGTCTTTCCCTTGTTGACCTGCGAGTACCATTTACATCTTGCTCATGCTGAATTTGTGTTGCAGAAGATGAACTACTGCTCCCCCTTTCTCCAGAGGCATTACTACTCGAGAATTGCTCCAGAAGTACCTGATCACTCCTCTCATTGTTAGCAGCAACATAATATGACGACACCTCATCAAAGACAACATCACGAGAGATAATATATTGGTGTATTTCAGGATCCATACACCTCCAACCTTTTCGTCGAGAATCATAGCCAACAAAAACGCACTTTCGAGCCTTTGGGTCAAGCTTGGTGCGACTGCCCTTAGGTACATGAACATAACAGAGCGAACCAAATACCCGAAAATAACTCACATTCGGCTTCGTGCTATAAACAACTTCAAAAGGAGAGGCTTCAGTACCTGGCCATGAAGGCAACCGATTGATAACGTGGCAGGCACACTGCATAGCTTCAGCCCACAACTCCCTTGGAAGGTGCTTTTCATGCAACCAAGATAGACATACTGCAGCGAGATGTGCTAATTTCCGTTCAGCCACTCCGTTTTGCTGTGGTGATCAGGACATGTCATTTGCCGCTGGATGCCGTGTTCCTCACAATATGTGAAAAACGCGTCAGACATGTATTCACCTCCATTGTCAGTGCGAAGGCACTTTATATTCAACCCAAACTCCTTCTCTACGTGTTCCTTGAAATGAATGAATGTAGAGAGTGCTTCACTTTTGTGGTTTAGAAAATACACCCAAGTGAAGCGAGAGAAATCATCGACGAGAATCATCATGTATGTAAAGCCACTGTAGCTGGTTGTTTTTGTTGGTCCCATTAAATCCGAATGGACCAACTGAAAGAGAGTAGAAGCTCGATTAATAGACCGGGGAAAAGGAAGCCGATGAGATTTGCCATATTGACAACCAGAACATACCACATGTGTACTGATATTCTTGATGAAAGGAACGCCATCAAGGAGATTTTTCGTAGAGATCTGTTGAAGCAACTGATAGTTAATGTGGCCTAGGCGAGCATGCCAAATATACGAGCTAGTATTCTGGCTTGTTTTGCGAACATATGCTTCACTTGCAGACAACACATATAATGAGTTTTTCCGCTTCCCAGTGAACAGAACATCAGCGTCAACATGCTTCACGTGGTCGAGAATTTGGACATCATCCGGACCAAATAATACATACTTCCCAGAATCAGTTAGCTGCGACACAGAGGCGAGATTCTTCTTTAAACCTGGAACATGGTACACATTTCTGAGAGCCACACCTGCACTATTTGAGCTATTAGCATGAACATTGAAATGACCTTCTTTCATTACAGAATGTAATGAATTATCCGCAGTCACAATAATTCGATTCCCATTGTGAGGACGAACATCTGACAGTAAGGTATCATTTCCGGTGGCATGATGTGAACAGCCTGAATCAACTATCCATTCCTGCTTGTAATCAATGCAATCGATAGCTTTTACACTTGCATCGGTATTGTGCACAGCCGAAGCTATATTTTCTTGCCCATTAAGAACTTCAATAGAGAAACACTGCCCCCAGTTTGGTTCATCAGCAACTTTGGAATCATGGACAACATTAGCATCTTCAGCATCAAGCTTTACCCGACAATTCTTCTTTATATGGCCTGGTTTGCCACACCTAGTACAGATCACCTTCACTCGACACTCGTGTTTGAGGTGTCCTTCCTTGCCACATCTGTAACAATACATGGGACGTCCTTTCGTCTCCTCCTCGGGCCTGAATTGATTGCCACTGCCTGAAGCATGCTTAGAAGGAAAACAACTGTTCCCTTGGTCTTGGGTATACAAAACGTCGCCTCCTTGAGAATGATTTCTGCTGGACATTTGCTTCACCAAGGCTTCCTGATTTGAAAGCAAATTTTCCAGCTCAATGATCGAGGGCTGAACTGGCCACCCTTGTACCGAAGAAATGAATGGCATAAATTCCTTTCGCAGTCCACGGATAAGGTAACGGCGCAAGCGCCCATCACGAATTGGTTCATCCGTATCCAATGCTGAAACTTCATAACACAAATGTTTAACTTTCAAAAAATACTCTGAGATTGAGAGATTACCTTGAACCAACCCAGCCAATTCGTTTTCTAGAAACTGCAGTCGCATCGTATTCTTTTGGGTGAATAACCGGTCAAGCGTCTCCCACACTTGCTTTGGTGAAGCTACATCCCGAACATGCTCGATATTCTCCTTGCTAATCGAGGTTCGCAAGGCAAATAAAGCTTTGCCACTTTTGATGTTCCACTTCCGCCGCAACTCAACATTTTGCGGAGTGTCCTCTGGAATTACGATATCAGCACCAGAGACAAGCTCCCACAAGTCTTGCCCTTGCAGGTAGGCTTCCATACAAAGCTTCTAGTAGTTGTAATTGTTACTAACCAGCTTCTCGATAGCAGATGGAGCAGTACCATTGTTACCATTCATCTTGAATATGAATAAATGACTTCACCCAGCAAAAAAATAAACCAAACACTCCTAAACCAACTATTCAAGTAATAAACACACACACCTTCTTAGCAACCTGCGCTCTGATACCATGTGATAAAATCAAAGACTTATGCTAAGAAAGAAATACTGAATAAAAATGATTTATTACTTGATATGAAGAACACAAAGATTGAATGCTTGATTGACGTTACAGACTCCCTACTTATACTACTGAGATATGCAACTGTAAATAGTACTGGCATGAATATCTCCTGATTACTAGGTCACTACTAACAACCTATGACTGATTCAGAATCCTAAAATTACTCTAGACCTTGTCAACTAATAAGACTTATTCAATCTGAAGAGAACACATGACTAGGATGCACTAATTTGTAACATAGACATGTTAAGATAGTTTGAATTAGAATTAGAATAGGTTTGTTTTTCTTTTTTTGCAGCTTTTGAGGATCAGTGCTAATTTTAATTGTTTCTTCTGATGTTTTGGCAATAGAGGTGTTAGATATGTTTAGATAGTTTGAATTAGAGTTTGGGTTAAATGAAATTTCCCTTTTTATTCCATCAATTACTCTATGAAGTGTATCTATTAGTAATAATGTATTTAATCAAACTTTATTAGATGTAATCTCTAAAATTTTTCACAAGAGGAGATTGCCATACTTGCAATCAAAATTATGTGAATTTTGGAAGCTCAATGAAAGTGTGGACACTATCATGATTTTGGGGGAGTTGTATGATTCCACTTGGAAAAGTGCAGTTCTGGCATCTGCCCAAATGCATCAGATTTCTGCAAAAAAAAATTTACTTTTAGTATCATCCAAGCGCTGTTTTGGTTCCAGTTGGATCATGGTTGTTCATCAGAGGCCAGCTCTTATTGGGTTCTGTTATTGCAGAAAGTGGTATTGAAATTGAATGTACACGATAACAAAGACAAGCAGAAGGCTATGAAGGCTGTCTCTGGCCTTTCAGGTATGATATGGAACTCCATTGAAAGTAAAACCACATGCGTGTCTTTAAATCAATGACAGTTTATTGCCTTCTCCTTTCTAAATTTGTAGGGATTGATTCAATTGCTATAGACATGAAGGAGCAGAAGCTAACTGTTGCTGGGGATGTCGATCCAGTTCATATTATAAGCAAACTGCGGAAGCTTGGGCATGCAGAGATTGTATCGGTTGGCCCTGCGAAAGAGCCAGAGAAGAAGGAAGAACCCAAGAAAGAGGATTCGAAGAAAGAAGAACCCAAGAAGGAAGAAAAGAAGAAAGATTCCAATGAGCATGTTGCGGAGCTTGTCAAGGCCTACCAGGCATATAATCCCCACATGTCCCAACATTACTATGTGCAGAGTGCAGAAGAGAATCCTAATGCTTGTATTGTATGCTAAAAAGATTCAAATAAGGAAAGGAGAGATTCTTTGGAAATTGCATCGAAGTGCAGAACAGAGAGCAATGAAGCTGTCTGTAGTGTACAGTAGGTGATGGATTAGTGATGGTGTTGTCTTGTTCAGGGAGTGTGAAGATAGAGAATGATTTGGTTTGATGGGTATTTTTGTTGGGTTTACTTGGTGATGAAATATCGGTATCCAATTCATTGAAAAATGCTTTCTTTTGTATTGGTTATTGGATTGTTCAATGAAAATATATAGCATTTTGTAGAGCAATTCATGCGGAACACATGCATATGTATGTTTTGGTGATCTAGAGTGTTGATAGGATGGTCTCCACTGTAAATGGAGATGTCCCAAAAGCTCCATAGCCGTCCATGCTTTAGCCTCATTTCCCTGTAGTGTTGCTTAATAAGATTCTGAACTGTTTAATTAAAGGCCACTGATTGAAGGTTTAGGATCATCTGATTTTGTAACTTCTGCGAGATTATCCATGGTGGGGCCCATCAAATTAATGGTTTTGATGATTACTGAGCCAGTGGTTCCACAAGTACGAAGCGAAGTGGGCACTGAAGAAACACAATTGTCATGAAAGTTGTATCATAGGCTTCTAAGAGAGACACGTTGTTTGGTATTTAAAGACAAAGGATAAATGTGGAACTCCTGCACAATGGGACGGTTTACAGATAAGATTTTTAATTTGAATATGCTACAATGGGACGGTTTACAGATAAGATTTTGAATTTGAATATGCTACAATTAGAGAGACTACATTTGTTGTTGCTGAAGAGGCAGGACCACATAAATCCTCATCAGTTCATATAGGTTATTTGATTTAATTATGGATCGAAGCATGTTGAGGTCAACGTCCACCATTTCATAATTGTGGTCGAGCCCAAGCGGTTGGTTTCCTATCACCAATTGGTTTTGGGACAAGTGGGAGCTCAATGGGGGTGTAAGTAGTTCAATGGGGTGTAAGATCCTACAAGTGGTATCAGAGCCTGGTAGGTCGGGTGTTCGAGTTACAGGACACGCATTTTGCGAATTCGCAGCAAGAGTCGCGGCGGGTGTGCCATTGAGGGAGGGATTGTTGAGGTCAACGTCCACCCTCGCAGCCGAGCGGTTTTGTGGTTTTCAAAAAGAGATATTGAAAATTTGAAATCTATTTTGCTTTCCAACCCTAATAAAAGAGGAGTGCTAGGGAAAAAAAAAAAGACAGAGAAAAAAGAGAAAAGACCAGCTTTGTATGGTAAGTCTGCTCCTGTTTGAATGGAGCAGTGTTGAATGCATCTAATCATTGGGGTAAAGGAGTATGTATGATTTGATTGGCTCAGAATCACTCTAATCATATAATCACAACCCTTAATATTAGGGACTCCAAGTTTAACCAAATTATGACCTCTTTTTTTTTTTGTCATTTTGTCGTGATTGAAGCCAATGGTGGATAAATGATGATGGTTTGGAAGTGTTGAATAGGCATGAAGAAAATGGTTCGATAATTTGTATGTGAATTCACAAGTTAAATGTGAGTGAAGAAATATTGATTGATTGTAGGAGGATTCCATCATATGAAATAGAAATGGAGTTTAAAAGCAAATCTGGGGTTTTTCTGGAGTTTTTTTTTTCCTCCTATTAATGACACTTTGATTCAGTGATTCTCATATAACAAGCATACG
The DNA here is from genome assembly GCA_038049695.1 of Cinnamomum chago. Classification (NCBI taxonomy): domain Eukaryota; kingdom Viridiplantae; phylum Streptophyta; class Magnoliopsida; order Laurales; family Lauraceae; genus Cinnamomum; species Cinnamomum chago. Next base: position 12,974,423 of record CP142456.1, read on the forward strand.
CGGTGGAACTGAAAAGATCTCAAGTATTTGTTGTTTTTTTATTTCCTCAAACGTTGTAGGAAACTTAATAGAAACAAGATCAGCCTATAGGCATGATTTGTTGAGACCCATGACCAATTCTGTTCTTGGTAAGGAAAGACTTGAAAACTGGTTTTGTAGTTTCATGAACACATCCTATCAATCCAAAATGTCCCTTTCATTGTTAACATCTGACATGGACATGTAATTGAGATTTAGGGAGTGATTCTGGAATAATGAGTAAAAAACTGCCCATGGTTTTATCTTTAAACTAGAGGTTTGGACCAATGCTTTTGGAGTGAAGTGTCAAAGGCATCAAACCAAACCGTAGGCCCCGACATGTTTAGGTTGCAGTCACTCCTAAACATGAATAGGGATCCAGCAGTGTTTGGCATAGTTTAAAGACTCCTGCCGACTTGCCCTGCATTGCCCGAGTTGACTCAGCTTGGTAAGCCACCGATTTCAGGCAAGTTGAGCAAGTCTCGCTAAGGCCAGACTTCCCAAGTTAGTTGGCTCAGTGACCTCCTGAACTGAGTAGAGTTTTCTGAGTTTTGAACAATGGGTTTTGGCTGATTCAGGCAAATGGCTATCATTGATTTTAAAGGATGTTGGATAGAGAAGTAGCCACATGAAGAGTGAGTTTGAACCATATCTAATGAAAATTTTGGTTGTTTGAAATATCAAATTCACCTTGGAACTTTCAGATGTAATCTTTGGTTACAAAGTACAGTGAATTTACCACTGTGAAATGCATTTTTAAACCTTCAAAATTCTATGAATTTGGAAAGCTCAAGGAAAGTTTCCTGTTTGAGATTCAAAGGGTGACTGGACATCCATTAAAATTGGGACAAAACTGGCCCTAAAAAACTAGGGTATAAGTTTCTTCTCACGCTATCGCTTCTTCAAGTAATATCTTACATAATGAATCTCATTTCTTTTTTCGATTGGTGTAAGCAACATATATAAGCAATATTAGGAACTGTTTTAGCTCTTTCTGAAAAAAAATATGGGCTTAAAAACAGGCCTAGTTATCAATAAGCCTGCCCTATTCTTTCACTTTAAAGCCCCAACTCAAAACCACTGTCATGTAGATTCTTGTTGATGCACTATGTTGCTGTTTCAGCTCCACAAACCAGGAAGCTGGAACCACATGGCTAACTGATAGCATGCACATTAGTAATGGTATACAGACAAATTTCATTAGATACTTGTTAGTATTTTTGAGTGCCGGCTAATTCATGTGGTTGGACAAAACATGAGATTTAATGTAATTTGAGATTTGTAGATGGACCATTTCAGATTGGAAGAATTCAAAAGATGCAGAAAACAGCAAGATTTCATCAGATAAGTCTGTCCGATCGATTGGGCCCCATGACCGATCGATCGCTCCAGAAATGCTTTAAGTTAAATGCCATACTAATCGATCGGACCCCATGACCGATTGATTGGACCAGAAATGCTCTCAGTTAAAAGACAGGGGTCCGATCGATCGGACCAATTTTCGTCCCGGTTAAAAGTTAGTCCGATCGATCGGACCTTCAGTTAGATCGATCGGACAGCGGCAAATCTCACCTATTTTTTAGTAGCTTCCCTCTTCTGCCTAGTATTTCAATCCTATTCAAACCTAATCTCTCCTATACGGTTCCAAAAGCTTATTTAAGGGTTTAACCCCTTTAAAGAACCTACATCTCTCAGTTCTAAACCCTAGATTATTTTTAGAGAGATTACCTTCCTCCAGAGAGTTCCTTTGAGAGATTAATGTGCTGAAGCTTTGTCATCTGGACATTCATCATCCACGTTCCAGTCAATTCGTCTTGTTTAAGGCGTGGAGATCGAAGTGCTAGAGAAGGTGAACGGCGTGATCGTCGGCAAGAATCACTATGGTCCTTAGGTTGAGTTCAAATGTAAAGGGGAGTAAGTTTCTCTTGTAACCTTTGATTTTTAGTGCTTGATCTTTACGGACCGATGGTCCCGTGGTTTTTTCCCTATTCAGGGTTTTCCACATAAAATATCATGTGTCCATCTTCTTGATTGCTTGATTGATTAACTTAGGTTATTATTTCTTTTTATTCCATATTTATATCTATGTTGGGATTTTTATTACTTTCTGTTAGGATTTGTGATTATCAACCCTCTAGGAGTTTTCAATACTTAACACTAATTAAATGCTACTGGGTGCCTTGGGCTAGCAGAATCTCCTCAATGGTCTCAACTTATTTTTATCCGCTACTATCATGTTTCATTATCTTAATTAAACATAGGAAGCAGTCACTGAACATCCTCTGCTGCGACCCCATCACTTCCAAAAACCACTTGCTAAATAGAGGTAATTAAGAGAAGTAAAGAACAGCTAAGTTAGCTTAGTACTTTGTAGTGAGAGACTGGCCTCCTTGTGCTGAAGTTTGTCTGGATTAGGAGAACAAGACAATAAGCTAAAACACTGCCATAACTAGGGGAGGCAATTCTTGACCCAAACACAATCCAACCTGGCTAACTGCATTTAACCCGCCAATAAGAATTCGGGTTTACCTTTTTAATTTCTTGAGTATAGGGTTGGAACACCATCCATTATCAGGAAAAAAAAAAAAAAAAAAAAAACCCAATTAACAAATGCACTGGGTTTGGGTTGAGCCAAGTATACACAACAGTTACTGTGACTAGAACCCAACTCTACCCAACCTATTGCCAACTTTGACCTAGTTAGACACCATCAATATTCAATTAGAGAGCTTAATACAGAGAAGCAACGAGATAATGTTTTGATACTGATCTCCATCCATGTTGGAGAATTTTGGACTTTTGTGCTTTGTAGGTGTCATCACATGAGCCTCCACTGACCAAAGAGTTCCACGTAATTAAGGGGTTGCCAAAAACCCAGACTTAGACCCGAACCTAGCTCATGAGGATAGGGGTTGGATACTTAATTTTGGATCAGTTAATATTCGAGTCTAAGTTTCGAGTCTGCTACATTGGACCTTATCATGATAATATGGTTTTGGGTCTAGGTCCATACATTTTCAGAATCGGAAACGTGGACTTGAAATTGATATATCATATACACACACGAGGGATTTCTACCAAAAAATTATGAAGAAACACATTAATTGATAATTGATGGTAATAATTTATATATTTTTTTTGCCAAAAAGTGATAACTCTTGAGAGCTTCTAAATGCACACCACATTTTACTTTGCACTCTCTCTCTACACCCACCATTGAAATTTGAGCATTTCAAAATTTTCTTTGCACATCTTAAAATACCTAAACTAACTTCACCCCAAACCCCACCCCCACCCCTAGCCACCACCGCCCCTTCCGGTAGCATCGCCGGAGGAGGACAGGGAGCAAGCGAGAGATAGGGATAGGGAGAGGGAGAGGGGAGGCGTCTGGTGGCGGAGGGCAAGGAGAGGATGAGAGAGAGACAAACATGAAGAGAGGGCACTGAGCAGAGAGAGGGAGGGAGAGGGAGAGAGAGAAACGTGGAGAGACGGCATTGAGAGGGTGGCGGAGGCAGCGGGTGGTGGATGGTAGGAAGAGGGAGAGAGAGACATGGAAAGAGGGTAGGGAGAGGTTGGGAGGGAGGCGGAGGGGGTGAGCGGTGGGGGAGACGGTGAGGGAGAGAAGGAGGCATTGGTATTTTGGGGAACTTTCCATACGGGCATTTTGATAATAAATTTTTGTTTAAATGATGAGTTTGCAAAGAAAAATGTGTAGTTCATTTAAAAGCTCATAATTAACTCTTAATAGTTGAAACTTTTTTTGGATGAAATTGCCCAAAGATTGCAATTAAACTTACTCCCATACGATTGGATACATGATGAAATTGATCTCTTGTAATTCATGTGGTTAAACTTAAATAATAAGGGGAGTTGATACTTGCACTTAGAGAATCCAGGTTAAGAAAATGCCATTTTAGACCTGGAAGCTTTCATTTAGACCTCGAGGCTTTCTCTCACCGAGTTTAAGGCGCCTCATCTCTCTGTTCTAGAGAGCGAGAGGGAGAGAGTCTAAATTATGAGTGTTTTTTTTTTCCAGATCGAATGTTTCATCTATTTGATAAAAGGTCCTTTTAAGTTTTTACATTTTGGGCCGATGAATTCTTTCGGGATTTCTATGAGTTTTGAAGTTTGTTCCCCTAGAAGGTTTCAAAACCATTGAAAGATCACAGCTGGAATGAGTTGGACCCTGAGCTTATGATAGCTAGGCCTTCTATGAATTAGGAAAAGTGGGCCCAACTCAGAGTGAAATTGAGTCTCAGGTAAGAGATAAGTTGTTGGACCGTGAGTTTATGATAGTCCATAGGTTGGTAGATCACAAAATAATTGATATACAATTTAAACTCAGAGACTCAGAGTAATGGCCCAAGTTCAATAGAACACCTAAACATTGGATGTTTTGATCTTTGGAACAAGAATTATATTATTAAAAAAACAATTTCCTGGATTGAGCCCTTATTGGTCAGGTCAAGTGTGGTAAGCCTCAAAATCATGGTTTCAATCTGTTTCCAAATTCCAGAGTTCTATATACCATTGGAAAGGTCTCAATGGCCTGTAAATCTAAGTGATCAGGGAATTAGAAAAACATGATGAAATTCTGGATGAGCAGAATTGACCTCTATTTTATCGTTAATTTTAGATCTTTTTTTTGTTATTTTGGGTAAACTAAGCATGGGCAGCAGTCTCAGGTTATTTTTAAGATTTTGGAGTGTGGGCATTTACATGGATGAATGTCTTTATTATTTTATTCTATTTGAGTAATATGGGTGATTTAGTGCAAAATGAATGGTCTAAACTCTAAGTGCTACAAACCATATATAATATCTATTATTCTTGCCCTGTGGAATCCGTGTGAATAGTATGTTCTGTCATGTGGGGTCAAGTGATAAAAATGTGTGGGAAGAGGTCTTTTTTTCCTCCGCCCCCTTCCGCCCCTGTGCGTGGCGGCCCCTGATTCGTCCAAACAGGGACGAAACCGGGGATCCGGATCCAAATGTGTTACGTGCGAGGACTCACAAAATATAGATAGGGTAAGGATGCAAGCAAGGGCCACTGAAATAGATAAGGTAATCTCTTCGCCTTGGGATTGAAGGAAAGATGGAGAAGAAGAAGCCTCATGTAGTCTGCTTTCCAAGCCCTGGACAGGGCCATATAAACCCAATGATGCAATTCGCCAAGCTTCTGCATTCAAGAGGCTTCTTCATCACCTTTGTTTATACTGACTACACTCACAGACGTCTGTTGGAGCCTTTGGAGTGTTTGGACGGTTTTCAGTTCGAAGTCATATCAGATGGCTTGCCGCCTGATGCAGGGATGGTGGAGAACTTGCAGACATTCTGTGAGTCCGTCCGTGAGAGCTGTTTTGTAACGTTTGGTGAGCTGCTGAGGAAGCTCCATAATCCATCTGATGGTCATGTAGTCACTTGTATCGTTTCTGATGCATTCATGACCTTTACACTCAAGGTTGCTGAAGGAGTGGGCATCCCCGACGTGATCTTCTGCCCAACGGCTGCTTGTGGTTTGATGGCCTTCCTCAATTATCCCGAGCTCATTAGAAGAGGACTTGCACCGCTCAGAGGTAAGATGCATGACTTGGGTGTATGAATACACATTTATGTAGAAGTGAACTTTTCTAGATGTTTTTCTGGTGGAAGTTAGGAGTGTTTGGATGGATGGCCCTTGACCCCAAGATGCTGCTACTGGTCTTTGAGGACCGGATCATGGGCTGGGGGATCGTTCACAAGGGGTGGGTCCCATAGGTTAAGATGCTGGCTCATCCACCGATTGGAGGGGTTCTTAACACATGGGGGTTGGAGTTCGTTCATAGCAACACTTGGGCTAGGTAGGCCTTTGGTGATATTCCCATTCATGAATGACCAAGGTCTAAATACCAGGTGGATAGTGTTGGGGCTCTTATACCAATTGTTAGTGATTATTAGGGCAAACATGTCAACTCTTGTATTTCTGTATTTTTCAATCATCTCTTTACATTGAGAGAATACAAATAAATAGGAAAACTTTTGATCCTAATTTTGGCTATACATATATCTTTGGCAAAGATCAAGTCATCCCTTGATTGGGGTGATTCTGTATCCCTTGATTGGGGTGATTCTGTATATACGACTACAGCTATAACTTTCCTAAGTTACAGATTCTAACAGCTCACGCCAACACTCCCCCTCAAGTTGATGCATACAATTAAGTCTCTGATGCACAACTTGTTGAGTGAGTTGTGAAACTCTTTCCTTGATACCGCCTTTGTGAGTATGTCTGCTAGTTGGTCTTCGGACTTCACAAATGGAAATTGAATTATTTTTACTTCCAGGTTTTCCTTGATAAAATGTCGATCCACCTCCACATGTTTTGTACGATCATGTTGGACTGGATCGTGAGATATTGCAATAGCAGCTTTGTTGTCACAGAAGAGATCAATTGCTGACGTAGGGGCGAAGCCTAGTTCAGTAAGTAGTCTCTTGATCCAGAGTAGTTCACAAAGTCCTTTTACCATTCCACGGAATTCTGCTTCAGCACTGGAAAGTGCAACCACCTTTTGCTTCTTGCTTCTCCATGTAACAAGATTCCCACCAACAAACATGAAATAACCTAAAGTGGATCTTCTGTCTGAGATGTTTCCAGCCCAGTCTGCATCTGTATAGCCGTTAATTCTTAAATGACTATTCTTTGAAAACATAAGTCCCGTCCCAGGCGAGGACTTCAAGTATCGTAATATCCGGATCACAGCATCCATGTGATCTTCACTCGGATTATGCATGAATTGGCTAACCACACTTACAGCATATGCAATGTCTGGACGAGTATGTGAGAGGTATATAAGTTTTCCAACTAACCTTTGGTACCTCCCTTTATCCGTTGGTGCTTGATCTGGGTATTCGCCAAGTCTGTGGTTTTGAACAATTGGAGTATCCACTGGTTTGCACTCCAACATTCCTACCTCAGTTAGTAAATCCAGCACATACTTCCTTTGAGACAAAAATATTCCTTGTCTGGACCTTGCAACTTCAATTCCCAGAAAGTACTTGAGTCCTCCCAAGTTTTTCATCTCAAATTCGATGGCCAACTCCTTCTGTAGTCTGGATATTTCTTCTTCATCATCTCCTGTGATAATCATGTCATCCACATATACTATCAACACGGTTACCTTGCCCAATTTGTGCTTCAGGAACAATGTATGGTCTGAGTTGCTTTGCTTGAACCCGTATTTCCTCATTGCCAGACTAAACCGCCCAAACCACGCTCGAGGTGATTGTTTCAACCCATAGAGTGCTCGTCTCAGTTTGCACACGACCTTGGTTTCAGTGGATGCCATGTAGCCAGGAGGAAGTCCATGTACACTTCTTCTTCAAGGTCACCGTGTAGAAAGGCATTTTTTACATCAAATTGATAATGGCCAATCAAGGTTAGCTGCAAGAGATAACAATATCCTTACAGTGCTCAGCTTCGCAACTGGTGAAAAGGTTTTTCGGTAGTCTACCCCATATGTCTGTGTATAGCCTTTTGCCACCAGTCTTGCTTTATACCTTTCGACAGATCCATCTGCCTTGTGTTTGATGGAAAATACCCATCTGCACCCTACTGCTTTTTTTCCTTCAGGTAACGGAACTAGGGTCCATGTGTCATTCTTTAGTAGTGCGTCCATTTCTTCTTTAATTGCCTGAGTCCATTTCGGATCAGACAAGGCTTCCTGAACTCCAGCTGGAACTTGATTTGAGGAAAGTACATGCACAAATGCTTTGAGGGGTTCAGATAGTCTCCTGGTAGACACGTAGTTGGCAATTGGATACTTTGATCTTCGCTCTTCAATATCAGGAGAGTATCTATTCGGTGGCTTGCCACGATTTTCCCTGAAAGGCAATGTATATCCAGTAGGAGTATTCAAGTCATTTATATTTGAAGGCATGTCGAGAGTGCTTACCTCACGGATATTCTCAGGAGATGGGTCTGCGGGTACTGAAAAGGGGGGGGGGGGAGCTTGGTTCAGTTTCCGAAGGCATATCATTTCCTGAAGGTGTATTCTGCTCTGTAGGCCCATCCGGCCCTGTGGGCTCAACCGGCCCTGGGCTTGGTGCTTCATCCACCACTGTTCCACTGTTTGGCCAGTCAAAGTGTAACCAATTCTGCTCTTCATCTCGAGTCTCCCCTTGAAGAGAAAAATTGGGGGATGGGAAAAAGGTGTCGGACTCCAGGAAGGTGACATCCATAGTCACATAAGTGCGTTGGGTAGAGGGATCATAGCATCGATAGCCCTTCTGGTGCACAGCGTAGCCCAAGAAGAGGCAGCGGAGAGCACATGGATCCAATTTGGTTCTTTGATTTTTGTGAAGATGCACATAAGCCACACAACCAAATACTCGGGGTGGGAGCATTAGGGCTGTGGGTATGGAGACATGGGATCCCAGAACCTGGAGCGGAGTCTTAAAACTTAAGACTTTGGAGGGTAGTCTGTTGAGTAAATATACAACGGTGGACACCGCATCAGACCAGTATCGAGTTGGCACATGAGCTCCATGTAGTAAAGCTCGTGCAGTTTCAAGAATATGGCGGTTCTTCCGCTCAGCAATGCCATTTTGCTGAGGTGTATGAGGACACGATGTCTCATGGACGAGTCCATGGTGTTCGAAATAGCTGCGGAAGCGTTGATTAACATATTCACCACCATTATCAGAGCGAAGAACTCGTAGCTTGGCTGAAAACTGAGTATGAATCATTGTATGGAATGATTGAAACACGTGTAGCACTTCATCTTTATGTTTCATCAAGTAAAGCCAAGTCATACGGGTACAATCATCAACAAATATGACAAACCAACGAACACCAGAACTAATAGAAATAGGGGAGGGACCCCACACATCAGAGTGAACTAGAGCAAAAGGAATAGTGCTTTTATTCATGCTTAGTGGATAAGAAGTACGATGACTTTTGGCTAAAATGCAGGTATTACATTTAAAGTCCGACAACATCATATTAGAAAAAAGATCAGGTAGTAAATGTTTCAGATAACCAAAGTTTGGATGCCCCAAACGTCGATGCCATAGCCAGATTTGTCGTTCCCTCCCATCACTCTGTACGTAATGAGCATGACCCACGCTGACGTCTTCCATGTAGTATAGGCCCCCCTTGTTAGTACCACGCCCAATTATCTCCTTGGTGAGAATATCCTGAAGGAGACAAAATGTAAGATAAATTAGGACAACACAATTTAATTCTGTAGTAATTTGACTAACAGATAGTAATTTATACGAGAGCGATGGTACAAGTAACGTATGCGACAATTGGAGGGAAGGAGAGAGAGACACAGATCCAGCCCCTGTGACTGGAGAGACAACCCCATTAGCATTTGCAACACTGGTGCGTCGCGGTGGAGATGTCGTAGTAAAGTCGGTAGCTACAAAAGTCATGTGGTCTGTGGCTCCGGAGTCAAGGAGCCAGGCACCACGATCAACATCATAAGAGGAGGTAACTAAACCAGAACCAATGTTACCTATATCAAAGCCGGGTCCCGCATCCTGGGAAGACTCAGTCTGGGGAATTAAGGAAAGGTGGGGTTCGGCTGACACTACAGCCACCTTGCCAGTATGCGTATCCCCACCGGCCTCCTTTTTCTTTGCCTGTAACTCATACCACCAATCAGGATAGCCATTTTTTTTAAAACAATTCTCACTTGTGTGGCGCTGGTTGCCACAATGGGAACATTTCATTCCATCAGGAACAGTCCGTGACTTAGAGGTTGTAGCGGACTTCCCAGTGACAGAAGGTGAGGTGGCTGAACTTAGTTTCAGCCCCTTGGTGGCCAGAACCGCACCGGATGCATTGCTCATGACTGCCTGTCGGAGAGCCTCCCTGCGAACATGAGCATAGGCTTGCTCGATGGAAGGAAATGGGCGAATCTGAAGTACATCGCTGCGGATATTGTCGAGGCGATCATCAAGAGCGTCGAGGAAGATGTAAACACGATCCTCTTGGAGGAGGTTGTTGTAGTGGTGGATTGTCAGTGTCGCATTCCATCGGATTCGGACGGCGGAAATCGATTTCCCGCCAAAGTCCTTGTAGGTCGGTGTAGAACTTCTCAAGGGAGTCGCCAGCCTGTCGCAGGCGAGCCACACGGCGCCGGAGTTCATAGACTTGAGAAGTATCACTGCCATCAAAATAAGTCGTAGCAATGGCATCCCAGACCGATTTTGCAGTGGGAAATCGGATGAAGTTGCCAATGAGTGTCGGATCCAGAGAGTTTATCAACCACCCTTTGACAATGGCATTATCGGTACGCCATTTTCGAAAGGATGGATCTGCCTGCAGCGGTGGTGGCCAGTCGCCGTTGATATATCCCAGTTTGTCTTTGCCGGAGATATACATCTCGACAACCTGGGACCAAAGGGCGTAGTTGGACCCATCCAACTTGATGCCGATTGGAGCGGTCGTGTTTTCGGTGGTGAGGATGGAGTTGGTATGTAGTGGAGGGTCACCGGAGTTGATGTCAGCCATAGCTTGAAGGCACAAATCAAACACGAGAAGCTAGAGTTTTTTATCAGATTCCTTGCTCTGATACCATGTCAACTCTTGTATTTCTGTATTTTTCAATCATCTCTTTACATTGAGAGAATACAAATAAATAGGAAAACTTTTGATCCTAATTTTGGCTATACATATATCTTTGGCAAAGATCAAGTCATCCCTTGATTGGGGTGATTCTGTATATACGACTACAGCTATAACTTTCCTAAGTTACAGATTCTAACAGCTCACGCCAACAAAACACACGATCAACCAAGCACCATACAAGCAATCCACAATATAAAGATTTACGTGGTTCGGCAAACTCGCTTACTTTCACTAGAAAGAATGCCTTCTTCTTCAACACACATGGTTTGGAAAAACTCCGACACCCACGGTAGAGTTATTAGGACGAACTTACGATCAACCAAGCACCACACAAACAATCCACAACACAGAGATTTACGTGGTTCGGCAAACTCGCCTACTTCCACGAGAAAGAATGCCTTCCTCCATTCAACACACGTGGTTTGGACAACTTCGACACCCACAGTAGAGTTATTAGTGTGAACACACGATTGACCAAACACCATACGAGCAATCCACAACACAGAGATTTACGTACATGGTTCGGCAAACTCGCCTACTTCCACGAGAAAGAATGACTTCCTCCATTCAAACACATGTGGTTTGGAAACTCTGACACCCACGGTAGAGAAAGCTCTCACTCTAACTCTCTCACATAGTCTAAGGTTACAAATTACATCAACAAAAAAAAACCCCCTTTTTTAGCCTTTAAGAAAGCCTCGATACAATTACCAAAATACCCAAGACCTAAACTTGGTCATTAGCTAGTCCAATGAACCAATCCAGTCAAACCGGAATACAAGACATAAATAAAGGAATCTCCACCTTTGCTTGGATTCCGCACAAGTCGAGCCACAAGAATATGGGGTAATGTCTTCTCGCACCTTGCTGAATGGTACGTCCCTTCATCGATGGTGCAGTCTTCATTCTTCAACACTCTGAGATGTTGAACCAGCACTTGAACCTTAAGCAGGGTTCATCTTCTCTTCAAACTCTAGCTTGAACTTAATGCTTGAATCCATTGACGAGTCTGAGTGATGTCGATGTCTGAATCACTGACTATCCAACTGTCAGACAGCCTTGACTTCACACCCCTGTGAAGATCCGTTCACAATTAACATACAAGAGAAAATGGATAAAAAATCCAAGTCCTAATGACTCCATAGTTGTAGAGAACAACCTCTGCCTCTAAACGGTCAAAACCCGTATTTGACCTTGTCTAAATCCCTTTCTCCGATTAGTCAAAACCCCTGTTTGACCATTATTGATGTGGGCATGACATTAGCTCCTACTTGCTGCTTCTTCGCTGACTGGGCTTTGGCAAGATGAATGGCATTACATGTGATCTAGAAACATGTGTCTCCCATGCGAACACTATCGTTTCACCGAATCTGCAAACCCTCTTCAATATGGTCAAATTTGGCCTCTTTGACCTTGCCATGATGATGTCAACAACACCTACTAATTGAGCTTGCTTTTATATTAAAGTCACGTCGACCTGAATTTGACCTATTTATTATTATTTTTTCCAATCTAGTGTTGCCTTATCTCCTTTTTCCTTCTACAATAAAGAAAGATAAACTTCTTCCAATAACCATGCTATTGATCTCATCACCACGCAATAGATCTCATCACCACGAGCACGCTGGAAGAAATGGATCTGAAATCCGACTCCGTTGGTTCCGATAACGCATAAATAATTTGCTGTGCTCCGATCAGTCAAACTTTCCCGTTGACCGTTGAATTTCCATTCTCTTTCTTCAACTGTGTAGATCTCACAATGAGTCCATAGGTGTAAACAGATCTTTGATCAGACTTTGGACGGTCAAGATTGTGAAGAAATAAATTATGCAGTCGATCACGATGAAAATACTATTGACCGTAAATCTGCCAACGTGGCACTGATGTCGCTGCTAACGTAACCTACTGTTGTGTTGTAGCTGGGCTTCTATTGTAGTTGGGTTAGGTCAACCCGACCCGAACTGGACCTGCATTGGTTTGGTTTTCTTTACCATGTTTATGTTTTGCATCGAGAATATGAAACGCCGGGCTGTTGTCTTCCTCTAACCCGGCGACGAAAGAACCAGCCCGGACTTGACTCCTTCGGCGACGTGTAATTCCAGTGATGATCGGCAGTGACTGGTCCGGCGACGGCAGCCAACAGTTCGAAGCCTGAATGAAACCCACTAATTCTTAACAACAAGAACCACATGCCTCTTTTCTTCTCCTTCCCCAGTTCCAGTGAGCTAGATTCTACAAAACTCAGAAACTCATGTGTCCTTGTATGATCCTGGGCTTCTTCTCTGGCAACAACCGATTGCTCCGTTACTTTCTCCAAGTAGATTTAACTGCAATTGCGCCCTTCTTCTTCTTCGGTCTTCGATGGGTCTTGCAACCAAGAGCCTTGCACGCTCTTTGCTTCCTTGATTCACCCAGTGTAGGATCGTACACCCTTGCACTACCATTATGACCAAAATCAATTGGTGATGGAAGAGGCACAACTTAAGGTTTTAAGGCCTTGGTATTTGACATCGCACCTGCATGTCTGTTTTTAGAGTTATTAGCTGAGGAAACGACATTGTGGACTCAGGGTGATGTCCCACAGGGCAGCACACTAATCTCGCAAGGTCTCTAACAAACCCCCCCTCACCATGACACTCCCGCGACTCGAACCCGCAACTGACTCTAATACCATTATAGGATTGTACACCCCTTGAGCTACCATTCCGACTAAAATCAATTGGGGATGGAAGAGGCACAATTTAAGGTGTTAAGGTATTGGCATTTGACATCGCACTTGTATGTCAATTTTTAGAGCCGTCACCTGAGGGAGTGACATTGTGGACTTTGGGTGATGCCCTGTAGGGTAGTGCACCAACCCCGCAAGGTATCCAACACCTGGGACCAAAACTTCTTTTGTCTTCTTCAGCGACTACAAGTCCGGATCTGAGTCTTCTTCACAGTCACTGGACAACAAATCGACAGACCTGAGAGTGCACTGTTAAAGATCAAACTCGACCTTTGTCCCTCTACTCTATATCGGTACAAAGCAATAGGTCCTCTTCTTTTTCCTTCCGGGAAACCCAACAAGGTCCCTGTCCTTCAAATCCAATCTGTTCTTAGTCATTGGTCACTCGCATCACAACTCAACCCTAGGAAACCCTAGGCTTTGAAAAGACCTGAACGATCTCCACCTCGATCAAAACCTGAGGAACTCCGCCTCACTCAAAGCCCGAGGATCTCCAACCTTGCTTTGATACCATGTGCTGGGGCTATCATACCATTTGTTGTGTGTGTGCGTGTGTGTCTGTGCGGAAGCGTGAATCACCGCTATCGGCAATTAATCAAACCTCACAAGAAGAGAGAAATCTCATATAGAGATTTACGTGGTTTCGCAAACTCCGAAACCCATGGGGGAGAGAGCTCTCACTCTGACTTTCTCTTACAAATTACATCAATATATAATCACCATTTTTTAGCTCCAAGAAAGCCCAGTACAATTACCAAAATACCCATGATTACGAACCTGGTCATTGGCCCACCCAATGAACCAATCCGGTCAAACCAAAATACAAGAGATAAACCCAACAGATAGAGAAGAGGTGAGGGATGGATATCTTTCACTAGGCCAAATGTTGCGAAGATGTCTCACCACCTTTCTCTCTCTCGCTCAATCTCTTTCTTTCTCTCACCATCACTCTCGGCCATCTCCCATCGCAGTCTCCACCAGCCTCTCTCTCTCTCTCTGTGCAAGGTGGGTACACTTCTCCCTTAGTGTACGGTCGTGGGGTTGGGGTGCAGGTTGAGGGTTGATAAGCAGGTTGGTTCTCCATTGTTAAAGACAAACTACAATTTCATTCCATTACTGTCCATTGTTTCTAAGGGCTTGTTTGTTTGTAGCATTTTTGTTGCATGAGAGGGTTCTCTTCTATCAGTTGGAATCAATGATTTGAGTGAGATTTTATCATCACAATTAACTGATGTGAGCTATGTGTTGCTATTAGCTATATGTTGTACTGAGTTGAGAACCGCACATGCAATTCTTACACTTTCTTCTTTCTATATGTAGATATATTATTTTTGGTTCTTCCCTGCCTGTGGTTCTTGGGAAGAACCAAAAAAGACTTATGATCAATTTGAATGGGACATAAAATACCACCACCCAAGAATGTACCTGATCCCATTGGTCGATTCATGTATGATTGGAGTCCAGTTATCGCTACCTTCTTCAGGGAGATCAATTGACTCAGATTCAGGAAAATAAAAAATTGAGCAGGTTCGCTCCAATTTCATCCCATTGAAATTATTAATTGGATCGAAGGGGACTCGCAAATGCATACGAGGAATTGTCAAAGAACGAGAAACCGGTTACTTTTCTTTCCTCATTGCTGGAAAAAAAAAGGGGGAGGAGGGGAATTATATACATTGTTGCAATATATATATAAAAAAACAAATTTGAGTCCCACATGTACAAATGTTTGCACATACGTGACTTCAGGGGGCATTTGTTGATGTCAAAATTTTTCCAAACAAAAGATGGAGTTGGAAATTGGTTTAAGCCCATTAAATTAGCATGATTCAATGACATGAGTCATCAAAATTCCAAAACATTTCTTTTTAGTAAAGTAAAAAAAAAAAAAAAAACCTACATGAGTAGTTGTTAGTAATGTGATGGAAGTCAATGCATATCATCCCAAAGGTCTAAGTTTTGAATCCCTATATAAAGTATTTTTTATTCCTCAAAATTCAAATGCCGGCCCCACAAAATGATCTATACCATTTGTCCCACTCAAACATTTAAAAGAGATCGTTGTGGGAAGTTGTTAAAACTCCCCACCTATCCTCACGATCTCACTACACCAAAAATCGGAAATTGGAACGGAAAAGCGTTCCTAATCCTTCCGTTCCTAATCCGTTAAAGTGTTCCAATTTCCGTTCCAATTTGGTACCAACCGTTCCTAATCCAAATTGGAACGGAAATTGGAACACTTTAACGGATTAGGAACGGAAGGATTAGGAACGCTTTTCCGTTCCAATTTTCGATTTTTGGTGTAGTGTCTCATCATGTTTGGAAGTTATATAACTTCACAAACAAAGGAAATAAAAGGAGAAGCAAAGAGATAAGGACCCACTCCATCTTCATCTTTCCCACCACTTCATTTCCATTAAAATGGAGATTCATATCCTTGTTCAAAGGTTTCTGCCCTTTATCAAATGAAGATCAAAATCCTTATGTTACAAAAAGATTTATTCTTCAAAACTTTTCCATTTTTTTTTTAAATGGAGATTCAAATTTCTCAAAAAGAAATCTGCCCTCCCATAAACGGCCAGAAGAAAAAATTAGAGATTCAGATTTCTCTAAACAGAAATCTGCCCTCCTAAAAAAAATATAGCCATAGTCCTGCACATGGAGATTTGGATGGAGGAAATCTGCCCTCCTAAATAAAAAAAATCTAAATTTGCTTTAACAAGTAGACAGAAACCTGTAAACAACCAACCCCAAGTTGGACAATCACAAGTAAATCCAGTAGTGGGGGATTTTGGCTGCCACGGCATGGGCCCCATGGAGCTTGCACTTCTCATAAACCAATTACTCCTATAGTAGCCACTGATTCTAATTGGCAAGTTCCAGTGGTGGCTGGGGGAGCTTCTTCAGGAACTGAACCTTTGTCCACATCGTCTATGGTCTACATGGTCTATGAGAGAGTTATATATTGGTTACAACTTGACCCAAACTAGTTTCCCTAAATGGGTTACAACTTAACCCAAACTGATTTCTCTAGATGGGCTAAAAGTTGACCCAAACTAGTTTCCCTAAATGGGTTACAAACTTAACCCAAACTGGTTTCTCTAGATGGGCTAAAAGTCGACCCAAATTGGTTTCTCTAAATGGGTTAAACCTTGACCTAAACTGGTTTCTCTAAATGGGTTACAACTTTGACCCAAACTGGTTTCCCTAAATGAGTTAAACCTTGACCCAAATTGGCTTCTCTAAGTGGGTTAAACCTTGACCCAAACTAGTTTCTCTGAATGGGTTAAACCTTTACCCAAATTGGTTTCTATAAATGGGTTAAAAGTCAAGTCATATTTGCTTTTAAATGATGAAAATCAGCCCGAACAATGGTAAAAATTAGGCTGATTATAACTAAAAAATTGGCCAGAATTGGCCTGAAATATTGTCCAAATATTGGCTGAAATCGGGCTTAAAATTCAATCCAAGCTGTGTCTCTAAATGGGTTATAAAAACGTGCTGAAAGTGCGCTTAAAATTCAGTCCAAACTATGACTCTAAATGGGTCATAAAAAAAAAAGTCCAAATTATAGTTCTGAATGAATCCGAACCCAACTCAAATCCCACCTGGACATAGGCCAAAACTATAGCCCAAATACAGGTTATAAAAGGGTGACTTGAAGTGGTTCTGACAATGGGTTAAAATATAGGCAGCATATACCAGTAAAAAAAAAAAAAAAAAAAGGTGGACTAGAATATTAATCGGATCTGGGTATCGTGGCAGGCCTAAAGATATGGCTAAAGTACTAACCAAAGATGGATTGTTATAACTGATTTCAATTGCAATCTAAAATCAGACCAGATTTTGGGTTCAATCCAAGGCAGATTTTGGGCCTAATTTAGGCCATAATTCTGGGTCTGACCCAGGACAAACATTTTGGTCTAACTCATGCCAGATTTTAGGCCTAAATATGGCCAGGTTTTGGGCCTAATTCAAAAACAAAATATTGGGTCTAAAACCAGGCTAGACTTTTGGATCTAAATCAGGCCAGGTCTTGGGCCTAATTCAAAATAAAATATTGGGTCTAAACCAGGCCAGATTTCTGGATCTAAATCAGGCCAGGTCTTGGGCCTAATTCAAGACAGATTTTTGGAGCTAAATCAGGCCAGGTCTTGGGTCTAAATCAAAAGAAAATATTGGGTCTATACCAGGCCAGATTTTTGGATCTAATTCAGGCCAGGTCTTGGGCCTAATTCAAAACAAAATATTGGGTCTAAACTAGGCCAGATTTTTGGATCTAAATCAGGCTAGGTTTTGGGCCTAATTCTAGACAGATTTTTGGATCTAAATCAGCCAGGTTTTGGGCCTAATTCAAGACAGATTTTTGGACCTAAATCAAGCCAAGTTTTGAGTCTAACTCAAGACAGATTATTGGGCTTAAATCAGGCCAGGTTTAGGGTCTAATTCGAGAAAGAATATCGGGTCTAAATCAGGCCAGATTTTGGGCCTAACTCAAGACAGAATATTGGGTCTAATCCAAGACAGATATTGGATCTAAATCAGGCCATAATTCTGGGTCTGACCCAGGACTGAATTGTTGGTCTAATTCAGGCCAAAATTACCAATTCAAGTCAGTCTAGAGTTATAAATGTAAATCAGACCAGGCTTATGAATAAAAAATAGCAGCCCAAAATTAATTTCTCCAGCAGTTTGACTAAATGTCTAAATTTCCCCTGTCAAACTGTCTCACTATTGGCCCAAAAATTGTCAGAAATGGGGATGGGTCTCAACTCATATAATGACGAGAAATTGAGCTAAGATACATACCAGATTTTAGTTTATAAGTCCAACTCTGGCCAGATTTTTAGGTTTAAATCAGGCCAGAATTACAAGCCTAAATTAGGCCAGAATTATAAGCATAAATCAAGACAAATTTACAGGTCTAAAATCTAAATTAAGCCATACTTCTAAGCCAAAACCATGTCAGAATTATAAGCTAAAATTGGGTAAAAAACTATAGAAAAAAAAAAATCAGCCCAAGTAATGACTGAAAATTGGACTGTGATACTGTCTAAAAAAATTGAATGGAATAAATCATTACATATGTTCATTAGAAAATGAATCTGCTACTCAACCGAATGCTATGTTTATGAACAGCGTTTGGCATACAGAAACAACACAATATACTTTTAAACTATGGATATTTAATACTAAAAAAAATCAATGCCAAACAAATGATAAATTATCCAGAATATAAAGAATGGTTCACTAAAAAAAAAAATCAAAATCACCATCAAATTCATCAATCATAAACCCAATTGAAAATTGATCACGAAGATCCCGGTGAACCGAAAGAAGTACTTTTGATAGCAAAGGCGAAGAGTAGGAACTTGTTAATTATTTATTTATTTCATTCCTGTATTTTCTTTGTAAATTTTATTTAGTCAATGTCTTGATAATAAGAGGTTTTCCATTGACAATGTAATTAACGATCGATGAGTTCTTACGTTCGGGAGTATGATGTACCCACAAAATTGAATGTAAAACCTCCCATTAAATGGAGGGAAATTTGTATCCAATGAATTTTGGTGCATTTCTTTATTTATCATGAATTTATTGTGTACAAGGCCCTATAACTAAAACACTTTTGTCTTATTCTATTAAACTTTAACTTTACTAATTATTGATATGCATGCTCTTAATTATTCATTATTGGTATCATATGTTTATTATGAAGCTTTCACTATTTGATCGGTGAACTGGGAAAATGTTCTCACTTCATTGCGGACTTCGATCTTAAGGGACCATGATTAAGGGTCATGTATGGCTTATTAAGAAAAAATTTAATTGGCCCCTAAGCTCACACATAATCCCCATGCTTATCAATGGTGGTGTGACAAGTGGTATCAGAGCACGAAATGTTTCTAGGAATAAAATATATTAGAAATTAACTTTAAAACGCATGTGAGGATTGAATTTGGTAGTTGGCATCTATATAGGTAGGGATCCTATAGTAGTGCTTGCTAGTATGTTATCCAATAGGACCCAATTCTCTTTATTTTGTACACTACAAGAATTTACACTTTTACCGGCGTTTTTTCCCGGCGCAATCATTAAACGCCGAGAAAAGTATAACTTTTACCGGCGAAAAATCTTATTTCGCCGGTAAAAGGTAGAGTTTTCCCGGCGACATAATTTCGCCGGCAATGGTTAGTACTTTACCGGTGAAAAAATTTTGTCGCCGGCAATGGTTAGTACTTTACCGGCGAAATTTTTTTATCGCCGGCAAATGTTATATCTCCGGCAAATTTTTTTATCGCCGACAAATTTTTTCACCCTCCAAATTTCCTAAAGGGGCGTGGCTTTTATTTGATTTTTCCCGGCGCAGTAATTGAGCCGGGAATAGTTTTTTTTTTTTTTATAATTTTTTTACAATGTTTTTGCTGGCGCATTAATTGCACCAAGAAAGTTCTGAATTTTAAGATATTTTTTAGGAATTAATTAGCGAAAGGTCCCTCGAATGGAATGTTTCCAGCCTCCAGTCCAGGGGGATTCTTTTTAAAGGCTCTGGTCCAAGCAGTTAGGATGTTTGCAGCCTAAGGTCCCTGTATCCACACGGTTTCAATTTTTAAGACTAATTTACCCCTGTAACCATCGCAGCATGCAGTGGAGTGGTCCCCAACGTGTCACGATTATTTAGCCACGATTTAAGCGCATAAGTGGGGAAGTTATTACTGATATGCCCATGTCATCCAGCGCAGATCTCGTTTTTCGAATCTCAAAATGCAATCGCTTATGATATTGAATCTGAATGTAGAAAACTAACGAGAGAGAGATTCATTCTTTGTGAAGCAGATTGCAGATCAAACTTTTGGTAGGAGTTTTATTGTAATTGGATTATAGTCTCGTATATTGATTGGCTGGGAAACAGTTCATTGGCTTGGAAGCAGAAACCAGATCCAAACGTTGGGAAGGGATTCATCTTTTTTGAGGTAAGCGATTTTTTCTGTTTACATAAGAGATTATGCAGTTTTTGTTATTTGAATGTGTATATATATATATATATATCTGATGCGCTTGCTCAGTTCTATTCTTATTGGTTTTTAGCTGTGTAGTTTGATTTACTGTATATCAGATTTCAGATCTAACTTTTGTATAGCAATTCTATCTTTTATATGGACGTGAAGTTGATTTCAGATCTAACTTTTGTGTAGCAGTTCTATCTTTTATATGGACGTGCAGTTTTTCAATTTTCTTTTCTAGTTTTGATAGTTAGATTTCTTTAGTTTTGTTGGTGATGAAGTATTCAATTTGTATCAGCTCAGTTGCTGTAGAATTGATTTGATGGTCATGCATTTAGATTAGCTAGAGCCTGACTTGTTTACCAGTCTTATTTCAGAGCTGCATTGTGGAAGAAGTAATGTAATCTAAGATATTTGACTTTTAGCATGAAATTTATCTGACTTTTAATCAGACAAATCGTAGTTTGTGTAATTTTATCTGAGTTCTATACACAATATATGATTTCTGTATTGAATTTATCTGAGTCATGTACAATTTATCTGAGTTATGTACAATTTATCTGAGTTATCACTACACCAAAAATCGGAAATTGGAACGGAAAAGCGTTCCTAATCCTCCCGTTCCTAATCCGTTAAACCGTTCCAGTTTCCGTTCCAATTTGGATTAGGAACGGTTGGTACCAAATTGGAACGGAAATTGGAACGGTTTAACGAATTAGGAACGGGAGGATTAGGAACGCTTTTCCGTTCCAATTTTCGATTTTTGGTGTAGTGTATGTACAATTTATCTGAGTTCAGAGCCAAAATTTATCTAAGTTACGTACAATTTATCTGTGTTTTAGACAATTTATCTGAGTTATGTACAATTTATCTGAGTTCAGAGCCAAAATTTATCTGAGTTATGTACAATTTATCCGAATTATTTACAATTTAACTGTGTTATGTACAATTTATCTGAGTTTAAACAATTTATCTGAGTTATGTACAATTTATCTGTGTTATGTATAGTTTATCTGAGTTCTGTATTGATTTTATCTGAGTATTGAATTCATCTAAGCTCACTTCTGAAATTCCAGATAATTTCACAGAGTTTTGTACAAAATCAGATACATGTGCAGAGATCATGTTTGTTTTCTGCATTATGCATACTTTTTGCAATGATAGTGACCATTTATATCCATTGAATCATGTTGTTTTATAGATGTCACAGCCGTTATTGCTTCTCTGTAAGTATGGCATGCTTACGGCTGTTATTCATTTGAGTCGGGGTATGAGTTATGATGGTTTGATGCGTCAAGTTTGTAACAAGTGGAGAAATCTTACAATGAACATGGTTTGTTTGACTTATGCGTTGCCTGGCCACCCAAAGTGCTTGCTGGATAGCGATTCGGATCTAATGAGCTTGTCCATGTTGGCCTCTTCAATGGGATTGGGGACAGTTGATGTAGTTGTATCAGAATCGCAGGAATCGGAGGACGATGATCAAGAGGAAAATGGTGGTGATTTAGCTGAAGATGCCCTACCATTAGTGCGGTACGAGGATACAGATATAGCGACAGATCTTCTTCCACAGTTTTGTACCCACAGAAGATGTTGCTGTCTTTTGGCTGGGCAAGTGGTATTAGAGATGTGGGGCAGAGGTTTGAGGGCGGTGTTGGGGAGTTTAGAAGTGTATTGTGCAGATATTCAATTGAGATTTGTTTTGAATTTGTATATGTGAAAAATGATAAGGTGAGGGTGACAGCTGAATGCTCTCGCAGTCATTCAATGGGATGCAGATGGCGTGTTCATGCATCTATTGAAAAGTCTAGTGGCCATTTTTGTATCAGGACATTAAACAATGAGCATACATGTGGTGCAGCAGTTCGAACGTCAAAGAACAGCCGTATAAATTCTGAGACAGTTGCAGATTTAATAGTGGATCATATCCGTGAGAAGCCGCTCACCAGACCCATTGATATCGTGCACCACTTTAAGGCGAATTATGGACTGACCATTATATATCATCATGCATGGTGGGGTGTGGAAAGGGCTAGAAATAAGCTGTATGGTGATTCGTCGCTATCTTTTGACCATCTTCGCTGGTATATTAAGGTGGCAGAGGAGGTAAATCCAGGAAGCCTCTTTGTGCTAGATTATGACCAATCAACTATGTGTTTCAAGCGTCTCTTTGTGTCGTTCTATGCTTCAATTGCTGGTTTTAATCATATTCGTCCTTTATTATTTCTCGACGGTACTTTCTTAAAGGGCAGATACAAGGGAAACCTGTTGGCAGCGACGAGGAAGAATGAGAATCAAGGTAAGTCGTCATGCTATTTTTTCTGATATTATTGACCAATTTATTTATATTTATACTAATGATCAGCATGTTTTGATTTTCTGAATAGTATCAGAAATATAAAAATTTGTTAATTAATGGGACAGGTTTGTTCCCCCTTGCTTTTGCGGTAGTAGACTCAGAGACGGAGGACAATTGGACATGGTTTCTGCAGAATTTAAGGAAAATTATTATGTCAGATCGCACTATTACTTTTGTTTCCGACAGAAATCTAGGTCTGATAGAGGCTGTCTCAAAGGTATTTCATTTTGCCCATCATGCGTATTGCCTCCAACACCTTAAGGCAAATTTGAGGGACAAGTTGTCTGGTGGTTATACTAATGCATTTAGAGAGAGAATGGTTATGATGCTACGGGAATGTGCATATGCGCCAACCATCCCTGCCTTCCATGCAAAGCTGCAGTCGTTGAGGCGTGAAGGTGGTTCTAATGTAGATAAATTTCTCTGTGGATTGCCTCATGAAAGATGGAGCAATGCATATTTTAAGGGGCAGCGGGATGGTGAGATGTGTTCGAATGCTGCTGAGTCTTTCAACTCATGGATTAGAGAAGCTCGCCGTCTTCCAATTACAAAGATGGTTGACAAAATAAGGGTTCAAATAATGGAGCAGATGGCTAGTCGGAAGGAAGTTTCCAGCAGATGGAAGTCAGTCATCTGTCCGGACATGGATAAGAGGCTTGATGCTGCTATCCGGCTTGGAAGGACGTGGACGGTCAGCCGTTCGAGTGAAACTGTTTATGATGTGCATTCTTACCTGTCAGTGACCGTTGACATTTTTAATCACATATGTTCGTGTTATCAGTGGCAGATCAATGGGTTCCCCTGCGCCCATGCTTATGCGGTGATTCAAAAGAGTGGAAAGGAATTGAGTGCCTTTGTTGATCATTATTTTCACACTCATACATATAGGGCTTCGTATGAAGAGCAGATTTTCCCAATTCCAATCGTGGGAATGCTAGAGACAAAAGGCGCCGAAGTCGTTATTATCCCACCTGTTGTTAAACAACTAGCTGGCAGGCCGAAAAAAAAGAGGATCTTGTCAAGAGGGGAGATCACACGGCAGATAAAATGTGGGCGATGTGGTCGGATTGGCAGTCACAATAAGAAATCGTGCAAGGAGCCTCTTCTTTGACATTTCATTGAATTAGATATTGAATTTAGGTTAGGTGTAATATTGTTGATACATCTGATGTAATTCTGATTAGTGAATAAAAAGGTCAAATTGACATTCCCTTTAATGTTGATTAATGTGCTCTTGCTTTTATAAGTAATTACTTTCAAAATGTGTCTAAATCATTTAGTCATTGTTCAAAATTGATATTGAAATTGCATTAGAGCTGAGATTATCTGGAATCATTAGCTTGACAGAGCAATCACATTACCCAGCTAAATATGTAGCAGAAATCAGATAATTTCACCCAGGACTCAGATAATTTCCACTACAAAAAAAATGTCTTAATGAGTCACTTTTAAAGTGTCTTAAAAAGTGGTTTGTGTCGCTTTTCTGATTACTATGCAAGCGTCTTATCTGCCAGCGTCACTAAAAGTTCGTAAAAGCGTCTCAAGAAATACATTTGTTGTGTCAGTTTCTATTATCAAAGTGACACAGAAAAATGGTTACTTGTGTCACTTTAAACCCAAAAGTGACACTGAAATAACTTAAAAGCGTCACAAGAAAGATGATCAATATGTTGTTTTGGACCAAAAGTGACACAAGAAGTCATCAGTTGTGACAGTTTCCATAGAAGCGAGATACCATCCATTTTTTTTAAAAAAAAAAATGTAATATATACATTACTAATAATTTGCTGCAGTATGGATACACTTTAAATAAAAATGCAATAATAGCTTGTTTAATGTTCAAGCAAAGCTCAAGTCAAGCTACCTCTTGCTCTCAAGTTCACACGCAAACACTATTAGATTCTACAGTTTCAGGGAGAAAATTATAACAAATCACAAGTTTACAAGTACTTGATAAAAAACCAACACTATCACAACCATTTCTACATGAATCTAATCAATCAATGATATGAGAAGACATAACAAATTTAGGAACGACAAATAAAAGTTCCACAAACCATGAAACTGACACCTTCATGTAAAATAATGGAGGAATGACAGACCAACATAACCTCTAGGTAAATTTCCAATAATACGTTATGAGGCAATGTCCAATATTATGACCAACATATTATAAGATAAATGTCTAAACCTGCTGCTTAACCCACCATCAAATCCTTTCGAAATTTCCTTTTTTTTTTTTTTTTTTTTTTATGTCTAAACCTGCAGCATTTAGGTGAATCGGATTGACGATTAAAAATGAAAAAAAAAAGGGGTGATAATTCTGTCATAAAAATGGGATATAATAAAAAAAAATGGGCATTAATACATTTGACGAAAGTGTGATTTTCCTAATAAAACGAGCATTTTATAAATCATACTGACAAATAACTAAATCCTCATACCTCGGTGTTACTTCCAGGTCCTGACGGAAATGCCTCTCTTGGAAGCATGTTGAGAGCTCTGCGTGCAATAGTAGGAAATATCTCCTCCAAAATATCACCCACCGAAGTATCAAATTTGCTTATGAGCTGATTGATTAGTAAAAGAAAATCAACCATTTCTTTCGGCTGTAATCAACAAGGTGCAAACAGAATAAGCAAACGCCAAAACCACCATAGTGCATCAAGTGTAAGCAAGACTTAATTGAACATTGCCAAACCAAAACACCTCACAAAAATCAGACTACTTATAAGCAAGTGTAATAGAACACTATCAAATCCTAACACTTAATTAAACTTGAAAGTTTAAGACAATAGGAACATGAGAATGGGATTAATAGTCATCTACAATAACTGCACAAACAAAGAAGGGAAAAGAAACGTTAATTCAGCCCAAGTGGGGTCCAATCATTAAAGCAAAACGGGAAAGGATAAAAAAAAAAGGAAAGAAAAAAACTAAGGAGGCCAACCATGTGGATTCTAAATAATCACCGGGGCCACACATGCTCAGTTCAAGACTTCAAGTAATATACAAAAATGGTTTAGATGTAATTATGGTACAAAGAGGAATCTGAAGATTCTATAAGCAGAAAATGTCAACATACTGACCATAGTTCATATTTGGTCCGATAATTGCACGATGCAACTGATATCCTAGGATCAAGGTAGTTGATCTTTGATGTGCCCAACGCTACAGTCTTTAAATCCTCTTTGATCTTCATATCGAACTCCATTTTCTCAATCTTTGCATTTGTTTGAGCAATTTTCTTTTCTAACCTGCAGATCAGTGGATAATTAAACTAATAAAGGTGTATTACTGAGCAACCATAGAAAAATGGAACCAGATGTATTACCGCAACAGAAAAAGATGGCATAAATGGTTCTAGCAGAGAAGCTAGAAGATACACGAGCCCAATTGAAGTCCTCAGCACAATGGAGCAAGCAGATTGGTCTTCCTTGTAAAGTCTCCAAAATTGACTGTCCTATGTTTTAGACATTAAAAGGGTAAAATGTTACAGTTCAGCTGCATGATAAAGAAATTAACAAACAAATAACACTCTGTGATGGGGGGCGGGGGGTGGGGGTGGGGGAGACGTATATTACTTGTAAATATGAATTGCCCTCACTGGAAATGCTCATTGCAGGTTTGAGACCTTGTTTTAGCTTAACCTAGGTCGAGCAATACATACAAACGACTGTTAGGAGTGATTTCATTGAGTAAAATCACCAATCCAAGCTACTCATTTTTCTGGCTATATGTACAAACTGAAAAGCTTATCATCTATGAATATCATATTATTCAAGGATACAGTGAATTACCTTCTCCATAGCTTCAAGATACTGATCAACATATTTACTGACTTTCTCTGCTAGGCTCTTAGTTAAGGGATGCGACTCTGCATCTGGAGCATCAGGAATGGTAGAATCATAGCCTAATCCTGCAGAACAAGCTAACAATGAGTATAGCATGAATTTATTTCCACCAAGGACAGGTATCTGCATCTAACATAGACAGGTGTTGTCTGACATAGCAACACCTGTATCACTTTACACCACTACGAGCTTCAACATCATCAACCAAGGATTGTGCAAATCATCTCTCTTTCATTCCTGGGAACATATTCCTTTCTCCTATTTCTATTTGAGTTAATGTTTATTCTCTGACAGAGTCAGTGTTTAGAAACATCTTAAGCATTGGTTCAGAATTTAAAATTCCCATTTACTAATGCCAAATAGCATTCCAGTCAAAGCATGCATTGAGGGAATATAACAATCATAACACTATCTACTTTTGAAATCAAACCATCCCCTTCCTACCACATGTTCACCATTACTTTAGCAATAATGTAAACAAACAATATGCCTCGCCCAAAGTACACGAGCAAAATACCGAAGCAGCTGTTGTATACATTAAAAGACCTGTTTGTAAACAATCAACATGAAGCACAACAAAAACATGAACCAAAGATCAGGTAACAAACAATGATCTCACATAACACTTTAAAAACATAAGGGAAACACAAATTCATATACAGCTTCATTTACAACAGTTGGAAGGAGAGCACTTCAAAGCATGAACTGAACTACCAATCCAACCGAATGGGGAAAAAGCCTTGACAATGCTACAGTCCCAAAGCAGTAAGGATATTAACCCATGAGGAAAAAGAACTAGGGATATTAACTCACATCTCATGAATCACTAGAAACGTTAACCAAGTTACTTCCAGTGCCTCAAAAATATGATTGCACATTAATTCTCTTGTGTGATATCAGCAATGCTAAAATTAAGAGGTATTGGCACTGGAAACCATGGGCATATTTATTCTACATTATTAAGGTTGTGAAATGTGGCCAGCCTGGTTTTCAGGCCTATCACTAACTAAACTGGGATCACCCAGTTTTTAAAGAAGAGATAGGCCAGAGATTGATATGGACCAAGTTATTAGCATCAGCTATGCCCAGATAGACCTCAGCCCTATCCAAGTTAATTTAATTTTTTTTCTCTGTTATTCCTCATATAGAGAAGAGAAGTAGAACTGAATGTTTGTGATTGTGGGAGATGCAAGCTTCTTAGGTTCTGGCGTGGACACAAGAAGCTTGTACCTATAACATTCCATGGGTAGAATATCAAATCAGGCGACACTGAAAAGTTACTTCAAGAGCACAGAAAACTCAACTCCATTCAAATACCTTATGAGAACTGGCATAAACAAAAACCAAAGTCAAATTTCATACACATAATATGTTAGTTGAGCTACGAGGTGAGTATAAGTGGAAAAGAGTCAGTGATTTATGTGAAGACAGTACCCCAAAAATTTGACTGCAGTGGGATGTTAAAGATAATGTGAAACAAGCAGTGCACATTGAAAACCCAGACTTTAGGGCAGGGCAGGGTGGGGCCTTGATAATGCCAACCCAGGGTAAGATCACTGACAAGTGGCGTGAGATCATTCATTCCTCTTGAATTTAGAAAGCAAAATTCTTAAAAACAAATAGGTGATGGTAGAAAGCAGACAATTTTTATGCATCATTCCCAACATTATCTGAAGGAGCCAAATGTACCTTAATATTCAAGTTTGGAAAGTTAACAAGCAAGTTTGGAAAGTTAACAAGTGAACATGTTGGAGCTGGTCATTTTTTGGCCCATGACTCAAGACAGTCAAACAGAATGACCAGCTCTCAACTAGAGAAATCTCAGCAAGCTTCATTTACATGCATGCATATAATATAGGAGAGAGTCATACATGGTGATCTTCCTCTTCTTCAGCATCAGCATCTTCTTTATGATGAAAAGACTGTTACCAAAAGGGGACAATAGAATGGAACTCACATCAGATTGGTCAATGTCACTCTTCTCAGATCCCTCCTGCACAACACAAACTTCATCAGAATCCACCATCCATAAATTAAAGGCTGGGTCCAACATGCTTTTAGGCAATGATGGAAAAATAACTATTAAGGTGCTAAAATACCTCCGCTTCTTTCTTTTTCTCCACTTCATCAATAGCAGCCTTCTCAACCTGCAAAACTAATCAAAAGTCACAAATTAGACACTTCTTTCTAAGGCTAAATGATGGACATAGAAATGAGTTTTTACACATAGCTGTCTGATTCTTCCTGACCTTACACAATGTAGTTATGTTTACACTCTAAATTTCCCTGACTTCAACATGAGCAGGCCGACACAATAACAAACAAAGCATCCTTACTTTTCACATAAGAAGTACTTTCGCTATCTTTGCAAACAAATAAACTGCTTGATAGATATACAAAGGAAAAGAAGTTTTTCCCAGCAGTAGCATTACTGCTTGAATTGCAGTACCAAACAAGCCAACAAATAACACATTATGCATTAAAAAGCACAGGTCAGATTTAGTTCAACAACACCACCAATCACATTAAATTGCATGAGAAGAAGAAAAGTACCCTGCAAGTGGGAAAAAGAAAGGCATAAAACCATCAGAAGCCACTACTAGAAAAAAAGGCTTTTATATCGGTTGCAAAAAGTGCCCTATATCGGTTTTTCATATAACCGATATAATATCTTCAGTCAAGGTATTTTATATCAGTTAATATTTTATTATATCGGTAATTTTTTTTATATTGGTTACACAGGAACTGACATAATAATGTCTATATATAATATCGGCTAGTAAAAGATGTGATATTAATATCAATATTTTAGATCGGTTATTATAAAACCGATATTATAGACAAATATTTTATATATATATATATTTTATATCGGTTGTATACACATATTTTATATCGGTTATTATTGAACGGATATTATATGTACATATTTTATATCGGTTATTTCCCTCCTTTTTATTTTTCCTTCTTCCCTCCCTTTTCAGGACGTCCTGCGGCTAACCGCCTGTGCACATGCGGCTAACCGCAAGTCCACATGCGGCTAACCGCAAGTGCACCTGCGGCTAACCGCAAGTGTTATATAATATTTTATATCCGTTATTTTGAAACCGAGATTATATATCCAATCATTTTACATCGGTTCTTCGAATCCCTTGATCGCCCGCGCGTGCTCGATCGATCAGTACTTCTTTCCCTCCTTTTTATTTTTCCTTCCCTCCCTTCTCTTTCTTTCTCCATCATTCCTTCTTTCCTCTCACTCTCGCTCTCTTCTCTCCTCACTCTCGCCTCTCTTCCCAGCGCCTCTCTCCCTCCAATAACCCCTTTCCTCTCACTTTCGCTCTCTTCTCTCCTCACTCTCACTCTCTCTACTCTTCTCTCACGTCTGTCGCTTTCTCTACTCTCTCTGCTCTCCCTGTCTTTCTCGCTCACTCTCGTTCTCTTTCTCTCTGCTATCTGCTGGCCGTATGTTAATGTGGATGAGAAGAGAGGGAGGAGTCTCTTTTACTATTTTGCTGAAGCAGAGGAGCATCCTTAGAAGAAGCCCCTTACTATCTGTATGAATGGAGGTTGGTTCTTCTTCTTTTGCTACTATTTTATAAGTGGGTCTTTTTATCTCCTTTTTTTCCTGTTTAATTTTTGGGTTGTAAAGATGAGACATTGGAGTTCTTTTTTTTGCAATTTTGGAAGATGGACCTTTTTTTTTGTTTTTTTCATTTCTCTCCTAACCATCTTATCTTTTTGTTAGTTCTATCTCAATTTCAAAATGGTTGTTTCTTTCTTTCCTTTTTTTTATTTTTATTTTTGGATTCTTGCTGATGGTACTTATGGTTATGGTTATGGTTATGTTTTTTTTTCCCTAACTTAATTTGTTTGGGCTTGTTAGCTCTACTCAGTATTTTCATTCCAGGAAGAAGCTTTATGTGCCTCTTTGACTGTGTAGTTTCTGTTGACTGTCAATGTTTCTCAATCTGTTTTAACCTGTTACGTTTGGGCGTTTGGTTATTTGGGTTTTATGGTATGGGATTTTGGTTTGCACTGTAGGTGTTTTGTAAGAGGGTTAGCCGCCAGACCCACGGTCAGCTTTCCAGGAAACCTATTCTCTAGACCCACGGTCAGCTTTCCAGGAAACCTATTCTCTCAAGATGATTTTCAGCACGTCCTGCGGCTAACCACCAGTGCACCTGCGGCTAGCCGCCAGTGCTAACCGTTGGAGTTCGGATTGATTTCCAGAGACAAGTTTTTTATTCCAGAGACAAGTTTTTTTGAGCTAGTTGTTATTTGTGACAAACCCAACTTATTGAATAGTTCATTGGGGCCGTGCAGTTGTCATCAAATTTTGTGTGCAGCTGCATTACTCTTCTCAGGCATTTGTTTGTCATTAGATCTTTTTATTTCATCTTATTAATGTCAGACATTTTTTTTCTGTGGATTATCTACATTACTCTTCTCTGTGGGTTAATTTTTTTAAATATTTGTATCTGGTTTAATTGTGAATTTTTGAACTTGGTTGCTTTTGTATTGTTGTTTGGTGAATCTCTGTCCATGGATTTATTTCTACAAATCTTCAGCCAATCTGAAAGCTTTGGCCGAACGAGAATAACCAAGGTTGGAAACAAGGATATTCAGTTCGTTTGGTGCACACCAACCCAGGTCTCTCTCACATTAATTGGTTGTACATTAATTGGTTGTAATATTAGCATTATATGGCAATGACTTTCTGATTATTGCTTGTCTGTAGCATTTTATTGGGCTATTCAGAAATGGACAAGTCTTGGATGTCTTTGAATCGGTTTTCTATTGCATACGGGGAAGGGGTTGAAAGTTTTTTGATGTTTGCCAAAAAGAAGTTTGGTGATGGGAATCCCATGCCATGTCCATGCAAAACATGTGGGAATCTCAATAAATTTGTAGCTAAGGATGTTGAGTACCATCTGTTTTTCCATGGTATCGATCGAAGTTATACTAGGTGCATATGGCATGGAGAAGCATCTCCTGGTGAAGCTCCCTCAAGTGTGCCTTTAAATAGGTCCACCCAACACCATTTTGGGAGTGATGTCCCAGATGATACTACACCCCCAGATGATGCTGCAAGCTCATTAAAATTGGCTCAGACCGCTTGTGACCAGTATTCATCAAATCCTGAAAAGTTTCAAAGAATTCTTGCAGAGGCTGAGGAACCTTTATACAAAGGTTGTCTAAAGTTTACCAAATTATCTGCAGTAGTTACATTGTTTAATGAGAAAGCAAGGAGTGGGTGGTCTGACATAAGCTTTTCACGGTTGTTGAAAATCATTGGAGACATGCTACCCGACGATAATAATTTACTGCCCCGAAGTATGAAAGAGGTTAAAAAGACATTGTCTGTGTATGGGATGAGCTATGAGAAGATAGACGCATGTCCGAATGATTGCGTGCTTTATAGAAAGGGATCTGATAATGAGAATAAAACTAGTTGCCCTACTTGTGGTGAGTCAAGATACAAAGTGAATAAGAACCTGACTGAGCAACGTAAGGGGGTGCCGGCAAAAGTTCTATGGTATTTTCCACCTATCCCTAGGTTTAAGAAATTATTTCAGTCGGTACAGACATCGAAACAGATGACTTGGCACGCTGATGAGAGATTGGTTGACGATAAGTTAGGCCACCCAGCTGACTCCCCCGCATGGAAGTTGGTAGATGATAAATGGCCGGAGTTTGCACAAGAGCCAAGAAATTTGCGCTTAGCACTTTCAGCGGATGGGGTCAATCCGCATGGTTCGATGAGCAGCAAGTATAGTTGTTGGCCAGTAAAGTTAGTCACTCACAATCTCCCGCCTTGGTTGTACATGAAAAGAAAGTTTGTGATTTTAACGATGTTGATATCGGGTCCACGACAACCTGGAAACGACATCGATGTTTACCTAGAACCATTAATCGATGACTTGAAAACACTATGGGATACAGGGGTTAAAGCTCATGATGCTTACCGACAAGAGGCTTTTACGTTGAAAGCAATGTTGTTGTGGACCATTAATGATTTCCCTGCATATGGTAATTTGTCTAGTTGTGTTGTAAAAGGCTATCATGGTTGCCCCATATGTGGCGAACAGACACAATCATGCAGATTAAAACATTCGAGGAAGAACGTATACATGGCCCATCGAATGTTCCTTCCAGAAGATCATCCCTTTCGGAAACAGAAAAAATCATTTAATGGTGAGCAAGAGTTTCGAAAAGCACCAATGATTTTGACTGGTGAAGAAGTGGCAGAAAAAGTTAATGGAATCAAAACCTTGTGGGGGAAACCAGTACCAAAAGAGAAGCCCAAGAAAAAGAAAAAAAATCAAAAAGATCGACTTCATTGAAGAGGAAGCGAGTGGAAGATGGTAGTGATGATGGTGCTAGAATTTGTTGGAAGAAGAAGTCAATTTTCTTTAACCTCGACTACTGGAAATACTTGCGTCTTCGACACAACTTGGATGTGATGCACATAGAGAAAAATGTTTGTGAGAGTCTTATTGGAACCTTGCTGAATATTCCAGGTAAAACAAAGGATGGACTGAATAGTCGCCTTGATTTGCAGGATATGGGTTTAAGGGATGAACTGGCACCTGATGTAAGTCAGAATAGAGCGTACTTACCACCAGCTTGTTTCTCATTATCCAAAGAAGAGAAATTCAGTGTGTGTGAAACATTGCATAAGTTAAAAGTTCCAGATGGATACTCATCAAATTTCAGAGCATTGGTTTCTATGCAAGACTTAAAGTTGGGGGGTATGAAATCTCATGATTGCCATGTGTTGATGCAGCAATTACTTCCTGTTGCTATACGATCCGTGCTACCAAAACATGTGAGAGTTGTACTTATCAGATTTTTCTCATTTTTTAATGAGTTATGTACGAAGGTAGTAGATGTACCTCGATTGCTTGAAGTTCAGAAGAATCTGGTGGTCACCTTGTGTTTGCTAGAAAAATATTTCCCACCATCATTCTTTGATATTATGGTTCATTTAACCGTCCATCTCGTTCGAGAAGTCCAGATTGGGGGCCCTGTTTGTTTGCGATGGATGTATGGATTTGAGAGGTATGAATAACTTTAAATATTCTTCAAGTGCAATTTACTAATTTAAATTATTTAAAGTAATCAATGGTTTACTATGTTTTAGGTATATGTCGGTTTTAAAAGGTCAAGTAAGAAATCGTTACCGTCCAGAAGGTTGCATGGCAGAGTGTTATATTGCAGAGGAAGCGGTTGAATTTTGTAGTGAGCACTTCTCTGGATTGGATGCAGTTGGAATTCCACCATTTGAAGATAAAACTTACCCTGAAATTGTGACTGGCAAGAAACCTCCAGGAGGTGATTTTGTTGAAGTTGATGCTAAGTCCTTGGAGCAAGCACATTGTTATGTATTGCACAACACAAGTGTTGTTCAACCCTATATTGAGTAATTGTATTTTAACTTCTTGACTTACAAATTAAAGCGTTACACTAGTTTTAGAGCTAACATGCGGTTCGTATGGAAAACTATGCAGGAGACACATGAACCACCTAAAGAAAACATTTCCTCGGCAGTCCAAAATTCAGAAATGGTTACAAGATGAACATAACCGTTCTTTTAGTTCTTGGCTCAAAAACGAGGTAACAATTGTCAATCATAAGACTTGTGTTGTGTCTATTTACTAAATGTGACTAACTTTCTTAGGAACACAGGTTTTTGAAGATCGGCGTGTCACCGGTAACAACATCTCAGAAATCTTGAGATGGGTATCACAAGGTCCTCTTATACATGTTATAAAATATCATAGTTATACCATTAATGGTTCTCATTTTACCACAAAGGATCGCGATGCTTCACATGTCACTCAGAATAGTGGTGTAAGTCTAGTGGCCACGGCGATGAACGTGTCTAGTGCAAAGGATAATAATCCTATTTTCTGTGAATCAGGGTACTATGGTGTTATTGTGGAAATATGGTTGATTGATTATAGTCATTTCAAAATACCATTGTTCAAGTGTGATTGGGTTGACAACAAGACTGGCTTTAAGGTAGATGAGCTGGGATTCACCATAGTTGATCTTGCTAGAATTGGTTATAAACCTGATTCTTTCATTTTAGCCTCTCAAGCAAAGAAAGTCTTCTATGTACCTGATCCAGTCAATCATAAATGGTCCATTGTTCTAGCAACTCCTGAAAGAACC
Organism: Cinnamomum chago; assembly: GCA_038049695.1. NCBI lineage: Eukaryota > Viridiplantae > Streptophyta > Magnoliopsida > Laurales > Lauraceae > Cinnamomum > Cinnamomum chago. Next base: position 13,009,178 of record CP142456.1, read on the forward strand.
TATAATGTTGATGACAATGAAGAAGTCCTCTTTGATGCTGGCGTTGAAGATCAAACTCGTCATGAAGTAATGCAATTGGATGAACCATTGGATGCTATAAATGAATCTGAGGCAATGTACACGCGTGAAGATGCTGAGGGGACTTGGACTGACATTGATATTTGAAAATGTATTATAATTGTGTTTTTTTGTGTAAGTGTTTATTATTGCTAAATATTCCCTTATGTACTTTTTCTTAAGAAGCATATATAGGTTATTTGAACTGATGTCACACTTAGTGGTAGTGTTAGTATGCTATGCATTGCATTGTTGTATGTATTACCTATTCCATGACATACACAATATATTTTTTGATATGTATGTTTTTTTTTTTCACAGCTAGTAATGGATCCAGAAAGGCATTTTCGTGAATCACAGGACAACATAAGTAATGTTGGTGAACACCGCATTCAAAAAAAAAGGAAAGCTAGGGGGACAACTTTAATGCTTGAGTTGACCAAGAATTGGGATGGAAATGTAATTACTATAGAGTATGATCAAAAGGGTAGGCCTACACCACAAGAAGTACGCAGAAAAATAGCTGGTTATGAAGGGGCTTTGGCAAGAGTGATGGTCCCACTTAACGCAGTTAGTGATTGGCGTAAATTGAAAGATCTTAGGGAAGGACAACTGGAAAGAGATTTATGGGATACAATGAAGGTAAATAAATATGTGATTTCCTGTTACTTTTGGAAGACCTTAGAATAATATGTGCCTTACTAAGCTATTTATCGTTTTTTTCTATTTAATTCATTTGGTATAGACCAGATTTGTGTTGGATGAAAATACTAAGGCTCAAGTTATATCTGATATTGGCCTCAAGTGGAGGACGTTCAAGACAACTTTGACTACTAAGTACATACTTCCATTCAAAGATAATCCCGAACTACTTGTGGAGCCACCTACAAAGTATAAGTTTATCGATAAATTAGATTGGACTAAATTTGTGCAATCAAGGTTGACCCCAGAGTTTCAGGTATATATCTACTTCTATAGATTACTTGTGGAGCCACACCATTGCACTCACTCACACAACACTGAGCACACCACACACAGCCCACAACTGCACTGCAGCACACCCCTGTACACTGCAGCACACCCCGGCACAATAATGTATTTTCTTCTTTGTAATTTTAAGGAGTTAAACATTCTACAATCTAAAAGGCAGTCCAATAATGTGTATACACACCGACTAAGCAGATCAGGCTATGCGGGTCTTGAAGAAGATATTGTAAGTACATTTAGTATAGAACTATTTTAAATAGTTTCTTACGGTTGAATTAAACTAACTTAGATGTTTAATTGTGTTTTCATATTTAATGTATAGAAAAAAAAAATCCAAAGAGACAGGCATTTTCGTTGATCATGAAGATAGGAGTGTCAAATGGAAATTGGCTCGTCAAAACAAAAACGGGGAATATTCAAATGATTCCACAAGGGAAGTAGTAGGAAAAATTGTAAGTTTCCATTCTTTTAAAAATTGTAAATTGTTTTAGACTTTTTGTAAGAGTGCCCAAGGTAGATGCGAGGCATCAAACGTCTTCACTATAACTTGTAGGTCGAGTATTCTCCCTAAGTGCCTTGCATGACCATGCATCAAGGTATTTGAATATTAGCTATATACATATGGCTCGGGATTCATTGGTGTCATGATTATTGTAGGATGATCTGAAAAAGAAAGTAAATGAGGGGGCTGTAATGACTGAGGGGAGCAATGATGTACTTACTATGGCTTTGGGTACCCCGGAGCATTGTGGACGAGTTAGAGGGGAAGGGAAGCATGTCACTCCAATGGCCTATTTCAAAATACCAAAACGCGGAACGAAGAAGTATAATGAGGAGTTGTTGGCCCAGTTACATGAATCTCAAGAAAGGGTGAGAATTTTAGAACAAGTTGTGAAGGATATAGAGACACGTCAGAACTCTCCCCATTCAGAAAATATTGCATCCAATAGTAGTGGCATTTTAAAAGGTCAACAGGTAATTTACCAAACCATAGTTTTTTGTTGTTTTGGTATATTATGTTGAATACATGATTTCTTAACTATTTTACCTAACTATATGCATTGGTTAATAACCATTTGAATTCGTATTTAACTCTTATAACATGCAGCTTGAATATGGAGGTACTTCAAAAGTGAACAAGACATCATCAAATATTCTTGGTTCCCCGCAAGTATGTTTTATGGGCCGGCTATTAAATTAATAAATTACAACTAACATTAGTTTCATCGTATTATATACATTAGTCGATGTAAGATTTAGTACTTATATATTATTTGAAGATGCAGAATTGTAGATTGGCATTGGGCTCAAAGGACAAGATTGTTGCGAAAGGAAAGGTTTATGGGAAGACTGGACCATTGGAAAAGATTCACAATATTTCTTTAGGGGAGCACAATGTACGAGTGTCGATAGATTGTGTATTGTGTCCTGATTCCCCTCTTCCTATACCCGTACGTGGTATTTTGACCACTATTTTAGATGTACACAACTCATTTGTGGCTTGGCCTGAAAAATGGGTGATATTAGATGATAAGGTAAAGTGTATTTTCCAACTCTTATTAGTTATGCTTAAGTTAAACTACCGTAATTAACTTTTTCATTTTAATTTGGATTTCCATGTAGAGTGTGGTTGATGATTCTTCTGCAGCTAATGGTGATGCAACTAATGGTGAAGGGGCAAGTCAGCTCCAAAAGTTTGGCAAGATTATAGAAACGATGATGAAATCAAGTCAGATAAGTATTCCACTTGAGAAAGGGGTATTTGAAGAAGATATAGAATTCAATTATTTTTTAAAATCTGATTTGTTAGATCTTTGTAACATGAAGAAGCTAGAGGTTAACTCAATGACTGCATACCAAAGGTAAACTATTTGTCTTTTCCTAAGAAATATTAGTCTCTAATATACTTGATGTTATGACCATTTTATTTACCTTATTTCTTTAGGTTTCTCTACGATCGATTTGAAAATTCTCGAGCAAGATATGGATTTTCCCATCCTGCACATTTCAATGATTTTGGAGAGAAAGAAGAGATGAAACGCAACATGATAAAGCGGTTGAGATTTGCAAAGAAGGACCAACTGATTTTGGTTCCATACTCCACCATGTAAGGGCGTACTATATTTTCACGTGTCTTCAATTTATCTTAGTAGTCATTTTATATCCACTTGTGTGTAATTAAATCTTATTTGTCATTTAATCCGTCCGCTTTTATGGAATTAGGGGTCATTGGCTTCTATTAGTCATTGATATGACATCAATGGAAGTGTTCTGGTTGGACTCCTTGGTACGAAAGGTTGTTGACTTGAATGTAAAGTTCATAGTGAATGAGTGAGTAGTCTATTAATTCTTCTTGTTCATTTGTTTTCAAGGCTTCTCATTTAAAATACTAAGTCTAAATGGATATCGTTGTGTGAAGTGCAATGAAAGTGGCAGCTATGGAAATGGGAAAAAGAATTAAAGGAAATCCAACTTGGGAATTGGTGAAGGTGAGCAATGAATAATTGTGTTTATGATATCACACATACAACATAATCCTTTTTGTATGCTTTTTATGGTCTCTATGTAGTGTCCTAAGCAAACGGGGAAAAAGGAATGTGGGGTTTATGTAATGAAATTTATGAAGCATCTTATGGAAGATCCTCTCGTGTCGACAAAATCTAAGTTGAAAGAACTTGGGGAGGCAGCGACATATGGCGATGAGGAGCTTAATGATTTACGTTTGGAGTTAGTTGAATACATTTTAGATTTTATCAACAATGGAGACTAGGTACATTCTATGCCTTTGCCTCTAAATTGTCATGAATGCATGTTTTGTCTTGATTCATCGAATAGGGAAAGTGTCAACTTCCCACAAGCTTTTACCATCCAAAATTTTCTTAAAACTTACTACTATGTCATTTATGATAGGAAGCATATACATATTAGATAGGCTTCTCTTGACCAGTATTGATTGATGAAGTGATTTATGCCTTGTAGGTCCATTTTTCATTGGACAACTAATCGGGGAGCAGCGGTACACCAGGGCATCATATGCTACATAGTACATATACATACTTTTGGTAAATTTGTGCATATATAGTTCAACTTTTTGTACAGCCCATGGAAGACAATGTAGATACTATATATATATATATACAATATTTCCATAGAGATTTTTCTAGTCAAGCTTTATGTTAAAACAGAAAGAAGTTATGATTCCTTGTTGTAAGATAAGCCTCCATCCAATTATAAGATCTCTTTTATATGTGATTTAGTACTTGGGTTGGCTAAATTTAGTTTCAATTTGAATCTCATGGAATGGACATGGATTTTTTGGTCTATACTTCGATTGATGTGACCTTCAGATTTGGAATGGTGGTACAAGTTGAAAATGCATGTACAAGTTGTATGAAGTTCAGAAAGAATTGAGAGATTGAATGTAGAAAAGATGCAGCCAACAGAACTCAGAGTTTGAATGTTTTGAATGTTGGTACAAAGTGGAATGTTAGCATGAATTTTTATTTTGTAATGGATCTAGTAAAGTGCAGGGTGTTCAATAGATGGTCCATCCTTAACTGATTTACACAATATTCATCCTGCAGTTACTCTTTAAAAAAATTAAAAAAAAAGGGGCTTTTTCGGCTAGCCGTGAAAATTCATGCGGCTAACCGCATTCTGGGCCTGCGCCCTTTTAAGTTGCATTTCGTTTCCCATTGTTCGCTTTCGGTTAGCTGCTGTTCTCTTTTCGTTTCCCATTGTTCGCTTTCGGTTAGCTGCTGTTCTCTTCCTTCTTTGGTCTTCTTCATTGCTACGTATTTGATCCTCTTCTCCCTTCTTCCTCCAAGGTAGCTTCCCTTCTTTTTCTCTTATATTTCAGTTGTGTAGAATTAATTTCTTTTCCATTTTGTTAACAGTATCTGTTTCGTTTTGGTGTTTCTCTTTTCTTTCTCTCTTTCCAACTTCCTCCATTTCTCTCTTCCATTGGTTTCTTTCTTCATATTACTTATTGTCGTGTAATTTTCTCTTCCTTGTTTCTTCTAAATCCTGCCTTTTTCCTCTATGCTGTGTTTTTTTCCTCCTAGTGTTTTCTTGTGCACTCCAGGTGTTTGTAAAAATGCCTCCACGAATGAAAACAACTGTGAACCGCCCTGCTAAACGAGGACGATCCACTGCTGCCTCCTCTTCTCGTAGAACTAGATCTCCCTCACCCTCTCAGTCTGCCTCTCAGTCCACCTCTCCTTCTCTTACCCCTCCTTCTTCTCCTCCTCCACAGCCGGGCTCTGCTGTTCTCAAACCCAATGCCCAAATGCTGGATGCTTTGAAAAAAAGATCAATCATGGTTGAAAGACGCACTTTGCGTAGTGTTGTAAATCCCCATGAGTCAGCAGCCATTCTTGCTCAGGTCAGATGGGAAAACATACTGGGGGGACAAAGCATATCCGTCTCTTGTTTTTGGCGTGTTCGCTTCAATCACTGGTGCTGTATCTTCCGTTGACTCATGTTCCTTCACAATTGCCTTTCGAAACAAAGAAGTTACGGTTGATCCCGATCTTATCTCTTCAATCATGAATATTCCAGTGAACCCTGATGGTCTTTCCATGGTGTCTGACACCCTCACTGAAGCTGAAAAGGCCCAAGCTACTATTGTTCTATGTGGTCGTTCTGTTAAATGGGATCCTAAGAACTTCCTTCCATTGGGATCCCTCATTCCAAAATACAAGCTGTTGCACCACCTATTCACCTTCAATGTCTATCCTCGTAAAGGAAATCGGACTGAATTAACTGCGTATATGGTAAATGTTCTTTCTAAAGTGGTGTCAGGTGTTCAAATGTGTCTTCCCTCTCTTATCTGTAGAACCATTGTTCGCTTTCACCTCTCCACTGCCTCTAAGCCAGCAATCCCTTTTGGCTTCCTCATCTCTCAAATAGCTCGGTCTCTTGGTGTTCTCCGCCCAAATGAGCCTACTATTTCCCATACACCTTTTGGCGCTGCTAATCTAATTCAGATGAATCTCTTTCCATATGAAGAAGAAGGGGATGTACCCCCTCATCCTCAACCCCAAGCCCCTTTAGCTCCTCAACATCAGGCACCTTCAGGGCTCGCTCCTTCCTCTTCACATCGACAGGCTTCCTCTTCATCGGTTCCCCGGAGTATTGAAGAACGGATGGATGCTTTCGAACGCAATCAGTCCAAAACCGAAAAGCTTCTAAAGAAGACTCTCAAATATCTCAGTGGACTATCAAAAGCGTGCAGAACTCAAGATGCTACTATCATGCCTCCGTCTCCTTCACCTCCGTCAGATTAGTTCTTTTGGGGATTCATAGCCACTTGTGTTTTTATTGGTTGTACTCTTATTGGTGGTGTTCTTTTGGCTTGTGGCTGCACCTCCTATGGTTAATTGGTTTAAACTTATGTTGGTTACTCTCTATGGATGTTCATTGGATATGGATGTTTTTATGGTCTTAGTGATTAACTGCTTTTATGCTTTATTTGTCTATTATCTTCTTGCATTTATTGTCTATCTTCTCTACATCCATGGTTATTCTGTCTTGTTCAATTTGTGGCAAAAAGGGGGAGTATGGTTTAAGTTTGCAGGGAGAGAATTCATCTCCATTCTCATGCTTTTAATCTTTGTTTGTTAGTACTGTTGTGCTTTTACAGGTTCATCTTCTCAATCTCATATGAAGAGCTATGCATACTAGTCTTGATGCCTTTTTGTTCTTGTATTCGTTTTTCAGTTGTAAAAGGTCTTGTAGATAGTATATGGTTGTTCTTTGAGTTGTTTTGGATATCTTCTGTAATCTTGTATTAGCTAAATGATTTTGTCACGAAATTGACAAAGGGGGAGATTGTAAGTGTCACATGTCTGTGTGCACTGAGTTTTGTTTGTCAATTCCGCGCCAATGAGGTCCAAAGTTCTTGCCTCTCAAATTGACTCAAGGAAGATCACATTCAGAAGGATTATCAAGCTTGTGGGAAAGTCCGGATTAATCAAAGAAGGTCTCCATTTGTGTTTGACAACCTTTTCAGGTAATTCATACCCAGACCAAACCCTTAATTAGATCCCTGGGAAAAGTTGTGTTTTAAACTCATGTTTTTTATCCTTGATAATTAGTCCCTGTGGAAAGGGTCAGGTGACCCTACGGTCACCTGCGGCTAGCCGCCCCTTGCAAAGGGGCTAGCCGCCAGACCTGCGGCTAGCTTTCCAGTAAGCTGTTTCTCATATTTTTTTTCTGTGCTTCCTGCGGCTAGCAGCAAGTGCACCTGCGGCTAGCCGCCATGTGCACCCACGGCTAGCCGCAGAGCTAACCGTGGGATTTCGTTTTGTTTTCCAGAGGCTGTGTTTTTGTCAGATCATCTTGCGGCTACCCTTGCGGCTGCCTCACGGCTAGCCTCCAACTGTTCCTGCGGCTAGCCGTGAGCTAACCTGATTTGAAATTTTAGACCGTTATTTGAAATCGGCTAGCCGCTGGTCTAAAGGGGCTAGCCGCCAATATAGCCGTTGGATCTTTTCTAAAAATCTGGAGCTTATTTCTCCTTTCACAGTGACTCTTTTGAGAGAGCTTTTGCAGGCTATTTTGTTCCCAACATATCTTATCTCTCAAATCTTGTTCCAAACACTCATATAGTACATTTAGGAAAATCCTAGAGCTCCATTAGCTCCAAGATGAGTGTGTTGTGTGACAAGTTGCCTGTGTCTATTCTTTGTAGCATGATTTAATCATTTCTATATCTATATTATGGGATTTGTTATGTATGATAGGTCATCATGACTAAGATTCAATAGACACACACTTGAGCTTATCTACTCTCATCTAATTGTATCTCTTTGCTTGGTATTGTTTAAGCTGTCTTGTTGAACACATATGCTACTTAAGTCTTTCTGATCTTCTTACGTTTGTTCTGTTATCTGTTCTGGTTTTATTATAAGTGCCCTAAAAAGTTTAAAATTGGTATAATTGATTCCCTTAGTCCTATTCACCCCCCTCTAGGACTTAGTCATTGGCCCTAGCCTGCACTATCAAGGACAACCTACATTAGAGGTAGGACCTTCAAACCCCTTCAAACCCTACACAGGTTGAGTCATTTGTTCCATTGAGTGCAATTTCACAGATGATTTAGTGTAATTTTTTTTCAGAAACTGATCATAGCGCCAGTAAAAAAGGAGTTGGGTCTTGCCTTCAAGGGAAGCGAAAAGATGGTTGTTGAAGCTCTGGAGGTAAATTATGATTATTTATCTTTTGGTTTTTTTGTTTATATATATATATATGGTTCCAACTTTTTGTACATCCCATGGAAGATGATGTAGATATATACTATATATATATATACACACACACAATATTTCCATAGAGATTTAATTTGTCTAGTCAAGCTTTTTTATGTTAATTATTAATTAGTTATATATATATGATCACTTTATTAATGTGTATATATAGTGCAAAGTTTTATTGGTGTACAGTGTGCTGCAATGGTACTGCATCAATGCAAATTCTTTTGATAAAAAAAAATGCATATATAATATTAAATCGGTTACAGAACAAACAATATAATACAATCTGAAAAAACTGATATAACAAAGCCCCTTATAACCGATATTATAAATTATTTTTATATCGGTTTCACTCTTTTTTATATCGGTTTTCAGTCTCAAAACACATCAGTTCTCCGAAAACCGATATTATAAATAATTTTTATATCGGTTTCACTCTTTTTTATATCGGTTTTACAGTAATGTTGCTATAATTTCAGTTTCAAAACACATCAGTTTATCGAAAACCGATATGATAAATATTTTTTATATCGGTTTTACTTTTTTTTTATATCGGTTTTACAATAATATGTGTTATAATTCCGGGTTCAAAAGACATCAGTTGTCCAAAAACCGATATGAAATATTACACATATTATATCGGTTATTGTTGTTTATTATATCGGGGGTACTTATATCGGTTTGAAGTTTACTGAAAAACCGATATAATAGGTCTTTTATATCGGTTTTTAGCCGATATAAAAGCCCTTTTTTCTAGTAGTGAGCAAGGTATAAAAATCATCAGAAGCTAAGCACAATCATCATATTAAAAAACAGCACACACTTTATTATACTAGTAGTAATAGTCCAGACTACAGCACAGCACACAACCTTTAAAAAAAGTCCTAAAACATCAAAACCACATAAAGACACCCGAACAGTAACCACCCACAGGATACCACCAGAAACAAGTATCATCAAACACCAACTTCGACCACAATAGCTCAGTACCCCACAACCAAAACACCACAAAAACCAGACACTGACATCTTCTTCCTATTCTATTTATCTTTTTGAACTGGTGATTATTACATTTTGAGTCTGGCTTTCCTTAAACAAAACATCTTCTTCCTCCTCTATTTTATCTTTAGTATCAGGTTCCTCAAACAAAAAATCTTCTTCCTCCTCTATTTATCTTTAGTATCTGGCATTGTCACAAACACCTATCATGCATATACTAACTGGCAATATCTCTCTAAATCTCTATTCTACAACCAACCCATCAATGATCAGAAATAATAATAAAAAGGAGACAAATGGGTGCAGATTCATGATATAATAATAAGATAGACAGATGGGATACCTGAATCAAAGTCGTGAACTCGTAGAAGATCACATAAAGATAAATGATCTGAACCAAAGAAAGCTATGTTAGTTTTGCCTCTACCCCTTCAACGCCTGGAAACCGAGAGAGTGAGAGGGAGAGGGAGAGGGAGAAGGAGGGAGAGAATGAGTACTCGTGGCGGCTCCGGCGTAGGGAGGGAGAAACAGAGAGTGAACCGGTGGCGGGAGGGCACAGTGCAGAGCGAGAGAGAGAGAGAGAGAGGGAGGGAGGGAGGGAAAGAGAGAGAGAGAAAGAGAGAGAAACAGAGCAACGAGAGGGGGAGGGAGAGGGAGAGGGAGAGGGAGAGAGAGAGAGAGGGCGTGTCATGCTGGTGCGGCGGTGGCGTGCTGGTGCGGCAGGAGGGGAGAGCGCGAGAGCAGTTCCGTCAGTGCAGAGAGAAATAGAGAGAGAGGGAGAGAGAGAGAGATCCGAGGGCGAGGGGGATATTGGAAACCAGAGCGCGGGAGAAGGAAACCAGAGCCCGGGAGGGAAAAGGGGAAACGGGAAAGGGGAAAGGAAAAGGAGGAAGAAAAAACGTGGCTCGTATGGGGTTATAAGAGCTTTTGCGACCGCCACGGGCGGTCGCCCGCCTTTTGAGGCGCGAAAAGCCAAATCTCTAGTAATGGTTATAGAAAAGTGACACAACAAACCTAATCCTCGTTTACTCCTCCTCTAAAGTGACACATCAGATCATACTGTGTCACTTTATTGTAAAAGCGACACAAAAGCTCAATTTGAAAGCGAGACTAAAAGTCTTTTTTTTTGTAGTGTTCATTTATGAGTCAGGTAATTTCACCCAGGACTCTGATAATTTGAGTTAGAACTCATATTATTTCACCCATGACTCAGATAACTTGATTTAGAAGTCAGATAATTTCATCCATGAGTCAGATAATTTCACCGAGGACTCTGATAATTTGAGTCAGAACTTAGATAATTTCACCCATGACTCAGATAACTTGATTCAGAAGTCAGATAAATGCATTCATAAGTCAGATAATTTCACCCAGGACTCAGATAATTTCATCCATGAGTCAGATAATTTCACCCAGGACTCTGATAATTTGAGTCAGAACTCAGATAATTTCACCCATGACTCAGATAACTTGATTCAGAAGTCAGATAAATTCATTCATAAGTCAGATAATTTCACTCATGACTTAGATAACTTGATTCAGAAGTCAGATAAATTCATTCATGAGTCAGATAATTTCACCCAGGACTCAGATAATTTGAGTCAGAACTCAGATAATTTCACCCATGACTCAGATAACTTGATTCAGAAGTCAGATAATTTCATTCATAAGTCATATAATTTCATCCAGGACTCAGATAATTTGATTCAGAAGTCAGATAATTTCATCCATGAATCAGATAATTTGATTCAGAAGTCAGATAATTTCATCCAAAGTCAGATAATTTCATACAAAACTCAGATAATTTGATTCAGAAGTCAGATATTGAAAATTAGAACCTAGATAATTTCATCCAAAACGTAGATGATCTCAGTCAGAACTCAGATAATTTCTATCAGAAGTCGGCTAAAATTCCACCAGAAATTAGAACAAAAGATTGCATAGTGCTGATGTACGAAGACATTGACAGAAATAATTCTATTTACATTCATTCACAAATGTGAGAATTACATTGACAGAAATGTTTGTCCAACCTTCATGTGAACCAAAAAAATACATTCACAAGTCTGTTGAACGTTCACTTTTCATATAAAGAGATTTACATAAAATACATCAACTTGATTGAAAAGAACTTGTTTGTATCATTGCTGTAGTTTTTTCGTCAGTTTTCGAAGTCATCATCAGCAGCTAGTTGCCTGGCTTGGTAGTTTTCAACTGACCAGTTGCAATGCTTGTCGTGTAGGAACTTGCTTACTATCTCTGCCCTTAATCCATCAATTACACGCTGTGGCAACTTCGAAGCAATTACTTGTTTGTGAGTAAGTTGCTTCATAAGATAACAAACGACCACTCCACAATCAACACTGGAACAGGACATGATATTGTTAGTCGATTGTAAATAAGGCACTGTCAAGTCAATTGAATTACTGTAGTTGCACAATGATACTTACGAGCCCATTTTCTGTTGTGGGGCATCTTCGACGCTTATCAATGGAGCTCCATATGGCTGTGTCTCCTCAACATTGACATAATTGTAGTTCTCCACATACGGTTTCTGCAAAATAAAAAACATTCCGTATTTTTGGTCAGTTTCGATTATGCTAACGGTATCTTTGAATAAATAATGACCAAGTAAGTGAGACATACCAGAATTCGTGCATCCTCAAAGTAATGATCCACTGTTTTAGGTGATGTTGGTCGTAAGGAGTTGTAATGTAGTCAATCTCCTTCTTTCTTATCCAGCACCAACAGTGTCCAGTGGAAGGGTTCAACATCCTTCCCTTTTCCATTTGAATTCATTGGAAAAAGCATGAATCTGTGTTCTGCAGTTCTGCTTGGGGAGATCTGAGGGTGCAGTATCTTTTCCCTCATTTCCAGTGACGAGGAAGTAACAATTTTCTACATTAAGACATATTTAGTAACTGTTTATTATATATAAAAATAAAGTAAATGATGACACAGTCAAGACAGTTATTGTCTTTTACCCAGCATAAACTTGTTACGAAGTACGATTTGTCACGAGGCAGCGTTTCTGTGTGTTAGACAGTTGTGAGTTGCTGTTGGATTTCACCATGTTCTCTATATAGCAACTCAGCGTAGCAGTCAATAACCTGTTCAATTTTAGACACATAATGTGAGGCATATTGTTTGAACACGACCATATTATGTTTGTGTAAAATGTAGGGATATTTTGTCAATGTGTCTGTGTTGTGATGCTTACAGTGCTTGACATTTCTGCTCTGCTGAGAACTGCTACTATGTCTTCATAAGATACAGCTTGTATGCCCTCACCTCCCCAAACGAACGCCCTGCAAATCCAATTGCACAAAGGGTCCAATTAGTCTACATTTTCATTAAGGTTTCTTAAATTCAACAGTGGTGTTGCTTAAGTGCATAGGTATGTGACTTACGAATTGCCCTCAGCTTCATAAATCTCCTTTAGCTTCTCTACGTCAGATGCATTCAGAAGCTTAGTGACTGCATTTTTTGGGAGTGTGAAGGGGACAGTTGCTGGGTTCATTTTCCTCGTTGCTGTTCTTTTCTTGATTCGTTTCACCATGGAGGACTGTTTCACCTCCTTAATTGGTTTTGATGGTGCATCAGACGGCATGATCTGATCAATATTTCAATTATAAAAATATAGATTAATCAAATTAGAATTTGTTGAAGGGCAGATAACTTTCATATAACATCAGATAAATTTGCTGATAGTGTGATAAAATCATACAGAAGTCAGATAAATTTAATGAAAAGTTTTATAAGTTGGCACAGAAGTCAGATAAATTTGATATAAACTCAGATAAGTTGTTAGAAAGGCAGATAAAATGACACAGAAGTCGGATAAATTTGATATAAACTCAGATAAATTCTTAGAAAGTCAGATAAAATGACACAGAAGTCAGATAAATTTGATATAAACTCAGATAAAATGACACAGAAGTCAGATAAATTTGATATAAACTCAGATAAATTGTTAGAAAGTCAGATAAAATGACACAGAAGTCAGATAAATTTGATATAAACTCAGATAAAATGACACGAAAGTCAGATAAATTTGATAGATATGCAAAACATGAATTCAATGCAAACATAAATTTATCTAAACAAACATGGTCGTGTACCTGAATTACCTCAGGTACATTTTTTGCAACATTACGATCAGTTGCAGCCTCCTTCGCTGCTTTCTATCGTGTATTAATTTTTATTGTAGGCTCGAAGATATCATCTAGAGTCTTCCCAGCCCATTGCAATCCTTTCTCTGTATAATCAATTGTCATTTCCCTCAAGAGCTGCTGCAGTTTGAAGTTGTTTGACTCCAGATAAATTGCACAATACACAGATAAATTTATCTTAAACTCAGATAAAATTGATCTAAACTCAGATAAATTTGATATAAACTCAGATAAACTCATGAAATAGACAAAAGGTTTGCTGAATTTCTAGTCCAGCACCACACTCTCTTGCTTTTAATCTCAGATAAGTCAAGAGACATTGATTCAACATCACACAGAACATAGATAAATTGCAAAATACACAGATAAATTTATCTTAAACTCAGATAAAGTTAATTTGAAGGCAATAGAAACTCACTTAAATATGAGTTAAATAGAATAGTAATAGAACTCAGAATAAAGGCAATAGACATTGATTGAAGTTTGTTCAGAAGATAGATAAATTGAATATAAATTTGTATTGAGTAAAGTAACTCAGATCCATATCATCAAAGAATAAGATAAGTGAATACAGAACACAAATAAATTTCACAGGACACAGATAAATTTATCTTAAATTCAGATATTTTTAAAAAAAAATCTAAGATAAAATTACTTGAAACTGACAAAGTAGCAATGAATGTTATACATTTGGTTCAACATTTCTAATTTATACAAGAATAACAGACATTATAAGCCAAAAAAGAAAAAAATCTGTCTGGATACCTTCAACTTTCTGTTGCTCTTGCTCATGGCTTTCTGAAAGAATTGAGGACTTCGTTCTGGCCATTTCCTGATTTGGTTTTCATTATTATAAGAGGAAGCAGAAAGAATGGTAGAAAATCATTCAAATCGGCGATTAACAGTAAGATAGGGTTTCCAAACAAAAAGAGTGAGAAACTTTGAACTTACAAGGGAAATGAGTATTTTGAACTGTCTTTGTATGCTTTCGAAAACAGTTATGCAGTTGTGGAACCGTCTTCTGCAACTAGGGTTTGTATGTCGTCTTTCTTGTATCTCCTCTTGTCGAAATCGAAGATATCTTTGATGCAAACTCTAACTTGCAATGAAACAGTTAATCTAATGAAAGTTTTTGAAATTTTTATCTAACCTGCTGTTACTCGTTGCATGCAGCCACGGAGACAAGAATGTCGCCTTCTTCGTCGTGTGTTTCCTCTTTCAGAATATTCGAAAGACTTTTTGCGATATGAGTGTAACGCTTTCGTTGGCCTTATCTTAATAAAGACAAAATGAATGTAAGGGCAAATGAGACCTTTTACGTACAGAATTGTGTGTGAGGGACCTTTGGCTGAATGTTTTTTTTATTGTGGACTGTTCGCAGTAAAGTGAGGAGTTGAAGGACCTCCTGCAAGTCCCCAACCCTTTGCAACTTGAGATCAGACCCATGCTCTGTCTTCTCTGCAAATCAGTAAGTGGGTTCTCCACATGGAGGCTTGAATCCCTATGCCCTTCTCAGTTTCTTACTGATGTAGGACTCCTTCAATGAGCAAAGTGATTGCTTGAAGAAATGGATGTCTTTCAATCTGAGCAGCAGTTTCGTCACAGTAGAGAGATTGCTTGAAGACTGGCCTACTAGAACCTCAATCGATATTTCTTTGTTCATCGATTTCGATTTCGATTAGAATCGAGAGCTCGGAGAAATCTAGGGTTTTCATTTTCGCCATGAGATTTGATGGATGAAGGATGCAGGAGCTGCGTAGTGGAGCGCGCAGGGGCCGTGCGCAGCAGCAGCAGCTGATCGCCGTCGCCGAGGGGCAGGGAGTAGCGGCGAACACGCGGCAGAGGCAGACTCCGAAGAACAACCAATAGGAGGCGCAGGAGCCGGTGGCGGCGACAGTCGATGAGAACATCGCTGTGAGGGATTGCGGTCCGACACAATCTTTGGAGACCAATGAGGAGGCAAGGCTTTTGGAAGGCGTGGGAGATTTCAGAGGAGAACGGAAGTGGCTGGTCGAGGAGAAGAAGATGGAGGATCAGGACAGCAGTGGGAAGAGCGCCGATAAGGTTGTGGCTGGGGAAGATGAGGGGAGCACTATGCCGATCCGGAAAAGGTTTGGGCTTTGATTTCTATGGTTTTGGTTGTTCTGCGGTTTTGATTTTGGTGTGATTTGGGGAAAACTGATGCGCTTTTGGAGGTGTCCCTCTCTTTTACTTCGGTTTTGGGTGAGGCCCAAATGAAATGGGGTTTATTTGTTCTTGTTGTTATGGTTATCTGTGCTTGATCTTTGATTTTTATGTGTTTTGGGTTAGGAAATGCACGAACTTTTTTGTTTTGTGTTAAGAGTTCTTTTCATTTATATGGTATTTTGCACATGCAGTCATTCTTATGATAAATACAGATTTGTCGAATGGTCCTGATTCCATGTTGGACACGAGCAAATGCTTCATAGATATCACTTTGTTTATGTTGGATTTTCTCTTTTCTTGTTCTTCCTTTGTTTATGTTCTCCTTGAAGTTTTTTTCTTTTTTTCAATGATGGTTGTGTTTGGAAAATCAGGTAAGGAATCAACCAGCCACCTGGGATGTAGTTCTGATGATGAAACCAACCAAATTATTAAGGTTGTATATGAAAGTATCCAAGGGTAGCATAAACCTGGACCTTCTTCACAGAATGTTACTGCATTAGAATTTGGCTTCTGCTTTTGTTCTGTCAAAAGCACCAAACTTCGCCATGCCATTAAAGACCACAACTGCTCTTTGCAAAAATCTCTAGGTATAATCTTTGCTCTTTATTTTTTTTTTCCATTTTCATGTGTGGTGGCATCGGAGATTATTAAGAGTTGTGGTCATCAACATTATTTTGAGTCTCTGCGGTCCTTTTTCAGGTGGAAAGAGATAAAGCATGACAATACCGTTACCTGGTTAGCATTTTGGAATGATCCAATCAATCCAAAAGAATTCAAGTATGTCTTCTTAGCAGCAAGCAGTTCCTTGAAAGGACAGAGTGACAGAGAAATACGAGAAAGCAAGGATGTTGAAGGCAAGTTTTGTATATGGTTTTTATTTGTGAAATTGGTGATAATTTGTGTTTTTTGCTGTTGATTCTCAGATGAATTGGAAGTTTCACTGGACACGCAATATCTTTTACCCCATAACTTTATGTGCAGGACTACATTGATGGCATTAGAGCAACATACACAAAGGATTTTGCGAGCAAGGATCTAACCAAGAGACAAATAGTTGTTGCTACATATCTCATTGATAAGCTAGCTCTTAGGGCGGGCAATGAGAAGGTAAAGTCTAATTGCCCATGCACATGCTGGTTGAACAATTATTTTATGATGTTATCCTCTATACTGGTTTTAGAGACGCACTACTGGTGTGAGAGTTTATATAATATATATATATATATTACGTGCATCCACTGACTTTTTAGACACGATGCCCGCATATTCTTGTCCCTTTCTGACTTTTATCCTGTTCACTATAGTGTGCTTCCTCTATCTGTTACATGTTCTGACCAATACTTATGGATGTGCGCATGTGTGTGGTTTTTTTAGTAATGTTCTTTGTAAGTTGATCTACTTCGACCCATATAAAATATGGTGGGTTAGACCTCAAAGTGACTTAATTCATGTTTGAATAAGGAGCTGAGTTTGGGGCAGCAAGGAAGGGAGAGTTAGCATTAATGAATTTTCTCTTTTACCTTCTGTTTTTTTGTTTTGTTTTCCACATGCTTCAGTTCGGGTCTGAAACTGATAACTTTATATTCTAGGAACCACCACCTCCATGCTCTTTTCTCACTAGCAGTAAAAGTACCCTTTTTTATATCAACAAAGTGCCTAAATTTGTCATATATTTCACAAATTTGTGCCTTTTGCAATTGATTTTTCTTCCGCGGGATGATGATGAGGCTGATACAGTTGGTTGTTGCACTCTAAAAGTTGAAAATGTCACGTTAGTATCTCCGAATAAGTTACAGGTAAGAGATTGGATTTTTTGGCTATTTTTTTTAAGTGTTTATATGATTTTAGTCAAAGGATTCCTTGGGTGAACCATTAATCACTTAATTGTGGATTCTTCTTCTCTGGAGTGATTTTCTGAGCCTTGATTCAATGATTATTTGGGTGAGTGATTGATTTCTTATTGGTGTTATCTGCTTTCCCATTCAGTTTGTGAGACTAAATGAGTATCTTTGTTTCTGTTGATCAGTCTGTTGAACATTTTTTTTAATGTTCTTATCTGCTTGTATGTGCTTCTCAGAAAAAAAATAAATTGTTACACCTAGTGGAAGTGAAAAATGATGGGTTTATAATGGCACATTTCTTGCACCTGTTACACCTGTTTGGTTCTCTGGTAGGAACTGTACCTGAAGTCTTTCTTACAATTTATAGGTTTGGAATCTTTCCCCCTTCTTTTCAAACGCTTCACATTAAATACTATTTGAATGTTGTACCCTTTTTTGGGCCTATTTTGAAAGGTAAGCTGACTCTAGCTCTATGCCTTATGGTTGAGAACATGAGCACCTTTCAATTGTATTGCAGCGGGTTTTTCTTCTTATATTGCTTGTAATTGATTTTTCGTCCTAAAGAAGCGAGCCTTGATGGTTTTATTTTAAGGAACTTATTGCTCTATCAATAATTTTTAGGAGTTGCATGGAAAAGAAAAATGAAACCCTTTATATTGGATGGGGCAATATCGTTTTGAAAATGAATCATGTTAGTGCTTGCTGTTGTGTGCCTTTTCTTCTGTGTTGTTTTTTGCATTTCTATGTTAGTGTGGTTGTGTTTTTATTAGGCTCTTGTAGTTCCCCTCTAAGCTCCTAATTCCTTAGACTATTGATGTGTAGTAGCTAAATTTGATGTTAGGATGATAGCACCCATTGGATATCACTTTTCTTTATGTTGTCACAACTGAGAAAGAATAAAAGTTGGCTGCTGGCTGGTACATGTAGTGTGAAAAAATTTTCCCGGCGGAATCATTAAATACCGGGGAAAGTATAACTTTTACCGGCGAAAATGGTTGTTTCGCCGGGAAAAGATAGAGTTTTCTCGGCGATAGATTTTCATTATACATTTTAGTTGATTCTGAATCTGGATGCCTATACTAATTTTTCATGAATTTTTTTATTTATTTCTATTTAAGGGAGAAGGTTTGTTCTTCAGGGGGGCTGATCTTTAGAGATTTATCATATATTCTTCATCTATTTCCTTCTTGTTGGTGTCATCCTACATCAGCTGGTCTCCCCCTTATCCCAGTTCCTAGAACTCCTAACTTTTTAATTCATCATATAGTGGTTTTTTTCCTTGCCTTTTCTATACACATTCAGACCATCCCTTGAGGTTTTTTTTCCATTTTCCTTGATTTTGAAGCTACCCTTAGGTTTGCTCTATGTACTCTGTCTTGGTTCTATCATTTCTCATAAATTCATGCATCCATCTCAGCACGTGCATCTCAGTCACATCTATTTGATCTTCTACTTGTTTCTTCTTTGTTCAACATCAGTTCCATATGAAAAGTGCGTCATAGAGCCTCTTTAGTCGAAAAGGCACTTGATAATTGTGTAATTCTCTACTAGCTCATCTCCACTTTACCACACCTTGCATCGATCCTGTTTGCCACATCTAAGTCAAACCCACATTACTACGCTACAATTGTTCTTAGATACTGAAATGTACCACACTATGGTGCTAAGACATTTTGAATTTTGACCAACACATTTTCCCTACTCTCAAAACCACTTATATTGAACTCTACTATATTTCTTTGATCTAATATTTTCCATCCATTTGGCTCGAGATACTTTTCTCCAATGTTCTAGCTCATAATTTTCTTGCTTTCTCTCTGACTGATGAGTGCCAGATCATTGTAGGCAACATAGACTGCAGGACTTCATCTTGGATATTGGTTGTAAAGATCCAAAATCGAGGCTTATTTATAAGTAAGGACTCAACATAGACCCTTGGTTCAATCCTAGTCTAATTGAAAACTTAGTCATCACCCTACATAGTTCCTAAGCACATTACTGGCCCTTCATATATGTTTTGTATATTAGAATATACCCATTAGTGTAATCTTTTTTCTTTAGTGTTTTCCAAACTAATTAATATGTTTCTCTTAAAGTTGTATAAAGAAATGTAAATTTCATAAATTTTACAAATGGATTTAAAGAAGAATTAGTAAAATGACTGAAGCCAAAATCTGCAACAATTTAAAAGCATCTGAGGTCCTTCCAGACAAGTTCAACAACCCATATGCACAAAGAGAGAACAGGGGCAGCCACATTTGGGGGATGTTTGTGTGGGTAGTTTCTACTATTTGTGGGGTTTTGCTAGAACTGATGCCACAACACAACTAACCTTTTTTATATTTCATATTTCCAAGTACCCTTCATATATTTCTTTATCTTCCTTTCTCTTATTGCCTTTTGGATCCTTCAATTTGGATTTTTTTTTCACTCTGGCTTTTGGGTTACTTCCGCAGAGATATATAGTGGTATTCGAAATTGGGATTAGATTTCGTGGGAGTTTGTAACTCTGTTTTGTGCGAATGGGGAATTTGCAACAGTAGGGGATATGTACGGTTTGCTTGAATTTTCAGTTTCTACAAGTGGTGACTCTGTTTTGCGCGAATGGGGAATTCGCAACAGTAGGGGATATGTAGGGTTTACTTGAATTTTCAGCTTCTACAAGTGGGAGCTGTGGTTTGCTTGAATTATCTTCTATCTGTAATAAAAAATTGTTTAATGAATAACCAAGTGGCTGATCTTCTGATTATAACAATTGAGTTGAAAATTGAATTGAATTGCAAATTATTTAAATCCTTTTACCCATTTGACAAATGCTGTATTGAAAGGACCATCAACAGTTCTTTGAAAAGGATATGATGTAGCATAAATAATCTATCGATCTATCCTTTGTGGAATCTACTGCAGAGTAATTCAAGCAGGTTTTCTTGAGTAGTTCACAGAAGACTATAAAAAGTGACTTAACTAGGTAAATTTTCTTTCAGACTTGCATAAGATAATTAAATAGTGATTTTGTAAAGGTACTGTTTATTAGAAGTTGCTGTCTTGCTAAAGTTCCCGTGCATGTAACATGTTTTGTGCATCTTTTTCTGAATGCTTATCGAGTCCTTTTTTTTTTTTCCTACAGAAGCTTCCAAACTTGAGGGCATCCCGGACTCCCATCTTCTGTTTTCTACTTTTAGAACATATTCTCTATGATTGTTGATATGGAAGATGAATTATCAGCTAATAAGCCATGTGCTAAGCCCTTCCAAAGGAGTTATGTATTTTACTATGGTGTGGGCCACATGCTCAATGACGTCACATCTGCTTGTTGGTTTACTTATCTGTTATTATTCTTGACAGAGATTGGATTGACTCCAAGGTATGTCTTTCATAAACATGCAAATGTTATGGTATTAGTGTACTTCTGCTGGCCTTCTTGTGCTTCTTGTGCTTTTTTTTTCTATTTTATTTATTTATTTATTTAATTTTTTTTCTATTTTATTTATTTATTTATTTAATTTTTTTTCTATTTTATTTATTTATTTATTTAATCTAATGGTTACTAAAGGTGGCCAATCTCAGCTTATATGCTATTGCCTTAGCCGTGTTCAATATATTTAGTGCAAGAACACCTTCCGATATTGAAAATCAGGTATGTTCAGTTAAAGGTGTTTCTTAGCTTAGTTGGCCTAGGACTACGGTTTGCACCCGGAGGTTGTGGGTTCGAAACTGCTCTACCACACTGGGGCCACAGGGGAATTTTACCCGGCTTTCTCTCCTGGGCCCGTAGGGATTATTCTGGCCCAAAGGGCTAGGAACCCTACGTTATCAAAAAAAAAAAAAAGTTAAAGGTGTTTCTTTATTTGTCAATAGAATAAATTTTCAGGTATGACATTAACATCTATATTTTACTCTTTCATTCATCTACATTAAACAGTATTTGTGGATAGCATGTTTGTCAATTTTTCTTGGGTGCTGCTTTGTGATCATATTTCTTGCTGGATTCAAAGAGCCAAGGTATGGTAGGGATTCTTAATGTGTCTTTTTAAGTTGCTTTATTTCTGTCCATCTGAAGCTTGAGATAATTATTCTGTTCACTTGTAACTGATCTTGTGACCATGCTGCTTGATTAAAGAATTCAAGTTATGTTTCATTCTATATCGATTTACCATAATGTAGATTGCAGCAACAGAGTGAGCATAAATGCCGCCAAAGGATTTCTTGGACCCATTGGTTTAAAAAGACTTTGTATTATCAAGTTGCTCTTGTTTATATGCTCATGAGGCTGGTGATAAATGTTTCACAGGTCAGTGTTCTTCCTTTCAATAACTAAAAAGTATGTTGCAATTATCTCATAATCATTATCATCTAGGCCTTATCCATCCATTTGGAATCGCTTGAATAGTTAATTGCAAAAAACATGTCATCTTATAGAGTGGTTGCCTCTGTATTTTGTTAGCTCTTTTCATACCTATTTAAGGACGCATGGAACTTTAATACTTGAAGAGTCATGCTTTATTCTATAGTTTCACTAAAAGTTGTGCATATGACATTCTTAATCATATGTTAATCTTGCTTTTTTTTTTATGCAGATTGAATGAAAATTGAAAAACAAATTTTGTTGAAAGAGTCCATGCAGCTAGGATGTAGCCAACATAAAGGCCAGTATGAAGAGTAACAGACTGCTATATGTTAAAATGAGATGCATGAAGTTTTTTAAAACAATGGTGCAGGTGTTGGAATGGTGCAACAATGAAATTATTATATATGAATATTTAAATTTTCATTGGCATTTGAATGTTGGTATAGAGTAGAATGTTAGCATTTGTTTTAATTTTGTAATGGTATTGGTAAAGTGTTTTCAATGTTGCAAGGATGTTTGAATATTAATATGAAGTGAAAAGAATTTTCTTGCTTCATTTTTTGATGATTTTGGAATGGAAATGGATGTAGGGTGTGTAGTAGATGTGGTCTTGGATAATGGAATTAGAAATTTCAATTTATTCATGTGACAAACAGGAAAAGAAATTTAAAAATCAAATAAATAAATAAAAATTTATTTAAAAAAAAATTATTCCCGGCTAGAAAAGACGCTGGCAAAAAGATCTTGAAAAAATAATTTTCGTAAATTGTAAATCTTTTCCAGGGCAAAAAACGCCGGCGAAAGTTTTTTTAAATTTATTTTAGAAAAAATAAATCACTTTTCCCGGTGCAAATTAACGCCGGCAAAAGTCTTTCTAAATTTATTTTTGAAAAAATAAACCACTTTTCCCGGCGCAAAATAACGCCGGCAAAAGTTTTTCTAACATTTATTTTTGAAAAAATAAAAAAAATTTCCGGCGCAAAATAACGCCGGGAAAAGTTTTTCTAAACATTTATTTTTGAAAAATCAAACTCTTTTCTCGGCGAAATAAAACGCCGGCAATGTATGGACTTTTACCGGCGCTGCCTTTTTTTCGCCGGCAAATGCTATTACTGGCAAGCTTTTCCCGGCGCATTGCCAGCGCAAGAAAAATCGCCGGTAATAGACATTGCCGGCGTTTAATGGACCTTTACCGGCGCTTTTTTAGCGCCGGTAAAAGTGTAAATTGTTGTAGTGTTAGAATATGACTCGAAGGAATACTCGAGGCAATAACAGTAATGATGATTATAGGCCACCTCTAAACTATATGGAGGAGAGATTCTAGCAACTCCTGCAACGCCCCAAAATCTAGGAGCCTTGAATCTCTGGACAATACGGGAAAGTACCCACGATAAGCGGAAAATCCAATAAGATAAGCAAGTATGAATCTCATAAGAGCAAGTGAATGAGCAAGGCCCTACAATTTTATTTCACTTCAAGGGATTACAAGGTACTTTCCGTAATTAAACTAAGTGCGATCTTAGGCCAACGTGGTCAGTTACAAATAAGGAAAAAATAACGAATCTATGTGATAGATATCTCTCGATGCACCACCTTCGTCACTCTCCGAATCCTGTGGTAACGGATCAACCGCTAAGCAAAGAAAGGGGGAGAAGATACTTGAAAACACCAAGGATTGGGTCAGGCTCGATGAGTTAGGAAAATAGACATGTTTAGATGGCAACACATTATATTAACGGATAGGATAAAAGACTATACTTGATCCTAGCTATACCTGCATTATTAGTACCTCAATATATAGTAAATATAGAAAATCAGAGTACAACAGAAACGGTGTGGAGTGTAGTGTATGCACCATAATCGAGATAGGAATATAACAGATTTTGATGCAGCATATCGGGAAAATTGGAGAAGCCATCATCATCAATATATTATCTAAATCATATAGGCACATCAGTGTCACCAGCAGTATAGATAACCTGAGGAAGTAACCTTACCATATCCGTGACTATTGTATCTTGATCCAATCGTATCAAAGTCAGTAGTTAAAGACACTATGCAACGGCATCTATAATACATAATAATCAAACATCTCATATACATCAATAGGAGCACTGATAAGAGCATAATATTTAATATTTTTAATTCCTTTATATTTAGTTTTATCACATATTTTGTGTTTAAGTGTGTTGATTATATGTTTATTGAATTAGGGAAGCATTGAAGGTAAAAGAATGGATATGGAATATATTGTGCAAAATTTCCAGCTTTTAGGCAGATTTGATCCCCTGGAGTTTCAATTGAGGTTTGGATGGCATTAGAGTTTCAGAACGAGAAAGTGGTCTTCATGAAGTTTTTAGAGGACGTCTTAAGCTTTTAAGAAAGGTCTGGTTCGCAAATATCCGAATTTTTTTGGGCCTCCAAACATTGCTTCAAAGTCAGGCCTGGAAAGCTGATCCGTGATTCCTATCCGAACCAGTAAACTTCAATGGGCCATAACTTGGGTTTTCGAAGTCCAAATCAGTGATTAAAAACCCTAGAGTCATCTACACATCCAGGGCTACAACTTTCATGAAGAGACATAGTCAAGATTCCGCCGTTATATGATAGAAAAATGCCTCACAAGTTGCGGAACAATTTCTGGGATTTTTGTCAATCCGTTTTGAATTACCTGTAATTTAGGGATTTGAGTTGTACACATTTTGGGGAAGTTATTATATGTTTTATATATCTATTTAAGGCTTCTTTAAGTCGAGTGAGAGGGGAGGACGGCGGAGAGTAAAAAAATATATATTCTAGGGTTTTCGTATTCAAGCATGTCAGGCAGGTTTTTCAATTCAGTTCAAGGGGATTTCAAACCTTCATTGCAGTTTGATGGTTGAATCAATTCAGTAACATTATTTCTCCCTTCTCTTATGAAATCTCTTCATGATAATATGTTTTAATTGTTTTTATTGATATTTGGTTTGGTCGATTTAATCAGGGCCCATTAGATTGATCAGATTATTGTTAATTGCTAGATTCGGGAATTATATTACGTAATTGATTTTGTTCCTAATTGATTGTAGTAAACGGTGATATATGATTGCAGAGAAGCTTTCGTTTATTGCTATGATTATCATGAGTTAAGTTAAACAGTCTGAACTCGCGTGATTGTTGCTTAAAATAATCTAATTCCCTACATATTAATGCCGCCTTTATATTAAATTTAGAGAACTTGTTTTAAATTGTATAATGGTTAGAATCTAATGGAGAGCTTGTTTCATTAGTGAGGAATTAAGGGGAATTTTGGGTAGCAGAGCTTGTTGTTACCTAGGATTATTAGTTTCATTAAAGGGTAGAATAATGTTACAATTGATTGATTGTTCCATCAACTGTGAGGGTAAGATTGAACCGAAGAACTGAAGCTTTGGTCCATTGCTTTTTGTTATTAATTTAGTTTTATTTTAATCAATCATAATCAGTTAGATCAAAATTCAACCCCCCCCACCCATTTAGTGTTTTGTTAGAATCGGTCGGAATAAATAAAAAAAAGAAATAGTGAACACTCTCTGTGGGATCAACCCTTACTCACCTAGCAACTGTGTTTGTTTTATTTTTGTGTCATATCTAGAAGTAAGGTTCGATATTTTGGAGTGTTGACGACGCGCTTCGAAATTGTTTTTTTTTGGGTTTCAGCGGTACTGTTCACTTGAATATTTTCGGTGGAACTAGGTGACGGGTGAGTACTTGTTTCGAAGAAAACGACGAGCTACACATAGCTCGTCAATCCAAACTCGAGGCCAAATTCCATCGTTTACTAGGGTTTCAAGCCACTTTTGTGTCTTTGGTTATTTATTTTTGGTTTTTTTTTATTTCTTAATTTTTGCTTGTTTTTATCTATTTTCTGTTTCTTTTTGGTTCATGACTCGATCTTCTCAATCTGATGAATTAAGATTTGATCCAGGGATTGAGAAAACTGCACGAAGGTTGAGAAAAGAGACTCGGCAAGCTCGAAGTGAAACTGCAGATTCTAAAAACGCTATTGTTGCATCACCTAGCCTAAACATAGCACTTGAATTACTTTTTAACAGTTCACATAGTGATTCAGAAGAGCAAAATATCGCTGCTGCTAATAATAATAGGACTTTACGGGAGTTGGCTAATCTTAATCTTAATCAACAACCATTGTGTATTGATTATCTTGATTTAGATGCTGCTTTTGAATTGAAATCAGGACTAATACATCTTTTGCCTACCTTTCGTGGCCTTACAGGTGAAGATCCATACAAGCATCTAAAGGAATTTCATGTGGTATGTTCTACCATGAAGCCTCAAGGAATAATAGAGGAGCAGATAAAGCTAAGGCCCTTTTCCATTCTCATTGGCAGACTTGGCGAAGGATTGGTTATATTACCTTCCTTTCGGATCGATCCAATCATGGAATGAGATGAAGAGGCTGTTTTTGGAAAAATATTTTCCTGCTTCAAGGGCTGCTAATATAAGGAAAGAGATATGTAGCATAAGACAGTATAATGGAGAGTCTTTTTACGAGTATTGGGAGAGGTTTAAGAAGTTATATATGTTTGAGTTGTCCACCTCACCAAATTGATGACCAGCATTTAATTCAATATTTTTATGAGGGATTATTGCCAATCACTACAAGAAACTGCACTTTTTAGCGACGTTTTAATAAAAACGTTGGTAAAGGCTATTTTTAAAAATTATATTATAAGTGCAGGAAAAATAAAAATACATACTTTTACCGACGTTGTATAAAACGTCGGTAAAGGTTACTTTTAAAATTATATTATATTTGTAGGGAAAGTAAAAAAATATACTTTTTCCGACGTTTTATAAAACGTCGGGGGAAGTTACTTTTACCTACTTTTTTTTATTAAACGTCGGCAAAATCATATACTTTACCGACGTTTTTAATAAAAACGTCGGTAAAAGTTAATTTTCAAATTATATTATATTAATAGGAAAAGTAAAAAACATACTTTTGCCGACGTTTTATAAAAACGTCGGTAAAGCTTAATTTTAAAATTAAATTATATTTTTAGGAAAAGGAAAAAAATTAAGCCATTTTTTCCAATCTTAAATTTGCAAAAAAATTAAGCATATTTTATTTGTAAAAAAAATTAAGAAACGTCGGTAAAAGGTTGATTTTCAATCTTAAATTTAAGAGGATTTTACTGAAAAATTCCCTAAATATAGCCATTTATCCCGAAGAGTCCTGACAAAATGTGCAGCACCTCATTGGTCTTCCCACCACATTTTTATTTTTTTAATTTTTTATTCCAACTGACGATAGCGTCGCTCAAAAAAATATTGAGTGACGCTATCATCTCTTTGCGCACCGTATATAACTTCGCGTCGTCCCTGGTTTCCATGGTATTTGAGAGATGGATCTGATTTTCATTCTTAGTGACTGCCCATTTCATACTTCATCACCGGAAACAGAAGTGGGTATTAAAAACTAAGAAGAAGAGGAACAGGGAGGAAGATGGGGTAGGGTAGGTACTAAAAAAACCAGAGGGAACTAATAAAAAAACCAAACTCACTGACAAAAATCAGAAATGAAAGTCGAGCTCAATAGAGGAAGTTGAACCACGCTTCGTGCAAGGGGTGAATGGAAAAAATAGAAACTGCAATAGCACGGTGAGTTTCAGGTGGTGTATTGAAACTTAAAGCCTTTCCTACTTTCTTTGGTTAGAACAAACTGCACTTTTAGCAACGTTTTTTAGCGACGATTTTATAAATTCGTCGGTAAAGAGTACTCTTTACCGACGTATATAATTCTGTAGCTTAAAATCAAACTTTTACCGGCGTTTTTAGAAAAACATCGCTAAAAATCCAACTTTTACCGACATACATTTTATAGAAAACGTCGGTAAAAGTCTATAGCTTGACTGAAATCCGACTTGCAGAGTTCTTAAAGAAACCTGTAATACATCTTCATAATCTGATTCATTGATCGACGGTAATGCTTCTTTCAAGGTAACATGGTGGTAGTAAAATAGAATTCATTCATCCCCAGCTATACCTCAGCTGGTTAAGGACACGAGTGTCCGAGTAGAATGCATGAGTGCAAAAAGTCTGGATCCCATGTTTCTTATCGACATTCGCCATCTATATAAAATCCATCCATCCATCCACTATAGGGCCCACCTTATTCATCCAAACCCTTCGGATCACGGAAGGAGGATCAAATTCTTCAAATCCGACTTGTACAGTTATTCATTATAAAAGATCTAATATAATATGTTTATATATGTAGACTTTGATGATGATTGTCATGACGATAATGATTGTGGTGCAAATAACTTGCTTCCATTTTCAAAGCTGGACACTATAACAACTTGCACTTTTAGCGACGTGTTTTGCCGACGCTTTTATCAATTTTTCCAGGGGCAGTTTCCCGTTCCAGACCCCCGACGGGCCGTTTTCGAGCCTAAGTGTTGGAAAATCCGATGTTTTTGCTTCTAATTCTCTAACCGAGAGTCCTATTTGCGAACCGTCAGTTCCTACAAGTTACTATACTCTCGAGCGAAGCGCTCTTGCCGGTTTTCGATTTTTTCGGGGACCGTTTCCCGTTCCGAACGGATTTTTTAAAATCAGAGACCTTTACCGACGGATTTTTTTTATAGACGAAAATTAGCGCCGGGAAATTTATTACCGACATTTAAAACGTCGGTAAAGCCCTATTGTTTTTTCCCTCTCTCGCCACCCAAAAGCCCTCTTTTTTCGTCGGTAAAAGTATATTGAAAAACAAATTTATTTTTTATAAAAAATAAATTATTTTGCCGACGAAAAAAAACGTCAGGAAAAGTCAAATGTTTCGTCGATAAAAGGTTTTGTCCACCACTTGTTGCCGACGTCTGGCCGACGAAAATATTTTCGTCGGTAAAGTGTTTTACCGACGTTTTAGTGACTTTTGGCGACGAAAAATTCCGTCGCTGAAAGTGCAGTTTCTTGGAGTGAATGGATAGAAGTATGATAGATGTTGCTAGTGGAGGAGCACTAGTTGATAAGACCCCGGATGCTGCTAGGAATCTGGTTTCAAACATGGCAGCCAACTCACAGCAATATGGAATCAGAAGGGATCATACACCGAAAAAGGTGAATGAGGTAAGTACTTCTAACCTTGAACGTCAAATTTCTGATTTAACTACTATGGTTCGTCAAATGGCTGTAGGGACCATGCAAGCAGCAAAAGTGTGTGGAATTTGTTCGCTATCAAGACATAATACAGATATGTGTCCAACAATATTGCAAGAAGATGAAACTGTGCAGCAAGCTAATGCAGTGGGAAATTTCCCAGGACGTACAACCTCAGCGCCGATATGATCCCTACTCTAATACTTACAATCCGGGAGGGAGAGATCATCCCAACTTGAGCTATGGAGGAAATAGGCAGCCAATGCAGAATGCGTTTCCAAATAAGCAGCCCGGTTTTCAACAGGTTCAACAGCAGTATCCATCCAAACAAGCAGCTCCTTTCAGTTCTGGAACATCTCTTGAGGAAGAACTGTTACTGGGGATGAAGGAGCAGAAGCTAACTGTTACTAGGGATGTCGATCCAGTTCATATTGTAAGCAAACTGCGGAAGCTTGGGCATACAGAGAATGTATCGGTTGGCCCTGCGAAAGAGCCAAAGAAGAAGAAGGAAGAACCCAAGAAAGAGGATGCGAAGAAAGAAGAACCCAAGAAGGAAGAAAAGAAGAAAGATTCCAATGAGCATGTTGCAGAGCTTGTCAAGGCCTACCAGGCATATAATCCCCACATGACCCAACATTAGTACGTGCAAAGTGCAGAAGAGAATCCTAATGCTTGTATTGTCTGCTAAAACGATTCAAATAAGGAAAGGAGAGATTCTTTGGAAATTGCATCGAAGTGCAGAAAAGAGAGCAATGAAGCTGTCTGTAGTGTACAGTAGGTGATGGATTAGTGATGGTGTTGTCTTGTTCAGGGAGTGTTAAGATAGAGAATGTCTTGGTTTGATGGGTATTTTTGTTGGGTCTACTTGGTGATGAAATATTGGTATCCAATTCATTGGAAAATGCTTTCTTTTGTATTGGTTATTGGATTGTTCAATGAAAATATATAGGATTTTGTAGAGCAATTCATGAGGAACACGTGCATATGTATGTTTTGGTGATCTAGAGTGTAGATAGGATGGTCTCCACTGTAAATGGAGATGTCCCAAAATCTCCATAGCCGTCCATGCTTTAGCCCCATTTCCCTGAAGTGTTGCTTAATAAGATTCTGAACTGTTTACTTAAAGGCCACTGATTCAAGGTTTAGGATCATCCGATTTGGTAACTTCTGCGAGATTATCCATGGTGGGGCCCATCAAATTAATGGTTTTGATGATTACTGAGCCAGTGGTTCCACAAGTACTTAATAGAAACACATTAATTGATAATTGATGATAAGAATTTATATATATTTTTTGCCAAAAAGTGATAACTCTTGAGAGCTTCTAAATGCACACCACATTTTACTTTGCACTCTCTCTCTACACCCACCATTGAAATTTGAGCATTTCAAATTTTTCTTTGCACATCCTATAATACCTAAACTAACTTCACCCCAAATCCCACCCCCACCCCTAGCCACCACCGTCCCTTCCGGTAGCATCGCCGGAGGAGGACAAGGAGCAAGTGAGAGATAGGGAGAGGGAGAGGGAGAGGGAGAGAGGGGAGGCGTCTAGCGGCGGAGGGCAGGGACAAGATGAGAGAGAGACAAACATGGAGAGAGGGCAGTGAGCAGAGAGAGAGAGAAATGTGGAGAGAGGGCACTGAGAGGGTGGCGGAGGAAGCGGGTGGTGGATTGTAGGGAGAGGGAGAGAGAGACAGGGAAAGAGGGTAGGGAGAGGTTGGGAGGGAGGCGGAGTGGGTGAGCGGTGGGAGAGAGGGAGAGAAGGAGGCATTGGTATTTTGGGGAACTTTCCGTACGGGCATTTTGATAATATGTTTTTTTTTAAATGGTGAGTGTGCAAAGAAAAATGTGTACTTCATTTAAAAGCTCATAACTCTTAATAGTTGAAACTTTTTTTGGACGAAATTGCCCAAAGATTGCAATTAAACTTACTCCCATACGATTGGACACATGATGAAATTGATCTCTTGTAATTCACGTGGTTAAACTTAAATAATAAGGGGTGTTGATACTTGCACTTAGAGAATCCAGGTTCAGAAAATGCCAATTTAGACCTAGAAGCTTTCATTTAGACCTCGAGGCTTTCTCTCACCGTGTTTAAGGCGCCTCATCTCTCTGTTCTAGAGAGTGAGAGGGAGAGGGAGAGGGAGAGAGTTTAAATTATGAGAGTTTTTTTTTTTTTCCAGATCGAATGTTTCGTCTATTTGATAAAAGGTCCTTTTAAGTTTTTACATTTTGGGCCGATGAATTCTTTCGGGATTTCTATGAGTTTTGAAGTTTGTTCCCCTAGAAGGTTTCAAATCCATTGAAAGATCACAGCTGGAATGAGTTGGACCCTGAGCTTATGATAGCTAGGCCTGCTATGAATTAGGAAAAGTGGGCCCAACTCAGGGTGAAATTAAGTCTCAGGTAAGAGATAAGTTGTTGGACCGTGAGTTTATGATAGTCCATAGGTTGGTAGATCACAAAATAATTGATATACAATTTAAACTCAGAGACTCAGAGTAATGGCCCAAGTTCAATCCAACACCTAAACATTCGATGTTTTGATCTTTGGAACAAGAATTAAATTATTAAAAAAATTAATTCCTGGATTGAGCCCTTATAGGTCAGGTCAAGTGTGGTAAGCCTCAAAATCATGGTTTCAATCTGTTTCCAAATTCCAGAGTTGTATATACCATTGGAAAGGTCTCAATGGCCTATAAATCTAAGTGATCAGGGAATTAGAAAAACATGATGAAATTCTGGATGAGCAGAATTGACCTCTATTTTATCGTTAATTTTAGATCTTTTTTTTTGTTATTTTGAGTAAACTAAGCATGGGCAGCAGTCTCAGGTTATTTTTAAGATTTTGGAGTGTGGGCATTTACATGGATGAATGTCTTTATTATTTTATTCTATTTGAGTAATACGGGTGATTTAGTGCAAAATGAATGGTCTAAACTCTAAGTGCTACAAACCATATATAATATCTATTATTCTTGCCCTGTGGAATCCGTGTGAATAGTATGTTCTGTCATGTGGGGTCAAGTGATAAAAATGTGTGGGAAAAGGATCCCCTGTTTTGTCCAAACAGGGGGGAGCCCCGTTTGGACGAATCAGGGGCCGCCACATATGGGGGCGGAAGGGGGGCTGAGAAAGAGAAATTGTCTTTTTTTCCTCCCCAGCACGTGGCGGCCCTTGCTTTGTCCAAACAGGATAAGGATGCAAGCAAGGGCCACTGAAATAGATAAAGTAATCTCTTCGCCTTGGGATTGACGGAAAGATGGAGAAGAAGCAGCCTCATGTAGTCTGCTTTCCATGCCCTGCACAGGGCCATATAAACCCAATGATGCAATTCGCCAAGCTTCTGCATTCAAGAGGCTTCTTCATCACCTTTGTTTATACTGACTACACTCACAAACGTCTGTTGGAGCCTTTGGAGTGTTTGGACGGTTTTCAGTTCGAAGTCATATCAGATGGCTTGCCGCCTGATGCAGGGACGATGGAGATCTTGCAGACATTCTGTGAGTCCTTCCGTGAGAGCTGTTTTGTAACATTTGGTGAGCTGCTGAGGAAGCTCCATAATCCATCTGATGGTCATGTAGTCACTTGTATCGTTTCTGATGCATTCATGACCTTTACACTCAAGGTTGCTGAAGAAGTGGGCATCCCCGACGTGATCTTCTGTCCAATGGCTGCTTGCGGTTTGATGGCGTTCCTCAACTATCCCGAGCTCATTAGAAGAGGACTTGTACCGCTCATAGGTAAGATGCATGACTTGGGTGTATGAATACACATTTATGTAGTAGTGAGTTTTTCTAGCTGTTTTTCTGGTAGAAGTTAGGCGTGTTTGAATGGAAGGCCGCCCTAGACCCCAAGATGCTGCTACTGGTCTTTGAGGACCGGATCATGGGCTGGGGATCGTTCACAAGGGGTGGGTCCCATAGGTTAAGATACTCGCTCATCCACCGATTGGAGGGGTCCTTAACACATGGGGGTTGGAGTTCGATCATAGCAACACTTGGGCTAGGTAGGCTTTTGGTGATATTCCCATTCATGAATGACCAAGGTCTAAATACTAGGTAAATAGTGTTGGGGCTCTGATACCAATTGTTAGTGATTATTAGGGCAAACACACGATCAACCAATCACCATACAAGCAATCCACAATATAAAGATTTACGTGGTTCGGCAAACTCACTTACTTTCACGAGAAAGAATGCCTTCTTCTATTCAACACACATGATTTGGAAAAACTCCGACACCCACGGTAGAGTTATTAGGACGAACATACGATCAACCAAGCACCACACAAACAATCAACAACATAGAGATTTGCGTGGTTCGGCAAACTCGCCTACTTCCACGAGAAAGAATGCATTCCTCCATTCAACACACGTGGTTTGGACAACTTCGACAACCACAGTAGAGTTATTAGTGCGAACACACGATCGACCAAACACCATATAAGCAATCCACAACACAGAGATTTACGTACATGGTTCGACAAACTCGCCTACTTCCACGAGAAAGAATGACTTCCTCTATTCAAACACACGTGGTTTGGAAACTCCAACACCCACGGTAGAGAAAGCTCTCACTCTAACTCTTTCACAGAGTCTAAGGTTACAAATTACATCAACAAAAAATCACCGCTTTTTTAGCCCTTAAGAAAGCCTCGATACAATTACCAAAATACCCAAGACCCTAAACTTGGTCATTAGCTAGTCCAATGAACCAATCCAGTCAAACCGGAATACAAGACATAAATCAAGGAATCTCCACCTTTGCTTGGATTCCGCACAACTCGAGCCACAAGAATATGGGGTAATGTCTTCTCGCACCTTGCTGAATGGTACGTCCGTTCGTCGATGGTGCAGTCTTCATTCTTCAACACTCTGAGATGTTGAGCCAGCACTTGAACCTTAAGCAGGGTTCATCTTCTCTTCAAACTCTAGCTCGAACTTAACGCTTGAATCCATTGACGAGTCTGAGTGATGTCGATGTCTGAATCACTGACTATCCAATTGTCAGACAGCCTTGACTTCACACCCCTGTGAAGATCCGTTCACAATTAATATACAAGAAAAAATGGATAAAAAATCCAAGTCCGAATGACTCCACAATTGTAGAACAACCTCTGCCTCTAAACGGTCAAAACCCGTATTTGACCTTGTCTAAATCCCTTTATCCGATTAGTCAAAACCCCTGTTTGACCATTACTGATGTGGGCATGACATCAGCTCCTACTTGCTGCTTCTTCACTGACTAGGCTTTGGCAAGATGAATGGCATTACATGTGATCTAGCAACATGTGTCTCCCATGCGAACACTATCGTTTCACCGAATCTGCAAACCCTCTTCAATATGGTCAAATTTGGCCTCTTTGACCTTGCCATGATGATGTCAAAAACACCTACTGATTGAGCTTGCTTTTATATTAAAGTCACGTCGACCTGAATTTGACCTATTTATTATTATTTTTTCCAATCTAGTGTTGCCTTATCTCCTTCTTCCTTCTACAATAAAGAAAGATAAACTTCTTCCAATAACCATGCTATTGATCTCATCACCACGAGCACGCTGGAAGAAATTGATCTAAAATCCGACTCCGTTGGTTCCGATAACGCATAAATAATTTGCTGTGCTCCGATCAGTCAAACTTTCCCGTTGACCGTTGAATTTCCATTCTCTTTTTTCAACTGTGTAGATCTCACAATGAGTCCATAGGTGTAAACAGATCTTTGATCAGACTTTGGACGGTCAAGATTGTGAAGAAATAAATTATGCAGTCAATCACGATGAAAATACTATTGACCGTAAATCTGCCAACGTGGAATGATGTCGCTGCTAACGTAACCTACTATTGTGTTGCAGCTGGGCTTCTATTGTACTTGGGTTAGGTCAACCTGACCCGAATTGGACCTATATTGGCTTGGTTTTCTTTACCATGTTTATGTTTTGCATCAAGAATATGAAACGCCGGGCTGTTGTCTTCCTCTAACCCAGCGATGAAAGAACCAGACCGGACTTGACTCCTTTGGCGACGTGTAATTCCAGTGATGATCGGCAGTGATTGGTTCGGCGACGGCAGCCAACAGTTCGAAGCCTGAATGAAACCCACTAATTCTTAACAACAAGAACCACATGCCTCTTTTCTTCTCCTTCCCCAGTTCCAGTGAGCTAGATTCTACAAAACTCAGAAACTCATGTGTCCTTGTATGATCCTGGGCTTCTTCTCTGGCAACAACCGATTGCTCCGTTACTTTCTCCAAGTAGATTTAACTGCAACTGCGCCCTTCTTCTTCTTCGGTCTTCGATGGGTCTTGCAACCAAGAGCCTTGCGCGCTCTTTGCTTCCTTGATTCACTCGGTGTAGGATTGTACACCCATGCACTACCATTACGACCAAAATCAATTGGTGATGGAAAAGGCATAACTTAAGGTTTTAAGGCCTTGGTATTTGACATCGCACCTGCATGTCTGTTTTTAGAGTCATTAGCTGAGGAAACGACATTGTGGACTCAGGGTGATGTCCCACAGGGCAGCACACTAATCTCGCAAGGTCTCTAACAAACCCCCCCTCACCATGACACTCCCGCAACTCGAACCCGCAACTGACTCTAATACCACTATAGGATTGTACACCCCTTGAGCTACCATTCCGACTAAAATCAATTGGGGATGGAAGAGGCACAATTTAAGGTGTTAAGGTATTGGCATTTGACATCGCACTTGCATGTCAATTTTTAGAGCCGTCACCTGAGGGAGTGACATTGTGGACTTTGGGTGATGCCCTGTAGGGTAGTGCACCAACCCAGCAAGGTATCCAACACCTGGGACCAAAACTTCTTTTGTCTTCTTCAGCGACTACAAGTCCGGATCTGAGTCTTCTTCACAGTCACTGGACAACAAATCGACAAACCTGAGAGTGCACTGTTAAAGATCAAATTCGACCTTTGTCCCTTTACTCTGTATCGGTACAAAGCAATAGGTCCTCTTCTTTTTCCTTCGGGGAAACCCAACAAGATCCCCGTCCTTCAAATCCAATCTGATCTTAGTCATTGGTCACTCGCATCACAACTCAACCCTAGGAAACCGTAGGCTTTGAAAAGACCTGAACGATCTCCACCTCGCTCAAAACCTGAGGAACTCCGCCTCACTCAAAACCCGAGGATCTCCAACCTTGCTTTGATACCATGTGCTGGGGCTATCATACCATTTGTTGTGTGTGTGCATGTGTGTGTACGGAAGCGTGAATCACCACTATCGGCAATTAATCAAACCTCACAAGAAGAGAGAAATCTCATACAGAGATTTACATGGTTTCGCAAACTCCGAAACCCATGGGGGAGAGAGCTCTCACTCTGACTTTCTCTTACAAATTACATCAATATATAATCTCCATTTTTTGCTCCAAGAAAGCCCCAGTACAATTACCAAAATACTCATGATCGATTGCGAACCTGGTCATTGGCCAACCCAATGAACCAATCCGGTCAAACCAAAATACAAGAGATAAACCCAACAGCTAGAGAAGAGGTGAGGGATGGATATCTTTCACTAGGCCAAATGTTGCGAAGATGTCTCACCACCTTTCTCTCTCTCGCTCAATCTCTTTCTTTCTCTCACCATCGGCCATCTCCCATCCGAGTCTCCACCAGCCTCTCTCTCTCTCTCTCTCTCTCTCTCTCTCTCTCTCTCTCTCCAGTCGTGTGTACTCCCAGTTGCTTATCTTGAAACTTGGGTCTTTCTATCCTTAATCTGGACTATCTGTTCTGTTAATCATTCTTCTTCTCTGTGCAAGGTGGGTACACTTCTCCCTTAGTGTACGGTCGTGGGGTTGGGGTGCAGGTTGAGGGTTGATAAGCAGGTTGGTTCTCCATTGTTAAAGACAAACTACAATTTCATTCCATTACTGTCCATTGTTTCTAAGGGCTTGTTTGTTTGTAGCATTTTTGTTGCATGAGAGGGTTCTCTTCTATCAGTTGGAATCAATGATTTGAGTGACATTTTATCATCACAATTAACTGATGTGAGCTATGTGTTGCTATTAGCTATATGTTGTACTGAGTTGAGAACCGCACATGCAATTCTTACACTTTCTTCTTTCTATATGTAGATATATTATTTTTGGTTCTTCCCTGCCTGTGGTTCTTGTGAAGAACCAAAAAAGACTTATGATCAATTTGAATGGGACATAAAATACCACCACCCAAGAATGTACCTGATCCCATATGTTTTACACTGGTCCAAATGGAATTGACCATCAGATTAAAATTAAAAAAACAATGGATTCTAAAACCATTGAACTTTGATGGAAGGGTTAGGAGAAGATCTGATGGACATGAAATCTTGCACACCCTTGGGTCACATCATCTAGTTCTTTTGATCTCCACCTTTCTATGAACTGATGTGGCATAAAGTGAGTACCCCAAGGTGCGCACGAGGATCACCCTGGCACCTTTCTATTGGGCCCACCTAGAGATGGGACCAAGGAGATCGAAAGAATTGTGGGGTCACCTGATCATCCTAAGCCCTTGACCAATGGTCCACAAACTTCACACCTTATTACAAAAGTATGTATAGTTGATCAAAAGGTTCAGTCCACTTGGATAGGTGCAAACCTAGGGATCTGGTGACATCCAGGGGGTCCCTATGTGTGGTTCATTAGGATGAACCATCAGTTGGGCTCCACTACCAAGTGAGAGAGAGAGAGAGAGAGATTCAGTCCAACGAACGGTCATTAAGTTAAGGAAAAGTATCAAATTGGTTCTAGTCAAATGTGAAAGTGGCCCCAATATAGGGTTTCATTTTTATGACATCTAAACCTTTTACACTAACCTATTAGATTAGAAAAATATTAAAGATAATATGAATTGGTCATTCTGTTTTAGTTATAAAAACTAACGTAGTCTATGCCCTTTTCTCTGAGAATGTAGATGAGAGTTACACTAGCAATGGCTATCTAGACACTACCATTGATTGGATACCAGGCATGAGAGACATTCGACTCAGAGATCTCGGAAGCTTTCTTGGAAGAACAGACATGGACAAGTTCATGCTAAACTTTGTGGCAAATGAAGCTCAAAATGCTTTGGAGGCGCCCATGGTTATTTTCAATACATTTGACAGTTTAGAACGTGAAGTCTTGGATGGCTTCAGATCAATGTTTCCTGCTCGCATCTATTCGGTAGGCCCTCTATTGCTACAGCGTCGTCTTTTATCAGAAAATGTGTTGGAGTCAGTTAAATTGAGCATGTGGAAAGAAGAGATCGAATGTCTAAAATGGCTAGATAGCCATGAAGCTGATTCAGTCATCTATGTGAATTTTGGGAGCACAACCATCACAACAGCCCAGCAGCTGTTAGAATTTGCATGGGCTATCGCAGATAGTAACCATCCATTCCTGTGGGTTATTAGGACTGATCTTGTAATAGGTGGTCAAACAATTATGCCACAGGAATTCATGGATAGGATTGAAGGAAGGGGAATTCTAGTAAGTTGGTGCCCACAAGAGGAGGTGCTGGCCCACCCTTCGATTGCCGTTTTCCTAACGCACTGTGGTTGGAACTCTACATTGGAGAGCATATCATTTGGGGTGCCCATGATCTGCTGGCCTTTCTTTGGTGATCAACAAACGAACTGCCGTTTTGCTTGCAATGAGTGGGGTGTGGGCATGGGGATTGATAGCAATGCAAAGAGAGAGGAGATTGGTGTTGTTATTAAGGAAGTAGTGGAAGGAGAGAAGGGGAAAGACATGAAGAAGGCGGCCTTGAAGTGGAAAGAGAGTGCTGAAATTGGTATAAAGGAGGGTGGATCTTCTCACACCAACATTGAATTATTGATCCAGGAGTTGCTTCAACTAAAAGATAATTAAGTCTCGGCATGTTCTAGAACTTATGATTATCATATGATGAAATTTTCTTGTGTGGGAATATTTCTTTGAATAAATTTAAGAAAATTTGTACTTTAATGAAGAAGAAAGAAGAGAAGCAACAACACACAGCACACAACTGCTTGTAATTTTTAATTACAGTCCTATGATTTCTGTCAAGTGAATGAGTTTCAAACAAGGGAAGGAGAATTAAAAAAAAAAAAAAAGAAACACTAAACTAGGTTTGACCTAACCTTGTTACGTAGTAAGTCCCAGCTTAAGTCAACTTAAAGTCGAGGTGGCTTGATAAAAAGGTTTAGATTTATTTCTTATAATATAAATATTTGGAACAATTTTTTTCTAAGGAGTCAACATTAGTTTCATATAATTTTTTACTTGTATTTAAAAGTATAATCTAACATTTTACAATGCTATTGATGTAATATTTATATATGGTTAAAAAACTGGATGAGTTAATCAAAGGTTTAAAACCATGTGATGCCACCAATGGCGTGTGGTCTTGTGTACCAGACAGCCAATTATTCCAACACACACATCACCAACATCAAACGCATGCAGTGGTCTTCTAAAAAAAGAATAATCAAAGGTCGTGGGTGTTGAGACCAATCTATTTCCCTTTCTGTCACACCCCATCCCGAGTTAATCAAGATTAATTCTAATTAATCGAGATTAATGCATATTAAGCATGATTAATCAATTTAATGGTAATTAATGACTAATATGGATCAAATTAGTCTCAAATAGATGAATTATGCATAATGAACAAATTTGGAAGAGATTGGCTTAATTGAGTTGATTTTAGACTCAAATTGATGGAATTAAGGACTTTTCCGTAAATACGAGTTTTAGCGTATTTCATCGAATGTGGTGAAATTTGATATCATCGTGTGTATCTTAATGAGTACAACAATTTTTATCATATACACAGTTTCGTTTGACTTGAAATGAATCAAGTGAGTCTTGATTTGATTCAAACTAAAAATAAGTCAAAGAAGGAGGGTTTATGTGCAAAAGTGCAAGTGATAAGTGTCAAGTGAACCTAGCTCCATGTCATTCGGTGGTTCATTCCAGCAAGAGAGAGAGAGAGAGAGAGAGAGAGAGAGAGAGAGAGAGAGAGAGAGAGCAACCTATGTTCTTCCATTTTCATCAATTGATCAACTAAGAAGGAGATTAGGAAAGGAAGAGTGATTTTGAAGAGGATTTCTAATCTTCATCATCTTCTCCATCATCTTTCTTGAGTTTCTTTGGAGTTAAGGTTTGGATTGATGAGGTTTTGATCTCAAACTTCAAGCTATCAAAGGGATTTTGAATCAACCTTAGCTAAAAGGTAAGTATAGACATTACTTGTAATTAAATTGCTATTTGTTATACACTTTTGTCATTAAATGTGAATTTATTGGAATTGTATAGATTAGAATGATGTATGAATCAATTGAATGATGTTTGTAGTGATTAAATGATGGAATAGAAGTGTTGTATTGTGTTTACATGGTGATTGAGGTGGGAACAGGAGGTTCCAAGATTTTGTTGCAGGTTGTGGAGTTGAAAACAAAATTCGTTTCAGAATTCTGCAACTTTCTGTGTGCAGGTCGGTCGACCGACCGGTGACTGAACTGCTGACCGACAGAGTGAATAGAAGAAAATCGCCCCTCTGGTTTACAAACCGAGAGGTGACCGAACTATGTTCGGTTAATCGACAGGTAAGGTTCGGTCCACCGAGATGTCGACCGAGCCCTCTTGAATGTAAGTGAAGTTTCAGGTCTCTGGAATGCGAACTGACAAGTGACCGAGAGGTAACTGACAAGGACCGAGAGGTAACTGACAGAGTTCGGTTAACTGAGGGTTAACTGAGAGGTGACCGACAGTCTGAAACTGACTGTAAGTGAAAGATTAGCTTCTGAAGGTTAGTCGAGTAAGTTTGGTTAACCGAGTTGAGCTATTCGGTCGACCGATAGGTGACAGAACAACTAACTGAAACTTGATAAATGTCTGGATTTAATCCTAAATTTATGGAGTAAGAGCCTATTGATTATTTCAATGTTGTTAATGTTGTTTATACCTCCATAGGTGTTAATTAAGGGGACTTTAATGTACAAAATCCACATATATTGTGATGTCCATCGAGAATAACACGTACATTAAACAACTGATGATTACACCTGAATGGTTGGTATTATTTAATTAAATTTGTATATTAAATGGTATTTGAAATGGAGTATAATTAGAATTGAATTCGTACAGAATTGTTTATTGAATTGTATCTGTTAATTGTAATTTAACGGTATTAAAGTGATAATTGTATTATTCATTCAGTCTGGCACTACATGGTGATTTCCATAAGCTCTTTTGAGCTAATACTGCTGCAGCAGATTATTTGGGAGTGTTCCGGAACTCCGTAGTGATATCAGTTGCCCCTGGCCTGGGCTCTGATAGGTCCCACAATATTTGAATCCTTCTGTATGGAAGATGGAATCCTTCCTTTTGAGGAAGATGGAATTTGAATATGGAATCCTTCCTTTTGAGGAAGATGAAATATGAATTGAAATGTGAAATACTATTGTAGTTTGCCACATAAAAAAACTCTTATTGATTATGAATTGGATTTGAACTAATCTAACAATGAGTTAGATGAATTAAATGTATAATTAGCATGTTTAATCATGTAATTTTTTATACATTGCTGAATTGTCAAATTCATAGTGTTATTGATGGCATTACAGGCTGAGCTGCCCATGCCGGTCCTTCAGAGGCCACAGCGCCAGTGGAGATTACCAATCCGGTTCCTCCAGGAGGACTAGTTGAGTGAAAATGAAATGAAAACAAATGCGAATTGAACGGAAAATTTTAGGATGAGATTGAATAGAAACTTTACACTTTTAATCCTTGCATTCACTAAAACAATTTGCACTTTTGCCGGCTTTAAAAAAGCGCCTGTAAAGGTCCATTAAACGCCGACAACGTTTGTTACCGGTGATTTCTCTTGCGCCGGCAGTGCGCCGGGTAAAGCTCTCCAGTAATAGCTTTTGCCGGCGAAAAAAGGCAGCGCCGGTAAAAGTCCTACATTATCGACGTTTTATTTCGCCAGGAAAAGAATTTTTTTTAAAAAAAATAAATGTTTAGAAAAAAAATTTCTGGCGTTATTTTGCGCTGGGAAAAGATTTTATTTTTTCAAAAATAAATGTTAAAAAAACTTTTGTCGGCGTTAATTTACGCCGGTAAAAGTGGTTTATTTTTTCAAAAATAAATTTAGAAAGACTTTCGCCGGCGTTTTTTGCGCCAGAAAAAGATTTACAATTTACGAAAATTATTTTTTCAAAATCTTTTTGCCGGCGTCTTTTCTCGCCGGGAATATTTTTATTTATTTATTTAATTTTTAAATTCCTTTTCCTGTTTGTCACATGAATAAATTGAAATTTCTAATTCCATTATCCAAGACCACATCTACTACACACCCTACATCCATTTCCATTCCAAAATCATCAACAAATGAAACAGGAAAATTCATTTCACTTCATATTAATATTCAAACATCCTTGCAACATTGAAAACACTTTACCATTACCATTACAAAATTAAACAAATGCTAATATTCTACTATGTACCACCATTCAAATGCCAATGAAAATTTACATATTCATATATAATAATTTCATTGTTGCACCATTCCAACACCTGCACCATGGTTTTAAAAAACTTCATGCATCCCATTTTAACATATAGCAATCTGTTACTCTGCATACTTGGCCTTCATGTTGGCTACATCCTAACTGCGTGGACTCTTTCAACAAAATTTGTTTTTCAATTTTCATTCAATCTGCATAAAAAGAATAGCAAGGTTAACATATGATTAAGAATGTCATATGCACAACTTTTAGTGAAACTATAGAATAAAGCATGACTCCCCAAGTATTAAAGTTCCATGTGTCCTTAAATAGGTATGAAAAGAGCTGATAAAATACAGAGGCTACCACTCTATGCATTACAGGAGGTGAAAGTGACAGTGACCGAAGGTATGGGTTTGACAGTTCCTCCTGCTTCATTTCCCAGATAAAGGTGGTTTGACAGTTCCTCCTGCTTCATTTCCCAGATAAAGGTGGTTTGTTCGATTCCATAATGGATCATAACTCTTCAAGTATTTTTGCCAAGCACCCATGAGAAAATCCTCAAAACTCCCGTGTCATTCCAACTAGCCATTAGCAAAAACAAGAGATACCCAAAACCCAACTCATTCATCTAAAAATAGAAATCAGCATGAGAACAAGAAACACAATCTAAAACAAATGCATGATACCGACAACATAACTAAAAACAGAAAAACAAGAGATAAACCCTTTCAATAGAGGGAACAAATAACCCATTTCATTCCAATCGTTCCTCTATTTTAAAAAAACCAACCACCACACACATCACAACATCACTATAGTAGTTTCATCATGTGTCAACTCATACACACATGAACTTTCCCCAAAACCAACCCACCCACAAACCCCAAGCCCAAATCAGGGTTCATCTGATACAACAATTTAAAACTAACAAAACCCCAAATAGTCTACTGACATATGGTCTGATTTTCTGCCACTACTTTCCTTAATCCAGAAGTTAAAAAAGAAACAAGAAAAGCCACAAGACAAAACCTATTCAATAACAAGCAATCATATAAGTTTTAGTGTATAAGATTGATCCTGGTATCCAGATTAAGTTGTATGCAATCCACCCATAAGTATAGTATAAGCCTTAAATTAAAATCATGATGTAGGAAACAGGTTCCATGGGTGCAGGATAGCAGAAAGAGATGAAAAAGAAGAAGGAAAAGATGTGTGTGTGTGTGTGTGTGTGTGTGTGTGAGAGAGAGAGAGAGAGAGAGAGAGAACCTGATGTTGAGAGTGTGAGAAGGATGGGCTTTACAAATAAGCCCAATTTGACTCTCTGGTTTTTTCCCCCTTTCAAAGAAGGCTGTCCTAAAAACTGAGACCAATCCCAGGAGCATATTTCTCAGATGAATGAACATAAAGGCCCGCCTGCAAGAACACTACAACAGAATTGGAACTTGGTCTGGACACCCTTTAACTTTATTTGCTTTTCACTAATTATAGAAATGAACAGAGCAACTGTTACTTGCAGGTAACTCAGGTTTTTCAAAGTTCAAATGCATGAACCCTCATTTATTGATAATGGTCTACCATGATTATAAAAAGGCAAACGATAAAAAGATATAAGTAGAATTAATGAATTTAATCTCCACCTGCTATAATATCACTAAATCACGTCCCCAGATGATGCCCATATTTGCTCAAGCCTGCAAACAAGACTACTAAGTTAATTCACTTGAAGCATTTTCATAAGCATAGCAGAATGTATAGCA
The DNA here is from genome assembly GCA_038049695.1 of Cinnamomum chago. Lineage (NCBI taxonomy): Eukaryota > Viridiplantae > Streptophyta > Magnoliopsida > Laurales > Lauraceae > Cinnamomum > Cinnamomum chago. The sequence goes on from CP142456.1 coordinate 13,053,412, forward strand.
TGGCATAAGTGGTACAGGGGGATATCCTAATAGGGTTTTAAGGTTAGAACATGAGAGGCCCTGTTGGCAATGTTGTTGGAGAGCCAATCAAGACCTTCATACAATCTTTCTCCAGAGGTGGCACATGTGCTCTGGATATACCTGCAACAAAAACATAAATTGTCGCATTAACTTCATCTCAGGAGTTCAAATTTGAACTACAGGCCATCAAAGACCAAATGCACTTTTTTTTTACAAATATTAGCCACATGAAGCACAAAAATATCTACCAAATACACAAATACACCCAAAAAAACCTAAAAACAAAAGACCATAGACAAAGTAAAGAAAATTTGAAAGGAAGCCAATATAAAAGGAAATTAGTTGTCAGCTTAGACCTTTCATTCTTGGAGATATATGGGTGACCTTTCAACCGCTTTGGAATCAATGTACTGAGTCACCAAAAGAAAGGTCTCACGTGCATGTAATAGAGAAGATCAGTTTACAGTATACACTACTAAAAAATTGACTTTTAGCGGCCGCCACTTGCCGTCGCTAAAAGTATATTGGCGGTCGCTAATACTCTTTAGCGACCGCCTAGCGACCGCCAAGTGGCGGCCGCGGAAAGCTCGTCGCAAAAGGTATTAGCGACCGCCAAATGGCGGTCGCAAAAATTTAAAATTTTTTTTTTTTGACTTTTAGCGACCGCCATGGCGGTCGCTAATACTCTATATAGCGGTCGCTAATGCAACATTTTTTTTTAATTTTTATTTTTTTTTAATTTTTTTTAAGTATTAGCGGCCGCCATGGCGGTCGCTAATGCTCATTTGGCGGCCGCTAATGCGTTCGTTTTTTTTTTTTTTGAATTTTTCAAACTATTAGCGACGGCTAATAGTGCTTTTAGCGACCGCCACTGGCGGCCGCTAAAGCTTTTTTTTTTTTTTTAATAAAAATTTCGTATTTTCTCAAATTATTTTCTTGTTTTTGTACCTGTACCTGAGTATATACAAATGTTGCCATCAATTAAAATTACAAATAACAAAGCCTAAATATATACAACCACTACCATCAATTAAAATTGCAAATAAAAAAAGAAAGTCTTATATTAATTGCATTCAAAACATTACAAAAGTTTCAATAAAATATATCCAATACAATTACAGGAAAACGGAAAAAAAAAAATTGCCCTGTGCTGTGGTATATCCGATGCTCTTAAACCTGAACAGAAAAAGAAAAATAAATATTAAAAGATAAGTATAAAAATTGGCAATTTATACTAAATATAAAAAATTAAGAATTAAAATTAAAATTTTAACATACGTTTCAACATTACAATCAATCCAGGAGTCGGAATCTCATTCCGTCAGTTCCTGCAAGTCATGAATGACTACGAGCCCGTGCCCGTCAAGTTTCACGAGCAACGGAGCCCGTTTGCTAATTTTGGGCGCCCTGAGGCTCATTTTCTAAGTTTTAAGTTAACGTTCTAAATTAAACCTACGTTTCAACTGTACGATCAATCCGGGAGTCGGAATCTCGTTCCGTCAGTTTCTGCAAGTCATGAATGACTAGGGGCCCGTGCCCGTCAAGTTTCACGAGCAACGGACACCGTTTGCTCATTTTGGTCGCCCAAAGGCTCGTTTTCTAAGTTTTAAGTTAACGTTCTAACTTAAACCTTAAACCTACGTTTTAACTGTACGATCAAACCGGGAGTCGGAATCTCGTTCCGTCAGTTCCTGCAAGTCAGGAATGACTAGAGGCCCGTGCTCGTCAAGTTCCACGAGCAACGGACACCGTTTGCTCAGTTTGGTCGCCCGGAGGCTCGTTTTCTAAGTTTTAAGTTAACGTTCTAACTTAAACCTTAAACCTACGTTTCAACTGTACGATAAAACCGGGAGTCGGAATCTCATTCCGTCAGTTCCTGCAAGTCAGGAATGACTAGGAGCCCGTGCCAGTCAAGTTTCACGAGCAATGGACACCGTTTGCTCATTTTGGTCACCCTGAGGCTCGTTTTCTAAGTTTTAAATTAACGTTCTAACTTAAACCTATGTTTCAACTGTACGATCAAATCCGGGAGTCGGAATCTCGTTCTGTCAGTTCCTGCAAGTCAGGAATGACTAGGAGCCCGTGCCCGTCAAGTTTCACGAGCAACGGAGCCCGTTTGCTCATTTTGGGCGCCCTGAGGCTCATTTTCTAAGTTTTAAGTTAACGCTCTAACTTAAACCTACGTTTCAACTGTACGATCAATCCGGGAGTCGGAATCTCGTTCCGTCAGTTTCTGCAAGTCATGAATGACTAGGGGCCCGTGCCCGTCAAGTTTCACGAGCAACGGACACCGTTTGCTCATTTTGGTCGCCCAAAGGCTCGTTTTCTAAGTTTTAAGTTAACGTTCTAACTTAAACTTACGTTTTAACTGTATGATAAAACCGGGAGTCGGAATCTCGTTCCGTCAGTTCCTGCAAGTCAGGAATGACTAGAGGCCCGTGCCCGTCAAGTTCCACGAGCAACGGACACCGTTTGCTCAGTTTGGTCGCCCGGAGGCTCGTTTTCTAAGTTTTAAGTTAACGTTCTAACTTAAACCTTAAACCTACGTTTCAACTGTACGATAAAACCGGGAGTCGGAATCTCATTCCGTCAGTTCCTGCAAGTCAGGAATGACTAGAGGCCCGTGCCCGTCAAGTTCCACGAGCAACGGACACCGTTTGCTCAGTTTGGTCGCCCGGAGGCTCGTTTTCTAAGTTTTAAGTTAACGTTCTAACTTAAACCTACGTTTCAACTGTACGATAAAACCGGGAGTCGGAATCTCATTCCGTCAGTTCCTGCAAGTCAGGAATGACTAGAGGCCCGTGCCAGTCAAGTTTCACGAGCAATGGACACCGTTTGCTCATTTTGGTCGCCTTGAGGCTCGTTTTCTAAGTTTTAAATTAACGTTCTAACTTAAACCTATGTTTCAACTGTTACGATCAATCCGGGAGTCGGAATCTCGTTCCGTTAGTTCCTGCAAATCATAAATGACTAGGAGCCCGTGCCCGTCAAGTTTCACGAGCAACAGACCTTGTTTGCTCATTTTGGACGCCCGGAGGCTCGTTTTCTAAGTTTTAAATTATAAACCAGAAGGAAAGAGCAATTATGCAAAAACAGGCGCCAGATCATACAGAACATAGAAAGAAAGGTTGGTGATGGTGGAGGAGGAAGGTAACTGCATAGATGTTCTTTTCCTACTTACTTTTGAATGGTCATCGTTGGACACAGCTAGAACCATCACCTGCGATTTTATGCCCCTCATGGTAGCTGGCTTCAAATTACAAAGAACGCAAACTTTCCGATTCTGCACATGGATTCATATATAGCATATTATATACTCAACAAAGCTAAAATGTTAGAAGAAAATCTAATAGTCGGCCAAGAGAATGAACAAACCTGCATTTCTTCGAGAGGAATGTACTTGACAAGGCCACTAACAACAGTGCGTGGTAATTCCTCACCCACATCAATTTCTTCCACGTAAAGAGAATCAGCATCAGGATGCTTCTGAACTTTCTTGATTAGTCCTACACGAATATCAAGCCTTGAAACAGAAACTTCCAATTCAGTTGCCTTCGGTTTAGCTTATGCCGCAGGCTTACTTTGACATTGTTTCTTTCCGGTTCCATCTGCTATGCAATAACAAATAAAATAAAATAAAACTAACCACCAACCAACCAAGATTCAATCCCTCCATGGTTTCTTATAAAAAGCTATTGCCACAGAAAACAACAACAAAGCATATTGATTTGTTACTTTTTCCCCTGTATTGAGGTTGCTTTATGAGATGTTCATTTTTAAACGGGTACGTGTGTGTTTGACATAATTAATTAGCTCTCTCCTCTGCACCAAAATACAACTATGTTATTATATGGCATGTCCTTGGCAGTGGTACCACCAAGTATCAGCCCAAAGGCAAAGTACAAGAAACAGAGCAATGACATAACAATCTGCCTATGTATGCCTATCTAATCAGTGGGGATCAATACAAAAATGATAACTGATAACGAATATGGTATACTGAAGGCCAAACAGCCAGTATAGTATATTGCAGCTCTACATAGCGCACATAACTCTTCACAACTTTGACACAGGTAAGGGTCTACAACATTAGAGGTCATTGTCCTTAATTAATTCTCAGCTCATTGACAACTCTTCCATGGCTAATGCGTATTATTTCATAATTTATAGTGCTAAACTATAATTTAAATTATTAGCAAAAACAAAATCCTTTTAAACTAAGATGCTGGCTGATCTTTTAAACTAAAATCCTTTTAAACTATTGACTGACTGACATTTTGACTATTGAAGCTCTAGAGTGAATATTAAATAATGCAAACTATAAATTTGTTTATGCCTAGTAACAACAGTGGACACTTCAACTAAGATCACTTCAAGAATCCACTGTTAAGAAGAGCATGACTGTGTTGAGAAAAGAACTCTGTAGCTCTCCAACTTCCTATGCAGATTTTGCAAATCCTGGTTTAGGAGCGGGTGGACTGAGCTCTAGGTAGAAGAAGCTGGTTTTTAAGCTCTGTCATGAGGGTGGCTTATGTTGTTTGAAATTGAACCAGGCATTTTAGTGTATGCCATATAGCAGATCATCATGGATTGATGATTTATGTGGTCTCCTTCTGTTACAGCTTGTCTTTGTGAATCAAGTCAATGGTGGTAGTTGAATATGTTGTCCTCATATTGTGTAATATTGAACAGTCTACTGCTGCACCATTCCATTCAGGTGGGGTACATGATTCTCTAAATACCTTTCGTTTTGGATTACCTAATCTTTGGCCTAGAAATGGATGGTTAAGAAAAATGACAGCATTGGTCTTGTAAAAAGGAACAATTGGATGCATGGGATGACCCTGATGTCTGGACCTTTTCCAGAGCTCACCGTACACTATGTTGAGTTGGCTTAGTTTTCTGAATGTGGAATACAATCAAAGAACCAATCAAACCTAACTAAGTCGTTTATAAATGAAAATATTTCAAATTAATGAGCCAATTTTTAAACTTCCCATCACTACAAATATCCACAAACACACCAGCTATGTTATACATAAAGCCAATAACTACCTGCTCGCCAACAACGTTCAAGACGGGCACAAGACCGACATGAGCAAGGCAGAAGTTTCCAGGACCTGCAAGAAAAATAGGTGCACAATTGATTTTAATTTTTTGACTGATTACACAATTAATTATTTAAAAATTTTAAATAGGTACACAATTAATTATTTAAGAAGCCAAACAGCCGAGTGTAACTCAGAGCAATCTGTGCTCAATAAAATTCCCATACCTACACAATAGGAAAATTGTCCCAAAGCTTCAATGAATGGCATGGATTCAATGTCCCCTGCAACAAAAGCATCGTTTTCTCATACCATAAAAAACTAAATGCTTCATAATCCCTGGAGTTTGCAAACCACAAAACCTGGAAATCACTTTTACCAATGGTCCCACCCAATTCTATGACACAAACATCAGCTGGACCTTCCATTCCATCCACAGGTATCATCGCAACACGCTCAATCCACTCTTGAATGGCATCTATAATGTGAGGCATGACCTGAATGGGAACAAAGCGTTCAGGATTTTTGCTAAAGGAGAGGAGAAATGCTAGAATAACCCAAGGAAATGCTTAAGATAAAAACCTGGACAGTCTTGCCCAGGTAATCACCTCGTCTCTCCTTGTCAATAACAGACTAAATCACCAATAACATAACCAGGTGAGGAAATGATTGACTTTAGATGTTAGAATTTTGGAAAAGACAGAAGAGATAAACCAAGAGCACGGTGTTTGCTCTGTTAGCAAATACTTAAAGATTTTAAATAAGAAATTCAGGGGGCCATAGTCATATTATGTTCGAAAGGAGCTGTCCCATTTCTTTTTACTTGCTTCATAACCCAAAACTAGTCAAAACTTACTTTCTTGGTTCCATATGAGTGTGAATGATGATGACAGGACAAAAAAAGAAATAAATTAATAATAATATAATGGGGCTCTTCTAGTAAGCACATGAGCTCACTTCCTTGTGGGGCTGGCATTGTCCATGCCTGACCTGGAAAAATTATGCCAAGACTGGCCCTTGGGCTTTTTAGATTAAAATAGGAGATCTCATAGGACAGCAAATAAATGTACTAAGGAAAGATCCATAGAAACAGTCTTGTGTTTCTAATAGTAGTGGCAATAATTGGTCCCTCTATAGATGAGAAAGAGAGGAGGAAAAGAATGAGAAAACAAATGGATTCTGCACTTTTTTCAAGCTAAGAACTTGAGATCAGTGCCGAATCTGGTAGTCCAACTCGTTTGCCTGTATTGACATATCAAAGTCATTGGAATATGGCAGTTGAACATTCATATCATCAACCAAAATTGTCTCATCTTGATGCTTCCTCCTTCCACACATAACCCTTTTCTCCTTTGCCAATAAAAATGTAGGAACAAGTTTTATATTTTTTCTCTTTTCAAAGAAAACAGGCTAATAGCTATTGTCTTTGAGACACCCAACAGAATATGTAGGAACCTTTGAAATAGAATATAGATAGGCACCATTATAGGCTATGTCGGTCCTTGTAATGAAAGTTGCATTTGTAGATAGTATGTCCTTGTAATTTAGCTCTTTTCTACATGTGGGTTTTCTTTTTGATGGGCTTGTCCAATGGGAGAACATAACTAAAAGAAAAGATATTCAGCTCCTTGAAAGAAGGCTTGCATTGCTCCTTGAAAGAGAGCTTGCTAAAAAGAGAGGATAATTTTCTCATATGGAAATTGGTTTTCCGCCTCTTTTTGGTAGAGGACCATAATGCCAATCAAGATTTGTTGGCTCTCGAGTCCACCCAAATTCTGGTTGAGCCTTTTTTGATGACTCATGAATTTGGATTTGGCCAAAATTCCACCCAAAGACTTTGTTTGTCTTTGTAAGATCCTCTGGCTTCGTTGCCTGAGGCTCCTAACAGCTTGTGCTGTAGGTGAGTTTTGTTGTTGGTTTGCAACAGAGTCTTCATGCTGCTGGTTTGCAGCTAGATTTCCTTGCTGCTGATTTGCAGCTGGATATTGCTCCATGGGAGCTGGTTCTTTTTTATCTTTGCTTATTGCTCAGATAAGTGGTTCTCTTTGAAAAGTTTCTTCTTATGAGAAAGACGGGGTTCTCCTTCTAGGTAACCCTTTGCTTGAATATTTAAAATGGGGAAAGAGGGTAAACTCATAGTTCAATCAATCTATTAAATGTCTAAGTGTATTTTACTTTGTCATGTTGGAAGAGAGCCTTATTAGGTAGAATTTAGGAGACTGACATTGTCAGCAAAATCACAGTCATTCCAATTTAGGATTTGGATATCAAGTGCTGGGGGAGGATCCGACTGAGTCTTGTGCTATAAAATCTAAATTTAAAAGAGTTCTTGAGAAGCCATGGATGGGTCCTTAATTACCTTCCCTGGGAAAGGTTGTGGCCCATTAAGCTCCTCTCAAATCTCTTATTTTACATGCGGAGGACATTAAATGTCCGTCTTCCAACAGCTGATAGAGCTCCACCATCTACATTCTGTAGCCTCTCTAAACTAAACGAACTCTAATATAAATGACAATAAAAATGTCAACTTGGAATTAATCATAACAAAACATAGGATTGGGACAAGTTATAAACAAACTAATCTTTAAATCTACAACACAATTTTCAAACATGGATTCACAAAAACAACAAAAATCATCAACCATTTAGAGCAATCTTAAACCTAATTGCCTGGGCCTAAGAGAAGTATCATACAAGAGATGTGAAGTTTAAGACCTATAGATGATAGGAAAGAAAACACCTTTTTTTTATATAAACAAATACCAGTTACTACTAACTAATTTTTCAATCATTAATATAGTCATTTGGTTATATTGATAAGTACTTCTGACTCAAATTAAATCTATCAATAAGTACTTCTGACTCAAACTAAATCAGTGCATGTGAAGCCACCTTCTAAAGATCTATAAACTGTTCACTTGAGGCTTCAACCCACTGCTGGGGATTGAACTTGACACAGCAGAATCCAATATTTGTTCGAACCGCCGGATATAACCTCTCCAACAATCTTCCAAAGAAGAAAAGGAGTACTATACCATCAAGTTATACCCAAGTGGATCCAAGATCTGATTTTCATTTGCAATCCACAGTTGGATTGAAAAACAAAAACATGGCAAAACAAAAACATGGCCAAACTAATAACAAATGATCTTCTAGTAAAATGCATTTTTTCAAGCAATAGGGTAACCACATAGGAATCTAAAACGTTGAGTTGGATGCATAGTTGGCTCATCCATCACCTTGTGAAATTTTGTTTCAGTCACAGAAACATTCTTTGTAAATTCGAATGATAAGGGTTTGATAGTTTTTTACTTATGCTCATCCACCGAATGGGAGATATCAGAATTAACAGTCCAGATATGCACAAGGAAGCCCCCACTGCGTGAAAGATTCCTAATTTTCAAAGACCGCCATGTATTTCTTGTAGAGAACCTAATAGCTCAATCTGTCCTTGCTAGAAATAACAGGCCTTGTTGCCCACAAAACCCATCCATAAGGGTAACATGGGCTACTGGAAAATCATCCATCTTTTAATTCATATAAATACCTTATATTTAATTTATATTTATTTCTACAAATGTAGTGGGTGGACATACCTGTGCTAGGCACGGGTTAATGTGCTAGTGCTATTTGATGGCCCATCAGATGGTTTCCATACAAATCAACATGCTTGAGATGAGATCTTGGATCACCTCATTCAAAAAAACAAAGGAACATGCAGAGTGGGTACTAGCTAGAGGCAAAGCAGAAAATGTTTCATATCAACCTCTCATTGACCCACACAGGATAAACCATCAAAAAATCCTACACCTGCAAGGAGCAAGCACATCTTCCTACATAATTGCAGAATTAAGATAAGAATCCAATGGAAAAGGTGACCAGATCAGTAGATAATGAAGAATCTCATTTCTGGTTGATTAATTCTCACTTTCTCTATAAGAAGATCAGTAAAGAGCATCCGAATGTGAGCTTAAAGCAAAATTCCTACTAGGACTGCAAACTAAATCTAGAATAGAGAATAACCAAAGATAAGCTTACATATGTTTTCGCAGCGCAGGCATGTTAATAATGACAGTAACATGATCAATTATTTCAATAAATAATTAGAAACTAGATGTTGGTGGTCACCGAATAACAGATCATGGTGGGGCATTTTAGGGATTACTTAAGAAACCCACTGATAAATCTCCGGTGAGTCATATCCCATGGGGTTAGGGACTTGAGGAGTGTGAGCATTCACAGAGCATTCACACCCTTGCTCTGTGTTGAAAAACGAAAATCCCAAATCCCGTTCTTGACTCAACCCCCATCGGCGATGACTCCACTCACCACTCCACACAAGATGAAAAAAATCTACAATCTCTAAAAGAAAAGTCAAAATCAAAATCATGAGAAGATAAACGAAGAAGAAAGGGGAAGAGAGAGAGAGAGAGAGAGAGAGAGAGAGAGAGAGAGATTTTAGGGTTTTGTAGCAAACCTGGAGTGGAGAAATGAAAGGGGAAGAGAAGAAAATCAACCGGAAGACAAATCCGCACATGGAGAAAGATCTGACCTTTCCGCCGAGAGAGATCTTCTCAATGGAGAGTATTTCGGAGAAGGGGCAACGGCTCCTGTTCCAGCACCTCGTCAGCAACGGCTCCGGCGCGCGGGAGCGAGGGCACGGGGAGAGGGAGAGGGAGGGAGAGCGAGCGAGGGAGAGAAATAGAGAGAGAGAGAGAGGGGGAAAAATCGCTGGGAAAAGGAAGTCTCTAAAACGCTAGGTTGAGGGCGGGAGCAGGGCGGGAGAAAGGCAAAAAAGAAGTGGGATGAGGAAAACTTTTAGACATCTTTTGCGACCGCAAGTGGCGGTCGCCCGCCTTTTTGTTGAGCGAAAACTCATTTCTCTAGTAGTGATATTTTCTGACGAAAAGGACCCCATAATTTCTCAAACATAAATGATATCTACAGGGGAATGGTTGAACCTTACAGCTGACACCTTGAAGAAGTGAATGCAGTGTATCCTTGGTTGTTTCTAATTTTTCTTTAGACATTTTCTCCAAAGAAAGCCCAACGGCTGCAGTTACATCTAGGTTTTTTAATATAGAGATTACATAACTTGTAAAGTACCACTAGATGCATGAAATAAAGCCATCCCAGTAGGACACTGGTACGGGTGTAAAGCAAGAAAAGGAATACCCCACTACAACAAAAATCATTTTTCGCGGCGAATATTTCGCGACATTTTGAGAATTTGTCGCTAAATAGTGGTTTTCGCGACGAAAAATTAATTTCGTCGCCTAAAATGAAAATACAAATGAATTAACGACGATAATTTTTAATCGATGCTAAATGTTGTCGCGGAAAATTTGGCGCCAAAAGATGGGGCTGGCGCCATGAAGAGGTACAAATTTGGCGACGAAATTATTTATTTTGCGACGAGTTTATTTCATCGCTAAATCATCTACAATGTATATTATTAAAGAGATTTTGCGACAAAAATATTTTGCCGCAAAATACCTTTATAATATTCCACAGCGAATTTATTTCATCGCGGAATGCATAAAATTTGGGCGCGCACACTCTCTTCGCGGTTTATTTTTGGAGAGGAATTGGCGACGAAATGAAACTATAGTAAAATGAGGTAACGGAGGACGCAGAGCTCTTCCATTTCTCCCACAGCCGCACCATCACCTCCTCTCCCTCTCGATCTTGCCCCCCCCCCCTCTCTCTCTCTGCATCTCACAACCCCCTGCGCGACCCATCTCAGAGGCAGCCCCCCTCTCCGGTCTCTCTGCTCTTCATCTCTCTCACGCCCACGACCAGCGCTTTTTCCCTCATTTCGTTCTCTCTCCTCTCGAAATTCCTATTTCCCTCTTTTCCTTCTTTCTCCTCTCTCATTTATTTCTCTCTCGCCTCCATCCTCCCTCTGCTCACTCATTTCGTTCTCTCTCCTCACTCACCTCACTCATTTTTTCCTCTCCTGCCTCCATCGCCCTCTCCAGAGCCCATCTCCTCTATCTCTCCCTCCCTCTCCACTGCACGACGACTACAGCAGCACTGCCAAGAGCGCGCAGCAGCCCCCGGACGCCTTCATCTTCCTCCTCGCGCCGCGGACCCCTCCCCTGCACCAGGTACACCCCTCCCTCTTCCTGCATTCACGCACCATTCCCCCTCTCCTCTCTCTTTCTTTTCTGTTCTCTCTCTCCCTCGTTCCCCATCACTCTGTTTCCTCTCTGTCATACTAGTTGGAGAGCTTGGTATAATCAAAGGGGGACCTGAGGATACATGGATTGTGGTGTATCTGCATTGGCTTAACAGCACAAGCACTGGTCTTGCAGTGCAGGCATTCAAATTTGGGTGCAAGAGTCTATCACAAAAAGGAAACGAGCCTCAAAGTATAAATTTTTATTCATCTTTGTCTCTGATTTACTGCTTTATATATCCATGTATTTATTGGAATAAAAAAAAACCTAAAACTAAGAGTATTCAAAAGAGGAAACTTCATCTAGCCTAATTGAATTCTAAATAACAGTCTGAATCTGATTACAATCATTTAATATATTCCTATTAAAGTTTGATGGAAAGAATATCCTTTTTGCATTGGACGAGTTGTCACAAATTCTCATCCTTTGGGCCTGAAATTTGGTGTATGGGTTTTGCTGGGTTGGTAGTTAGGTTGGCTCACTGATCTTGCATCAGAATGTCTGCTAATGAAAGAGGGTTTTGATTCGTTGTTGTTTGATCTTTCTTGTTTTGCAATGAGGCTTGGAGTTGTAGGTCTTGGTGTTTGTAGGGCGTTGTGGTTTTATTGCCCCTCTTTGCAAGTCATTGTGCTCTTGAATTTTTTTACCTTTTTTTCTGGGGGATTGAAGACATGAGTAATTTCGTTGATGGTTGTGTGATTTGTATTTTATTACCATTAGGTTTGTTTTGGTCTTCTGAATTACATTAAAGAGTAGTCTCTGCTGCGATGGAGAGAGGCATTCATGCTGCCGTGTGGTTGGAGATTTGAGATGTTGGGGTATTTGAGGGTTAAGATGGTTTCAAATTTCGCAGAGGAAGAAGGATGTTGTTAACTGAGAAGAGGGTTAAGAGTTTTTTCTTCGGTAGAGGCTGATGTACAAGGAGTGCTATGTTGGGTTTCATTAATATGCAATTTTTGTCTTATCCCCCTTGAATGTTGGGGCAGAACTGTAGAAGAAACAATATCTGAGTTTGGGTACTCTCAGAATTTCTTGATTTCTTTGATCTGGGATAGTAGGTCTCTTCTTATCACTGTTAATTGATTTTCAGTTATTTTTCAAGTTTTGTAATGTTTCAATATTGCCTTTTATCATTGGACACTCGCTTGGATCTGGCAAGGGTTATGAAAATTCTGGGTTCTAGTCTACTTGGCCCCCTTCTAGTTGGGTATCTCTAGTATGGGCTCAGTGACTTGTTTGGGTGGTTTAATGCCTCTTCGCTTAATTGCTTTTATGTGTGTTGGGGGTGCTAGCTTCCTAATTTTAATCCAGAATGATAGTATATGCTTGTTCACTTAGTTAATGTGCAAAATTGCCCCGACCGATGGGATTGAGTCCCAAAATATCCAAGCTAGCCAGATCTTTGGATGGAATGGGCTGAGGGCTCACAGGATTTTAGGGATTAACAAGGAGTAGTCTATCAACTCATCATGTGAGTTTCTTCAATTTGGGAGCTCTTTCTTGCATGTTTGAAAGAATTTTGCTAGAGTTTATCACCTGGGTCTTCCACATATTTATTTCCCATTTAACTAATTTTGTAATGAGGATGTTTGCTCCCTTTTTTTTAGAGGCAACAAAATCCTGGAGTTGAGATCACTCGGACACAAACGTGGCTTGCAACTCATACTCCAAAGAATGGTTCTGCTAGATGTGAATATGTGGTGAGAAGTAGTTTTTTCTTCTGAAATGCAAAACCTTATGATGAGTTATTAACTTTTTTGGTTCACTGTGGTTGTAGTCTTTTTTATTACTACATTTTTTAATTCAATGATAGATGGATGGGATCTGTTTATAAACGTAATTTCAATGTGTGTGTTATCAGGACAACTTGTTAGATGGGTTCAAATAAGACTCTTGATTGCAGAGTGTTATCCAATATAGGCACCCTAGAGCTTGATTGAATACCATTGTATAAAATACATATGATTCATGCCCCCACATTGCTACCCCATCTCCTTCACCCCTCCTTGTATTCTTCACCTCTTAAATAATCTTAAAGAAGTTCCTTTTAAGAAGAATTCCTATGAATTATATGAAAACAAACAACTACGAAAATTCATCCTGTATGTAGTTTCATTTGTAATTCATCCTGTGCACAGGCTTAATCACAGCACACAAGCTTATTCTCCCACTATGTGATTTTTTTTAATGGTTACTATGTGTCATTCTTGTAGGTATAACCCCATTAGAATTTATAGCCCTTGTTGTATAGTTCTGCTTAAAATATTTGTATAAGCAGGAGTTTAGATCCCTTTCAGATTGGTGACCTTCAAACACATTAACAAAATATTATAATAAACTCAAGTGTTCAATTGTATTGTAGGGAGATTTTTATGATAACTCAGAGAAAAGTGCAGTTCTTTTTAACGAGTTAGATTTATCTTTAGTTAGCCTGACAAATTTCTCCTGAGTGGGGAGCCTCAGAGGATCCAGACTCATTATCCAGGATCTGTTATTGGATCATGGTGTAATAACAGCCTATGGATAATATTGGTATGCTGTGATACCTAATTCACATGTATCCCTGATGTCTATATGGGCCAGTTTGCTGTGATACAGGCTACTCTGTTCTACTTTTCTATTGAAAATTAAATCATACCAATACAGCTGATATGTATTGGTTATTCTCCCATCTAATAAAGGGTTCCAAATCTGACAGTTTAAACCATGCATTGGATATAAGTGTTGCACATCTTCCTTTGGTCTTAGATTGTTAATCTGACGGGCGTCACTGAGGATAATTAAGTAAGACATAAATTTTGTGAACATTACTGGAACTGATGTGAGGATTATAGCACGAGGAGAAAGGCTGTCCTGCCGACTTTGTACTACGAAGAAGCTCGAAGGGAGTGAAGAAAGAAGGAAAGATACTGATGTGAGGATCCAACTGGGTCTGCATAAGAATCTTAAGATGGATACCAACTTGATCCTGTAAGATTATAGAACTTCCATATCAATAAGAGTAACATTTTCATTTGTCTCAAATTTCACATCACTGTAATGTATAAGGACAGTAGCAACCATATCCATACTTGAATCAACTCCTTAAGGACCACTTCTATGGGCAAGACTGTGGCCAAACCATCTAAAGTCAGAATGGATGAATCTCCCGTGACAACCAAAGAACATAAGGGTTCAAATTTAAGTACATATATTTTTCAATTGGAGTGAAGGTAGTTTAAATTTTAGTATGATTTTTTTTTTTTTTTTTCAATTGTAGTGAAGGTAGGGCCAACCAAGATGGGAATGGCCAGTAGAGTGTCGGGAGATTCTAATGAGGTCCATCTGAAAATTTTACAATGATAAAAAAGAAAGGTGAAACTTTTACAATAGAAATGGTTAGAATCAAAAGTAGCCATAATAGCAATCGACTGTAAACTCATCCAATCACCAAAAGCATCCATCCAGGTCAACTACTTGGGGTCATTTTCATCATATATATCCCAAAAACTTTTAGCTTATATCATGAATACATAATGGTCTCAGTCAAATCACCTAAAGAGGGGTGTTTTCAAGGTTAAATTCATAAAGCAGGAGTTGCATTAAAACGATGAGAAAGGTTTCTGTTAAGAAATTTCTAAACTAGAAGTTGGAACTAAGAAAGGCAGGGGGGAACAGAAAGAAAGACTAAGAAATTCTTCCAGGTTTTTTCTTTGTAAAATTATGTCTTCTTCTTTGAAAACAGACATGGATTTCTCAGTTTTCACATGTGTACTTGTTCATCTCTGTTCCTTTATATCCTGCATACACAGCTCATTATACTATTATAGTTAAATTTTTGGAGGACCAAGTGCATTTGTGTGTCTTTTAAAGGCATGATTATGTTATATACAATGTATTATTTTTCCCATTAGCATCATACTGACCCAGATAGGGAATAGAGATGATAATTACAATGTTTTTATAAAAAAAATTAAATATAGGAGTAATTTGATGTTTTCAGGAAATTCGTGGGACGAGCCTCTTTTGACTTTTTTTTTATTGATTGTTGTGAGATTTTTAATGGCTGCCAAATCATTGTTATTGTACTTAGATTAAATCTACGGACTTTCAGGAAAATTTTGAAGAAGAGCTCCAAAAGCATAAAGATGAGGCTGCTTCCAAAGTTGAAGTTGTTTTGAAGAGGTTGGAAGAATAGGGATGCATGATAGAGTCACTTCACAGCTCTGTAGGTCCTATTGTGGGATTGACTTTCTTTTGCAATCCGTAGCATTTTTAAATATCTGACCATCTGTTTTTACATTTGTGATGATACCATTGGTAGTATAATGGTGCCTTCATAACACTACTAACTTTGTTTCACAGGTTGCTATGTACAAGAGATTGTATGAAGATCAAGTTAAAATTCCTCCATCTCTTCCTCACTCTGCAGAACTCGGTTCAGGTTTTATGCTGGGCCTTTCTTCTATTTTTAATCAAGTTTATGTAACCGTAACGTGACGAGGGCATTGTTTTTGTGCCCCCTCCATTGCCTTGCTGAATCAAGAATTTTGATAGAAGAACAGCTAGAAGGCCAAGGCATTTGGGAGACCAAGACCTCCACCACCTCTCCTGCGGAAGGTATCAAGACTATACCGCTTAGTCATTCATATTACAAATCCCAAACTTCCAAACATACCAAAAGCAAACGACAACCCAAAAAAAAAACCAATTACATAACTAGATCCCGTCCCAGGTACAACATTTGGGTAGAATGGGGAAAAACAAAAAAGGATAAAATATCTATACCAACCCAAGTCAGAGACTCCATGTGCCAATCAATGGTAATAGTTGTTAGGATACCCAGTTTCTTTTACATCAAAATGTCATCTAGTTAAATGCTAATTTTTCCCACTGGGGTTCTTTGTTTCATTGTATTACACCTTCCTTTTTTTTATTATTATTATAGATGGTTCTGCCTTGATAAGTTGTCTGATTTACATAGAGTTTGGAATATTAATGCTCAGGTCTCTTTCTTTGCTTTATAATTGCATTTGGGTTATTGGATATAGCTATGAAATATGATGAATGCTTTGTCTGATAGCCACCATCAAGTTTGATGAAAATGTTTGCTTTGTGCAGAACAAGGGAAAGATTTAGATGAGTTCTTCCAGTCAACCGCAGGTATATGTTTTTCCTTATTTTGGCGGTTGGTTTGATTGGAGAAGTGGTCATTACCAGGGGAATTCAGAATGATGATGTTTGTGCATGTGGAAAGGTTTCTAGGATTTTGAATTTTCTTTTCTTTATTTCTGACCTGGTTCTTCTTTTGAACTTTTTAATCATAATGTTGTGTAATTTATGTCCTGTGTAAAGGTTTACAGTGGTTTGAATGTTAGTTTTTTCATGAACGCTGTTTGAAAAAAAAAATTTATGCAATGTTGAAATTCTGTATATGATGAATTCTTGGGCTTTGGGTTTTTTTTTTTTTTTTTAGTTTAGATAGGAAGGCATTGCAGCTTCCTGTAAAGTTTGGGACATTGTTACTGGATTTGGAATTTGATGGTGTTCATTTTACTTGTGAAGATAATGCCTTTTTCCTTTGCTTCTTTCTTTCCCCTGTAGTTGTTGTTATTGTGTTTACTAAAGTTTTTCTTTCTTTAGACTTATGATTTGGTGTGGCAATTAATGTAGAAAATATGGGATGAAATTGGAGAGAGTGGCAATGAAAGAGACAAGATGCTACTGCAATTGGAACAAGAATGCCTTGATGTGTAATGTATCTAAGCATGCTTTTGAAAGTATTAGATATTACTATTGCCATTCAATAGTGGTCATGGAGTCCACCCCCCTGGTTATCACCTGTACAATTTTTGTCTGATCACAAAACTGATGATCTTTGGAAGGCCCCTGCAAGGGCCGTGTTACTGTGAACCTGGAGAAGTTGGCATATAACCCCCTTCAATACTCAACACTCTGAAATCTGAATGTGCTTCATTGAAATTGCTTATTACTGTTTATTAGCTCTGTTTTATCTGTATTGTGCACAAATGATGTAGTGACTTCTTTGTTTGTTTTGGGGAAGTGCCATTGCCTGATTACGAAAGTTGATGGATTGGTTTCTCTTTCTCTGAGGTTTCATAGATTCTGGACTGATAATTAAGTGCTTAGCTACGATACATTTTGACAGCAAATAGGCTTCATACTCTGATAGAAAGTCATAAGCCAGGGCTCTTTTCATGCTTCTTACACATTGGATTGTAATTTTACCCATGACTTGTTGCCCGTCTCTTGTCCTTTTAGCACATTGTGCTCTACAGGCAAAAAAAAAAAAAAAAAAAAAAGGTATTGTGTTCAGGGCGGAGTAAACAGCCCACCAATTGCACTTTGGTGCAGAGTAAACGACCACCAATTGAACAAATTAATTGTGTTGCTAGTTAATGAATTAGCAGAACTGTCTTGTTAGCTTAAATGAGACATGTATAAAAGTTGTGGTTAAGTAATGCAAATTGTAAGGGTAAAGGAAAAAAAAAACTTGAAGATGGTGCTCATCTTTAAATTATTTTTCTGCAGTGTTATGCTGCTTGGTTTGCTTCCTGCCCGGGTTTGAAGGTTTTGTCCCCATATTCTTCAGAAGATGCTAGAGGATTACTAAAAGCTGCTATTAGAGACCCTGATCCTGTAGTTTTCCTTGAAAATGAGTTGCTGTAAGTTCTGTTTGAAGTCTTTTTTGGTTCAAGACCGAATGTTTACGTGATTAATGTTCAATTTTTGACATGTTCTTTGCATGGCGTCCAGATATGGTGAGTCTTTCCCTGTTTCAGCAGAAGCTCTTGATTCAAGTTTCTGCCTTCCAATAGGAAAGGCTAAGGTATGCTTTTTACAAGTGTACAAACATTTATCTACATCGTTAGAGTTATCTACATCATCATCTTCATGAATTCACAGTAATTATTCTTGTGTTTGATGTCCTCTATTTTCAGATTGAACGAGAAGGAAAGCATGTTACTATTACAGCTTTCTCGAAGATGGTTGGTTATGCTCTCCAGGTGTGTGGTGTTGTTTATTCTAACCTTGGGCATGATCAGTTAATATTTATGATCAGTTGGTTATCTCAGCAAGGATTGTATATTGTTCTGCACTTGCTGTTTGCTTTATAAATCTACTTGAATTGGAGTCAAATTTTCATGATGTTGTGATGATAGGATGATATGGAAAATAGAAAATGTGCCTATTTTGGTTTCTGCTTTCTGTGTCACTTAAGCATGTTGCAGTGAAGCAGTAATTTAAAATACCACCAGCGGATAGTAATAGAAAATTAGAAATTTTGGGTTTACAAATGGACCATGGCTTAGAGGTGATTTGGGTCCCAATCATAGTTGGTAGAAGAATGCCTGAGGAGGTAAAAATTCAAGCAAAAGGGCCCGAGTGTCATGGGATTATTTTTCTTCAACAAAGTGGGCACTGTGATATACAAGTTTCCTGGGCAATAGGCATTGAAAGTTGAAATCCTGACATTTTTAATCCCATTATTTTATTTTATTTTTGGTTCTGTTTGGATGTAATAGAAGTTAAACATCAGCTGAATCTTTGAGTGGTAGGACAAGTCTGAAACATCAGTTGAAAATTTGAGAAGACGTCAATCAACTCTTGCCAAAATGGCAAAAGTTGAATTTTCTCATACGGGTGTCCATGAGCAACTGTTTTCAAAAGTTGCAGGGACTAGGGACTCATCTTTCTCCAAGTTAAAGGATTTAAAAAGTGGTTATCAAAAAAAGGATTTAAAAAGTGGCTTTAGATTTGAGAGAACCTGAGGTTTCTCCTTTTTTATGCACCTGCTAGAATCTATATTAAGGGCAGACATGTACTGGGGTCTCCAATTAATTCAGCAAACTTGCCTTCTTTTTAATTATTATAATGGGATGGCGATTAATTCAGCAAACATGCACTTACACAATGCTTCCTTTGATATCTTTTTTTTATTTTTTATTTTTTTTATTTTTATGGTAAATAATGCTCCCTTCGATTGATATATTGAATCAGACCATTCCTGTATGTGTATCATATGTTATCCCTACCAAACCAAAGAATCCTACTGTTGTGAATTTATATCCTTGGTGTACCCTTATCTGCACTTGCTTTGGTTTGCAATTTGTATATGAAGGCACCTTTTAACCCAGTGAACGCGAGGTTCTTAAGCAATTGCTAATTGATATTTAATAGAACTCAATGTGCTAGCAACAATTTTTTTTTGTGTTTTATTCTTGCCCATGTTTGAATAGGTAGTAACTCGATATTTTCTTGACCATCTATTGAATATCTTGCTTGCTCTTGCTTTTCTTGTCACTGGACATAATTTTACTCAGTTCTATCCTTTCTGCTTGTTTAAAGATTTTAAAGTGTATATTTCAATGCCCAAGTATTTATTATGAGTATGTAATCTGACCTGAGGTTATGTGGCTACTGCACCAGGTTGACAAAGGTGAGCCTGCAAGTTTTTCCACTAGTTTTGATATTTTATTCACTTTTTCTTATCCTTTTTATTGACTAAAATTTTTATTGTTACCAATACCCAAAAAAAAAAAAATCAACAAAACCTACTATGTATTTGATCAGTTTTAGTTTCAGTTTCATTAACAATTCATGATTCTGGGTTACATGAGCATGGCTATTAGTATCGATAAATAAATGGTATTTTAGGATCTATTTATTCTTGTCCTCTTTTGATTATCATGCTGGTTCTTTTAAAGTTACATTTTGTTTAATCCTCATGTGTTTTTTGTTTATTTATGCATCTTTGCTCTGTTTATTCAGCTACCTTTTATATTTTAATGCTGTTTACCTTGCTTAACTATGTTTAAAAGATCGATAGTTTCTCTAAAGTTTGTGGCTGCATATTCTTGTATGTGTTTTCTGATTGCACATCTAAGGCTGCAACATGGTTGGAACTTAATGAAAAGTTGATGACCCATGGGCGTATAATGGTGAATTGTGGCGGGACCCATGCCGAAGCGGCCAAAGCTGGGGGAGTAGCCTATTCAAATGTTAGCTCCTGGATACAGAATTCTACCATTAAGGCATTGTGCAAAGCATTTCCAAAAAATGTAAGTTACTCCTTACAGTCAATTAAATCTTAACTCCTTTGATACATGACCCTAGTTTGTGATCTTGAATCAACGGTTTGTGATCTTGAATCAATTGTTTAGGCTCAAGTGCACTTTTATTTTTTAATTTTCTCAGGATTTTATTTTGTTTCACTTACTTTGCTTTTGATTCCAATGTTTAATTCCTAACAAATTTTTTTTTTACCACAGGTTGGGACTGAAGATCAATGTAATAGAGGCCAATTGCTTGAACATCTTTTTGTTTTTCATAAGAATATTGTACTTACACTATTTTGGATGCTACATTTTTACTTGAATTAGTAACGACAATGTGGCTAAGCTTGTGGGTCGTATTTAATAGTTATATGTTTCCTAATATGTTGAAGGAGCATGTTTTGTACATTTTCATTAGTTAAATGAAGATACTTTACTTTACATTTTGTTTGAGTTGAATGGCCATGTTTTATTATACATTTTATTTTTGTTGAATGTGAAGGTTTTATTATACATTTTATTTTAGTTGAATGAGCAGGTTTTATTATACATTTTATTTTAGTTGAATGAGCAGGTTTTATTACATTCAGCGTAAAAGAGGTTTTTGAGGTAGCATGTGGTAATTTAAAAAAATATATATTATTTTTAGCGACGAATTTTATTTGTCTCCTAAAAGGAATAAATATATCCCCGACGTATATAATTTGTCGCCTAAGAGAAATTGTGGCAAAGTTAAATATTGGGCGAAATGTCTACAAACTATGCGCGGCAAAACTAATTCGTCACCTATTATAATTTATGGCAATTCATGCACTATTTGGCGACAATAAAGTTTTGTCGGTAAAAAACTATAATTCAGCGACGACTCCATTTTGTCGCCAAATTCCCTTTTCACCATTTTTTATCCATTTTCTCGTAATGAATTATGGACATTTGGCGACAAAAAATATCATTTTTGCCGACATAATGCGTTGTTGTAGAAAATTGATATTTGGCGACGATAATGTGTTGTCGCAGAAAATTGATATTTAGCGACGATACGGAGTTGTCGCAAAAAATGTATATTTAGCGACGATTAATTCTGATCGTCGGCAAAAACAATCACCGACACATAATGGGCGACGAACGGGCGACGAAACCATTTTCGTCGCAGAATATATTCTACGACGATTTTGTGATTTTCTGCGACAAATATTTACGTCGCGAAAAATGATTTTTGTTGTAGTGCCTGTCTCTTTCTACTTGAATAGAATGCAAGAAACCCGTGGAGCATGCTTATTACTGCAAATACATATTCTTTATATACTTTCAGAAATCTTCCATTCTTATTGTGGACAGATTTTGACTATAGTCCCACCAAATTATGCACAGTTTTAAACAAGAATTCTAATTTTACCAATCTCTGTAAGTGCATGTGTATTTGCAGAAACAGTAACCTGACGATTTTTTGGGAGAATGGATGAATTGACATGAAACCCATAATTACTTCAGAATCTTTTTAATCTTTCCGTTTCATCTCTTTCCTTTAACAAACTCTAATTGCAAGTAATTTAGAGAGACCTTCAAAAAGAGGTAATTGGAGATAGATAGAGAGTCAGAGATTATATTAAATAATCATATGGTTAGTGAAAGGAAAACATGCTAAAGAAGAGTAGTTTGTAATCTCCACAGTATCTGTTGAAATAATTTTCTTACCCTCAATGATTAGAAGTGCACAGTGGCATGAGTTCATATGGTTCTAAATAATGCAAGACTCTAAAAAAGAACAAAACAGAAAAATATTATAATAATAGTTCCAAACCGGTTTCTTGGGTGACTTTTCATTGCACTGGGCCCTCAAGAAGCTCCTGTTTTTAATTTAATCTTTCATCAACCCTTCCTTTCTTTGCTGGCTCCAGCTCTTATGAGGGGCCCTCTTCTAACAATCAACTGTCCAAAACCAAGACAAATAGGAATCTTAAAATAGAACTAAAAATATACTCTTATCGCAATAGAAAATTGAGTAAACCCAGTTGGGAAATGCCTTGTTGAATCTTAAAATAGAACTAAAAATTCCTCACATTGAATGTGTGCCACTTCAGTATTTTTAGCTTTGCAAAAAATAGAAAGGTCTTTTTTTTTTTTTTTCCCTTTTCCTTTCTTTTCAATTAGTTGGTGTGGCGCATTTTGGTTGGAAAAACCACAATCTCGATCATTCCCAACCTTTTGGTGATCCAGACTCCAAATTGAAAGGCTATTAGAGATACCATGAAACATCTTTTAGACCCATTTTCTTGGAAGTATTGTTTAATTTCTTTTTTTAGCTGAATGTTGGATGAAAAATAAATGATTCACAAATCAAAGCACATAGATATATGTAGAAATAGATGAAAAGTTAAATTGGACGTCATAAATTAGAGATTGCATTGAAGCATCAAAGAACATAGAAAATAATTATGAATGGAATAGTAAAATATGGGTTAAAGCTTGCATCCTGATCTTTTTTCCTTTTTGGAACTTCTGTTTTAGGATTTTTTAATTTGTACACTGGGAGGATTTTATTTTCCATGGATTTTGTTTACTTGGAAGAGAAGAATCCTAATTTCTTACCTTTTCCACTGAAAAACAGATCTTCTCTTTCAAGTAAAATTGGCTCCTTTTTTTTTCCCCCTTCTCACACCAAAACAAAGAAACAGTAGGAGCATGGAAAATCAGTAACATCTTTTCTCTCTATAGCAAAGTCCTCTCTTCGCATACAAACACACCCTTACTTGAAGTCAGAGATGAGTTATAGGTACCCATTATACTTGGGTGAAAGAAAGGATGGGAGAAGTATTTTTCAACATGTATTAGGAAATTACAGGTGTGGTTTATAAACTACAAAAAAGATTCCCTGCCTATTAAACAATATTTACTTGTGTGAGTTGTCAAGGGCAAATAATCCATTCAAGTGTGTGTATGGAATCCTAACAACAAAGCATGAGAAGGGCATCCTCCTTTCAATTTCAATTCCCTTTCCCCATATCAAAAGGCATTGAAGAAGTCTAAAAGATATATTAAAGACCTTCCTTTTTGGATTTCTTTGCACCCTTATTCAAGTATTATGAGGCCTACTTGACATTAGCAATGTTCCTAGTGCAACTAACCACCATCAACAAATTTGGATTAATTAAATTATAAACTCTAACTAAAGAAGCCTAAATGAAAGTTTTCAGCTCCACTAAGGCTTTAGCCATAGCCAAACTCCCAAAGAAGAGATCGATCTAACTAAGTGTGCTATTTTATTTTTTATATGATAATTTCATTAAAGCTTTTCGATTGGGATAGCCAATTCAATCAAATACATTACTTATAAATATCATAAACTCCTAGTGTGCAAACACTGCCAAATAAAATAGTTCAAAAATCTATTGAAATCTGATCCAATCCAAGTACCAAACATTGAAGACATCATAGTCTATTAAACAGAGAAATCATACACTCAAACACCATCTACATAAATAAAAAAAGAGAGAGAGAGATCTGCAGGGAGCCATCAGGCCATCAAACAAACACCATATAGATGTTTGTGCAGCTAAGCAAACTTTCTGCCCATATAAGAAATATAGATACAAATACTAATTTATCACAAATTAATAGTATGAAACAGATTACTCAAAAAACAATTTCTCAGTAACACAATGACCATAAATCTAAAATTTTAAAATGAACATACAGATCTAGCTCCAAAATTAAATTTTAAAATGAACCTATAAATCCAGCTGCAAAAGTTTCTAAAAGAGTGATCATCAGTATAATCACTATCCAATCTCTATAGTAGTTTTGATAAAATACCATACCCTCACCAATACTTCTCAAAATTGCTTAGGCTTGAGCTCATTGTGAGATCACCCAGTTTCATGCCTACTTTAATCGTGCAATACGTGTTAATGTCCAAGCTAGGTGTTGAAATTTCAAATTTTAGTTGTTGCATTTGATCACATACCTACTCCTTGAATTGTTCTTCCTTCTATTAATAGCTGGACAGAGTTGTCACCTCTACCTTCAAATTAATAAACATATCCATCAGAAGGGGGGGAAAACATAGTGCTCAATTATGTATAATTGACACTTCACCCTAAAAAAATTCACTAACTGGAGTATCCTTGTGAATCAGGGGTGTAGATACTATATTGCAAATGTACAACAATGGTCCATCACAATTAATACCTCTTGACTCAACCGTCAATGCTAAGTTGTTCCAAACAGGGGCGCCAGAGTTTGTGGTGAAGAAGGGTGAATTATAAGCACTCGTAAAGCGGTACTGCATCAACTGAGATGGGTTGAAAAAATAAACTCAAAACATAAAAAGGAACTGGTCGTGGCACTGCATTCAATCGATCACTCCCTTGGAAGGCCACACTCCCCACCATTGATACTAAGCCATTAAAGGCCTTCCTTTGATCCCTGCAATCAGGTTGCCATGCACTCAATTTTCTTAGAAACTTTATTTAAGGCCCATTCTCATGTTGGTAAACCAAGTGTAGCTGACTCATCATGCACTCGGATAGCTTGAGTTACTTGAAATTTATTATGACAAAGAACACATATGTAACTTTCATTCTAGTTTATGGAATTGGTTTTGCTTTCACCCACTTCCAAATAATCAACATCATGCTGACATTCTCATCTCCTCTGCATTAATCAGCAGTGGCTTAACCACTTGCACAATAAACATCTTACCAGATTAATTTGGAATAAGAGCGTGATGAAAACATCAATTATCAACGTACAAATTTATAAGCAGCTGCAAATTTATAGAGTGAAAATAAACATCTTAGAAGTAGAAGGAAGAAAGAAAAATTCTAGCAACATAAACATAGCCAACATTGCAAGATTTATCTAAATCTCGTGTTTAAATAGAATTACAGTTCACTAACATGATGGGTTCCATCCATGAATCAAAACATTATGAAACAAATATCTCCTGAGAATTCGAGGGACTTGCCTGTCTCCTCCTAGCAGTGGTCTTTCTTTGAATTATAGCTCATAAATATGATGGGTTCCAATCCCACATATAAGTAGACTACTACAATGGCATCAACATGGAAATGGATTTCAGTATAAAAACACGGCTCCAAAGCTGACAAACACTAACCCACTACTCAAGAATGAAACTTTTACTAAATTTAAGCTCAACAGCCTCAATAATTGACACTAAAACAAGGGAAAATAAATAGGGCTTGTAGGATCGTAAAGAAAAGGAAATAAGAAGAACATACCTAGATGCAAAACCCTTGAAATATTCCATTCCTCCCCTGTACAAACACCAAAACAGTAATTTTAGAGGTTTCGATCAAATGGGTATTTCAGATGACAAGGGGAAAGAAGGCATTTAAAAAGTTACAAATATCGAATTCCCGACCTATTAGGATAGAGAATCTGCTGGTCTGCTTGAGCATACCAAGAGCATGTTGGTCTAGAAGATGTGATCAATAAGCAGTCGTCCCAATTAGACACTGGTCACTTTCTTTCCCAACCACAAAATTGTGATGATAAAAAAGGAGAAATCAGAGCTTGTTTACCTTGGCAGGTTCTGTGATGCTATCTTGGTCGTTGGAATTTGGGTTTTTTATAAATCGAAACTCCATAAACATCACAACAAATCCCAATACATTGAATGGAGCCAAAGCCCTAACTTACAACAGAATGAAGAAAGGAAATCAAAAGATCTAAACAATGATATGACTCAAGGACCATTCCACCAGTTTGGTGGTCAACTGGGCAAAAAGGGGGAGGAAAGAAATCAGAAAGAATGAGAGAAAGAAACAGAGAGAGAGAGAGAGTGAAATGGGTGGGTGCTCAGTGACGTTGCTGGGAAGAGTGAATGAGGAGGAAATAAAGAGAGGAAGAAAGAGGGAATAGAAAATCAAATAGGAGATGAGATGGGAGAGGGAAATGAGAGAGGGGGCTGCTGAGAGCGTGGAATGAGAAAGGGGAAAGGGAGAAGGATAAGGAAGAAAGAAAGAAGAGGAGGAGGAGGAGGTGGCTGCGCAGGGCAGGGGAGGAAGAAGAGAAGAGAGCAAGAGAGAGAGAGAACCGAGGGAGAGAGGAGTGGTGTGCAAGTGGGCGCAGGGCGGAACAGAGGAGGAAGCAGGGGAGAGGGAGAGGAACTGGGGAGGAAGAAGAGAAGAGAAGGAGAGAGAGAGAGAGAACCGAGGGAGCGAGGGAGTGGTGTGCAGGTGGGCGCTGCTGCAAGCGCAGGCGAGGGGAAGATGAGAGGAAGGGAGGGAGAAGAGCAGACAGAGAGGAAACGGAGTGATGGGGAACAAGGGAGAGAGAACAAAGAAGAAAGATAGAGGGGAGGGGGAATGGTGCGTGAGTGCAGGAAGAGGGAGGGGTGTACCTGGTGCAGGGGAGGGGTCAGCGGTGCGAGGAGGAAGATGAAGGCGTCCGGGGGTTGCTGCGCGCTTGGCGGTGCTGCTGTGGTCGTTGTGCAGTGGAGGGGTCGTGTGGTGCGCTTGGAGAGGTTTGGAGAGGGAGGGAGAGATAAAGGAGATGGGCTCTGGAGAGGGTGATGGAGGCGGGAGAGAAAGAAATGAGTGAGGAGAGAGAACGAAATGAGTGAGAAGAGGGCGAGGGCGATGGAGGCGGGAGAGAAAGAGATGAGTGAGGGAAATAAGGATTTCGCTGGCGGGAGAGAGAAATGAAAGGTGAAATTTGGGTTGACATTTGCGGGCGAAAAAGATAAAACGTCGGGAAAATCTTCTCCTTTGCCGGCGAGAAAAACAAAATACCGGAAAAACCTTGACCTTTACCGGCGAAAAAGGCAAATTGCCGGGAAAAATCTAACATTTGTCGGCGAAAATATGTTTCCAGGAAAACCCTATCTTTTCCCAGCAAAAGAAGCTTTTTCGCCGGTAAAAGTTATACTTTCCCCGGCGTTTAATGATTGCGCAGGGAAAAAACGCCGGTAAAAGTACAAATTGTTGTAGTGATTGTATTTAAATATGCAAGTGATTAGTTTTATACATAGTGTAAATGAATTTTATTTTACATGAGTAATATATGTTTGTGAATATTCCGCATAATGTGTATTTGATATCCGCTGTGAATTTTAATGTGATTAAGATTCACGGGAGTAAGTATGCGACGCGACTCGGATTAATCATAATCTCGAGCTCGGGTCGTGTCACTTTTCTTCAATATCTCCATTTGGGTCAGAGGAGGTACCTTCTATTAAAAAAAATACCATTAGTAAGTCAGTCACTTTTCTTCAACATCTCCATTTGGGTCAGAGGAGGTACCTTTATTAAAAAAAAAAATACCATCAGTAAGTTAACTAAAGATGAATCATGTATTTTCAAATTTAGTTACTCTGGTTTTATAATTAAGGATAGGAAGATGGGCAGACCATTAGCAACATGGAATGAAAAAGGTAATATTTTACATAATGGGAGTTGTGGCAAGAACATCATAATCGATGGGGGCCGGTAGCTCATCAGGAACTGGGTAATCAGCCTCTTCCTCCTCCGGTATATTGATGAAATCAGCAATATCCGCCACAGAAATGGTTATCCATTTTCCTCTTACAAAAGTCTTAACTGAACCATTTTCTAGAACTTCCAAATTACAGTAAAATTCTCTAACCAACTCCACATGAATCTTTTTCGAATCAAACTTCATTAGCGGATACCAATCCCGATTGGCCAAACTCCTACAAACTGGCTTGTTGTGCAACTCCTCAGTCACTTCCCTTTCTAATTCAATATTTCTTGTAGCAAACTGTTTATAGAATTGAGTTGATTTCCCTAAGGTAGGGAAACGTGTATGATCAAAGGAAGATGAAGAGGAAGCCTCAGCATGAGGTCTCTTTTTCGGAACCATAACTGTCAGTAAAAACAAATGATCCAATTAGCAAATAGTCCCAGCAAAAAAAAAAAAAAAAAAAAAACCTTTGGGCAACTCCACCCATCACCAAACATGCCAGAAGGCAACCACACCAGCCACAACCAATCACTGACCAAAGCAACCACTGAGAGAAATTCCCATTCTCTCCACCCATAAGGCATCACTCCTTCAAATTTATCCATGGAAATATACCAAACAAATACCCTCCAGCCACAGAGCATCAACACACAACAAATGTGCCATCCACATACAACTAATCCCAATAGCAGCCACAAGCACATCATCAAATAACACTAAACACAATTGCTAACAAAGAAAAGGAAGATAGCATTGTGCAATAGAAGACTATGACAACTAAATCGAAGACAAAAAATATCTCCGTTGAAACCAATCCAAAGTGAAAAGATGAGGCATGTAAAGGTTAATAAAAATGCATGAAGTATAATGGAAAAGGGGTAAAAGCCCTAAGCAGGCCTAAAGAACAAGCAAAATGCATATAGAGACTAAGAAAATGGAAAAACAATGCATAGAAATGATCATGGAGGAAAACATAAACAAGATTTGAAGGAAAAAACTAAAAGAAAATACCTTTGTAAAGGGAGGAGTACACGAGGAAGGAGGAGGCGAAAAATGGAGGTAAACCGCTAGGGTAGCAGGGAATGGAAGGAAGAAGAAGTGGGGGAAAGAAGATCGTGCGCGTTATTAATGCGTGGGTTCGCTCGAGCGACCAGTGAAGTTCGCTCAAGCGAACTGCCAAGGGTTCCAACTCTTTGAATGTAGCGCGGCAAAAATACTTCAACGTCTCAATTTAGGTCAAAACTCTCCATAAACAGTGAAAAAGATGCTACTGTAAAAAATTTCACAAGCCTAAGCACATAGTGATGAGGTGAACAGTGATGAGGTAAAAAAATGCGAGCCCTACTCCATTTAAATCTCCTCAAGATGCACTTATTTCTAGCATAGGGAGCACACCCATCTATAAAACAGTTGAGCAAATAAATTCCCCCCCCCTTTTTTTTTTAAAGTGAACTCTGTAGATTAAACCCCTTTTTTAAAAAAAAAAATGGGGACAGGCTAAACCATCATGGGTGACTTTCACACTAACGAACATGGTATCCTTCTCCAAATGAAAATTACCAGACACGTGGAAGCTTTCACACATATTCTAAGGTAGCCCTCTTCCTCTGGTTTAACCGTATTGCAACATCTCTCAAAGAATAAAAAGGAAATAGGAGTGAGAGAATAAATTCGTGTAGTAATAAAAATTGCATGTGATAGTGTGAGTGTGCACTTAGCGAGTAAAAAAAATTATGGAGTGTAGGGAATTAGTGAAATCCCTAACGATTTACGTAAAGATTCAAACCGAGTCGCATCCAAAGGTTTGGTAAAGATATCCACAAGTTGAGCGTCGGTTGGAATATGATGAAGTGAGATTGTACCTTCCTCTACCAGATCACATATAAAATGATGCCTAATATCTATATGCTTGGTGCGTGAGTGTTGGACTGGATTCTTGGAAATATCGATTGCGCTTTGATTGTCACAGAAAACAGTCATAGTCTCTTGCTTAACACAGGCAGAGGTCCCAACACAAATGATCTCAAACGAATATCAATATAAGTGATTAAACTAATAGTTAACCCTAATCCAGATTAAACAATCAAACCACAAAAGAGAGAAGGACACAGGATTTATACGTGCAAAACCCTACTCGGGAAAAAAACCACGGGCCTTATCGTCTAGGCCAACAGACAACCAAGCACTATGAATTGAAAGTTACAAGACAACTCACAACCCTTTCCCAGTTGCTGACTCAACCTAAGGACTATATTGATCTTGCAGACTGCTCGCCGTGCACCTTCACCGCGCTTGAACAACAGAGTCTTCAAGAAAAGCAATGGAATCAAACCAAGACTTGAATCATCAGCATAGCAACTGTATTGGCAGCCTTGGGGCAGAACAATGGATCTCTCAAACTCTCACACTCATGGATTTCTTCTCATACAGAGTCATCGTAGAGAGGAGAGATATAAAGCCTATTAATAAGAAATATTTCGTGCATCCAAGGCTTCTTCAAACAGGTAACTTCCTTCATGAAATTAGTAAGAGAAGTTCTTCTAGAATTAGAATTACCAGGTTCGCTCGAGCGGTCATAGGGTTCGCTCGAGCGAATTGCTCTCTGGAAACAGACATTCAGCGTATTGCTTCGTAGGTCGAGCGAATAATAAAATGCGGTCGAGCGACGACCAACTCACTGTGAGAGGTTCGCTCGAGCGATCGTCGTGCGAACTTCAAAACTGCATTTCAGAACCTTGATGGGTCGAGCGCACGAATTGATGGGTCGAGTGAATGAGCCTCTGTTTAGTCCGCTCGAGCGGATAGATGGTCGCTCGAGCGACCAATTCAAATCAGCAAAATCCGCACTCTTTGGAGACCTTTCTATTTAAAACTCTTGCAGTCTTTTCCTAGACTCAATACATTATTAAAGAAACCCAGTTTTGTCCTAACTTCTATGAATTAGCCAACTAAAACTTTACAGTTTGGGGACCTTTGGCACCACATAATGAGGACTAATGGAGACAAACAGTGACGGATGTTCGAACTATCTAACATAACCTTATGAATTTTCCTGGTAACGTATGGTTTACAAACCATGTCGGATGTAGGGTGAAGTGAGTTGAGATGATGTCCATTACCATTGGATGCACCAATGTTTCTTGTGAGGACATCAGTGACCTCATTACCCTTAGGACCGAACGATGATGGGTCATACGAAGAGGGCATATGTTTATTTTGGTATTAGTGAGGTGTAGAGGCTAGGAAGCTTTGATCATAAAGGCTATGGGAGGATTACTGCATTGTTTTGATGGTTTGAACTTTGATTAAGATACTAATAGATGGAAAGTAGTTCCTTTTTTGTTCGACGAATCTTGTTCACACAACGTAAGACTAGCCCCTCATTGATTGGAATGATAAGATTCTTCGACCCAGTCACCACTCAACTATTAAAGTCTAACATAGGTACGACACCACTCTACTAAGACCTTTGTTTTGTGATTGCAAATCTATTTTGAGATGGATGTACACAATCGGATACCAATCAAGGAAAATGCTTTCATGTCTGTTTCCTTGGGTACCATTTTGTTTAGGCTATTCTCCCGTGTATATTCTTTATCACGGCTTGGTATGATTTGGGAGAGTAATGATAATATCCCAGTGTCTCCTATTTACTAGGATGTTCTGATTAGATTGTTGTCTTATTTGATTAATCGTTTATCAAGACTCATGCAATTATGCTCAGTTCTATTATTGGAATTCACATGATCAAATTTTCTTTACTTCACTCTGATATTGCATATCCATTGTTATTTATGTATATCCACCTGTTGGCTATGCGTAGTTTGATGATGCTACTCTTGGTACATAGATATATAGACAACCTACCTCTAGGAGAAGGAGACAGAGACAATTCAGGCATATCAGCCTGATGAGTTCCTTAAGTGGTGTGCAAACGACATCAATTGAGTCATAATGACCCACACACTAGTGCCTTCACATTTATCCTGGATAGTTCTTTCGTACATCTTTTGTTGGACCTAGGTTTTTATTAGAGGCCTGTTGACGTCAAAATTTTGCCAAACAAAAGATGCTGATAGAAATTGGTTTAAGCCCATTAAATTAGCATGATTCAATTACATGAGTCATCAAAATTCCAAAACATTTTTTTTAGTAAAGTTAAAAAAGAAAAAAATTACATGAGTAGTTGTTGGTAAAGTGGTGGAAGACAATGCATATCATCCCAAAGGTCTCAGTTTTGAATTCCTACATAAACTATTTTTTATTCCTCAAAATTCAAATGCGGGCCCCACAAAATGATCTAGACCATTTGACCCACTCAAACATTTAAAAGAAATAAAAGGAGAAGCAAAGAGAGAAGGAAGGAGGTCGTTTTTATGTTTGGTGAGAGAGGGAAAAAAAAAAACAGAGAACAAGAAAGAGAAGAGAAAGAGAGAGAAAAAGGAAAGAAGAAGGTAAAGAAGTTGCTGTCTTCTTTGTCTCTTCACTCCATCTTCCCATCTTATCGTTTCCTCATCCATTTCATCTTCCCCATTGCCATATATTGGAGATTCGGAACCCTCTTTAGAAGGATTCTGCCCTCCAGCCACCATATCACCTCCATACCCACTCCATCTTCATCTTTCCCACCACTTCATTTCCATTAAAATGGAGATTCAAATCCTTGTTCAAAGGTTTCTGCCCTTCATCAAATGAAGATCCAAATCCTTATGTTACAAAAAGATTTATTCTTGAAAACTTTTCCATTTTTTTTTAAATGGAGATTCAGATTTCTCTAAAAGAAATATGCCCTCCCACAAATGGCCTGAAGAAAAATTTGGAAATTCAGATTTCTCTAAACAGAAATCTGCCCTCGTAAAAAAAATATAGCCATAGTCCTGCACATGGAGATTTGGATGGAGGAAATCTGGCCTCCTAAAAAAAAAAATCTAAATCTGCTTAAACAAGTAGATAGAAACCTATAAGCAACCAACCCCAAGTTGGACAATCACAAGTAAATCCAGTAGTGGGGAATTTTGGCTGCCACGGAATGGGCCCCATGGAGCTTGCACTTCTCATCAACCAATTACTCCTATGGTAGCCCCTGATTCTAATTGGCAAGTTCCAGTGGTGGTTGGAGGAGCTTCTTCAGGAACTGAACCTTTGTCCACATCGTCTGTGGTCTACATGGTCTATGAGAGAGTTATATATTGGTTACAACTTGACCCGAACTAGTTTCCCTAAATGGGTTACAACTTAACCCAAACTGGTTTCTATAGATGGGCTAAAAGTTGACCCAAACTAGTTTCCCTAAATGGGTTACAACTTAACCCAAACTGGTTTCTCTAGATGGGCTAAAAGTTGACCCAAATTGGTTTCTCTGAATGGGTTAAACCTTGACCTAAAATGGTTTCTCTAAATGGGTTACAACCTTGACCCAAACTGGCTTCTCTAAATGGGTTAAACCTTGACCCAAACTAGTTTCTCTGAATGGGTTAAACCTTTACCCAAATTGGTTTCTATAAATGGGTTAAAAGTCTAGTCATATTTGCTTTTAAATGAGTTGAAAATCAGCCCGAACAATGGTAAAAATTTGGCTGATCATAACTAAAAAATTGGCCAGAATGGGCCTGAAATATTGTCCAAATATTGGCTGAAAACGGGCTTAAAATTCAGTCCAAACTGTGACTCTAAATGGGTTATAAAAACGTGCTGAAAGTGGGCTTAAAATTCAGTCCAAACTATGACTTTAAATGGGTCATAAAAAAAAAAAAGAAACATCCAAATTATAGTTCTGAATGAATCAGAACTCAACTCAAATCCCACCTGGACATAGGCCAAAACTATAGCCCAAATACAGGGGTGACTCGAAGTGGTTCTGACAATGGGTTAAAATATAGGCAGCATATACCGGTCAAAAAAAAAAAAAAAAAAAAGTTGGTGAGCACAGCTAGAATATTAATCGGAACTGGGTATCGCGGCAGGCCTAAAGATATGGCTAAAGTACTAACCAAAGATGGATTGTTATAAATGATTTCAATTGCAATCTAGAATCAGACCAGATTTTGGGTTCAATCCAAGACAGATTGTGGGCCTAATTCAGGCCATAATTCTGGGTCTGACCTAGGACAGAAGTTTTGGTCTAATTCATGCCAGATTTTAGGCCTAAATAAGGCCAGGTTTTGGGCTAAAATCAAAAACAAAATATTGGGTCTAAAACTAGGCTAGATTTTTGGATCTAAATCAAGCCAGGTCTTGGGCCTAATTCAAAATAAAACATCGGGTCTAAACCAGGCCAGATTTTTGGATCTAAAACAGGCCAGGTTTTGGGACTAATTCAAGACAGATTTTTGTATCTAAATTAGGCCAGATCTTGGGCCTAATTCAAAACAAAATACAAAATATTGGGTCTAAACCAGGCCAGATTTTTGGATCTAAATCAGGCCAGATTTTGGGCCTAATTCAAGACAGATTTTTGGATCTAAATCAGGCCAGGTCTTTGGCCTAATTCAAAACAAAATATTGGGTCTAAACCAAGACAGATTTTTGGATCTAAATCAGGCCAGGTCTTGGGCCTAATTCAAAACAAAATATTGGGTCTAAACCAGGCCAGATTTTTGGATCTAAATCAGGCCAAGTTTTGGGCCTAATTCAAGACAGATTTTTGGATCTAAATCAGGCCAGGTTTTGGGCCTAATTCAAGACAGATTTTTGGACCTAAATCAAGCCAAGTTTTGAGTCTAACTCAAGACAGATTATTGGGCTTAAATCAGGCCAGGTTTAGGGTCTAATTCGAGAAAGAATATCGGGTCTAAATCAGGCCAGATTTTGGGCCTAACTCAAGACAGAATATTGGGTCTAATCCAAGACAGATTTTGGATCTAAATCAGGCCATAATTCTGGGTCTGACCCAGGACAGAATTCTTGGTCTAATTCAGGCCAAAATTATAAATTCAAGTCAGTCTAGACTTATAAATGTAAATCAGACCAGACTTATGAATCAAAAGTAGCAGGCCAAAATTAATTTCTCCAGCAGTTTGACTAAATGTCTAAATTTCCCCTGTCAAACTGTCTCACTATTGGCCCAAAAAGTGTCAGAAATGGGGCTGGGTCTCAACTCATATAATGACGAGAAATTGAGCTAATATACATACCAGATTTTAGTTTATTAGTCTAAGTCTGGCCAGATTTTTAGGTTTAAATCAGGCCAGAACTACAAGCCTAAATTAGGCCAGAATTATAAGCATAAATCAAGACAAAATTACAGGTCTAAAATCTAAATTAAGCCATACTTCTAGGCTAAAACCATTTCAGACTTATAAGCCAAATTTGGGTATAAAACTATAGACAAAAAAAAAAAAAAAAAAAAATCAGCCCAAGTAATGACTGAAAATTGGACTGTGATACTGTCTAAAAAAAAATGATTGGAATAAATCATTACATGTGTTCATCAGAAAATGAATTTGCTACTCAACCGAATGCTATGCTTATGAACAACATTTGGCATACAGAAACAGCAAAATATACTTGCAAACTATGGATATTTAATACTAAAAAAATCAATGCCAAAGAAATGATATATTATCCAAAAGAGGTCAACATACCTTATTTTCTATTTGATCTCTAATTGGTTGGTAGTGTTGCCAGTTCCAACCTCTTCAATGTCTTAGCAAATTCAAATCTTCTGAACTCATTAACCCACACGTAATATGGAATGGGTATAAGAAGTTAAAAGGGATAAGAGGAAAAGGTTGAGAACTCCTCAAACCTTTTCAAATTTAAAATCTCTCTAGGAGAAAAAGTCAAAGCTCACCCATCTCACCATAAGGTGTGCGTCAACCTACCCAATTCAACCTGTTTTACAATGAGACCCGATCATATCAAATCCATTATGGACATGATTCAAATGGGTCAGCAAAATATAAAGAATGGTTCACTAAAAAACAAACAAAATCACCATCAAATTCATCAATTCATGAACCCAATTGAAAATTGATCATGAAGATTCAGGTGAACCAAAAGAAGTACTTTTGATAGCAAAGGCGAAGAGCAGGAACTTGTCAATTATTTATTTATTTATTTATTTCATTCTTGTATTTTCTTTGTAAATTTTATTGAGTCAATGTCTTGATAATCAGAGGTTTTCTATTAAGGATGTAATTAACGATCTATGAGTTCTTACGATCAGGAGTATGATGTACCCACAAAATTGAATGTAAAACCTCCCATTAAATGGAGGGAAATTTGTATCCAATGAATTTTGGTCAATTTCTGTATTTATGCATGAATTTATTGTGTACAAATATTTGGCACACCCGGTGGGACATACTCTTCCTCTCATCTTAGAAGGATTTATTGATTCTTTTAACTAAATCCTACATTGGAAATGCAGGGGGAAAATGGAATCAACAATCAATGTTGCATTCAACAGTCGCAAGGTGATCGTTATTACTGAAGCAGCACTCAAAGTCAAATTGGCACCATAAATCATCCGCATAGCTGCCATGGCCCCACCTACTCTAGTGTTCGGGAGTGTGTCACCATTTGATCTAAAGAAGACGCCACATGCTGGGGGCAAGATTCATGTGGCAAAGGACACCCTGGCTCTTGGATCCCGATTTGCACCTCTAATGAAGTCATCAAATATTAAGTGCGTTTTCAAAACGCCTAAGATCCCCATGACTACGTGGCAGTAATGGTTACCTCTGAAGGTCAATCACGTCCACAAACTCGAAGTCAATAAAAAAGGACAAGTGAGGGATCGTCTTCAACACAAAGGCATGGTCTCGTAGTTCTCACATCAAAGACTCAAAGAAAGAAAAGCAACAAGATTCGAAAAGGCAGGACTACAAATTCTGTCAATTCAATTGACTCTTCAACTCCATCAAACTCAGCAAAAGAGTCCTCTTTCTTGAGTAACCCACTTTATGATTGACCTGAGGCCATCTTCATGGAAGAAGAATTTCCACCACATGTGCACAATAATGTTGGCACTCCATCATCTCCATCTGTTTCACAAAAATCGTTCGCTTTGACCTGAGGCCATCTTCATGGAAGAAGAATTTCCACCACATGTGCACAATAATGTCGGCACTCCATCATCTCCATCTGTTTCTCAAAAATCGTTTGCTAATGTTCTCGTTACAGGAGCTGAAGGAGATAAAACAATGGAGGAGATAATACCTGAACTGCAGCAGAAGTTAAATGAAAAGGAAGCATAAATTGCCTCATTGAAACAAAATCCATCTAAGGATTGCTCCTCAAGTTTGTCAAATGATAATGTGGATCTAAATTCCTTTAAAGATTCTGTGCTTCGAACAGTCAAAGAAGTCACAATGCCTCTAGGGAAAATTGATTTTGATTACCAAAAACCTTATCCATCCCACGTGAATGAAGTCCCATTTCCACTGGGATATACAATGCCCAAATTTGAAAATTTTGACGGTTCAGGTGATCCGAGCGAATTGTTAGTACATTTTGTTGCTTTATGTGGAGACACATCCAAAAACCCAGCTCTCCTTTTGAGACAATTCGTAACAGGATTAAAAGGAGCAACTTTCACGTGGTATTCGCTCCTGCCAGTTGGGTCAATAGCGACATGGGAGGATATGAAACATGCATTTCTTCAACGCTTCTACAGTATTAATTGAGAAGTTGGGATTGAAGAACTCACTGAAGCCTCTCAGCAATACAATGAAATTGCGGAGCAATACATATCATGATGGAGAGATCTTAGTCTCCTTTGTCTTACCCCACTCTTAGAAAGGCAAAGATCAAATTTTGCTTGAGGGGTCTAAATCATGAGACGTGACATCCTCTTCTAGCCTCACCTGTGGAAACGCTTGAAGCTTTAAATCAAAGGGTTCATGACCTAGAAAATTCCACTTTAAGGCATAATGAGGAAGTTTCCAGAACCAAGAAGGTGACACCATCACAGTCAACAACTCATTAGAAAGCACCACCAAAGAAAGAGGTTACCGTTGTTGAAGTTGGGAAATCCAAAGACAAACAAGTGGATAAACCTGTTCAATCAGAACAAGAGAAAAAAACTGGAAAAAATCATCCATCATTAAAAGAAAGAATGGAGAAGGTTTACCCTTTTCCGAATGAAGATGTTGAAGATCTCCTTGGAGAACTCTTGAAGAAAAATTTATTGGAATTACCAGAGCCAAAGAAGCTTGATGAAGTTGATAAAGTCGGTCATCCAAAATTTTGCAAATACCATCGGATGACTAATCATAAAACTGTCGATTGATTTGTCTTGAAAGAAAAGATACAAGCTCTGATTGATGATGGGACCATCAAGATAGCAGGAAATCAAACTGCAGAAAGCAAAGCAACTGGTGATGCTAACCCTGTATTTGCCCTTGAGAAACAGGAGTGGGAGGAGATTACTACTCGAAAGAAAAGGAACAAAAAATCGAGTGAGGGCAGAATTCCAAAAGTTATTACCTCAAACTCCCCTCAAGAAAATACCAATGTTTCAAAAAGCAAGCCACTTGAGCAAAGTGAAATGCTGGCAAAGAAAAGTAAATATGTGATCAAACACAGAGCTCATTACCGGCAAGCAACTGGCATATCAAACATTAGAGTCCCTGTGACACTAAGGGAATATATGCCACCTAAATTCTTTTCAACTCACATAGCCACTAAACAAAAAAAAATGAAATTGAAGGTAACCAGAAAAAGGTAGAAATTACCTCTTGTTATAATACTGGTTTTGAAGTCATTTATAATTCAGATATAGAATCTCTCTCGGAGATCATTGGAAGAACTCAGTGGCTGGAAGATCATATGGATGAATTTTCAGACTTCTCGGATTGGTCTAAAAATACATTTGATGAAGAAGAGGAAGCCGAAAGATTAACGACAATTTATAATGCTAAAGTTCTCCGAAGAGTTGGGTTACAGCAACAAGAGAAGAATTGGTTGAAAGAGGACTACTATGGACCTTCTTGATAGAGCCTAGTTACTGGTTTTGAAGTCATTTATAATTCTGATATAGAATCTCTCTCGGAGATCATTGGAAGAACTCAGTGGCTGGAAGATCATATGGATGAATTTTCAGACTTCTCGGATTGGTCTAAAAATACATTTGATGAAGAAGAGGAAGCCGAAAGATTAACGACAATTTATAATGCTAAAGTTCTCCGAAGAGTTGGGTTACAGCAACAAGAGAAGAATTGGTTGAAAGAGGACTACTATGGACCTTCTTGATAGAGCCTAGTTTACTCAAAAATTTTGAGAGCACTCCATGGGATGAAGAAGGGATGAGCTATGTTCCCCCACCATATGCAGACTTGGATGGTGATCCCAATAATCCAATCATAATCCGCATCATACCTCACCTGAAGAAAAATGATAACACAAATAGTGTTGTTATTGAAGAAATTGAACAGGAACATAAGTGTCTCACAATTGATCATTGTGATGGCTCATTTATCCAGATCATGATGGTAGACTTCGTTGCTGACCAGGATGAAATGAAAAGAAATGAAAATCAAATTGATTCTCAATTAAAAGCAGCATCATGCCACATCGTTTAGTACACTGAAGAAGAGCATGATGAAATTGAAGAAAAGGACACCTCTAAAGAAGAAACTGTGGAGCAAAACGCTAATGAATCCTGCCCAATCCAACTTCGTTCAGGGAAATAGTTACCAGAGAGAATAGCACAGGTTGAAAAGATATCCAAAGGAAAGGCAGTTGAAGAAAATGAGTCCACAGGTGTACAATCTCAACAGGGGGCAAAAAAAATTGTGAATGAAAAGTCTCCAACAAAATATGACGTCTTCGCACATTTGAAAAAGATTCAGGCACCACTAAGTGTGTATGATGTTTTAAGACTTTCACAACATATTCGAGAGGCTCTTATCAAAGCTCTCCTTGATCCGGATGAATTTCTCAATGAAG
Source organism: Cinnamomum chago (assembly GCA_038049695.1). NCBI lineage: Eukaryota > Viridiplantae > Streptophyta > Magnoliopsida > Laurales > Lauraceae > Cinnamomum > Cinnamomum chago. Next base: position 13,093,057 of record CP142456.1, read on the forward strand.
TACATCAAACGGAGACAGAGCTTGAGAGTGCATTTAGCCCAAATATTTGTGCTATCTGTTTAGCTACAATTTCTTTCACAGATGAACATCTGCTTTTGGGGATGAAGGCACAAAACAGACCCTTATTTGTAAAGGGGGTTCTTGCCAAAGTCAAAATGAATAGGATAATGCTAGACTGTGGGTTCGCAGTTAATCTTATTCCCCTCAAGACATTGTTATCTTTGGGCATGACAGTGAATGATCTTGAATCTTCAAACTTGGTTATAACTGGTTTCAACCAAAGTAGCCAACAAGCTTTGGGAACGATTAGGCTCAAACTCACAGTTGGTGAATTGACTACAAAGGGCACGTTTCATGTTATTGATGCTCTGACATCTTATAACGTGTTACTTGGAAGACCTTGGTTTGCATGAGAATGGAATCATTCCTTCAACATTACACCAATGTTTCAAGTATTTTTACAAGGGTATTCAGAAAAAGGTGATTGCTGATGAAAATCCTTTTACCAAAGCAAAATCCTATTTTGCATATGCAAAGTTTTACATTGGGTGTGAAACCATGAATAAGATTGAAGAGGATCCTCAAACAAGATCAAGAAAAAAGGATGACTCGAAAAGGAAACCGACTTTTCAATATATTCCAAAATCTCAGAGGAAATCAGGGGCATCTCTACTATATCCAGCTCAGGAAACAAAAGAGGTCTTGAAAGAAATCATTATCCCTCTAACCAAAATAGACACCTCTATTCCAGAGGAAGAAAATCCAACTCTCCTAATTGAAAATGAAAAATACCCACTCATCAAGTTTGTACATCTTGAGGCATCAAAGTTACCTGAAGAATCTAATGAAATATCAACTACAGGCCTGGTGGATATTAGCCGTTATCACCCAAATTCAGTTAACATGATGCAAAAAATGGGTTACGACGTTGAAAATCCAAGTAGTTTGAAAGAAGGGGGAATAATTGAGCCTCTTCCTAATAGAACGGAAGCTCAAAAATATGCTCTCAAGCCTGAACCTATTTGTATAGGAAAGCAGAAGGCAACAACTTATCAGATTAATGCAAAATATCTGGTAGAAGAGAAGCCCAAAAGATGCTGGAAAAGAAAGTCATCCCCTAAAAGAAAAGGAGCAAAGACGTTGCAAGCCTCTCGGATCTCAGTATTCGATCGACTGGAACCGGCAAAACATGATGTCTTCTATCCTAAGTATGGGACACCTAAGCAGGCATTTTGTGGCTCACAATTTGCGAAGGAGAAAATTCAAAGTCAATCCTGCAAATGCAAATTACAAAGAAAAGGAGAAATAAGAAAAGATTCGTCAAAATGATGAATGATTTAAGCTTAGGCCAGGATGTTCATGACAAACACATGGTCTTAAGAAAAACACAGAAGTCAAAATATCAAAATTTACAATGTGATTCTGTTTCAGTGGATGCCTTAAAATACATTATGATTGACTATGAAATGGGTAGAGATACAGTTCAACAAAAACAAATCAAAATGAACAAATCAAAAGGAGAATCTTATCATCATGAAAATGGGATGCAGGACTCCATCAATATGATCTCTAGTGAAGAACAAGATACTGGGAAGGAAGATGAAGAATTAATCAATGATCCCAAGGAAGCACCATCATCCCTCGAGGACGGGGGGCAGGCAACAGTGGATGAACTTATAGAAATTAATCTAGGTTCTCCAAAAGAACCAAAAATTACTTATGTAAGCAAGTTATTGTCCGATGATGAAATGAAAGAATATGTTGCCTACTTGTTTGAGTATAAAGATGTGTTTGCTTGGTCCTATAAAGAAATGCCAGGACTAGACCCAAAACTAGCAACTCATAAATTAGTAGTAGATTCTTCTAAGCGACCAATTAAACAAGCACAACATCATTTTCATCCAGATCTTGTTGTTAAAACTGAATTAGAAATTAATAAACTCCAACAACCAATTTCATTCGTGAAGTAAAATATCCCACATGGATAGCAAATATTGTCCCAGTCAAAAAGAAAAATGGACAAATCCGTGTTTGTGTAGACTTTCGTGACTTAAATGTGGCTTGTCCAAAAGATGAATTCCCTCTCCCCATTACGGAACTTATGGTAGATGCGGCAACTGGTTTCGAAGCTTTATCCTTCATGGATGGATTTTCGGGGTATAATCAAATTAAAATGGATCCAAAAGATCAGGAACTCACATCATTTAGAACCCCTAAAGGCATTTTCTGTTACACAGTTATGCCATTCGGTTTAAAAAATGTGGGAGCCACATATCAATGAGCTATGTCTCAAATATTTAAAGACCTCATACATAAAAAAGTGGAATGTTACGTTGATGATCTATTGTTAAATCAAAAGATAGATCTCAACACCTTAATGACTTAAAAGAAGTTTTTGAATGTTTACGTAAAAGTCAATACAAAATGAACCCCCTTAAATGTGCAGTTGGAGTTACATCAGGAAAATCCTTGGGCTTCATTCTTCGACATAACGGAATCGAAGTTGACCCTGATAATAGAAAAGCTATAATCAATATGCCACCACCCCGTAATTTACGCAAATTAAGGGGTCTTCAAGGAAGGTTGGCTTATATTCGAAGATTCATTTCCAATCTCTCTGGAAGATGTCAACCATTTTCTAAGTTAATGAAAAAGGGAGTCTCATTTGAATGGGATAAAGAATGTCAAAATGCTTTAGATAATATAAAAAGGTATCTTACGAATCCTCCTGTATTGGCAGCGCCAATAAAAGGAAAAGTAATGATCCTTTATATCACTACTTTAGATCATTCATTGGGTGCACTCCTAGCCCAAGAAAATGGACAAGGAAAAGAAAATGCTTGTTATTATCTCAGTCGGACACTCGTTGGTGCAGAAAATAATTACTCACCTATCGAGAAAATGTGTCTAGCATTAATAATTGCAGTACAAAAGCTGCGACATTATTTCCTTGAACATTCAATCTGTCTCATTTCTAAAGCTGACCCTTTGAAGTATTTAATGTCAAAGCCAACTTTATCAGGGCGCTTTGCAAAATGGACACTTTTGTTGTCAGAATTTGAAATCATTTATGTTCCTAAAAAAGCAGTAAAAGGACAAGCACTAGCTGACTTTCTTGCAGCACATCCAATTCCTGATAACTCACCATTATCTGAAAATTTGCCAGATGAAGAGGTCTTTCATACTGAAATTCGCAAGCCTTAGGAAATGTTTTTCGATGGTGCATCACAAAGATCATGAGCTGAGGCTGGAATTATATTCTTGACTCCAAAAAATGGAATGCCTCCATATTCATTTGTTTTGGTTGAGCCGTGTACAAATAACATAGCTGAATATGGAGCTTTAATCATTGGACTAGAGTTAGCACTTCAAATTGGTGTTGAATCTCTAATTGTCCATGGAGATTCACAACTCGTTGTTAATCAATTAACAGGGGTTTATGAAGTAAGAAAACCTAAACTAATTGAATATTTTGAAAGAGCTAAGAATTTGATTGGGAATTTTCAAAATTTCCAACTCTTTCATATACCAAGAGGACAGAATAACCAAGCAGATGCGCTCGCTAATTTGGTTGCAACTCTAGCCCAAACAAATAGAATTAATTTTTCAATCAAGATTGAAGAAAGGCGAATTATCCCAAATATTCAAGAAGTTTTGAAAACAACTCCAACTGAAACAAGCAATATCATCTCAGTAATGGAAATCGAAACGATAGATTAGCGACAACCAATTATTGAATTTTTACAATATGGAAGACTCCCTCAAGACTCAAAAGATAAGAAAGACATCAAAAGAAGAGCACCACGATTTGTTCTACTTAATGGTGTGTTACATAGACGATCATTAGATGGAGTTCTACTTCGATGTCTTTCAGATATTGAATCTCGTGAAGCTTTAAATGAAGTGCATTCAGGAACTTGTGGATCACATCAATCAGGTCCAAAACTCCATATGCATTTGAAGAGGATGGGATATTATTGGCCCACTATGGTTGCTGATTCAATGAACTTTGCAACAAAAAAAAAATGCAATGTTTGCCAAATACATGCAGATTTTATTCATCAACCACCAGAACCATTCCACCCCATAGTGGCATCATGGCCATTCGAAGCATGAGGACTTGATATTATTGGGCACATAAAACCACTAGCATCTCTCAACCACCAATACATTCTTGCCGCCACAAATTATTTTTCTAAGTGGGCAGAAGCTATTCCACTCAAAGCAGTTAAAGCTGTGGATGTTGTCAACTTTATTTGAATAAATATAATTTATCAGTTTGGCATCCCTCAAAGGATCATTACCGACAATGGAACTCCTTTCAAGAACCAACAAATGCAGAGATTTTGTGAAAAATACAAAATCAAACATTGCTTGGCATGAGAGATTATTTGAAGCCTTGTGGGCATATCGGACATAGTCCGTACTCCAACCCAAAATACACCTTATTTACTAGTCTTTGGAGGTGAAGCAATCCTTCCTCTTGATGTACAATTACCATCCCTCATAATTTCCATACAGGAATCATTCACTAATGATGAAAATGCCAAACTTCGACTTCAAGAATTGGAAGCACTTGATGAAAAAAGACTTGAAGCACAACAGAAATTGGAAGCATACCAAGCTCGAACATCAAATGCATTCAATAAGAAATTGTAGATAAGGTCTTTCAAGAAAGGAGATTTAGTTCTCACAATAAAAAGACCTATTGTGATTTCTCGTTTGTCAAGAGGAAAATTCAACCAAAAATGGGAAGGACCTTTTGTAGTACCAAAAGTCTTTACCAATGGGGCTTACCAATTGGTTACACAAGATATTTCCTCCTATTGATAGACGTTTTATAAAACGTTATTATGCATAAAAATACACAAAAATGAGAATGATAGAGAAATAAAATGGATCATTTATTATAATGATTCATTCCAAATACAAATGGAATCATCTAATACAAATTTAGATCCACTCGCATGAGAACAACTCTTGCATTAACTCTCTCCAAGTTGACTCTAAGTTGGTCGTTGCTTGATGCTTGCTTTCCCTTTGCTGAACAACTTGGGCATCTTTCCAAATCCTGTTTTTGATCAACAACTAAATTCAAATCACTCTTTGAATCAAAAAGTGCATTGTCCAAACTTGCAGTTTCTTTTACAATCTTATGCAGACGGCCATGGATGTCATTAACTTCATGACGTTTCATGACAACTTGCTCCTGGAGAGATAAAATATGTTCTTCAATGGAAGAAATTTCTTTCTCTAATTTTTCACGTTTAGAACAGAGTCCAATTTCTTCAGCTTTCAATTGCAAACTAGAAGATATGATTTCATCCACCTTTTGAACTTTTAGTTTCTCCTCATGACAAATTAAGTCAAGATTTTCTGAAACAGTTTGATGAAGCATGTCAAATGAATTTGAATCCCTTGCTTCAATTAACAACCGAGCTTTACCCAAAATTCCATTCACTTTAGACTTTATTCTAGAAAGGTCTAAAGGAAAACCTTCCAAAAGATTGAAAGTTTTGTCTACAAAAGAAGACAATGAATGAAGTTGATCAAGTGGTGTACGCTTGAACTTCGAGAACAATATGGAGAGAATGACTTTTGCAACAATTCGAGCGTAATCATTTACATCCTCTTCCTCAGCGTCTTCAACAACAGACTGCTCTATAGCCAACAAAGGTAACGATGGCAAGGGTGAAGGAATTATATTATCTGTAAAAGGGAATTTTCTATTATTCTCATGCCAAAGATAACATATGTATATGTTTCAAAAAAAAAAAAAAAGGAAAGGAGAGAGAGAAATTTCTCTTACCAACAATAACATCTTCTGAAGGTATGACGCCAACAACCTCAGGAATAAGATCCTCCTTATCTGCAGGAAAATTCTCTTGGGTCCCATTTTTTCCCTTAAGAGAAGCACCTAAAAAAAAATGTTTCACATGTTCATGTACATGATAAAAAAAAGAGGAAATGAGAATCATTCTTACCAAGTAATGCACTACCAACGTCACATATGACATTGTCTCCATCTCCAACAAATTCTTGTTGAGCTCTGTTCCTGTCAACAAAAGAAGCGTCTAAAAAAAATCATCTTTATCAACCAAATCCAACTTGAATCATCAATTAAGATGAATATTCTAAAAAAAGAGAGAGAAAACTACCTGCTTGGGCACTTGAACTTGCTTCTGGTGTTAAATTAACAGTCTGTAAGTCTGTAAATCTTCCTGTAGCCTTAGAAGAAAAAGAGACTGCTTGAAGGGAGAAACCTGTGACTTTGGGTAAGTCACTATAAAGGTCATCCTCTTGTTCCCCATAATCAAGTAACTCATTGTCAGCACCTTCAACAATATCCGTTTGCTTAAGAACTTTTAAAGGAGGAGGAGAACTCCTATGATAGGTTCTATGATGTTTCATGGGAGCTCTGTTTGAGTCAAAAGAATATGTGGATGAAGAATAATTTTCTTTGGGCCTCGCTGCAGGTTCAAGCATCTCTGAAATATTAACAGGAACTCTTCTTAGGGAAAGAACAATTTCTGCTTCTTGAGTTTCCACTTGCGCACTTGGACTCATGCCAACTGATGAATTTTTTCTCTTCTTTGAAACTTTGCTAGATGCAATACGAGCTACAACTTGTGCCTTATAAATTTCATCAATCTTGGGATCCATCAAAAGTTTTCCCCTGCTCTGGAGGATAAAATAAGCTTCCCAACAAATTTTCCACCATCTAACAAACTTACGGGTAGTTTGTCCAAAGTTAAAACCCCCCGGCATGATAAATGGTACCCCTGTATTTAAGCGTAAAAGGTGCTCCCAAATTCTTTTTAGTTGACCCAAGGGAAAATTTCCTCGCTTAATTTCATTAAAGAGGGAAGTTGGCACAGCTTGGTTAAAACCAAGGAATCTGGCAAACCGACATGGGTTGTAATGTTTGACCCTAGCTTGATTATTGCTTTGCCTTAAGGGAAGTAAACCAGGGCGGATCGAAATAAGAAAACTTATTTCGTGTGTCTTCAACAAATTAATTATCCTGATCAATCAATGAACAAGTCTGGTCAGTGAAGGCATATGGGCGTGAACACATATTCTCAAGCTGAGTGAAGAAATGTCTCGCTGGTAATCCCTTCAAATCAACAGGTACAACATCAATCAGATATTCCCAAGCCATTTTGCAATCTTTTAGGCCATGCCGCAAATAAAGCCCCGGGAAATATGATCCCAACCAAATGAGCAAAAAGTGCACAAGATAAGAAATGACAGTTGAAAATGGCCCATTTGGATGAGTAGCTATTGCCCCTAAGCCTCGATAAATACTCGCTAAAACAGGTGGTGCAAGGGAAACAGGGGTGCCCACGCTTATCTTAGCAGCCATGACGAATGTCTCAGGTTTGATTGTATCACCATTATTGTAAGGGAAAACAAATTGACTCAACCAAGCGGTAATATAAGCAGCCAAGAAACTATTGGGAGAAAAAGACTTCAGTTTACATGCAGCTTCAAGAGTTTGAGGTTCGCTTAGATTTGGTATTTTTATTACTATATAGGCACACTTTTTGGATCTTGGATCCTTAAAAGTTGTTTGAACTGATGTATCATCCACCGGGGGCACATAAAAGTGATTTATCAATCTTTTAAAGCAATTATTTTCTTTACTTTGATATTCATTGAAGAGGTGATCATGGAGGATTTTCTTCTCACGATGCTCAATATCAAAATATGAGACTAGATTCTGCTCATAATCGTAGCTAAAAAGATTATCAGGGACAAACTCATCATAAAGGACCCCTGAAACAGGCAATCTGCAAAGACAGTATAGCTCATATAATGAAATTGACATCTCACCCAACCAAAAATGAAATGTATTAGTGGATTTGCACCAGTATTCCGTTAAAGCCCTATATACATGAGATGCCCTTAAGTAGCTTTCTTCGGAAGCACGAACGACCTCTAGTATTCTAGCATTGCGAAGGTGTGCCTCAAAAAGATGAACTATATCCCTTGTCCAACACTTCCACTGCAAAGTTGCTTCAAACAAGCCCAGTGTTCTAAATTTTTCTTGCCAATCCCAGGGTAATCGTTTCCCACTGACGATTTCCCTTCCTAATGTACTAAAAAACTGACATCCTCAGAGCAAACATGGGGACACAACACAGTCAACCGATCTATACATCTAGGATGGCTTCTAAGCATATGGTCAAAAACATTGGTCGATTCATGTATGATTGGAGTCCAGTTATCGCTACCTTCTTCAGGGAGATCAATTGACTCAGATTCAGGAAAATAAAAAATTGAACAGGTTCGCTCCAGTTTCATCCCATTGAAATTATTAATTGGATCGAAGGGGACTCGCAAATGCATACGAGGAATTGTCAAAGAATGGGGAACTGGTTACTTTTCTTTCCTCATTGCTGGAAAAAAAAAAAGGGGGAGGAGGGGAATTATATACATGTTATGTTGCAATATATATAAAAAAAAAATTTTGAGTCCCACATGTACAAATGTTTGCACATACGTGACTTCAATGGGCATTTGTTGATGTCAAAATTTTTCCAAACAAAAGATGCAGATGGAAATTGGCTTAAGCCCATTAAATTAGCATGATTCAATGACATTGAGTCATCAAAATTCCAAAACTTTTCTTTTTAGTGAAGTAAAAAAAAACCTACATGAGTAGTTGTTAGTAATGTGATGGAAGCCAATGCATATCATCCCAAAGGTCTAAGTTTTGAATCCCTATATAAAGTATTTTTTATTCCTCAAAATTCAAATGCGGGCCCCACAAAATGATCCAGACCATTTGTCCCACTCAAACATTTAAAAGAGATCGTTGTGGGAAGTTGTTAAAACTCCCCACCTATCCTCACGATCTCATCATGTTTGGAAGTTATATAACTTCACAAACAAAGGAAATAAAAGGAGAAGCAAAGAGATAAGGACCCACTCCATCTTCATCTTTCCCACCACTTCATTTCCATTAAAATGGAGATTCAGATCCTTGTTCAAAGGTTTCTGTCATTCATCAAATGAAGATCAAAATCCTTATGTTACAAAAAGATTTATTCTTCAAAACTTTTCCATTTTTTTTTTAAATGGAGATTCAAATTTCTCAAAAAGAAATCTGCCCTCCCATAAACGGCCTGAAGAAAAAATTGGAGATTCAGATTTCTCTAAACAGAAATCTGCCCTCCTAAAAAAAATATAGCCATAGTCCTGCACATGGAGATTTGGATGGAGGAAATCTGCCCTCCTAAATAAGAAAAATCTAAATCTGCTTTAACAAGTAGACAGAAACCTGTAAACAACCAACCCCAAGTTGGACAATCACAAGTAAATCCAGTAGTGGGGGATTTTGGCTGCCACGGCATGGGCCCCATGGAGCTTGCACTTCTCATCAACCAATTACTCCTATGGTAGCCCCTGATTCTAATTGGCAAGTTCCAGTGGTGGTTGGAGGAGCTTCTTCAGGAACTGAACCTTTGTCCACATCGTCTGTGGTCTACATGGTCTATGAGAGAGTTATATATTGGTTACAACTTGACCCAAACTAGTTTCCCTAAATGGGTTACAACTTAACCCAAACTGATTTCTCTAGATGGGCTAAAAGTTAACCCAAACTAGTTTCCCTAAATGGGTTACAACTTAACCCAAACTGGTTTCTCTAGATGGGCTAAAAGTCGACCCAAATTGGTTTCTTTGAATGGGTTAAACCTTGAACTAAACTGGTTTCTCTAAATGGGTGACAACTTTGACCCAAACTGGTTTCCCTAAATGGGTTAAACCTTGACCCAAATGGGCTTCTCTAAGTGGGTTAAACCTTGACCCAAACTAGTTTCTCTGAATGGGTTAAACCTTTACACAAATTGGTTTCTATAAATGGGTTAAAAGTCAAGTCATATTTGCTTTTAAATGATGAAAATCAGCCCGAACAATGGTAAAAATTAGGCTGATTATAACTAAAAAATTGGCCAGAATTGGCCTGAAATATTGTCCAAATATTGGCTGAAATCGGGCTGAAAATTCAATCCAAGCTGTGTCTCTAAATGGGTTATAAAAACGTTCTGAAAGTGCGCTTAAAATTCAGTCCAAACTATGACTCTAAATGGGTCATAAAAAAAAAGTCCAAATTATAGTTCTGAAGGAATCCTAACTCAACTCAAATCCCACCTGGACATAGGCCAAAACTATAGCCCAAATACAGGTTAAAAAAGGGTGACTTGAAGTGGTTCTGACAATGGGTTAAAATATAGGCAGCATATACCAGTCAAAAAAAAAAAAAAAAGGTGGTGAGCACAACTAGAATATTAATCAGATCTGGGTATCGCGGCAGGCCTAAAGATATGGCTAAAGTACGAACCAAAGATGGATTGTTATAACTGATTTCAATTGCAATCTAAAATCAGACCAGATTTTGGGTTCAATCCAAGACAGATTTTGGGCCTAATTTAGGCCATAATTCTGGGTCTGACCCAGGACAAAAACTTTGGTCTAACTCATGCCAGATTTTAGGCCTAAATATGGCCAGGTTTTGGGCCAAATTCAAAAACAAAATATTGGGTCTAAAACCAGGCTAGATTTTTTGATCTAAATCAGGCCAGGTCTTGGGCCTAATTCAAAATAAAATATTGGGTCTAAACCAAGCCAGATTTCTGGATCTAAATCAGGCCAAGTTTTGGGCCTAATTCAAGACAGATTTTTGGAGCTAAATCAGGCCAGGTCTTGGGTCTAAATCAAAAGAAAATATTGGGTCTATACCAGGCCAGATTTTTGGATCTAATTCAGTCCAGGTCTTGGGCCTAATTCAAAACAAAATATTGGGTCTAAACTAGGCCAGATTTTTGGATCTAAATCAGGCTAGGTTTTGGGCCTAATTCTATACAGGATTTTGGATCTAAATCAGGCCAGGTTTTGGGCCTAATTCAAGACAAATTTTTGGACCTAAATCAAGCCAAGTTTTGAGTCTAACTCAAGACAGATTATTGGGCTTAAATCAGGCCAGGTTTAGGGTCTAATTCGAGAAAGAATATCGGGTCTAAATCAGGCCAGATTTTGGGCCTAACTCAAGACAGAATATTGGGTCTAATCCAAGACAGATTTTGGATCTAAATCAGGCCATAATTCTGGGTCTGACCCAGGACTGAATTCTTGGTCTAATTCAGGCCAAAATTACCAATTCAAGTCAGTCTAGAGTTATAAATGTAAATCAGACCAGACTTATGAATCAAAAATAGCAGCCCAAAATTAATTTCTCCAGCAGTTTGACTAAATGTCTAAATTTCCCCTGTCAAACTGTCTCACTATTGGTCCAAAAATTGTCAGAAATGGGGCTGGGTCTCAACTCATATAATGACGAGAAATTGAGCTGAGATACATACCAAATTTTAGTTTATAAGTCCAAGTCTGGCCAGATTTTTAGGTTTAAAACAGGCCAGAATTACAAGCCTAAATTAGGCCAGAATTATAAGCATAAATCAAGACAAATTTACAGGTCTAAAATCTAAATTAAGCCATACTTCTAGGCCAAAACCATGTCAGAGTTATAAGCTAAAATTGGGTCAAAAACTATAGAAAAAAAAAATCAGCCCAAGTAATGACTGAAAATTGGACTGTGATACTGTCTAAAAAAAATTGATTGGAATAAATCATTACATATGTTCATTAGAAAATGAATTTGCTACTCAACCGAATGCTATGCTTATGAACAGCGTTTGGCATACAGAAACAACAAAATATACTTTTAAACTATGGATATTTAATACTAAAAAAAATCAATGCCAAACAAATGATAAATTATCCAGAATATAAAGAATGGTTCACTAAAAAAAAAAAAATCAAAATCACCATCAAATTCATCAATTCATAAACCCAATTGAAAATTGATCATGAAGATCCAGGTGAACCGAAAGAAGTTCTTTTGATAGCAAAGGGGAAGAGCATGAACTTGTTAATTATTTATTTATTTATTTATTTCATTCCTGTATTTTCTTTGTAGATTTTATTTAGTCAATGTCTTGATAATAAGAGGTTTTCCATTTACAATGTAATTAACGATCGATGAGTTCTTACGATCGGGAGTATGATGTACCCACAAAATTGAATGTAAAACCTCCCATTAAATGGAGGGAAATTTGTATCCAATGAATTTTGGTGCATTTCTTTATTTATGCATGAATTTATTGTGTACAAGACCCTATAACTAAAACACTTTTGTCTTATTCTATTAAACTTTAACTTTACCAATTAATGATATGCATGCTCTTAATTATTCATTATTGGTATCATATGTTTAATATGAAGCTTTCACTATTTGATCGGTAAACTGGGAAAATGTTCTCACTTCATTGCGGACTTCGATCTTAAGGAACCATGATTAAGGGTCATGTGTGGCTTATTAAGAAAAAATTTAATTGGCCCCTAAGCTCACACATAATCCCCATGCTTATCAATGGTGGTGTGACAAGTGGTATCAGAGCACGAAATGTTTATAGGAATAAAATATATTAGAAATTAACTTTAAAATGCGTGTGAGGATTCAATTTGGTAGTTGGCATCTATACTAATAGGTAGGGATCCTATAGTAGTGCTTGCTAGTATGTTATCCAATAGGACCCAATTCTCTTTATTTTGTAGAATATGACTCGAAGGAATACTCGAGGCAATCACAGTAACGACGATTATAGCCCACCGCTAAACTATATGGAGGAGAGATTCTAGCAACTCCTGTAACGCCCCAAAATCTAGGCGCCTCGAATCTCGGGACGATACGGGAAAGGACCCACAATAAGCGGAAAATCCAATAAGATAAGCAAGTATGAATCTCATAAGAGCAAGTGAATGAGCAATGCCCTACATTTTATTTCACTTCAAGGGATTACAAGGTACTTTCCGTAATTAAACTAAGTATGATCCTAGGCCAACGCGGCCAGTTACAAATAAGGAAAAAATAACGAATCTATGTGATAGATATCTCTCGATGCACCACTATCGTCACTCTCTGAATCTTGCAGTAACGGATCAACCGCTAAGCAAAGAAAGGGGGAGAAGGTACTTGAAAACACCAAGGATTGGGTCAAGCTCGATGAGCTAGGAAAATAGACATGTTTAGATGACAACACATTATATTAACGGATAGGATAAAAGACTATACTTGATCCCAGCTATACCTGCATTATTAGTACCTCAATATATAGTAAATATAGAAAATCAGAGTACAACAGAAACGATGTGGAGTGTAGTGTATGCACCATAATCGAGATAGGAATATAACAGATTTTGATGCAGCATATCGGGAAAATTGGAGAAGCCATCATCATCAATATATTATCTAAGTCATATAGGCACATCAGTGTCACCAGCAGTATAGATAACCTGAGGAAGTAACCTTACCATATCCATGACTATTTTATCTTGATCCAATCGTATCAAAGTCAGCGTTAAAGACACTATGCAACGGCATCTATAATACATAATAATCAAACATCTCATATACATCAATAGGAGCACTGATAAGAGCATAATATTTAATATTTTTAATTCCTTTATATTTAGTTTTATCACATATTTTGTGTTTAAGTGTGTTGATTAATATGTTTATTGAATTAGGGAAGCATTGAAAGTAAAAGAATGGATATGGAATATATTGTGCAAAATTTTCAGCTTTTAGGCAGATTTGATCCCTGGAGTTTCAATTGAGGTTTGGATGGCATTAGAGTTTCAGAACGAGAAAGTGGTCTTCATGAAGTTTTTAGAGGACGTCTTAAGCTTTTAAGAAAGGTCTGGTTCGCAAAAATCCAAATTCGTTTGGGCCTCCAAACATTGCTCCAAAGTCAGGCCTAGAAAGCTGATCCGAGATTCCTATCCGAACCAGTAAACTTCAATGGGCCATAACTTGGGTTTTCTAAGTCCAAATCGGGTGATTCAAAACCCTAGAGTCATCTACACATCCAGGGCTACAACTTTCATGAAGAGACATAGTCAAGATTCCGCCGTTATATGATAGAAAAACGCCTCACAAGTTGCGGACCAATTTCTGGGATTTTTGTCAATCCGTTTTGAATTACCTATAATTTAGGGATTTGAGTTGTACACGTTTTGGGGAAGTTATAATATGTTTTATATATCTATTTAAGGCTTCTTTAAGTCGAGTGAGAGGGGAGGACGGCGGGGAGTAAAAAAAAATATATTCTATGGTTTTTGTATTCAAGCATGTCAGGCAGGTTTTTCAATTCAGTTCAAGGGGATTTCGAACCTTCATTGCAGTTTGATGGTTGAATCAATTCAGTAACATTATTTCTCCCTTCTCTTATGAAATCTCTTCATGATAATATGTTTTAATTGTTTTTATTGATATTTGGTTTGGTCGATTTAATCAGGGCCCATTAGATTGATCAGATTATTGTTAATTGCTAGATTCGGGAATTATATTACGTAATTGATTTTGTTCCTAATTGATTGTAGTAAACGGTGATATATGATTGCAGAGAAGCTTTCGTTTATTGCTATGATTATCATGAGTTAAGTTAAACAGTCTGAACTCGCGTGATTGTTGCTTAAAATAATCTGATTCCCTACATATTAATGCCGCCTTTATATTAAATTTAGAGAACTTGTTTTAAATTGTATAATAGTTAGAATCTAATGGAGAGCTTGTTTCATTAGTGAGGAATTAAGGGGAATTTTGGGTAGCAGAGCTTGTTGTTACCTAGGATTATTAGTTTCATTAAAGGGTAGAATAATGTTACAATTGATTGATTGTTCCATCAAATGTGAGGGTAAGATTGAACCGAAGAACTGAAGCCTTGATCCATTGATTTTTTTTATTAATTTAGTTTTATTTTAATCAATCATAATTAGTTAGATCAAAATTCAACCCCCCCCCCACCCCCCCCATTTAGTGTTTTGTTAGAATCAATCGGAATAAATAAATAAAAAGAAATAGTGAACACTCTCTGTGGGATCAACCCTTACTCACCTAGCTACTGTGTTTGTTTTATTTTTGTGCCGTATCTAGAAGTAAGGTTTGATGTTTTGGAGTGTTGATGACGCGCTTCGAAATTATTTTTTTTGGGTTTCAGTGGTACTGTTCACTTGAATATTTTCGGTGGAACTAGGTGACGGGCGAGTACTTGTTTCGAAGAAAACGACGAGCTGCACATGGCTCGTCAATCCAAACTCGAGGCCAAATTCCATCGTTTACTAGGGTTTCAAGCCACTTTTGTGTCTTTGGTTATTTTTTTTATTTCTTTTTTCTTGTTTTTATTTATTTTCTGTTTCTTTTTGGTTCATGACTCGATCTTCTCAATCTGATGAATTAAGATTTGATCCAGAGATTGAGAAAACCGCACGAAGGTTGAGAAAAGAGGCTCGGCAAGCTCGAAGTGAAACTACAGATTCTGAAAACGCTATTGTTGCATCACCTGGCCTAAACATAGCACTTGAATTACTTTCTAACAGTTCACATAGTGATTCAGAAGAGCAAAATATCGTTGCTGCTAATAACAATAGGACTTTACGGGAGTTGGCTAATCTTAATCTTAATCAACAGCCATTGTGTATTGATTATCCTGATTTAGATGCTGCTTTTGAATTGAAATCAGGACTAATGCATCTTTTGCCTACCTTTCGTGGCCTTACAGGTGAAGATCCATATACAAGCATCTAAAGGAATTTCATGTGGTGTGTTCTACCATGAAGCCTCAAGGAATAATAGAGGAGCAGATAAAGCTAAGGCCTTTTCCATTATCATTGGCAGACTTGGCGAAGGATTGGTTATATTACCTTCCTTCCGGATCGATCCAAACATGGAATGAGATGAAGAGGCTGTTTTTGGAAAAATATTTTCATGCTTCAAGGGCTGCTAATATAAGGAAAGAGATATGTAGCATAAGACAGTATAATGGAGAGTCTCTTTACAAGTATTGAGAGAGGTTTAAGAAGTTATGTTTGAGTTGTCCACCACACCAAATTGATTACCAGCATTTAATTCAGTATTTTTATGAGGGATTATTGCCAATGGATAGAAGTATGATAGATGCTGCTAGTGGAGGAGCACTAGTTGATAAGACCCTGGATGCTGCTAGGAATCTAGTTTCAAACATGGCAGCCAACTCACAGCAATATGGAATCAGAACGGATCATACACCGAAAAAGGTGAATGAGGTAAGTACTTCTAACCTTGAACGTCAAATTTCTGATTTTAACTACTATGGTTCGTCAAATGGCTGTAGGGACCATGTAAGCAGCAAAAGTGTGTGGAATTTGTTCGCTATCAAGACATAATACAGATATGTGTCCAACATTGCAAGAAGATGAAACTGTGCAACAAGCTAATGCAGTAGGAAATTTCCCAGGACAACCTCAGCGCCGATATGATCCCTACTCTAATACTTACAATCCAGGATGGAGAGATCATCCCAACTTGAGCTATGGAGGAAATAGGCAGCCAATGCAGAATGCATTTCCAAATAAGCAGCCCGGTTTTCAACAGGTTCAACAGCAGTATCCATCCAAACAAGCAGCTCCTTTCAGTTCTGGAACATCTCTTGAGGAAGAACTGTTACTGGTGATGAAGGAGCAGGAGCTAACTGTTACTGGGGATGTCGACCCAGTTCATATTGTAAGCAAACTGCGGAAGCTTGGGCATACAGAGAATGTATCTGTTGGCACTGCGAAAGAGCCAGAGAAGAAGAAGGAAGAACCCAAGAAAGAGGATGCAAAGAAAGAAGAACCCAAGAAAGGAAGAAAAGAAGAAAGATTCCAATGAGCATGTTGCAGAGCTTGTCAAGGCCTACCAGGCATATAATCCCCACATGACCCAACATTACTATGTGCAAAGTGCAGAAGAGAATCCTAATTCTTGTATTGTCTGCTAAAACGATTCAAATAAGGAAAGGAGAGATTCTTTGGAAATTGCATCGAAGTGCAGAAAAGAGAGCAATGAAGCTGTCTGTATTGTACAGTAGGTGATGGATTAGTGATGGTGTTGTCTTGTTCAGGGAGTGTTAAGATAGAGAATGTCTTGGTTTGATGGGTATTTTTGTTGGGTCTACTTGGTGATGAAATATTGGTATCCAATTCATTGGAAAATGCTTTCTTTTGTATTGGTTATTGGATTGTTCAATGAAAATATATAGGATTTTGTAGAGCAATTCATGAGGAACACGTGCATAAGTATGTTTTGGTGATCTAGAGTGTAGATAGGATGGTCTCCACTGTAAATGGAGATGTCCCAAAATCTCCATAGCCGTCCATGCTTTAGCCTCATTTCCCTGAAGTGTTGCTTGATAAGATTCTGAACTGTTTACTTAAAGGCCACTGATTCAAGGTTTAGGATCATCCGATTTGGTAACTTCTGGGAGATTATCCATGGTGGGGCCCATCAAATTAATGGTTTTGATGATTACTGAGCCAGTGGTTCCACAAGTACTTAATAGAAACACATTAATTGATAATTGATGATAAGAATTTATATATATTTTTTGCCAAAAAGTCATAACTCTTGCGAGCTGCTAAATGCACACCACATTTTACTTTGCACTCTCTCTCTACACCCACCATTGAAATTTGAACATTTCAAATTTTTCTTTGCACATCCTATAATACCTAAACTAACTTCACCCCAAACCCCACCCCCACCCCTAGCCACCACCGCCCCTTTCGGTAGCATCGTCAGAGGAGGACAGGGAGCAAGTGAGAGATAGGGAGAGGGAGAGGGAGAGGGAGAGAGGGGAGGCGTTTGGCGGCGGAGGGCAGGGAGAGGATGAGAGAGAGACAAACATGGAGAGAGGGCAGGGAGAGGGGGAGAGAGAGAGAGAGAGAGAGAGAGAGAGAGAGAGAGAAACGTGGAGATAGGGCACTGAGAGGGTGGCAGAGGCAGCGGGTGGTGGATGGTAGGGAGAGGGAGAGAGAGACAAGGAAAGAGGGTAGGGAGAGGTTGGGATGGAGGCGGAGGGGGTGAGAGGGAGAGAAGGAGGCATTGGTATTTTGGGGAACTTTCCATACGGGCATTTTGATAATAATTTTTTTTTTTAAATGGTGAGTGTGCAAAGAAAAATGTGTAGTTCATTTAAAAGCTCATAACTCTTGATAGTTGAAACTTTTTTTGGACGAAATTGCCCAAAGATTGCAATTAAACTTACCCCCATACGATTGGACACATGATGAAATTGATCTCTTGTAATTCACGTGGTTAAACTTAAATAATAAGGGGAGTTGATACTTGCACTTAGAGAATCCAGGTTAAGAAAATGCCATTTTAGACCTGGAAGCTTTCATTTAGACCTCGAGGCTTTCTCTCACCGAGTTTAAGGCGCCTCATCTCTCTGTTCTAGAGAGCGAGAGCGAGAGGGAGAGGGAGAGAGTCTAAATTATGAGAGTGTTTTTTTTTCCAGATCGAATGTTTCATCTATTTGATAAAAGGTCGTTTTAAGTTTTTACATTTTGGGCCGATGAATTCTTTCGGGATTTCTATGAGTTTTGAAGTTTGTTCCGCTATAAGGTTTCAAAACCATTGAAAGATCACAGCTGGAATGAGTTGGACCCTATGATAGCTAGGCCTTCTATGAATTAGGAAAAGTGGGCCCAACTCAGAGTGAAATTGAGTCTCAGGTAAGAGATAAGTTGTTGGACCGTGAGTTTATGATAGTCCATAGGTTGGTAGATCACAAAATAATTGATATACAATTTAAACTCAGAGACTCAGAGTAATGGCCCAAGTTCAATCCAACACCTAAACACTGGATGTTTTGATCTTTGGAACAAGAATTAAATTATTAAAAAAAAATTCCCGGATTAAGCCCTTATAGGTCAGGTCAAGTGTGGTAAGCCTCAAAATCATGGTTTCAATCTGTTTCCAAATTCCAGAGTTCTATATACCTTTGGAAAGGTCTCAATGGCCTATAAATCTAAGTGATCAGGGAATTAGAAAAACATGATGAAATTCTGGATGAGCAGAATTGACCTCTATTTTATCGTTAATTTTAGATCTTTTTTGTTGTTATTTTGAGTAAACTAAGCATGGGCAGCAGTCTCAGGTTATTTTTAAGATTTTGGAGTGTGGGCATTTACATGGATGAATATCTTTATTATTTTGTTCTATTTGAGTAATACGGGTGATTTAGTGCAAAATGAATGGTCTAAACTCTAAGTGCTACAAACCATATATAATATCTATTATTCTTGCCCTGTGGAAACCGTGTGAATAGTATGTTCTGTCATGTGGGGTCAAGTGATAAAAATGTGTGGGAAGAGGATCCCCTGTTTCGTCCAAACAGGGGAGCCCTGTTTGGACGAATTAGGGGCCGCCACATGCGGGGGGTGGAGAAAGAGAAGTTGTCTTTGTTTCCTCCGCCCGTACACGTGGCGGCCCCTGTTTCGTCCAAACAGGGTAAGGATGCAAGCGAGGGCCACTGAAATAGATAAAGTAATCTCTTCGCCTTGGGATTGAAGGAAAGATGGAGAAGAAGCAGCCTCATGTAGTCTGCTTTCCAAGCCCTGCACAGGGCCATATAAACCCAATGATGCAATTCGCCAAGCTTCTGCATTCAAGAGGCTTCTTCATCACCTTTGTTTATACTGACTACGCTCACAGACGTCTGTTGGAGCCTTTGGAGTGTTTGGACGGTTTTCGGTTCGAAGTCATATCAGATGGCTTGCCGCCTGAAGCAGGGACGATGGAGATCTTGCAGACATTCTGTGAGTCCTTCCGTGAGAGCTGTTTTGTAACGTTTGGTGAGCTGCTGAGGAAGCTCCATAATCCATCTGATGGTCATGTAGTCACTTGTATCGTTTCTGATGCATTCATGACCTTTACACTCAAGGTTGCTGAAGAAGTGGGCATCCCCGACGTGATCTTCTGTCCAATGGCTGCTTGCGGTTTGATGGCCTTCCTCAACTATCCCGAGCTCATTAGAAGAGGACTTGTACCGCTCAGAGGTAAGATGCATGACTTGGGTGTATGAATAAACATTTATGTAGGAGTGAACTTTTCTAGATGTTTTTCTGGTGGAAGTTAGGAGTGTTTGGATGGATGGCCCTTGACCCCAAGATGCTGCTACTGGTCTTTGAGGACCGGATCGTGGGCTGGGGGATCGTTCACAAGGGGTGGGTCCCATAGGTTAAGATACTGGCTTATCCACCGATTGGAGGGGTTCTTAACACATGGGGGTTGGAGTACGATCATAGCAACACTTGGGCTAGGTAGGCCTTTGGTGATATTCCCATTCATGAACGACCAAGGTCTAAATACTAGGTGGATAGTGTTGGGGCTCTGATACCAATTGTTAGTGATTATTAGGGCAAACACATGATCAACCAAGCACCATACAAGCAATCCACAATATAAAGATTTACGTGGTTCGGCAAACTCGCTTACTTTCACCAGAAAGAATGCCTTCTTCTTCAACACACATGTTTTGGAAAAACTCTGACACCCATGGTAGAGTTATTAGGACGAACATACGATCAACCAAGAACCACACAAACAATCCACAACACAGAGATTTACGTGGTTCGGCAAACTCGCCTACTTCCACGAGAAAGAATGCCTTCCTCCATTCAATACACGTGGTTTGGACAACTTCGACACCCACAATAGATTTATTCGTGTGAACACACGATCGACCAAACACCATACAAGCAATCCACAATACAGAGATTTACGTACATGGTTCGACAAACTCGCCTACTTCCACGAGAAAGAATGACTTCCTCCATTCAAACACACGTGGTTTGGAAACTCCGACACCCACGATAGAGAAAGCTCTCACTCTAACTCTCTCACAGAGTCTAAGGTTACAAATTACATCAACAAAAAAAAAAAACTCCTTTTTTAGCCCTTAAGAAAGCCTCGATACAATTACCAAAATACCCAAGACCCTCAACTTGGTCATTAGCTAGTCCAATGAACCAATCCAGTCAAACCAGAATACAAGACATAAATCAAGGAATCTCCACCTTTGCTTGGATTCCGCACAAGTCCAGCCACAAGAATATGGGGTAATGTCTTCTCGCACCTTGCTGAATGGTACGTCCCTTCATCGATGGTGCAGTCTTCATTCTTCAACACTCTGAGATGTTGAACCAGCACTTGAACCTTAAGCAGGGTTCATCTTCTCTTCAAACTCTAGCTTGAACTTAATGCTTGAATCCATTGACGAGTCTGAGTGATGTCGATGTCTGAATCACTGACTATCCAACTGTCAGACAGCCTTGACTTCACACCCCTGTGAAGATCCGTTCACAATTAACATACAAGAAAAAATGGATAAAAAATCCAAGTCCTAATGACTCCACAATTGTAGAACAACCTCTGCCTCTAAACGGTCAAAACCCGTATTTGACCTTGTCTAAATCCCTTTCTCCGATTAGTCAAAACCCCTGTTTGACCATTATTGATGTGGGCATGACATCAGCTCCTACTTGCTGCTTCTTCGCTGACTGGGCTTTGGCAAGATGAATGGCATTACATGTGATCTAGCAACATGTGTCTCCCATGCGAACACTATCGTTTCACCGAATCTGCAAACCCTCTTCAATATGGTCAAATTTGGCCTCTTTGACCTTGCCATGATGATGTCAACAACACCTACTGATTGAGCTTGCTTTTATATTAAAGTCACGTCGACCTGAATTTGACCTATTTATTATTATTTTTTCCAATCTAGTGTTGCCTTATCTCCTTCTTCCTTCTACAATAAAGAAAGATAAACTTCTTCCAATAACCATGCTATTGATCTCATCACCACGCAATAGATCTCATCACCACGAGCACGCTGGAAGAAATGGATCTGAAATCCGACTCCGTTGGTTCCGATAACGCATAAATAATTTGCTGTGCTCCGATCAGTCAAACTTTCCCGTTGACCGTTGAATTTCCATTCTCTTTCTTCAACTGTGTAGATCTCACAATGAGTCCATAGGTGTAAACAGATCTTTGATCAGACTTTGGACGGTCAAGATTGTGAAGAAATAAATTATGCAGTCGATCACGATGAAAATACTATTGACCGTAAATCTGCCAACGTGGCACTGATGTCGCTGCTAACGTAACCTACTGTTGTGTTGTAGTTAGGCTTCTATTGTACTTGGGTTAGGTCAACCCGACCCGAACTGGACCTGCATTGGTTTGGTTTTCTTTACCATGTTTATGTTTTGCATCGAGAATATGAAACGCCGGGCTGTTGTCTTCCTCTAACCCGGCGACGAAAGAACCAGCCCGGACTAGACTCCTTCGACGACGTGTAATTTCAGTGATGATCGGCAGTGACTGGTCCGGCGACGGCAGCCAACAGTTCGAAGCCTGAATGAAACCCACTAATTCTTAACAACAAGAACCACATGCCTCTTTTATTCTCCTTCCCCAGTTCCAGTGAGCTGGATTCTACAAAACTCAGAAACTCATGTGTCCTTGTATGATCCTGGGCTTCTTCTCTGGCAACAACCGATTGCTCCGTTACTTTCTCCAAGTAGATTTAACTGCAACTGCGCCCTTCTTCTTCTTCGGTCTTCGATGGGTCTTGCAACCAAGAGCCTTGCACGCTCTTTGCTTCCTTGATTCACCCAGTGTAGGATCGTACACCCTTGCACTACCATTACGACCAAAATCAATTGGTGATGGAAGAGGCACAACTTAAGGTTTTAAGGCCTTGGTATTTGACATCGCACCTGCATGTCTGATTTTAGAGTCATTAGCTGAGGAAACGACATTGTGGACTCAGGGTGATGTCCCACAGGGCAGCACACTAATCTCGCAAGGTCTCTAACAAACCCCCCCTCACCATGACACTCCCGCAACTCGAACCCGCAACTGACTCTAATACCACTATAGGATTGTACACCCCTTGAGCTACCATTCCGACTAAAATCAATTGGGGATGGAAGAGGCACAATTTAAGGTGTTAAGGTATTGGCATTTGACATCGCACTTGCATGTCAATTTTTAGAGCCGTCACCTGAGGGAGTGACATTGTGGACTTTGGGTGATGCCCTGTAGGGTAGTGCACCAACCCCGAAAGGTATCCAACACCTGGGACCAAAACTTCTTTTGTCTTCTTCAGCGACTACAAGTCCGGATCTGAGTCTTCTTCACAGTCACTGGACAACAAATCGACAGACCTGAGAGTGCACTGTTAAAGATCAAACTCGACCTTTGTCCCTCTACTCTATATCGGTACAAAGCAATAGGTCCTCTTCTTTTGCCTTCCGGGAAACCCAATAAAATCCCCGTCCTTCAAATCCAATCTGATCTTAGTCATTGGTCACTCACATCACAACTCAACCCTAGGAAACCCTAGGCTTTGAAAAGACCTGAACGATCTCCACCTCGCTCAAAACCTGAGGAACTCCGCCTCACTCAAAACCCGAGGATCTCCAACCTTGCTTTGATACCATGTGCTGGGGCCATCATACCATTTGTTGTGTGTGTGCGTGTGTATGTGTGTGGAAGCGTGAATCACCGCTATCGGCAATTAATCAAACCTCACAAGAAGAGAGAAATCTCATACAGAGATTTACGTGGTTTCGCAAACTCTGAAACCCATGGGGGAGAGAGCTCTCACTCTGACTTTCTCTTACAAATTACATTAATATATAATCTCCATTTTTTAGCTCCAAGAAAGCCCCAGTACAATTACCAAAATACCCATGATTGCAAACCTGGTCATTGGCCAACCCAATGAACCAATCCGGTCAAACCAAAATACAAGAGATAAACCCAACAGATAGAGAAGAGGTGAGGGATGGATATCTTTCACTAGGCCAAATGTTGCGAAGATGTCTCACCACCTTTCTCTCTCTTGCTCAATCTCTTTCTTTCTCTCACCATCACTCTCGGCCATCTCCCATCCCAGTCTCCACCAGCCTCTCTCTCTCTCTCTCTCTCTCTCTCTCTCTCTCTCTCTCTCTCTCTCTCTCTCTCCAGTCGTGTGTACTCCCAGTTGCTTATCTTGAAACTTGGGTCTTTCTATCCTTAATCTGGACTATCTGTTCTGTTAATCATTCTTCTTCTCTGTGCAAGGTGGGTACACTTCTCCCTTAGTGTACGGTCGTGGGGTTGGGGTGCAGGTTGAGGGTTGATAAGCAGGTTGGTTCTCCATTGTTAAAGACAAACTACAATTTCATTCCATCACTGTCCATTGTTTCTAACGGCTTGTTTGTTTGTAGCATTTTTGTTGCATGAGAGGGTTCTCTTCTATCAGTTGGAATCAATAATTTGAGTGAGATTTTATCATCACAATTAACTGATGTGAGCTATGTGTTGCTATTAGCTATATGTTGTACTGAGTTGAGAACCGCACATGCAATTCTTACACTTTCTTCTTTCTATATGTAGATATATTATTTTTGGTTCTTCCCTGCCTGTGGTTCTTGGGAAGAACCAAAAAAGACTTATGATCAATTTGAATGGGACATAAAATACCACCACCCAAGAATGTACCTGATCCCATATGTTTTACACTGGTCCAAATGGAATTGACCATCAGATTAAAATTAAAAAAACAATGGATTCTAAAACCATTGAACTTTGATGGAAGGGTTAGGAGAAGATCTGATGGACATGAAATCTTGCACACCCTTGGGTCACATCATCTAGTTCTTTTGATCTCCACCTTTCTATGAACTGATGTGGCATAAAGTGAGTCCCCCAAGGTGCGCACGAGGATCACCCTAGCACCTTTCTATTGGGCCCACCTAGAGATGGGACCAAGGAGATCGAAAGAATTGTGGGGTCACCTGATCATCCTAAGCCATTGACCAATGGTCCACAAACTTCACACCTTACAAAAGTATGTATAGTTGATCAAAAGGTTCAGTCCACTTGGATGGGTGCAAACCTAGGGATCTGGTGACATCCAGGTGGTCCCTATGTGTGGTTCATTAGGATGAACCATCAGTTGGGCTCCACTACCAAGTGTGTGTGTGTGTGTGAGAGAGAGAGAGAGAGAGAGAGATTCAGTCCGACGGTCATTAAGTTAAGGAAAAGTATCAAATTGGTTCTAGTCAAATGTGAATGTGGCCCCAATATAGGGTTTCATTTTTATGACATCTAAACCTTTTACACTAACCTATTAGATTAGAAAAATATTAAAGATAATATGCGCGCACAACATGAATTGGTCATTCTGTTTTAGTTATAAAAACTAACGTAGTCTATGCCCTTTTCTCTGAGAATGTAGATGAGATTTACACTAGCAATGGCTATCTAGACACTACCATTGATTGGATACCAGGCATGAGAGACATTCGACTCAGAGATCTCGGAAGCTTTCTTGGAAGAACAGACATGGACAACTTCATGCTAAACTTTGTGGCAAATGAAGCTCAAAATGCTTTGGAGGCGCCCATGGTTATTTTCAATACATTTGACAGTTTAGAACGTGAAGTCTTGGATGGCTTCAGATCAATGTTTCCTGCTCGCATCTATTCGGTAGGCCCTCTATTGCTACAGTGTCGTCTTTTATCAGAAAATGTGTTGAAGTCAGTTAAATTGAGCATGTGGAAAGAAGAGATCGAATGTCTAAAATGGCTAGATAGCCATGAAGCTGATTCAGTCATCTATGTGAATTTTGGGAGCACAACCATCACAACAGCCCAGCAGCTGTTAGAATTTGCATGGGCTATCGCAGATAGTAACCATCCATTCCTGTGGGTTATTAGGACTGATCTTGTAATAGGTGGTCAAACAATTCTGCCACAGGAATTCATGGATAGGATTGAAGGAAGGGGAATGCTAGTAAGTTGGTGCCCACAAGAGGAGGTGCTGGCCCACCCTTCGATTGCCGTTTTCCTAACGCACTGTGGTTGGAACTCTACATTGGAGAGCATATCATTTGGGGTGCCCATGATCTGCTGGCCTTTCTTTGGTGATCAACAAACGAACTGCCGTTATGCTTGCAATGAGTGGGGTGTGGGCATGGGGATTGATAGCAATGCAAAGAGAGAGGAGATTGGTGTTGTTATTAAGGAAGTAGTGGAAGGAGAGAAGGGGAAAGACATGAAGAAGGCGGCCTTGAAGTGGAAAGAGAGTGCTGAAATTGGTATAAAGGAGGGTGGATCTTCTCACACCAACATTGAATTATTGATCCAGGAGTTGCTTCAACTAAAAGATAATTAAGTCTCGGCATGTTCTAGAACTTATGATTATCATATGATGAAATTTTCTTGTGTGGGAATATTTCTTTGAATAAATTTAAGAAAATTTGTACTTTAATGAAGAAGAAAGAAGAGAAGCAACAACACACAGCACACAACTGCTTGTAATTTTTAATTACAGTCCTATGATTTCTGTCAAGTGAATGAGTTTCAAACAAGGGAAGGAGAATTAAAAAAAAAAAAAAAAGAAACACTAAACTAGGTTTGACCTAACCTTGTTACGTAGTAAGTCCCAGCTTAAGTCAACTTAAAGTCGAGGTGGCTTGATAAAAAGGTTTAGATTTATTTCTTATAATATAAATATTTGGAACAATTTTTTTCTAAGGAGTCAACATAAGTTTCATATAAATTTTTACTTGTATTTAAAAGTATAATCTAACATTTTACAATGCTATCGATGTAATATTTATATATGGTTAAAAAACTGGATGAGTTAATCAAAGGTTTAAAACCATGTGATGCCACCAATGGCGTGTGGTCTTGTGTACCAGACAGCCAATTATTCCAACACACACATCACCAACATCAAACGCATGCAGTGGTCTTCTAAAAAAAGAATCATCAAAGGTCGTGGGTGTTGAGACCAATCTATTTCCCTTTCTGTTACACCCCATCCCGAGTTAATCAAGATTAATTCTAATTAATCGAGATTAATGTATATTAAGCATGATTAATCAATTTAATGGTAATTAATGACTAATATCGATCAAATTAGTCTCAAATAGATGAATTAAGCATAATGAACAAATTTGGAAGAGATTGACTTAAATGAATTGATTTTAGACTCAAATTGATGGAATTAAGGACTTTTCCGTAAATACGAGTTTTAGCGTATTTCATCGAATGTGGTGAAATTTGATACCATCGTGTGTATCTTAATGAGTACAACAATTTTTATAATATACACATTATCGTTTGACTTGAAATGAATCAAGTGAGTCTTGATTTGATTCTAACTAAAAATAAGTCAAAGGAGGGTTTATGTGCAAAAGTGCATGTGATAAGTGTCAAGGGAACCTAGCTCCATGTCATTCGGTGGTTCATTCCAGCAAGAGAGAGAGAGAGAGAGAGAGAGAGAGAGAACAACCTAGGTTCTTCCATTTTCATCAATTGATCAACTAAGAAGGAGATTAGGAAAGGAAGAGTGATTTTGAAGAGGATTTGTAATCTTCATCATCTTCTCCATCATCTTTCTTGAGTTTCTTTGGAGTTAAGGTTTGGATTGATGAGGTTTTGATCTCAAACTTCAAGCTATCAAAGGGATTTTGAATCAAGCTTAGCTAAAAGGTAAGTATAGACATTACTTGTGATTAAATTGCTATTTGCTATACACTTTTGTCATTAGATGTGAATTTATTGGAATTGTATAGATTAGAATGATGTATGAATCAATTGAATGATGTTTGTAGTGATTAAATGATGGAATAGAAGTGTTGTATTGTGTTTAAATGGTGATTGAGGTGGGAACAGGAGGTTCCAAGATTTTGTTGCAGGTTGTGGAGTTGAAAACAAAATTCGTTTCAGAATTCTGCAACTTTCTGGGTGCAGGTCGGTCGACCGACAGGTGACTGAACTACTGAACGATAGAGTGAATAGAAGAAAATCGCCCCTCTGGTTTACAAACCGAGAGGTGACCGAACTATGTTCGATTAATCGACAGGTAAGGTTCGGTCCACCGAGATGTCGACCGAGCCTTCTTGAATGTAAGTGAAGTTTCAGGTCTCTGGAATGCGAACTGACAAGTGACCGAGAGGTAACTGACAGAGTTCGGTTAACTGAGGGTTAACTGAGAGGTGATTGACAGTCTGAAACTTTCTGTAAGTGAAAGATTAGCTTCTGAAGGTTAGCCGAGTAAGTTTGGTTAACCGAGTTGAGCTATTCGGTCGACCGATAAGTGACAGAACAACTAACCGAAACTTGATAAATGTCTGGATTTAATCCTGAATTTATGGAGTAAGAGCCTATTGATTATTTCAATGTTGTTAATGTTGTTTATACCTCCATAGGTGTTGATTAAGGGGACTTTAATTTACAAAATCCACATATATTGTGATGTCCATCGAGAATAACACGTACATTAAACAACTGATGATTACACCTGAATGGTTGGTATTATTTAATTAAATTTGTACATTAAATGGTATTTGAAATGGAGTATAATTAGAATTGAATTCCTACAGAATTGTTTATTGAATTGTATCTGTTAATTGTAATTTAACGGTATTAAAGTGATAATTGTATTATTCATTCAGTCTGGCACCACATGGTGATTTCTATAAGCTTTTTTGAGCTAATACTGCTGCAGCAGATTATTTGGGAGTGTTCCGGAACTCCGTAGTGATATCAGTTGCCCCTGGCCCGGGCTCTGATAAGTCCCACAATATTTGAATCCTTCTGTATAGAAGATGGAATCCTTCCTTTTGAGGAAGATGAAATATGAATTGAAATGTGAAATGCTATTGTAGTTTGCCACATAAAGACTCTTATTGATTATGAATTGGATTTGAACTAATCTAACAATGAGTTAGATGAATTAAATGTATAATTAACCTGTTTAATCATGTAATTTTTTATACATTGCTGAATTGTCAAATTCATATTGTTATTGATGGCATTACAGGCTGAGCTGCCCATGCCGGTCCTTCAGATGCCACAGCGCCAGCGGAGATTACCAATCCGGTTCCTCCAGAAGGACTAGTTGAGTGAAAATGAAATGAAAACAAATGCAAATTGAACGGAAAACTTTACGATGAGATTGAATGGAAACTTTACACTTTTAATCCTTGCATTATGCAAGTGATTAGTTTTATACATAGTGTAAATGAATTTTATTTTACATGAGTAATGTATATTTGTGAATATTCCGTATAATGTGTATTTGATATCCCCTTTGAATTTTAATGTGATTAAGATTCACGGGAGTAAGTATGGGACGCGACTTGAATTAATCGTAATCTCGAGCTCGGGTCGTGTCACTTTTCTTCAACATCTCCATTTGGGTCAGAGGAGGTACCTTCTATTAAAAAAAAAATACCATCATAAAGTAAGTCACTTTTCTTCAACATCTCCATTTGGGTCAGAGGAGATACCTTTTATTAAAAAAAAAAATACCATCAGTAAGTTAACTAAGGATGAATCATGTATTTTCAAATTCAGTTACTCTGGTTTTGCAATTAAGGATAGGAAGATGGGCAGACCATTAGCAACATGGAATGAAAAAGGTAATATTTACATAATGGATGGTGATATCAATACTAGGTACTCGAAAATATTTAGCATCAAAGGCTTGGTCAACCCCGCTCTAAGTTTTTTAAAGCTTTAAATTCCAAAAATTGGGTAGGGAGAGGGAGAGATGTTGTTTGAAGAGGGGGCAGGGCTAAAATGCAACACCGCTGCATTGTAGTATGGTGCAATATTGCCCCATCCACAATACATTGTGAGGCCCGCCTTTCAATATTCGATCCGGTCATCAGCTCTAAGATCCCTTGTGATGATCAACCTACAAATTATTATTCAAATGCGTAAGATGGCCTCCATTAGATTAGATTCTATCTAAAGAACGTGATGAACTTGCCTTAATTTTCTCTTGTTGGGATAGAAATGGAGGGAGTCAATCATGCATGATCAATCGGGAAAATTTTAAAATAGGGCTCAAGTTTTGACTGGATTTCAAATAAGGACAAATAAAAAGCACATTTCAAATGAGAACTTAAGTCTTCTATTTACATTTCAAATCAGGACATCCGACGAAAAATTAAGTTTTTCGGAAACTTTTTCCTATATACTTTCTACAATGCCCGAAATGCCCTTAACCCTTAGTCCTGCACATGGAGATTTGGATGGAGGAAATCTGGCCTCCTAAAAAAAAAAACCTAAATCTGCTTAAACAAGTAGACAGAAACCTATAAACAACCAACCCCAAGTTGGACAATCACAAGTAAATCCAGTAGTGGGGGATTTTGGCTGCCACGGCATGGGCCCCATGGAGCTTGCACTTCTCATCAACCAATTACTCCTATGGTAGCCCCTGATTCTAATTGGCAAGTCCCAGTGGTGGTTGGAGGAGCTTCTTCAGGAACTGAACCTTTGTCCACATCGTCTGTGGTCTACATGGTCTACATTCTCTATATATTGGTTACAACTTGACCCGAACTAGTTTCCCTAAATGGGTTACAACTTAACCCAAACTGGTTTCTATAGATGGGCTAAAAGTTGACCCAAACTAGTTTCCCTAAATGGGTTACAACTTAACCCAAACTGGTTTCTCTAGATGGGCTAAAAGTTGACCCAAATTGGTTTCTGTGAATGGGTTAAACCTTGACCTAAAATGGTTTCTCTAAATGGGTTACAACGTTGACCCAAACTGGCTTCTCTAAATGGGTTAAACCTTGACCCAAACTAGTTTCTCTGAATGGGTTAAACCTTTACCCAAATTGGTTTCTATAAATGGGTTAAAAGTCAAGTCATATTTGCTTTTAAATGAGTTGAAAATCAGCCCGAACAATGGAAAAAATTTGGCTGATCATAACTAAAAAATTGGCCAGAATTGGCCTGAAATATTGTCTAAATATTGGCTGAAAACGGGCTTAAAATTCAGTCCAAACTGTGACTCTAAATGGGTTATAAAAACGTGCTGAAAGTGGGCTTAAAATGTAGTCCAAACTATGACTCTAAATGGGTCATAAAAAAAAAAAAAAAGAAACATCCAAATTATAGTTCTGAATGAATCAGAACTCAACTCAAATCCCACCTGGACATAGGCCAAAACTATAGCCCAAATACAGGGGTGACTCGAAGTGGTTCTGACAATGGGTTAAAATATAGGCAGCATATACCGGTCAAAAAAAAAAACAAAAAAAAAAGGTGGTGAGCACAGCTAGAATATTAATCGGAACTGGGTATCGCGGCAGGCCTAAAGATATGGCTAATGTACTAACCAAAGATGGATTGTTATAAATGATTTCAATTGCAATCTAGAATCAGACCAGATTTTGGGTTCAATCCAAGACAGATTGTGGGCCTAATTCAGGCCATAATTCTGGGTCTGACCTAGGACAGAAGTTTTGGTCTAATTCATGCCAGATTTTAGGCCTAAATAAGGCCAGGTTTTGGGCCTAATTCAAAAACAAAATATTAGGTCTAAAACCAGGCTAGATTTTTGGATCTAAATCAAGCTAGGTCTTGGGCCTAATTCAAAATAAAATATCGGGTCTAAACCAGGCCAGATTTTTGGATCTAAATCAGGCCAGGTTTTGGGCCTAATTCAAGACAGATTTTTGGATCTAAATCAGGCCAGGTTTTGGGCCTAATTCAAAACAGATTTTTGGATCTAAATCAGGCCAAATTTTTGGATCTAAATCAGGCCAAGTTTTGGGCCTAATTTAAGACAGATTTTTTTATCTAAATCAGGCCAGGTCTTGGGGGCCTAATTCAAAACAAAATATTGGGTCTAAACCAAGACAGATTTTTGGATCTAAATCAGGCCAGGTCTTGGGCCTAATTCAAAACAAAATATTGCGTCTAAACCAGGCCAGATTTTTGGATCTAAATGAGGCAGGTTTTGGGCCTAATTCAAGACAGATTTTTGGACCTAAATCAAGCCGAGTTTTGAGTCTAACTCAAGACAGATTATTGGGCTTAAATCAAGCCAGGTTTAGGGTCTAATTCAAGAGAGAATATTGGGTCTAAATCAGGCCAGATTTTGGGCCTAACTCAAGACAGAATATTGGGTCTAATCCAAGACATATTTTGGATCTAAATCAGGCCATAATTCTGGGTCTGACCAAGGACAGAATTCTTGGTCTAATTCAGGCCAAAATTATAAATTCAAGTCAGTCTAGACTTATAAATGTAAATCAGACCAGACTTATAATTTCTCCAGCAGTTTGACTAAATGTCTAAATTTCCCCTGTCAAACTGTCTCACTATTGGCCCAAAAAGTGTCAGAAATGGGGCTGGTCTCAACTCATATAATGATGAGAAATTGAGCTAAGATACATACCAGATTTTAGTTTATAAGTCTAAGTTTGGCCAGATTTTTAGGTTTAAATCAGGCCAGAATTACTAGCCTAAATTAGGCCAGAATTATAAGCATAAATCAAGACAAAATTACAGGTCTAAAATCTAAATTAAGCCATACTTCTAGGCCAAAACCATGTCAGACTTATCAACCAAATTTGGGTCAAAAATTATAGACAAAAAAAAAAAAAAAAAAAAAAAAATCAGCCCAAGTAATGACTGAAAATGAATTTGCTAATTAAAAAAAAGGATTGAAATAAATCATTACATATGTTCATCAGAAAATGAATTTGCTACTCAACCGAATGCTATGCTTATGAACAACATTTGGCATACAGAAACAACAAAATATACTTCCAAACTATGGATATTTAATGCTAAAAAAAAAAAATCAATGCCAAAGAAATGATAAATTATCTAAAAAAGGTCAACATACCTTATTTTCTATTTGATCTCTAATTGGTTGGAAGTGTTGCCAGTTCCAACCTCTTCAATGTCTTAGCAAATTCAAATCTTCTGAACTCATTAACCCACACGTAATATGGAATGGGTATAAGAAGTTAAAAGGGATAAGAGGAAAAGGTTGAGAACTGCTCCTTGATACAAGGGAGCTCAAACCACCCTTTTCAAATTTAAAATCTCTCTAGGAGAAAAGGTCAAAGCTCACCCATCTCACCATAAGGTGTGGGTCAACCTACCAAATTCAACCTTTTTTACAATGAGACCCGATCATCTCAAATCCATTATGGACATGATTCTAATGGGTCAGCAGAATATAAAGAATGATTCACTAAAAAACAAATCAAAATCACCATCGAATTCATCAATTCATGAACCCAATTGAAAATTGATCATGAAGATCCAAGTGAACCGAAAGAAGTACATTTGATAGCAAAGGCGAAAAGTAGGAACTTGTCAATTTTTTTTATTTATTTCATTCTTGTATTTTCTTTGTAAATTTTATTGAGTCAATGTCTTGATAATCAGAGGTTTTCCATTAAGGATGTAATTAACGAACTATGAGTTCTTACAATCGGGAGTAGTACCCACAAAATTGAATGTAAAACATCTCATTAAATGGAGGGAAATTTTTATCCAATGAATTTTGGTGCATTTTTGTATTTATGCATGAATTTATTGTGTACAAATTTTTGGCACACCCGCTGGGACATACTCTTCCTCTCATCTTAGAAGGATTTATTGATTCTTTTAACTAAATCCTACATTGGAAATGCAGTGGGAAAATGGAATCAACAATCAGTGTTGCATTCAACAGTCGCAAGGTGATCGTTATTACTGAAGCAGCACTCAAAGTCAAATTGGCACCAGAAATCATCCGCATAGCTGCCATGGCCCCACCTACTCTAGTGTTCGGGAGTGTGCCACCATTTGATCTAAAGAAGATGCCACATGCTAGGGGCAAGATTCATGTGGCAAAGGACACCCTGGCTCTTGGATCCCGATTTGCACCTCTAATGAAGTCATCAAATCTTAAGTGCGTTTTCAAAGCGCCTAAGATCCCCATGACTACTGTGGCAATAATGATTACCTCTGAAGGTCAATCACACCCACAAACTCGAAGTCAATAAAAAAGGACAAGTGAGGGATCGTCTTCAACACAAATGCATGGTCTCGTAGTTCTCACATCAAAGACTCAAAGAAAGAAAAGCAACAATACTCGAAAAGGCAGGACTACAAAATCTGTCAATTCAATTGACTCTTCAACTTCATCAAACTCAGCAAAAGAGTCCTCTCTCTTGAGTAACCCACTTTATGATTGACCTGAGGCCATCTTCATGGAAGAAGAATTTCCACCACATGTGCACAATAATGTCAACACTCCATCATCTCCATCTGTTTCACAAAAATCGTTCGCTAATGTTCTCGTTACAGGAGCTGAAGGAGATAAAACAATGGAGGAGATAATACCTGAACTAAAGCAGAAGTTAAATGAAAAGGAAGCATAAATTGCCTCATTGAAACAAAATCCATCTAAGGATTGCTCCTCAAGTTTGTCAAATGATAATGTGGATCTAAATTCCTTTAAAGATTTTGTGCTTTGAACAGTCTAAGAAGTCACAACGCCTCTAGGGAAAATTGATTTTGATTATCAAGAACCTTATCCATCCCACATGAATGAAGTCCCATTTCCACCGGGATATACAATGCCCAAATTTGAAAATTTTGACGGTTCAGGTGTTCCGAGCGAATTTTTAGCACATTTTGTTGCTTTATGTGGAGACACATCCAAAAAGCCAGCTCTCCTTTTGAGACAATTCGTAATAGGATTAAAAGGAGCAGCTTTCACATGGTATTCACTCCTGCCAGTTGGGTCAATAGCGACATGGGAGGATATGAAACATGCATTTCTTCAATGCTTCTACAATATTAATTGAGAAGTTGGGATTGAAGAACTCACTAAAGCCTCTCAGCGATCCAATGAAACTACGGAGCAATACATATCACAATGGAGAGATCTTAGTCTCCGTTGTCTTACCCCACTCTTAGAAAGGCAAAGATCAAACTTTGCTTGAGGGGTCTAAATCATGAGACGCGACATCCTCTTCTCAGTTGATGAAGTAGAAGAGGACATCATCCATTGTGTGACTTATTTTTCTTTTTCTTTTTTTTTTCAGTAATGATAAATTAAATTAAAGAGAGAACAACAATACAAGATAAAGAGAGCTCCAACTTAAAAGGCGAAAAAGGTCAAAAAAGAAATTGGTACAAAGTCTTTTTACCAATACTTTACACTTTGATGTTCATCAAAGCCTCATTCTATTGGCGACTCATGAGAGGTTCCTTTTTTTTTTTTTTTTTTTTTTTTTACCCCTTCCATGACATGAGGCTTTGGCAGAAGTACCAATTGATAACATCTTTTTATCTATTACAAACATTTGAATAGATATGTCAGGACGAAAGAGGAGAGATCGTTCGCGGACAATGGACGAGATGTTGCGCTAGGCTCAGGATAGCATGCCATCTGGGGAGCCTAGACCGACACCGAATGCCGCCCAGTCTAGTTTGATGGCCCAACCGAGTAGGCCATCGACGTCTCATCCGAGTCCATCCACCCCAGTGGACGCTTCGGCCTCGTCGACTGCTTCAGCTCCACCATCTCGGCTTGCATCTACCGATACACAGACCGGTATAAGTTTATTTAATTAAAACATTTTAATTCTAACAAATTATTTTATTTCAATTTAATTAGATTATCTCTAATTTGAACATGTGCTACGAGCACGGGCCCATCTTCCAGCAAGGGGAGAGACCCTGCTAGAGGGATCCGGACGTGGAATTCCGGTCATCCCATTGACGTGGAGTTTGATGAGA
The DNA here is from genome assembly GCA_038049695.1 of Cinnamomum chago. Classification (NCBI taxonomy): domain Eukaryota; kingdom Viridiplantae; phylum Streptophyta; class Magnoliopsida; order Laurales; family Lauraceae; genus Cinnamomum; species Cinnamomum chago. Next base: position 13,128,547 of record CP142456.1, read on the forward strand.
CATACCATCCGGTGGGTCCGCATGCTTGCCAGCTCATTAGCCAGTTGGGACATATGGTCCGGGATCCATATGCATTCCCTTTGACTATACTTGATTGAGAGGCATTCTTGGTGGAGACACTAGATCGTACCTGACAACAGGTTAAGGTAATAATTTAACATTTCTCCTTGGGGTGAGTCAATTTAAACCATCACTTAATGAAAAATTGTTTGTCCTTTTTCAGGACAATTTGAGGGCAAGTCCTGATCTCTTACGGCCAGTTTGCATGTCGAAGTGCTGGAAGATGTGGAAAGATCGTAAAAATAAAATGAAGATGCAGCACTGGAAGCCACATCAGGATACGCCCGACATACTTGAGCGAGTTCCGACAGACGTTCTTCCGGATCAGTGAACTCAGCTTGTCCGATAGTGGACGAGCGAGGAGGCAAGGGTGAGAAACTTGTAATTTTTTTATTTTAATTTTAACAATTTACTAGTGACTAACGTAGCTAACAAAAATTAACTGATAAATATTGAAAACAGAGAGAGGTTGCTACAAATGCACGGAATCGCGCAATGCTGGGTCCCGCACACAGGTTGGGGACTCGACAGATCCCCCAGGTCCGCCATGAGGTAAAAAGTTAGATCGTACATGTAATTTATATTTTTGCCATTTTGTATGATAGTATACTAATAATATAACTCTCCACCAAACAGTTGTGTTCCGAGGGTGTTTCAGTCGACAGAATGTCCGTCTGGATGCGTTCTCGAGATCCTCGCCACCCGGAGGTTGCAGCTATCTTCGTAAGTTTTTATATTGAACCGCTTAAATTATCTGTCTATTGCTATGTCTTGTTATGCATGATAATATATTAAATGAATTAACTACGCAGGCCCAGTATCATTCACGCTTGGACGAGTTACCTGAGGATGAGCGCAGTTTCCCATCGCGGAGGGTTGAGATATTCCACTCCGTCGTTGGCCGGGACCGGCACGGATACGCGCTCACGTATGGGACGGGTATTCCACTCTTACACATCGCGCTAGCGGAGTCATCCGGTGCTAGCTCCTCCCAAGGCTTACGCCTCCGTACAGATGAGGAGGTCCAGGAGTTGTTGTAGTCCATGAAAGCAGCGATTAGAGAGGAGGTGACAAATGAGGTGAGGGAAGAGATGGGGGCTGAGTTGAGAGTGGAGATGGCATAACTGGAGACTCGTCTATCACAGAGTCGCAGCCCGCTCGCTTCAGACCCACCACCCACCACTCAGGTTAGTAAGAAAAATTTTGTACGTTTAAATTGTCAATTATGTCATTAATGTGTCAAAATTTATGTTTTTTTAATTGTATTTAACTATATAATAAATAATCACAGGCACCAGACGCTAGCAGTGGACACAGGGTTAGACATGACTTCAGTGGAGAGGGCAGTCATGATCCTGACCAGGTAAAATTATTTTTTTAATTTATGATTTCAACATGTATAGAAATTTGTAGATTTTGAAACTTAAAAAGTTAGACACTTAGGGTGAAACTGGACGGGCACTGGCCCGTAGTCATTCCTGACTTGCAGAAACTAACAGAATGAGAATCCGACTCCAGGATTGCTCATAGAGTTGAAACGTAGGTTTAAGTTAAAAGGTTAACTTAAAACTTAGGAAACCAGCCTCCGGGCACCCAAAACGAGCAAACGAGCTCCGTTGCCTGTGAAACGTGATGGGCACGGGCCCGTAGTCATACCTGACTTGTAGGAACTAACGAAACGAGAATCCAACTCGAGGATTGCTCGAAGAATTGAAACGTAGGTTTAAGTTAAAACCTTAACATAAAACTTAGAAAACTAGCATTCAGGCGTCCAAAATGAGCAAACGGGCTCCGTTGCCCGTGAAACTTGATGGGCACGGGCCCGTAGTCATTCATGACTTGCAAGAACTGACGGAACGAGATTCCGACTCCCGGATTGATGGTAGGGTTGAAACATAGGTTTAACTTAAAAGATTAACTTAAAACTTAGGAACTAGCCTCCGGGGGCCCAAAATGATCAAACAGGCTCCGTTGCCCGTGAAACTTGACGAACATGGGCCCGTAGTCATTCCTGACTTGTAGGAACTAACGGAACGAGATTCCAACTCCCGGATTTCTCGTAGGGTTGAAACGTAGGTTTAACTAAAAAGGTTAACTGAAAACTTAGGAAACTAGCCTCCAGGCGCCCAAAACGAGCAAACGGGATCCGTTGCTCGTGAAACTAGACGGGCACAGGCCTGTAGTCATTCCTGAGTTGTAAGAACAGACGGAATGAGATTCTAACTCCCGGATTGCTCGTAGAGTTGAAACGTAGGTTTAACTTAAACTATAACATAAAACTTAGGAAACTAGCCTCCGAGCGCCCAAAATGAGCAAACGGGCTCCGTTGCCCATGAAACATGACGGACATGGGCCCGCAATCATTCTTGACTGGCAGGAAGTGACAGAACGAGATTCCGACTCCCGGATTGCTCATAGGGTTGAAACGTAGGTTTATGTTAAAACTTTAACTTAAAACTTAGGAAATTAGCCTCTGGGCGCCCATAACAAGTAAACGGGATCCGTTGCCTATGAAACTTGACGGACACGGGACCGTAGTCATTCATGACTTGCAGGAACTGATGGAACGAGATTCCGACTCCCGGATTGCTGGAAGGGTTGAAACGTAGGTTTAATTTAAAACGTTAACTTAAAACTTAGGAAACTCGCCTTCGGGCGCCCAAAATGGGTAAACGGGCTTCGTTGCCAGTGAAACTTGATGGGCACAGGCCCGTAGTCATTCCTGACTTAAAGGAACTAACAAAATGAGATTCCGACTCCCGGATTGCTCGTAGGGTTGAAACGTAGGTTTAATAAAAAAAGGTTAACTTAAAACTTAGGAAACTAGCCCCGGGCGCCCAAAATGAGGAAACGGGCTCTGTTGTCCATTAAACTTGACGGGCACGGGCCCATAGTCATTCATGACTTGTAGGAACTGAAGGAACGAAATTCCGACTCCCAGATTGCTTGTAGGTTGAAACGCAGATTTAAGTTGAAAGGTTAACTTAAAACTTTGGAAACTAGCCTCCGGGCGCCCAAAAGGAGCAAACGGGCTCCGTTGCCCGTGAAACTTGATGGGTATTAGCCCGTAGTCATTCCTGACTTGCAGAAATAGACGGAACGAGATTCCAAACCCCTGACTGCTAGTAGAGTTGAAATGTAGGTTTAACTTAAAAGGTTAACTTAAAACTTAGGAAACTAGCCTCCGGGCGCCCAAAACAAGCAACGGGCTCTGTTGTCTGTGAAAGTTGACGAGCACGGGCCAACAGTCATTCTTGACTTGCAGGAACTGACGGAACGAGATTCCGACTCTCGGATTGCTCGTAGAGTTGAAACGTAAGTTTTAGTTAAAAGGTTAACTTAAAACTTAGGAAACTAGCCTCCGGGAGCCCAAAACGAGCAAACGGACTCTGTTGCCAGTGAAACTTGACGGGCATGGGCCCGTAGTCATTCAGGACTTGTAGGAACTGAGGGAACAAAATTCTGACTCTCGGATTGCTCGTAGGTTGAAACGCAGTTTTAAGTTAAAATGTTAACTTAAAACTTAGGAAACTAGCGTCCGAGCGCGCAAAACAAGTAAACGGGCTCCGTTACCCGTGGAACTTGACGAGCACGGGGCCGTAGTCATTCCTGACTTGTAAGAACTGACGGAATGAAATTACGCCTCCCGGATTGCTCGAAGGGTTGAAGCATAGGTTTAACTTAAAAGGTTAACTTAAAACTTTGGAAACTAGCCTCCGGGCGCCCAAAACGAGCAAACGGGCTCCGTTGCCTGTGGAACTTGATGGGCATGGGTCCGTAGTCATTCAGGACTTGCAGGAACTGACGGAATGAGATTCCGACTCCCAGATTGCTCGTAGGTTTAAGTTAAAAGGTTAACTTAAAACTTATGAAACTAGTCTCCGGGCATCCAAAACAAGTAAATGGGCTCCGTTGCCCGTGGAACTTGATGGGCACGGTGATGGGCACGGGGCCGTAGTCATTCCTGACTTATAAGAACTTACGGAACGAGATTACGACTCCTGGATTGCTCGTAGGGTTGAAGCGTTGGTTTAACTTAAAAGGTTAACTTAAAACTTAGGAAACTAGCCTCTGGGGGCCCAAAACGAGCAAACGGGCTCCGTTGCCCATGGAACTTGACAAGCACAGGGTCGTAGTCATTGCCGACTTGCAAGATTTAACAGAACCAGATTCCGACTCCCGGATTGCTCGTGGGGTTGAAACGTAGGTTTAACTTAAAAGGTTAACTTAAAACTTAGGAAACTAGGCTCCGGGAGCCCAAAACGAGCAAACGGGCTCTGTTGCCCGTGAAACTCGACGGGAATGGGTCCGTAGTCATTCAGGACTTGCAGCAACTGACGGATTGGGATTCCGACTCATGGATTGCTCGTAGGTTGAAACGCAGGTTTAAGTTAAAAGGTTAATTTAAAACTTTGGAAACTATCCTCCGAGCACCCAAAATGAGCAAACGGGCTCCGTTGCCCGTTAAACTTGACGGGTACTTGCCCGTAGTCATTCCTAACTTGCAAAAAATAGACGGAACGATATTCCGACATCCTGATTGCTCGTACAGTTGAAAGGTAGGTTTAACTTAAAATGTTAACTTAAAACTTTGGAAACTAGTCTCCTAGCGCCCAAAACAAGCAAACGGGCTTCGTTGTCCGTGAAAGTTGATGGCCACAGGCCCGTAGTCATTCTTGACTTGTAGGAATTGATGGAGCCAGATTCTGACTCTCGGATTACTCGTAGAGTTGAAACGTAGGTTTAAGTTAAAAGGTTAACTTAAAACTTAGGAAACTAGCCTCCGGGCGCCCAAAATGAGTAAACGGGCTCTGTTGCCCGTGAAACTTGATGAACATGGGCCCGTAGTCATTCAGAACTTACAAGAATTGACGGAACAAGATTCCGACTCCCGGATTACTCGTAGGTTGAAATGCAGGATTAAGTTAAAAGGTTAACTGAGAACTTAGGAAACTAGCGTCCGGGCGCCCAAAACAAGTAAACGGGGTCCGTTCCCTGTGGAACTTAACGGGCACGGGGTCGTAGTCATTCCTGACTAGCAGGAACTGACGGAACAAGATTCCGACTCCCGGATGAAGCGTAGGTTTAACTTAACAGGTTAACTTAAAACTTAGGAAACTAGCCTCCAAGAGGCCAAATCAAGCAAACGGGCTCCGTTGCCCATGGAACCTGATAGGCACGAGGCCGTAGTCATTGCTGACTTGCAGGAACTGACAGAACGAGATTCTGACTCCCGGATTGCTCGTAGAGTTGAAACGTTGATTTAACTTAAAATGTTAACTTAAAACTTAGCAAACTAGCCTTCGGGCGCCCAAAACGAGCAAACGGACTCTGTTGCCTGTGAAACTTGATGGGCATGGGCATGTAGTCATTCAGGACTTGCAGGAACTGACGGAACAAGATTCCGACTCCTGGATTGCTCGTAGGTTGAAACACATGTTTAAGTTAAAATGTTAACTTAAAACTTAGGAAACTAGCCTCCGGGCGCCCAAAACGAGCAAACGGGCTCCGTTGCTCGTGGAACTTGACGAGCACGGGGCCGTAGTCATTGCTGACTTACAGGATTTGACAGAACAAGATTTCGACTCCCGGATTGCTCATGGGGTTGAAATGTAAGTTTAACTTAAAATGTTAACTTAAAACTTAGGAAACTAACCTCCGGGACCGTAGTCATTCTAGACTTGGAAGAACTGACGGAATGAGATTCCAACTCCCGGATTACTCATAGGGTTGAAACGTAAGTTTAACTTAAAACTTAGGAAATTAGCCTCCGGGAGGCCAAATCAAGCAAACGGGCTTCGTTGCCCATGGAACCTGACAGGCACGGGGCCGTAGTCATTTCTGACTTGTAGGAACAGACATAATGAGATTCCGACTCCCGGATTGCTCGTAGGGTTGAAACGTCGGTTTAACTTAAAAGGTTAACTTATAACTTAGGAAACTAGCCTTCGGGCGCCCAAAACGAGCAAACAGACTCTGTTGCTCCGTAAAACTTGATGGGCATGGGCATATAGTCATTCAGGACTTGCAGGAACTGACGGAACAAGATTCCGACTCCCGGATTGCTAGTAGGTTGAAACGCAGGTTTAAGTTAAAAGGTTAACTTAAAACTTAGGAAACTAGCATCCGGGCGCCCAAAATGAGCAAACAGGCTCCGTTGCCCGTGGAACTTGACGAGCACGAGGCCATAGTCATTGCTGACTTACAGGATTTGACAGAACGAGATTCCAACTCCCGGATTGCTCATAGGGTTGAAATGTAGGTTTAACTTAAATGGTTAACTTAAAACTTAGGAAACTAGCCTCCGGGCGCCCAAAACGAGCAAACAGGTTCCGTTGCCCGTGGAACTTGTTGGGCACGGGACCGTAGTCATTCCTGACTTGGAAGAACTGACGGAACGAGATTCCAATTCCCGGATTGCTCGTAGGGTTGAAAAGTAAGTTTAACTTAAAAGGTTAACTTAAAACTTAGGAAACTAGGCTTCGGGCGCCCAAAATGAGTAAACGGGCTCCGTTCCCCCATGAAACTTGGCGGGCACAGACCCGTAGTCATTCTTGACTTACAGGAACAGATAGAACGAGATTCCGACTCCCGGATTGCTCGTAGGGTTGAAACGTAGGTTTAAGTTAAAAGGTTAGCTTAAAACTTAGGAAACTAGCCTTCGTGCGCCTAAAATGAGCAAACAAGCTCTGTTGCATGTGAAACTTGGTGGGGATGGGCCCGTAGTCATTCATGTCTTGCAGGAACTGACGGAACGAGATTCTGACTCCCAGAATGCTCGTAGAGTTGAAAGTAGGTTTAGCTTAAAAGGTTAACTTAAAACTTAGGAAACTAGCCTCCGGGAGCCCAAAATGAGCAAATGGGCTTCGTTGCCTATGGAACTTGACGGTCACGGGCTCGTAGTCATTCCTGAGTTGTAGGAACTGACGGAACGAGATTCCGACTCCCGAATTGCTCGTACGGTTAAAACGTAGGTTTAACTTAAAACTTAGGAAACTAGCATTCGGTCGCCCAAAACAAGGAAACGAGCTCCGTTGCCCATGAAACTTGGTGGACGCGGGCCCATGGTCATTCCTGACTTGCTGGAGCTGACAGAACGAGATTCTGACTCCCGGATTGTTCGTAGAGTTGAAACGTATGTTTAAATTTCAAAATTTTATTTTTAATTCTTACTTTTTTATATTTAGTATAAATTGCCAATTTTTATAATAATTAACTATAAATATTTAATTTTATTTTTGTGTTCAGGTTTGAGAGCATTGGATCCAACACGGCACCCTGCACAGACGATATGTTTCTTTTTCGTTGTTTTTTTTTTCTGTAATTGTAATGGATTTTATTTGTTGAAACTTTTGTAATTTTTTTAATATGATTAATATAAAACTTTCTTTTGTTATTAGTAATTTTTAATTGATGGTAGTAGTTGTATATAATATATTCAGGTACAGGTATAAAAAGCAGGAAAAATTTTGAAAAATTGGAATAGTATTTTAAAAAAAAATTATTGGTTTTAGCGATCGCTATGGTGGTCGCTAATAGTTTTAAAATTGAAAAAAATTTAAGTATTAGCGACATCATATCTAGTTTTAGCGACCGCTATGGTGGCTGCAAATGGTCTTAAATTTGTTTTTTTTTTAAGTATTAGCGACCGCCAGGTATTTTTGCAACGAAGTAATTGCGTCGCGTTCTTGGCTGTCGCTGGGCGGTTGCTAAAGAGTATTAGTGACGCCCAGAACACTTTTAGCGACGGCTTTTGGCGGTCTCTAAAAGTCTTTTTTCTAGTAGTGTTTATTCATTCTCTACTCTTACTTATTCATTAGAAGTTATCTTGACTAGGGAACACAAGAATTTAGTGCAAGATCAAAGAGGTGGAGATGTCGGGCAGATACAACGAAAATAATTTGCAGCATGGTTCAAACAACGTGTAAGACATAAAATATTATCATTTTAATTGCTAGATATTATTGGATTACACTTCAAATAACAATAGTCTTTGTCTTAATCTGCTTATGTAGATGAATCAACTGCGAACTCTAGGGTCACCGAAAGCTTCTGATGAGATGTGGTCATTAGCAAATGGCCCTAGATCCCTAGTGAATCTTTACCAGGGGTGTGATTGCAATTGCGTTTGACACTACACTATAGACTGTGAGAAATGTCGTAGGAGCCAGAGTAGCGGCTTGGTCGTGGAAGGGGAATACGAAGGGGTGAAGCATGACTACTATGGCCAAGTCTGCGAAGTCTAGGAATTGTCCTATCGGCACGAGGGTAAGGTAGTCTTATTTAAATGTGAATGGTACAACACTAGTACTAAGCAAAAGATAAACATTGAAGACCATGTTACGACCATTGATATCACGGGTCGTTGGTATATGGATGATCCATTTGTCCTACCAAGTCAGGTGACACAAGTCTTTTACTTCAATGACACCAGCAAAAGAAAAAAATTGGAGAGTCGTAGAATGGGTCAAGCCTCGGGGAGTATGGGATGTACCCGCTAAGCGGGATGACGACGACGATGATGATGATGTGCCTAATGATGCATTTCAGCAAGACGAAATGACATTTGTTGTCACAGTCCTCGTCGATGGTACTAGTGTCCAATACTCTAGGGATGATATTGATCCTAAGATCGTTTTCAGTGATGAGTCAGTAGACAAGGATGAAACACTGGTGGAGTACGAAGATGAAGAAGAAAATGATGCTCATAGTCAGGAAGATGATGACATGGAATATGACATGTAGTGTTTGTTTCAGGTTTTGCACTTGTAACGATTAAGTAAATTAATAAAGATCTTGTCTTATATAATGACATTGTCTTCAATTTCATTTTCTCTTCTGATTTGTTCATATATGGCTAAGACATTTCTACATTTCATATTTTATTCCTATTTCTATATATCATAGTTGCAAAAGATGCCAAACGGAGGGAAAAAATTGGTCAAACCAGGAGAGTTGTCCCGTCAAGTGCAAGCATCCAATTATTTATTAAAGAGAAAAAAAAAACAATTAAGCAGAATGCAGAAAAACTTGCATCTCTAGGGCTCCCGCCAACCGCACGTACTATATTTGGTTCGACTAAAGGGACAAACGAGAAGGGAAAGAGGAATGTGAAATTTATTGGGGGCTGCCAGAATGGATTGCTAGTTCTAATTTAACCAATTAATGCAGCGAAAATAAACCAATCAGACAATTTAGAACTAGCAATCTACCAATCACACACCACAAGAAGGCAGACACATTGTTTAGCGTGGAAACCTTATCCAGGGAGAAAAACCACGAACCAGAAATCAAGAGTTCACGAACAATTACAAGATATACTCATAAGCTCCTTTACCTCAGTCTGTACCTCGACCTAACGATTGTAGTTGTTCTTGCAAAGAATCCACTAACACGACATCCACCGTGCCACGTTCTCCTTACTTGATTTCCTCGCACCTTATCAACCAAGATGTTCAATCTTCTACAAGAAAAGTAGAACCAGCAACAACCTTCTAGAGCAGCCATTCAGAATGATCTCTCTATGGCTTTAGAGAATAAACTCTCTTTAAGATATCTCTGACTCAGATTAATAAGAGTTGTAGTGATGGTGATTGCCTCTAGGGTGTAGAGTAACACCCTATATATAACCCCAAAATCGTGACTTAGTGCACAAGTAGGACTAAGATTGGGAAACAGTGTCTCAAAAGGAAACAAGTTCGTGTCAAACTAGGAGACTTTGTCGTTTCTGCGCACCTTGTCCGATCGATCGAACTGTGCATCCGATCGATCGGACAGTCCAAATAACTGGACACAGATTCAGACAGATCGATCGGTTTGAGGCTCCGATCGATCGGGCCTGGGGGATATCACCCGATCTGCTCTTTTCTTCTATTCTTCACTTTAGCTTTTCCGGTGACACATCCATAGTCCGTTCTAAAATAAATTAGAAAATACAACTCCATGGACCCAGAGTTTTGTCCAACCCATGAATTAGCCAACAAAAAAATACTAACAGAATGTTAGTGGGAATGATAAGGATGAGAACTACATCCCCCCCCCCCCCCCCCGAAGATGATGATGTAGATGACAAGACATCTTGGTCTCAAATGGATGAGGTAATCTTTCTGTGAATGTCTATGACGTGTACTTGAAAATATTAGTTTTGATGGTGACACTTATGCTAAAATGATTTCATTTTCATTTAATATAAATTGTTGACACTCACTTTACTAATATTATTGATTTTTGCTAATAATTATTTATTTTCCTTGTCACTTTGCTTTAAGACAGATTGCAGAGATGCCTCGGGATAAGAGGGTGAAACATGCTCAGAGGATCACAGCTGCACTCGGGTTAGCTCATGTAGAGAGCCCACCTGAGGCCTCAATACAACCTCCGTCGGCTGCTCTTCTAGTTACACGATCAGGAGGATCAGGGAGCACCCCTGATTTGGCAGCCTCCGACCACACAGCCCTCGCCGACCTAGACTCAGCCGTCTCAGCCTCTGACGAGTCTTCATACAATCAAGAGCAGCGTAGGTGAGAAAATTATGACGTTTTAAAATTCAGAATGGTTCACCTCAATTTAATGATTTGTGTTCACTAACTTATTTAGCACTGTCATCTTAACAACATCAAGCCCAGTCTTGGAGGTTCCGAGCCGTGTAAGGGGTGTTACGCGGGGAAAGAATGTGACAAAGCTGAGGAGACAACTGGGTCGTAACATCCCAATCCTGATCCCCATCTCCAGTCATAGGCCAGAAGGGAACATGCCCCATCAGTGGTTAACCATCTTGGGTTAGCCATTAGAGAGGTTGCCCCAGTCAAGCTCCATGGCTGGAAGAAGCTTGACAGTGGGATCAAGCTTGTTGTCATTGCTGTAGTTCAGGTAAATTGAAACGAGAAATATCAACCAAACTAATTATAGTTGTGCTCCACATTACAAAATCTAATTATATTTTGCTATTACTAATTTTTATATGGCTCTCCCCTAATTGCAGCAAATTTTTGATATTGGGGACTACGAGGGTGTATGCAGCTCAGGGCGGACATTGATTGCCAATGCGGGGTTTTGTACAGGAGTTGGAAGTACGAGTTGCATAGTCATTATCTCGAGCTGTTGGAGCAGAGCGTTCCCCGACCCCAGGACCACCCAACAAAGGGTTGTGATCCAGCTGACTAGCAGTTGATGGTCTCGCAGTACTGGGAAGCACCAGCCTGGAAGGTAACTTTGGGATGTTATCTACAATAATTGATTATATTCCAACGCAATTCTATTAGTAATGATTTTATAAATGACTGCTACTGTATTATTGTTTTTCTATGTAGGCGAAGTCGAAAAAAGCTCAAGAGAGTCGAGCCAAGCTGCCATATAATCATACTAGTGGCTCCAGGTCATTTGCATCGAGGATGTCTCTGATGGTACTAATTATATTCATATGAAGAAACTTGATTAAGTTTATTAATTTATCAATATGTAGCTATGGGTCCATATCTAATACAAAGTTATTTCAAATGATAGACGGCACAAAATGCTGGTTAAGCGCCACCTATTACTCAGTTCTTCCACGACACCCACTATAGAGAAAAGAGTAATGAGTGGGTAAATGAGGTGGCTCAGCAGAGACATGCACGTTTGCTAATAAAACAATTGTGATCAATAATGCCATAAAAGCATTCTAACTCCCTTTTATATTTAAATGGCAGGAGGCCTTGGTGCAGCAGACTGAGGAGCAGTCACAGCTCCGATGACGGAGGAACAGATTGTTGTTGATGTGCTTGGATCAAGGTCGGGATACTTAAAAGGGTATGGGATATACACGAGGACCTCTTCATCTTCCACATAGTCTCGAGCACTGGATCTTGAGGTGATCGCCCTACGGGAGCAGGCTAGGAGGCAGGCTGGGTAGGACAGGAAGCAGGCTGAGCAAGACAGGAGGTAGGCTAAGCAAGACAGGAAGCAACGTGCACTTGAGGCCCTTGTTCAATAGTTGGCAACTGAGGCAGGGATAGATCCGACCAGCTATTTCGACATCATGAGAGGGACCACTTCTGCTGGTGATGGCACAGCTACTAGAGATCATGATGCGACCCTTTGGTTAGTAGATTATTCTCTTGAAATTTAAACATAATAACTAGTCAAAATTTATGAGATGTACATATTATATTTTATTTTCTCACATTCACAATCATTGCTACCATCTATATTGATCTAATTTTAACCATTAATATATGTGTCTCTTTCATTTTGAGAATCCTCTGTACATATGTTACCTACACTAATTCTTAATACTTTACCTATTATCAATGACAGATTCGGGATTTTCGTTTGGGTGGTGAAAAGGTTTAATGGAAAAAAAATTCAATTCTTATACTTTACCTTTTCTCAACCCGCATGCTAACACTCGGATCCTCCCCTGCCTATTAAATCATTCACTCATTTTTGTACTTAAACTTCTAAGTTATCCTTTAATTTAAATTACTTATTATATATATTTTTTTACATCCATCATTCATTAAAATATACATGTATTGATATTATCTAGGTTCTCTGATTTACAATCAGAGGTCAGTTGTGGTGTTTTCTTCAAAATGTCAACAATTAAATTGTTAGCTTTCTCCATTGTCTTCTTCAATTCATCTTCTGACGTTTGATACTTGTTGAAAAAAGATACAATAAGGTCCACACCCCTGTTAGTTAAGATGACCAAGAAACAATGTGGCAAACAAAAACTTAAAATAATAGGCTAATTAAGCTATGCCTACAAAAAGTTTTAAGAACGTTACCAAAGAGAGAGGAATCGCAGAGTTCGAATTTCCTGAAGCGCGAGGGAACATGAAGAATCAAGATTACGTCAATGTTTACTAGAACTAGAATTCTTGTGAACCTGCTAAACTAATCATTGTGTGTTGGAGGATTGTGGGTGCGTTTTGTAGAAGTTTTACCTTATGAAATATATTGTTATCTGCTGGGTATTCAATTCAATGTTAGTTTCATGGTTTTTGGACTATTTTGTTGGTGTGAAAAAGATAGCAACTGGAGCTTGTTCTGACTCTTTAGTTTGCATCATATTGTTAATCTTTTGCTATACAATCTTAAATTTACAATTCACATGACAAGTTGTATTATTTCACTTGTTACATGTATCCGATCCATATTTCACCACCGATCAGAGTGCTTTAAGCCCTGGCTCCTCATCTGATACAATTACAACTAATCTTGTATACAACTCCAAGCATCTTGGTGACCTTGTTTCTAGTGCGTCGCTGTTAACTTCTGTCCAGCATTTCCATGAGAGATCAAACCATCCAGAGTGTTGTTATTACATGATCACTGGCAGTTGCAAATATGGATCAACCTGTAAATACCACCATCCAAAAGAGAGGCATGTGCCACTGGCTACTGGCACTCTCAGCTCACAAGGACTTCCTCTTAAACCGATAAATTTGATATTCATCCTTTTTCAACAAGGCAGATTGGCCGAGCAAAAAAGTAAGCATCTCTATTGGGAGCTATGTGGTGGTCTTTTTCTGTATTTGTGGCTTGTTAGAACACTAAGATTAAGATTTTGACTTTACTCTTTTTTTTTTTTGTCATGATATCATCTGGTGTGTTTTGCAGATGTTGAATTGTATGACTTCAATGATGAGAATGTATGTTATAATGCACCATAAGTATACGATAATTGATAATTTATAGTCTATACCTTCACTAATAATTCCTACATTTGATGTTCACAAATGATTTATCTAGTTGGCAACTTGGTGCTCATTTAGTATAATTCTCCTATTTTTGTAGTTCTTTGCCTTCAAACTTAATTCTTTTCTGTTTGTAATTAATGAAGGATGACAACAAGTTTGACTTTAAGAAACTTGTCAGTGAGAACTAGGTTGAACCATCAACAAGTATGACCCTGGCCCATTTGCTGTGATTTCTTATTCACATCAAGCGTTGCAGTCAGAGCTCTTCCATGCAGCCACTTCATGCATTCAGCTTGCTTTCAGGTCTATCCTTACATTTGCTTTAGGGTTCTTATAAGTGTACAGGAAACCCCCCAAAAGTCCAGCCTGTTTTCTTGAAAAGTTCAACAGACCTCACAGTCTATCAGTGATCCATGTGTGAACAAGATATTTGTTTAACATGTCAGGGTGCCATATTAGATTGGAACATATTCTGTTGGCATTTACTTTTCTGCATTTTGATAGATGAGTGCTATTTATCTGCATTTCCCCCTTCAAAACAGTATCTTGTTTCAGGTTTGAGCTGATGGGTGTAATTGTAAATACATATTCAGCAGTTCATATTTCTATCATTCATTCAAATTAATATTTTTCCATATTCCGGCATTCACATTTTTTTCTTTTTCTTCATTGATGTGGAGGTTGTGTGAAAAGTTTAGGTATGAGTAACTCATTCTTCCTTCCTAAATATTCAGGTTTACACTTGCAATCACTACACTTGTCCAATATGTAGCAAATTATTGGGAGATATGGCTGTAAGAGAAAATTCTTTTCCTCTTTATCTGAGAAAATTTTGTGCAATTTGTTATTCACTTATCTTATTAATTGGAATGATTTATTAAATCAGCAACTATGATGTCATAATCTCAACAAGGTCACAGTTTTCTGAGGCACCTAATTCCATACATTTTTGGTGATCTAGGCCATTGGCCTGCTATTCATAAAGAAATGATCAGATTCTTCTACATTTGAATCAAGTTCGTCATATACAAGGAGCTTATTGGTTGACAGTGCAATTAACCCGATTTATTTATTACATGATAATAAAAAAACTCAAAGCATCAACCAGATAATTTCTCCAATATGACAAGTGGTAGTAAGAGAACACATATATTGGAAAATGTTAGTATCACTGGACCATGTTGTATTTTCATAAACTTGAACATTGTAAATTGGATAACTCTTCTTTTTCCCCGATAAAAGAGTTATCCATCCTGTCTTAGAATGGGTTAAAAAAGAGAAAAGATTTTACTATCCTATGTGGGTTTCTTATCCCGCCGGGGTTCTGGTAAAAAAAAAAACGGCCCCAGAAAAATCGAAAACCAGCCATGGGAATTTATTGGTAACATATGACATCCATTTAATTAATTTCAACTTTTATGGCAGATCAATGGGAGGTGTCGCCCCAAGTCAAGACAATGACACATTCTTTGTTGGTAACATATGCAAGACATGGACTAAGGAAGCTGTAAGTAAGCTTGACCATTTAATGGGCATTTATTTCACTCTTATGTAGGCCCACGACTTGCTTTTCTCCTTACCATGTTGACAAAATGTTTTCAGTTAAAAGAGAAGTTGAAACATTATGGGGTTGAAAATGTTGAGGACTTGACTTTGGTTGAAGATACTAGCAATGAGGGTTTGCTTTTCTGGAGTTTTATCCCGTACAGATGCCATGAATGCTTACAAGCGTTTAACAAAGAGGGATATTGTATTTGGAGTTGATAGGGCTGCAAAGGTGTCATTTGCAGACTCTTTTATTGAGCCGGACGATGAGATTTTGGCACAGGTAAGCGTTGAATTTCAGATCCCCTTCTCTCTTGGTCTTCCAAAATTAATACTTTATTATTGAAATTATCTGTAACATTACTATTTAAAAAATGTCTAAATATTTCGTGACTGTAATTGCTGCCATTGTGTTGAACTGTAAACGAGCGGCATAAATTATTAAAAAAATATGTGCCATCTCTCTTACAGGGAAGATGGATATATTTTCATGTACAGTGGCAACACTTGCCCGACAATGGATCTCATGTTGTCGCTTGTGTTTGAGGAATTTGTTCTGCCTTTTTTTGCTCAATATATCAGGTGAAGACTGTATTTGTGGATGGTCTGCCTGCATCATGGGATGAGGAGTGTCAAAGAGCATCTCAAGAAATTTGGATTGATTGAAAAGATTGAGCTTGCCCGTAATATGCCATCGACAAAGAGGAAGGATTTTGGGCTTGTCACTTTTGATGCGCATGATGCTGCAGTGGCTTGTGCTGAAGGCATAAACAATCAAGATCTTCTTGGTGAAGGGGACCACAAGGTTTGTATTGTTTGTTGCTTGTGTTTTTCATCTTTCTTTTAATGGTAATGACAAGTGGTTGAGATTTGAACTTACTTTTAATTTATTAATTCATCATTTCAGGTAAAAGTAAGAGCTCGTTTGTCACGCCACATCAGAAAGGTAGAGTAAGGCGTGATATCCGAGAAGATCAGTGGTTTGGACGAGGGATTTCACGAGGTGGCAGGGGGTCTTGGGCACCTGCACCGCTGCGTCGGTTCCCAGGCCGAGGTGCTAGTGGAATGGGAGGCTATAAGCCACCTTAATTTGTCTAGTCATGGATTCAGGAGGCCATCTGTAGACTGTAGTTAGAGACAGGCGGCCTGCGGTGGCAGCACCTGTGAGAGCAAGGCACTTACCTCCTCCCCCTGCAAGGTCCTATGATCAGAGACCAATAGGTAACTTCTATGCTCAAAATGCTTGTAACAATTGTGATACTTAGGCTTGACTTACCTGCTTGTTTGTTGTTGATCTGATACCATGTCTCTGTTTGACAGTTCCTCCTTATCCTAAGAACAATTCAAAGAGGGATTTTGGCAGGCGTGGAGAAGTTCCTCTGAGAAGCAGAGCTGCTGTCAACTATGGTTCTAGAGTTGCTACAGAAAGACGGTCCTACAAGCATGATGACTATCCTTCTCGTGGGTCTGGCAACTCTGACGTTGCTCCTCGTAGTGCTTCCCGAACTAGTGCAAGGGGGGTGTATGTAGATGATGGATATGATAGAAGAGTGGAGAGGCCTCCTCCAACTTACCGAGAAGGACGTGCCCGTGACCACGACTCCATGTCTGGATCAAAACGCCCCTATTCTGCTTTGGTTAGTCTTCTTCTCTATTGGAAGATGAGGTTTCAACTTCAGCGACCTATTTTATTCTACTTTTTTCACTTCCCTCTTCTAATAGTAGAGCATTAATTTTTTGTTGGTTTTGTTCTCGTAGGATGATGCTCCTTCAAGGTATGCTGATGCTCCTGTTCGAGGGTCGAGGGCTTGTTTGGATTATGGATATAGTAGTACTTTTCAGTATGGGGACGCCTACTCTGGGAGGTCTGTTTGATCCCTTTGGCACTTTTTAAACGTACAGACAGAGCTCTGTAAATGGCTAGTTTTTTATTTTCATAGTACTCGCTGAGTGAATTTTTTGTTGTAGGCTTGGAAGATCTCATATGAGATATGGTGGTAGAAGTTCCTTCTCTGGGGAGGAGTCTCCTGGGCTATATGGCAGTCGTCATGGAATGAGATACGGAGGTATGACAAAGTTGTTTCCCATTTGCTGCCCTCCCAGAGGTGTTTGATGGTTTAGTGGCTGAAAAATAATATGTTCTCCTTGTCCTTTTTTGTGGTGTTCAGTTTCTGTGAGCGGTTGTGACATTGGTGGGACTGGGATGTACTCCTCAAGCTATGGCGGTGATTACCTGTCACGTGGACCTGATGTATGTTTCTAAATTGCATCTGTGATACTGTTATGGATCAACCACCAACAATAGTGTAAAGCATATGGATCATTTACCTTTTCTTACTAATAGCCATATAAATGACTGGCTGGTTTGCAGGTCGGTGGTAGCTCATATTCATCATTATATTCTGGTCGTGGATTGAGTGGTAGTAGTGGCTACTTGGGTTCCAGTGGTTCTGGAATATCATACTACTGAGGTGCGCATTCTGCATTTATGTTCACTTCTGTTCACATATACTTCGACTGCTAGAGAAAGCATTTCAATCTTGGCCTCTGTAGAATTTTCCTCTTGGCGAAAATTTTCTTGCGTGTGGCTTTTATTATTATTTTTTCAAGCAGTCTCATTACGAGCATGATGGTGTGTTTTGGTAACATGGATTTGTCTTCGTGACACAGATTTGACACAAATGGATGTAGGCTGAGAATTGTTTGGAGTCTTAAGAAAATGATGTCTACTCTCACTACAACAGTTTGCACATTTATTTTCGTCGCCAAAAGCTAACAAAATGTCGGTAAACACCTTTACCGACAAAAATATTTTCGTCAGCCAGACGTCGGTAAAAACTCATGGACAAAACTTTTTACCGTTGAAATATATTTCAGTCAACAAAAATTCAATTTTTACAGACGATTATTTGACTTTTGGCGATGTTTTTAAATTTTATTTTACTTTTCCACATATTTAATATAACTTTTACCGACGTTTTTTTTTTCGTCGGCAAAAATAAAAATAAGTAAAAAAAAAAAAATTCTTTTACCGACGTTTTTAAATTTTATTTTACTTTTCTACATATTTAATATAACTTTTACCGACGTTTTTTTTTTCGTCAGAAAAAAGAAAAATAATAAAAAATAAAATACTTTTGCAGACATTTTTTTCTTCAGCAAAGAGAAAAATTAAAATAATTAAAAAAAAATGAAATATTTTTTCCGACGTTTTATTTTCGTCGGCAAAAAGAAAAAAGAAAAATAATTAAAAATAAAATAATTTTGCAGACGCTTTATTTTCGTCGGCAAAAAGAAAGAAGAAAATTTAAAAAATAAAATACTTTTTACAGAAGTTTTTTTTATTCGTCGGCAAAAAGAAAAAAGAAAAAAAAATAAAAAAAAAAAGTACTTTTGCCGACGTTTTATTTCGTCGGTAAAACCAAAAAAGAAAAAATAAAATACTTTTCCCGACGTAAAAAAAAACATTGGTAAAATTATTTTAATTTTTTTTTAAATGTTATATTTATTTGTTTCAATATAATTTTCCTATAAACCTGTGTGTACACTTGTATCAAAAAATAAACATGTTCGTGTACCTATATTCAATATAAAAATGCATGCAAATAAAAGTTGGTAAATAAACAAACAACCGTCGCCATTTTTCATCAAATCATTCATCTCATTATACAAATATTACAATCAATAATGATACAGTCTCCAAACCATTAATAATTCAGTAGAAAATGTTGAGCCAGGAATCCAAAAGAGACCTATCCTCGTCTCAGCTTATAGTCCTTGCCATGTACACATCAACTCAGCCTTACAAATACCCATCTCAGACAAACACAAGGTTGAACCATGCTTGGCGACAAGCTCTCTTTCCAAACTCTGCAGCACCGCTGCATTGTATTATGGTGCAATGCCCCATCCACAATACATTGTGGGGCCCTCCTTTTCAATATCCGATCCGGTCATCAGCTCTAAGATCCCTTGTGATGATCAACCTACAAATTATTATTCAAATATGTAAGATGACCTCCATTAGATTAGATTGGCAACCATTAGATTAGCTCTATGTGAAGCACGTGATGAACTTGCCTTAATTTTCTCTTGTTGGGATATAAATGGAGGGAGTCACTCATGCATGATCAATTAAGAAAATTGCAAAATAGGGCTCAGATTTCAAATCAGGACAAAATAAGACTCACATTTCAAATGAGGACTCAAGTTTTCTATTTACATTTCAAATCAAAACATCCGGCGAAAAATTAAGTTTTTCGGGAACGTTTTCCTGTATACTTTTTAAAATGCCCGAAATGCCCTTAACCTTTATCGGTGACTTGGTCGGCTGCGTCCATAACCCCTCCATTTCCTTTTCCTCTTCGACGAGCAGGACAACACCTTTCACCTGTACAGTTTCATTGCCGACCCCCCAACCCCATCCAGCATCAATTATGTCAGCAACCTTGATGCCTTTTAAGAATGATGGGATATACATCTACATCAACCCCCTAGCCTATCACCACTGCCCACAAACCCACCTCTAACATCCTCATCTTAGAGCCCACACCACCAATCCTTGTCTCCCGCAACACCAGACATGAAGAAGAAGACTACAATAACCTCCTTCCTCCTTTCACTCTGAAATAAGAATACAGAAGAAGCATGGCCTGTTTATGCCGAATCCGCAACCCTCCTAAACTTTGTAAGCCTCACCCTCCTCGTCCCCTCTCCCACGAAAACACCACTTTCTCCCTCAATCGCACCCGCTCTCTCTTTAGCCGCCTTCGCGACGAGCACCAACTACACCGCCTTAATGCCATCTCCATTAGCCTTCTCACTGTCTCCTCCTCCATGTCCAGCGCCATCCCCTATGCGCCTCCATTATCGAATCCATGCTCCGCTCCTATTGGCTCCCCCACCTCAAGGCATGGAGCATTGTCATCAGCTCCCTCGCCGCCTCTTCAGACAACGACCTTGTCGAAGCCATCTGCCTCTTCGACTCATCTTCCACCACATCCGCTCCATCCTCAACCCTGCACTCACCGTCAACACGCTTCAGAACCCACAAAAAACTGCATCTTCCGAACCTTTTCCAGCTACCCCATCACATATCTCTCTCTGATGAACGCCCTCACGGCTACACCAAGGGGTATTGTCCATAAAGTGGTTTGGAGGGAGGAAGAGGAAAGGATAAAGGTTATTTTGGGTATTTTGCAAATATAGAGGAAAATGTCACTGATAAATTCAATTTCTGGTGGGATGTCCTGATTTGAAAGGTAAATGGAAATTTTAAGGCCCAATTAGAAATGTTAGTTTTATTTTGTCCTGATTTGAAATTTGAGGAAAACGTGAGCCCTATTTTGAAATTTCCCAAATAACGGTTGGCCTACGAATAATTTCTTTGACCAATGGATGCTAGGTGTAAGGTCTCGACCCTTAGTAGTGTTATAAGTATTAGTTAATTGAACTTTCAGTTAATTAAGCACGATTAGGGGCTAAGCGAGTCTGGTTTACTGTAAGGATCGTGTGTGCGAAGTTTCATCGAATCCCGAGTTCATTTGGTCATAACAGGGGTGTTTTGACATTTTAGGAAGTTTAGAGGGGTTTTTCATTATATTTTAAATTTCCTTGATTTTGGGATCGTTGGGTGGATGCCCTAATTTCCTAAACTTTTTTCTTCTGTCGCGTTTCGATCGCGGCGTTGAAGACCTTAAAATGCCAGCTAGAAGTTGACCGAGGACTAAACTGTAATTTCACTAAACCTGTTCCCATACCTTTTAACACCATGACCCTTCACTTGGCTTCAATTTTCTCTGCATCTTTTCCCCTCTTTATTTCTTTTATCATTCTCTTTCCAAATTTTTTGCTCAAAGTGAAGATCCAAGGCCTCCCAAGCACTATTCAGCATCATCTTCATCATCACCACCAAGCTCAAACAACTTCACCCATACCCTTTTCAAGGGACTTCTCTATCTACCCTAGGTAAGTATATTCCTTTCTAGAAGCTAGGGTTTGTCGCTCGTTAGGTTAGAAATATGATTTACTAGATTACTAGTCTCTTCCCTTTTGATTGGTGTAGGATTTTGAGTGTGGGTTATTGTTTTACAAGAGATCGAGTTTTTGAGCAGATTTGAGCTAGGATTACCTCCTCTAAGTGCATTTCAAACAAAGGCAAGGTTTAAGTGTAACTGAAATGGGCTTGGCCCTATTTATTTTTCTGTTATCAGGTACTTAAAGAAAGGGATTAAATCCCCTTATTTCCAAATCAAAACGAGCTCCAGATTACATTTCTTGGGAGCTTATAGTCAGGCATAACTCATAAGACTTCCATGGCTAACTGTAACCCCAAGGGGTCTGTTCCAGGAAGGCAACCTGGGACTGCCTGTATCAACCTGATTAAAAGGATTTGTTCTATGATGAACCTCATGGCTAGCCATAAGATGACTGTGGTGTAGTCAAGGTTAGCCATGCAGTTCATGGTGACAAAGGCAGAACTGAAGGGAAAATTGGACATTTGAGCTACTATTAGTGCTTGGCTAATTTCAGGGTCCATTAAGGCTAGCCGTAGGTATGTCATTGCTAACCATAGGTTCCCACTTTCTTTTTTGAAAGTGGAGTTTAACTCAGGTTTATGGACATAGTTTGGGGACCTTTGGCACCACATAATGAGGACTAATTGGGAGACAATTACTGACGGATGTTCGAACTAACGTATGGTTTACAAACCATGTCGGATGTAGGGTGAAGCGAGTTGACATGATATCGATTACCATTGGATGCACCAACGTTTGTTGCAAGGACATCGGTGACCTCATTACCCTTAGGACAAACGGTGATGGGTCATACGAAGAGGGCATATGTTTGTTTTGGTATTAGTGGGGTGTAGAGGCTAGGCAGCTTTGATCATGAAGGCTATGGGAGGATTACTGTATTATTTTGATGGTTTGAACTTTGACTAAGATACTGATCAATGGAAAGTAGTTCCTTTTTCATTTGACGAATCTTGTTCACACAAGGTAAGACTAGCCCCTCATTGATTGGAATGATAGGATTATTCGAGTTAGTCACCACTCAACTATTAATGTCTAACATAGGTACGACACCACTATGATAAGACCTTTATTTTGTAATTGCAAATCGATTTTGAGATGGATCTACACAATCGGATACCAATAAATGAAGAGGCTTTCATTTTGTTTCCTCTGGTACCATTTTGTTTAGGCTATTCTCTCGTGTATATTCTTTATCACAACTTGGTATCAATGATAATATCCCAGTGTCTCATATTTGCTAGGATGTTGTGATTAGATTATTGTCTTATCTGATTCATCGTTTATCAAGACTCATGCAATTATGCTCAGTTCTTCTATTATTGGAATTCACATGATCAAATTATCTTTACTTCGCTTTGATATTGCATATCCATTGTTATTTATGTATATCCACCCATCGGCTATGCGTAGTTTGATGATGCTACTCTTGGTGCATAAATACAGAGACAACCTACCTCTAGGAGAAGGAGACAGAGACAATTCAGGCAGATCAGCCTGATGAGTTTCTCAAGTGGTGTGCAGACGACATCATTTGAGACATCATGACCCGCACACTAGTGCCTCCACGTTTATCCTGGATAGTTCTTTTTGTACATCTTTTGTTGGGCCTAGGTTTTTAGTAGAGGCCCTATAACTAAAACACTTTTGTCTTATTCTATTAAACTTTAACTTCACTAATTAATGATATGCTTGTTCTTAATTATTCAAAATTGGTATCATATGTTTATTATGAAGCTTCAACTATTTAATCGGTGAACCGGGGAAATGTTCACACTTCACCACGGACTTCGATCTTAAGGGACCATGATTAGGGGTCATGTGTGGTTTATTAAGAAAATTTTAATTGGCCCCTAAGTTCACGCATAATCCCCATGCTTATCAATGGTGGTGATGTGACAAGTGGTATCAAAGAATGAAATGTTTCTAGGAATAAAAGACATTAGAAACTTTAAAACGCGTGTGAGGATTCAATTCGGTAGTTGGCATCTATACTATATATGTAGGGATCCTATAGTATTGCTTGCTAGTATGTTATCCAATAGGACCCAATTCTCTTTATTTTGTAGAAAATGGCTCAAAGGAATACTCGAGGCAATAACAGTAAAAAGGATTATAGCCCACCGCTAAACTATATGGAGGAGAGATTCCAGCAACTCCTGTAACCCCCCAAAATCAGAGTGCTTCGAATCTCGAGACGTTACGGGAAAGTACCCAAGATAAGCGAAAAATCCAATAAGATAAGCAAGTATGAATCTCATAAGAGCAAGTAAATGAGCAATGCCCTGCAATTTTATTTCACTTCAAGGGATTATAAGGTACTTTCCGTAATTAAACTAAATACGATCCTAGGCCAACACGGCCATCTACAAATAAGGAAAAAATAGCGAATCTATGTGATAGATATCTCTCGATGCACCAACTGCATCACTCTCCGAACACTGTAGCAGCAGATCAACCGCCAAGCAAACCACCAAGTGAAGAAAGGGGGAGAAGATACCTGAAAGCACCAAGGATTAGGTCAGGCTTGATGAACCAAGCAAATAGGCATGTTTAGATGTCAACACATTATATTAACAGATAGGATAGACGACTATACCTGATCCCAGCTGTACCTGCATTATTAATACCTCAATATATAATAAATATGGAAAAGCAGAATACAACAAAAACGGTGTGGAGTGTAGTGTATGTACCATAATCTAGATAGGAATATAACAGATGTTGAGACAGGATATTGGGTAGATTAGAGAAGCCATTATCATCAATATATCATCTAAATCATACAAGCACATCAATGTCCCCAGCAGTATAGATAACCTAAGGAAGTAGCTTTACCATATCCGTGACCATTGTATCTAGATCCAATCGTATCAAAGTCGGCAGTTAAAGACACTAAGCAACGGCATCCATAATACATAATAATCAAGCATCTCATATACATCCATAGGAGCACATAAAGGTATGCCCACAGTTGAAGTATAAGGGACGTGGGGGGTCAGAGCTAGCCCATTGTCGTTTTCCCAACAACTGTCGATGGACATCAACCCCGGGGTCATGGCAACCCATCGTTGTCGTCTTATCGAATAAGAGCGTATAAGAGTCCACCTCATCCATCCATATCCATAGCGCTAGCCATGGCCAAGTCCCATCCTTTGGTCTTACGTGCTATCTCAACCAACAATATCCATAGCCATGGCTATGTCCCAGCCATTGGTCTTATGTACTATGTTAACATCAATATCCATCCACACCTACCCGATTTGTGTGTCGGCAGTCTCGGTACCTCAAAGGTACCTACTGTACTCAACCACATCTCAATATCAATATACATGCTGGTACCTAAATCCCTCGGCAGTCCAACCTTAAATTCACAATCCTACAGACCACTTGGTGGGGGTAATCTGAATCGGATCGCCTTACAACAAAATACAGTTTTGCCAACGCAGTCACCGCGTCTGGAAAGGTAGGTTCTGCGTCGGCAAAGGATTTCCCAATGCATTTTAGTGCGTCAGTCGCACGTCGGCAACTATATGTAGCCAAATCCATAGCCGACACTATTTTAATTGCATTGCCAAATGTCACGACCCAGGCCGAGATCAGAGTCATTAGGGCTAACCCCCGAGTCGCGATGATAATCATACTTACTCCCGTAAACCCCGAATTAACCGAAGTTAATAAGAAGTCCACCAGGGATCTTGCATACGTACCTGTCAATGTACCGTAGTGTGGAAATAACAGACATATATACATTGACAACCATTTAAAACCTAATCAAGTTCTTTACTTTGAAACGTAAAGTTCAATAAACAAGATTACACCTCTAATTAAGGCAACCACTGTATATTCAAAATACAATGCAGGGGACCTCATTTATAGTACTCAGTACTCAAAATGAATATACAAAAGATTTCTACAAAAATCCCAAAATATTCCAATGTATTCGCTCCCAGATCATGTCCACTCGATTAGACCTCTTGGAGGTATCGAATGGGCCTCCTCCGCTGACGGTACGGTCTCTGCAGGACCGGCACGGGCAACTGGACCTGTAATATCATCAGTAATACCGTGAACACGATGGTTCAACAAGATATATACAGCTCTATGACATGTTTATCATTCCTGACAATTCATTGCTTTAACAGTTCTAAACAATCAATAGTAAACACAAGTAAGAATGACAATAACATTGGCAACTACATTCGTATTGGTTTCAATTCAATTATGTTCTTCCAAAAGGAAGCATTTCATATTCGTTCATTCATTACATTCAGCATTTATGCATGACTTATCAATAGGACTCGTCAGTCCAATACATGACTTTTCAGTCTATGACCTTTCGGTCCAGTAAGGTGGGATCTCCCAGTGTCTGGATCAGAGATCACTGGTATCACCACGGAGCTCCGGAACGCCCCTAAATCCATCTACTGCAGTAGGATTAATTATTCATTAATTCAGTATCACCTCAGTTACGAGTTTGGAAACCACTATGTAGTGCTAGACTTCTAATTCAAATCCTCTATCAAATCCTTCTCCAATTCTAAACAATCCTCATCGAGTGATAACTAACGTTTCAATGCACGTATTACTGTAGATGACATTCCCTAATTAAATTTATGCATTAGGATAACATTAGTTAACACTTATGAAGGTCTATCTATGAATAGTATTAGCTTATATGCTCAAGTCTATGCAGAAGATTCCGAGGTTAATCTAAATTTTCTCAAAAAATTTCAGTTGGCCAGGTCGACCTAGCCAAGGCTCGGTCATCCCCCCTTCCTGTGTACCCGGTCGACCCGGCCAAGGCTCGGTCGACCTGCAGTTGTAAGCAAATAAAGGATGAACAGTGTTTTAGTCAGGTTCTCTAGAACCTGGCCCTGTGTGCTCGGTCGACCGGGCTATGGCTCGGGCAACCGCGTGAACTACGGACATGACAATGCAGTTCTATAACTGCAGTGAAATGGAGTCAAATCCATTTCTTTTCCTTCTTGGACCTAATATGACCTGATACACAAGCAATTCATGGGAATAACAAGTTTATACTAATTCTAAGAGTTCACTCAATCAAACCTTAATTTTCATAATCCAATTCACTAGGTTAATAACCTAATGATCATGGTTTCTAACTTCGAACACATCCCTTGAATCATTAACATCTAACTCTTCACACAAATCACTGAAAATACCATAATAAGCATAAACCTATATATACTTGCCTTGTTTGAAGTGTATTCTTTGGTTAGCTTGGCTTTGAGAGGGAATTCCTCCACTTGAAGCTTCAATTCTAAGAAAGCTCTAAGAAGATGATGTAGAAAAGGAAGAAGCTGTGGTTCCTCTTCACTCAATTCACTTCAACTCACTCTTGATGAAGAAGAAATGGAAGAAAGAAGAGAAAAAGGATGAAAAAGGAGTTGCCTAGGGTTTCCTGGAGATGAATGAATTCAATTGAGTTCATCTTATCTTATATAAGGGTAATTTTTGCATTCAACCCCCTTCTCTCTCTCTCATTTACACTTTGAGTCAATGGAAGTTCCATTTGATTGATCTCTCATCAAACAACTTCAACTTCATTATACAATTTATTGTATTCGTCGAGATACGCATGTTAGTATCGAGAGTTTCCGTATTCGATCAAATACGCAAAGATTCGTATTTACGAATAAATCCTTAGTCTGCTTGTTTGAGCTTCATTTCTACTCAATTCATTTCACAATCTTGTTTACTATTTCATTAAGCCTCAGTTCCTCATTTTAGGCTAATTCAATTTCATGTGGCGATAAATCACCATTAGTTCATTTAAACATGCTCAATTAGTCTTAATCTCAATTAATCAGAGTTAATCTTGATTAACTCGGGACGGAGCCTAACACCAAATCCCTGTACAATTACCAACGCACTGCAGTGTCGGCCAATATGTCAGCAAAGAGATGTGTGTCGACATAAAGTCCAATTTTCTTGATTCGAAAACCATATTTGCCAACGCAGTACCAATGTCAGCAATGCTGGTAATGCGTTAGGAGTTCCTAATAATGGCTGACGCTGGTAGTGTGTTGGAAATTCATAGTAATGGCCGACACTTGTAATGCGTTGGAAATTCTTGGTAATGGATAATGCTCAGTAATGGATGATGCTCGTAGTGCATTGGGAATTCATGGTAATGGCCGACGATGATTAAGCGTTGGGAATTCATGAAATAGTCAATGCTACCAATGCATTGGGAATGCATGAAATAGCCGACGCTACCAATGTGTTGGGAATTCATGAAATAGCCGACACTACTAATGTGCTGGAAATGAGCTATATCCACTATAACAAAATACATTTTTAGCGTCGAACTTATAGCGACGGCCGGTTAAATGTGATGCTATTAGAAACTCATAGCGGCGGCCAAGTCTGGCCCTCGCTGTAAGGTAATTTCCAAATTCCTTTTAACGGCGGCCTCCGATATGGCCGTCAGTAAAAACCTTGATCCAATGGTGCCATTGAATTGCGGGAAAACTCTTTGCCTTTATCGTCGCATATGTAACGGTGGGCCTACGGTTTGGAGGGTAAACAGTACTTTTAGCGTCCATCATAGAGTGGCCGTTGTTAAAAATGATTTTTTGTGGGGGCCATAAGTGGGCCCCGCTAAAAGTTATGTTATATTTTGACCTAATCTCCACTCTCTCGCTCTCATTTCCCTTTCTCGTTCTCCGGCTCTCAAATCCCCCATCATAGAGGCTCGCTATAGCGACACTGAACCATAATTCTGGCCCAGACAGAACCTGGGCTCGCTATAGCGAGATCCATTCTCACTATAGCTAGACGCCCAGTTCTGTCCATTTAGGACTCTTTTCAGCTGATGATTCTCCACTTCCTTTATGAGTTCTACCTTCTTTCAAACAACTCTTGTGCACGAAACTAAAGCTATTTAAAGACCCCTTGCAAATACCATTAGAGACACAGAGCTATTAGCATTCTCAAGTATTATTCTTTGATTCTAGAGAGAGTTTGGTGGGAAAATTCTTGCAAGGGAGATTGTGCCAAAGTTCTTCTTCTTCTTCTTCTTCTTCTTCTTCTCCTCTCAAGCACCTTGAAGGGGCATTCAAGGTGGGTCTCAAGCAAGCACGTGGAAGGTGAACAACGGGTTGTCGACGATTACTTCACAGTCCTTTAGGTTGAGCTTCAACTGGGTCAAAGTTCTGTGAGTTCTTCGTAATCTTCGTTTTTATAGTGCATTGCTTTCTGTGGCTTTTGCCACCCGTGGTTTTTTTCTTGAGCAGGGTTTTCCACTTAAAAGTTTTGTGCCTCCTCTCTGTATGTGGTGATTGATTATTTGAGATTTTATTTGTCTAGTTTTTAATATTGCATACAATAATCTGAGATAGGACCTTAGCCTGTGTTAAGGCTTAAATAGAAGGTTGTTTATCAAACCTTCACGTGGTATCAGAGCGAGTTCACTTTTCAAAAAAGTGAGATCCTCTCAGATTTATTTTATGGAATTCACTAGAGAAGGCACTTCCACCACCAAGCCTCATTTGCTTGAAGGCAGTAGCAATTATGCCTACTGGAAGGTAAGAATGACTGTGTTTCTACGTTCTCTGGATCATGATGTTTGGAGAATTGTTGTGAACTGTTGTAAACCACCAACTGTGGTAGTTGATGGGAGTAGTGTTCCCAAACCAGTGGCTAATTGGACTCAAGGAGAAAAGAATCAAACCCATTGGAATGATAGAGCCATGAATGCTATATATAATGGCGTCAGTCACTCTGAATTTCGCAGAATTTCTACTTGTACCACTGTGAAAGAGGCTTGGGATCTCTTGAGAACAATGCATGAAGGCACTGATAAAGTTAGGCAGATTAAACTTCAAAACTTGACAACTGCCTTTGAGTCTATTCGTATGAATGATGAAGAGACCTTTGATGATTACTATGCTAAACTGAGTCATATTGTTAATTCTAGTTTTAACTTACGGGAACCAAGTCCAGAATATCAAAAAGTGGTAAAGAAAATTCTTCGGTCCTTGCCCGAGAGATTTCAGTCAAAAGTAATTGCAATTGAGGAATATACCAACCTCAATGACCTCCCTGTTGAACAATTGGTTGGAAATTTACAAACCTTTGAATCAAATCATTGTTCTGATAAGAAATCCAAGGAAATTGCTTTAATGTCATCTAAGAACAATGATGATGATGAGTCTGATAATGATTATAATGATGGACTTGAGGCTCTTTTTGTCAAAGAATTCAAGAAATATTTAAATAAAAATAAAAAGAACCCCAAAAAGGAATTTCCCAAGAATAAAACCTTGAATAAGTCAAAGACTGGACCAAAGAATGAGAAAACTTCTTCTAAGAGCACAAATAAGCCAATACAATGTTTTGAATGTCAAGGGTTTGGTCGCCCTGCCTCTAAATGTGCAAACCGATTGGAAAGAAACAAAGGAAAGACTTTGAATGCTTCTTGGGAAGAAGATTCAGAAGATGAGAATGGTGAATTTGAGTTACAATTTGAATCTGCTAAATTTGTAGCTTTTATGTCCTCTACTAACCTATCTTTTGAGCAAGGGTCGTCTGACAAGGACTCCAAGTCAGATGACGAGTCAAGGAGTGAGGATCTTTCTGATGAAGAACATGATCTTGAAGTTGCATATAAAAGACTTCTGAAAGATTCTTTGCGTCTGTCACGCATCGATGATAAGCTCTCTCACAAGTTAAAGGTTTCTAAATCTCAAAATTTATCTTTTTCTTCTGAGCTTGATGATGCTCGTGCGAAGGTAAGTCAGTTAGAAACCCAACGTGCGATTCTGTCTAACAACATTATTGTTGCAGGAAAAGAGAAAGATCTACTTACTGCACAATTAGAAGAAGTTACAAAGAAACTGGAATCTTTGCAAGCTGAAAAGAATGATGTATGTGGCAAACTCCGGATAGCGCTATCAGAACTTGTCTCGGCCAAATCTTCACTTGAAAGAATGAATAAAGGCTCCATAACTCTTAATGAAATTTTGATGTAACAAAGAAGTAAGAAACAAAAGACTAGACTTGGATATAATCCGAAAACATCAACTTCTATGCAATCAGGTAAATCTGTTTTTGTTAAAGGACCAGCCTTATATACTGGTGTTCTCGCTATTCCAAATGTTGAACATGGGAACTCAAATTCATATAACAAAATGTCTAAACCCAGAATTACCCCGATTTGCCATTTTTGCGGTAAAAAACGGGCACATTCGACCATATTGTCATAAACTGTGGAATAAAAGGCAACTTCAACAAAGGAAAAGTGTTTTATCTCCTCCACAGATTAAGACAAAATACATTTGGGTTAGGAAATCTGATCTTCACTGTAACGTGGTCCTAACCGCACTTAATGCAAAAGATTCCCATGTTTGGTACTTGGATAGCGGATGCTCCAGACATATGACTGGTAACAAATTACTGTTTACCTCCTTGGAAAGTTGTGATGGAGGTAGTGTTAAGTTTGGTGATAGAAGCAAATCGAACATAGTTGGAAAAGGTACAATCTCAATACCAGGTATGTCTACTCTTTCAAATGTTTTTCTGGTCAATGGTCTGAAAGCAAACTTGTTAAGCATCAGCCAACTATGTGATTATCACCATGAAGTCCGCTTTTCTCTTAATGATTGTGTTATTATTGACAAGAAGGGTAATCATGTACGTCATGGAGTTCGTACATCTGACAACTGTTATGTGGTTTCCACTGAAACTAAAATGACATGTCACACAGCTATGATCAGTGACATTTATTTGTGGCATCAACGTTTAGGCCATGTTAATCATATGGACCTGGATAACTTGGCAAAAAATGAAATCATATTAGGACTACCTAAACGTCTAAAAGCACCAAATTCTATTTGTGGTCCTTGTCAGATTGGCAAACTAATCAGATCCTCACATAAGAAAGTTGATGCTTTAAAAACTTCGAAACCACTTGAATTACTGCATATGGATCTCATGGGTCCTACAAAAACTGAAAGCATTGGCGGTAAAAAATATATCTTTCTAACCATTGATGATTTCTCCCGGCTTATGTGGGTCCGATTTCTTAAAGAAAAGTCTGAGACTTTTGAAGTTTTTCTTGATTTATGGACTCTGCTTATCAATGAGAAAGGAAAAGTGTTTGGTAGTGTTATGCGTATTCATTCAGATCATGGTACTGAATTTCAGAATTCTGATTTCAATTCTTTTTGTTCAAAAAATGGTATCAAACATGAATATTCTGCTCCCAAAACACCCCAGCAAAATGGGGTTGTTGAGAGAAAAAATAGGGTTGTGCAAGAAATGGCAAGAGTTATGTTGCACAGAAAAAAACTCCCTCAACGTTTCTGGGCCGAAGCTGTAAACACTGCAGTTCATATCATCAATAGAGTTTACCTACGGCCTGTAATGGAAATGACCCCATATGAGATTTGGTGTGGTCGCAAGCCAACTGTTAAATACTTTCGAGCATTTGGGAGTAAGTGTTACATCCTGAAGGATAGGGAACACTTAAGCAAATTTGACTCCAAGAGTGACGAGGGCATCTTTCTTGGTTATTCTATGGAAAGTAAGGCATACAGAGTTTATAATTTGAGAAACTTTTCTGTTATGGAGTCAATAAATATTGTTGTTGATGATGTTGGCACTTCAGAATATTTTGACGATGAAGATGATTTAATTCTTGACCCTGTTTCTACTCAGGTTGCTGAACCAAACACAAGTAAGCAATCAGACACAACGCCAAGATCGAAAAGTAGTGCTAATGCTTCATCTAAAGATAAACAAGCTGATCTAGAATTTCCATCAACCGATCTTATGGTACCAAGCATCGTCAAACAATTTGAAGAACAGAGTGCTTCTAAAAGCTCCCGCCCAATACCAAAGGTAATGCAGAGTCATCCAATTTCACAAGTTCTTGGCGATGCTATGGAACCCATGAAAACAAGAAAAACAGGTACGCGACGAGGTAAGTAACTTTTGCTATATTTCCTCTATTGAACCAAAGAACATAAAAGAAGCTTTGCTTGATGATTACTGGATCAATGCAATGCATGAGGAATTAGAACAGTTTGAGAGATTGCGCCTGGGAATTAGTTCCCAAGCCTACTCACACAAATGTCATCGGCACCAAATGGATCTATAAAAATAAGACTGATCAACTGGGGCAGGTGATTAGGAACAAGGCTCGGTTGGTAGCATAGAGGTACACGCAAATTGAAGGACTTGATTTTGATGAAACGTTTGCTCATGTTGCTCGATTGGAATCCATATGGTTAATATTAGCCATTGCGTGTTTTCTCAACATCCAACTATATCAAATGGATGTCAAGAGTGCATTCTTGAATGGGTACTTAAATGAAGAAGTCTATGTTGAACAACCCAAAGGTTTTCAAGACCCTCACTACCCGAATCATGTGTTTAAATTGAAGAAAGCTCTCTATGGGTTGAAACAGGCTCCTCGTGCTTGGTATGAGCGACTTACAATCTTTTTGTTGGAAGATGGTTTCAGACGCAACAGTGTGGACAAGACACTCTTCATCAAAGAAGACAATCATCACATATTAATTTCTCAAATCTATGTGGATGATATTGTCCTTGGCTCCACCTCATCCAAGATGGTTACCAACTTTCAAAAAGCATGTCTTCTGAATTTGAAATGAGCATGGTTGGAGCACTTACCTTTTTCTTGGGGCTGCAAATCAAACAGTGTGATAAAGGCATCTTTATTTCTCAGTCGAAGTATGCTGGAAATCTCCCGAAAAAATTTAGAATGACTTCTGCTAAACATTCCAGAACTCCAATGAGTCACACTGTTAAATCGAGCATTGACCTGAATGGAAAAGATGTGGATGAAACACTGTACCGAAGCATGATTGGGAGTCTTTTATACCTCACTACAAGTAGACCTGATATTGCTTACAGTGTTGAGGTTTGTGCTCGGTATCAATTTAAACCAAAGGAATCTCACATTCATTCGGTGAAAAGGATCATGAAATATGTGAGTGGCACTGTTGACTTTGGTATTTGGCTAAGTAAAGATACAAATACAACTCTGGTTGGGTACTCAGATGCAGATTGGGCAGGCTGTATAGATGATCGAAAAAGTACTACTGGAGGGTGCTTCTTCATTGGAAATAATTTGGTTACTTGGCATAGCAAAA
Source organism: Cinnamomum chago (assembly GCA_038049695.1). Lineage (NCBI taxonomy): Eukaryota > Viridiplantae > Streptophyta > Magnoliopsida > Laurales > Lauraceae > Cinnamomum > Cinnamomum chago. The sequence goes on from CP142456.1 coordinate 13,162,015, forward strand.
AGCAAACTTCAACGTCTTTGTCAACAGCTGAAGCGGAATATATCGCTGTTGGAAATTGCTGCACTCAACTTCTTTGGATGAAACAAATGCTTGCAAATTATGGGATTAATCAAGATACAATGACGGTTTACTGTGACAATCAAAGTGCCATTGACATATCAAAGAACCCAGTCCAGCATTCCAAGACCAAACACATTGATATTAGGCATCACTTTATCCGTGAATTGGTTGAAGAGAAGATCATTGTCCTTGATAAAATCCCTACTGAACACCAATTGGCGGATATCTTTACCAACCACTGGAACCCACTTGCTTTGAATCACTTCGCAAATCCTTGGGGATCTCCTCTTTTTCTTAGTTCTTTTTCTCTATTTTTACTTAACTTGCACATGCACAATTTCACCTCCATCTATGATAATTCTTTGCATGTGATTTAGTTGTGTTTAGTGCATGATTGACCGTTATCATACTGTTTGTACTATGGATGTGAACCCTAGATTTCGATTAGGCTTGTCCAGCTTCTCTTATGGCTATATCTCTTAAAAAATACAAGTGCGTAGAGATTTTTGTAGATCGACGAAATGGAACCGTATCCTATAGGGTTCAGAAATCTCTGCAAAAGATGAGCACTATCATATGCCGAGAAGTTCATTTAAAAAATAAATAAATAAAAAGGCACTACAAGAAAAACTGCTTTTAGCGACCGCCGGTAAAAGTTATACCCACAGTTAGTGGGGCCGCCGCTTAACGAGGGTATATGTCGGGTAGGTAAAAGTTTAAGTGGCGGTTCCTAACCACCGCTATTGTTAATTTTTGCGGCGGCTCTGACCGCCGGTAAAAGAAATCCGTTGGCTGGTGAGACGACAAAATAAATTTTTAGCGGGGGCGCATGGCCGCCGGTAATAGTAAAAATGACTGCCGCTAAAAATCATATTTTTAGCAGCGCCCAACCAGCCGCCTCTAAAAGCAGTGTTTTTTTATTTCTGGCTGCTGGTAATAGTAAAAACGACCGTCATTGAAAATAAGGTTTTTTTTGTAGCGGCGGTCAGTTGGCCGCATCTAACCGCCGCTAAAAACAATTTCGTTTTTTCCTGGCCGCCGGTAGTAGTAAAAATGATTGCCGGTAAAACTCCCTTTTTTTGCGGTGGCCGTTTTTAAATATGACACTGCTTTGGCTGCCGCTAAAAGCAGTATTTTTTTTTTTTAACTATTATCAGCCCACATGAAGCACAGAAATAGATGTTTGAACTGGAAATGCAAAGCCAAAGTAAACTACAAGCTAGGAATAAAAATGAGAATATACAAAATTAGAAGCATGACAAACATAAAAGTCACATGCTATCTGCCATCGAAGATCATGCTATCAAAGATCACAAACATCAAATCAAAATCAGAATTGATTTCAGAAAGTTGATTTGGAAACAAAGACACAAGTAGAATAGGTTTGAATTCAACTCCTCCACTTTATACTTCTTGCATCATATTCAACTCCTCCACTTTATACTTCTTGCATCATATTCAACTCCTCCACCTAATCACTTGATATACTTCTTGCTTCATATCAACTCCTCCACTCGATCACTTGATATACTTCTTGCTTCATATTCAACGCCACTTGATGGCACATGACAGTAGGATAGTGCCTTGGATAAGAAGTGCTAGACTGTGTTCACTCAAATGTCATAGTTAGTCAATATCGAAGATGACGCAACAAAATTAACAAAATTAACAAAAATAATGAGGCACAGGAGTGTTCAAGCCAGGAAACAGCTATGGCCTATGAGATGCTAGATATCATGCATGGCATTATGTTTGGATAAATATTTGACTATATAAATAACATCATTATAAAAATCTTAGTTCAGGAAAGCTTCAGATATAGAAAATGGTATCAAAACTATGATATAGTAGTAATGCATATTTGGTATTACAACCCCATTTGTAGTTGTTCAAAAATTATGAGACAAATCTCAATGCCATAACAAAGGATTCACAGCACTATTAACTGCAAAGTAATAAAAAAATCTCAAATAAGAACCTATCACCAGGCACCAGTACCACCAACAAAAAAAGGAGAATTTCAAAAAAGGACCTTAAGTTTTTGTTTAGTTTTCCTAATCTGCATATGGACCTACTTTAGAAAAGAGCTGTGTCTTTTATGGACCTGTTTGTTTTATATATTTATGGTATGCTGCTATGGTGGAGCATTTTGTTTCAACACACAAACAGAGCAATCTGTGCTTGATACCTTCCCTTGAAGCACTGTATGATAACTCCCAGAAACTTTAATGTAATATTTTCACCATGCCTTAAGCCCTTGCCATGAACTTCCTAATCCCAAGTCAAGTTAATTAGCATAACAACATGTCATTAAAATTTTAGTTGACATGGTCACCATGTCCATTTCTTGTTATAAAACATACGCGAGAGTGCATGAATTCTAAGCAATTATCTATATTGCTCCATGCGTGAAGAAATAACCTGCTCCAATGTAAATTCATCTCCAACTTTCTCTGTAAATCATCATCATCATCCTTGTTCCATGCAGATTATACTCTCCAACTCCATACATATTTATCATGACAATTTCCCCCACAAGACTTCATTATGAGTTTTTTTTTTTTTTTCATAAAAACAGCCATTGATCCTTGTTAAACTGATGAATGGACAATAAGTTATAGTAAAGTAATGCCCCATACCTCGTGGGCTTGGGTATATCATACGAGTGCCAAATTGGCATGTGTGCTCCTTAACAGTCCTCGCATTTGTCAAAGAAGAATCTCTCAGCTAACCTCACGAACACTAAATTGCTTACTTCCAGACAATGGCATCAGGTATATTCATATAAACAATGTCCAGTTCATTACAAAATATAAACCCACCAACCCCATAGTACAAGAGGCATTTGATGCAGAGTTTTTTGCTGGGGTTCAGAATTATCTAAACCTCCATAAGTGTGCCATCCCTTCTGTGATCCAAATCATTCATGTGATGATAATGGAGATGCCAACTTGTCCGTGATTTAATTCCATAAATGGGTATCAGAAAACAACATCATAAAACCATAAAAATTAAACCAGCTACAATGCACCAATCACACAACCCCCAAGTAATTCAAATGAAACCATGAATGGGAACACAAAAAATCCAACCATAGTAGAACTGAACAAAAGTTTGGGTTATAATTTTTCTTACATATTCCAGCCCAATTCCTCTGGAAGCTCCTTGGACCATGGAAACCCTGCCTTCCCTATGTATTGCAGAGTTCCTACAAGTCACTCTACCCTCGAGCCAACTGCTCGTGCCGGTTTCCGATTTTTCCGGGGGTCGGTTCCCGTTCCGAACCCCCGGCGGGCCATTTTTGAGCATAAGTGTTGGAAAATCCGATGTTTTTGCTTCTAAATCACTAACCGGGAGTCCTATTTGCGAACCGTCAGTTCCTACAAGTCACTCTACCCTTGAGCTAGGTGCTCGTGCCGGTTTCTCATTTTTCTGAGGGCCGGTTCCAGTTCCAAACCCGCGACGGGCCGTTTTCGAGCCTAAGTGTTGGAAAACCCGATGTTTTCGCTTCTAATTCACTAACCGGGAGTCCTATTTGCGAACCGTCAGTTCGTACAAGTCACACTACCCTTGAGCCAAGTGCTCGTGCCAGTTTCCAATTTTTTCGAGGGCCGGTTCTTTTTCCGGACCCCCAGCGGGCCGTTTTCGACCCTAAGTGTTGGAAAATCCAATGTTTTCACTTCTAAATCACTAACCGGGAGTCCTATTTGTGAACCATCAGTTCCTACAAGTCACTCTACCCTCGAGCCAAGTGCTCGTGCTGGTTTTCAATTTTTTCGGGGGCCGGTTCCCGTTCCGGACTCCTGGCGGGCCGTTTTTGAGCCTAAGTGTTGAAAAATTCGATGTTTTCGCTTCTAATTCTCTAACTGGGAGTCCTATTTGGATAGATGGTAACTTTGATTTGAGATTGCTAAGGCCCAGTAGACGATCCTTTATAGGTGATGTGAAAGAATTACACTCGACTAATACATTCCTATACTCGCTACATACTCTCTTTGGGGACCTGAGATCTCCATTCCAATCTGCACAATGAACTCATGAATGTGAAAGCAACACATTATATGTCTGTAGAAAAAAATTCCTAAACTAGTAAATGTCAGACAAATTTTTACAAAAAACATAACTTCAGGGTCAAGAAATCAGAAATCAGAAATCAGATTCCTCTTCCGGTGAAATTACCAACATCATATAGGAAAAGTACCCAAGAACATATACCTTCAAGTAGGAGCTACCTTCAAGTTAGTACCAACTAAACTCCTATTTAAGTGTGACATGGCAGGAGAGCGTGGAGGAGAAAGTGGGCTTGTTATTGTCTTTGCTGGAGAGGCCATTGAATCAAACTTCCGCTTCACAAACAAACACGAGAAACCAAAACAATTCATTTTCCGAGTTCTCAAGGCCACAAAGCAAACAAATGGAATCTTTAGTACAGACCTTGGAGGCACAGATGATCACTGCACCTCCAGATAAACTTCCAGTACCAAGTAAATTGTCTTCCTCATCAACAAATACTCGCTCATCTATGTCATCCTTGATTGCATTATCATAATCCTTCTCAAGAGCCCGTAAACTCGATAACAACGATTCCCAAGTTAGGAAAAAAACTGCATCTTATACTCAATGATGACTTCCAAGTGCTTCTCAATGTGAAACAGATGTAAATCCACTATGCTATAACAAATAATTCATCTCAGGAACACATGCCTTAACACAATTCAATTCAAAGGTTCCAATTAAGATAGACGTCTTTTGTCTTTCCAAGTTTTCTTTGTTCTGGAGTTCTTGCTGGCCTTATTCTTATTTATATTCGGTACCTGATGTACATAACTGACCTGCTTTTATCAGACTCATTCAATTCAAACTGCTATGGTAGAGAAAAATCACATATTGAACATATGAAACAGAAGCTAAACGTAACAAATCAAAAACAATTTCCTTCAAAGGCTAGAAGAGTACATGGTTTTGGACTTTCTGCAATTTTTTTATGAAGAATCATTCACTTCTACTGATTGTAAAACATATATTCAGTTCTGACACATTATTTTTGCAAGTTATTTTTATTTAAAAATAAGCATATATCTATTAATTTAAATGGTGTGACAAATAAACAAATCACTTTTAGGATTGCTGAATAGGACACCTCATACTGATGTTAAATTTGGACATGCATAAAAATTGAACAGTCTCTACAAGACAACAAACAAGGATAGTCGTGCAACTAGATCGTGCAACCAGATTGATCAATGTATAGAAAATTTTATATTTTTTACTCATTGATCAATCCAATGCTTCATGCCACACACCTGTTAGAGCATAATTTGGTAAGCTCCTTTTTTTGATGAGGGTGTTCAATATGGGTGGTTAGGATATTAAAGTGAGGGCTCCATGGGGTCAACTGATGGCAACCGCATAAAATCCCATGCAATTAATAGATATATGCGCATGCCACATTATATGAAAGCATTGGAAGAGGTTTACTAAAAAAGTATGAAGGCATGGGAAGAGGTTTATAACACTAACACAATGGTTTTGTTGTTGACGGAGAAAGGAGCAGGTGAGAGAGGTCTGTTGGGGTCAGCTCCGGTGTCTGCATTGGCTAAGGTGAGACAAGTCTTTGGGGTGTTGTTGGAAGAGGAGAGTCTGGATGTATGGTGAGAAAAGAGAGGGGGTTTTGGATTGGCAGTGAGGAGAGGAGATGAGAGAGGAGGTCTTCTTGCAGAGCTGCAGAGCTTGGGTGAGATGCAACTATGTGTGTGAGTGGTGAGTTTGCAAAAGTTTCTAAGCGCAGGCTATTAACCAAAAGGAAGTGCTTTTCAACACCTAAACAAATCATACCAAGCATTACATCACATGCTGCAATCAAGTCAGGTGTGTAGACATCACATGCCTTCTCTTCTATCCATAGACCTGTCCTACAATAACCTGCATTGGGGGAATGTTCCTGATTGGATCAAGGATAAAAAGCTAAATGATGTTCACCTAGCAGGTTGTAGTCTCCGAGGAAACCTCCCACACTTCACACAGCCTGATTCCTCTCGATCAATGGGCTAACAGGAAAAATCCCAGATAGCCTTCTTGGGCTAGTGAAAATTAATAAAGGAGGCAATGATCAAAGCACAAACAATGAAGAAAAACTAAGAAGCAGTGAGAGTTTTATTACGCTTCAGGTGCCAGGTTCTTCTTTGTCTTCCCATCAGCATCTTTCAATGGTGGCTTCCCTTTCTTAGCCCTACTCAAATCCGCTTTCAGGCTCTCCAATACACCCTGCTCATACCATGAGACCAATCACTAATACAAGCACTAAAGATCTAACAAAAAACAAAATTACAGCCCCGACTCCTCCAACAGAGATAAACAAGCACTGTAGGATTTTTTTTTTTTTTTTTGAATGTAAACAAGCACTGTAGTTAGAAAAGAATTTCTTAAACACATGTTCTCTCCACATGGCAGCACATGCCAAGATCACAGGCGTATGCAAGATCCAAGACATCAAGAAGGTGGACCAAAAACGCAGAGATGCACGTGGGCCAATTCCACATGCTCCCACATAGAAGGGGACATGGAAAGGGCACCACTATTAGCAAACCTCGTAATTCAGAAAATAATATCACTAGTGACACTATGAGATATGTAATGAATCCTACCTTCAGCTCATCCAAAACAATCATTGAAGTTGAAATGGTTATGCAAGCAGAATCGTTACCTCTTTGTTGGCATGCTGATAAACAGCAATCTTCTCTGCAACGTTTCCATCCTTCATTTCTTTGTTCAGCTGTCACATTCCGGAACTTAGTTGGAAGATCCAAAGAAAATCTAAAAAACATAGTGCTCTTGGCAAATGGCACACAGCTAGCACTAAATAAAGGTTTTAAGAGGTAAACTGTATATAAACACTGGATAATAAGGGAAGGAACGATGGATTAACTGAAAAGGAAATTAGTTTTTTCTTTTTCTTTTGAAGGTCATATGGAACCCAGTTCATCTAGACTGTTCTATTGTTTCTGGTTGTCGTCTGGGCTCATGCATTGGAATGCATTTATCAAGCAAAACAGAAAATAAAAAAGTAAGATTGTTGCATGGAAGATGGAATTACTGGAATGCATTTACATGATATTTGATTGGGTTTGATTCCCCTTCAATTGCGCCCTCGTGTGATCGTCTATGCGGAAGCCTTTACCGTCCTTTGTCACTTATCATGTAAACCCTAATGAAGGATATTGTGTCAGAAAGTCACCTGTAATGTAGAGCATTCTTAATTGAATGATAACATTTTTGAGTTCTTAATCAGGACAAATGTCTTTATCAAAGTTGAGTTCATTTTTTTATGGTTCTTCCATGGGCTAGGTCCACATTGCTATTGGTAGACAATGTTGGAACCTAAGTGCATCTGAAGTAATCAGCCAATTGCATGGGTCCCACAGTTGCAATCAATCAGATTGCTTTCTTCTAGATTAGTAAACCGCTTGCGAAAACAAAATAGAGGCTTTAATGAAATGATCTTCCATTTCTTAGAAATATGGAGGAAGCTACTAATAAACTTAAAATAATAGTAGAGTGTGAAAGCTCTACCTCTTTGGGCAGAGTCAAACATACAGATTGATTTGAAGGCTAGATCAAACCCCACCCACAAATTGCTGCTTCATGTACCAAAAGTCCCATATTTCTATAGTGATATGACTTAAGGATATGAAATGAGCGGTCACCATATGTACTTAAGAGTAACTGGAAATGTCTCATGAATGAACATTTTTCACATGTAAAATTCTAAAATTCTCTTCTTTTTTTTTTTTTTTTTTTTGTCATGGTCAATTGACACTCACATAAGGGATAGTATCAATTAGGGTGAGTGTCATTCCAGGGATAAGAAGAGTCCCATGAGGTGGTAAAATCATTATTGCTCATAGGAACCATGATGACAGCTCTCATATACTTAATACATTATTTTAAAAATACTTTGTGCAACATTATCCTATCATAATTTGCAGCAAATACTCTATAAGAATGTCGAGTCACAAATTCTAATGTGTCACTCCACATGATAGGAAATACTTTTTTATTTTAAAAATAAAAATCGACGGTACCAAATCCAACCCGACACATGCAAGTTACGGTCATATCTGGTATTATAAAAATAAACCCAACATGTTGCATTCAAGCTCATCAAAATGTATGTGTAACAAACAACCATAGATGTCCATGTATTTATGAACTCAATGGAAGGTGACTAGAATGATTATCTTACCTTATCAATGTGAATGTCTCGACCGATAAAGAAAGGACTCACATGTTTTGGTTTCTCATTGGACGCATGTACATATATGGAGAAGATTCACCTCGTGGCCCTGTCAAGAAAATCATGGATGCACATTAAGAACATTGTAACATGAACTTTACCTGTTAATCAACAGCTTTTACTAAATGCATGGTGTTTTGTAGTATATTGAGAAAGGCGTGTTAATGTAACAACAGATCCATTCATCGAGTTGTGTGTTTTTATGTTGCATTGCCCACAACATCACCATTAGGTTTTAATCTAAGAAGACTCAAAATAGCCCATGGACATCAGCTGTTTGGCCTTTTGGGTTGGATATAAGAGTCCGCATGCAGAGGTCAAAGTTGGGTGTGGTTTGGCAGGTTTTCTCAATTAGAGCCTCATCTCCCTTCACTAACTGGAGATTGGATTGAGATATGAAGAGAGATGCAAGGAGGAAGGAATGAACCTTTCCCCCAGTATTCAACAACCACTCATGAGATTGGAAACAATGGTAGAAGTGATTCATAAATGCATCATCAAGAAGCTTCAAATAGGAAACACAAACACACACAACTCATTCTCAAGATGCTTGCATGCAAGTAAAACAACATCAAAGATATAGGACAAGATATCCAATCCAAATATCCAGATATTTCTGGTAAATTAAAATTAAACTTTTCAATTCTGACCTCCCCCACTTCTTTTTTATCAGTACAATTCCTAAAACTAACAAAAGCATATGACAACACTAATTAAAATTAAAATGGAAGAGGGGGGGGGGGGGGGGGGGGGGGTGTTATTTATGGAAGAAATCATGTTGAATCCATAATATAAGCGAACTAAGCGCAAATTACTGCTACAACATTAACTAAAACAAAAAAAAGAAGCTAAAATTGTAGACAGGCCAAAGTTTAAGTTCTTTGAATATCCAATAAGTCAACAACAGTAAAATTAAGTACCAATTGATTTGTGAATAAGTGATTGGAACAAAAACTTGAAACCGAAAAACAAAGTCAAGGCCAAAGATAAAGAAAGTAGTATAAAAGATATATAATTAATAAAAGAAGGAAAGAAAAATTTCAATTACACAAGAATAAATACTCAGAACCATAGATTTGTGAATAAGTGATTGTTTCATAATGAGCAATGAATATCCGTCTTTCTGTTAAATATGATCTATTGAACTCATAATTCATTACACACTTTTTATATGAACATTAACAAAGTACGGTAAGTAAATTGATTCCAGTTGCTTTATCATTTGATAAGCACAATCATTCTTAACAAGCCATAAATCACCAATAGCTGAAACAACATCAATTTCATAAAAAAAATGGTATTAAAACCACAATTCATACAAAAAAAAAATAAAAAAAATCAGATAACTAGTACAGAGGACATAAATGCAAGGCTTGACGAGGATAACTATTACAGAGCAGGCTAGTAGAGTATTGCGTGATCTTCAACCACTTTTATTGAAGAAACATTTATACAAGATGACGTAGAGACTTGAGTTATATGGAACTAAATATTAAGCAACAGAAAGCCTACAAGAACATGAAGTTTCTGTGGCTGTGAAGCATCTGTCAAGAGAGATTTATGGAGTAATCAGAAATAGCACGATTTTAAGAGAGAATATACTGGCTGGTTCCAATGTGAGAGAAAGTACGAGCATATTGTAGTATGTGGTTGTTCAAGTCTGATCCAAGAAGCAAATGAAGGACAATACATCCAATATATAATAGGCCCATTCATGGCACTCAAGTTTTCAATTAAATGCATGCTTGATTCCTCACTCAAGTTACAAGTTGATTCGGCAATTATAGAGCATATTAGGAAGAATCTGTTTTCAATTATGTCTTTAAAGAGTCACATCATGTGTATCCAACAGATGAATAAGTTCCACAAGACAAACTATATCTGAATGACATGATCAAGCTGTTTGATGGGTTATTCAGTCACACATCCAATACGCCAATATTGTGCAACTAAAACAAGATTTGAAGACTTTAAGATTTATTTACTGAGAGGGTGCTAGTTGGAGTCTTATCTTCATTGAGTTTTACCAACAGAACTACAGCACATGTTTTTCCATCCTCCCTTTATAAAGGTATGTAGTCATGCACCCCATATAACTCAAACAATACAATGAAATTCCAGATTTTATCTTTAGTTGAGATGGGTGACGAATCCATCTCCTCCCTCTCATCCAAAAAGACTTCACTTAAAAAACCCTCTTTTCTACAACGCCCCTCATCCAAGCATATTCTCACACAGGGCATGAAACAGAAATCCTGGGTGATGATGATAATGACAATTCACTACAAGAAAAACTGCCTTTAGCGGCGGCCACAGTAATTTTGGCCGCCGGTAAAACTATTAGCGCCGGTTAGATGTGTGACTGAATAAACACAATGCTAAAAAGCATCAAATAAAACCTCCCCATGTTCAAAAGGGGACATGGACCCTGCATCAGTGTTCAAGTACGGATCTGCATTTGTTCAAACAAATACACAATCAGATAACTCAGACCAAACTTAAGCCACATAAATACAAGCATCACAAGTGAAAAGTTGCACGAAATTGGATCACTCTAAATCCAATCTAACAAATCATGACACAAGCACACATAAACAGAAGAACCCACAGTCCCAGCAAAACCCATAAACAAATCATTTAAGAAAGTGCATGTACTCGTAGATGTATAGATTGTGAGAGGAACCCATTCTTAAACTTGCAACCAAACAACAGTAATTCACAACCAAGCAACAGAAAGTCCAATACAACAACATAACTACAGGAATTGATTAACCAGCAATGAATTGCATTATGAAAAAACTGTACTTTCGAAACTGAGGAAAGAGTGGCCAAACAAAGAATTTCAAAGAAAATTCTGCTCTAAGCAAACAACCCCAAAATCAAATTACCAAAAACAAAGGCGGCAATAGCATAAAAAAATGGTGCACTGCAGCAAATGCACAACAGAAGTTACAGCATCCATTTCACCTTCACATATGGGTCATAATCGATTAGGTTGGGGTGGATTCACGTTGAATTGAAAACAAACAAATCCAATCGAACACCACCGTTTTTTACAATATAATGAAACACACCAATTACCTATCACATTGAAAAAAATAAAAACCATTCAGCTTTACTTATCAGGTCAGTATCGATTAGGTTTCCACTGATGGTGAAACAACCTAGAGTTTGCTCTGGTTCAGAAAGAGCTGGTCGTTTCAACACAAAGAAACAAAAATATCCTCATCCAAATTCCAATCCCAACTCTTCTATCACCCCCAAAAATCTTAACCCAAAACACCAAATTGTTTGAGCCAAAATAATGGGTTGACTCAGAAACCACCACTCCAACCATCACAATTCACAACCTCTTGCAAAATTCCAAAAATCAGAGGGCCCCCCTTTCCAAACAACTCAACTCCAACCCATTTAACCATGAGAGAGAGAGAGAGAGACCCCCTTTCAACTCCAACCCATTTAACCATGAGAGAGAGAGACCCCCTTTTAACTCCAACCCATTTAACCATGAGAGAGAGAGTCTATTCTCTAGACCAGTTGACCTGCACATGATTGTATGGTACCCTGGGTCAGATTTGATCAGACAGATCAAATTCTGTTTGGGCCACACAGCCTTCCACCTGTTGCCAGATACAATCACCTTCAATAACAGTTGTTGAAGCCGATAAAGCAAAACAACACAATCTTTGACAAAAGCAGAGGGAAAAAACGAAGACCCAGAAATAAAACCTGCTAATCAGTGAACAAAATCATCAATACCAAAAAAAGATCAGTAAAAATCACTAAATGGACAAGCATAGAAACAAAACAGCAGAAATGAACATCTCAGGATCTACTAACAAAACCAGAAACAAATTTGAAACCAACAATATCAGATCTGATGCTAAAAACAGAAAAGCTAAAACTTGAAGAAGAAGAAAAAGATAATCACCTTGCAAACAATCGCAGTTCTCAGCTTCCTTTCTCACAACATCAAGGACAGAGTCAATCAGCTTCGCTCCCTCGTGTAATGCTTGTCGAAGGAGAGATGGGTCTGCGCTTGGTATAACAGATGGTTTTTTGGGAGATGGTGGGAGAGGCTGAGGGCTGTGTGATGGAGATGAGGTGAGAGAGAGAAAGAGAGACAAACGAGGGCCAGAAAAGGAGAGCGAGAGACGAATGAGCGAGGGAGATTAGGGCATAACTGATGTAAGTGCCTAAAAATTAGGGACTTTGTTAATAGAGGGTTAAGTTCTTGGTTTGATGATCTTGGGAAGATGAGGGAAGAGGATCGGGCCTCCGATAATCTGTAAAAGCAAGACAAAAGTCAAAGCCTCTGGTTATAGGCAGCCGAAGGCACTTCGATGCCCAAGTCAGTGTGGTAACTGAGAGAAATGGAGAAGGAGAAGTCTGAGAGGGAGATTGGTTGCGTACCTCATGTGGCTCTCCTTCATGCAATATATAGGCGTGAGAGTTATCATCGGACTGTCCCCAGGAAGGGACGGAAGTCCTATCAGCGTGTACTCTTCTCTCCTGAGTGGGGGTAGGTAAAAAGGGAATGTCCCATCGGACCATCATCCCATGCCTATGGACGTGACCCTGAGATAAAGCGTGCCTCTTATCTAGGTTCGGCGCCCACTCTGTTTGTCAGTTCGCCGCCCCCGTCACGGCAGCGCATTTATGGCTGCATTTATGGCTGAGTGACAGGGGGCCGAGATCAGGCTTAAGGCAGAGACCGAGGTGGATACTTTTGAACGCGGCCACTGAGCCGGGCCCACGCATCCCCGAGATGGTGCTACCGCCGAGCTTGGATAACATCGAGACTAAGGATACCCCGAAATCGAGGAGCGGCCCCACATGAGCCTGCGATTACGAAATGCCCCCACACAACAGAGATGGGTTTTCTTAGATGGGTTTTTTTTGGAAATGGTGGGAGAGGGTGAGGGTTGCATGATGGAGATGAGGAGAGAGCGAGAGAGGGAAACAAGGGCTAGAGAAAGAGAGAACGAGAGAGGGATGAGAGAGGGAGATTAGGGCGAGTGCATAACAGAGATGTGTTTTTTTAGATGGGTTTTTTTTAGAGATGGTGGGAGAGGGTGAGGGCTGCGTGATGGAGATGAGGTGAGAGCGAGAGAGGGATGAGTGAGCGAGATTACGGCGGGAGCATAACAGAGATGGGCTTCTTTAGATGAGTTTTTCTGGAGATGGTGGGAGGGATTTGTGTGTTGATGGAGAGGGTGAGGGCTGCGTGATGGAGTTGAGATGAGAGCGAGAGAGGGAGACGAGAGGAGGTGAGAGCGAGAGAGGGAGAGAGCGCGCGAAAGAGGGATGAGGGAAGAGAGGGAAATTAGAGTGAGCGAGGGAGACTAGGGCACGAAATTATAATATGACTTTTAACGGCAGTCACTTTTGGCCGCCGCTAAAAATAATTTTTACTGTCGGCCAAGATTTTATGGACGCTACAAACTCATTTTACCCTCGAAAGTATTGGCCGCCGCTAAATATTCGACGGTACAAATAAAAAATTTCGCGCGAACCAATGGCGCCATTGGATCGATAGTTTTACCCACAATCACAATAGAGGCCGCCGTTAAAAGTAACTTAAAAATTGAGTTACAGAGGGGGTCAGACTTGGCCGCCGGTATAAGTGTCTTATAGCGTCACATTTCAATGGCCGCCGCTATAAGTTCGGTGCTAAAAATGTATTTTCTTGTAGTGAGGAACGAAATTATGCCCATGTCGTGAGAAGTTAGAGTTTGCACTGATTAACTGATTTTCTGGGTTTGCTCCCTAGTTGTTTTATCATTCAGTTCTAAACTCTTGTCTTAATTAAGGGGGAGCACCTCATATCTCACACACAACCACATGATTTCGGTTAATTTATGTACTTTCACACTTATTCGTACATAACTTCATAGATGGAACACACATCTCTTTCAATTAGTTTATATATTAAAAAAAATTCCAGAACCCTGTCTCGCTCGAGCGAGACTTATTCTTGCTCTAGCGAGAATGGGCGCTGGGCTCTTTATGTTTTAAAACCCCAAGCCGTCTGCACCACTTTCTTTCCCTCTTGTTCTTCCTTTCTTAGGGATTTCTGGAATTGTTTGTTCCTTGCCTCTCATCTTTCCAACTCTCTTTCCCCCATCTATTTCACTTGGATTTGCATATCTCATTGCGCCCATTTTTCAGGTATGATCAGCTCTTCTCCTCTTCATGGATTTATCTTATTCTTCCAATCTTTGTGTAATGGTAGTAGAATGCTTGGATTCTTTCACATGATTTGTCCTTGGCACTTTCTCTACATTTTGGATATGAAAGAAGTTTATCATGTAGATTGCTCATCTAATATTTAGTTTATGGGTCAAGGTTGGGTATGTTTTTGATACAATTTGGTTTTGATGGGTGAACTAGTTGTGCATTTTCCTTCCTTGGGAAGTTTTTCTCTGTTCGTTACTCTATGCTTCATCTTTTTCAGTTGTGTGATCCTTGGGATCTTCTGGGAGCATTCTTGGGGCATCTATACTTGTTGTGACAATTTCTGCTCACAAGGTGTTTGACAAAATGTCTGTTTCAACTTTAATGCTTCAAAACACTGATAGTGTGGTTCTCTGTAATTTCCAAGTGCAGTATGGCTCCCAAGTCTTCAAAAGGAAAACATCCTGTTGCATCTTCTTCTACCTTTGATCAAGAACGTTTTCCAAATGCTGAAAGTGCTGATCGGTTTAAATCTGACTTCACAGATAGAACAATGATTTTTGAAAGAATTGTTGTGCACACAGATTTTTGTCTTAAACATTTCCTGAATTGGCTTCATCTTAACCGCCTCATGGTTTTGAAGAACTTGGTCATTGAATGTTTTGATGATTGGGTAAGAGAATTCTATTGCAATATGTATGAGGTTTCATCTTCTAAGTTCAAGACCTTTGTTAAGGGAAAGACATTGACTGTTGATCCCAACAAGATTGCCTTGCTACTAAATTTACAGAGACCAGCTAATCCATCTTATCCTTTCCCAAATCTGGATAATGTTGCACTCCCAAAAGATGAAGTGGCTACGGTTTTATGTAGGGAACCAACCATCTAGAATTCTGTTGTTTAGAAGATAGATGGTCTCACCTCCGATTATCGGCTCCTCAATAACTTCGTTTGTCATAATATGGAGCCTCGTGGTCATTCATCGGATCTCCTATTCCCTCAAGCTACTTTTCTATATTATTTGGGCACAGGTACTTCAGTAGTTGCTGCACTGACCATCTTCAATTCGATGTGACGCATTTATGATGAGAAACGAAAGCTCTCTCTTCCGTTTGGTGCAATGATTAGTGAACTCTTGATTGAGGTTGGTTGTCATGTGTATCCAAATAAAATACCACTTCCAAAGAGACAAAAGATTGATCGTCGGACTAAAGCCATGTCAGACTCTCATGTGAATAATCGGATTCAGGGGGAGCGAGCCCGCGATCAAGTTCTTGAAGAAGAAGATGAAGGCTCCATTGAAAATCGACTTCTTGCGATTGAACACGCAGTTTTTTATTAGTCACTTTAGATTGAACACCTACAAGATCGAATAATTGCTGGCTTTGATGATATTAAGAATCAACTGACTGACATGTTCAATCACCTGCGTCAACGCTGATAACACTGTGTCATTGACTTCTCACTGTTTCTACTTATCATGCATTTCTATTTACTACTATCTAATTCTCACTCTTTTGACTAATTCCTCCATTATTTTGGAACTGATTTGTCAATTCTGTGACAAAAAGGGGTAGTAGTTTAGTTGTTAGAACTTAGTTTAGTTGTTAGAACTTTGAATATTTGACTCTTGGTAGCATTTTGCTTTGCAGCTTTGCATTAGAACCTTGAATTGAATTTTACATTTCTCTTATTAATATCTGAATTTCTATCATTTCTATGATTTTATGGATCTTTGTCAAGGTTTGTTTCGTGTAGGTAGTGACAATTTCTCTTCAGAGCCGAAGCTATTCTTTTCTTGTCTTAGGTCTCCTAGTAGGATTTTTTTTGGAGTTTTGTTCACGAATTGCCAAAGGGGGAGATTGTTAGAATTTGTATTGGCTAATTCTTTTGGTTTGAACAAAACTTGTATTCATAGTCCAAATTGAGTTGTATTTTTTGTTTCATTTAGATAAGGACTGTGAAGGAACCCAAATAATGTGAAAGACTACCTCTGGATACTTGCGATAAGCCTTGAAGACTTCTACATATACTTGAAGATTCAAAAAGAAGTCCTCCCGAAGTTTTTCCATCTTTTCAGTGTCAATTCCGTGTTCCAGACAGAAACCGGTCTCACTATAGCGAGACTGAGGCTCGCTATAGGGAGCCATAGTTCCGGCCCAGACAGAACCTGGGCTCGCTATAGCGAGATCCATTCTCGCTATAGCCAGACGCCCAATTCTGTCCATTCAGGACTCTTTTCAGCTGATGATTCTCCACCTCGTTTATGAGTTCTACCTTCTTTCAAACAATTCTTGTGCACGAAACTAAAGCTATTTAAAGACCCCTTGCAAACACCATTAGCGACACAGACCTATTAGTATTCTTAAGTATTATTCTTTGATTCTAGAGAGAGTTTGGTGGGCAAATTCTTGCAAG
The DNA here is from genome assembly GCA_038049695.1 of Cinnamomum chago. Classification (NCBI taxonomy): domain Eukaryota; kingdom Viridiplantae; phylum Streptophyta; class Magnoliopsida; order Laurales; family Lauraceae; genus Cinnamomum; species Cinnamomum chago. The sequence goes on from CP142456.1 coordinate 13,178,963, forward strand.
GGAGATTGTGCTGCAGTTCTTCTTCTTCTTCTTTTTCTCTCAAGCACCTTGAAGGGGCATTCAAGGTGGGTCTCAAGCAATCACGTGGAAGGTGAACGACAGGTTGTCGACGAGTACTTCACAGTCCTTTAGGTTGAGCTTCAACTGGGTCAAAGTTCTGTGAGTTCATTGTAATCTTTGTTTTTATAGTGCATTGCTTTCTGTGGCTTTTGCCACCCGTGGTTTTTTTTCCCGAGCAGGGTTTTCCATGTAAAAGTTTTGTGCCTCCTCTCTATGTGTGGTGATTGAATATTTAAGATTTTATTTGTCTAGTTTTTAATATTGCATGCAATAATCTGAGATATGACCTTAGCCTGTGTTAAGGCTTAAATTGAAGGTTGCTTTTCAAACCTTCACCTCCTGCCTCAATTCCAAGACTTGCGGAATTGCATGGTGCCAAAATGCCATAATGCTATAACAAGATTCCAATTTTGTGAGATAAAAAAACACATGCTATATATATAATGCTAGATCTTACAATCATTACTAGGAAGGAGATTGGCTTAATAATGCTATATCTTGCAGCCATTTCTGTAGTTTTTTTTTTATAATTAATTTCATTTACTTTTCTCTGTATCAGTGAATGAGTCTACATATAGCCTTTTCCAATGTGCTCTGTTGAATTAATATAAATGAAGATCAAAGGGTGTGAATCCTATGTATACAATTCCTTTATATTTTATGTAAACAAACAATACCCAAGGATTACCCAAGGACTTTATGACTTGATTTCTTTCTCTGTCCACCAGTTTTCTTGTCTCAACTTCTTTTTCTTAGATTCTGCTAGATGTTGGTCATGTTTATTTGTTACTGCTAGATATCTGGGTTGAGGATCATGCAATTCTCTATAAAAGTGGCTATCCTTTTTCGTTTAATTGCAACATGAACCTGCAACTTTGTGATTGTCACACTGATCCTGGGTTGAGGATAATGCAATCTTCTATAAAAACTCTACATTTAAGATTCCCCACAATCTTAGTAGACAGTGTCAGTTTGGCAAATATACCTAGGGTCTAGTTACAAATCTTGCCGCTCGATCATATTCAAAATCCTCATATTTATGTTCTTCAGGACGTTGAATTTCTTCTTCTCTTTTCCCATTGTCTCCATATCGCTTGAGGGCATAGTTATTAATTTCGTTTTCTTTCCGCCGAAATGGCTGAAATTTTCTGTTTCGATCAAGTGGCCGAAACTAAAACTTTTCGGTTTGACTTTCGGTCAATCTTGGCCAAAATTCAAGATTTCGGCTGATTTCGGCCGAAATTCGGGATTTCAATTGAAATGTGACTTTTCGGCCGAAATGGAATTTTACAAAATTAATTAATTTTTTACTTTTTTACACATATATTTTGTATTTCTTATATTTTTACAAAATATAATTCCAAAAAAAATTACTATAATGGATTAAATCTATATTTATTAATTTTTCTACTTTTTTACTTATATATGTATACATATTATTTTATATTTTCCCTGAAATATAATTCCGAAAAGTTTTGCCGAAATCCCGAATCGGCCGAAACTTTTCATTTTGCAAGCCAGAGCGAAATGAGGTCCGAAACGATATTAACAACTATGCTTGAGGGGTAGTCTTTTTCTTTGTTTGTATTTTGATCTCAACATCGTCAATGGTAAGCATATTCTCTAAACATTTGATATCTACTTTTGGTTTTAGAATATGTGATCATTTTTTGTGTTGTACTTTTATATATGGAATATGTTGTAGTTATCTTTGTTTTGTGGAATTATTGTAGTCATTTGGTTTCTTGAGTCAAGGATGAAAATAGCGGTAGCGGCGGATGCAGCGGCCCGCTGCCAAACCGCTACGAAGCGGGCGATACTGAGCGTAGCGGGGATACGTAGCGGCGTAGCGGTGCGATTTGAAAAAATCGCCAAAAAATCTAAAAAAATTCCAGAAAATCCAGACACTACAAAAAAAATGTCTTAATGAGTCACTTTTAAAGTGTCTTAAAAAGTGGTTTGTGTCGCTTTTCTGATTACTATCCAAGCGTCTTATCTGCCGGCGTCACTAAAAGTTCGTAAAAGCGTCTCAAGAAATATATTTGTTGTGTCAGTTTCTGTTATCAAAGTGACACAAAAAAATAGTTACTTGTGTCACTTTAAACCCAAAAGTGATACTGAAATAACTTAAAAGCGTCACAAGAAAGCTAACTTTGTTGTCTCCCTTTTCAAAAGCAGTGATCAATATGTTGTTTTCGGACCAAAAGTGACACAAGTAGTCATCAGTTGTGACAGTTTCCATAGAAGCGAGATACCATCCTTTTTTTTTTTATAAATAAAAATGCAATATATGCATTACTAATAACATGCTGCAGTATGGATACACTTTCAAATCACTAAACCTGCTTTACAAAAGATGCAAAAAAATATAGATAGCAACATTCAATAAGAACCATTTCATTAATTGGAAATTAATCACCATTCACATTAAGGAACGTACTTGCTCGTCCACGCACTAAATCAAACAAACTATTCAAAACATAGCCAATTTGAATCCATCCATAATCCAAACTATTTACATTAACCTTCGAATTCGTAACCAAAGCGTCACGACATAATCCAAAACCTTCACAAAAGCATCCAAAAAAAGGCAAGCTACATTGTAAACAATTTTCGGAAATCCCTAACTAACCAAAATTAACTTAACCTAATTAGTCGATCCACTTAGCAAAAGGCATTCCATCTCCGTTTAATTAAGTTCTTCATTCACCTACAAAATAATAACAATTTGACTATGTATCAATAATATAATCAAGTAAGAAGGAGAGTTTAACCAACAATATCAAGGATTCATGTTAAAGAGAAAACATTTTGTCACTAGAGAAAGAACAATTGAAACACTAGCAGTTCACATGTCATAAGATCATAGTAGCAAGCAAACTAGGAGCAATCAATAATTCACTAATATGATGACCTAGTATTCCTATCACCATCTACAACTAACACTCAATAAGTATTAACGTACCGAAAACTATGCAAGTTAATCACAGTTGAAATCCAAGGTAAACTTTCATAAGGAGTAACCTCATTTCATCCATTAGTATAACAATACTACAGAAAGTAGATTAAGTTGTTACATCTTAGCTTGGATTCCATCTTATCTATATAACTATACTGACTATAACCTAAAATTAGTATTCAATTTAATAAAAAGAAGTTTTCTAACAATATCTAAAGAGTGAAATTTTGTGTTCTACAACATGAGAATATTACAGCATACCATCTAATTTGTTCACAAATTGGTTTCTCACAAATTCGAACCTTACCCATCTATATGGGACCGGCTTTATCAGTTCAAATTTTCTACTCAACCCTTTTTAAACCATGTTACTTTAAAAGGGGGGAGAGGAGATAGAGTAAAAATAAATAACCTACTCAAAGGGGCTTGGATTGGTTACCTGCAAGCTACTTAGATGAACATTGCCTTTGTTGGGCCAGTTTGGAGAAGGAAGGCAATCTTTGATCTCCCACTCTGCTTCAGAAGGTATGTTTGTGAATTGCTTTATCCTCTCAACAGAAACCATCCTATTCTCAACAAAGCAACTCATCCATATCGCCCAAAACAGCGTGGTGTTGAGAGATAGACCATAGGAGAGAGATAACCCAACATATTCTACAATCATTCCAAACAGAAGTCAGTAACCATTCAATCAAACTTTAAATATTTAAAGAGGAAAAATCAATTTATAACATTTCATAGATTACACTTCTATGGTACAGCAACAGTTAATAACACCCTTCATGTATTACCACAGATGAAGTTCAGAACTGAAATGAGAAACAAAGGTGGAGCCATTTTGAGAATCTTCTGCCCCGAACGTACCTGATATTTAATGTTTTGCATAAACTTCTCCTTTATAGATACTATACCTTTCTACATCGGTGAGAATTTATAATTGGTTTCCTTAGTCTTCCAACCATCCCTTTGATTACCATACTTGGCCATCAACAACTTCCTCCAAAGGCCTTCCGAATCATCCCCCAACCTCCATAGCCATTTCCCGAGCAAAGCTTCATTCATACCTCTACAGGATTTGATACCCAAATCTCCATCCTGCTTTGGATGAACAAATCGAAGACCAGTCCACTAGATGAAACTTCCTTTCATCACCCCTCTCTTTCCAAAGGAAACCCCTTTGCAACTTCTCAATCCTGTAACCCTGTTATCCTTCCACTCATGGAGAGGTAACTAGCTTTCCAAGTAGTGCTACATACACTATAAGTGCACGCAAGTGCATGTCTGCAATATGCATATTCTAATGTTTTCTTAAATAATAAATATTTTATTTATGGATGTTTCCCTTTTTTGTTGAGTTTTTGCCCTTTGTGTGCAATTGTGTGGGTGTTACCACATGCTTGAGTTACAGTGGGCACTTCCAAGAAGCCATGTGCACCCAACATGGACTTACCAATGCAGAGTGCATAAGATTAATGGAAGATCATCCTTCCAAGCAGCCACGTCCACCCAACATGGAACTTACAGTCATGATATTCAAATGACAAAGTCCACTTCTTACTATGTCTTGTAGCATAAACCTGAAATAAAGCAACTGAAGACAAGCCAAGTATATCCTTGTAGATACCTGGTTTAACTATGTTGCTCGGTAACAAGATCATGAACAAAGTGGAAAGGCAAAGGATGAAGCTCCCAATCAGCTCTAAACGGAAACCCAACCATTCGTTGGACCCGTTGTTGTGGAAATCCATGCGTAAATTTGCATTAACCCTGTCTATATTCTCTTGACAAAACCTTGCTTGATTCCTAAAGCACCGGATTGTCATGACGCCAGAGACACTCTCTGAGAAGTGATGGATAACATGAGCTTTTGTGATCGAGTCAAGTCGAGTTAGCTCACGCGAGGAAGAAAGATAATATCCCTGCAGTCAAACCATTCAACACATCATTTAAAAAAAAGGCCATTTAATTCAGTGTTGAATTGACCAGTTGTTTGTTTAAAACTACATAAATGGCCCAAATTATATAGCACATGCACAGAATATCTGATTTATTAATCAGTTCTGATCACAAACAATTGATAATGATGGTTGCATTCTGCAAGCTCCTTAGCAGCAGTTGGTACTCTAAACATCATCAATGTGCATGGACTAAATCATCCTCTTTACATTAATGGGTGTTTCATTTTCTTCAAATGAATTTATTCATCATAAGATACTTTGGCCCTATTGGGTAGATTGGATCCTTGGAACTCAGTTGTTCAAGACTCAGTTTACCAGTAAATCTAATTACATTGGCTATAGCAATAAAACAAGACGATAGTATCAGCTGGTCAGGACATGGGTGTGTGAGTTGGAGTGTGTGTTCGAATCACCAATGTAATCAAAAAATAAAAAAGAAAAAGGTCACAAGAAGTAACTCAGATGTATCCAAATGTGCGAACACTGCACCCTGTTTATGAAAAGGGCACTTGGCTTTCTCTTTCACTACCTTAGCAAAGTCTCTTGGTTATCCACAGTTCCAGTCTTTTCAGTAATCTTAAACAAACTGAAACATACCTTGCTGCATCAACATGTGACAGTCATGTGACTTCAAGCCATGCAATTTCAGATCTTGCATTGAAACAAGGGGCTAGATATTAGGCTCTGCAATCTATTTCTTTCTCTTCTTAACGATCCAATTCCACCTCTTCTGCTGCTGCAACAGGAGGGGAATGGAAAAGGGAAAATGGGTCGAACCTGTGATGATTTAGGACTTGGGAGGAGTTCAGGACTCAGGAGCGGTCCCAAATGAGCCCCTTTTAGTTCCATCTTAAATTATTAAAACAAACAAAGATTTATGAAACATGGATCAACCTGTAGACTCTTTTCTAAACCTTTATTCCTCAAAATGATCATGAATTTTTAGGAATTCAACATAAAGTATATGAATTTAATATAAAGTATACATTTACCCACCATGTGTTATATGCCTTGGTGGACACATAACTTGATAGTGACCATGGTCAACACATGTGTGGCCATTAGTGATTGGTGGGACACCACTATGTTGTTTGGGAGGACATACAGAGTATTAGTAAGGGCTGTTGGCAGAAGGTTAGTCTTGCCATATTCTTATATAATCTAGTCTCTTTCTTCTTCTTTTGTTTCTATGTTTCTATGAGCTGGGCAAATTGTAGGTAGTTTTAAGTTATTTCTAGAGTGGGTTTCATGAGAGTTTGGAGATCGACAAGTGAAAATAATCATGAGGTTAGTGCATCGATGAATTAATTTTTAACAGATGATAATGCAGGTGGGACACAATATGGGGCCCCTTTATTGTGAAATGTTGGCCTAGCAGTTTGTGAAGCAAAACCATACATTGAAAGAGTTTTCAATTGTATTATAGTAAGTGCTGGTGAATAGGGTTTGTCCAAGGTTGAGAATAGACCATGATACAATGAGTGGTGTTAATGAGAAATGTTCAATTGAGAGTAATTGGCTGGATTGGGTCCATTAGGGAGTTGCTTAGCGGAAAAAAAAACCTCCAGTTATTTGGGCATCAATTTTAAAATCCTTAGGGAGAGAAGAGGCATTAAGGTCACATGATGGACAATGCTAATGAGAACTATTTGATGGAAAATGGATGTGTTGGGCATTGAGATTGACAAGAAAAACAAAAAACATCAATTATTTAGGACCCAGTATGAAAATTCTTAGGAACAGAAGGAGCACTTAAGTTATTTCACACCTTCAGTTAACATCATTCTTATCAAAGGTATTTTTGTGATTTAGAAATAATATTACTCAAAGTTTTTGTCACCCTAGCCTGTTGGCAGAAAATGACCCAATTAAAAGAAACTATCGTAAGACCCTTCCATTGAGTTATCCAAATTACTTAATTTGAAACTATTTTGAAATTACCCCTAAGTACAATAGTATTGAAGAAATAAATCAAAATGACAGGGATGATGAAACCCTACTAGGGTGTTCCTTGGCCAAGGCGGCAACGACTTGTGCAAACTCAGGTCATTTAATTTCAGACCTGATATTTAGGCCTTGATCAATCAACCCCTTTAAATTAGCACCCGTGGAATTGCATTTTGAGACGGGCTAATTTTATTGTGGAGGGAGTCAATAAATCCAGTGCTAGTTATTGTTAGGGTTTTTATAGATTGCAATTTGATGGATGCATATCATTCAAGCATCATTTGATTTACACACATGCATTGTTTTAGATAAACTTGAAATCTTGATTTATTCATGCATTACTTTTAAGAGTTTTAAAAGTTTTGATTTAAGCATGATTTGTTTTTAAATCTTGGATGCATTTGTTTTAGAAAAGAGTTTTCAAGAAATCAAGCAAGCCTTTGTTTTAAAAGTTTTGAATCTTTTTAGGCTTTTTATGTCATGTTTTAAAATCCATTAGAATCTTTAAAACATGTTTTCCTAGCTTGATTTAGTTGCCAAAAGGTCCCCCAAAGAAATAACTTCAAAATTGCAAAAGTTGCATTTTTTGTCAAAGGGAGGCTGTCCCGGCAGTGTTGCCGGTCGACCGAGAGGCAGGTCTCGGTCGACCGAGACAACTGGAGGTAAAATCTGCAGTTTTGAACTGAAACCTCCAACGGTCAGAAATCTGACCGTTGTGCCTTCCCGGTCGACCGAGACCTCTTTACCGGTCGACCGAGGACTAGCCGTTGGCAACTTTTTGCTATAAATATGAGTTCTTTCCCTTGCCAAAAGTTGGGAATTTTTAACCCCTCCTTGAGAGGATTTGAGGCATATCAAAAGGGAAGAGAACCAAGGGATGAAGGGGATGATTAGGAAAGCTAAAGCTTGGATTAATGAAGTTAAACCACCAAGTAGGCTCTTCCTTCCTTAATCATATGTTTGCATGCTTTTGTTTTATTTTTGGTAAATCATATCTAGCATGTTAAACTATGTTTGTGTTGTGTCCTTAACATATTTTATGTTTTGAGTTGATTTATTGTTTTGGATACAACATCACATGATTCAATCCAAGTAGTACTTAACTTTGGTAAATCTAAGTAGATCATGTTAATGAAAGAACTTTGGTAAATCATATGTAACATGATCCATATACTTGGTTGAATCTTTGATTGTTGTTTTCCATCATAAGAACATCTCTCTCAAAACTAACTTATGTTTTGGATTCAACTTCTTTACAAATCATATGTTTTCATGTTTTGTTTTATCATTGGTAAATCTTAGTAACATGTTAACCTATGATGTGTTGTATCCTTAGCATGTGCTATATTTTGAATAGATCTATTGTTTTGGATACATCACCATTGATTCATCAAAGTAGTACTTTATCTTTGGTAAATCTAAGTAGATCATGTTAATGAAATATGTAACATGATTCATATACTTTGTTGAATCTTTGGTTGTTGTTTTTCCATCATAAGAAAATCTCTCTCAAATGTATCTTATGTTTTGGATCCAACATCATTACAAATCATATGTGTATTATTGTTTTAATGCTTCACAACTTGCCTTACTTTGATTGGTAAATCTTTTTCAAGTTGTCCTTATAATTACATATGATTTGTCCCCTCTTTTCAATCAAATCTATTTTTATGTTTTGAGCTTCATTGATGATTTGATTGACATCCCTATGCATCACATGTTTAGAGCTAATCCATTTCATACAACTTGTGTAACTTTGATATCATTAACAAGTTGTTACTTTTAACATGTGATTGCATTACATCCTCAATCATAAATGTTTTTGAGCTAAAACTTTCAAAAGCCTTAGGCATACATTTATGAGCTTTCATTTTCAAAATGATTGAGGACCACACACACACACTTCATTTGTTTTCATCTTTGCATTCATAGTGTGAGTGTGTATTTGTATTTCACTTCCATATCCGCCTATTTAAGAGGCATTGTAATGAGCTTAATTGAATCTCCATCAAGTGTATGTTAGACACTAAATTAGTGAGATAACCAACCTTTGGTTGAAGAGGTTATTGCTTAGCCTATAAAAGCATAATGTATAGGTTGATGTTAAGCCTTGAAAAACATCATTGTAAGGTTATTGCTTAGCCTTGGAAAGCATATTGTAAAGGTTATTGCTTAGCCTATTGAAAAGCATAAATAGTGGAAATCCGGTGGGGTGTTGGTTCACAAGCCGGTAGTGGATGTAGGCATTGAGGCCGAACCACTATAAATCCTTGTGTGATGGTGCTTGCTTTGTGGTGATTGTTTTCTTTAAGCTTCCGCATTTTGTTTGATAATCATCACTTGTGACTAGTTTGTTTTAAAGAAGTTAAAATTGTTAAAATTGGTCATAAAAGAAGCTCACCCTATTCACCCCCCCTCTAGGGTTCGGATCCCCATGGACTTACAAGTGGTATCAGAGCGGGTTACTCCATTTTAGGGCTTAACAACCCGGAGTTGATCCTTGCTAGATTTGAACCCTAGTGTTGTGATTTATTGCATATCTTTTAAAGATTTCCACTATGATTGAAAATTGATATTTCCCTTGCCTCATTGCACCACTCTAAGTCTTTTCCAAGTTATATCTTCTAGAGTTGGTGAGTCCTCAAAGTGTTCTCTCATGGACAACCTTTTCAAGACCTTAGGTGAATTTTCAAAGGTAGACTATTTGAGTAACCTTTAGGCCTTGATACCCCTAGACCAACCTACTCTTTTTAGTTATATCTATTTGTTGGTCTTTGTACATTTGCATTTTGTTGCTTTATAGTCACATCTTTTAAAATGCAATGTTTCTTTGTGATCATTTGATTTTGTCTTCATGAACTTTTATAGTTATATCTCATGGTTTTCAAAATCCTTTGATTGCAACCTTTTCATGATGGATTTGCATTTTGATCATATAGTTATATTTCTTGTAGTGCATATCTATTCATGATCAATTGATTGTGATTACAAATGCTTTCATAGCTAGTTTTTCATGATCAATTGATGTTGGAAAATCATTTGATGTTTGTCATAGTTAGATCCTTTTTGGAAATCAAATGATTTGAAGCAACCTTAGTTTTCCATTGATTTACAAGTTATATCTTTTGATATGGAAAATTTGTAAGTGTCTATTGTTTTTACAAATTGAAAACTTTACAATAGTACACTTCTTGCTTTTCAAAATCACTTGCTCTTAATTCTATAAATGATTCTTTGTTGGAATTTCATACATTGAAGTGATTTGAAAAACTTTGGAAAATGTTCTAAGCTTTATTAGTTATATTTCTAGAAGCATTTTCCTTGAAATTTATTTCCTTGTGCCTAACTATGATTATATCATTTGGAAGGGAATAATTTTTACAAACAATTTGCATCTTTGCTCATTTAGTGACATTCTTTATGCAAATTGATTTTGATGACTTACATTGCTTGGTTGGATATGGTTTCATTGATTTGCATGTTTGTGCCTAACTTGGTATATTCTCATTAATGCATTTTGATGATTGTTTATGTGCTTTATAGTAAAATCTTGTATTTGAGCTTTTTAAGTACATATGTGATTTTATGTGCTAAGTTCATTTGGTATAAACCTCATATCTTTTTCCATTGCATTGTAAGCTTAGTGCATTTGCTAAGAGTGGAGATGTTACATGATAGCTTAATGAATCATTTTAGATGAATTGGAATTAAACCATTGTTCTTAATAGGTATATCCATTTATGTGGTCCATCTTCATCTTTATGTGATTCATGATGTCTCTCTAACTTCATACCTTCTTGTGCTTACATAGTTATATTCTTTTGATGATATGGTATGAGTTAGATCTTGAGTGTTGATTGATCCTCTCTATGCAAATGTCAAATTGTTCTATGTATGGTTGTGGTATTGATTATATTTGTTGAAACCATACTAGAACTCAAATCCATCCTCTATGCCTTATAGTCATATCTTTATGGATGGTTATGATGTTGATTCATGTAGATTTTCTTGGTGTCATCTTTATACATGTTTCAACTTCATAAGTAGTGTTCTTAATCATATGAAACTCTTTGAAACCCATTTCTCATATTTCTATATGTTTGATGGATATCTTAGATGTTGAATTCATATGATTTTGACACTTTGGAAATTGCATGCATTACATAGTAATATCCTTTTGCATTGCAATTTACCTTGTTCATCACTATGCTCAATAGTCATATTTTTAAAAGTGATGAATATGCATTTATGATGCTTGATGGAATTTTGTCACATTCTTGCTCTTTATCATGTTATCAAATTCAATTGGATTCAATTGGTATAATGTTTTGATTGATTTGATTTCTTGTGAATGTGATAAACTTTGTGTGCATTGGATTGAACTTGATAAGTAATATGATTGTTCCATGTCACACACCATTAGCATCATAATGCTCATGTTGCCACCTCTCTTTTGCTTATATAGGTATATCTCATGACCACCATGTTTATGTGTTCATAATATTGGTTGGTTATTAGTTGAGGTTGGCTTCATGTTTGAATTTCATTTCACTCAATTTGCACTTTAATAAGTCATATTTATTGATTGAATGAAATGATTTTCAAAATCTTACATAGCATATGATTTTCATAAGTTATATTGATTGATGCTATGTTTGAGTAAACCCCATATCATGGATAGCTCTAATTTGGATTTCTCTTAATAGTTATACTTTTAAATCCATTTTAGAGTGATTGATTTAATAGTCATATCCTAAATCTCAATTGGTATTCTTTGTTTGTCCAATTGATATCCATGATTCCTTTTCTCTTTAGACCTAGCTCTCTTTTGGTAATTTGATCATATTGTGCTTTATAGTTAAATGAATCTAATCCTTTCTTTGAAGTTGACCCTCACTTGGTTAAACCATCTTCTTCTTGTACCTAATAGTTAAATCTTTGTCAAGAGTTTGACAAAAGAAGAGAATGGATTGAGGGGGAGTGTAAACCTTCATAGGAAGTATTAGTTTTGATCAAATTGACCCTTAGATTGCCTTTGAGCCCTTAGAGACTACTACCTCACATGATAGCCTGTTATGCATTTCATTTTCGATTTCAATTGTTAACAGGTGCTACTAATGGTATTTTCCTTGTTTCATGTGTGTAGGTGCCTTTGCAATTTAATGGCAAAGGGGGAGAAATTATGCAAGTTCTCAAAAGGGTGAAGAGAAAGTCCAAGCTTCCAAAGGGGAGTGTTGTGTATGATCTTCTACAAAGGGAGAGAATGCATACCTTGCCAAATGGGAGAAAGAGGCATGGTCAAAGGGGGAGAGCAAATAGAAGAAACAAAGCTTGGAGCTAAAGAATATGCTTGGCTAAAGAAAGAAAGATTGGAGAATGATCAAGCACCAAGCATCATGAAGAATGAAGAAAAGAGCTCAAGCTAAGAGAAGGAGCATCCAAGAAGATTTCAAGCCTTGTCCAGCTGAGGGGGAGCTGAAGACTAAGTGTGTAATCTCAGTGGTGAGTGAGTTTGCCATCAAATTGCAAAGGGGGAGATTGTTAGGGTTTTTATAGATTGCAATTTGATGGATGCATATCATTCAAGCATCATTTGATTTACACACATGCATTGTTTTAGATAAACTTGAAATCTTGATTTATTCATGCATTACTTTTAAGAGTTTTAAAAGTTTTGATTTAAGCATGATTTGTTTTTAAATCTTGGATGCATTTGTTTTAGAAAAGAGTTTTCAAGAAATCAAGCAAGCCTTTGTTTTAAAAGTTTTGAATCTTTTTAGGCTTTTTATGTCATGTTTTAAAATCCATTAGAATCTTTAAAACATGTTTTCCTAGCTTGATTTAGTTGCCAAAAGGTCCCCCAAAGAAATAACTTCAAAATTGCAAAAGTTGCATTTTTTGTCAAAGGGAGGCTGTCCCGGCAGTGTTGCCGGTCGACCGAGAGGCAGGTCTCGGTCGACCGAGACAACTGGAGGTAAAATCTGCAGTTTTGAACTGAAACCTCCAACGGTCAGAAATCTGACCGTTGTGCCTTCCCGGTCGACCGAGACCTCTTTACCGGTCGACCGAGGACTAGCCGTTGGCAACTTTTTGCTATAAATATGAGTTCTTTCCCTTGCCAAAAGTTGGGAATTTTTAACCCCTCCTTGAGAGGATTTGAGGCATATCAAAAGGGAAGAGAACCAAGGGATGAAGGGGATGATTAGGAAAGCTAAAGCTTGGATTAATGAAGTTAAACCACCAAGTAGGCTCTTCCTTCCTTAATCATATGTTTGCATGCTTTTGTTTTATTTTTGGTAAATCATATCTAGCATGTTAAACTATGTTTGTGTTGTGTCCTTAACATATTTTATGTTTTGAGTTGATTTATTGTTTTGGATACAACATCACATGATTCAATCCAAGTAGTACTTAACTTTGGTAAATCTAAGTAGATCATGTTAATGAAAGAACTTTGGTAAATCATATGTAACATGATCCATATACTTGGTTGAATCTTTGATTGTTGTTTTCCATCATAAGAACATCTCTCTCAAAACTAACTTATGTTTTGGATTCAACTTCTTTACAAATCATATGTTTTCATGTTTTGTTTTATCATTGGTAAATCTTAGTAACATGTTAACCTATGATGTGTTGTATCCTTAGCATGTGCTATATTTTGAATAGATCTATTGTTTTGGATACATCACCATTGATTCATCAAAGTAGTACTTTATCTTTGGTAAATCTAAGTAGATCATGTTAATGAAATATGTAACATGATTCATATACTTTGTTGAATCTTTGGTTGTTGTTTTTCCATCATAAGAAAATCTCTCTCAAATGTATCTTATGTTTTGGATCCAACATCATTACAAATCATATGTGTATTATTGTTTTAATGCTTCACAACTTGCCTTACTTTGATTGGTAAATCTTTTTCAAGTTGTCCTTATAATTACATATGATTTGTCCCCTCTTTTCAATCAAATCTATTTTTATGTTTTGAGCTTCATTGATGATTTGATTGACATCCCTATGCATCACATGTTTAGAGCTAATCCATTTCATACAACTTGTGTAACTTTGATATCATTAACAAGTTGTTACTTTTAACATGTGATTGCATTACATCCTCAATCATAAATGTTTTTGAGCTAAAACTTTCAAAAGCCTTAGGCATACATTTATGAGCTTTCATTTTCAAAATGATTGAGGACCACACACACACACTTCATTTGTTTTCATCTTTGCATTCATAGTGTGAGTGTGTATTTGTATTTCACTTCCATATCCGCCTATTTAAGAGGCATTGTAATGAGCTTAATTGAATCTCCATCAAGTGTATGTTAGACACTAAATTAGTGAGATAACCAACCTTTGGTTGAAGAGGTTATTGCTTAGCCTATAAAAGCATAATGTATAGGTTGATGTTAAGCCTTGAAAAACATCATTGTAAGGTTATTGCTTAGCCTTGGAAAGCATATTGTAAAGGTTATTGCTTAGCCTATTGAAAAGCATAAATAGTGGAAATCCGGTGGGGTGTTGGTTCACAAGCCGGTAGTGGATGTAGGCATTGAGGCCGAACCACTATAAATCCTTGTGTGATGGTGCTTGCTTTGTGGTGATTGTTTTCTTTAAGCTTCCGCATTTTGTTTGATAATCATCACTTGTGACTAGTTTGTTTTAAAGAAGTTAAAATTGTTAAAATTGGTCATAAAAGAAGCTCACCCTATTCACCCCCCCTCTAGGGTTCGGATCCCCATGGACTTACAGTTATAGGCCACTCCTTCCCATTGCTGTAACATGTTAAGGAGCTTCCATAAAGCATAGTGAGGCTCAAGAAAATACTCTGTTAAATTTGCGAGAAATTGTAAGATAAATAATTAAAAAGGTAAAAATAAATTCATATTTTCACTCTAAGGGGTAAAGAGGGATTCAATTTCTACAAAATATCAGCCATAGAAATTAAAGAAATCACAAAAAAGTATATAAGTGCGTGAAATCCGAACCTGGAATTGGTGTGGTAGGTTCCCTTTTTTATGTTGGTAATAGAGGAATGAAGTCAGCAGAAGAGGAACACCTTCAAAAGAGGGCTTCAAGAGCATAATAGAGCTTTTCCCTTTGAACCGTAGTTTGAGAGACTTATAGAGAGATAAAGAGATGGGTTTTGGGGTCTCCAGGTAGGTTAATACATGTGGGTTGAATGGGTTCAGTGGAGAAAGAAAGAGAGAGAGAGAGAGAGAGAGAGAGAGAGAGAGAGAGAGAGAGAGAGAGAGAGAGATGGGTGAGAGGAAGAGGGTACGGTGAAGAGAGAGAACAGTAGGTGAGAGAGATTAGGCGGTAGGGATGGATTATGTAGGGCACTATTTTTAGGTCAGATTGGGGGTGAAGAGAGAACAATATGTGAGAGAGATTGGGCGGCAGAGATGGTTTATGCAGGGCGCTATTTTTAGGTTGGATTTGGGGTGAAGATTATGCAAGGAGCGATCAAGAGAGACAAATTTAATAATTGGCGATGGAGGTGAGGGCTGAGGTCATGAGGGAGACGAAGGAGATGGAGGGAGCGAGATGCAGAGGATGGCGGGCGAGAGAGGGTCAGAGAGATGAGGGATTGAGATTTGAGAATTCGGCTTGGGGCATTGGGGCTTTGGGGGGCAAAACGTTGCAAAATCACCCAAATGGTGTAGTGATTATTTTAAAATTTTGCTCCGCTAGTGTCACTTTAAGAATAAAATGAGATATATATTTATTTTGTGTGTCGCGTTATAGAAAAGTGACACAATAAACCTCCTCCTCGTTTACTCCTCCTCTAAAGTGACACATCAGACCATACTGTGTCACTTTAATGTAAAAGCGACACAAAAGCTCAATTTAAAAGCGAGACTAAAAGTCCTTTTTTTTGTAGTGAGAAAATTGTAAAATGAAAGAAAATATGGTTCTTTTGCAAAAGTAAGTAAAAAAAGGGGGCGTAGTGGTGCCCTCAATACATGAGGTCCTGTATCACTGTATAAATAGAAAATATTAGTAATGATAATTAGTTTTTTTCACATGTATTCATGTTTCTTAGTTATGCTTACTTAAAAAGTAATGGAAAGCTCATAAAAAAAAAAAACTAGAACATGAAATAAAGGCATAAGAATTAAGAAGACTTAAGAGTTAGGTCATTAGTCATTACTCAATACTCATTAGTGAACATTGTGTTAGGTTCTTGTTTGTTGCAATTTTGATGGATGCACATTCACCTTCACTGTCAAATGATCACACACTCATGCTCTTAGTTTTGACTTTGGAATTTTGGATTCTACTTGCATTTGCATATGTTTTTCAAATGTTTTATTCATGCATGTTTTAGAATCCAAATACTCATTTGAAAACCTATTTCTTCATTCATTATTTTGGAAAATCAAATTAAGAATTTAGGTTTGTGCCTTGCATGCATCTTTCATTTTTAGAATCATTTTAGTATGCATGAAGCACATTGGCCTAGAGTTCATGTTTCCATAAAACATTTTTTCAAAAATTTGGTAGAACTCTTCCTAGGCCAGTGTGCTCAGTCGACCGACCCCTGTGCCCGGTCGACCGAGCAACTAGCCGTTGGCCAATATGACCGTTGGGCCAGGTCGACCCGGGGGTCATGGGGTCGACCGGGCCAACTAGCCGTTGGACTGTTTTTTTGCTTTAAAGTCCATTCCTTTCCCTACTTTTAGAGGCTTGTTGGGTGAACTTTTGGAACCATTTTGAAGCCTAAGAAAGGGGAAGAAGTTGATAAGGCTAGAGGGTCAATGGAAATAAAAAATCCTTGAGACAAAGGTATATCTTTCAAGTTAAGATTTGGTTTCCATTCCAAATGAAATCCATGCATGTTCAACTCTTTGTATTTTCATATATGCATGTTTTCTAACTTTTAAAGAGATGTTTTGCAAACACATTATCATCTTTGGAATATTAGATTGCTTTGCAAGCATCCTTGTCTAAATCACATGTGCTCTTAGTAGTTAATCTTCATACAACTTGTTTAGTACTTTTCTTTCAAGTTGCTTGAATCTTTCATGTGATTAGCATATAACTTCAATCATCATTTTTCTGAACTTAGATTTTAAAATGCATCAAGCATTCATTTAAGAGCTTCTTTTTAGAATTTGATTGAAGTAAACACTCATACACTTTGTTCACACACTTTAGGAAATTGATGTGTATGTTTGTACATTGATTTTCATCTTCAGATCAGCCTATTTAAGAGGCATTTTTATTGAGCTTAAATTGTATCTCTTAGAGTGTTTTTGTATAGACATCTTCTTAGAGAAAACTTTCTTTTGTAAAGGTTATTGCTTAGCCTAAGAAAAGCACTTTGTAAAGGTTATTGCTTAGCCTTGGAAAAGCATCTTGTAAAGGTTGTTGTTTAGCCTAGAAAAACAACATTGTAAAGGTTATTGCTTAGCCTATTAAAAAGCATAGTTAGTGGAAATCCGGTGGGGTGATTGGATTACAAGCCGGTAGTGGATGTAGGCATTGAGGCCGAACCACTATAAACCTTTGTGTTGTGGTGTGTACTTGTGGTGATTTCTCTTGTAAGCTTTCGCATCTTGTTTGGTAAATCATCACTTGTGACTAGTTTATCTTAAAGAATTAAATTTGGTCATAATTGTAGCTCACCCTATTCACCTCCCCTCTAGGGTTAGGATCCCAGGACTTTCACATTGAACAATCAAATATCAAGACTTCAACATTCAAGGTTCAAATTCAATCAAGTGAATGAACTATGAAGTGATCAATAATCAACATTCAACACCAATTTAGAAATGACAAAGAATAGAGAGTTAGTGAAGGAAATATGAATACCTTAATCACCACCAAAAGGAATGTCTACCAAGATTCAAGGGGCTATGGTTATCCTCATCCCCATCAGTGTTATCATTTCTAGTTGCACCATATGGAATTTGATATGGATGAGTATTGGGATCCACAAATCCAAAGAAGGCAGCCGCACCAGCATCAAAAGAACTTGGAGGAGGTGGAGGTGGATATCTACCATATTGCGTTTCACCATAGTCACCATATGAGTAGGACCCTGAAGTTGAAGACTGTTCTTCTCCTTGTTGTACTTGACCATATGGAAAATAGTCAAAATACTGTGTGGGTCCTTGTCCACTATAACTAGGGTTCCACGATTCAGCCCATGATCCCGCTTGTTGTTGTCCAACACCTCCACCATATATCCTTGTTCATTACTACCTCCAGGAGCAGGTGGTGAGACTCTCCGACGCCATTGGTAACAATGGTTTCCTTCCATTCTTTCCGGAAAGTCTTGTACCTCCTCTACAGGAATGACATCTTCTTGATCATGTTAGTAGTATTCACTAGGAGCACCTGTCCCACTAGTGTCTCCTGCTCCATCTCTCCCATCTCCTCCACCATGGCTACTCGAAGAGACGGTGGTACTCGTCATCTCAGAAGATGACACAACATGAGCAGGTTCTTTCCCTTTAGGTTGTGGTTATGGGCCTTGCGGATGTGCACTTGAGCCTTCTCCTCCAAGTGGGACACCCTCTGCCTCGCCCATATCTTCATCAAGCAAATCTCTAACCTCTTCGTGAAAGCCTAGATCTAAATCTAGTAATGGATCATCTATCTCGGCTATCCATGGGAGCAAGGGATCGTCCTCTCTGAATATGTAATCCAAACTACTAGGACAATAGCTTGGATGATCCCTTGCCCTCCTTTCTCTTGTTCTATTTTGCAACTTCAAATTGTAATGGCAATATACAAGCTTGTTGAGTTTTTGCATGGTAAGCCGATTCCTAGACTTTGTGTGGTTCAAGGAGAAAGTGCTCCAATTTCTTTTTTTCAGTTTGATGAAGTTGTAACTTGACTAAGGATGTGAACAACCGCTTTCCTTAGAATTGGAGTATCCTCTCCAAAATTCATCCACCAATCAGCTGAAATTCAATGTAAACAAATAAAATTAGATATTCCTTAAGTCCTTCCAAGTTGCAATCAATTGAGAGAAAAATAACAAAAGCCTAATAAGTTGGGTGATTGGGTCTTTTGTTCATACCAGGTGGCATCTTTCCAATCACCCTTATTACAAGAGGGTCAGCGAAGCCTCCCCTCCTTCGTTTATATGTAGATATCAACACTGTGAAAATCAGGAATAAATCAATAAACCATACATGTTTAAGACCTATCTCAAGCATATACATTTGTCATGTCAAATCTCAATCACTAACTCTCCTCTTGGATGGCTTCGATTGAATTATCGACTCCCAACAATTTTTTCAACACTTCCCTTAATCATACCCTCAACTCCGTATCTATTGCATCGTTGTGCTGTTGGGCATTGGGGTAGTAGAATTCGGGATTAAGGAAATAGCCTACATTGAAAACAAGTTGAAATGCAAAATGATTAATTGATTAAACATCAGTCAAAGAGAGCTAGTTTGCTTTAAAAGTATCAAATAATGATATTGTTATTAAGTACCTGCAACATGCAATGGATGGTGCATCGGTCGTTCCACTGGGCATCAATAATCTTTATTTATTCATCATGATATCTAACATTTTCCATGATAGCTTGCTTAGCCCAATCCATTGCTTCATATATATATATATATATCCATTGTTGGCTTGTAACCATCTACAAGCCGTAACACTCTAACTAAAGGTTTATAAACCTTT
Organism: Cinnamomum chago; assembly: GCA_038049695.1. Taxonomy (NCBI): domain Eukaryota; kingdom Viridiplantae; phylum Streptophyta; class Magnoliopsida; order Laurales; family Lauraceae; genus Cinnamomum; species Cinnamomum chago. The sequence continues at coordinate 13,198,547 of CP142456.1, forward strand.
AATAAATTAGACACTCTCTTCTAAAATTTATTGTCCCTCATCAAGTTGGGGATCTCAAATTCTTGACCACTTGTTGCATTGCCCCATTTCGAACGAATCCATTCCTCCAATGCAAACATCTGAATCATCTCTTTTCTAAACCATACAAGGCTCTCCATCACAATGAAATGGGTAGCAAACCTAGTTGATCCCGGACGTATCAAGGCATGGTTATTTGTGAATCTTTTCATCAAGCTCAAAAGCCATGAATGATCATAAATAAATTTGGTAATGCCTCTACATGCCTTGATAACTTCAACAATTTTCTTCTTTTTCCAATATCTTCCATAATGAGATCTATACAGTGTGCTGCACATGGAGTCCAAAACAGATGAGGTATTTTATTCTCCAATGTCTTACCAGGTACCTTGAAATTGGCGCCATTATCTGTAACAATCTATACAATATTCTCCTCTCCCACACTATCTACAACCTTATCCATAAGAGTGTATATATATTTAGCTGTCCGTCTATGTTCAGATGCATCCACGAACTTCACAAAGACACACCTAGCAACTGATTGTACCAAAAAGTTTATTAATTGTGTTTGTATGCCGCTGGTCCACCCATCACACATAATGGTGACCCCATTCTGTTGCCACATGGGCCTAAAGTTCTCCAACCATGCCTTTATTTCTTTATATTCTTCTTCGTGATATTTAGTGCCCACATCATAAACAGAGGGCGACTGTATTCCCCCACTAGTTTCGGCGGGGAATCTATTGCTGTAGTTGGAATGTTCTTGTGAATTAGCCATTTTGTTGTAGCTTCGGCTAACCTATCTCTTGCACCCTTCGTCACCCCTTTCATAACACTTGATATATTTGGTTGTTTAAACCCCTCTTTTCTATGTGCTAGAGGATCAACAGGGGGAGGAACTACTCTTCTAGTAGAAATAACTTCTACATCAACATCTCGTTCCCCTTGGGTGCTAAATACCCTACGCATGGCCCCCGCAATGCCCTTGCCCCTGCTTGGCACAACAGATGAGCCCCCTGCATCATAATATTTGCCGCTTCCAGCAGATGCACGACGTTCATATTCTTCTTGGTGACTCATAATGGACTCTCGGCGTGCATCCTCCATCGGTGCATCTTCATCATCAAAACCTTCATCCCCAAATACATCATAACGGGGAGCATCAACATCTTGCTGCCTCTTTTCTTTTATCTCTATTTTTCTAGCTTTGTTTTGACCAACCAAAGCTTTCATTTGTTCCCTGACTTCCCTTGATACTTCGGTACATCTAGCAACATTGTCAGAAATGTGGCCCAAGTGGTGCTTGAATCTTGTAATGCCCCCCCCGTTGGTCACTTTCCCACAAAACTTGCCTTTGATTTTCAACCTATTGTTCTCAACTGCCTCACCAAAGCTCCATACGTGATCAATATCACGAGGCATTTTCAAAAATCAATTGGCAAACACAAATGCACAATAGAAGACTGAATACCTATAAATATGAACTAGTAGTACGTTAAAAATTAAAAAAACATGTTAGAGGAAACATATATCTAACACTTAAGAATCATTCTCTTGACATTTAATTGGCATTCCATTACTAAAAATATTATTTTTTACAAAAATAAAAAAAAATCCAAAAATAAAAAAAGGGAAAAAATTGAAAAACACGTAATATATGTTGGAATGATCTATGAGAAACATAGAATTATAATCTAGGAGCCCTTTCCAAGATATTTGATTGGCATTCAATTACTAAAAATAATCTTCTTTCACAAAAATAAAAAAAATTCCAAAAAATAAAAAAAAAAGAAAAAATTTAAAAACAAGCAATATATGTTGGAATGATCTATGGGAAACATAGATCTATAATCTAGGAGCCCTTTTCAAGACATTTGATTGGCATTCAGTTACTAAAAATAATTTTTTTTACAAAAATAAAAAATCTGAAAATAAAAAAAGGAAAGAAATTGAAAAACAAGCAATATTGTTGGAATGATCTATGGGAAACATAGATCTAACAATATGAAGCTATGTTCAAGTTGTTTCATGAGTTTTCCATAAGTGATAATGTTTTTTTCTAAATAACATAATTTCGAAAATAAAAATAACAATATTTAAAAAAAAAACAAAAGATATGCATGCAAGATCAAAAGGAAGCATGGATCTACAATAAAACAAGACAATGATGCCATTATGTTGTGATTCATAGTAGTTAGAGAGTGATAATCTCAAAAGTTGAAAAAAAGTCACATACCTAGATGAAGATTCTTGTTTAGAATCTTTAAAATCCTTTGAATAGTTGCATGTTGGTGATTTGGTGGGAAGAAATCTTGAAGATCCACTTAGGAAACACTTGAGACCACTTAGGAGGAAGAAAGGAGGAAGAACAACAGTAAGAGAGGAAGAAAGAGGATTTTTTTAACCCAAGCCACGGCAGCCGCTTTTTTCATCCATGTCTTGAGTTACACAAGTTGGTTTGATTATGTTTTTATTTTTATTGTGTGGAATTTTTGTAGTTATCTTTGTTGTGTGGAATTATTGTAGTCATTTGGTATGAAATGTATTTGATATTTGATGTATATATATTTAAAAAAATACTGCTTTTACCGGCAGCCTTATGACCGCCGCTAAAAGCAGCAACTTTTTTAAAAGAGACTGCTTGTAGCGGCAGCCGTGTGACTGCCGCTATAAAAAATGGGTTTTTAGCGCCGGCTATCCTCAACATTATCGGTGGTCAATGGCCCCTGCTAAAAGTTTCCTTTGTCGTTCCGTAACCCATGAATTTCTTTAACTGACAGTCATGGTCGCCCCAGAAAAATCAATAGTGGCGGTCATCGGCCGCCGCTAAAACCTTTACCCACCGCACGTATACCGTCGCTAAGCTAAAGGTTTTACCAGTGGCCGCCGGCCCCTACTAAAAGCAGTTTTTCTTGTAGTGATCTTTGGGCTAATGCGTTGGGAAATGCAACTTCGCCGATGCACAAATGACGTCGAGAGATGTTGTAATACGTTTTTTTTTTTTTTTTTTTTGCAACGCACCATGGTGTGTCGGGAAGGATTATTATTATTATTATTTAATTTAAATTTTCATTTCTCCCAATATAACACAAATAAAAATTGAATACCTGTTCAAAGCAACAAACTTGATGCATAACCCAATTTAAAATAGTTTCATCAGCACATCGAAAATAACACCCACAACCAAATATCCTACATCCATGAACCAAAATAAACCCACAAATCTCTAAACTACACAAATATTACTACTTGATCATTTCCATAAATCTCTAACACCCACAAATGTCTGTGATCAAAATAAAAAATGTAATCCCTAAGAGCCCGCAGCCAGCAAAATAAAATCCAAAACCAATATGCAAAACCAGAAAAGAACACCATCAGAATACAAGTATCAATAAATTCTTGCAAGGCAAAGCATTCACTCCTAAAAAAAATCTTGGGATAATGAGACAATATTAAATTAGCATAATAATTTTATATAATCGCTTTTCAATACCGATATGAAAATAAGAAAAAAATCACCAGGAGAGTATCCTATCCAAAAGCTCCCCACCTTCACATAACTTGAAACATGTGATAATGAGACATCAAGTTCTAAATCATTAAGCATGTGTTTACCTAATAGTAATACTAAATGAAAATGAGAAAGGAGAGAAACATCAATATCTGTACACTTGAGAAAAAACAAATCCCTTTTACAAGGCTCAGCAAGACCACCATTAGACTGTTTTATATAAAGTCAGCAAGTTCTTTCCTGACTGGAACATGCAACTAAAACACGCCCATTAAAATTTCAAGGCCAAATATAGTTGTTTGGACATAGGCTTGGATAATGAAAAGGTTTCTAACATACATGATATAATTCTATATGGAAATTAAATAGAACATAAATATAAAATGTATTTTAGAATTTATCAAATGTCATGGAGTCACTTACTAGCTCTATGTCTTACGAAAAGAAATGACGAATTTCTTACAACAATTACCACATTGTTAATCTATGTAAAGAACCAGAGGGTGGATTCTGAGCTCTCATGGGATCAAATCACCCTTGACAGACTGATGTTGTGACGCCCCGGAGTCCCACATCGACTATAGAGAGGAAAGTGAATGGAGTTATATGTAAGAGCTTACACCCTTACCTTGCATGAGGCCTTTAGATGGGTTGAGGCCCATCAGAAGCAAAACCGTGAGGCCCGTGGGCCAAAGCAGAGAATATCATGCATGCGTGAAGGGTGGGGCGTTACAAATGGTATCAGAGCCGACTCTCGACTAGTTCGAGTGTGGGTCCCTTGCCGTGGCTTGGTGCAAGTGGGCGGATCTCCATGTTGGCGGGCCAAGAGGGCTGGCAGGCTACTGCACAGGGACGTGCAGCCCTAAGGGGGGTGTAATATGACGCCCTGGAGTCCCACATCCACTACAGAGAGGAAGCCTGCATAGGGGCGTGTAGCCCTAAGGGGGCTGGAATGTGATGCCCCGGAGTCCCACATCGACTATAGAGAGGAAAGTGAATGAGGTTATATGTAAAGCTTACACACTGACCTTGCATGAGGCCTTTTGATGGGTTGAAGCCCATCAGAAGCAAAATCGTGAGGCCTGTGGGCCAAAGCGGACAATATCATGCATGCGTGAAGGGTGGGGCGTTACAGATGTGGTCATGTTCACTTGAATGACTTTTGGCCACTTCCTAAGGACCTTTAAAGATTTTATTTTTCTTTATAGAAAACTTTTAATTTTGTACATGTGGTCTGGTTTTTCCACGTGTAGGAAGATGATAAAATTATAAAGGCTTCAAGTGAATATAATGAGTTACAGTCTTTGGTCAATTAAGTATACAAAATCACAAGTCAAATTTTTCTTTAACAATGAATCGTGTTTACTTATGAGGTTACATTTAAGGTGAACGCAAAATGAAGGTGTCTCAAAACAGAAAAAGAAATTAAGCACTGATACCAACATTCGGTAAGCAAAGCAAAAGGTGAATGCAAATTGAAGTTGTATTCAAATGATAAATGTTTCATGGTGAGATAAGAAAGGAAATCTGTCTGAATATATGCAGACAAATATATAATGTAAAAGAGAACCAGCTTCAAGCATGAAAATGAAAGCTCTACTTACAGAACTTGCAGTGCGCTGATATTTGTTAAAGACATAGGAATAGAACCAGATAGGCTATTGTTGTTAAGCTGACTATCCTTGCATAAGCATTCCAATGAATAACACTAGTGTTGTTAAGCCGACTATCCATGCATAAGCATTCCAATGAATAACACTGTATTAAATTATATGATAGTGGGTGTTGTGGATAGCACACCCACACCCAACAGTTAATAATGCATACCCTTATATACTCTGCTTCTCTATATGCTTAATTAATATTATCTCGTTATATCTTCCGTCCATCAATATTTATCGTTAAGTTTCCAATATTATAGGTCAGGACTTCAAGTAATCCCTGACTTCTCATTTAATACGGACCATGATTATGGATCAGAGCCTAAGTGTGATACCCTGATTTGTAATACCTCCCAAGCCCTACATCCAAGGTTCGGACCTACCAGCTAGTCATAGTGTCCGTTCTCAACAATACAAGTACCATATGTCTCAATACATCACAATTGCTGCCCCTCTCTTCAGGTTTAGGGTCCCACTTCACCTAAGACAGTGATCACGAGGTCCCAGATGCTTATTAAGTATCCTCAGTGCTCCTGTAGGTGTGTAGCATCATAGGACGTTCATAACCATTGAATTGAGTTCCATTTTATAACTCAAGACCCTGCTTAGGTAGCTATACGGGTCAAGGTTAAGACCAGCCCTTGACTCGTGTCTAGCATATCCCAAATAGTCCAAATGGAAGGTTAATGGGGCCCACATATTATCAAATCATAAAAGAAACCAAATCTCAGAAGTTGTTGTCTGTAGTCTACCGAGTTGACCCGAATAATCTTCGAGTTGACCTTGTACACTAGGAAAGGATTAAGAACTTGAGAAGTAAAACTTGTTGTTTGCAGTGTACCTGGTCGACCCGGAGAGTCCTCGGGTTGACCTGGTACACTACATGACTTTTCTCAGAAACTTGGCAAGGTGTAGTGTCTGCAGTGTATCGGGTCGACCCGAGGACTGGTACACCGCAGTCAGAGAATTTCTGCTCTCAGTTATGGGAATTCCTCAGTGTATCAGGTCGACCGGATACACACAAATTCCTGAGATTTCAGGTTTTGTCATCTTCCATCTTCCATCAAGCCTCCACTATTCTTCAACCAATTACGACCAGGTCTTCTCCCATTTATCTTCATTCATCAAATACATCTTCCACATCATGATCCATTACAAATGGGCCATTGATTTTTCAAATGAGGGACTCCCATCCATCAATGGCGAAAAACACATAAGAAGGATTAGAAAGAGAAGGATTTATACAACATAGTATCCATTCAACTATCCAATTACAAAAATCAAACCAAATATCCATTCAAGATAGTAATTAGCAATCTAAGCATATTAATCAATTTGACTTGCCTAATTAGGAAGAAAAGTCCTCAAATAGCTTGGCTTCACTCCATTGCTCTAAGACCATTCCAATAGCTGGATCTACGATCTATACACCCATTCCCAAAGAGAAAAGTGCATAAGAAAGGGAATTCTATGAGAAAGAACTATTCTACAGGGAAATTGGAAAGAGGGAATGAGGATTACCTTCATTTGGAGATGGGAGAGAGATCTTGAAGATGGGATGAGGTCCCTAGCTTGAAGATAGCTGAACCTTGATGAGACTCCTCTTTTAGCAATTGGAAGCCCTAGATCTAGTGAGAGAAATAAGATAGAGAGAGAAGGGAGGGAATGCAGTGGAATGAGAGGAATGATGGTATGAAATGCTTGGGGAGATGGGAGGGAGTTTCTTTTATAGCATTGGGTTGGGTTAGTTTGTCTAAAATACCCTCTCTTGCTAATGTTGCTTTATGATAAGGATTGGGGTATTTGGGGAAGGTTTCGATGGAATGACCAAAGGGTCCTTGGTTGCCAATAGAAATAAAGGATAAGGACAATGGTAGTTTAGGTATTCATATTTAATGACTAGGGCACCTTTAAATGAGTGGTTGTAAATGAAGGAGCTTAAGGGCAATAAAGGTAGGCTATTTATAATGACAACAGTGCCCACGTTTACTCGGTTGATAATGAAGGAGGCCAAGGTTACTTAGGGTATTTGGTTCTCTAATTTGGAGGGAAATAGTTTAGATAGAAAGACTAAAGAACCCTCATATAAGTAATGGACTAATGGTTAGGCCTGGGTAATTGGGTCATTCTAAGGTAGTTGCACAACTCTCTAAGGAAAACCCTCATAATTAAGATTGTAACTAAGGCCTCTAATTATCTAATTACTTCTAGAAAACCCAATCAAACTCCTAATGCGACTACTAACCTTACAAGGGTCTTAATCTTATAAACTTTGCTAAATTAATGAGAATTACTAACTACTCATGCTAATCACCTATTAAATAGGATAACCTAGGGTTGATTTTGGTCAAACTGGGTCTGGGTATTTCTACGGATGGGTCCTTACAACTCCTCCAACCCTTCATGCGGTCTCAGAAGACCCAAATAGAGAACCAAACAAAACATATGTAGAACCATCGGAAGCAAGATGGGGAGCGGGTCAAACAAAGGGATGACTAAGCTACCTTCCAAGTCCAAATTCTAGAGGTGATGCAAAGGGCCACTTCGCTAGCTCGAGTGGTCATGCCACAAAGGGACACTACAACAAAAATGACTTTTCCCGGTGCACATTTTCGTCGCTAAAAACTAACAAAATCACAGCGAAATCTCTTTTCTGACGATTATAAAATCACTCGCCGCAGAAAATCCTTCGCCTCTAATTTTAATCGGCGCAAATGGAAAATTGTTGCGAAAACCTATACTTTTTGCGGCGTTTTTTTCATCACTATTAGTGCCAACAGACGTCGCAAAACAACTTTCAGCTTTTAGTTATAAGTTGTTGGCAATGTCTATTTGTAGCGACTAAAATTTACTTGCAGCGATTATATATCGCTGCAATTAAATTTTCCTAACGTTTATAAAATTCGTCGCAAAAGGTATTTCGTTGGTAAAACTCAATTGCAGCGACTCTGTATTGCCAGAAAAGCTGTTTTAGCAGCGTTTATGAAATTCGCTGGTAAAATTAATTGTGTCGATCTCAACTCCACGCAATTGCCTGTTTCTGGCTATGTAACCAACTATATTCGCTGGTAAAACTTAATTGCGTCGATCTTAACTCCACGCAATTGCTGACTATGTTTAAAAACTCAAATACAGCGACTATGTATCGTCGAAAAAACTCTTTTAGCAGTGTTTATGAAATACACTGGTATAACTTAATTGCATCGATCTCAACTCGATGCAATTGCTCGTTTGGATTTAAAAACGCAATTGCAGTGACTATGTATCGCCGGAACAATTTTTTAGCAGCGTTTTTGCACTTTGCCACCTATTTGATTTCGTGGGTAAAACTCAATTGCGTCAATTTCAACTCGACGCAATTGCTCGCTCCTGACTATCTGACCGCTGAATTTTGGGTTTCAAAAATTCAATAGCGGCATTACTTTATCGCCGGAATTGATGTTTTTCCAACGTTTCTACAAACCGTTGCTCCAAAGTCTAAAACTCAGTTGCAGCGACTTGTTTTCACAGCTAATTCCCACTGTTTGGCCCAAATTAAATCATCGTAATTGGTGTTTTCGGTGTGTATTTTTTTCCTCATGTCACATTCATTGTCACATCTGCCAATTAAACACCATATAATTAATGTCTGTTTCTATTAACACAGAAATTCATTAATCTCTTCAAACATCAATTCATCCAAACTCATGTATTTATACAATGTGGCGGTGCATTATATTCATATCAAGTACAAACCGGGCTACTATTAAATAAGCCACACATCACTATGTGTGGCCATAAAAAGATTTAAGGAGTTTATTATCATTAAAATGAAGGCGATAAAATCTGGTGTACAACTCACGTTGCCGCTACTCAGCCCAATTTTGAATGCATGGCCACATCACCCTGCTGATCAAAAGCTTTTCTCTTCTGCATAACCCACTACATCCATGCTTGAGATGCCTGACGTAAGAGTGAAATGAAAAATGTCTATGTGAGCAGCATAGCTCAAATAAGCTAACTGCATGTACTGCACCTATAAGAAAAGAAAATTGCAAATGTACCCAATGCATACAAGTTACCAGTTACCAATAAACCCTGAGATTACCAGTACTTGAAATTAAAACATCTTATACAAACGTGCAAATTATTGACTATCAAAGATCGATCAATGGATGTGGGAGCTAATAAATTCTATCTATCAGATGGCTTACATATACATATACATATACATATATAGAATTTAGTGTATATATATTATATATATAGTTGGTTTTCTGCAAAAAATATATATTTTTTATAGAAAAATTCGTTACTGTATCATCCTCTTAATTACCATCTGCTCACCATTATCTTATTTGGAATCCTATATATAGTTGGATGATAAGGATTAATAAATTAATGATAAATACTTTTTCATTCATTTAATGATGAAAGGATGATGGAAAAAATGATGGTGTATATAAGCATTTCACCTATATGTATTTTGTTGTCTTGTTGCAAAATATGTATAAAGTTTACCCTCAATCATGCATGCAGTCCCTACCATATGCATCAATTTATTGAACTTGCCAAAGTATAATATCTTCCTCAGTTTTGGTTGGGAACACTACAAAAAAAAAGGACTTTTAGTCTCGCTTTTAAATTGAGCTTTTGTGTCGCTTTTATAATAAAGTGACACAGTATGGTCTGATGTGTCACTTTAGAGGAGGAGTAAACGAGGAGGAGGTTTGTTGTGTCAGTTTTATTCTTAAAGTGACACTAGAGGAGCCCGTGGCCCACGCCCCACATGTCTAACATGTCTAAAAGGAGCGCCCATCTAAAAGGGTGGAACGAAAAAAAACCCCAACTCTTCGATCTTCCTTTCGTCTTTCAACCTTCCTTCTTCTTCGACCTCAGAGTCTCAGACCCTTCGTCCTTTGATTGCACGAAGCTCTCTCGCGGTTCTGGTCAGACGTCTATGAGTATGGCGATCTTTCGGCTTTAGGTAAATCTCTCTCTCCCTCACTCTCCCTCTCTGCCTTCTCCATTTTTAATGTCTAAGTATGTCGCCTCTCTCTCCCTCTCACCCTTCATTATTTTAGGCACTGCACAAAGAAGTTAGGGTTCTCAGTTATGTTTGTTTGATTTCTGTTTCATGGTTAGGGTTAGGGTCGTTTTGATTTAGGGCTTTTTGTTTATGATAATCTTTGTTACATTACCTGATTTTATTTAGGGTTGTTTTGATGGCATATGATTGCATACTAATTGGTTTTTGGGAAATGGAAATGGGAAAATGGCGATGTTAATTACATCGGTTATGTCTGGTTATGATAGTTCCAGTTTTGCTAATCTCTGCTGAAGTTGGTAGGAGATGTTGAACTGGTCGGTAAATCAGTTCGAGTGTCATTAAAATATGTTGTGAAATATTGCATATTAATAGTAGGTGGTGGTGGTTAAACTGGCATGAAACCAACTATGGTCTGGTTTTTGAAACGCTCATACTTGGATTCAGAGGGCCAGAGACGCTCATACTTTGTTTGGTGGCGTAGTCAGCTCCTTAATTTTTTGCTTAAGGTTTCCAAGCACTTCTTTGTTCCAAGTCTTGAATCATATGTTGTTCCAAAATCCCCATTTTAAATTAGTTGAATGAGAAATTTACTTTTTTTTTCTTATAATGTAGGATTTGTTACATTATTTGATGCTGTTGTTGTAATGCAGGGTGAAGTTAGGTTATATTTTCCTTTGCCGGTTTCATATGTGTGTTGATTGGGTGGAGTTTGGTTTTTGATTGATGAGTTTTTTTTTTTTTTTTTGGTTCTTAATTAGCATGAACACCAATTGTTTGATGAAATGCTACTAAAAGTTATTATTATAAGTTGTGCTTGTACTAATCTAGCTCTAAGCCAGATAGTCTAATCTTCCAATATTTGTAGAAAGTCAACCCCAAATGAGTTGTAGTTCTGCCTTCTCATTTGGAGCCACATTGGTAGTGTTTGTTTTGTGGCTAAGATTGTGGGGAGGAGTTGGTAATGATGATGAAGTTTTCGTCTTCCACAGAGATGCTACACTTGGAAAATTCTCAACACTAAGATGTGACCATAAATTTTTTATGAGGGGTCAATAAGATAAATAACTTAGTTTACATGACACTATGACCATGACAAGTAGGGAAAGAGAGCTGTTTTCCTTGGAAGAGAAGAGTGGGTGATTAGAATCATGTGGAGTGCATTAATGGCAAAGAGTGTGTAAGAACAAGACTTAGGGTTCTACAACTAAATTTCATTTTCAATCTCCCTCCACATTGTGCTAACCATATCATTCATAGTTTTTCTCTAACTGGTGCAAGTTTTGTTTGCATGAGTACTAGATTACAAATATTTAATGATTATAAATTTATCCCAAAACTACTTGTGGTTGTGTCACATTGAATGATGACTAAAGAGCTCCTAAATCTTAGCTGTACAGAAAGTTTCTAGTCTGACCATTATTACCTTGTTTTTCCCAGTATGCTCGGATTATTCAAAAACTTGGCTTTCCTGCTAAATTGAAGGTCTCTCTCTCTCTCTCTCTCTCTCTCTCTCTCTCTCTCTCTCTCACACACACACACACACAGATGCATTCCTTATTTGAACGCATCTTCTGTGTTGGTTCTTCTAACTGTATGAACCAGAACTATTCCCTGGTCTGATATATCGAACGAAACAACCGAAGATAGTGTTGCTTATATTTGTATCTGGCAAGATCGTTCTTACAGGAGCCAAGGTCACACATTCATAACTCTTTGGTTTTTTATTCTTTGGTCACATTGTCCTTTTCTTCTTCAAACTTTGATTGTTATCTTCAATTTTTTTAATCCTTCTTCAGGTTTTTTTCGCTAACTGGTAAATTTTTATTAAGAGAAAAAAGGCAGGGCAAAGCCCAGAGGACAAGGAGAAAAAAGAATACAACCAAAAGAACGCTAAAAAAGCCAACCCTGAAACAAGATGGCAGCAAAACAAAAGAGCTCCAATTTAGCAGGAGCCAGAGAACAGATGAGGGGAGCCAGCCCCTCAAAGCACATGAGCAGCAAAAAGCAGGACATCCTGCTGCTGGGGGAGGGCTGCACCACAGGCAGCTCTTACCAGCTAAGCAGAGCCAGGAAGCTGCAGAAAGAAACACCCCTGCAAAACCTACTGGAAAGCAAAGAGGAAGACCAGCCCCCAAAACAGGGACCTGCGGACCCCAGCTAGCCCACAAAGAAGAGATGCAACCAACACAAGACAGAGCTCCATTAGCAGCTCCCGAACCAGGCTAGGAAACTCCAGCAGCATGAGCCCTGGCGAGAAAACCAGACCAGGCCACTGCCTGCAACTCCTCAGCTACTCTGCAACACAGCAGCAACCAGGCTGCCACCAGCTAACCAGAGAGGAGCAGGAATCAGGTCAAACCCAAACCACGGTAAGAGACGAGACTTACACGGCCTTTGAGAACATATATCCTGTCCTTACAAAGTTCAGGAAAAGCCAACAATGGTATGTGACTTTACTTTAGATGGTGCTTATTAATGAAATTTGTTATTCATATTAGTTTTAAGAATTACTTATTTGAAGGTATTTTTTTCCTCTCTGGATAACAATAAGGATTCATTAAAGATGGAAACATGGAAGTTTGTGAAAGAGAATAGGAATTAGTCTTTGTATATGAGCAGTATATCGATACAAATAAAAGCAAGAAAGAAAAAAAGAAGATTACAGCAATTGGACTAAAGATTCATTATTATTCCTTGCTATGGAAGCATGGAAGCAAATCTTCCTTTTTATCTCCTCCCCTCAATATATGATGAATCTCAATTTGTAAAGGTTTACTGTTTACATAATGATTTAATCTTGTTCAGGATCATTCAAAAGGGTGAGCAAAGCCAGATACATGCTAGCTATATTACATACAAGATACAAGACCTGTTTAAGTCAAGAGATGGCAACTACAGTGCTTTCGCTCCAATATTGTCACAGATCAGAAGCCATCATCCCATGAACCCATGAAACCCTTTCATCGGCTTAGCCACCTAATGACTTGAGTGCTGGCCTCGCACACAGCTTCATCCTTTCTGTCAACATATTCTGGAAAGTTAAATAATTCATCTCCAACCAAATTGGCTCGTGTTGCATTGAAAATATTCTTATGCCCTGAATGGGTTTTATCCCAATGGAAATTTTGCTGAATTGACCAATTTTATTAGTATTATACATCTATCTGATGTCGCACAATTTGATGAGGGCCCTGCTTGATACTTGGCAGGGAGTGGTTTTTGAGTTGTTGGCAAAATTAAGAAGGTAGGCTTACAGGTAGCATTAGGATCCAAGCTCCATAGTTAAAAATAAGTGACGAGTTCATGTTGGATTGTGTAGCAAATGGTTGCTGAGTTGTGGTTGAAGAAAACAATGGTGTTTATTGAAATGATGGTGGTTTGCATTATGAAATGAATAGAGATGATGTGATGGTAAATGTTAGTGTGGAGAGTTAGAATGAGGTAGAATTAGTGGCAGAGGTAGAAGACAATCAAGGTCTCAAATTACACTTGTGAATACACTTGTGAATGGTGTGGAATCTGAAGATTTGATGTGTAGTAGTACAAAAAGTATAGGATTCAAAACCATCCATTACTCACTCTGCGTGTGTATGTGCGTCTTCTCTTTCCTCCTTTAATTGACTGTATGCTTATTTATAATCAAAATTTCAGGTTCAGTATCGCATGCATCCTTGCCTTTCAGAATTTCCTTCTAACAACTTCTATGAGGGCACACTGCAAAATGGAGTGACCATCAATGAGAGGCAATCAACTGGGATTGATTTTCCATGGCCTGTGCCGAACCGTCCCATGTTTTTTTTATGTTCAGGTATTTTTGAAATTGTTAGTATTGGGTATCTTTTGCTTTTGGGCATTTTGCACTCCTTAGGCTCAATGATTTTTCTTTGGTTCAAACGAGTGCCATGTTAGTAGGGGACCTTGTGTTACAAAAGGTGTTAGCTGTGGGATGTAATGTATACACCATTTGTTTTGACATAGTAACATAAAAGGATACTAAATTTGATGTAGAACCCATATCAAATCAAATCAAACTAAAATATACTGTAGATGAATTATTCATGTATGAAAATATGTTAGATCTGAACTCATTATCTGTTCACTATTGTCAAATGAGGGAGGTTCAAAGAGTTAGAATTTCATTGATCTTAATTAACTCATCCGCTTGTATGCCAATTGGCAAAAGATCAAAAAGTTAGCATTTCCTTATCTGGGAGTCTTTAGAACATCTTTCATCCAAGTCCTTTAGATACACAGTCGATGTAATTGAACCATGGGCCACCCAAATACTGAGTCCAGTGCGTTTGTAAATTTGCCGATGCTGATGACATGATACTTCCTCATTTTCCCTTGTTTAATTCTAATGAACATACAATTTTTTATGCAGTAAGTTTATTTCCTTACCTTTCATTATCATCATTTGGCTGCCAGGTGAATGCCTACTGGTGTTGCTATGTCAGACAACACCTGTCTATGTTAGATGCAGATACCTGTCCTTGGCGGAAATAAATTCATGCTATACTCATTGTTAGCTTGTTCTGCAGGATTAGGCTATGATTCTACCATTCCTGATGCTCCAGATGCAGAGTCGCATCCCTTAACTAAGAGCCTAGCAGAGAAAGTCAGTAAATATGTTGATCAGTATCTTGAAGCTATGGAGAAGGTAATTCACTGTATCCTTGAATAATATGATATTCATAGATGATAAGCTTTTCAGTTTGTACATATAGCCAGAAAAATGAGTAGCTTGGATTGGTGATTTTACTCAATGAAATCACTCCTAACAGTCGTTTGTATGTATTGCTCGACCTAGGTTAAGCTAAAACAAGGTCTCAGAATTGCAATGAGCATTTCCAGTGAGGGCAATTCATATTTACAAGTAATATACGTCTCCCCCACCCCACCCCCCGCCCCCCATCACAGAGTGTTATTTGTTTGTTAATTTCTTTATCATGCAGCTGAATTGTAACATTTTACCCTTTTAATGTCTAAAACATAAGATAGTCAATTTTGGAGACTTTACAAGGAAGACCAATCTGCTTGCTCCATTGTGCTGAGGACTTCAATTGGGCTCGTGTATCTTCTAGCTTCTCTGCTAGAACCATTTATGCCATCTTTTTCTGTTGCAGTAATACATCTGGTTCCATTTTTCTATGGTTGCTCAGTAATACACCTTTATTAGTTTAATTATCCACTGATCTGCAGGTTAGAAAAGAAACTTGCTCAGACAAATGCAAAGATTGAGAAAATGGAGTTCGATATGAAGATCAAAGAGGATTTAAAGACTGTAGCGTTGGGCACATCAAAGATCAACTACCTTGATCCTAGGATATCAGTTGCATCGTGCAATTATTGGACCAAATATGAACTATGGTTAGTATGTTGACATTTTCTGCTTATAGAATCTTCAGATTCCTCTTTGTACCATAATTACATCTAAACCATTTTTGTATATTACTTGAAGTCTTGAACTGAGCATGTGTGGCCCCGGTGATTATTTAGAATCCACATGGTTGCCCTTCTTATTTTTTTTTCTTTCCTTTTTTTTTTATCCTTTCCCGTTTTGCTTTAATGATTGGACCCCACTTGGGCTGAATTAACGTTTCTTTTCCCTTCTTTGTTTGTGCAGTTATTGTAGATGACTATTAATCCCATTCTCATGTTCCTATTGTCTTAAACTTTCAAGTTTAATTAAGTGTTAGGATTTGATAGTGTTCTATTACACTTGCTTATAAGTAGTCTGATTTTTGGGAGGTGTTTTGGTTTGGCAATGTTCAATTAAGTCTTGCTTACACTTGATGCACTATGGTGGTTTTGGCGTTTGCTTATTCTGTTTGCACCTTGTTGATTGCAGCCGTAAGAAATGGTTGATTTTCTTTTACTAATCAATCAGCTCATAAGCAAATTTGATACTTCGGTGGGTGATATTTTGGAGGAAATATTTCCTACTATTGCACGCAGAGCTCTCAACATGCTTCCAAGAGAGGCATTTCCGTCAGGACCTGGAAGTAACACCGAGGTATGAGGATTTAGTTATTTGTCAGCATGATTTATAAAATGCTCGTTTTATTAGGAAAATCATACTTTCGTCAAATGTATTAATGCCCATTTTTTTTTATTATATCCCATTTTTATGACAGAATTATCACCCCTTTTTTTTTCATTTTTAATCGTCAATCCGATTCACCTGAATGCTGCAGGTTTAGACATAAAAAAAAAGGAAATTTCGAAAGGATTTGATGGTGGGTTAAGCAGCAGGTTTAGACATTTATCTTATAATATGTTGGTCATAATATTGGACATTGCCTCATAACGTATTATTGGAAATTTACCTAGAGGTTATGTTGGTCTGTCATTCCTCCATTATTTTACATGAAGGTGTCAGTTTCATGGTTTGTGGAACTTTTATTTGTCGTTCCTAAATTTGTTATGTCTTCTCATATCATTGATTGATTAGATTCATGTAGAAATGGTTGTGATAGTGTTGGTTTTTTATCAAGTACTTGTAAACTTGTGATTTGTTATAATTTTCTCCCTGAAACTGTAGAATCTAATAGTGTTTGCGTGTGAACTTGAGAGCAAGAGGTAGCTTGACTTGAGCTTTTGCTTGAACATTAAACAAGCTATTATTGCATTTTTATTGAAAGTGTATCCATACTGCAGCATATTATTAGTAATGTATATATTACATTTAAAAAAAAAAAATGGATGGTATCTCGCTTCTATGGAAACTGTCACAACTGATGACTACTTGTGTCACTTTTGGTCCGAAAACAACATATTTATCATCTTTCTTGTGACGCTTTTAAGTTATTTCAGTGTCACTTTTGGGTTTAAAGTGACACAAGTAACCATTTTTTTGTGTCACTTTGATAATAGAAACTGACACAACAAATGTATTTCTTGAGACGCTTTTACGAACTTTTAATGACGCTGGCAGATAAGACGCTTGCATAGTAATCAGAAAAGCGACACAAACCACTTTTTAAGACACTTTAAAAGTGACTCATTAAGACATTTTTTTTGTAGTGGAAAGATAGGGCATTTCATTGCCTAATGAAGTGTATACTAGGCATATAATTAATCTTAACAGGTGGTGCTAATTTAGCAAGGAAGTCAAAAGGGAATAATATCCTTACCTCTTTGGGGATGATTAGGAAATCCATCCGGTTGGCCTAACTGCAATATATAACAAATTATAACCAAAAGTGAGATTATGAAACACCATCACATTCATGTAGAAACAGAGAACGTAACAACTTATAAAAATTAGTGATTTCTGTTTTCTGTCCCCCTATATTCTTTTTTAGTGCTTAGGAAACTCAAATCTCTTTAAGCACATGTATTCCATTGCTTTGCTTGATAATGCACCCCATATACTGCAATTCTTGTATAGTGGGTGCTCAACAGCTCATAAGAACATAGTTTCCAACTCATCCTCAATCATTAAAAAAAACCCCTATAAGACACTACAAGAAATCTAGGCTGTTTTGACGAAATCTGATGACGAAATTTTTTTTTTGTCTTAAAAGAACACCCAAAGAGGACGAAATATAAATTTTATCGTTTGTTTTCATTTTTGTCAAAAGTATAGGAGACGAAAAAAAAATTTCGTCTCCAAAAATAAGGCGCCAACTTGGCGCCAATTATTTTAGCTCATTAGAGACAAACATTGTTGTCACAAAATATAATTTTTTTTTGCGACGAATGTAATTTGTCACCAATAAGGATAAGTTATAAAAGACGAATATATTTCTTCACCAAAATAAGGTGCCATTTTGGCTCGAATTATTTTAACTCATTGGAGACGAACATTGTCGTCACAAAATCTAATTTTTTTTGCGACGAACTTAATTTGTCACTAATGAGGATAAGTTATGTAAGACGAACATATTTCGTCACCAAAATAAGGCGCCAATTTCATTTGGTTTGGCGCAAATTATTTTAGCTTATTGGAGATGAACAATTTTGTCACAAAATATAATTTGTTTTTGAGACGAACATAATTCGTCACTAATTAAGATAAGTTATGGAAGACGAAAATATTTGGTCATTAAAATAAGGGACCAATTTCATTTGTGCTGGCGTGAATTATTTTAACTTATTGAAGACAAACATTTTTGTCACAAAATATAATTTGTTTTTGCGACGAATGTAATCCGTCACTAATAAGGATAAGTTATGGAAGACAAAAATATTGTGATCAACAAAATAAGGCGCCGATTTCATTTGCGGTGGCTCCAATTTCATTCACACTTGAGCCTATTCCTCTCTCACAAGTATTGCTTTGGAAAAGCCTTTAAAATGACTAAAATGGGCCCCTCAGGTCATAACGTCCATCTCCCCCATCCCCCCGCCCAAAATCCAACTCTCCTTTTCCAAAACCCATTTCTAGCTCCCTTTATCCTTCTATCTATCCTGGTCTCTCTTTTCCAAAACCCTTTTCCCCCTTTTCCAAAACCTTTTTCCAGAAGAGAAAGAAGAACCCTTTTCCCCATTTTCCAAAACCCTTAGTGGTAGAAACTCTTTCAGGACATACATGTAATGTGTTGATGAGGAGAGGCCAACGTTAACGTTGTTATTTCTAATTTTGAAAATTGCTAAAGTGAGATACATAAATAATAAAGTAAGCTTTATAATGGTTTAAAAAACCATGATATCTTTAGGAAACTCCGGGAAATTTAAAGGATTTGTGCATTCTATGAGATATTTTCCTTCATTCATAAATTGTCATGCCCCACCAAATGGAGTGAGAATAATTCAACCATGCTTATCTTTGTCTGTATGTTGTAAAATTTGAAAACTTGAAGATTCATAAAATTAGTATTTTGTATTTTATACTATCAATGTGCTATTTCATTCTATGTATACATTACTCACTTAGGTGCTGGCCAAGTGGGCATAAGGCATGGGTTTGCTCCCTATGTCTTGTGTTTGAAACAAACACCAAATTTTCCGGTGTGCATTTGTTTAGGTTTAACGAGTTATCACCCAAGGGATTAGTCCTAATGGGTCAAAAACCTAAAGATACCCACATCATAAAAATTGAAAAAATAAAAAAAATCTACGAAGACATCACCAAACACCCTACCTTCATGTACGCCTTACCCGATCAAATTATTACCTACGTTTTTTAATTCATCTGTAAAATAACATTTTTACTTGTTTTTAAATAATAAAAATAAAATATTTTTTTGCGACGAAAAATAAACGTCGGTAAAAAATCCCTCTTTTTTATTCCCTCTCCCGCCTCCAAAAGCCCTATTTTCTCTCACTCTCTCTGTCTCTCTCTGCTATTTCTCTCTCTCTTTTTTACTAAAAAACGTCGGCATAGTTCAACTTTCGATTTAACTTCATTGTTAGGAAAAGTAAAAATCAGATATTAATATCGACGAATTATAAAACGTTAGTAAAATTGACTTTTAGCAACGTTTCCTTGAAAATCATCGACAAAATTCAATTTTATTATTAACTTCAATTTTAGGGAAAATAAATACCAAAGACTACTATCAACGAATTCTATGAAGTCGGTAAAATGAATTTTTAGCGACGTTTTTTTATAAAACGTTGGTAAAGTTTAATTTTATTTTTAGGAAAACTAAAAATATAGACCTTTACTGACGAGAAGTTTTTTACAGACGAAAATTAGCGTAAGAAAATTTATTACCGACGTTTTATATTAAACTTTAATAAAGGTTAGGAAAAATTAAATAATTTGTAGAGGGAAGAGGATCCAACCAGGGGATACCACTTGGGGAAATTTTTTTTTTTTTTTTAAAGGGGAGATGAGATGGGCTGATGGGATGTATCCCCCCCATGTGGCAGCCCCTGTTTGGTCCAAACAGGGGTCCCCTGTTTGGACCAAACAGGGGATCCTCATTCTCTGTAACAACCCAAACAGGGGACCCTCATTCTTTGTAACAACACTGACGAAATTAAAAAATGGAGTTGACCTCATTTTCCCTCTCCCGCCAAAATCGGCCGTTTCCCTCGCCCATTTCCCTCTCCAGACGCTCTTTTCCCTCCCTCATTTCTCTCTCCCCTCATTTCCTTCTCTCCCCTCACTTTGCGTGAATCGCCCACGCCCATCCAGCAGAACCCATCGCCCACGCCCATCCAGAACCCACCTCCTCTCATCCCTTTCTATCTCTCCCTCCCTCACTCATTTCTTTCTCTCCCTTCACTCTGCGTGAATCGCCCAGAACCCATCTCCATCTCCGGAAAAACCCCTCCAGAACCCATCTCCTTTCATCCCTTTCTATCTCTCCCTCCCTCTCCAGACCTCTCCCACGCCCACGACCACAGCAGCACTGCCAAGCGCGCGCAGCAGCCCCCCGACGCCCGCAGAGCCTTCATCTTCCTCCTCGCGCCGCCGGACGCCTCCCCTGCACCAGGTACACCCTTCCCGCTTCCTGCACTCCGCACACACCGCGCACCATTCCCCCTCTCCTCTCTCTTTCTTCTCTGTTCTCTCTCTCTCCCTCATTCCCAATCTCTCTGTTTCCTTTGTCTGCTCTCCTCCCTCCCTTCCTCTCTTCTTCTTCCTCCTGTCTCCCCTCGCCTGCACTTGCTGCAGCGCCCACCTGCACCACCCCCTCTCTTCCTCGGTTCTCTCGCTCTCTCCCTCTCTTCTCTTCTTCGTCCCCTGTTCCTCTCCCTCTACCCTGCTTCCTCCTCTGTTCCACCCTGCGCCCATCTACTGAGGATGAGGAGTCGTCCTTAGACGTTAGCTTAACCATCAAACTATCAGCCCTGTACATCTTGTTTCATTTATGCTTGCTGCTTTGATCATGGAATATGATCTGTTAAGTTCTAAAATAGAGATAATTTCTTCTCAAATAAAATGTTATTTTATCTCAATTTAAAATACAAATTACACTAGTTTACTGCCATTTGAATAAACATAGCTTTGAACAGTATGATCTATGAGAAATTAGGATCCAAAACCGTTCACAATAGTTACCAGTCGAATCTAGCACGCCTCCTACAACAAGCTTTACATTATCTGTCTGTATTTGTGCACTTGCACATGAGAGATAGAATTACATAAGCTTCCATAAAAAGGGAAACATTTATGAATCTACAAAAGAGATCATGGGTAGAGAATTTTGTTAAAAGAAGAAATCTGTAATGTTTAATTTTAGGTACTTACTGAGAAAGTCTCCCAAGCTGAAGTTCTTGCCGGCAGCCCATTTCTGGTAGTTTATGGTGGGTTTTTGGAGCTTGTCATACCAGCCCAAGGAATCTCCAACTGTGTCATTTTTTGTAGGCTGCAGCTTTTGAGAAACAGAGGAGGAAACTAAAGAAGAAGAAGAGGAATAGAAGGCTCTAAACCAGTATCATCTGTGTCATCTGACTGTGTCATCTGACTTTCCAGGTGGCCTGGAAAATCGGCTCTTCGGGTTTTTGCTGGTCAAAATTATTTGAAGAACCCCACCTTGGAGACCTTGTTAAACCCCAACCAGTAGCCTTTGGTTGTTGATTTAACCGGTCTGGCATTATGTTTGCATTCCACCCACCAGTATCTGAAGACTTCTCAATGTTGGCTTCTTTTGAAACTTGAGAACCCCAAACATCAGATTTTTCACTCATACCACCAATTTCCATGGATCTCTCAGCATGGAATTCTTTTCTGTTCTGAATTTGTATTACCACCAGTAGCATCTATAGACTTCTGTGTCTGTATATCCTTTGAATCTTGACCAATCCCAACCATCTGAATTTGTATTATATGAAGTTCGTTTCCAAACACCATGTGTATCCTTCTCTTCAGGGTTTTTGTTTGAATCACTATCACCCCAGATGTTTGACTTTGCTGCCCAGCTACCTCTAGAATGCACAGTATTGGTTACCTTTGAACTCTGGCCAGCCTAAGCGTCTGACTTAGAATGCTTCGCACTCATTTCGGAAGACCTTTGAGACTCAGTTACCTTCCATTTCCGATTGCTCCAAACATCAGACTTGTCGTTCCAACCATCAACAACTGCTACCTTCTCAGTAGCAACTTCAGTTGAATTATGACCACCCCAACCATCTGTGTTTGCACCCCATCCATCTGAAGACGGTTTATAATGGGTTTCTTTTGAAATTTGAGCACCCCAGGAATTTCCATTCCAACCATCAACTTCTGAAACCTTCTCAACATGGGCTTTATTTGAATTCTGACTACCCCGATCATATGATTTGGCACCCCAGCCATCCGAAGACCTTTTAGCAGAAGTTTCTTTAGAAATATGAAGATCCCAAGCGCCTGAATTCGTGATTGAGGAAGGTTTAGAAAAGCCATTTTGGTTCTCCATCATGTCAGTATTCCAAACATTTTTAGTAGATACTTGATGTTGTTGGCCTCCCTAACTTTCCATTGTGTTTCCATTCCAATGACTCTCGTCATCAATCTTGGCATCTTGACTCCTTTCCAAACTTGCTCCATTCGAATTCCAACTTCCCCAATCAGATCTCTCTAAATCAGGCTTTTTAGGCCCTGTTTGTTTTTTTTTAATTATGTAGGCATGTGTGAGTTTTGGTTATACCAAGTGAAATCTTAAAACTGTCCTTATTTATCCAATGTTATGACTTGTGCATATACTAAAAGATTTACTTTACAGTATTGAATTAGAGGATAGCTTCACTCATCACTTCTTTGAGCAAACTTAGCCATGTATGTGATCTGAAATTTTCTGTTTCAATTGAACATGGTATTTTGTGAACATCTGATTTTAGTCTTAAGCATGTCAAGGATTAGATAGTGACCTCTGTAAAGCAAAGATCTTCTTTAATTACATTTATTTGAAGGATTAGATAGTGACGAACATACTGACACGATAATTAAGACTAGTGCTAATGGCTAAAACACTATTCAATACAACCTCATTCAGATAACACTACTCAAATTCCATCTTATAATCTTTATGGTCTATGCAAGCATTATGGTTCTGCACCTTTATTGTCCCCCGTGTCATGGAATTTTCTATAATTCAGTTTAGACATCCAAGAATGCACATACATGTACATACCCTATAGTTATTCAAATTAGGTCCTTTTCATTACCATTGTTTATTCTGAATGGCAATGGTTGTAACAGAATTGATGATGTATGAGAAATATATATTGAAAAATCTCCTCTACCTCTAATTTTAGTGAAATTTGTGGTTATTTTTGTTATAGGGGTAGGACTTTTCCTGTTGGAACTTCTCTCATTGGCGACAGAGACTTTACTGAAGAGTAAGGAGACTTTACTTCTCCTCTACCTCCTTCTGAATGGCCATTGCTTGTTTGGTTTTTCCCACTGTACATTTGAAAACAGGACCAAAAGGTGGGATAGTGAACAGATTTTTCTCAATTCCACAGGAGAGACTAGATTGTCCATGGTACTAGCAAGTCTGATCATATGGTATTAAAGAGGTTGATGCATTTGTAGTTTCAGAATTATTATTATTATATTTGATCTGTATCAATAATCTCATATTCTCATCGAGGACAGCCACATAACAGATGCTACAAGAACAGCCGAGACAAATAGGATGAGAAGGAGATGCAAACAACAACATTTAAATAGGAAAAATTAATTAAAAAGCAGAGAAAGAGATATGTTGACCCTTCCTGTTTGCTGCAGCAAGTACATGCAATGCAAAGCATTAAATAGATGGATTTATGTTCCGAGTGTTCGTAGGTGGAAGTATGTCGATGCCTCCGTTAAGGGAGAGATTGTTCAGCGCTTGAATGTAAGTTCACATGTGTCTATTATATTGGTCATGTGAGGATGTAGTAGCCAATTTAAAATCCTAAATTTCGTTTGAGTTCTTTTGTTGTATGCTTGTCATTTCTAATCTAGTTTTGGCTTGCCACCTGATACCGGTGTCTCTGGTTCTTCGTACTGAAGAGGCCCCATCTATATTTTTCCCCACATGCACAATTAAATTCTCAATTTTGAAAAAAGTTGTCTACCGTAAATGTTGAGTTTGATTGCTAGAGGTGCTTAGAGAAGAGAAGGAAGGGATCACCTTGATACAGTTTTTAGTTGCTATTTTACTTGCTCATTTTCAGTGTCTATTGGGATGTTTATAACATTGGGGTTCCAAAAGAAAACAAAATTATGAATCATCTTCAACTAACCAATTGGCTAGGTCTCCAGCTTTATAGTTATTGTCCCTTGGCATTACTGTTGTAGTCCCATTCTTATCGGATTAAACTGGGGATATAACATTTTCAGAGCTTAATTCGAATAAATCAAATTCAAAATATTTGTTATTCCGATGACTTATCTATTTTTTGGAATAGATTTATGCCATTGTTTTTTATTTTGTCCATTAGTTTTAAAGCGATGAATTTGATGTCTTCAGTATGTTAGAAGGCAACTTTTGGTTTGAAGTCTCCTTTCTTGAAATAACACTGTTTTCTCACAATGCCTTCTACTTGCTGCATTGCTATAAACTGCAGCTTGCAGTCCCTACCTCCATACTATATGTAGAGCCCGGATTCATATTCATATTCATATTCATAACGACACTGTCTCTCTCAGATTTTGTGTACCATACAACACAAATCTTTTACAACATAAATAGATTTTTTATGTGCACAGAAAACACACGCCGGTGTATAAATATATGCTTGTGGTTGGAAATGGCATAGTGTGAGATTTAGATTTCCTCTGCCCAGTAATGCACGTGTATGATTGTCCACTGACCTTGTCGAATTGAATTCCTCATGTCAGACATGATCTTATTAGGAAGTACTGGATACCACATAAAAAACTCAACTGCCCTAGAGAACAAGGGCCTACTCCAACCAAATTGGAATTCATTTCTGCCCACTAGTACAACTATTGCAGAATTATTTGGAGTCCAAATATTATTTTAGGAGTTTAGATTTAAAGAGGTGGACCCCACTAGTGATTTGATTGATTGCAGGCAAAGGAACACCTGACTGGGGATTGATTTTGGGATCAAGCCCCACCCATGTGTGAATTGTCTGTCCAATTTAAAAAAAAAAAAATATGGACATCACTTTGAGAAGATGATAAATCAGGAACAGTATGTTTAGATTGAAATAAGAGGTGAGATTGCATCAATTAGGAGGGTCACAGGAAGGCAGGTACACAAGAACACAATATTTAGGTGTGAATATAGGTGAAACAACTTAAATTTCAGACTGTACTGAAGAAGACGGATATCTTCTTTTTGGGAATGAGAATTGGCATATTCCTTGAAGAGTCCCATTTGAATTTGTTGATGCAACACACATGCAGAAGATCAAAGATGATTTGGTTTGAGGGGTTGATTTGATGATCCTAACCATCATATTTTGTCCATTGTATCGTAGATTTTTTCATTTTTTAGTAATTATCTATGACTTATCTATTTTTTGCAGGATCAATTTGATTTAGAAGGAGACCCTATTGATATAGAAAAGGCAATGAACACTCAATTTGGTCGGAGATTGAGTAACTATACCTATAGGCTGTACAAACAATTCAGGGAGTTGAAGGATGCTAAAGGAGAGGAGTACGCAAGAAACCACCCACCAAAGGATGTCGGTCCTACCAAGTGGATAGATCTTATTGATAAAAAGTGGAACACTACAAAATTTCAGGTATATTTTGTGTTTATTATTATATCAGCGAAGACATAAATGACAGGGTCCCGGTTTCGGGGCGTGACACTAATGACACATTAATCAAATATGGATCATTCTTCATTACAGAAACAATCAAAAGCCAACATCGCAAACAGAGAAAAGATGAAAACAAAACATAGGTGTGGTTCTAGGTCAATCCCTATTAGAGTAGAAAAACTGGTGCGTATCCTTGCACTTTAAGTCATTTTATTAGATACTTGGCTTTATTTATTGAATATTTGGTCTATCAAATTAGGCACGAGAAAAGAAGATGCTACCTGATCTAGCAGAGTTTTACAAGGAAACTCACTATAATGAGGAAAAACATGAGTGGATCTCGTCTGAAGCTCAGGCTCATTATGTAAGGATATACTTCAATTTTTATTAACAAAATTTAGATTACTATTTGTTATAATCTTATTTAATTTAGTAATAATTATTTAATTTTTTCATATTCGATAGGAAAATATGATACAGACACAGGCTGATCACCTCTCACAGCCGGGATCAATCCCTTTGACTGTAGAAGAGCTGTCAATCAAAGTCCTAAAGCCAAAGTCTGGCTACGTGAAGGGACTTGGCATGAGACCTTCATCCTCTATCAGGAGGACCACTACCATATCTGCTGAGACAAATGATTATGTGAAGCGTCTTGAGATGGAAATAGAGACACAGAGGGAACAGATACAAATGCAGAACAATAAAATAGAGGAGCTTAAAGAGGGTGGGAAGAAGCAAGGGGAGATAATGGCAGATGTCGTCAACTTTTTGAGGAGTAAAGGATTCAATGGACACTTTGGGAATGGGGGGGACTCATCCCCGGGTGGACATACTTCTTGGTAAAGTATATTAACTTTAGTATAACAAATTTGATAAAAAAATATATGTTTGAAGAATTAGGAAGTAATGGAAACATGCATAGGACACCCAATTTTGGGAAATAGTTCAAAAAAGGCTATTGGAGGGCCAAATAGTTAAACAGTTATGGAAGTGCCCGAAAACAAGAACAACCAACTTGGGAGGGACCATTAATTTCTTTATCCATAATCTTGAAAAAAGTCGGTTAGAGTGATTGATTGTATAATTGATCTAATTGTGAATTTATTAGTTACTCAAGTTTTTAATTTTTTTTTTTTTTGCAGATTGGATTGGGGTGGCATTTTTTGATCTGCAACATTAATCTATTTTGCTTGAATGTGTCTTTTTGAATTGATAAGGATACACATACTTTGGAGTTGCACTAGTTATATGTTGGATAGTTGGTAGAATTGGACTAGTTATAACTGTTGGATATTTTGTGAAATTGTGGATATTTTGGATATTTTGATGGCGATGATGATGCGGACCTCCAACCCTCCTGCAATTTACAGCACTGTCACTGTCACTGCCATAGGTAATAAACATGGCAACACCCTCTTTCTATACCTCAGTTAAAGGCTCTGTTATTTTCTCCGGCTCGCATTTTTTTATCCGTCTTGTTCATATTCTCATCTTTTGTACTTTATGTTGTGGTTACACACTTACACTTCTCAGTCCATTTTTAAATTTGTGTTATGTTGACTTTTGTAACTACAGACCTATCTTGACTTTTGTAACTACAGAGTTCTCTCTCACCCCAAGGTATCCGGGTTAATGTATCTAGATTTATTTTTATATTGTGCAAATCTGATCTATGCATTCATTTTGTTCTCTTGTGCATTCATTTATAGATTTGTTGTTTATTTTCCTTTTTGCTGCAGCCCATTGCCATTTTGCTGGAAACTAAAGAGCTCTGTTGAAAGTGTGTAATAATTGCACGTAAATACAATGGTTTGCATCAGGTGAAGTAACTTTAACATGATTTGTCATCTGTTACATATTAACAGTTCTTAAATTATATGGCCTGAGTTTTTCTTTTGTGGTAACCATTCTAGTCTGTTACATATATACTTTGTGTATGTCTGTATAGGATTTGGTTCCCAAGGTGGGCACATTTTTTTCATTTTTGGACAATGGGTATGTCTGTATACATTGAAATACATGGAAAGGGCTTGTTTGTTTGTATGAGAAATAAATTCCATCTCATGAAATGGATGGGTCTGTTCTTTTATATGGAATTGTATTACATTGTCCAATTCATGGAGTTGAAATACGTTAAACTTCATAGAATGGGCTTGTTTGTTTGTATGGAATAGAATTTTTTTGCGAATTGGTAATTTAGTATTGAGAAAAGGGCTGAAGCCCCTAGGACAAGCGAAGAAAAAAGTACAGCCTTAGAGACTAGCCAAGGTGAAGCTTTTGAACTCCAAAACAGAAAGGAGCCGAAAGCTAAACACTTAGCAAACAAACTGTGGGCAGACCCACTTCCAAATCTCTGATACCAAATGTTAATGTTGGTATATAGAAGTTGACAAACTGGGAGAAAACTCACACTTATTATTGCATACGCATGGGGCTATTTATAAAGCCTTACAGTAACAGAAACTAGAAATAAAAGGCACTCCACTGTGATTGTGGGATTAAGCTAAAGAACAGGTCAACCCCCTAAACAATAGGGCTTTATTAACAGAATTAACAGAATTAACAGATTAAGCTAAGTCTACTGCAACAAACCCTCCCTTAAACTGATCACAGATCAGTTTATTCCTGGATTCTTGATTCAAAGACTAAGTCTACTGCAACACCTACTGGAAACCTTCTGACAAGGAGAAGAAAAGAAATGAAACCACATGGATTTTGGATAATGTGTTTCCTCTAATTGATATTTTCTTGGTTTTCTAACTAAAGAAAAATGTCTCGTCTATATGTTTTTTTTCTGAGAAGAAGATTATAAATTATTTGGATTCCTTGCCAAATATATTTACCAAGTGATAAATGTCATTTTTTTCAGATCATCCATGGATAAGGAAGGATGGAGACGCACCTGACACTCCTCTTGATAATGCTGTTTTGAATAGACTTAAACAGTTCAGAGCAATGAACAAGTTCAAGAAAGCTGCTCTCAGAGTAAGCTTCTCTTTCTCAATCACTATCAATTTCGATAAAAAGATATCATCGAGCCCCATCATTTCTGCATCTAACTGCTTATCTGTTAGAAGCATTTTCGACATTGATTATCTATAACAAATATCAGGAACTAGTGGAAAGACGACATATTATACATTCCCCACTCTGTTCTAGATTGTAAACTGTTGGCTAACGTAAAACTGGTTGATCATAGCTTACCTTGAGATTCTGATGTGGCATAGCTTTGCATACTGAATTACTGACACCTGGAAATAAATGGTCCTGGATCAAACCCTGTTGCTCTCCTTTTTCTATCTCTGAAAACCCAGGGAGGGGCTGCCGATCCCACGAACCTTCGAGTGAAACTCAGAACCTGACTAACTGCTACAGAACATCCTGGGACAGATTTCGATGAGGGAACAAAAGGCGCAATTAAATCCTGAATTGACCTGCAATTAAATCCTTAATTGACCTAGTGGCAGCTAACTGCATGGAACTGCGACACCACTTCAGAACACTACAGACTACAGGGCTCAACACTTGAGCAGACTTGAAACAAGAAGCAAGAGGAATTGGAATCTCTTCTCAACAATGTGCATAGAAGTCTCCCCTACTAAACTAGGCTCTGCACAAGTACCAACCAGCAGCAAGGAACAAGATACAGGAGGCTGGCTACTCAAGGCTCTTCAGGCAGAGCAGGGAACTGATGCTCCATACCGACCCTGCACTAAATGGAAGAGCCTTGAAGAGACCAGGCTGATTCCATAGGAATAACTTCTCATTCATCGGAAAAGGACATGTTTGTTTAAATGAAATTAGTATAAAAAGAATTCATTGATGAAAAAATGGGCATGTTTGTTTCCAAGGAATTGGAATACATAAAATAATTTATTGTAAAATGGTTCTATTTGTTAGAATAGAACATATCAAGATAAAAACATATGTATATATATATATAATTTATAAACTGTAGTTACACATATCATGTGGAAAAGGCAAACGACTTCTAAAGGTTTTAGTGTTTTTGTGCTATGTATGTCTGTATTTGTAGCTTGTGTCAACTTGATTAATTTCCCCTTATGACTAAGTTTCTGAGCTGCTCATTATTCATTATTGCTGTTGTTTAGCCTCGTTTTTGTTTTGTTTTTCAGGCGGATGCTCAGAGGAATATACTAATTATGCAAGACAAGTAGTTCGTTGCAAAGAATGCTACAAGTTAATGGGAGGGCTTTTTTGAACAAGACAATTGGAATCAGCTAGCAGTAAACATTGACATTGGAAAAATTTAAAGCCACAACAAATGTGATGGAATGAACTCTTTGTTAGTCTTTTTTTTTTTTGGAAATGGTGTGGATGAAAGTAGTTAGAAGGTTATATGAGGTAGATGTGTGATGTATGGATATTCAAATATTATAAATTTAATATTTGAGTTCAAGATAGTCTATTGATTTCAATTTTATATTTTGTGAACCATTTGATGATTGTTTACTATGAATGTGTATAGGTGTGAATGCTACAGGTTATTGGAGACAAAATTCTGTCAGCTGTTTTTGGTGTAGTGTTTTGTCTCTATTGGCAGCTTCTTTGACAAATTATTTTCGTCTTTATATTAAACACGACAAAATTATTTCGTTTCTATTTCTTCTATTTATGACTCTAATTTCTTCCTTTAATGACAAAAAATTTTGTCGTTAATTACATACAATTGGAGAAAAAAAAATTCGTCATCTACTGGTACTTTCTCTAACAAAATTTTTTCGTCTCTATTTCTTATATTTATGACAAAATATTTTTGACTCTAATTTCTTTCTTTAATGACAAAATATTTCGTTGTTAATTAGTTGCAAGTTTGTTCCTACCAAGTCGATTGGCGACAAACAAATTCGTCATCCACTTGTAGCTTCTTTGACAAATTTTTTTCGTCTTCCTTTATATTAAACGCGACGAAATTATTTCGTCTCTATTTCTTATATTTATGACAAAATATTATTGTCTCTAATTTCTTCCTTTAATGACAAAATATTTTGTCACTAATTACTTACAAGTATGTTCCCAACAGAGTGTATTGGAGACAAAAAAAATCGTCACAAATTTATCTTTTTCAATGACGAATTTTTTTTTTCGTCACCACCACCTTTCTGCGACGAGGCTTTGGCGAGAACAAGGGTGACGAAAAATTTTCGTCTTAATTAGTTTCGGTGACGAAATATGTACAATTTGGGACAAATCTGTTTCGTCATTAGACCCCAAATTTCTTGTAGTGAGAGCGTCCTCTCGCAACTCAAATCTCCACCTCTCTTTCCCGTTTTCATTCCTCTTTCTCTTCATATCCATATACTAGAATAGAAAATGCTTCTCTTCACTCCCTTCACCACCTTTATATTAATTCTCCTATTCACCACCTTCTCCTTCACATTCATCCCATGCAAAGCACAAGACTAGTAACTCGCTGGTCTTGGGTCTCACACATTCTAGAATATTGTCTCCCTTTCCCATGCAATCAAAGGCTTCAAAACCACTTCAGTGCCACAAGTGAGATTTCAAACTTTTGTTTTGGGTGTGTGGGATTGTTATCGGGTCCCTCACCATGGACACATTGTGGGTCCATGGGGTTAACTCCAGTGCCACAGGTGAGATTTCAAACTTTTGTTTTGGGTGTGTGGGGTCCACCTATAGAGAGCCCATTGGTATTGCTGGTTTTTGTCAGGGCAGACTCGCCCACCCTTCAAAGCTTGGGTTCCTAGCACTACAACAAAAATGACTTTTCCCGGCGCACATTTTTGCCACTAAAAACTAACAAAATCTCGGCGAAATCGTATGCCAATCGAACCGTATGCCTTTTCTAACCATTCAGTTTCACTGGTATTTTTTAAGGCTATATAGCCTAAAACACACAAAACTTTATTACAAAACAAGTATGACTAAATGCTAGAAAGTCAATGTGAATTGCATCTTCCCATTGAACTCAGATTTAAACAGAACAAGACACGTTTCTGGGCTCTCTTTTTTAACACAAGTATGACTATTATTGTGGATATCCTTCGAGAGATCGCGAGAGAGAGAGAGAGAGAGAGAGAGTAAAGAAACAAGAACAAAAATGATTGCGATAAGGAGATAGAGAGTGAGATTAAAGAAACAAGAACAACAATGACTGCGATAAGGAGATAGAGAGTAACACCAATAATTGCCTAATTGGCCTTTTCCTTTTTGGGTTGTGTGTGAGCACACGTGTGGTGGGGGGTACAAGTTACTTAATGAAATACAAACAAGGCCACAACAAAAACCCATTGCATGTCATTCTGTAGTCACCTGAAGTATGCAACTGCTACAGTACTAGTATCAGATATGAAACATTGTGAAGAAATTGATTTGCATATGCATGTCTGCGTAACAAGAGCAAATTTGTCTAGGTCAAAAGTTTCTTATATCAAAATTAACACATTTTCAGTAGATGTTTACTTCAAGAGTCAATTTGTTTTCCCCTAACGGAAAAAAAATGCAGATATAGATCAAGTCAGTATGTACCTAATGCATCATAAAATCAGCAATCCCCTGTCATGGAGCCAACTATTACAACCTGTATGAATCACACAATATAAAAATCGTGTTCCTCAAGTGAGAACAAAATTTTCAATAACATCAAGTTTTATCAAAAAAGAAAGTAGATCATCAAACCTGTCGATCAGGGCGGTAGCAAACTGCAGTGGCTATGTTTGTTATATCAGTCCAATCAACAACATGACAGCTAGAAATAACCCAAATGCGAACTTTCCCATCTATTGAGCCACTGATGAAGTAATCATCATCAATTGGATTAAACAGTTGACGTAACATGGTAGAATATGTACACATAAGTAAACATCCAATGCTAATTGTAGATAATTATATTAAACTAGAGATTTTGCTATTTTAAACTCAGTTAAAAAGTAAGCCAAGTTATAAGAGTGCTAAGATAAACCTGTCTGTGGAACTCATGAAGACTCTTCAAAGTCTTCACCTCTCACAAAAGCCATTCTTGTACCTTCACTCTTACGGTACCTAGAATAACCATAGGAAAAATGTGTCAACAAGTATTAAAGTGAAGGGTGAGAAAATTGTGTTTGATATAAGGAACACAACCTGTGATTTAACTGTACTCCTTGCTCAAAAAGCTTCTCAAAAATAAAAAAACTTGCCCTGTTATCTCTCAAGAGTAAACATAGACCCCTTTATATATATAGATATTATATATCTATTGCCCAGTTGTCATGTTGTCTAACAAAAAGCACCCAAAATACAATTGTCGAAACATACAACCCCCTTTGGTATTTAAAGAATTAGTCCAACCCTGAGTCTGTTCAAATGACTCAGTGAATCCAGGCAAACCCCTCATTAAAGTCTGGGGCATCCTGTTAGTCTGCATCTGCTGCTCCCTAAGATCCCGCACGTCTGCTCTCATTTCTTCAAGTTGACTCTTATACTGTTCAGCATCTTGCTTTTGTCTCTCAATCTAGGCCAGATACTGTTGCATTTTAAGTTGGTCATGTTGTCTGCTTGACTCGGGGATGACCATCTCTCCAAGTCCCCGTGCATATCCAGGTCTATGGCCAAGAACCTCCCTAAAGACAGTCACCTGCCGCCTCATCAGTACGCTGCTCCGGTTCTAGGCCATCCATCCTACCTTGCATCTTCTTCTGCACATTGACAAAACACCGATTATTAAAAATCTAGATATATCTTGTGCTATTGATGCATTCATCACATTTGAAAAGAAGCATAGATCCCAAGGATTGTAAGTGCACTACTCACATAAGTCTTTTCTGTATCAGCTGTCACAAATGCATTCTTCTTCTTCGAAAAGCGCGTCTCCTTGTAGAAGTCAATCATATTCGTTGAATTATTTCCAGCACGCTACATGTATCAGTAATGTGTACAGTATAAGAATATAGTTTCGCATCAGAAAACTTTCATTCAACTGGAAATGTGCATTTTAAGCCCAAAAACTAGAGTAACCAATCACAACAATAATGTAATACGAACACAAAAAACAAAAGAAATTCACTTCACTCAAAAATAGTATCTAAAACAACAGTCAAAAGCATATTCCTAAAATAATAACATACTATGAAATACCCATCTATTGTTGCTGCCTCATGCGTTTTCAAAAGAAGTATAGTTTGAAACTTTTTCGGGCCTTTGATTTAATACATGATAAGTCATTATGTTACCTATTGTTGGGATATGAATTCAGATTTCGGACAAGTTTAACCTCACCTGAAAGTATGGTATGTCCCGATTTCCCCTCACCTGAAAAAGAACAATATCATACATATCAGAATCAAACAAGTTTAGAGGAAAACAAATAAACGGTCAGTTATACTTATCCCTTTATATATATGAAAACATAAATGCTATCTTGAGTAAATTAGTCCAGCCCATTCATCAATAATAAATGTGTTGGTTTTAATAAATAAAAGCAAGAATTTCATACGATATAATAATATGAAAAAAGAAAGAATTTAAGACGATAAAATAATTAACTGCCTATGTCCAAAACTCAATTTCAAAGAGTTAATCTATCGTGTTACCCTTAAACTCGGTGATCTCTTTTTTGGCTGTAATTATAAATTTGATACAGACTCTTCCTTGTGGATAGGTCCCCCTCATCTGAATATTCCTCATCACCATATGCATCTCCAGAACCAAAAGCAATAATGTCATCGTTGATAAAGTCCGTTGAATCTATGCCTTGACCATCTTGATCC
The DNA here is from genome assembly GCA_038049695.1 of Cinnamomum chago. Classification (NCBI taxonomy): domain Eukaryota; kingdom Viridiplantae; phylum Streptophyta; class Magnoliopsida; order Laurales; family Lauraceae; genus Cinnamomum; species Cinnamomum chago. The sequence continues at coordinate 13,233,107 of CP142456.1, forward strand.
ATGACAGCTCGTGCATCAATATGGCTAGGTAGTATATCAGTCCTACTCAGTGGGGTTGACACTGGACATGCATCACACTGCACTAATGCATAATAATATGATGACTCATCTTCTTGAACGGCATCATCGTCACTTGATTCACCATCAATATATTCTAGAACCCTCGGCACTGGAGGAATGTTGTATACATTCCTATTTGTATAGTTCTACACAACACCCCAATTCCCTTTTGCCCTTAAATCTCTAATGTAGAAACACTGAGAAGCTTGACTCGCCAGTACAAATGGTTTGTCCTTATACCAAGTCATATTCATGTTGACACTAATCATATGGCCATCCACCTGCACCCCTCGTTTTTTATCACCAACGTTAAACCAATCACATTCAAATAGGTACACCGGACACCATTCCATGTACTGTAACTCTATGATATTATTAACAACACCGTAGAAATCTAGGTTATTTGTAGCCTCGTCACCAGTTACCAAAACCCCAGAATTTTGTGTACGCCGGCGAAGTTCACGCTGCTTTGTATGAAACCTTTTTCCATTTATAATGCAAGCAGCATATGATGCAGCCCAATGGTCAAGCCCGCAAGCTAACGCATACAGATTAGCGGACACATCAGGTGGATTGGAGATACGTTGTTCTAGGATCTACACCAAAATTGGTGAAAAATCACAACATATATTTTCATCATTCGAAAGCATAACAAAAGCTATGATATTTAAAGTAGATAGGGATGGAGAGAAACTTAAACGTTGCTTGAACCAATCTGGAAACTCATTTTGATACGTGCGATCGATGCAATTTGGGTGTTGTACCCTACATTTCTCGTAGTGCTCCCTGCATTTGGATCACATAATCGCCAAGCAAAATATTCAAATTAGCTAGTGTGGGGTGATAGGAACTTGTTAAGTTCGAATGAAAGTGTATATATATAAGTAAAGTCGTTGATGCTTACTCTATATAGGGTCTAATCTCCGTACAATTGTTAAGCACGTACTAGATGGCTGCTCTAAAGAGTTTTTGTTCTAATTGCACATCAGAAGCTGCACCTAAGGGGTGAACTTTCTGGTTGAAAATTCTGAATCCATCTATAGTTTCCTCTTCGTCAGCATCAACGTTGCGATCCGCTCGATTAAACTTCGTCTCAACATCTTGGAGGTACATGGAGCAAAATGTCAGGCATTCGATGTGAATGTAAGCCTCGGCTATTGAACCTTCTAGGCGGACTTTATTCTTAACATATCACTTGAATTTGCCGAGATACCTCTCAAATGGATACATCCATCTATATTGTACTGGACCCTCAAGAATAGCCTCACGGGGTAAATGGACAACTAGGTGGACCAAGATATTGGAAAAAGATGGAGGAAATATCATCTCTAGTTTGCATAGAATAATGACAATATCAGTTTGGAGGTGGAATAGACGATTCACATCTAGAGTTCGAGCACACAACTCTTTGAAAAAGGTGCTAAGTTCAGTTAATGACAGAGCAATGTCACTTCTTAAGTACCCCCCAACTGCAATGGGGAGTAATCTTTGAAGGAAAACATGACAATCGTGGCTGTTCAACCCTGAGATTTTACAATCATGTAGAAAAGCACATTTCAAGATATTGGAAGCGAATCCATCCGGAAATTTGATATCGGCCAGCCACTCACAAAATTTATTCCTTTCATTTCCATATAATGTGTGAAATACATGTGGCATTGTTACACGATCACCTTCATGCCTCAAATGTAATTCTTTTCTGTAACCTAAAATCTCCAAGTCATGCTATGGATTGATATTATCCTTAGTTTTTCCTGGAATGTTCATTAAAGTGAATAAAATGTTATCGGTAATATTCTTCTCAATATGCATTACATCTAAATTATGCCGAAGTCTAAGTGTTGACCGATAAGGTAACTTGAAGAATATGCTACACTTTGTCCAATTTAGTTCTTAGCAGTGCGTTTTCTCCTCCTACGAGATTTAACAAACTGAACATCCCCAATCATATGCAATTGAGTTTGAATATCGTCTCCTCCTAGATCCCTCGGCGGCATACGACGATCTTCTTTACCGTTGAACAACCCTTTTCTCGTTCTCCATATGTGATCTGTCGGTAAGAAACGTCGGTGTCTCATATAACAATGTTTTCGGCCATATTTCAACCAATTGGAGTATGTGTCGGCATTGCAAGTTGGACAAGCCAATTTTCCCTTTGTTGACTAGCCAGAGAGATTCCCGTAGGCAGGAAAGTCACTAATTGTCCATAATAAGGCGGCATGCAACATAAATGTTTCCCTAGTCAAGGCATCGTATGTAGGTACCCCATGTTCCCAAAATTCAAGCAGTTCATCAATCAACGGCTGCAAGTAAACATCGATGTCATTCCCTGGTGACGTTGGGCCAGGAATAATCAGAGATGTCATGAAGAACTGGTCTTTCATGCATGACCACGACGACAAATTATACGGAACAAGGATCACTGGCCAAATGCTATGAGGTTTAGCCAAATTGTTGAAGGGAGTGAAGCCGTCACTTGACAGACCGAGCCTAACATTGCGAGGATCCGCATCAAACCAACTATGTTGTTCATCAAATTTCTTCCAGAACTTAGAGTCGGCAGGATGTCTCATACTGGTATCTTGTATCGCCCGTTGCTCTTTATGCCATCTCATATCACCTCCTATCTTTGCAGACATAAAGAGACGCTGCAATCTTGGTTTCAAAGGAAAATGTCGCAAAACTTTTTGAGGTATGACTCGTGACCCGTTTGTATTTGGCATCCATCTTGAAGCCTTACATACAGGGCATTCATTAAGAGCGGCATTTTCTTTCCAAAATAAGATGCAGTCATTGACACTTGCATGTATTTTGTTGTACTTGAAACCCAAATCGCGCTCCAAAGACCTAGACTCCTCATATGATTGTGGCAAGAGCGCATCTGGGAAGGCATACCTCAACATGTTAAGGAGCATGTCAAATGTCTTAATTGACCATCCACTGATTGATTTGATGTGTTACAACTTGACAATGAATGACAGCTTTGAAAATTTTGTACACCCGTCGAAAAGAGGACGTCGAGCATCTTCTAATAGCTGGTCAAAAGATGACGCTGGTATGGCTTCAGGTATTGGTGGCCTATTTGGCGGAGTAGTGTTGTCTTGGGGTACATCAACAAAGGTGCCTGCCCGACTGTCATCCAACATCTGTTGCATGTCATCAATGTAATCATCTTCTGGTATAACCTCGTCCTGAATATCGTCATCACTGACATTAAATGTCTCCTCCTCTCCATGAAATACCCACTGGGTGTAATTTGGATTGATCCCTTTGATATACAAATGAGTTTCCACCTCAAATATAGGCAACCACCAATTGTTAAGGCATGTACGACATGGACATCGGATACGATCCCTTCCACAAGCATGGTTCCTTGCTTGTGTGAGAAAATTGTTAATCCCTTCACCGTATGCAGGTGATAAAAGTCTATCGGGCTCGTTCATCCAACTTTTATCCATCTAGAAAAAAGACATGATTGAGAAAACTTATTAGATAACCAGAGTTATGCGGCAATTTTCGACACATTGAAGGAGTCACATTTAATGAAAATGAATGTCGGATATATTTTGTTGCATGTGATTAAATGAATGGTCTTTGGGATGTTATTTGTTGCTATAAAGTAAGTGTGGGAAAGGAAATCACGTAAGGGTCTCCAAAGAGTTCACCTCGTGCATATTTTGTTTCTTGCTAGTACTTGGGCACTTTGGGATAGAAGAAATATGTTCATATTTGAAAAAGCTATTCTTCTTCATTGAATGAGTGGTTCATAATGCATATGCTCTTTGAAGATAGAGTTGTGTCAAATTCAGATTTTGGATGTTCCTATTTCTCAGATTAAGAGGAAGATAGCTATTGAATCTCCTCTTATGGGTTTTGATAATTTGACAAAGAACTTCACTGAAGTCTGTCTCAATAAGGTAACAGAAGAATTGGACTAAGGTGTTAGTAGAGCCCTACATAGGATTTAATGATGATGTTATTGTGCTGCCTTTGGTAAACTGGATGCATCTATATATGTACATAGATGCTCACACAAACTAAATTAATGGAAATTATAATAGTTACCTTGTATTGTAAATTCTTAAGTTGTACACACTCTATTAGGGATTACCAGCAAGTAATAAATTTGCCATGTGGTTACTAAAAATTTGCATTTTAGTTTCCATTTTGAATCGCTTGCTGGTTGTTTGGCTACATATCTACAGCAGCAAGCATCTCCAACAAATAAAACAATATGCAATTATCAATTTTTCAATACATATAATTTTTACAAGAAGCTCAAAGAGGCTGTATCATACAAGGTAGTCGTTATCCTCAGTTTATTTATTTTCCCTAAATCAAATAATTGTTTCTAGCTTTTGATGCATTAGACTGACATTTAGGGATTTGTAGATGCTGAACCGTAAAACTAGTTTGCTGGTGTATTTACTTATCATGTTTGTTTCGTTTTTAAATATGTCATGGGTTGAGCAATTTGAGAGTGAATGTTATAACTTTGACATTACATGATGTTCCCTTGTAACTTGTAGGGAAGTGACAAGGAGACTTTTTTTGTCAAGTTCAGAAGGTGGTGGAAGGGTGTCAATATATTTTAGAAGGCATATGTACTTAACCCGATGCACGAAGAGTAAGTTATTAGTTGAGATGGTTTTGTATGTGTAAGATGATTAATGGTCGGTGTGACATTTAAAGAGGTTAATTTAAAAATGTTAATGAAACATCCATATATGGTCAAAAGGCCTTTTAGAAAGATCATTTTGTACTGACTGATGACACTGACTGGACATTATTTGTTTCTAGGAGTTTATGCATATCCTGAGTTATGGTTACCATGACCAGAACAGTTCAGCTTACATTCTGTAATGGTTAAGGGAATTATCTCTGCTCATCCTGTGTCTAAAATGTTCTCTTTCTTTTTTCCTCTCCAACAAAATTTTGTTACAGAAATGGTATGTAAACTTGTAAAAATGAGACGCTTGAAGCATGTTTAAACAAATAGAGATATCTAGTAAATCAAGTAGAGAATAAACTTGAAACAATGTTTAAACAAAAGCCCTAACCTAAAGCATGTTTATATCTAGTAAAACAAAAGCCCTAGCTTATCCCCATAGGATTGAGTGTTCAAAATCAGGTAGAGGTCTTACCACAGGAGCGTTGTATAGAAGGCGCTGATGGGGAAGCGATACCCAAGTCTCAATCTCGGATTAAAAAACAGCCAATCGATCCAAGCTGCGAAATAGGGCAAGGTGTGATTAGGAAACAAAAACCTAGTCAATTTCTGCTGTAAGTCATCGTTTCTAATGAAATAATCGAGAGAAAGTTTGGGTTACCTGAAAGATTCGAGAATGAGAAGTAGAGATCCTCGCGCGAATGGAGTTTAGGATATTGCCGGTGAGCTGGTGGCACCCATACGAAGCCGGTGGTTTATGCACTGGTTGAAATCGGTGGTGAATCCGGCAGTGATTCTCGTGAAGGGCTTTGCAGAGGAAGGTTTCCGTGCATGGGAGGGAAAATCGTGGGTGGGGGGAAATAAGACACTGATTTTGCGTGGGATTATTAAAAACTTTTTTACTTTTTGCGCGGGATTATTAGAAGCCTATTTCTTTGGCCATGGTGGTGAAAGAAATCGCCGCAACAATGAAATAGCTTTTGCGACGAATTAAATCGCCGCAATAGTAACTAAAGTCGCTGCAAAAAATCGGATGGTCACCTACATGTTATGATTTTGCAACGGTGTATATTTCGCCGCAAAAAAATTCCTCAAGCAACGATATCTTTTTCGGCGCTAATAAAATTGTCGGAAAAGCCCTTTTTTCTTGCAATGGGAGGTAGATCCCAACGATCTCTTCGAGACGTTCAGGAAGAGGAACTCGCCAGAGATTCTCGAGAGTGAGGATCCCATGCAGGCAGATGAGTTCTTAGTTTAGTTAAAGAAGATCTTTGAGGTCTTCTAGAGCACTAGGAGGCAAAGGGTGTAGTTGATAGCCTATATGCTCAGATATGTGGTAGAGAGATTGTGGACAACAGTCAAGACAAGTTACACCATGATAGATAACGGGGATGCATGAACTACATTCAAGAAGGAGTTTAACGAGAAGTTCATTCACGATAAAGGCCCAGAAGCTCGCGGAGTTTGAGCTGTTAAAGCAAAGTGATATGATAGTATTGGAATACGAGTTACAGTTCACTCGTTTGTCTTGGTTTGCAGCTGTGCACCTGGTCAAGGCTTAACTCTACAAGGTACACTTGTTTGGTCAAGGCCTAGTTTTGGCGAGCACGTTATATGGATTTGTTACTGTGTGGGGTGTTTTCCTAAGGGTAGGATTACATTGGTCTCGGTATCGGTACCAGCCCAGCGCACCCGATCTCGGTATCCAAGTTCGGCCACAGCGCCAAGATCCATCTAGTTCGATAACGGTACCAGCTAGACATCCCTTCTCAGCTCGGCAACTAGTGCCAGCTTGCGCCAAGCTTGAGCCAATCTCGGTAAGAGTACCAATTGGGCTCATATCGGTCTCGGTATAAGGGACCTCGGCAATAGTGCCCGGATGCATCCGAATTCGGCCTCAGTACCATCCTCAGCTCGGTCCGTCCACAGGGATGGATATTAGGCCATCATTGTACTTTCATGAAGTTACGGCTACGTTGTAGAACGTGCTGACAGACAAGACAGGTGCCGGATGGTGGTCAGGTGTCGTCTTGATTGATCACATCCACATTAACACCAGGGGTCATCTCTTGATTTGACCTGACAGTTTCTCCACCTACTCCCACTAAAGAAGTGCCAGGTGAAACCTCTACATAAACAAGGGTAAGAATACTTGCCTCTCATCTCTATCTTTTGTTCAGTGACAGCACTAACTCAGGCATCAGAGAGCCTTCGGCTGACGGCAGCCAGGGTCTCTGATATTTATTTCTTCCCTCCTTTCAGGTCTTGAGGCGGTGTATCTTCCCCAAAGAAGCTTAAACAACAAATCACAAGTCTTACACCAACCTAATCTGGGTCTTGAACTTTTAGGCACCCACAATTGGCGCCGTCTGTGGGAATACGATCGGCAAAGCCATGCCTCTAGCAGCGACAAAGGATCTATAAAGCCCAGCCACCATCATCGACAACCCCCTGTCAAACTAGTTCCAGGGAAAGTTGGATGCATCAGGCGCGGGACGACCTGTAACTCAGACAGGTCCATCAGCAGAAGGGGTGATGGCACGTCTTCGTCAGAGCACTCCTCCACCGGAGCACCCCCAGTAGAGTGCTATCCTGCTAGAGACTCCCCTGCGGAGCAAAAATTCCAGCAACAGCCGGCTCTCGTCATTTTCTCTATTAAGTGGGTCGCAACAGCGATAATGATGAAGATCCATCCTTTGTTGATACTAGGGCCCACAACCACGGCCCTCGCATCTTTCAAGCAAGCTTCAGAAGAACCTCCTTCGGATCCCCATAGTCACTGTGAAAGCACTGATCGACAAGGCGAACCAAGGCAGAGCTCAAGCTCAAGCTCACCAGAGCTACAATCTCTAGCGGGGCCCCTCCCCCAGCAGAGAATGGCGGTGGCGAGAACAGTCCCCTGACTCGCCATGCGATCTTCACCCTCGAGTCCTGGTTCGGTGATAGCGCCAGCCACAACCCGGACAGCTCCAATCGCGACAGCTCCGGCAATGGCCTCGGCAATGTCACCAGCCGCAACTCAGACGGAAGTGCAACACAGCAGGAGCTTCAGCTGTGGCCTCGGTGACAGCACCTGCCACTACCTAGCTCCTTCACTTTATAAACTCCTGCAGCGGCCTCGGTGGTAACACCAACTGCTCGGACAATCTCAACTTTGACAACTCCAGCAATGACCTCGGTGGTAGCACCAGCCCTAGCTCGGATGGTTCCTGTATTCAAATCTTCAGCAGTGGCCTCGGTGACAGCACTGGCCTCCGCTATACAGCTTCAGCGTCAGGTCTCGGTGGCAACACTAACCTCGACGTGCAAAACTCCGACAATGGCCTTGGTGAGAGCACCAGCCATGGCCCGGACAACTTCACCTATAACAACAGCTCCGTTCTCGCGTCACAGTTATGGAGCTCGACAAGGTCTCAGCTCGGTGGCAGCACCAGCATGGAAAAGACCACAACTCGGTTACAAAACCAGCTGCAAAGCGTCGCAGTTATGGAACTCGACGACAGTCTTAGCTCGGTGACAGCACCAGCGCAGAAGAGACCACAATTCGGTTACAGAACCAGCTCCAAAGTGTCGCAGTTATAGAACTCGACAACGGTCTCAGCTCGGTGACAGCACCAGCATGGAAGAGACTACAGCTCGGTTACAGAACCAGCTGCAAAGCGTCGCAGTTATGGAACTCGACAACGGTCCCAGCTCGGTGACAACACCAGCGCAGAAGAGACCACAACTCGATTACAGAACCAGCTGCAATGCGTCGCAGTTATGGAACTCGACAAGGTCTCAGCTCGGTGACAGCACCAGAAGAGACCACAACTCGGTTACAGAACCAGCTACAAATCGTCGCAGTTATGGAACTCGACAAAATCTCAGCTCGGTGACAATACCAGCGCAGAAGAGACTACAACTCAGTTACAAAAACCAACTGCAAAGCGGTTACAGTTATGGAACTCGACAAAGGTCACATTTAGGTGGCACCACCAGCATGGAAGAGACCACAACTCGGTGACGGAACCTGCCAACCTAGTCACCGGACCAAGCGAAGCAACATGCGAAGTTATGAAACTCGGCTGCTATCCTAGTTCGGTTATGGAACCAGCTATGCATCGGAAGGACCTCATCGCCTCTTCTGAGAACCTAGTTCGGTTTGCGGAACCAACTGCGAGTTTTCTACCTCTAAAGGTGTAGGTGCCTTTCAAAGTTATCTAAACTTCAGCGCAATTTCAATTCTGGTTGTTGAACCGAGTTCAACTAGCCTAAGTTACTTCTGGTTAAGGAACCAAAGTTATTTCCAACAGTCACTCAGTTTCGGTTACTGAACCGAACTCAACTACTTGGTCAAAATTCGGGCGTTTCTGCAAAGAGCCCGGTCACACATCATTATTAGAACAAGTGAGATGGTAAGTATGATGGTGAAAAGTTCTCTTTATTGATAAAAAGAATCATTACAAGAATCAATTCTTTACAAGAAAAAGAAAAAAAGTACAAAACTTCAAGATTCAGTAGCCTCGACGTTGACGTCAAAAGGCTCGATCCTGGTGGCGTGGGGAGCATCCTTAGGCGGAACGACTTCTGCAACAACTTCTACAGTGGAGGCAGAACTCGGCTCAGCCCCGGGGCGAGTGAACTTTGTAGGTCCTGATAAACATGATGATCGTTTGCGATCCCTGCCTTCTTCAATGCAGCTCGGCACCCGAGCTCGAACAACTCCGAGTAGATGTTCTCTACTTGGGCCCCGTACTCCTTAGTAGCCGCATCCACTCCGTCCTGGAAATATTTCTCAACCTCAGCGTCGAACCAAGCTTGGAGTGGGGCCTTCTCCTTGTGAGCCATTCCGAGCTTGGCATCCTGCTTTGCCAGCTTGGCCTTAAGTGCGATAATTTTCTTCCCCTTGACCGCAGCCATGCCTTTCAACTCGTGGGTCTCGGCCGTCACCCTAGTGAGCTCCTGGAGCGTAAACTGCATCTCTGCCTCCTGGGTGCATATTTTCTCCTCCGCCGCCTTCAGCTCCTGGCTATTCCCCTCCAAGGCCGCAGCGAGCTTCTTCTTCTCAGCTTCAAGCTTCTCGGCCTTGGAGCCACTTTCACGGGCCCTCTCCAAGACCACCTGAACCCTCTATGCAGTCTGAGAAGGAAGATGAAGTCAGAAGAGAGTTAAACAGAAGAAAATGCTACTCTAAAAACAACATCAGACACTTACCGAGGGCATCGACTACAGAGATGCAGACAATAGTGTCATGTCGTCCGCTCCTTTGTGCTTCTCCATATCGAGTGGCAGAGCGGACGCTTTGGCGAGAGCAGTCACGACCAACGGACTGCTGTTTAGACGGTCTTCTATCATCATCGGCCTCCCAGGCCCAAGCTGGAGGCTCGGCCTCCATACAGCCGCCCACGCGGGCAGAGGGGCCAGGGCCTCTTTCTGATGAGCCCTCGCCATGGTGCCTCTTCTCCTTTGGGGCCTTCTCCTTAGTGTTAGGAATTTTGTAGGTTGCAATTTGATGGATGCATTTCATTCTAGCATCATTTGATTCACACACATATGCATTGATTTATAAAGACTTGAAATCTTATTTTATTCATGCATTGCTTTTAAGAGTTGTAAAAGTTTTGATTTATGCTTGATTTATTTTCAATCTTGGATGCATTTGTTTTAGAAAAGAGTTTTAGAAAATCAAGCTAGCCTATGTGTTTTAAATCTTTCAAAATATTTTAGGCTTTTTATGTTCCATGTTTTAAAACCCTTAGAATGATTTAAAACATGTTTTTTTAGCTTGATTTATTGGCCCAAATAGTTCCACAAAGAAATACTTTGAAACTTGCAAAAGTGGAAATTTTGGCCTGTGCAGTGTCGCCGGTCGACCCAGACCTACTTCCCGGTCGACCGGGACCACTGTCGGTCGAGTCAGCAGTTTCTGAACTGTAACTTACCAACGGTCAGAAATATGACCGTTGTGCCTTCCCGGTCGACCGAGGCCTGTGTGCAGGTCGACCGAGGACTAGCCGTTGGGCATTTTTGGCTATAAAAATGAGTTCTTTCCTTTGTCCAAAGTTGGAGATTTTCAAGCCTTCTTTGAGGAGCTTTGAGACAAGACAAAGGGGAGGAACTAAGAGAGACCAAAGGGGCCATTAAGTGAAGCTTAAGCTTGGATCAACTAAGTTAAATCTCCAAGTAAGTTTTACTTTTAATTAATCATTTGTTATGTGCTTTATTTGAAACTTTGGAAAATGATTTCAAGCATGATAACAATGATATGTTGAATCCATTCTTCCCCTCATCTTTGATATTCAAGATTGGATTCATCACTTTGATTTCAACCCAAGTTTTGTTTTAAACTTTCTTAATCATGCTTAGCCTAAATCTTTGATTTCTTTTATTGCATGATTATTTCACTTGGTTGAAACTTCCCTTGTTGTTTTCATTCATTTAATCTTTAGTCAAATTAGTTTTGAAAACAACATTACACATGCATCACTTGATTAGGCTTAAACACTTTCATACAACTTGTGATCTTTAGATTTTCATATCATTCACAAGTGTGTAATTGTTCAAGTGATTTGCATAGAACTTCAATCATATCTTTTTGTGCCTTAAACTTTCAAATTGCCTTAAGCATAAATTGATTGAGCTTACTTTTAAACTTGATTGAAGTTTTCACACACACACTTCATAAGCATACATCTTTACATTTCTTTGAGTGTTTGTGTGAGTTAGTTTTCATTTTTCATATCCGCCTATTTAGAGGCAAATTAATTTGAGCTTAAATTGTAATCTCTTAGAGTGATCTTTTGTGAAGACACTTTCTTAGAGAAATCTTTATCTTGTAAGGTTATTGCTTAGCCTAAGAAAAGCATTGTGTAAAGGTTATTGCTTAGCCTTGAAAAGCATCTTGTAAAGGTTATTGCTTAGCCTATAAAAGCACATTGAGAGGTTGTTGTTTAGCCTAGAAAAACAACATTGTAAGGGTTATTGCTTAGCCTTTTGAAAAGCATAACTAGTGGAAATCTGGTGGGGTGATTAGATCACAAGCCGGTAGTGGATGTAGGCATTGAGGCCGAACCACTATAAACCTTGGTGTTGTGGTGCTTGCTTTTGTGGTGATTGTGTTTATTAGCTTCCGCATATTGTTTGATTAATCATCACATGTGACTAGTTTTTGTTAAGAAGTTAAAATTGGTTTAAATTGGTCACAATTGTAGCTCACCCTATTCACCCCCCCCTCTAGGGTTAGGATCCCAAGGACTTTCACTTAGCCCCTTCAGTGGGGTGCTGCTGGGCTCCCGAGCCGCTACCCTCAGTCCGCTGCCTCTTCTCAGTTTGGCCTCCCTTTCTTTGGGTCTTAGCGGAACGCTACCAAGTAGCACCAGCAGCAACAACAGTTCCAGCAGCGTCGCCAGGAGCAACAACAACAGCATCAATGGTGGGGGCAATAGGACCTTCCCCAGCAGCAGGAGCAGAACCCTCGGCGCCGCCCGAGACTGCTGAGGAAGAAGGAGTTCGAACTCCCAGTACTTTCGCCCCCAGATCTTTCACCTTCAAAATTGGCCTCCTCCTCTCCATCTCCTCTCCCCTTTCTTCTTCATGGTCGGAGGGAGATTAATAGCTCTCGACGAGCTGGGCTAAATAGATAGCCTCCGAGCTGGCGGGCGCTAGCTCCTTCCTCTTGATGTACGTGTGGTACCTCGGCTCGTATCTGAGAAAGGACCAGGCAGCTCCCGCTTTGTGGCCGTGGTACTCGCGCACGAGTTTCAGCCAGCTGTCGTTCCGTTCCCAACCGGCGCGCTCAGCTCGTTGCTTCCTCTGGCTGGTCTCTGCACGACAGGAGATAGCATCAGCTCGGCAAGACAAACAGAAGGAAAAGATAACACTCTGAGCTCGGTAATTACTTGGAGGAACCCCAAAGTGTCGAGGAATCCTGTGCAATTTCTCCACCTTAGTCTCGTCCTTGCCGAACTCCCAGTTGCCAGAGACGAGCAGACGATTGTCCCCGGAGGGCTCCATCTTCGGCTTCCCACGGAGATAGTAGCTGTGACCGTCCCCAGCGGTCTTGTATAGGTCGTATACGCCCTCGATGTCATGGACACTGAGGTTTATCCCCAGTATCTTGTTCAGCTCGGCAATGCCCATTATGACTTTGAAGCCATTAGGCATCAACTGGCATGGGCCGAGGTGCCATGTCGCCAAGCAGGCCCTGAGCAGAGGGTGAACGGGGAACCTAACCCCTCCCTCTAATAATGAAACTAATGAAAATGGCATCCAGCCATCCCGGAAGGATCGACCATCGTAGAGGTCGTTCAGGTCATCCAGTTTCATCGGGACATCTTCAGGAATCCTGTACATTTCCCTAAAACAGGCCAAAGCCTCAGGGGACTCCACCGAACTCCTATAGGATCCCATTCTTCTATGGGTGGCGATACTGGAAAAAGGGGCATAAACACAAACCCTAGAGCAAAAGCCCTAAAGAACAAAAAAGCGGTATGCAAAGATAGGGATAAGGGAGAAACAAACTCACAAAAAGAATGATGGATTCCAGGCTCCAGATCGTTAAGTCACGCTTCTGGCAAGGCTCCGGCAGTATCTCCGACGGAGTTCTCTTCTCTCTTGTAGCAGCGCTTTCTCTGATGAAATGCCAAAGTGAAAGAAGCAACAGAAGAAAGAGCCCTATTTATAGGCGGTATGGCGCCCGTTCCGATTCCTAAAGGCTTGGGTCGCTTCGATTTCGTTGAACGACTGACCAGATGAAGACACGTGGCACTGCCAGTAAATCTTGCACGAAGATTCAGACGCTACATTTATTGCCTTGGGAAGGCGAAACATCAGCATGCAATTTATTGCCTCGAGCTGATAAAGCGTCACCTACCTAATGTTCATCGCCTGGGGAAGGCGAAGCGTCGCCGGCGTGATATTTATTGTCCTGGAAAGGTGGACAGACTTCATGATAATGATCAGATGTCACCAGCCACACACCGAGATGAGCTTCATAATTGATACCTCAAATCCTTTCAAAACGATACTCAGTTCCCGACCTCAAAAAGTTAGAGAACTCCAAGAAGTCGCAAGTTGGGGGCAATTGTGTGGGGTGTTTTCCTAAGGGTAGGATTACGTTGGTCTTGATAGCGGTACCAGCCCAGCGCACCCAATCTCAGTATCCAAGTTCGGCCACAGCGCCAAGATCCATCTAGTTCGGTAACGGTACCAGCTAGACATCCCTTCTCAACTCGGCAACCAGTGCCAGCTTGCCCCAAGCTTGAGCCAGTCTCGGTAAGAGTAACAACTAGGCTCATCTCAGTCTCGGTATAAGGCACCTCGGTAATGTGCCAGGATGCTTCCGAATCCGGCCTTAGTACCATCCTCACCTTTGTCCGTCCACAGGGATGGATGCTAGGCCATCATTGTACTTCCCTAAAGTTACGACTACGTTGCAGAACGTGCTGACAGATAAGACAGCTCGATCCGTCCACAGGGATGGATACTAGGTCATCATTGTACTTCCATGAAGTTACGGCTACGTTGCAGAACGTGCTGACAGACAAGACAGGTACCGGATGGTGGTCAGGTGTCGTCTTGATCGATCACATCCACATTAACGCCGGGGGTCATTTCTTGATTCGACCTGACAGTTTCTCCACCTACCCCCACTAAGGAAGCGCCAGGTGAAACTCTACATAAACAAGGGTAAGAATCCCTTCAGAGGTATGAAAAAATAGACTATGAATTAATGAATTCATGAACTAATGCCAGGTCCATCATACATTGCATAGCGCATTACATAACGCCTTGCATAAGAGCATACTTGCCTCTCATCTCCATCCTTTGTTCTGTGACAGGACTAACTCAGGATCGGAGAGCCTTCGGCTGACGGCAACCAGGGTCTCTGATCTTTATTTCTTCCCTCATTTCAGGTCTTGAGGCGGTCTATCTTCCCCCAAAGAAGCTTAAACAACAAATCACAAGTCTTACACCAATCTAATCTGGGTCCTGAACTTTTAGGCACCCACAGTTACCAAAGATATGCCCATCTTAGATAAGAATATTTGCCCCATAATTCGTTCTGGCACTTATATCTAGCTGTGATAATCGACTGATTGTTACTATTGCTCAAATTATCACATCAATTGATATAGTTTCACATATTTCTACATTTACACCTGAAATGTCCGTACTCATCCACCGTAGCCCGAATTGCCGACAATTGACTGAAAATCATTTGCTATGGCTTTATAGTTTGATTACTTGTGGAGTTTTATATTCATGTGCTTGCTATGGTATTTTCTTTTCAGATTCCAAGTTGATAGTGTAATTGATAGTTTGCTTTCAAGGATGTAGGGAACCTTTGAGTGGCATTCCATATCTTAGCATTTAGTTGCTTTTTAATTAGTAGTTGATTTAGTTGATTGTGTTATATTTTATTGGATAAAATTTTAATGATATTTTCATTTATCTTTGTTATTAGAATGTTTTACTGCAATGATATTATTGAACTATTTAGACTAATTGACTTTGATTTACATGATATGCGTGTTGAAATGTTCCACTGCATGATATGACCTGTGATGCCCTAGAGTCCCACATCGACTATAGAGAGGAAAGTGAATGAGATTATATGTAGAGCTTACACCCTTACCTTGCATAAGGCCTTTTGATGGGTTGAGACCCATCAGAAGTAAAACGGTGAGGCTCGTGGGCCAAAGTGGACAATATCATGCATGCGTGAAGGGTGAGGCGTTCCAAATGGTATCCGAGCCGACTCTTGACTAGTTCGAGTGTGGGTCAGGGACGTGTAGCCTTAAGGGGGGTGGATTGTGACGCCCCAGACTCCGACATTGACTATAAAGAGGAAAGTGAATGGGATTATATGTAGAGCTTACACCCTTACGTTGCATGAGACCTTTTAATGGGTTGAGGCCCATCAAAAGCAAAATTGTGAGGCCCGTGAGCCAAAGCGGACAATATAATGCATGCGTGAAGGGTGGGGTGTTACATGACCCTGCGTGTGCTAAGTGAGACTGTTGCCCTACGGAATCTGAGGGTCCTAAGGATCTCGGATTTCAGTGCGTGACACGTCTAGTGTAGAAGCTAGCAAAATATGACATGCACTCGCCTTTGTAACTACTGAGTTAACATGGATATC
Source organism: Cinnamomum chago (assembly GCA_038049695.1). Classification (NCBI taxonomy): domain Eukaryota; kingdom Viridiplantae; phylum Streptophyta; class Magnoliopsida; order Laurales; family Lauraceae; genus Cinnamomum; species Cinnamomum chago. The sequence goes on from CP142456.1 coordinate 13,248,961, forward strand.
TTGTATAGTCTCAGAGACATTGTAGTATACCTAAAGTATCATTTTGTGCGAGAAAAAGATGTTCTTGGCGATCTTGCTACTCAATTTGTGGATTCTACAAATTGAACTGCAGATAAATTCGCAAAGCCTCTTTCAAAACATTCATTTCAATAGTTACCATACAAGCTCAGAGTGCATACGCTGCCGCCTCCTCATTGAGGGCGAGTGATAAGGATGGCCACACAGGTTATCACACGTCGCGTACAGGTCATCACATACCTATAGAACAAGAGAAGTTTGAGAAGGTTGATTACAAAGGCAGCACAACAATCCATCATGTCAGATTCTAAGTAATAATGCAATTCTCAAGATACAAATCAAGGTCAATTGGACAACACAACAGAAAGTAATTGGGTATACATAGAGATAGCTTGATCTGTGAATCAGATCTTATGCTGTTCTGTTTCGAAATATGTATTTACACAATCTGTACAAGAAAGAAACCATGTGTCTGTATAATGAAAAACTAAGGAAATTTGGCTGATCATGTCCTGAATCTGGAAGGCCTAAACCTCTTTTGACTATCCAACTTCCTTAAAATTTTTTATATGATATCAAATCTAATCGGTCGCGAGTACGAATCCTCAATCGGCACTGAAAAAAAGTCTGATGATCTGTGTGGGCCACTGATTTGTGGCCTGGGGACTGAAGCCCCTACCCATTTTTGAAAAAGTTTAAAATACCCCCACGCAAATTCTAAAAATTAATATATATACATATATTTTACATTTGCACATTCCCCCAACATTTCTTTTACATACAACCAAACACCCTTCCTCGCAAATTTTAAAAATTAAAATATATATTTTTTATATTTGCCCATTCCCCCAATATTTCTTCTACACCCCCTACACATGAAGCATAATCATGTATTTTGAAACTTCATCGATCTAATGGTGGGTCATGTATAGATTGGATAAATCATAACCGGTTGTGAGTACAGGTGTTGATTGTCGTCATGATTGATTTGAATTTAATGAAACGAGCCCTGCATTGATAAGAAAAAATGAATTTATGTAATATTATCCTCCCACTAAGTGCAATTGTTAATGTTAGATGCTTTATAATAATGAAAACTTGAGTCCAAACTTTTCAAATTATGCATATAAGGATAAAAGAGATGGACAAAAAAGTGATTTCGCTCTAAAAACCTACTGTGGTTGGAAGACTGTTGATTTTGGGGATATAGAAGATATTAAAATGAAAATGAAGGGGCCTATTTAAAAATCCTATAAACCTTAGGGGGTATATACAAAAAGCTCTTTTTTTTTCTCTACGCATTATAAAAATCTCCGGAATCTAGCCGTCAAGGCATACTTTCCGGCGTGTGAAAGAAATGTCTAGTACCACAATCACGAAGGGGAAAAGTCATTAAAAAGGACAAAGGACTTTGGTGTTAATATCAAAAGTTCAGTATCCATCTTTGGTGTTAAGAACGTCCTAAAGGAGGGGCCTACCTCTGAATTTCAAGCATTACATCTTTTTCAGAAATTAATATGAGAAAATGGATTTGAAATAGCTAGTCAAAATAGAATTGTCAAAAGATGCCATTCTTGTGGAATGGGATGAAGCCGGCATGTTATTTGTTTGGAAGAAAATTCATTAACCCGGAGACACTCGACAATATCATGCAATATCTCTGCAATAATACAATTTGAGCACCCCTTATGCTCCCACCTTATGATAAGTATTCATTGGCGAGAGCGTTCTTTTTACACCCCGACCCGATTTAATCCTGTTTAAGCCTAATTAATTATGCTTTATATAAAATAATTGTGTTTAGATACTAATTAAGTTATCTTATGTCTAACTAGTTTTGTCTTAGCATTTTAGTTAGATCTTGGGTCTTTGGTAGGTAGTTTAGACTCGATCCAGCCCATTTAGGCAAGGTCGGAGACTTTTCCGTAAAGTTGGTTTTTCTATTTTTGCATCGTATGCACATCATCTTGGCGTCATCGCGTGTATTTTGTTGAGCAGATCATTTTTCATATTGGACATTTTCGCATTTGACCTCAAAATAGCCAAGTAGGCTTGCTTTTGACTCAGAGTGAATACATATAGGAACTTGGACTTTCTTATAAGACTGAAATCAACTTAATAAACTGAACCCAACTCCTTCGTTCATTTCACCTTGCTGGACAGGGAACGACTTTCCTCCCTTGCTTTGTCTTCCTTTCTTCCCTTTCTCTCAAATCTACAAGGATACAGAGCTTGCATGTGTAATTAGAGTATGGAATTGGGTTCCTCCTTTCTTCTCCACATCTCCATAGTTCTCTTGTGACAAGAAACTTCTTCTTCGACTTCTACTTGGTTGTCATAGGTAAGAACTCCACCCATTTCAACTTAGGTTGTAAAGGAGTTTTAGATTCGAAATCCTTGCATGCATGCATTCTCATTATCATGTTGGCATGATATACCATGTTAGGGTTGAATTTTGGGGGTTTTGCTTGACTGGACTCTTTGAGGAAGAAGGTATTAGAAAGTGTTAGAAAAGCTTGGATCTAAGGCAAGTATAAGCTCTAAACTGAAAATGCATGTTGTTTACTCTTTTTGACACTTGTAAATTAATTCAATTCTGAAATCATATTCTCATTTGCTTAATAATTGATGATGGGAATGCGTGGGCTCCTATGTTATATAGAAAGGAAAGGAAGGTGTCTGTTAATGTTTGAGTGTAGTGTGGAAAGTTTGGTAGATCCCTCTCCTTAGTGCACTACAACGATATGCACTTTTGCCGGCTCTAAATAAGCGCCGGTAAAGGTCCAAAAAACGCCTGGAAAAACTATTATCGGCGATTTTTCTTGCGTAGGCAACCTACTGGGAAAAGTACGCCAGTAATACCCATTGCCAGTGAAAAATAAGTAGCACCGGGAAAAAGTATACATTGCCGGCGTTTTCTTTCGCCAGGCAAAGATGTTTATTTTTTCAATAATAAATTTAGAAAAAACTTTTGCCAGCGTTTTTTTGCGCCAGGAAAATAAGTTTATCTTTTCACAAATAAATTTTCAAAAAACATTTGCCGGCATTTTTTTGCGCCGGGAAAAGGTGTTTATTTTTCAATAATAAATAGAGAGAAAAACTTTTGCCGGCATTTTTTTTCATCGGGAAAAGAAGTTTATTTTTTAAAAAATAAATTTAGAAAAACTTTTGCCGCCGTTAATTTTGCGCTGGGAAAAGATTTACAATTTACGAAAATTCTTTTTAAAATTTTTTTTGCCGGCATTTTATCTCGTCGGGAATAATTGTTTTTTTAAATATAAGTTATTTATTTGATTTTTAATTTTCTTTTCTTGTATATACATCAATTTTACAACTTCCAACCTGTGTCACATGAATAAATTGAAATTGCTAATTCCATTATCCAAGACCAAATCTACTACACCTAACATCCATTTCCATTCCAAAATCATCAAAAAATGAAAAAAGAAAATTTATTCCACGTCATATTAATATTCAAACATCCTTTCAACATTGAAAGTACTTTACCATTACCATTACAAAATTCAAACAACTGGTAACATTCTACTCTGTACCAACATTCAAATGCCAATGAAAATTTACATATTCATATATATGATCATTTCCTTGTTCCACCATTCCAACACCTGCACCATTGTTTTAAAAAACTTCATGCATCTCATTTTAACATATAGCAATGTGTTACTCTGCATACTTGGCCTTCATGTTGGCTGCATCCTAGCTGCATGAACTCTTTTTCCAAAATTTGTTTTTCAATTTTCATTCAATCTACATAAAAAAAAATAGCAAGATTAACATATGATTAAGAATGTCATATGCACAACTTTTAGTGAAACTATATATAAATAAAGCAACTGAAATCAATTATGAAAACAGTGCAATTCTTCCCTAGAACAGAGAAATTCGATTAAATCAAGTCCATAGAAAAAATATATCACAGAATGAAATTAAGAGTCTTTAGAGGAATATAAGAGAAGGACCCAAGGTTTAGAGCCATAAAATTGGATCTTGGATTTGAAAGTAATGGGGCCAACATTTACGATTGATATCATTGAAAATCTATCACATGATATATATATATATATATATATATATATGCCCCCAAAACAAAAAATTTATTGGCCTCAGATCTGCTGATCGATTGTTGTTCTCTGTTTTTTTAGTGAAAACAAGAACTGAACTTAGATCACTAAGCATTTTGTAACTGAATGGTTAAAACCTTCAATGAAATGAAAAATGAGCATGACTCGCATGAGTTATGACTCAATGGAGTCAGCCAAGTTACCCAAGTCAAATAGATACCTCTGCCCAAAAGTCTACACACTGACTTAACTACCCCCATGAGTGGAGCCAACTTGGCCAAATCATGCATCGACTCAGCACAACAAGCTAAGATACTTAGAGTTTCATAGACAATTTTTCCACAGTAGGGCCCATAGTCTGAGACAACCTGGGAGTGGTTGCATGAAAGTGACACCCACCATGCATGAGTTGGCCACAGTTTCTGAAAGAATGCATGTAATTTAATAGTCTTTCTTCTTCTTTTGAGTTCCAAGAACAATGGAACTGGAAACCCCTAAGTCCCACATTTTCACTTCTTTTTTTTTTGGCTCTTCAACGATGGGAACTAATGGCCTTCCAAGCAATGGAAGGTCAACATGCTAATGGTCAAGCATCACATGGACTGTGGGGTCCAGTCTTTTAATTGTCATCTCCCTCCCCCCATTTGCACAACCATTTCAAGCAGTGTGTTTGTTTTTGTAATGCTTGGAATTTTCTATTGAACATGAAATTCTTTTAAGAATCTGTCATTCATTGAAGATCTATCACATGAAAAAAAATGGGTATATATGTTTCACAAAATCAAGTTCTATTGTTCAACTTGTTTTGGTTTTAAAAAAAAAATTCTTTGTAAGTTGTTTTTGTAGGTGTTTGATGTAACTTCACAAAACATGCTCATCTAAATATATAGTAGTAGTATTGCTTGATGTTTTATGAATTAAGACCCATCTATTAATTGTTGTGGTGGGTGCTAAAGAAACCTTTTCGCTTGGCACTTGAAGAATGTCCTTGACTCCCTTTCCCGCCCAAACCCACCAACTTTTTCCGACCACCTCCACTAGGCAACCACCGCCCCACCTACCACCTCCAACCGCCACCTCTATCCAGCCTCTGCTTCTGCCTGCTCTCCATCCCCTCCTTTCCTCCCCCTCCACTAATCATGTTCCCAGTCGCCTCCAACCTCTCTCCCTACAACCCCATAACTTCCCTCCTCTCCCTACCCAGATCCCACCTCTGTTTTCTCCAGCTATCCCCTCTACAGAGCCAAGCACCTCTTCTTTTGTCCCCTATGTCAACCCTGTTAGGCTATAGTCTCAGCTTTGCCCCTCGGTCATCAACCCCTCTCCCCATTCTCCTCTTCAACAATCTTTTGCAAACCTTTTCTCTGTGTCTCAATCCTCCCTTCTTTCTTGCACCCCAGCTTCTCTTCCCCCTCCAACGTGGATCAATGGTAAGCCATCTTTAACTATTCCTCAATCTATGCTTAACTCTAGTAAATAATCTTTTTATTATGCTGTTATAGGCAGATTTGTAGGCAGACACCCCTCTCTTGAATGGATGGAAGCAAAAGCCAAGCTTTGGTCCTTAACCAAGCCTTGCATGGTATCCCTCACCAACAAAGGCTACTTCATTTTTCGCTTTAACTCTCCAGAAGACAAAGCCTCTATCCTCAGCCTCTCTCCCCTCTCCATTGACAAGAAAAAAGTCTTCTTCTTACCTTGGACTCCTGGGCAAGATGAATCAGTTTGGCCTTCTATAGCCCCAGTCTGGATTAGATTGTCAGGGCTACCTTACCACTGCTGGAGCCAAAATATCATTCTCTCCCTAGCCAACTCAATAGGGCAGCCAATCAAGCTTGACAATACAACAATGGCACAGAGAATCCTTTCCTTTGCCAGAGTTCTTGTGAATATTGATCTCTCTAAACCTAAACCCCCTTCCATCCTGGTAAACTTTCAAGGGGAAGGAGAGTTGGAAATCACAGTGGACTATGAGCAATGCCCCTGCTCTCTATGCCTCTCCCCAGGTCACAGTCAGCTATCTTGCCCCCTCTTCAGTAAAACCTCAGCTAGCAACCTTACCTCTTCAGCTTTAGCTTTAGTTTCCTCCAAAACCAGTCACCAGCCCTCAGTTCCCACTGTCCCCTCTACCATTTCCTCTTCTCCTCACCACAGACCCTCAACCTCTACCATTTCTCCCCCTCTTCCTTATTCAGAATCTCTGGAAAACTCCACAGTCTTAAACTCTAACTCAGGTTGCCCTCCCATTCCCAATCACCAGACCTTAGCCCTTGATCCTAGTGCTATCCCCACAGGCCCTCCTCCTCCTCCTCTGGTCTCAATCTCCCCCTCTTCCCTTCCTGCCTCTACTCTTTACACCGCCACCCCTAGACCCCTTGTCAAATCCTCCCTTCAGCTGCCTCTCACCACCAATAGCCAGACTCTCCCACCTCCCAACAAAATCTCTGTTTTGAGCCAAAAAGCTACATCTCAGAAGGCCAACTCCCCCTCCCTTAATGACCTCCCCTACGATGTTGTCTCTGTCATTCTCCGGAAATCGTCCACTCCATCCATTACATCTCTAATCCCTTCTCTATTCTAGACCACCGCTCTTCTCTAGACCCAGTTGACAACCTCTCTATCTATGGCCGCAATCTCCAAGCTTTCTCAGAAGGTAATTCTTCCACAGAGTTGCCCCCAGGTTTTGAGTTCCCCCCTGAGCTTCCTATAATTCCACCTCTCCCACCAGTCCTAACCTCGTCCCCTGCACACCTCCCTGTTCTAGTTCAGCTGCTCTTGATCCCCCCAGTTTTCAAAACATCTCCCCTAGCTCCCCCTTGGTCACCACAGCTGACATCTCCCCTAGCTCCCCCTTGGTCACCACAGCTGACATCTCCCCAAACTCCCCCTTGGTCACCACAGCTGTTAACCCATCACTCACTATCACTACCAGAGGTAAACAAAGGAAGGTGAGAAACCTTTCCTTCCTAGCTCCCTCTTCTGGCCCGATTACTAGGAGATCTAGAGGCAAGAAACCCCCCCCCCCCCAAATTCTTCCCCATGTTAAAAGTCCTCTATTGGAATTGTAGGGGCATTGCCAATCGCCCCACTCAACGTGCTTTGGCTAACATGATTCTCAAACACTCTCCTGATCTCATCTTCATTTATGAACCCATGACTCCTTTCATTACTGCTATCTCCCTCAGCTGGAATAGGCTTGGTTTTGATACCCTCCACTCTAATGGCCCCTCAGCAACCTCCACAACCACTAACCTCTGGTGCTTTTCCAAATCCTCTCACCATCTCTCCATCACTGTTAAAGATTTTTCTTCTCAACACCTCTCCATGCTCCTCCACAACAACTCTATTGGTTTAACTACTATCATTACTGGTGTTTATGGTTCCACCAACACTTCCCTTAGAAAGGACCTCTGGGCAGTCCTCATTGATTCCTCCTCAACCACCTTGCCTTGGTGCTTTATAGGGGATTTCAATGCTACCCTCTCCCATGCTGACAAGCTCAGCATCCGCCATCTTACCCTCTCCTCCCTTAAAGCTTTCCAAACTGCAATGATGCAAGCAGGTCTCTATGACACCCCTTTTGTTGGTAACAGGTTCACTTGGTCTAACAATAGGCAAGGCTCTTCCTATGTGGCTGCTAGGCTTGATAGAGCTTTAGTCAACTCCATCTGGTTACGCCATTTTCGCGATCCCTCAATCCACCGCCTTCCCAGAATTTCATCAGACCACAGCCCTATCCTCCTTGCCCACCACACCTAAGTTCCTCTCTCTAACCCCCCCTTCAAATTTGAAAAAAAATGGCTGCTCCACCCTTCATTCCTTGATACTGTCAAGTCCAACTGGGATTTGCCAATAGTTGGTGATCCCCAATTCACTCTTGCTCAAAAACTCAAAGCTCTCAAGCATTCCCTTAGACTTTGGAGTAAGTCCACTTATGGTAATCTCACCCAGAACATCAAAGTTGCAGAAGATAAAGTTCTGCACTACCAACTGCTCCTTGACTCAGATCCTTCGGACCTCTCCAGAGATGCCCTTCAGTCAGCCAAGTCTGAGCTTTATGAGGCCCTCTCAGCTCAAGAAATTCACTGGAAACAAAGATCCAGAATTAATTGGTTGAAAGAGGGTGACCAAAATACTAAGTTTTTTCACCTATCAGCTAAGGCTAGGAGCTCTTTCAACTCTATTCACCAAATCTCTGTTAATGGCTCTATCACAGAGGACCAAGCTATTATCCAAGCCCATGCAGTGGATTTTTTCTCCAATTTATTCAAACCTCATGATAGCCATCCTAGCCCCTCCCTTTTCCAAATCAATAGCCCTAAGGTTTCAGACTCAGAGAACTCCTTCCTCACTTCCATTCCCTCTTTAGAAGAGATTAAAGTAGCAGTCTTCTCTCTCAAAAAGAATAGTTCCCCTGGTCCTGATGGTTTTAATGGGGCTTTTTTCATTGCTACTTGGAGCATCATAGGCCAAACTGTCTCTTCAGCTGTGCAACACTTCTTTCTATCTAGAAGGATTCTCAGAGCTTCTAACACTTTCTTCCTAGCTCTAATCCCCAGTCTAAATCCCCAAGCTCCTTAGCTGACTTCAGACCTATCAGCTTGTTGAATTTCACATACAAAATCCTCTCCAAAATTCTCTCCACAGGCTCTCCACAATTATTCCTAAACTGATTCCCCCCCACCAGGCTGCTTTCATCAAAGGAAGAAACATACAGCATCACTCTGGTTTGGCTTTTGAGCTATACCAGAAACTGAATTCTAAGATTAACAAAGGTTCCCTCTGCCTTAAACTTGATATTCCCAAAGCTTTTGACAAATTGAATTGGTCTTTTCTCTTTTCTGCCCTTCATTTCTTCAAATTCTATGATGCTTGGATCTCTCTGATCAAATAGTGTGTTTGCACATCCAAAGGCTCAGTGCTCCTAAACAGAATGCCCCAAGGTTTTTTTAGCTCCTCATGTGGCCTCAGACAGGGTGACCCTCTGTCCCCTTACCTTTTCATATTAGCAGAAGAAATATTGAGTCTTCATTTACACAATCTCCTATATCAAGGTCTCTTCCTTCCTCTCTCTAAGGTCCCCTCCACCCTTTGCCATTTGCTATATGCAAATGACATTCTCATCTTCATGAAAGGGGCTCCCTCTAGTGTTTTAATTCTGCAGGACCTCCTGGAGACCGATCAGTCTATTGCAGGCCAATTCTTTAACCTTCAGAAGAGTCAATTGTTCCTTGGTAAATGCAGCTCGAGAAGAAAGAGAAGAATCAGTTCCATCTTAGGCATTCAAGAAGTTTCAACTCATCTTAAATACTTGGGTACCCCGATTTGCTTTGGGACTCCTAAAAGGAGACTTTTTCTCCCCCTGCTGGATGCTGTTCAGTCCAAGCTTTCAGCCTGGAAAGCCAAAACTCTGTCTTTTGCTAGCTGTTTAATTCTCATTAAACATGTCATTTCAAGCTTACCAATTCACCTCGCTGCCATTATTCCCTTGCCTGCTTCAATTTGCAATGAGATTGAGAGATTAATGAGACTTTTCCTCTGGTCAGGTAAAGCCCCCAACCATAAGATCAACTATGTCAGCTGGGCTACTGTCACTCTCCCAAAGGCAGAAGGTGGCTTGGGTATCAGAAAACTTGCAGATGTAAACACAGCTTCCTTCATCAAGCTAGGCTGGGAAGCTTCCACTTCTAACTCTCTCTGGTCCATTTGGTTTAAGAATCGGTATTTTAAATTCCGACCCATTTGGAGCTCAGAGAATACCATCTATGACTCATGCATTTGGAGGAAAATCTGCCGCTTAGCTACTATCATTCACCAAGGCAGCTCCTGGATTTTTGGAAACGGTCAGAGTATCAACGTTTGGCATGATTCCTGGTCTGCAGGTAATCCAATCTCTACTTGCTTCCCTTGTCATCAATTCCCTAGGGACCAACGGCTTTCATCCCTCTTCCAATCTGGAACCTAGGTCACTCCTGATTTCCTGCCTACAAATGTTCAACAGCACCTTCTTCATCTCCTCACGGATCTTTCCCCCCACCCTTGGCATCAGCGATTCCCTTAGCTAGAGAGACACCCACGATGGTAAGCTCTCCCTGCGCTCTGCCTGGCAGCGAATCAGACACAGAGCTCAGATTCTTCCATGGCCCAAGTTGATATGGAACAACATCTCCCCCCACAAAGTCAATTGCTTCGGCTGGCGAATGATGCACAACAGAATCCCCACAAAAATTAGGCTGAAGCGTCTGGGCTTTTCCTTTGCCTCCAGATGCATCTTTTGCTGTGCTGCAGAAGATTCAGTGGGTCACCTATTCTTCTCTTGCGATCAAGCTAAAGCCATATGGTCCTGGTTTCTTCAGGTAGCTGGGGCTCCTCCTCCCATCAGTTTCTCTGCCTCTGCAATTTGGATGACCCTTTCCAAAGAAAACGACGTCAAAGGCTTCAAATTCATGGCTGCCATCTTCATCACAGTACTTTACCACCTATGGAAGGCTCGCAATGAAGCAATTTTTGAAAATCGCAGGCCCTCTCTTCACTCCATCCAAGCTCACCTATCAAAAGCCATCTCCTTCTCCCTGAAGCAGATGTCACACCCTTTTGTTAGCAACCAGCTCAGCGCCCTCTTTGCTTCCATGAGAATTGCCAGCAGCGCTTAAGTCTGTCTTTCCTTGTCATTGTTTGTGCGTTTTCTTCTCTGGGTTTCTTCTCTGTGCTCGTGGAGCTCTGGTTCTTTGCCTCCCTCCTTTTCTTTTCTGGTTTCTGCTCTTTTTGGGGTCTTCCTTTTGACCCATGTATTCTTGTTTCCCCCCCCCCTTTTCTTTTTAATATAATTTACCCTTACAGCAAAAAAAAAAAAAAACTTTACATTTACAAAAATACTTAATGAAGGAGTGTTATTTTATCATTCAGTGTGTTTAATGTCAATCCCCGTTTCTTTGGATTCTACTTATTGTTTGATAACTCCATAGATCATGCACATGTAAATATTTAATTGTAGCAGTGCTGGATGTTTTAGATCTAATTGTTGTAACAGGTGCTAAATATTGTGTGTAAAGAACTTCACCGTGTTTCAGAATTCATGGTGTACAGACGTGTAAAGAACTTTACATTCATCAAAAAAGGGTTAATGATATTCTATGGTGCATTGTGTTTGATCTATTTCCTATTTCTTTGTATTTTACAGTCGTGGTATGGAGAAATATTTCAGGCAAGGGTGGTTGGATTGGCCAGGAGGAGCTCTGTCAAGAGAGAGCATCCGGGCTGTAAAAAAAACCTAATCGACTGAAGGTTTACATTAAAGGAAAGAGAAGAAGGGCCATCTTCCGTCTCACTATACAGATTCAAGCCATCCATTCCCAAAGTATGCCTATTCATGTACATGTCTGAGAAATCTGATCAGTAGCTTGTTCATGAGAAGGGCCATCAAATCAAAACAAAGGAAAGAGAAGAAAAAAAATATACTTGGGTGTACTATCTACATTGAACAAGCATGCGGGGCCAACTCGCATTAATGGACTCACCACATTGCAGATTAGATGATGTATTTGTGGACATTGCCTGATGCATCACTTGGATTTGAAGAACATTTGACACATCATCACATCACATGAAGTTGGGAGTAAATGGGCATGGTTAGATATGTGTGTGATGCTTTAAACCAGGGAAACAAAGAGAATCAGTAGCAGTAACATCCCTAACTGTTGGTAGGATGGTCAAACCAAGAAGATAAAAGTTTCCATACTCAGATGATAGTGTCCACAGCTCAATCAATCCATATATCCATGTAAAACAAACAAAACTATGAGATTTACAGTTTTGTACTATGCAGGAATTTTGGTCATTTACCTTCTGGTGGTAGTGCAGTTGATTGACAACAGACAACAAATATCAGTAAATCACAAAAGTGATACATTTAAATAAAAAGTTAGAAAATAATTTGTGCCGGGTATTACAAATTCTTTACCTTAACTAGGACATAATAAATAATAACAACAAAAACCAAACTATCACATTATAAACAAACAAAAAACTTGAAATCAAAATGAATAATAAATTACATCCTAATTCCTAAGTCACAAATGATGTCAACATTCAAACCTAAAGAGTAACAACAAACAATAAAGCATATGTTTTTCCACATTTTCTCCTTTTTCAATCTTCATTGTGTGGTAGGAGCCAAACCAGTTGTCTGTTAGCTCTATGTTTTGAAAATTGGCCCGAGTTGAGTCACCCTATGAGTGGAGTCACCCAAGCCCAAATAGAAAAAATAAAATAAAATTAGAAGTGATTCAGATGAATGGAATGAGAAGAGATAGGAAAGGTAATAGGGAAAATATAGAAGGGATGAGTGGCAACTCTGTTTTCATGGTAATGAACCAGACTCCAAACTGCCACACCACTAGCACAGGGAGGAAGAAACTGCTGAATACCACTCTGCTCTTCAAGTTTTTCTCAATTACTTGTATTAATTTTCTTTTACTGATAACAGATTGAGATAATTGATAAAAGGGAATCTAAAAAATGATATCAAGTGGACAAACAACACTAGAAAGAAACCAACGACCTGGGTGATTGCTGGTCTCAGATAGCTCTTTGTTTTGGATTGATACTTTACTATTCTATTGAAATACATTCAACTACTACAGTAATCTATATACTAGTTTATTCAAAACAATTGATGAGTTGGCACACTTATCCTCTGAAGAGTGTCACCGTCAACCTTTCAAAGATGCACCTCATCCGCTCCATTTTAAAAAACGTACAATTCTCATTTCAGCAAAGATAACTCATATAAACCCTGTTGTTAGTAGTTACAGTCAATGTCTTATAGCAAAAGATAAAAAAAAAATCATGTCATGAATGTAACTATGGAAGATGATCTGCCGGCACGCTAATAGAGGACCTTCTTTGATTACTTTGTGCAAGATGTTGGCAATTTTAAGAAATCCAATTCAACAATTAGGCTCATCAGACCACCAAACATTACCTGATATGCCAATCATGCTACTTTTGCAGCATGGAAATTAGCCCCACCAAGGAAATTATTGTCAAACTATTCCAACTCTTTCATCCTCTTTACCAATTTCCTTGAACTAGAAATATCAATATTTAGCATAAAACAACCCAAGCTCAAGGCAGCACATGGGTTTGAAACAGTGATGAATTATCAGGTGCCTCACCCTTATAATGAGGCCCACCGCCACATAAAAGCAATTCAAGCCCTCCTTATACACTTTTGTCCTTAATTGAATAGATGGAGAGCCAAACATCACTTTAATCAAATAATCTTTACCTTTGATTTTAAAGGTTCAATTTTTATTTTGATGGTGTCTTAATAGTTGGGTTAGTATCATATTGTTGATTGCGTCACATTCGTTGTTCTAAATCTTGTGTGAAAAGCTCATCGTTGTTAATCTGTATGAGGTTAAGATTTTTATTTATTTATGAGGTTATGATTTTTATTTATTTATCATTTATTATTGATGTGGGACCCAAATCGCCTATGGTTCAAAGACCGTTCAGCATTTCACAGAATTTGGATATAAAAAGGAAGAAGCATTTTGAAAATAACCCATCTTAAAGGAAAACAATCCAACTTCTTTCTCAATTAATTCAATATGCAAATAAATACCATTTTGAAAAGAGAAAAGAGTAGTCATATACAAACCTAGAGAAGTCGCATCTTGAGCTCCAGCAGAGGTGCCATCCCCACCAACAAGGGAACTTGGATCTATACCCACGCGCTCAACTAACTGGAGGACTAAGCCCTTGAGGAAAGATATCTGCTGCCGCAATTGAAGTACCTCAGAATCAAGGCCCGTCCGATTCTAGGTTGAACTTGAAGTGAACTTTGTGCGAATGCCAAAACCCTTAAGGTATCCCGATCTCTGTCCAAGCACCTTGACGGATATCTGTTCCTCGATCATCGCAGATGTGATGGAGGGTTGGGATTGTCCGGCCGACACTCGCACTAATTCCTCCTGCCATTTTTAAACGTGTAAAAATCAAATAAAGTGAGTTTAACATATGTATACACTACAACAAATTGCATTATTACCGGCGTTTTTTCCCGGTGCAATCAATAAACGCCGGGAAAAGTATAACTTTCCCCGACGAAAAAGGGTATTTCGCCGGGAAATGATAATGTTTTCCCGGTGACAAATTTTCGCTGACAAAGGGAGTGTTTTACCGGCGCAAAAATTGTGTTGCCGGAAAAGGCTATATTTATTGCCGGCGAAATACCAAAGTTCACCCGTAATTTAACTTTTGCTAGCACATAAATTTCGCCGGGAAAGCCCAAAAATCTATTTTTCTATTTCCCGCGCCCGCGCCTCTTCTAACTCCATATCCATTTCCTGCATCCTTTCCCGTGCCCGCGCCTCTTTCTCTAAATCGTGTTCGTGTTCGAAGCTGCCCCCTTTCCATTTCCAGCGTCCCTGCCTCTTTCTCTAAATCGTGCATCTCGTGCATCTCTCTCTTTCTTCATCATCAATTCAACTGCATTGCCTTCTTACAACCCCCTTTCTCTTTTGCATTAGTGTTTGGGGTTTGATTTCTTCCACCAGCGTCGACGCGTTTGATTTCCATCATCTCGTTCTGGTGCGTTTGATTTCTTCCACCAGCGTCGACGCGTCGCAGCCCGCCGCCGGTCGAGAAGATGGCCCCCTCAAGATCTGGCTCGTCTCTCCCGGCTCCGTCGAATGGCACGCTATTCCATGTGTCCGCAGACTATCCAAGGCAATCCCGATTCTAGGGTTTCTTCCTTCGTCTATCCTCATCCAGCATCGACGGTTCGATTTCAGAGTGGGATCTTTTCTCCTTGAAGCAGAAGGTATTCATTCAAATGCCCCTTAGATCACAATCGATTTACAGTTTTTTTTTTTTTAGAGGTTTGATTTACAGAATTTTTTTCTGTTATTACTGCTCTAGTTCTGTTGGTTACCTTTTATTTTAATTTTTTAGATGCAAATCTGGTTTGGGGTATTTTTGGATTGGTAGGGCGGAAGGAGAAGCTCCGACTACCGTATGCAGAAATTTGGAGAGGGAGAGAGCTTCCATTTCAATCAACAACGACAATCCCCAACGACTCCACCCCACTGTCTGAAAACTAATACAAGAAACTGAACTGATATTTTCAGAGGAATCTTGGATGGATGTTTGATCCACCTGCAAATAAGAGGTACCAACTTATCATTTCCCCATCCCAGATTCCATTCAAGCTTAAAAATCACGTAATCCTTGTCCTTTTTTTTATTACACTCGATTTATTCATCATCTTCTTCTAGTAGTAAGTTCAGATATTTCTTTCTATTAAATTGGGTGTTGTTGGAGGAGATCTGTTTAAGATCCGGTCCAGTTTGCTTTGGTTTTAGGGTTAGTTTTGATGTAAGCCCAAATCACAGGAAGTCTGGATCTTTGGGAGCTATGTATGTTTTTTTTTTTTTGTGCTTTGCGGTTTGATGTAAGCCCAATTTTTTTAAAGCCAGAGAAGCAAGAGGCGGGTGTAGGCAGTTGAAATTAGTTGGTGTATACACAAGCTCCTCAACAGGGCTGATCTTTTTGAATGCTTAAATTGTTTTAAGTTGGTCACTGAGATAAGGAAGAGGAGGATATGGGGTCATATCTTTCAGTGGGTGGGTTTGGCTACTGCCTATTGAACAAGACATCACCAATCTGATGTTTGAAAGCGAGCTCTGATAGAGAGATTATGTATTTGTGTTGTTGGGGTTGGCAACTTTCTCTAGGCTGTAGAGTTTTTCTACAGTATTTTTTTTTCGAAGCAAGAGACTGGTTGCAAGTTAGTGGAGCCTACTCACCAACAAAAATAAGGTTTCATCCTTATTTAATTATTTAGTTTTTGATAGATAGCTAATGAACAAATCCCTCTTTTGGAAATGGACACCCATTACTCAATTACGCATAAGGTCTGATGAATGTTTATGTAGGGAGTATAGAGACTACGCAAGTGTTTGTATTTATGGAGGTGACAAACTATCATATCACAATCTTCTTCTAACTTTTTTGAAAAGCATATTGAAGATTATGTTGATTGATCTAGTGTATTATTTATTGTCGTGAATCCTTTGGCTGATTTAGATTAATCAGATTTGATCATGATTGTCATTTACCAACTGTTGTAAATCAAAGTTTAAAACTAGCGCCAAGAATTTTAAAGTCTCCAGCACATGATGAAAAAGGAAGTCATTTACAAAGGATATGTCATTTTGTATCTCTGTCATTTTCAACATGTATGGCCCAAGGTGTTTACAGAATTGTGACAGGATAAGATCCTTGACATGTTTGGTTATCTTCTCATCTCTTCATTGTAGCCTATAAATATATGTAATTCTCTTGATTCAATATCCACTTTCTCAAAAATATTTTACGCATATTATCAATGGTTCAAATCACTAGGTGATGGGTCTTTAATCTAGGGCTTGGGGTTCCTCACAAAAGTGTACACTTGTTTAGCCTAAGGACTCTACACCTTAGTTTTTAAGTTTATTTTGTTGTTGTTGCTGTGGTGTGCTGGGGCCATGCGGTCATCTCTGTTGTCCAGCTGCTGAGCTCTTTTGTTTAGTAGAGATCAGAAGTGTTGTGCTCTGCCTGGGGTGCTCTTGTTTCTGGTCTCATCTATAGCAGCCCAGTGCTCAATTCCCTTTTCCTCCTCTTTGTTGTTTTCTGCTGCTTCCTTGCTGTTTCCAGCAGCTTTGTTTCCAGCTTTGTATCAGTTCTAACCAAAACTCATAAACACTTGAACAGGTCATGTTTGGATCAGTTCCACAAACGTTGTTCAACCTGCCAATCCAAACTGAAAATTACCCAACTTAGTCCTTTATGCTTTCAGGGATCAGCTATGTATTTCCAATCCGATTAATAAATGGGTCGGGTGTGAACGAGCCTGACCTGATCTATTACGCATCTCAGATCCTGGTTGTGTCTAACCCCTGGCCATGGAAACCATTTTCTGCACTTGGTTGATGAACTATCTGTAGATGGTTGTTCTTTCTCGCACTAACAACTTGCAAGGATGGCAGCTTTGATATATTCATAGGAAATAGAGTAGTAATATGAGAGGCTTTGGGGCTTGGAAAATGTTCGAATGCACAATAATCTCAGAGAAACCATTGGTCAGGTTTATATTTATGCATCTATTCTGTTTTATGAATCAAAGGAAAACAAACACCTCTGCATCTCAATAGTGTATTTTTTTTTTGTTGTTTTGAAAATGAATCTTTATTTATTTTTATTTTTTTGGGTAGAATCGGCATCTCATTAGTTGGGGTCCATTTGGATCTTCATATAGCAAGTGAAGCTAACCTGGTTTGTGCATAAACCAGCATTAATGCGTTTGGATGACCTGAATTACCTAGGAGGATTTCCCCTGACACAGAGACTTCATATACGAAAATGCATATCACAATTGGAAGATTTTTACTTGCAAACGTCTACAAGAGATGTCATGTTTGAAAACGCATATCCACTCTTAATGTAGGGGTACGTAGCATGCATTGATAGGGCAGGATGGAGTTTCCTTTATGTTGTCCCATGCAAATGTTTATAGGAGAAAAACTTGTCCTGTGCGAAAACACATGTTCACTCCTTTTTTTTTAGTGCTGCCTGGAGCATTCTCTGCTCAGCCAGGTTGCCTCTCTGTTTTTCCTTTGTTGTTGTCATCCTGGAATGGAGTTTCTTTTATGCAGCTGCTATCTAGTTCTGGCGAAGTTGGTTGCTGTGATTGGAGATATCTTTAAGTTCCCCTGCAGTTTTCCTTCTCCCTTTCCTCTGGTTTGCTGCTCTGCTCCTTTGTTCCTGCTGCAGCTGCATGGAGCTTTCTCTGTATTAGCATGGAGCTTTTTTTGTTTTGTTTATTTACTTTTGGTTGTATTTTTTCTTCTCCTTTCTCTTTGGAGCTTTGCCCTTCTTTTCTCTTCTCAATACAAATTTACCAATTAGCAAAAAAAAAAAAACTTTGATTCCTAGCTAATTCAGCCACACTACTGAAAGGGAAAAAAGAAAATCATTTCACTTCTATGCAAAACCTTTTAATTGTCCCCAGCTGTAGCTCATTGTTGGTAAGAAACATGGTGTGCACGTGCGAGTGCATGGGTTTTAATCCCTATATATATATAAAACAAAGTATAGATAAATCAGTGAAGAGTAGGTACCTTTCTAGGTAAGACCTAAAACTTCATCAACAAAACAGAACAAAGCTCCATTGAACATAGTTCCGTAAAAAAGGATCAAGCCTGAACTGAAAGAATACTTCATTCACATGCACATATTCTTATAAGAAATGTAGATAAATCCAAGCTAAATTCATCAGTGGAAATCACCTAAAATAATCATTTACAATAATCATTTACTTTGATTTATTAAGATTTCAATTTGCTTAACAGGAAGAAGAAAATCACTCATGAACACATTATTAGCTGCGGTCCTGGAAGTAAAAGTAAATTACCATAAGATAAAACCTTTGAATCTCCACTGTCTTAAAAGAGAGATGCAGATTATCACAAACTGAAAATTGCCATGAGTTGAATATAATTTATTTGCAATGATAGCATGGTTTAGAGAGTTTTAACAGAGATTATCACAAACTTTGAATCAACCAGCCACCTGGGATGTAGTTCTGATGATGAAACCAACCAAATTATTAAGGCTGTATATGAAAGTATCCAAGGGTAGCATAAAGCTCGACCTTCTTCACAGAATGTTACTGCATTAGAATTTGGCTTCTACTTTTGTTCTGTCAAAAGCACCAAACTTCGCCATGCCATTAAAGACCACAACTGCTCTTTGCAAAAATCTCTAGGTATAATCTTTGCTCTTTTTTTTTTTTTTCATTTTCATGTGTGGTTGCATCAGAGATTATTAAGAGTTTTGGTCATCAACATTATTTTGAGTCTCTGCGGTCCTTTTTTAGGTGGAAGGAGATAAAACATGACAATACAGTTACCTGGTTGGCATTTTGGAATGATCCAATCAATCCAAAAGAATTCAAGTATGTCTTCTTAGCAGCAAGCAGTTCCTTAAAAGGACAGAGTGACAGAGAAATATGAGAAAGCAAGGATGTTGAAGGCAAGTTTTGTATATGGTTTTTATCTGTGGAATTGGTGATAATTTGTGTTTTTTTGTTGTTGATTCTCATATGAATTGGAAGTTTCACTGGACACGCAATATCTTTTACCCCATAACTTTATGTGCAGGACTACATTGATGGCATTAGAGCGACATACACAAAGGATTTTGCGAGCAAGGATCTAACCAAGCGACAAATAGATGTTGCTACATATCTCATTGATAAGCTAGCTCTTAGGGCGGGCAATGAGAAGGTAAAGTCTAATTTGCCCATGCACATGCTAGTTGAACAATTATTTTATTCTCATGGGCTTGTTAGACCCATTGAATCCTTTAGTAATGTTTGCACTGATAATTGCATAGGTTGGATATGAAAAGCTAACTGTGGAGATCTTCAGAGCTGCTCTAGGTAATTTGGTTAATTTGAAGGTGTATGGAACAGAGCATTTTATGGAGCAAAGGACACATTTAATGGCTGATGCAGTGTCTGATGTCTGTGTTTTAAAACCATGATTTCTCAAGTGGGTATCTCTAACAATGGCTTGGGGTCTCAAGTCTCCTCTGTATAGTAGTGCCTAACAATCCAAATATTTGAAAATCAATGTGGGTTTGAAGGGTCACGATGAAGCTGTGGCTAGAAAGAGGGAGCCTACCTATTACCGACACTTGAGGAGAAAACCCACATTGATTTTCAAATACTTGCATTATACAGCCCCTTACAATGATGTCTGCCATAGACCTGTTGGTAGTGCCTAACATCATTGTATTCTTGACAATACAATGTATGCATTTCCTGATTTCTCGTCAGTAGGATTTGGATTAGGGTAGTTTGTTATGCACTATGATGTTAAAAATACTGGAATGTTAAGAATACAATGTTTGTCATGCCTACATCATAGGTAGGCCCAAAAATTACTCTTATTCCTTTAATGTTTTTCAAATAGTTAGTCACTGTCACTGTATTCTTAACAATGGCTTCACATGGTAGTGAGGTAGACTTGAGAGAGGAGCCTACCTATGACCGAGACCTGATGGTAGTGCCTAACAATGGCTTGGGGTCTCAAGTCTCCTCTGTCTCTCATGGTTATGGCTTATAGTAATAAGAACAGCCCCTTACATCCAAGAATAGACCAACATGTTAAGAAATGCTTGATTAATAGGATTTTAAACATAAACCATCCTATCAATCCCTCTTTCTTAGGCTTTAAACATAGACGGGGCTGATCTTAGATTAGCTTTAGCAAGGACCATGTAAAAACCAAATAGTAGTTGGGATTGATAGGATGCAATATGATGCAATTCTTACCAAACTACTTCTCCAGTGTGTCATCTCCAAACACAACACACCAATATGCCAAGTTTCTAACCCAAAGTCCATCAAACAAGATGCCATCCATCCCACTGGTTCCGGTTGAGATTTTGTACTTGGTGGTGGTTGGTGCCTCACATTTGTAGAGTGGTAAGACAGAGTAGACATTTTTTTTTTGTTTGTTTGTGTTTGTGATATATCTGAATTCTGTTGTGAAATGAAACTGGTTAATGAGTATATGAACTTTGATCCTATTTTTTTAAGTTCATGAATTGTCTTAAGATTCTTAGATTTAAGTTCATGGGTTGTATGGATAATGGACTATAGGGAGAATTGGATAGGTTGCCTTGGATTATATTTTTTGCTCAAATTTCTTTGACCACAAATTGGTACTAATGGTTTGTGTTCAAGGATGGAAAACAGTATCCTGATCAAAGTAGTTTACAACTTCTGAGCAGCCCAAAATTATCTTTGGAACAGACTATGACCCTTTCTGTGTATATAGGCAACCTTTATTCATTGGATGTATCCAGATGCACTCTGGCAATGTGAACTGGTCTTGGTTAGTTTCTATTTACAGCTGCTACATGCAAGACATGACTGTATGGTCTAATCTAGAGAGTCCTTATTGTGGGCTACAATCCAAAATTTTGCAGGAGTTGAATGGACCCAGCATTCTCATTAATGGATTGGACAGCATACATTTGCATTGTCTGTAGCTTTTGTTTCTGCTAAGGTTCATGGTAAGAAATTTGATTTAAGTAGGCATGCTATTGCAGTGTTTCATTCTGGTCAATTTAGTCTGCAGTTTCTTCTCCATGCAGATAAGAAAAGAAGCTCTTTGGGCCTGCTTTGCAATGGAGCCTAATTTTGAAGCAATGATTTCGGTTTGTAACTTGACAGACCCTCTTCCTATTGAATTCTTCTATGCCATTTCTAAGTGTATGATTTGAAATTTCTATTAGTTTTAACTTCAACTGTGCATAAAATCATGGCTCAGTGCATATTCATGGGAGTGGCCCATGTCATAAATTAATGGTTTCAACAAAGTCAATGTGTGGCACACTTGAGTCAAACTAACTCACATACTGACATCAGCTTATGCCTTCATGTGAGGGAAGCCAAAGGAAACAGGTCCCAACTGCTGAACAAGCCTCAGGCTCAGATCAATTGCCAAACTATCTGGTGGGGAAATTTTCCAGTTCAGGTTCGGACTGGCCCAAGTTCCATCAATTGTGGAAACCATTAAAAATTATATTATTGTCTTAAACAGTTTCATGGTAAATTTATTCATCAAGATTCAAACTCAAACCTAAAAAGATGTCATGAAGAAACTGTTTAATGAGATAATGATAACTTGAGTGGTTTTCCACAATAACCATCCTTAGAGAGGCTGGGGACTATAAACTTATTTCTAGTCTAACAATACAGATGTCAATGGAACTCCATTAGTGGGGTAACTAATAAATGACCCTACATGAAAACTCAAGGGATGGACCCTTCTTTTAAGGCCCAAATTAGGTTGGGAATGGAAACTCATTACTCATACTTGACTCCCACAATCTAAAATATTGACTATTGATGAGTTGTCTTGGGTGATTTTTGATTCTATTCATATTTTAAATACCTACTAAAATATAAATTCACACTGAAAATGTCTTTATTAAGAAGAAATTTTTTTTGAAAACCTCTTTGTATGATGACCATTTAATCAGTCAAGTCCTGACACATATAAAACTTTCTGTAATATGATGACCATTTAATCAGGCAAGTCCTGACACATATAAAAACTTTCTGAAAGATGAAGAGAGAAAGTAAAGCAAAGGAATTTTACTGATCAATATCATACTAAAAAACATGTTACAGCAAAACTATGACATGCAACCAAAAACCAACCATACAATCAAACTTGTATGTATCCATGCACCATCAATACAATTTCTAGTGCCATTGCTCACATTCAATTTCTATCATTACTGCTGTGAGGGCCAGAGAAATGTGCCCATGGCAACCTTCCTCTTCTCCGCAACGCCCCCAATGGCGGGTAGTCCATATTCTTTGAGCAGGCAGTCGAGCTTCCATTCAGGCATGGTCTCGTAGTTGGCTTTAGTGTATCTGGGGTAGTGCAGGGGCATCTGGAACTCCCAGCAACTCTTCTTTGGCTTTTCGTCGGTGTTTCCTCCCAAAATCACCATTGTTTGGGCAACATCTGATCCCAAACTCCCCATCTTTCTCTATGTGGAGTTTTGGAAGGAGATGTATGTATGTTCTCTGCACTGAAATCTCTAGAGGGGAAGGAAGGAGGCCTTCTATAGAAATCAAATGGCTTTGATAGAGGAAGAAGAACTATAGTGTATAAACAGGCAAGCTGGGCTTTTATAGAGAGAGAGAGAGAGAGAGAGAGAGAGAGAGAATTGGCTGTTCAACCGCGTGGAAAACAAAGTTCCCAAAATAGGAATGCCTCTTGATTTCTTGTACTAATGTGGGAAAATAGAATATTCGGAGACAATCTTTGGTTTGGGAAATCTTAAATGCCCGCTGCATTCCTGTTGTCGCCTTTGATATTTGCATTGTGCATTGGAAAGTATTTAGCTTTGGAAGTTGAGAAAGAGCAGATCTTTCTTTCTTCTTTCAATTATAGAGAGTTAGATTTTTAGCTTGGTGTGAATGCATGACTTCTCCTTCTATTTTCTTTACTTACTACACATCAGTGATGTCTTTTGATTTTCAATGGTGGATGGATTTTCCCAAGTCATCACAAAGTTAACATCTCTGTTCATCCAATTGCTCACTTGAGGTGGGCCTCAATTATTGGACAGTATAGCTTTTGTATGTTACTAAGTATATGAAGGTTCTTAAAAGGGACAATCAATCAAACCAATCAGTGAGTTCAATCATTGAATGGAAAATATGTCTCAATCTGATTGATGAAACAAGTAATTCAATTAAGAGATGGTGCCTTGAGGAATAAGCATATCATCTGATAGGTGATATTGGGTTTTTTGTTTCTCTGATAGGTGACATTACTAGAACCTGCCTCATGGTTGTGATAATGAGTGCCTTCCAACTGTGCTACTGGCTTGGCCATATAGGGGCATTGTTCCTTCTCCCCTTATAAAAATGTTGGGTTCTTGCATTGTTTGGGTGAAGTTGCTACAGGACATCATGTATTAGGATGGGTTGAGACAGAGATTGTCTATCGCAACAGTTAATTAACCTCTATTTCACTTACTCGTGTAGGAACACTTTGAACAATCCATAAGCACAGAATCTGTGAACAATGAAAATAATAAAAGAACAAGATCATGCCACAGCTTGGGATTGAGTTGTATTTGAATGTCCCTTTCTCATTTCCTCCTTTCTGACTTTTATATTGTTATCTCTATCATTTCATTAGATTCTTCATTTCATTAGATTCTTTAATGGTAGACTTTTGTGAAGGAGTTGAAGAGAACAACTTTTGCTTCAGAGATGAAGGTTGTGTGCTTGGGCTCAAGGAAGAATTTTTGCATTAATTCAGGTTTCTTCCTTTCTTTTAGATGCATTACAGAAAATTCATCTTCTTTGGTTCAAGAGGAATGTTCCATTGCGAAACATCCTTAGTGAAAGTTTGATTTGGGTGAAATTGGTCATTTTTCTGGGAGGGGCACCACTAGCTTTGATTTTATAGCTGGCAGTGTGTAAAGTACGGTGTGGTGTGTTTGATTTCGATCTTGATAGACAGATGAGAAGTATTTCTTTGTCAATGCATGCAATCTTTTTTTTTAAATTTCTTTGTCAATCTTTATTTTTCTGTCGGAAGAGAACTCAAAGCTGAAGATGACACAAGATTATCACAAATTGATCTTTTTTTTTTGTTTTTGTTTGTTTTCACTGAATACAACTTGATCATTTATTACTTCAACTTTGTTTTAGTCAATTTCAATTTGTTTTGCTTATTTTCTTTTTTGGTTTTCAGCTATGGCGAATCAAATTGCAGTAACTGTGAGAAAGATGCTGAACATAAGCACCCCCATCTTATGTAACTCAGGTTGGTTTTAAATCTTGTTGGATCAATGTATTTGGTTTCATTAGTGAATAATCCAATGTTTCATTCTTCAAATACATGAACATTAGTATTTTTTTTTCAGATGGTGTTCATGCAAAGAGAAAAATAAACAACAACCCAAAAGCTTGGGACGTAGAGTTAGATGTGATTTTTTTATTTATTTTATTTTTTAAATAATTTTTAACTAATACAATGATCTTGATCTGTAATTGAGGCAGAGATATATACAAAACCATTAAAAGTTACATTCCACTCCATAGTCTCCCACAAATTGTTGATCATCCAGGCCCAATCATTTGCCTTACAAGGCTTTAGTGGGTGGCTCTTTGGATCGGGCACCGCCTCCTCCAAAAGAGACAAATAGTGGGTATGCAATTCACACTTTCAATCCCTATACAGCTTTTGGCACTTCGTATCAACGGCAGCCTTGATGATCGGATCGTTCACATAGTCCTCGAACTCAAAAAAGTGCTGCAATTGCAAACATAAACATGTAATGTGAGACTACAATTAAACATTAATGAGTCTAATTGAATCTGCATTAAGTTATCTCAAATGAAATTACTTGAACTCTCTTTACCACCAACTTCTTGATCCCCTCAGGAACAAACTTCCAGCCTTCTTTCCGAACAGGTACCTCATCTCGAATCGGTTCCCTGAGAAGGTTTGCAAAACTAGTGTGAAATTCTCCCTCTGGCGCAAGGCTTAAAGCTGGGATCGAAATTGGGATGGCATGGCCAGGCTGCCTCCTCAGCTCTTCCACCTTGCACCCCCTTGTCTTGCCCCGTACACGGTGGGAGCCCTCGCCTAAGGCTAATGCTGTCACGACCACAATATTAATTGAGTTACTAAACATATAACATTAAAAGAATGTACATTTTAAACTTAAATAATTCTATATTTCTCACCAACACTGCTGCCATCTGTACGTGGAGTCAAAACCTGTCCAGGCTGGCCAGAAGTGATGGCAATAAGTGTAGGACTACGTGCTCTAGCAATGGTCACCACCTCTGGCATGCTATCCGCATGTGAAGACTGTGTGACGCGAGGCTTTGCCGGTGTAGCTTGGCTCGCCCCCTCGGGCGTGTTCTCTGCACGAGAAGACCGTGTGACTAGAGGTTGTGCCGGTGTAGCCTGGGCCAGTGCAGCTGCTACAGCGCAAGCATGTCTACTTCGTTTCCCTCGATTCATTTGAGTAACCTGTCACAACACAACAATGAATTATTAGTACATAAATACATAAATAAAGTGAATGAAATAAAATTTACAACTAGAATGGCTTGTCAGAAATCAATATACACAAATTATCATATTTTCCGGAGACCCAGAAGTCTCATCATCCCCATCATCACCTGTATTTTCATCCAAAGAAACCAACCCAAAATCACCCTAGGGTGGTCGATCTTCTTCGGTGTCATCATCTTCACCCGGTTTTCTATCTCTCTCCATTTTTCCTTCTGCTCCTTTGACCCAATCCAAAAACGGTGTTGGCTATGTGCTTTACCCCCAAGGCACGACATCTCTTGTCTATTTCCATGATGTTCTTACTTCTCATCCTCTCGTATTCTGTCAACTTTTCTTGTTTGGCCACCCACCCAGGCTTGACATATGTTTTACTTCCCTTGGGCATTTTGACAACTATATATGACATAGAAGAGAATGAAGGCATATAAAATGAAATAAAATGAGACATATAATGAGCCATGAAATGTAAACCAACAACTTTATTAATTTAGAACACTTGTCCATACACAAATCAAGTAACAAACACTACACATCATCCTCTATATCAAGATCTATATCCAAATCAGACCAGCTACACAGATCGTCTTCATCATCATCATCATCTATATATTTGGCCATAGTTTCATCCTCGTCATCGCTATGCTCTGCCATTGGCACATCACCATTAACTTTCTCTGGCGGAATATCATCCATACAGTAGTCAAAATCCCTATCTTCGACACAGATTGGGGCAACATCGGTGGTTTCATGCTGCTGGAATGCCTTGTTAGGCACATCATCCAGTTCTGGTACATCCCACACTCCCCGATGCTTGACTCGTTCTACGATTCTCCAGTTGTTGCCTTTGCAAGTACCGCTAACATAGAAAACTTGCTTCGCTTGACTTGGTAGGACAAATGGATCGTCTTTATACCACCGACTTGTAACATCAATGCTTGTTATGTGTTGATCGGTATGTATTTTGTTTCTGGTACCGGTGTTGTACCATTCACATTGGAACAGAACCACCCTACCCCCATGCATGTATGTCAACTCCCAGACTTTGTACAAGTACCTGTAGAAGTCAATTATCTTCCCAATATGCTCCCCTTGCATGACCAAACCACTATTCTGGCACTTACGCCTGTTCTCGCGATCTCTGGTGTGGAATCGGACACCACTGAATATGCACCTTGAATATAGATAAACTATTGAACTGGGACATTTGCTAATGACCACATTTCATCAGTTGCTTTTGGCGACCCTTGGTTTCGCAAATCATTCATCTACATGAGCAACATGTGGTTGTAAGTCCATGGGGATCCGAGCTCCAATTATGACCAATTTTAACAATTTTAACTTCTTTAAAACCAACTAGTCACAAGTGATGATTATCAAACAATATGCGGAAGCTAATATAAACAATCACCACAAAGCAAGCACCATCACACAAGGATTTATAGTGGTTCGGCCTCAATGCCTACATCCACTACCGGCTTGTGAACCAACACCCCACCGGATTTCCACTATTTATGCTTTTCAATAGGCTAAGCAATAACCTTTACAATATGCTTTCCAAGGCTAAGCAATAACCTTACATTGATGTTTTTCAAGGCTTAACATCAACCTATACAATATGCTTTTATAGGCTAAGCAATAACCTCTTCAACCACAAGGTTGGTTATCTCACTAAGTTAGTGTCTTACATACACTTGATGGAGATTCTATTAAGCTCATTACAATGCCTCTTAATTAGGCGGATATGGAAGTGAAAATCTAATACACACTCACACTATGAATGCAAAGATGAAAACACATGAAGTGTGTGTGTGTGGTCCTCAATCATTTAGAAAATGAAAGCTCATAAATGTATGCCTAAGGCTTTTGAAAGTTTTAGCTCAAAAACATTTATGATTGAGGAAGAATGCAATCACATGTTAAAAGTAACAACTTGTTAATGATGTCAAAGATACACAAGTTGTATGAAATGGATTAGCTCTAAACATGTGATGCATAGGGATGTCAATCAAATCAACATGAAGCTCAAAACATAAAAATAGATTTGATTGAAAAGAGGGGACAAATCATATGTAATTATAAATACAACTTGAAAATGATTTACCTATCAAAGTGATGCAAGTTGTGAAACTTTAAAACAATAATACACATATGATTTGTAATGATGTTGAATCCAAAACATAAGATACATTTGAAAGAGATTTTCTTATGATGGAAAACAACAACCAAAGATTCAACAAAGTATATGAATCATGTTACATATTTCATTAACATGATCTACTTAGATTTACCAAAGATAAAGTACTACTTTGATGAATCAATGGTGATGTATCCAAAACAATAGATCTATTCAAAATATAACACATGCTAAGGATACAACACATCATAGGTTAACATGTTACTAAGATTTACCAATGATAAAACAAAACATGAAAACATATGATTTGTAAAGAAGTTGAATCCAAAACATAAGTTAGTTTTGAAAGAGATGTTCTTATGATGGAAAACAACAACCAAAGATTCAACCAAGTATATGGATCATGTTACATATGATTTCAAAGATTTTTCCATTAACATGATCTACTTAGATTTACCAAAGTTAAGTACTACTTGGATTGAATCATATGGTGTTGTATCCAAAACAATAAATCAACTCAAAACATAAAATATGTTAAGGACACAACACAAACATAGTTTAACATGCTAGAAATGATTTACCAAAAATAAAACAAAGCATGAAAACATATGATTAAGGAAGGAAGAGCCTACTTGGTGGTTTAACTTCATTAATCCAAGCTTTAGCTTTCCTAATCATCCCCTTCATCCCTTGGTTCTTTTCCCTTTTGATATGCCTCAATACCTCTCAAGGAGGGGCTTAAAATTCCCAACTTTTGGCAAGGGAAAGAACTCATATTTATAGCAAAAAGTTGCCAACGGCTAGTCCTCGGTTGACCGGCACACAGGCCTCGGTCGACCGGGAACACACAACGGTCGGATTTCTGACCGTTGGTGCGCCAGGCAATTTTTTGCTGCAGTGTTCCCGGTCGACCGGGACCTCTGCGCCGGTCGACCGGCGACACTGCCGGGCCACCCCCTTTTTTGCAAAAAATTCAACTTTTCACATTTTAAAGGTATTTCTTTGGGGGACCTTTTGGCCACTAAATCAAGCTTGGAAAACATGTTTTAAAGATTCTAATGGTTTTTAAAACATGACATAAAAAGCCTAAAAAGATTCAAAACTTTTAAAACAAAGGCTTGCTTGATTTCTTGAAAACACTTTTCTAAAACAAATGCATCCAAGATGAAAATACAAATCATGCATAAATCAAAACTTTTACAACTCTTAAAAGCAATGCATGAATAAAACAAGATTTCAAGTTTATCTAAAACAATGCATGTGTGTAAATCAAATGATGCTTGAATGATAATGCATCCATCAAATTGCAATCTAGAAAATTCCTAACAGTGGTAAGTTTATTAAGTTGATGTTAACTGAATGTTTACTATGTCAATAGAGCATCATATATCTTATACGTTGCTTGAACCATTTTGGAAATGTGTCTCGCTGTATTTGACTGATGTCATGCGCTTTTGGATTTTGTATTGTATTCCTGTGTTCCCTACTTAAGCCAAGCAATTCATAAGCAAGTAAAAGTAGAGGAAGAATCAACAAGGGAACAAATATCTATGCACACTTGTATTTAAGCCAAAGCACTTACTCGAGATATGGCTCTAACTCTGGACTATTATGTAATACAAAACAGTGAGCCATGTTGCGTTCATTCTGAGAAGGATCTGGTGCCCTTGTGATCGGTGCAAAGGGACGAACATTTTGTGTGAAAACCTCCATCCTGGGACCACGCACGCCACCATCATCATTTTGTTCATCTCGATCAGCCCCTTTTAGGTACATCGAGCAGAAAGTCAAACACTCTTTGACAATGTAACCCTCGGCGATCAAACCTTGGGGCCGTGCTCGGTTAGTAACATAACCTTTTAAAGTCCCGAGAAACCTTCAAACAATGAGACATTAGTATTAGGGTTACTTATGCAAGACAATCACACTACTACATGAATAACACTTCATTGGATGGTAACAATTACCTTTCGATGGGGTACATCCACTGAATATTGCACTGGTCCAGTAAGCATGGCTTCACGTGGCAAGTGAACAGCCAAATGGACCATTACATCAAAGAATGCCGGAGGAAAAATCTTCTCGAGCTTGCAAAGTATGAGCACTCCAATTTCCTCTAATTTTATCAAATCTCTCTGTTTCAATGTTTTTGAGCAAAGGTCCTGGAATAAACTGCCCAACTCAAATAGAGTTGTACTTAACTCCTTATCAACATAACCACGTAGGCCAACCAGAAAAAGACGTTGTAGGAGGACATGATAGTCGTGACTTTTCATACCTGATAACCTGCCATTTTTTGAGGTCACACACCTTGACAGGTTTGCAGCATAGCCATCCGGGTACTTGATTGATTTCAAGAATTCAAAAAAACCCTCCCTCTGTTTCTGGTCCAATGTGTAGGATGCATGGGGTTTCACAATAGATCCTTCTTCATTACTCTGCAGATGCAATTGTGGCCTGATGCCCATATCTTTTAAATCGTCACGTGCTTTGTTCGTGTCCTTATTCTTCTTATCTATGCCCACTACAGTCCCAACAATATTTTCACATATGTTCTTCTCTACGTGTATGACATCAAGGTTATGCCGAAGGTTTAGGTTCTTCCTGTACGATAGCTCGTACAAGATGCTTTTCTTTGCCCAATTCAACGGTGTAGGCTCACGAGGTCTTTTCCGGCTGTTGGGGGCCTTCCCAAACCTAACTTCTGGTAGGTGATCCAACTAATCAAGTACCTTTTGCACCGGTAAATGCAAGGATTTCATTTTATGTTCTGGCTTACCGTCGAACTTCTTGCTCCTTCTCCAAGTGTGGTGCTCAGGCAAGTAAGCTCGATGTCCAACCCACCCAATCTTACTTCTCAACTTACATGATAATGAATATTCATTGCAAGGGGGACAAGCCAAATAACCTTTTGTGCTCCAACCAGACAAGTTACCATACGCGGGAAAGTCATTTATGGTCCACATCACAGCCGCATGCATTCGAGAGGTCTGTTCACTATGGGCATCATAAGTCATGACACCAATCTCCCACAACTCCTTCAACTCGTCAACCAAGGGCCTCAAGTACACATCAATCTCCTTCCTAGGTGCCTGCGGCTCGGGAATAAGTAGGGAAATCATGAAAAATGGATCCTTCATGCACATCCAACGTGGAAGGTTGTAAGGCATAAGTATGACAGGCCACATGTTTTAAGAAGTGCTCATGTTGCCGAAGGGGTTGAACCCATCAATGGCCAGTCCTAACCTCACATTGCGGATCTCCCGGGAAAACTCTGGAAATTTCAAATCAAATTCCTTCCATTCCTTATAGTTTGCCGGATGCCTACCCAGATCGCCATCCATGCCATTCTCATGATGCCATCTCATCTCTTTGGCTGTCATCCTGGACATGTATAATCTCCACAACCTAGGTATCAATGGGAAGTAACGCAGTATCTTATGAGCGATCTGCTTACCCTTGCCATTATTGACTTTGTACCCAGGCTCCCCACATTTCGGATACTTCTCCAAGTGAGCATTCTCCTTCCAAAAAAGTATATAATCATTCTTGCAGGAGTCAATGCGCTCGTACCCCAACCCCAAGTCACGTAGTAGCTTCTTGGCCTCATAAACAGACGCGGGAACCACATTACCTTCTGGTAGGGTGTCCCTAAATATCTCCAAGACCTTGTCGAACGACTTGTTGCTCCACCTATACTGTACCTTCACATGTAGCATCCTGATGACAAACGCTAATAGGGTCTCTAAATCTTTACATCCCGGGTACAAACCACGCTGGGAAGCCTCTAGCATAATTTCAAAGTTTCGCTCATAATCCATCCCTAGGGTATCATCCATCATGTAAGTCCCCCTGCCATGGTCATCTAATAACTCATCATACCCATCCCGGTCCTCATCCGATTCATCCTTGCTATCATCATCCGATTCATCGGATTGTGCAAGTTCCCCATGCTGTAACCAAGTGTCATAGGATACCATCATCCCACGCTAGAGCAGATGGTCTCTCACAATCTCATAATCATGCTTAAAACCATTACAGCAGTAGTTACATGGGCATTTAATCACTCTACTCCCACCCGAATTCGCCTTTGCGAATTCAATAAAAGAATTCACCCCCTCTATATACGGCTGACTGAATCTATTATGATACTGTAACATCTAACTCTTGTCCATATCTGTTTACATATGTAAGGTGGTGGTTAACTCAAATTCAACCAATAGATGGTATAAAATAAATTCAAAAAAGAAATAAAAATAGAGAAAAAAACTCAAATATAAGAAAAACCCAAACGAACTGAATATCCTTGTCTCCAACCTTTGTTTCTACAAACCACAAAAACCCAATTTCAAAAAATAAAATAAAAATGATCATCACACAAAGCATAAAAAAAGAAGCCATAACAAACCACATAAGAATGCAGGCAATACTCATCTAATAAAAAAAATTAATGACTATCAGTTTTAATACACATCACCCCCTGTTTAGAAACCACATTAGATGAATACTCAATCCAATGTGTTTCGATGCAGTCAGTTTTGATGCGCATGTTTGCCTGCAACAAGCGTGAAGTCTTGATGAGATTCAAGTGTTTGGTGTAGTTGTCTTGTTATTGTGAGGTGAATGAGAATATGTATTTTTTGTTAAGTGTTTTGCTTATTTGATTTAGAATAGGGCCTCTGTACCACCCTTTGGCCCTACAACCACATGCACGCAAGTGCGCGCACACCTCACACCTTCATATTTCTACAAAATGGTGGTCGGCAAAGTGATTGAAAAACATTAGAAATTCCCACTCTTGTTCTACAGGTAACTAATTGCAATCTATATTAGAAGGAACATTATAAAAAAAAAAAGCACTCAATCAAAATAGAGAAAAGCAAAAGACAGAAAGCATGACAAGTTTAGGCACCAACCTCCAAGTGTATATCATTCAAACTAAATAGTCAGGTCTCATATGAAGATCATAGAACAACAATAAACTCCTAGCCTCTCCAACTAGTAAACATAATTTTAACCAATTTTTTTTTAATCTAATCTAAGTCTATAATTTCAATCATTTCTCAGAACACCAACCCATCAGAATCATGTAATTAACAAGAAGTAAGAAACTTAAAAGACAAAACTCAACCAAATTAAAACCATCAGAAATGAAATTCACCAACAGTAAACTCAATCAAGTTTTCTTCTGAACAAAAAGAAAGTAATTGATTAGAATTCCTTCCTTTTTCTCAAACAACTTCTTAACATAGACGCTACCTCCAAAAGGGATCAAGACAAGAAAAAGAACCCATTTCCAATCTCTCCCACTCAAACTAAGAACATACTGGAATCTGATAATCACATATTTCATACATTAATAATCCTCCATTTTTAGTACTTTTCACTCCCCATTCACTTAATTGATTGGGCTTGTCCATGTTTTGTAAATTGGGCTCAAATTGGGCCTAATTGTTTGTTTTCCAGCATTATTAGGATTCTACACTGTTTTTGTATTTCAGATCAGCCATATCTTGAGCTCTAGATATCTGAAAATTATGTATCTTGCCTTGCAGGAAAGATAAGAGAGAGCTCTACAACTTTCATGAAGAGCCCCAGAGCTGAATCAGATTTCTAGTGGGCCGGATTGGGCTTGGAAGTCAGAACAAGGGTGCTGTTGCTGGAACCCGAGCAGCATTCACTAATTGGTCCATAACTTGGGCTGTAGAGGTCTTTTGGAGCTGAAACCAGTCCCGTTGGAACTTACACAAAAGGGGCCCAAACTCTTATGAAGACTACCAATTGGAAATACAACGTTTTGATGGTGTTCTACCCCTGTGCAGTCGGCCAACGAGTCCAGAGACCCATTGAGAGTGATTTGGGCATAACTCTCTCATCTTAAGCCCAAATCAGGTGATTTCAGTGGCCAAGGAAAGCTAAGAGGCCGAGGGTTAACTTTAACTTAGGGGGCAAAAGGGGAATACTCACCAAAAACTTCTTATAGTCGGTTGGTTTTGTCTAAAGAGAGCAAAAAGGGAAAAACGAGAGGCATTCTTGTGGATAGGTTTTTCTTTTCTTTTCTCTTGTTTTTTTTTGCAACCCAAGTACTGTAGCCATGGAGGGCTAAACATTCCAAAGCAATCCAAGGATCTGGAGGAAATTTTGTTTTGGCTTTGAGATTCTGTATCCAATTTTGATTCTGAATTGAATTAATTGTTTCCTTCTTCTATTGATTGGGATTTCGAATTGCATGATTAGAGATTTCTGTTGTGTGATGTGATCTGATTGGATCCTTATTCTTAATTGAGATTTGTGATTAGATTGTGATTGATTAATTGTGG
The DNA here is from genome assembly GCA_038049695.1 of Cinnamomum chago. Classification (NCBI taxonomy): domain Eukaryota; kingdom Viridiplantae; phylum Streptophyta; class Magnoliopsida; order Laurales; family Lauraceae; genus Cinnamomum; species Cinnamomum chago. The sequence goes on from CP142456.1 coordinate 13,283,195, forward strand.
TTTAGTCACATGAATTGAAGAGGGTTAGGTTGGCAGATTTGCTAATCTAGGTTAATTGAATCATGGGTGTTAAACTAGCGTAGGTTGCATGGATCTAGCGATTGTAGGTTTATGAATCCTTTGTTAGTTAAATTCTATGTGATTGTCTAGTAAAGAATTCTTGTATTGAATTCTTTGTGTTTGATGCAGAGATTTTAGTCAATCATAGCTTAACCAATTAATTCAATCCAGATGCATGTTAAGTGTTCGATGAAAAGCCAACTTGATTTCTGACAGTTTCTTGGATTGGTTGCTTTACAATTTGATATTTTTCTTACATTTATTTCTTGCGTTTATATTCTGCATACATAATCCCCCCCTTTGTTTTACTCTGATTTGGTTTAATTGGTACTTTGATCCTCAAGAAACGACTCGGTTCATCGCCTTGTGCTACAAGTTATCGTAGAACTAGAATTTTTGTTATTTGGTTGAGTTCGGCACTCGAACCAAATTTGGCGCCGTTGCCGGGGATCATTAGGTGCTAATTAATCATATCAATTAATTTCTTGTTTGGTAGTATGTTTGACTAGTTTCACTTTGTGCCAGTCATATAAAAAAAAATTCTGTAGATATAGTTTCTGTCTAGTTTTTGTGTGATTTTTTTTTTTTTACCATTGCTTTGTGTTTTTGTGTTTGGAGTCCCTACAGTACTATCTGATGTATGACTAGGTCTTCTTGTAGTCATATACTTGACATTGATCCTGAAATTGAAAGGACTTTGCATGCATTGAATAGGGCTCGTAGGATTCGTGAAAGAACAACATCTGAGGTTGAGATTAACATTGAATTTGAAACTAAAGCTGAGCATATAAATAACACTACACCTATGGCTGATAACATGCAAAATAGGACCTTAAAGGAACTAGCTGCACCTAATGTCAACTATCAGCCATTGTGCATTCAATATCCTAACTTGGATGCTGATTTTGAACTTAAATCTGGTTTAATTCACTTGCTGCCTAAGTTTCATGGCCTTGCAGGAGAGGACCCTCATAAGCACTTAAAGGAGTTTCATGTGGTCTGTTCCACCATGAAACCACAAGGAATTGCAGAGGAACACATCAAGTTGAGAGCCTTTCCCTTTTCATTAGATGGTGTAGCCAAAGACTGGTTATACTACTTGCAACCAAGAGCTATCACTGGCTGGAATGACATGAAGAGAGTGTTTCTAGAGAAGTTTTTCCCTGCCTCAAGAGCTGCTGCAATCAGAAAGGATATATGTGGGATCAGACAGTTGATGGGTGAGACCTTGTATGAATACTGGGAAAGATTCAAGAAATTATGCGCAAGCTGCCCACACCACCAGATTACTGATCAACTGTTGATCTAGTACTTTTATGAAGGCTTGCTGCCAATGGACAGAAGCATTGTGGATGCCGCGAGTGGAGGTGCCTTAGTTGACAAAACCCCAGCTGCTGCTGGAGACTTGATTGCCAATATGGCTGCCAACTCACAGCAATTTGGTACCAGAATGATAACTCCAACCAGAGGGGTCAATGAAGTCCAGCTTTCTAATGCTGATCAGCAAAGATTAGAACATAGACTGGATGAGCTGACCTCTTTGATGAGACAATTGATAGTAGATAGGCACCAACCATCTGTGCAAGGACCTGCTCGAGTGTGCAGTATTTGTTCTTGTCCTTCACACTCCACAGATGCATGCCCTACACTTCAGGATGACAGTTCTGCATTCCAAGACCAATTTGTTGCAGCAGCAGGTGTTTTTCCTGGTAAACCACAATTCCAGTAGCAACAACAAAGATATGATCCATTCTCCAACACATACAATTCTGGCTGGAGAGATCATCCTAACCTGAGATATGGGAATGCAGCAGCACAACAGCAGTACAAGCAAACCTTCCAACAACCAATGCAATCGCAGCAATTTCAACAAGAAGCTGGGCCAAGCAGACCACCCTTCCAGAAACAACCACAAGGTCCTGCAACCATAACATCTGAGCCTACTTTGGAGGATCTAATGAAGCAGATGGCCACCAACAACATCCAGTTTCAACAGAGGACAGAAGCTTCAATTCAAAGCTTGGAAACTCAAATTGGGCAATTAGCTTCTACTCTGAGTCAATTACAGCATCAAGGATCTGGCCAACTTCCTTCCCAAACAATTCCCAATCCAAAAGGGAACGTGAGTTCTATTATGCTGAGGTCTGGAAAAACAGTAGAGGTGGAGTCCCAACCAGCAGTGAACAAACAATTGCACAAGCCATCAGCAGTTGCCACACCTGATTCTAATGCACCAACCCAGAAATCTGATAATGATGATGAGAAAGCAGTCGTTGGCGCCAAACAGAAGCCTCAACTCTCCATAGCTCTTCCTTTCCCACAAAGAGCCACACAGTCCAAAAAAATAGAAGAGGTTGAGAAAGACAAAGAGCTGCTTGAGACTTTTAGGAAGGTGGAAGTAAACATCCCACTATTGGATGCCATCAAGCAAATACCAAAATATGCCAAGTTCTTGAAGGAATTGTGTACACACAAAAGGAGGCTAAAGGGCAATGAGAGAATTAGCTTGGGCCAGAATGTTTCAGCCCTCATCCAGCCTATGCCACAGAAGTGCAAGGATCCAGGGACTTTTACAATTCCTTGCATAATAGGAAATTGTGGATTTGAGACTGCCATGCTAGACTTAGGTCCTTCCATCAATGTAATGCCTATGTCTATTTTTAATTCCCTTGAACTTGGTCCTTTGCAAACTACAGGTGTGGTGATCTAGCTAGCTAATAGGAGTTATGCTTACCCATCTGGTTTGGTGGAGGATGTACTGGTTCGAGTGAACGAGCTGATATTCCCAGCTGACTTCTACATTTTAGAGATGGAGGGAGAGTCATCATCCAACAAGACTCCACTTATTCTAGGGAGACCTTTCCTCAAAACAGCACCGACAAAGATTGATGTACATGCAGGAATTCTATCCATGGAGTTTGGAGATTCCATTGTGAGGTTTAATATTCTTGATGCTATGAAACATCCGATGGAAGAACATTCTGTCTTTCATAGTGAATTAATTGATGATTTGGTTAATAATTCATATGCTGACTTGTGTGAGGAGTTTCCTGAGATTGTTGATTTTGGTGACTCTGTGTGCGGTGATTTATGTGCTAGTTGTGATGGTGATAAGTCGTGTTCTGTGTGTTCTGAAATTTCTACATTTTTGGGATATGATGAATCTGCTCATGTGTTAGCAGATTGTACAACAGGTGCTATATATGCAGAGGTTCGGACAGCAGAAGCAGAGCAGCAACAACCCATTAGATTATTACCTTCTGTAGTGCAACCACCGAAATTGGAGCTGAAGCAGTTACCCGAACACCTGAAGTATGCGTACTTGGCAGATAATGAGTAGCTTTTAGTGATTGTAGCCAGAAACCTCCCTGCTGAACAGGAGACGAGATTGCTACAGGTTTTGAGAGAGAATAAAAGGGCCATCGGATGGACTCTGGCGGATATTCCTGGCATTAGCCCTTCCACATGCATGCACAGAATTTTACTTGAGGATGGAGCTAAACCAGTGAGGCAACCTCAGAGGAGACTGAATCCTCTAATTCTGGATGTGGTGAAGAAAGAGGTGACCAAACTACTGCAGGCTGGCATTATCTACCCCATCTCTGACAGTCAATGGGTGAGCCCGGTACAGGTTGTACCCAAAAAATCTGGAGTGACTGTTGTGGCCAATCAGAAGAATGAGCTAATTCCTACCAGAGTACAGAATAGCTGGAGAGTCTGCATTGATTACAGAAGACTCAATCAGGCTACTCGGAAGGACCATTACCCCCTTCCATTCATTGACCAGATGCTGGAGCGGTTGGCTGGCAAGTCACATTATTGCTTCTTGGACGGTTACACTGGATACTTCTAGATCCATATTGCACATGAAGACCAAGAGAAGACTACATTTACCTGTCCCTTCGGCACCTTCGCCTACAGACGGATGCCCTTTGGCCTCTGCAATGCCTCGGGAACCTTCCAGCGGTGTATGGTGAGCATCTTTTCAGACTTTTTAGAAGAGTGCATGGAGGTATTCATGGATGATTTTACTGCTTATGGCTCTTCTTTTAATTCTTGTTTGGATAGTCTGGCTAAGGTACTGCATAGATGCATTGAAACTAACCTTGTTTTAAATTTTGAGAAATGTCATTTCATGGTAACACAGGGTATAGTTTTAGGCCATGTAGTTTCTAGTAAGGGTATTGAAGTAGATCCTGCTAAAATAGATGTCATTACCTCTTTATCTTATTCCACATGCGTGCGGGAGGTGCGTTCTTTTTTGGGATATGCAGGTTTTTACAGGCGCTTCATCCAGAATTTTAGCAAGATTGCCCTTCCACTATCTAATTTGCCGCAAAAGGATGTAGAGTTCGTCTTTGACCAGAAATGCCAGGAAGCCTTTGATCATTTGAAGAAGGCATTGACTAGCACTCCCATCATCCAGCCACCTAACTGGACACTTCCGTTTGAGCTTATGTGCGATGCCTCCAACTATGCAGTGGGAGCTGTCCTGACACAAATAGTAGGGAAGGATCCTCATGTGATCTACTATGCCTCCAGAACTTTGGATGCTGCTCAAGCCAACTACACAACTACAGAAAAAGAACTCTTAGCCATTGTATTTGGTTTAGACAAATTTCGATCATATATGCTTGGTTCTAAAGTAGTTGTGTTTTCTGATCATGCAGCGTTGAAGTTTCTTCTAAAGAAACCCGAAGCGAAACCACGACTAATTAGGTGGATGCTGCTACTCCAGGAGTTTGATATTGAAATTCAGGATAAGAGTGGAGCAAAAAACCTGGTGGCTGATCATTTGAGAAGAATTCTGAGAGCTTCAAAACCTCTGGCCATCCATGACTCCTTCCCAGATGAGCAACTTTTACAGTTGCAAGGTAAGACTACCTCTCCTTGGTTTGCTGACCTAGTTAATTACTTGGTTGCTGGTGCACTGCCAGCATATTTCACTAGGGCTCAGATTGATAAGTTAAAGAGTGAGTCTAAGTATCATGTGTGGGATGATCCTTATCTATGGAGATTTTGTAGTGACCAAGTGATTCAGAGATGCATACCTGATCATGAGTTTGATTCTGTTCTTAGCTTTTGTCATGCATTTGCATGTGGTGGACATTTTGGACCTAAACGTACAGCTAGGAAAGTCTTGGACTCTGGTTTATATTGGCCTACCTTATTCCATGATGCATACTTGTTCTGTAAGTCTTGTGAACAGTGCCTGAGAACAGGGAACATTTCTCGCTGGAATGAGATGCCCTAAAAACCTTTGCTGTTTTGTGAGATTTTTGATGTATGGGGTATTGATTTTATGGGACCCTTTCCTATTTCTTTTGGTTTTGTTTACATTTTGTTGGCCGTTGATTATGTATCTAAGTGGGTGGAGGCAAAAGCCACTCGGACTGATGATTCCAAAGTTGTTGTGGATTTTGTTAGATCACAGATTTTCTGCAGGATTGGAGTCCCGAGGGCCATCATCAGTGATCAGGGTTCGCATTTCTGTAATCGGAACATAGAGGCTTTAATGAAGAAGTATGGAGTCATGCACAAAGTTTCTACACCCTACCACCCTCAAACCAATGGGCAAGCCGAGGTTTCTAACAGAGAAATAAAGCAGATACTTCAGAAGACAGTACAACCAAACAGAAAGGACTGGAGCAAGAGGCTTGAGGATGCTTTATGGGCTTACCGGACTGCCCATAAGACACCAATTGGGATGTCCCCTTATCGGATTATCTTTGGCAAGGCATGCCACCTGCCGGTGGAAATTGAGCATCATGCATTTTGGGCGGTGAAGAGGTGCAACCTAGACCTAGACCAAGCGGGCATGGAGAGGAAGCTACAGTTGCAGGAATTGGAGGAGATCCGCTTGGAGGCATATGAGAGTTCCAGACTTTATAAAGAGAAGACCAAAGCCTTCCATGATAAGATGATTATGAGAAAAACATTTGAGACTGGTCAAAAAGTGCTTTTATATAATTCTCGTCTTAAATTGATGCCCGGAAAATTGAGATCTAGGTGGGAAGGTCCTTTTATGGTTACTAATGTTTTTCCTTATGGTGTAGTTGAGCTTCAAGATGTGACTACAAAGAGGAGCTTCAAGGCTAATGGGCATAGACTCAAGCACTTTTATGATGGTTTCCACGAGCATAGCATGGAGGAGGTGGCCTTGCTTAATGCTACTTATCAAAGATGAAAGAGGAAGTTTCCTTTCCTTACTTGTTCATTTTCTGATTTAGTTTTTCTGTTTTTAATTTAGTTTTCTTTTAATTTTGTCTTCTATTAAAAAAAAAAAAAAACTAAATTTTGAGTGCTTCTTGTTTTTAGTTTTTAATTGCTTTCCAATGGCTCTTGCGATATGTGGAAGTTGTGAGTTTGGACAACTTACGGATTCGCGGTTCATGACATAAGTGAATGAATTGTCTTGCATCTTGAAATTGACTTGTTTGGTAATGGCAATTGAATTGGTATATTAAGTTTGATACACTTATACCTTGTGAGAATTTGAGCTACTTGATGAATGGATTACGTATTTGTACCATTCTCTTCCTTCTTGTGTGATTTTCACTCATGGATTTTGATCACTCTAGAACTTGCTTTGATTCTTTTTGAGGCTACATTTTCACATGCATGCATGAACATGATTGACTCCTTCTTTCCTTGCATTAGCTACTTTAGCCACAGAGCCCACCTTCCATATTTTCCCTTGATTACCCCCCTTGAGCCTATTTTCCTATTCTTTGTTGCACCTTTACCTTATGGAGCAGGAGAGCATTGGACTTATCCTTGGATGAGCTCATGAACAAATGTGGGGGATTCTTACACTGTTATGGCTGTTTGGTCTTGCTTAAGGACAAGCAAGAGTTGCGTGTGGGGGGGGGGGGGGGGGGGGGGGGGGGGTCAAGGATGACATCTTCTCCAGTCTCCAATTCCAGACTTGATCCCTCAAGTGTTGAAACTCAAGTTCGAAAGCTAGTTGAAGATCTCTAGAGTGATTCAGCTGAATTACAGAGAGATGCAGAAGTTAAAGTTAACTAATTCTCTTTTCAGTCTATCAATTATTGAGGAGAACAAGCTGCAATTCAATTTGGGGCAATCAGGCCTCTAGTGGAATTACTGGGAAATGAAAAAACAAAAAAAAAGAAGAGTGCTTCTGGGGTAGTGTATGGAGCCTGAGATGAGAACTCTCCTATGCCCATTTACAATTATGACCCTTCCATCTTAAGTCAAAGAAGAGGTGACTGAGGGCAAAGCGGACAATGTGTAGGTGCTGCAGCTGACATTGATGAGGATGAGCTAGAAGCATAGCTTGAAGAACTTGAAGGAGAAGAACTTAAAGAACAGCTGCTACAGCCACGCAGTAGTACACAAGAAATGCCACTTCCTTTCGAGAACCATCCAAAGAAAGAAAATGCAACCCAATAGTGATGTTGATGATCTGGCTGAACTTCAAGCTGAGATGGCACTTTGATGAAATTATGCAAGTTTCCAAGAATACTACAACAGCAAAAAAAAAAAAAAAAAAAAAAAAAAAAAAAAAAAAAAAAAAACTGCTGTGTTGAGTGCTGTTGGGTTGGAACCTCTTTCAAATACAAAGTAAAGAGTTAGGAAGGCGAAAGGTGGAGTCTCCCAAAAGGAAAAAAGACTGTGTGTTCATCACATGAAAAATATATGAAAAGACTAACTTGCATCACATGGAATTGCATTAAGCCTTCATGCTTGTTCTGAGAATTCATCTCCAATGTTCTTTTATTCTCCTTGATCTTTAGCTTGTCATATCCTTTACATCCTCATCCCTTACCATGACCCCATTACAACCTTGAATAAAGCCCTCTTGATTTGTGTATGCATGTGTATAGAATAGTGGAGAAGTAGAAGATAAGCAAGCTTATGGTAGTGTAAATTTTCATGAGTTGAGTTGAGTGAAACACTTTCCTTCTAGACATTTCTAGTGCTGAACACTTGAGGGAGTGAGAGTATATCCTGTGAGAATCTATCATTCTTGGTTTATGCTTTTCAATTGAAATTACCTTGCTTATTGATTTGGGATGTAAAGAACTGTCACTTCACGAATGTTTGATCCATTAGACTTCTTGGTTACTATCCTTACTTGTAACTTTTACATTCTTGAAGGTCATTGGAAAGTGAATCTCTTTGAGTTTTGGTTTTTGAGTATTTGTTTTCCTTGTCCCTTAGTTTGAATCTTTAGTTTGCCCGGGACGTGCAAAAGCTAAATGTGGGGGAATTTGATAATCACAGATTTCATACATTAATAATCCTCCATTTTTAGTCCTTTTCACTACCCATTCACTTAATTGATTGGGCTTGGCCATGTTTTGTAAATTGGGCTCAAATTGGGCCTAATTGTTTTTTTTCCAGCATTATTAGGATTCTACACTGTTTTTGTATTTCAGATCAGCCATATCTTGAGCTCTAGATATCTGAAAATTATGTATCTTGCCTTGCAGGAAAGATAAGAGAGAGCTTTACAACTTTCATGAAGAGCCCCAGAGCTGAATCAGATTTCTAGTGGGCCGGATTGGGCTTGGAAGTCAGAACAAGGGTGCTGTTGCTGGAACCCGAGCAGCATTCACTAATTAGTCCATAACTTGGGCTGTAGAGGTCTTTTGGAGCTGAAACTGGTCCCGTTGGAACTTACACAAAAGGGGCCCAAACTCTTATGAAGACTACCAATTGGAAATACAACGTTTTGATGGTGTTCTACCCCTGTGCAGTCGGCCAACGAGTCCAGAGACCCATTGAGAGTGATTTGGGCATAACTCTCTCATCTTAAGCCCAAATCAGGTGATTTCAGTGGCCAAGGAAAGCTAAGAGGCCGAGGGTTAACTTTAACTTAGGGGCAAAAGGGGAATACTCACCAAAAACTTCTTATAGTCGGTTGGTTTTGTATAAAGAGAGAGCAAAAAGGGGAAAACGAGAGGCATTCTTGTGGATAGGTTTTTCTTTACTTTTCTCTTGTTTTTTTTTGCAACCCAAGTACTGTAGCCATGGATGGCTAAACATTCCAGAGCAATCCAAGGATCTGGAGGAAATTTTGTTTTGGCTTTGAGATTCTGTATCCAATTTTGATTCTGAATTGAATTAATTGTTTCCTTCTTCTATTGATTGGGATTTCGAATTGCATGATTAGAGATTTCTGTTGTGATGTGATCTGATTGGATCCTTATTCTTAATTGAGATTTGTGATTAGATTGTGATTGCTTAATTGTGGTTTAGTCACATGAATTGAAGAGGGTTAGGTTGGCAGATTTGCTAATCTAGGTTAATTGAATCATGGGTGTTAAACTAGCATAGGTTGCATGGATCTAGCGATTGCAGGTTTATGAATCCTTTGTTAGTTAAATTCTATGTGATTGTCTAGTAAAGAATTCTTGTATTGAATTCTTTGTGTTTGATGCAGAGATTTTAGTCACTCATGGCTTAACCAATTAATTCAATCCAGATGCATGTTAAGTGTTCGATGAAAAGCCAACTTGATTTCTGACAGTTTCTTGGATTGGTTGCTTTACAATTTGATATTTTTCTTACATTTATTTCTTGCGTTTATATTCTGCATACATAATCCCCCCCTTTGTTTTACTGTGATTTGATTTAATTGGTACTTTGATCCTCAAGAAACGACTCGGTTCATCGCCTTGTGCTACAAGTTATCGTAGAACTAGAATTTTTGTTATTTGGTTGAGTTCGGCATTCGAACCAGAATCACATAAATGGGAAAACCACGAGACAAGGATCATTCGAGCAAATTTTGCATGAATCTTCTGAAACCACATTATGATTTAATGGTACAATAGGAAGTCCTGAGAAACCGGAGTAGATGGAACACTTTTCCCATCCACATTTCCTTTTGATACATCTCAGATCCACATTGATTTTAGAGGTGAACATGTGCCTTGAATCAGTTAGATGGTCTTAAAGGGTCCAATCACCAAATCATGAGCCCAGGTCATGCCTCAGACAACACTAACTGCTTATAGTTGCTTTTTTTTTTTTATAATCATGAACAGGATGGACGATGAATATAAGTGTAGCTCAGTGAGCAGGTTTCCTCACATAAATCTGGTAGTTATAAAACCACTGGCACTAGAAATTCCGAGACCCAGCTAAGAAAACCATTGGTAATGTACAGAAATTGCATACAATAGTTCATGAATATTTCATAAAGCTCCACAAACCAGTTATGCCAGACAGAAGGAAAACCCATAATCAAATCTCCATGGAAATGCAATACCAGTGACAGAACACGGAAGGAATCGACCCATGCATTTGCCTATACAAAATTGAATTTGGCTTTGCCAACTTTTCATGCTCTCAGAAAGGTCTAGTTCATTTGATTTATACAATGTCTAAGAAATGAAAATGCCAGTGAAATCGTAGGCATCAGACCGTAGCGTAAACAGTGTGAGTATCTAATTCAATGAGCTCCAGAAAGCTAAGCATGACTGCACAAGATAGTACTTAATATGGATCTATTCGGTAGATGAATTCTCAGAAAACATGCTGATGCATCTAAAAATTGGAGAAAGTGGGGGAACAAAGGTATCTTATTATCAATTCTCCAACTCCAATTGCAAACCAAATTCAAGGACAGAATGGATGGCTGTGGAATCCCTTAAAAAATTGGCTAGAATCCGAGCAACTCCACACACTTCCAACATGACAATTTATGGGGCAGGAATTTTTCTAGCACTCTCCTTGTCACCTAGGGATCTGAAATTCCACTCTTCACTCTGTCCAGGAAACCAAGGGAGAAGAAGCATTTTTTTTCTTATCCAGAGAGAAAGGGCTTTGACCCACTATGGAATCTCTGTCCTCCTTTGAGTTGAACTTAAAGATGAAATGGCCCTTTTCTGTAAGGGAGGTGAGGCAAGGTCTGGAGAGATGCCACAAGGAATGGACCCATTGCTCTAATCGTTCCAGGGATGGCCTTCTACCAGGAAAACGACCAATAGTAGAAAAGGAAAAGGACTCCTTACTATTAGAAATCATCTACTGAGGAATTCTGATAGATAGCTTTCCATTGACCCAGACCGGTGGCTCCAGGGGCAGGGGATTTGGGGGAACCATGGGAGAGAAAAAGCTGGCATAGCTCTTGGGAGGTGGATTGGCAGCAGAGCTATGGGGATTCAAGGGAGGTTTAAGAAGAGAGTTTAGGTGATTCTGAATGAGCAGAAGTTGGCTAGGGTCCCAGGTAGAGAGGGAAGGGATTCCTCCAGTCGATGCTAGCTGATCAATGGTTGGAGGAAGCTCCCCTGGTACAACTTGCAGGGAACCAATACCCTTGGTTCCGGAAGGAGGCTTGAGCAGGGGGTCTGAGGCTAAGCCTAAAGGATTTAAGACCAAGCCAGAAGGCACCTGTTACAGGGGACCATTACTATGGGTTCCATAAGGAGACACGGCCAGGAGACCTGATGCAGAGCTTGAAGGATCAGAGACAAAACCTGAGAGGGAAACAGATGGGTGGGTGTGTGTGTGTGTGTGTGTGTGTGTTGGGGGGGGGGGGGGGGGTGTGAACAAGAAGGGGGGAAAGTCCCTGAGGTAGGAGACAGGGAGGATGGGAGTTTGGGGCTGGGGAAAACTATGGATTGGGAACGGAACTGGAGGTTCGCCCATCGATGAATGTTACCTAGGTGCGTCAACATCCAAACGCTAAAATCACATTACAGATCATAAAAAAAGAAACCCACACATCAAAACCCACATTTTTTCAGTAAACAAAACATACCCTTTGCCGGCGAAAATAATAATTCGCTGCTAATATTTTAACTAGTAATATATCACTGGGGAAAGTTATACTTTCTCCGGCGTTTAATGATTACGCCGGTAAAAGTGAAAATTGTTGTAGTGGTTTACTGATTATATGGCCTGGGAGAAGCTTTGAAAGTGTTAAGGGATGGAGAACACCTAAGAGAAGGAACTGCAATCTGAAAGCAAAGCTCGGAATATATAAAATTGAGTGTCTGCTCGAGCGAGTGAACCTTCGCTTGAGCAGAGCTGAATTCCCCACTCGAGCACATAGTTCCTTGCTCAAGCGGATGGCTCTCTGTGAAGCCTTCGCTCGAGCGGACCTGACTGTTGTGTCAGGGACATTTATTTAATTAAATTTAAATGAAAAATCTACCCTAACACCAATGTTGACCTCCATGACCATCCATGAATATAGTCATGGTACACCGGGGAAAAACAATAGGATTCTTAAGTTTGAAAGACCATGTAGGACCTTAGAAAGGAACCTTAAACAAATTCCCCTCTAGCCCACCGGATAAGTATAGCTCATGAATGAATCTTGAGGTTAAGGTCATTCTATGAAGCCTAATCATTCGTCTCCTAGGTGTTGGTTAGAGAGTATAATGTTTCTCGTATATTGTAGCACCAAAGGAGAGTAACAAATACATTAAATTCCTAAAACTACACCGGATGGAATGATGGATGACGATTTTATGTTTAGATTAGTTTGGCTAGTAACAACCCTTGATTCCTTAAATTTCAATGCATGATCATCTTGTTATTATATTCATGACTTCAAACATTTAAGTGAGTGTTCATAAGCATAATTGTGTCTATCCTGTATTTCAACTTTACATTGCAAATTCTGTTAATTGAGTAAGCCTTGAGTTGAGCTGAGAGTGTACTTGAATAAAATGAATTGTATTATGTGAAGTGATAATTGTGTCTACTCAAGTTCGGTGTGTTATTGATTTAAATGAGTCGGTGCTACTTAGCTAGCTTCAACCGAAGATACCCGACGTGGTGACTCTAGGTGTAGATTGTGAATGTCTCTGCGTAGTAAACAGTCTGGAGCACCGGAACTCCGGAACCCAGGTAGCCAGTAGAACCTTTGGCCGAGTCATTGGTAACATCCCAACATGTGTGCCCTTCTTGTGGGGATTTAGCTAATGTGGTTACCAACTAGTGTGTATATGGTTCTCAATTATTATTGATTCGTCAAGCATGATTAATTCAAGTGCACAATTGCCTAGCATACTGTCATATGAACTCTTTCAATCTATTGTCATTAAATTTGAATTGAGTACATGTGTAAAGGATTATTGCTTATACTCAACTGAATCGTTGTATTCATTAGTTATTCTTGGTGTTACAGACGCAGATCCCAATTCCGGTCTTGAGGAGACCGCGGAGGGAGAGGAGGAGGCCGTCGAGGTACCTCCAGGGATAGAAGAATGGACTGCCGAAGAAGCTGTCTAGCTCGTGTTTTTCGAGAGCGTTACACAACATCTTTTGGCAAATAGTATACTTTTGGTTAGTGTGTAGAAACAACTAAACTTACTTTTGGTATTTGATGTATATAAATGCTTTTGTTTTATTGAGGTAGAGTAAGTTTTAATTCTCTACTTCTTAATAGTAATGAAATTATCTTTTATTTAATACACTTGAATGTTTGGACGGCTCATGATTTGATACCTTTATAAGTTGTGATTAATGCTTATGCTGATAAATGTATAAGACAGGTGTGTGTGTGAGCATATTTCACATGTGGCGGGTGGATTATCTCCTTCGTGACTCACACTTCACCCGAAACAGGTGTGATGAGTACGGGAGTACGCTTGTCACACCTTGAAAATTACCCTTGGCCAGGTAATTTCCGGACCAGAATGTGACAGTTCATTGTCAACTCCCATCAGCTCTTTATTGATATTAATGTAAAATGCAAAATCCCAGTAGCTCTAATTAATGTTGATCAAATTCTAACTTTTCATCTATTTTTAAATTATGCAATGATTTTATAAATGATCAAGATGTGGCTTTCGGTAGTCTGCAGGACCACCGGTTTAGTAAGTACCCAGCATTAGCCTGAGAACTTGCATGAAATAAATCAGAGTTCGTTTAAAACCACATCTTGATCTCCTAGTTGTGAGTTTCTAACCTATCTAGCTGAGAATGCAGTGGTGGATATGGATTTAGAGAACGCAGCAAGTGGACTGATCTTGAGAGATTTTATGCTGCGTATCTGCGTTCCAAATCCAAACACAGTCACCAGTATCCAGCGGGCCACAACAAACCTGCACCGACAGAGTTTTCAAAGCTGTTTTAATAAGTTGCACACATGGGGGCCCAGAGTTACCTCAATTGGGATGTTAGTGACCTGAGCAGTGACCACTGCTTAGAATCTCTATATATTTTCTGGCAGTTAAATTTTAATGTTACTAGATGGAATTGAGTGAAAACAAATCCATCTTTCTCACCTACAGTTGTAATGATTCGAGACATGTTCATGTGCCCATATGAGGAAATAGGGCTGAGCATGTCCGGAATCTTGAAGGCCTTACCTCTTTTGACTGCCCAAGTTCCTTAAAAAATTTTATATGATATTAAATTCAATGGGTCGTGAGTTTGAATTCTCAATCGGTCCTGAAAGAAAGTGTCATGATCTGTGTGGGCCACTGATTGGTGGTCTTCCTTATCAGGTTCTTCTGGACCAATCAGGTTTAATTTGTAAACTATGAGCACTAGAGTACCAACGTGGAAGGCAGTGCATGGACTATCAAAGGTAGTCAGTGTTGAAACCAATAGAAATCCCACCAACCACCCACTCATCGTGGGACCAATCTAGTAATTTAATTACAAACACAAAACTTAAATATCATTACGTTTAGATATTTTGTGGTTGTTGGCGCGCGTGACCCATGAACAGGTAAAGATAGAAAAAAATTGCGCCGGCTGTTGACAATTGGCTGTAATTAATGCAAACAGATCTCAACTTTATTTAGGATCACTCTCTTAGCTAGCCTTGGTGTGGAAGAAGAAAAAAGAGAGGTAGAGATGGAGGAGATGAAGAGGCCTCATGTAGTCTGCATTCCATTCCCGGCACAAGGCCACATCAACCCCTTGATGCAATTAGCTAAGCTTCTGCATTCGAGAGGCTTCTCCATCACCTTTGTCAACACTGACTTCAGCCACAAACTTTTGTTGAAATCTCGAGGCCTGGATTCGTTAGAGGATTTGGATGGCTTTCGCTTCGAAGTCATATCAGATGGCTTGTCCCCATCTTTTGGGCACATGAGAGAGGACGCAAAGGGCTTCTGCAAATCCGTGAAACAGAATTGTGTTTCACCCTTCTGTGATCTGCTGAGGAAGCTCCATCGCCCATCTGATGGGCATCGAGTAACTTGCGTTATTTCAGATTCATTCATGACCTTTACTCTTAAGGTTGCTGAAGAATTGGGCATTCCTGAGGTTATCTTCTGTCCGACTGCTGCTTGCGGTTTCATGGCCTTTGCTCAGTATCTTGAGCTCATGAGAAGAGGACTTGTTCCCCTCAAAGGTAGTATAATTTTGACCATATTTACACATGTTGACGTACAGATACATAGATGATTTTTTTTTTTTGTTATGCTGTTATATCAAGATTGGTTCAACACCGGTCTGAATAACAAGGGGTCTCTATGGGTTAAAAGTTGAACCCTTATCTATAACTCGTTTTTAGAATAGGTCAAGTAACTTCAACCAGACCAAATGCCGGCTAACCCAACCCGACCCGACCCATATAACCCCAATAAATGTGGGTCGAACCTCTTAAGCCGGCCCAACCTGTTTAATCTTTGCCCAAATCCAATTGGTTTCCAATATTAAGGCTATATTTCAGATGGCAGGCCCGAAGGAAATTATAATACAAGCTCAGCTCATTCTATATAAAATATGCTAATCCAAGTATCAAAATATTAAATATCAAATTGTTTAACTAGTATGCTGGTTTACCCCAACTGAACACATTTAAATAGGTTAGGTGGGTTATGGGCCAGGCTTGACCCTGACCTGACTGATTTAAATACGGTTTAGGTTTTCTTGACCTGTAATTGACCTGGATATATTGAAGGTCAAATGCGGGTCATACTGGAGTTGTGCTAACGGGTCTATTCAAATTTTGCCGCCCGTACCTGTAAGGTCAGTGGATGTAATATATATGTGGGAGTAATATTACATCCGGATCCCGAGAATTCCTGGATTAGGGTAGCTTCCGAGGTGTGATACGCTCACTCTTGTGAACTCGCACATGATGTTTCGGACCAAGTCTGAATTCATGTAGGAGAAAACTCTACTTTGCACGTGTGAGAATTACTCACTGACACCTGTCAATGAACATTTATTTGTGGATGCATGTATATCAACAATAGCAAAACCATGCGCAGTCCTTTAACCAATCCATTGAATTGCAATTTTCTTTAACAAGCTAATAATTTTAAACATCGTAATGTATAGTACACGAGTACTCTAATGACTATCTACTAGATGCTTATCTCAGATTGAACATAATTCTAATACAAATGCAAAATAGAACTAATCTTATTCATTACTTTAAGCTAAGTGCAAGATAAAATGGCTAATTCTTAAACTCATCAATATCACTCTTGTACGTACTCTAGAGTCAAGCTAACCAATACCTTAACCGATTCAATTAATAATCTGTAAAACTATCGGTTATCCTCTTCGGTAACCTGGGTCCCTGTTACCCCACGAAAAACTAATGAATACGACGATTCAGCTGAGTATAAGCAATAATTCATTTATACTTATTGTAACAATTCATAATTAATGATGGAAGATTGAAAGAGATCATATGAAGTAGAACTAGGCAAATTGTGCATTCAGATAACAATAAATCATCAAAATCAAGTTACAAAAGATCAAAGATAAGGGCTCTAGAGCATGCTATGTGAGAGAACTTAATCAAACTACAAAGCATCAATTGAGATTATCCAAGCATCAAGTGTAGAGATAGATAGAGCATGAGAAATGAGAGAGATTAGCACAATTAGATCTAAAATCTACTAATCAATCAAGGCACAAGTAGGGAATTTAAACTAAAACATGCATGGAATTGAACTAATCATATTAATTACTCAGCTTCAAAAGGAGAGTCTAATCCAAGAGCTTTAGCCACTAAACATCAAGAAATAGTTATAAATCTTCATTAATGATCTTCAATTACACACTCTCTCTATATTAGTTACAAAGAAGCTTGTAATTACAATATAAAAGTAAAAATAAAATTACAAAATGACTAACTTGCCAAGAGATTCTTTTTTTCTCTCTACAACAACATTCCAATTTATAAAAACATTGAAGACATTTGATTGGTGAAAATGTTAGAGTTGGATGAAATATCTTCTATGTAAAAAAGAAAATATGTAATTGTTGGGGTTTGATCCCATAACCTATTTCATACTCACCCAAGCTCTAACCAATACACCAACCAATTTAGAGTTAGCAAAAGGACTTCTTTTATTCTTAAAGTCTTCTATTATTTTGGAATTCTTCAACTTTTCTTAAGATTTCTTTATGTAACTTCTTTATTGAAATCTCTTCTTAATGCATTGGGACACTAGCCGGAAGGTTAGGGTAGTCACGGAGTCCACCTACACAAGAGAAATTACATAAAAATGCATTATAAGTAATCGGATTTATGCATAATAATCCGATAATCCGTTAATGTGATAGAATGATAAAATCTCTGTGTAAAGCAAATGATATGCATAAGAGATGCTAATAAAACACGGACTAATGATGGTTAAAATATGAAATACTTAACACTAATCACACCCCCAAACCTACATTTTGCTAGTCCCGAGCAAAAACTATAAAGAAAAGCTAAACTATATGCAAGAAAACACTATAAAGATCCTAACTCACTTTCGTAGTAATCACGGTTGCACTTAGCTCGTGCAACAAGCCGTTAAACTCCTAAGTTTCCCCCAGTGGATGAGTTTTGTCTCGTGAGGGTTTTCAGCGAATAAATCCCACAAAATTCTTTTTATTTTGGAAAGAAAATATTTTTGGTGTCCAACGGTCTTTAGCAAGCTAATAAGAATGATTACTAAGTTAGGAATACTAGCCAACTCTTGAAGATATGTTAGTCAATACCTAAGCCCCACTATGTATGTGTGTATTTAGCCAATAATCATGCCATCTTCAGGTCGAAGCTCACACAACCTTAATCCCTTTCGGAATACATTTCGCCTTGACTACAGCCTTATAGGTCATACTCTCAGCAATGGAAGCACACAGATTTTACTAACTAACTCTTAGTATGTGAGTATGAACAAGGCTAAGGAACCACATAATTGATAATTAACGAAGCTTATGTATAGAATGATTGATCTCAAAGAATAAGATATAACCAATAGAAGGTGGAAATGCTCACTCAACTTCTCACTCATTCAACACCTAACCTTTCCTAGGATCCAATAGGTCTTTCATAAGTCTTCAAGTCTTCATAGGAAGGTCTTCCAGTGTCTTCACTTCTTTCATTTTCTTTGTGTTCTTTATTCCACTCTATCTTTTTTCTTTTTCTTTTTTTTGTTTGCTTGCTTTTCTTTGGTTTCCCATATCCTTTTCTTTTTTTTTTATTGGGTTCAACTTTCAAATTCCTATATTCCTTTGTCATCCCTTTGTAGAACATTTATTTTTTGGTAGCCCATGTGAAGTCTTCATCGCTAATGCTCAGACCCTTCCTTTCTTCATGTATCCTTACCCTTCTAAAAAATAATAGGTCAAAAAGGCTACATATACGTGGGTGATGAGGCTTGGGACAATGAAGAAATGTTTCTTGTAAAATAAGCTCAAGAGGGCTACTAAGGGTATAAAATGTAATAGGTGGGTTCAAAATCTGGTCATTGGTTTCTTTTTTTAGAATACCTATCATCTTCCCCTAAGTTAGGAAAAATGCCTCATAAGCTACAAGTCAAGGTTTCTTCGCATTATGATGTCACCTCTATGGTTACAACAAGGAATAGCACTTATGAGATCAGAAGTGTTGGACTAAGGGGTTCTAGGAGTAGCTCTTCATTATACTCAAGAATAGCGTAGAAGAGTCCTCACTCAAACGATATAGATAGGCTCAACGCTCAATTAGTTCTAGTCTCCACTAATGATTCTTTCGAGTCTCTCAGAAGTGATTTGCTTTTCTCTTGGATTGCACTCATGTGGCTAAACGTGTAAAAAGGTTATACGACTTGTATCTATGACAACTCTTGAAGCTAAAATCCATGGACGATTTTTGAAATTTTTTCAGATTTTTAGTGATTTTGGAAATTTTCAAATTTTTAGGGTTTTTAGTATAAATGGAAAACAAAACTTATGTCCATGCAAAATGTAATGAAATGTAATGCATGAAATGCAGTGCCTCACCCCCAAACCTATTCTAAACATTGTCCCCAATGTTTATGCAAAACAAAAATAAAATAGGACAAGGAAGATAAATTGAAATTTCTCACCATGGGGTGCCGACACAAGGGTATATTGGGTTGCCTTCCAACAAGCGCTAAGTTTAATGTCTTCAGCCAAATGCAACTAACATGGTATGAGGCCATTTTATCCAGAGTCCACAACAAGGACCTCCTCATCAACATTCTCAGGATCCACAAACTCAAGGTACTATTTTAATCTCTACCCATTCACTCGAAATGTGCTACCATCTCTAGGATTCAAAAGTTCAACTACACCGTGGGATTGGATTGTAGGTTCACAAGATGGTTTTACACATCCTTCTAGAAGAATCTGGTGCATAACTATAGAAGGACTGATTCCTTTAATGTCCAAGATGGTCCAACCTAGGGCACTCTAATGGTCTTTCAGCACATCCAGTAATTTCTTTTCCTCTCTCTTGCTCAAGGTCTGAGGCAATAATTACTGGGTTGCTAGAAGAGGGCTCTAAGTAGGCATACTTTAAACTCTCAGGTAATGGTTTCAATTCTAACTTTAGTGGCTTAACAATAAATGATTCTTCTTCGACCTTAGATTCAGAGGTAGGTGGAAAGATAGGCTCGATTTTCTTCTTCCATTGGCCAACATCCATGGGTTGTGCCGAATCCAATCATGCATTAACTTCGCGTATGGACCCGTCAATGTCTATGTGGGCATTAATGTGAGCCAGATATTCCTCCAACGGATCTTTGTAACATGATGATTGAACTGTTTGGTCAACTAATGTGTCAATCATGTTCACTTCCTCATCATCATCTAGGTCTAATGTTTGGAGTACGCTATGAAAAACATTTAACTTCAACTTCATGTTCCCGAAACTAAGTGTCACAACCCTATTCTTGAATCTGATCATTGAATCTGATGTTGCAAGGAACAATCAACCAAGAATGACAAGAATATGTCGATCGGGGGTTGCCGCTGTTTCGGTATCAAGAACCACAAAATCAACTAGAAAATAAAAATCCTTAACTCTCACGATCACATCTTCAACCACACCTTTCGGATAATTGATTGACCTATCAGCAAGACAAAGGGTAATGTCAATCTTCTTCAGTCCTCCCAGGCCCAACTGCGTGTACATGGAGTATGGCAGTAAATTCGCGCTTGCCCCAAGATCAAGGAGACACCTCTCCATGACGGAGTCTCCTATCTGAATGGTGATAGTAAGGCAGCCATGGTCTTTGTATTTGGGTGCAATAGTCTGCTGGATCAAGCCTAATGCTTGGGCTGCCATCACAGCGGTTCTGGGTGCTGAGGTTTTTCGCTTGACAGTGTTCAGGTCTTTCAAAAACTTGGAGTAGGAAGGGATTTGCTTTATGGCATCAAGGATTGGTATATTTATCTGGACATTCTTGAAAATTTCTAAGATTCCCTTAAAGTGATCCTTTTTCCTAGTCTCCTTCAATATGTATGGGAATGGTGCTCTAGGTATCACTTCTAAAGATGATGGGTCAATTACAGTGGGCTTTTGAGTCTGCTCTCTCTGTGGCTTTCCTCTTGGTATGGATTCCTCTCTCTTTCTCTTTTTCTCTTTCTATATTCTCTTTCAAGTTTTTCTTCAAATTCTCTCTCGGGTTTGACGACTTTCCTCGAACTCTCTGGTTTCTTTAAAAAAATCGTTTCTCTTTGTTCCTCTTCAGGCATCTCAACTCTATTGTCAACAGTCTTTCCTGATCTCAGAGTATGGATCGCATGTACATGCTCATTACTCTTTACCGAACACTGGCCTTTGGGCTGATTGGGTTGTCCTTTCGGATTAGGAATGGTTTGGCTCAGGAATTGGTAATTTTCTCTCTCGGACAATTATAAGGTAAGCTGACTTAATTGGGCCTCTAGATTTGCAATGGATTGGTTCTGGGCCTAGTAAGTCTGCTCTTAGATTTGAATGAATTTGGTTAAGAGGTTCTCCAAATGAGAGGATTGCTAAGGGGCTTGTGCTGGTCTAGAATAGTTAGGCATCTAAACTGGGACTAGTGCCCTACACTGGTTCTGTGGTTGGAACTGATGTTGTTGGTCAAATTGATTCTGCTATGTGGGCTGATAAGGATAAAGAACCATGAAATGATTAGTTTGAGCAGGTTGTTGGTGTTGCTGCCTATGATACTACAGTTGAAATCCGGGCTGACCTCCTTGGGAATGATTAGGCTCGGCTTGACGGTATGAAAAATTGGGGTGGAACCTATTGTCTGGGTGGTAGGTCTGACTAGTAGTGTTAACAGTTGGACTCTGGAAGTTTCTTAGGAATTCAGCACTTTGGCTTGCTCGGCCTGGACAAATGGAAGACTAGGGCAACTCTCAACTGTGTGTTCACAACTATCGCATAACATAAACATGATGCAGTTCGCTCATACTTCTCAAGGTGGGCTCATGTTGCCAAGTGGTGGGTTGGCATCATATTACAGGCATAGATCCTGTCTTTTTGCTCAAATTTTCCACTCCCTGAACTAAACTGGTCAACACATTTTTCAATTCAGGGTCCTGTGTGATGTTGTACATTCCAGGCTTCTGGATCCTTGTCTCATCTCTTTCTAAGTCTTTACTATTACTGCTCCAATTTTGTGAATTTTCCGCAAGCTTGACAAGGAATTTGTATGCTTGACCAGCAGTCTGATTTATGAATTCTCCTTTGTGCAGTGACTTAATCAAGATACGTTGGGGGTTCGTAAGATCTCTATAAAAGAAATACATCAACTCTCCTTTGTCAATCTCGTGATGTGGGCATTTGATCAATAGGTCATGGAATCTCTCCCACGTTTCGGAAAACTCTTCCTCGAGTCCTCCCCTAAAGTTCTTGATGGCATTCCTAAACTGCTCAGTTTTGCTCACTGGTAAAAATTTGGACATAAACTTGTTGACAAGCTCATCCCAGGTGGTGATGGAGTTTAGAGTCAAGGAATTTAGTTAGGCAGCTACATGATCTTCTACCAAGAGGGGAAACAACCTAAGTTTCACGGCTTCACTATCCAGATTTTTATTTTTAAACGTGTGACGAATGGTCAAGAATTTGTTCAAATGAATATAGGGCTACTCACACTCAGATCCATGGAATTTGGGTAACATGTTGATGGTGGCCGGCCGAATCTCAAATTGGTTCGCATTATTCTCTGACAAAACTATACAACTAGGTGAAGTGGATGAAAAAGGTGCAAATAGTTCATTGAGGGTCCTTTGCTGAGGGTTTTGAGCAGCCATTATGGGTACTATTGGTGGGGCGGGTAAAGCAAGGCGTAATCAATCCTCACTAATCGGCCTTGATCACATATCCACACTCGCGTACAACTGCGACTAACCTAGCAATGCAATGATCCACTCAATGAAATGAATGCAATATAACAAAAATTTTGAAAACTAAATGAAAAGATAATCTAAACTACGGTTACCTAAAAGACTAGACAACTCCTAACTGTGAAGAGGACACTCTGGCCTCCAACCTAGACCTATGAAACATAAATTCTGGCCAGTTAACTCCCAAGTAGATGGTGGGATCACAACGCGCTAGGCGAATGCTCCTCTTAAAACCCAACTCCTCGAACAACAAAGTTGTCTCCCTATTTGGCAAGATGGTAGCCAAGGGGCAAGGCTTGCTTAGGCACCAGAAAATCCGTTAAGGCACACAATTGGCACTACCGTGGTGGTCTTCCCTAGTGAGTTTGTAACCTAAGGTCACATTTTCACTTAATTTTATTATGGTTTTTTGGTTCTAAACTAAGTGAGAATTAAGATGAAATACTGAGGGCAAGAAAACGGTGATGAAATCCGAATCCTTTTCTTGTTGGGGTAATTTGTCCTTTACTAGTAGTGCACCAAATTACAAGGGTATTTAAAACAATTACACTACAAAACAAGGAACAACAAACAAAGTAAACCCTCTTGCAAGGGATTCGCAAGGGTTAGAAAATGCAAACCTCCCGATTTATTTCGGGGAACAAATCAGTTGTCATCGACTCACACCATGGACACCAATTTCCGTGTACGAATGTTTATTGCAATTATACGAAACAATTAACTACTTAAAGAAAGTAAATGGGTCAAAGGGCCGACCTTCAACTAAAATTATTACAACGACAGCTTTAATGAATAATAAGCCTCACAAACACTCAAATGATTAGAACTTTGATAAGAAATACCTAATACAACCAACTAAGAAAGCAAATAAATATCTAAAATAATCCTAAACTAAGAAGCAAGTAAAATTTTCAAGTTCTCCAATGCACTTTTCAACTTTCCTTTGCTCCAAGCGAGGAATTCCTTACAAAACAAACACAAATAATGTGTAGAATCCGCAAAGAAAATAAAGAAAAGATAAAAAGTATACTAAGCTAAAAATGAGTTCAATTCTATGAAATTCAAAGCTTTCCAACGCCTCTCCCCGGCAATGGCGCCAAGAACTTGATTGACACTTATATTTGCAACGTTTAACCGCAAGACTACGGTATCATCAAGTAGTAAAGGACTAAAGAGTCCGGATTATCGATCCCATGGAGAAAGGATGGAACGAGCAATGAATTCAATTAAATGAGAGTTGAGCTAAGATATAGCTAATATAGACAAATGAAGTGAAAAATGAAACTAATAAACTATGCAATGTAAACAGCTAATTAACAATTTAAAATATGAATTTAATAAGATCTAAGTTAATTAACAAACTACACTAAACTAGTGGATAAATGGTGGTGGAAATGGAAGATTTAATTTGAAGATGTGGTGTGAAATGTGTAGGAGTTTAAAACAAGTTGTGTGAAGTGTAGATCTAACAACCTAGAAGTGAAAATAACAAATCAAACAAAGATTTAAAATAACAACAATAAAAATAAGAGATTAGGCAATCAAAATCCACTAAGTATGTAATTAATTCAAACAATGCATGTTCTAATTCAACTCCCAAATCTACAATCCAATTAGCAATCTCTTGCCTAATTGGATTGGATGATATAACAATGCAGATCAAAGTAAAAGAAAATCAAAGGCTAAGATCCTACATCATCATCTAGCTACCGTAATAATAAATCATCAAAATCAAGCTACAAAAGATCAAAGATAAGGGCTCTAGAGCATGATATGTGAAAGAACTTAATCAAACTACAAAGTATCAATTGAGATTATCCAAGCATCAAGTGTAGAGATAGATAGAGCATGAGAAATGAGAGAGATTAGCACAATTAGATCTAAAATCTACGAATCAATCAAGGCACAAGTAGGGAATTTAAACTAAAACATGCACGGAATTGAACTAATCATATTACTTAGCTTTAAAAGGAGAGTCTAATCCAAGAGCTTTAGCTACTAAAAATCAAGAAAGAGCTCCAAATCTTCATTAATGATCTTCAATTACACACTCTCTCTAGATTACTTACAAAGAAGCTCATAATTACAATCTAAAACTAAAAATAAAATTGCAAAAAGCCTAACTTGCCAAGAGATCCTTTTTTTCTCTCTATAAAAATATTTTAATTTTTAGAAACATTCAAGACATTTAATTGGCTCATTTCATTTCACAAGGATTGCTTCCATTTGATTGGTTGCAACTTGAAGGCTTTTGATTGGCTCATTTCATTTCGCAAGGTTTGAACTTATAACCTATTTCATACCCACCCAACCTCTAACCAGTACACCAACCAATCCTTTGTATTTGAAAATGACTTCTTTTATCCTTAAAGTCTTCTCCTTTTATTTTGGAATTCTTCACCTCTTCTTAAGATTTTTTCATGTAACTTCTTTATTGAAATCTCTTCTTGATGCCCTGGGATACTAGCCGGAAGGTTGGGTAGGCGCGGGGTCGACCTACATAAGAGAAATTACATAAAAATACACTACAAATAATCGAATTTATGCATGATAATCCGATAATCCATTAATGTGATAGAACGATAAAATCTCTGTGTAAAGCAAATGCTATGCATATGAGATGCTAATAAAACATGGACTGATGAGGGGTAAAATATGCAATATTTAACACTCATCAGATTTAAATCATGCTTAAAGAATCAATAAAAATTGAAAACCATGTACAATCTAATTGGTAACCACATTAGCTAAATCCCCTCAATCAGGGCACGCGTTTTAGGAATGTCACAAGTGACCTGGCGAAAGATTAAACTAGCTACCCGGGTTTTGGAGTTCCGGTGCTCTAGACTGTCTGTTGCGCATTGACGTTCACAATCTAAACAAGAGTCAACCCCATCGGGTAATGTCCGGTCAAAGCTATAAGTAGTACCAACTCATTCAATCAATTACAAGCTAGACTTGAGTAGGCCTTACACTTATGAACACTATTATAGTGTATGAAATTATGAATATGATAGCAAGATGTTTACGCATTGAAATTCAGGAGTCAAGGACTTTTACTAGCCAAACTAATCTAATAGTCGATCTTTCACTACTATCCAATACATTATAGAATTATGAAAATCAATTTACCGTTATTCATTAATTGCTATTACATTATATATTAATATACATTGAATTACCATAATTTAATAATCATGGGATAAAATGAAATAAACGAACTAAACATGTGAAAATCCTTGCCTCCAAAGAGCTTCAACGTTAGAGAGGTTTTCTTGTGGTCAATGTGACTAAAAGGTATCAATGGTAAGCCCTACAAGGTCATCCAAACAGTTCCTAGAATTTCAGTAATTCTGGTCAATCGGTCAACACTTGGTTAGCCATCGGTTAGCCGAGTTCGGGGCCAAAGTCAACAGGGTTTAAAAGCCTTTCAGTTATTATGACCGAAGAACTTCGGTTAAAGTTCGGTGAAGTGTCGGTTTAGGTTCGGTGGAGTGCTCAGTTTCTTCGTTTTTCTTCCATTCTGGATTCGGAACCGAACCTATGTCGGTTAACAGACCCTTGACCGAACTCTGCGTGCAGAATAGAAACTTTTGCTCAGTTTGAGCCATTTCCGAAACATACAATATTTCCTTTCTTCCACACTTCAAATACCTTTTCCCTTCACCACAAACCTGCATAAAATAGAGCCTCCATGCTCCCATTCATACACATACAATCACATGCCACCCTTACCACTCCATTGACATACAATTAAGAAAAACCCATTTACATTATAGGATAAAGAGTCTACGATCTACATGAATATATGAATCTGAGATTTGAATCAATGGCATAACTACACACATGCATAGAAGATTAAAGCTTATACTTGCCTCAAATGGTGCTTTTCACTCTTATTGGTTCAATTTATGGAAAACCCCAAAACACTAGCTCATATGTAACCCCTACAATGGTGGACTGAAATGAGATCAAACTAGAAGGCATGCACTGTAAATGACTTTCAGGTAGCGTTGTTAAGCTATAGAACACTTTAGGAGGAAGAAAGTTTACCAAGGAAATGGGTATGGAGAAGAAAATGATGAAGGAAGCTTAAGGTTGCGGAAGATGACGAATTTGGAGATGGATATTGCTCACTACTCCTCAACATCCACATACATGACCTTCCATGGTCTGATTAGAAACAAAAGAAGATGATTGAAGAGATTCCTACCAATTAAAGATGATAATAGAGAAAGGTAGGTTGTAGAAGATGGAGTTAGTGAAGAATATGAAATGAAGCTTGAAGGTGATGTTGATGGAGAAGAACCCTTAAAATCCCACATGCAAGAGCTGGATTGGAGTTTCAAAGCGATGGAAAAATGATGGAATGAGGAGAAGAGAATTCAATGACATGCAAACAAGAGATGATCGACTGATATGGATGGGTTCCTATGAGTGCCTAAAAGTTAAGGACTCATATTAGGTTAGTGTAAGACACGTGATTTGCTGTTGAAGCTTCTTTGGGGAAGATGGATTGTCTTAGGACCTGAAAGGAAGGGAGAAATAGAGATCAAAGACCCAGGCTGCCGTCAGCCGAAGGCTCTCCGATGCTTGAGTTAGTGCTGTCACTAAACAAATGATGGAGATGAGAGGCAAGTATGATCTTATGCAAGGCGTTCTGTAACGCGCTATGCAATGTGTAATATTCAACATAATAATGCATATCTTAGAAGGATTTGGTTTCCCTCTATAAGTAGAGATTTCTCCTCGCGCACCATTAGTGGGGGTAGGTAGCGATACTGTTAGGTCGAATCAAGAGATGACTCCTAGTATTAATGCGGATGTGATTGATCAAGACGACACATGATCTCTATCCGGCGCATGTCTTGTCTGTCAGCACATTCTGCAACGTAGTCTTAACTTCATAGAAGTACAATCATGGCCTAGTAATCATCTCTGTGGACGGACCGAGCTGAAGATGATGCTGAGGCCGGATTTGAATACATCCTGACACCATTGCCGAGGTGCCTTATACCGAGACCGAGATGAGCCTAGTCGATACTCTTACCGAGGCTGGCTCAAGCTTGGCGCTAGCTAGCACTGTTTGCCGAGTTGAGAAGAGATGTCTAGCTAGTACCGTTATCGAACTAGACAGATCTTGGCATTGTGGCCGAACTTGGATACCGAGATCGAGATGGGTTGAGCTGGTACTGCAACCGAGACTAGCATAATCCTACTCTTAGGAAAACACCCCACACAATTGCCCCCAGCTCGCGACTTCTTGGAGTTCTCTAACCTTTTGAGGTCGAGAGCTAAGTATCGTGTTTGAGAGATCTGAGGTACCAATTTTGAACTTCATCTCGGTATTGGCCGATGATGTCTGATCCTTATCATGAAGTCTGTTTGCCTTTCCGAGACAATAAATATTACGCCGGTGATGCTTCGTCTACCCGAGGTAATAAATATTAGGTAGGTGACACTTTATTAGTCCGAGGCAAAAAAATAGCAATGCCTTCCCAAGGCAATAAATGTAGCGTCTGAATCTCTGTGCCAGATTAACTGGCGGTGCTACGTGTCTCCATCTGGTTGGTCGTTCAACGAAATCAAAGTGACGCGTGCCTTCATGAATTTGAACGGGCGTCATACCGTCTATAAATAGGGCTTTTCTTCCTTTGTCTCTTTCATTTTGCCATTTTATCAGAGAATATTCTACTGTAAGAGAGAAGAGAACCCTGCCTGAGCTTTTGATGGAAGTTCTGACTTAGCAAACCGGAGCCCGGAGTCTTATCTTCTTATTCTGTGAGTTTTCTTCCCTGTCCCTGTCTTTGCACACCGTCTTTCTTTGTTTAGGGGTTTTGTTCTAGGGTTTTAGGGTTTCTGTTTCTCCCTCCTTTTCCAGTGTCGCCATCTGTTAGAAGAATGTGATCTTATAGGAGTTGGGCGGAGACCCCTGAGGCCATGGCCTGCTTCAGGGAGATGTATGGGATCCCAGAGGTCGTCCCAGCGAAACTGGATGACCTGAAAGACCTTACGAGGGTCGATCCTTCCAGGATGGCTGGATTGCATTCCCGTTAGTCTTAATAATAGAGGGAGGGGTTAGGCTCCCCGTCCACCCTCTGCTCAGGGCCTGCTTGGCGACATGGCACCTTGGCTCATGCCAGCTGATGCCTAATGGCTTCAAGGTCATAATGGGCGTCGCCGAGCTCAATAAGATACTAGGCACAAACCTCGGTGTCCATGACATCGAGGACGTATATGACCTGTGCAAGACCGACGGGGACGATCACAGTTATTATCTCCGTGGGAAGCCGAAGATGGAGCTCTTCGTCCATGATCTGGAGGACTCAAACAGACACACCGGGGACGATCGTCTGCTCGTCTCTGGCAACTAGGAGTTTGGCAAGGACGAGACCGAGGTGGAGAAATTGTACAGGATTCCTCGACACTTCGGGGTTTCTCCAAGTAATTACTGAGCTCAAAGTGTTATTTCTTCGTTTTATTGTCTTGCTGAGCTGATATTATCTTCTGTCGTGTAGAGACCAGCCAAAGGAATTAGGGAGCTAAGCGTGCCGGCTGGAAGCGGAACAACAGCTGGCTGAAACTCGTGCGTGAGTATCAAGGCCATAATAGGCGAGCTGCCTGGTCCTTGCTGCTAGAACTGTTGTTGCTGGTGCTGGTGCAGCTCGGCAGCGTTCCGCTGAGACCTAATGAGAGGGAGGCCGAACTGAGAAGAGGCCGCGGTCTAAGGGTCGTGGCTCGGGAGCTTGGCAGCAGCCTACTGAAGGGGTTAAAGAGAAGGCCCCAAGGGAGAAGAGGCACTGGGGCGAGGGCACGTCAAAAAGAGGCCCTGGCAAGGCCTTGGTCCCTCAACCAGCAGGGGCGGCTCTATGGAGGCCAAGCCTCCAGCTCGGGCTTGGGAGGCCTATGACAGTGGAAGACCGTCTAAACAACAGTCCGTCGGTCGTTGCCACTCTTGCCAACGCGTGTGCCCTGCCACTCAATTAGCAGAGGCACAAAGGAACGGACGACATGACACTGCTGTCTGCATCTGTGCAGTCGATCTTCTCGTTAAGTGTCTGATGCAAATCTTCGAGTAGCGTTTTGCTTCTGTTAGCTTTCTTCTGACTCTCAGTCTTCTTTTTCAAACTGCACAGAGGGTTCAGGTGGTCCTGGAGAGGGCCCGCGAAAGTGGCTCCAAGGCTGAAATGTTGGAAGCTGAGAAGAAGAAGCTTGCTGCGGCCTTGGAGGGGAGTAGCCGGGAGCTGAAGGCGGCAGAGGAGTAAATAAGCAGCCAGGAGGCAGAAATGGAGTTTGCGCTCGAGGAGCTCAGTAATGTGAAGGTCGAGACCCATGAATTGAGAGGCGTGACCGCGGTCAAAGAAAAGAAGATTCTCGCACTTGAGGCCGAGCTCGAAATGGGGCACAAGGAGAAAGCCGCACTCCAAGCCTCGCTCAAAGCTGAGATCGAGAAATATTTTCAGGATGGGGTGGATGAGGCTACTAAAGAGTACGAGGCCCAAGTCGAAAATATCTGCTCGGAGCTGTTCGAGCTCGGCTGTCGAGCTGCATTGAAAAAGGCAGGGATCACAGATGATCATCCTGTCTATCAGGACCTGCCAAAGTTCACTCACCTCGGGTTTGAGCCGAGTTCTGCCCCCACTCTTTTTCTGATAACAATGTGTGTGCATGACTTTCGTTCCACAACTGGGCTCTTAGCACAAACGCCCGATTTTTGACCAAGTAGTTGAGTTTGGTTTAGTAACCAGAACTGAGTGATTATTAGAAAATGATAACTTTGGTTCCTTAACCAGAAGTAACTTAGGCTAGTCGAACTTGGTTCAACAACCAGAATTCTAATTGCGCTGAAGTTTAAATAACCATTAGAAGTATGTGCACCTTTGGAGGTAGAAAACTCGTAGCTGGTTCCGCAACCGAACTAGATTCTCATAGGAAGCGATCAAGTCCTTTAACTGCATAGTTGGTTCCGTAACCGAACTAGGATAGCCGCCGAGTTCCGTAACTTGGCGCGTTGCTGGTTTGGTCCCGTGACTGGGTTGGCTGGTTCTGTAACCAAGCTGAGGTTTTGGCCGAGTTCCATAACTGGGCGCTGTGGTTGGTTTCGTAACCGAGCTGTAGTTTCCTCTGTGCTGGTGCTGTCACCGAGCTGAGACTGTAGCTGAGTTCGGTAACTGCGGGATTTTGCAGCGGTTCTGTAGCCGAGCTGTGGTCTCTTCTGTGTTGGTGTTGTCACCGAGCTAAGACTGTAGCCGAGTTCCGTAACTTCGTCATTTTGCAGCTAGTTCTGTAATCGAGTTGTGGTCTCTTCTGTGCTGGTGCTGTCACCGAGCTGAGACCTTTGCTGAGTTCCATAACTACGGTGCTTTGCAGCTGGTTCTGTAACCGAACTGTGGTCTCTTTTGTGCTGGTGCTGTCACCGAGCTGAGACTGTATTCGAGTTCCGTAACTGCGACATTTTGCAGCTGGTTCTGTAACCGAGCTGTGGTCTCTTCTGTGTTGGTGCTGTCATCGAGCTGAGACTGTAGCCGAGTTCCGTAACTGCCGCATTTTGCAGCTGGTAATGTAACCGAGCTGTGGTTTTTTCTATGCTGGTGTTGTCACCGAGCTGAGACCTTTGCCGAGTTCCATAACTGCGGCGCTTTGCAGCTGGTTTTGTAACCGAGCTGTGGCCTATTCTGTGCTGGTGCTGTCACCAAGCTGAAGACTGTAGCCGAGTTCCGTAACTGCGGCGCTTTGCAGCTGGTTCTGTAACCGAGTTGTGGTCTCTTCTGTGCTCGTGCTGTCACCGAGCTGAGACCTTTGCCAAAGCTTTGTAGACCGGAACTATCCGAGCTGTGGCTGGTGCTATCACCGAGGTCATTACTGGAGTTGTCAAGATCGGAATTGTCCGAGTAGCAGCTAGTGTTGTCACCAAGGCCACTGCTGGAGCTAACAACTGAAGGAGCTGAGCAGTGGTTTGGTGCTGTCACAGAAGCCGTAGCTAGAACTCCTGCTGGGTTGCGCTTTTACCCTAGTCGTGGCTGGTGATATTGCCGAGGCCACTGCCGAAGTTGTCGCGATTGGAGTTATTCGAGCTGTGGTTGGCGCTATCACCTAACAAAGACTTGAGGATGAAGATTGTATGGCGAGTCAAGGAACCATTTCTATGACCTGAAGCTCTTATGAGCTCGAGCTCGAGCTTCATCCTGGTTCGCCCTGTCGATCAGTGCTTTCACAGTGACTATGGGGAACCAAACGAGGTCCCTTTGAAGCTTCCTGGCTAGAAGCGGAGCTTGCTCAAAAGATGCGAGGGCCGCGGCCACGGGCCCTGGTATCAACAAGGGACCGATCTTCATCATTATCGCCGCTGTGCGATCCACCTGGTGGAAGAAATGACGAGACCTGGCCGCTGCTGGAACTTTCGCTCCGTGGAGGAGTATCCAATAGGGCAGTACTCTATTAGGGGGTGCTCCGGTGGAGGAGTGCTTTGTTAGGGAGGTGCTGTCACCTCCTTTGCTGATGAGAATGTCTGAGTCACAGGTCATCCTACGCCTGTTGCACGAGACCTTCCCCGAAACTGGTTCGACAAGGGGTTGTCGATGATGGTGGCGGGGCTTTGCAGATCCTTTGCTGCTGTTAGAGGCATGGATTTGTCGATCGATTCCCACAAACGGCGCCAATTGTGAGTGCCTAAAAGTTAAAGACTCACATTAGGTTAGTGTAAGACTCGTGAATTGCTGTTGAAGCTTCTTTGGGGAAGATGAATCGCCTTAGGACCTGAAAGGAAAGGAGAAATAGAGATCAGAGACCCTGGCTTCCGTCAACCGAAGGCTCTCCGATGCCTGAGTTAGTGTTGTCACTGAACAAAGGATGGAGATGAGAGGCAAGTATAATCTTATGCAAGGTGTTATGTAACGCGCTATGCAATGTGTAATATTCAGCATAATAATGCATACCTTAGAAGTGTTTGGTTTCCCTCTATAAGTAGAGATTTCACCTGGCGTACCATTAGTGGGGGTAGGTAGAGATACTGTCAGGTCGAATCAAGAGATGGCCCCTGGTGTTAATACGGATGTGATTGATTAAGACGACACCTGATCTTTATCCGACGCTTATCTTGTCTGTCAGCACGTTCTGCAACGTAGTCTTAACTTCATAGAAGTACAATCATGGCCTAGTACTCATCCTTGTGGACGGACCGAGCTGAAGATGATACTGAGGCCGGATTTGGATACATCCTGGCACCATTGCCGAGGTGCTTTATACCGAGACCGAGATGAGCCCAGTCGGTACTCTTACCGAGGCTGACTCAAGCTTGGCGCTAGCTGGCACTGTTTGCCGAGCTGAGAAGAGATATCTAGCTGGTACCGTTACCGAACTAAACGGATCTTGGCACTGTGGCCGAACATAGATACCGAGATCGGGCCGAACATAGATACCGAGATCGGGATGGGCTGAGCTGGTACTGCTACCGATACTAGCGTAATCCTACTCTTAGGAAAACACCCCACACAGTTCTATTTTTTAAATGGGAATTCTTTCCAGTTTTGCATGCAAGTCCACATTTAACAAAGAATTTCCAATTAAAGGCTTTTGATTCACAAAGGGGCCTAAATGGATCCGAATACTTGGGTCAAAATACTGAATTGGCTCGAGATGAAATGCTCTATGAAATGCAAACGAAGACTATAAAAACTATTAACATATGAGCGCTCCTAAATTATTCAGAAGGTCAAAGTACTACCTAGCATGGTCAGAACCACACTAATCTACCTAAATCCATCATAAAATCATTCAAAACAAAAATTACGTACCTATTCAAGATTAATTAGTCGTAAAACAAACTTAGGCGGGGTCGAGGTCTAATAGGTAAGTGGCCTGGAGGGGCTTGAAAGTGGACCGTTCTCACTAACTATATCTATAATTATACATATTTAGTTTATTTATGTAGTTTTTATCCATTATATCTCCAAAGTTGGACTTGGGCCTCAAAATTTGGGCAACATCCAGGCTTGTGTTTACCCTTATTCCATTGGGGTAGGTCATGGGATTGTCGAAAGAGCAACCCCTAGTTGTCAGACCTTTCATGATATTATCTCTAATATTGTTATAAGTGTGATTGGGTTAGATTGAGATATAATCGATCTTTGTTAATTAGGATTAGATTAAATTGTCATTCTGAAGTCAAGATTTGTATTTATTTTACTTTACTCAACTGAACAGGTAATGTAATTATTATAAAATTAGGAATATTCAGATGTAACCTTGGAAGTTTTTTCATACTTTCTTACTTTGGCCCTCATATGTGAATGCAGATGAAAGTTGCATTAGAAATGGCTTTCTTGACACCACAATTGATTGGATACCGGGCATGAGAGACATTCGGCTCAGAGATCTTGGAAGCCATCTTCAAACAACAGACACCAACGACTTTTTTATAAACTTCATAGCAGATGAAGCTCAGAAAACATCAACAGCATCAGCCATCATCTTCAATACATTTGATTATTTGGAACATGATATTCTTCATGCCATCAGGTCAATAATCCCTCCTTGCATCTACGCAATAGGCCCTCTATCACTGCAGTGTCGTTTATTACCAGATAATGTGTTGAAGTCAGCTAGATTGTGCATGTGGAAAGAAGATACAGAATGTCTAAAATGGCTAGATGGTCATGAAGCGGCTTCAGTAATATATGTGAATTTTGGTAGCTCAACAGTCTTAACAGAGAATCAATTGATCGAATTTGCATTAGGCATTGCGCATAGCAAATACCCATTCCTGTGGGTCATTAGGCCTAATCTTGTAATGGGTGGTCACACAAATCTACCACAAGAATTAATGGATGAGATTGAAGGAAGGGGTATGCTAGTTGGATGGTGCCCACAAGAGAAAGTGCTGGCCCACCCTTCGATTGCTGTTTTCTTGACACACTGTGGTTGGAACTCTACTCTAGAGAGCATATCATTTGGTGTACCAATGTTGTGTTGGCCTTTCTTGGCAGAGCAACTAACCAATTGCAGATATTCTTGCCACGAGTGGGGTGTGGGTATGGAGATCAATAAAAATGCCAACGGAGAAGAGATTGAGGCTCTCCTTAAGGAGATGATGGGGGAAGAGAAGGGAAAAGAGATCAGAAAGAATGCGTTGAAGTTCAAAGAGAGTGCAGAAAATTCTATTAAAGCGGGAGGATCTTCTCACACTGATCTTGAATTATTAATTCAAGAATTACTTCGACCAATGAATTTTTCTAATTGAAGTTTGAATGCCAGTTATTTAAATTTTAGAAATAAGTGTTACATTAGTCATGCTATTAGTTACTGAATTACTCCCTATATTTGGGATTTAAGTAGCTTTTACATTAAAGAACACATGCTTGGAATCAAATATATATATATATATATATATATCACTTCATTATGGACTAGCGAAAAGCCCCCGTGCTTAGCACGGGTAACGTAATTCATAATATTAAAGTTTGAGAATAAATATATTACTAAGTAAAAGAAATTAAATATATTATGATATTTATAATTCAAAGGTCAACGTAAGTAATCTATGGTGTATCTCCATTCAAAAAATAAATGAGTCATTTGTTAACTCTACATTTTGGAAAATAAAAATAAACTTGTATCCACCTAAAAAAAAAAAAAAGATAGCAAATGTGAGAAAAGAAATGAGAAAAATCAAAATTGAAGAACATTAAAAACGAATAAGAAAAAGTAAAATATACAATTGTCTTCGTTGACAATATCACTTGTAGTAGTAAAAATCAAGTTTACAATGCAATATATTTAAAATTACAGATCTTCACATGTAGCAGTAAAAATACAAGGATACGGGAGTAAAGAAACCTTTTGTTATTCCTTCAACACAATTCAAAGTTGCTACACTCATTACATCTATTAACTATTCCTAAAGAAATGTCAAGCTTCACCTTTGATTCCATTCCATCAGAACAAACAAAAATACTAGAAATTCCTTAGAATAGCGGCACTTGGACACATGAACCCATTAAAAATCAAATGTTATTAAGTTGATAGAAGTGGGATCATTTTGGGAGTTTTCTAATAGTGTCGCGACCCAGGAACGAACCCCGGGCCCGCGACGTTGTTTTCCCATAGGTTCCCACGGTGAAGATTCACGAGACACGTGGAATCTAGCTCACACGATCAAGTTTGCGGAAGCGTGTAACAAATCACATAATGAAAAGTACGAATAGAATT
This sequence comes from Cinnamomum chago, assembly GCA_038049695.1. Taxonomy (NCBI): domain Eukaryota; kingdom Viridiplantae; phylum Streptophyta; class Magnoliopsida; order Laurales; family Lauraceae; genus Cinnamomum; species Cinnamomum chago. Next base: position 13,318,979 of record CP142456.1, read on the forward strand.
TTCAAATGCAAGAATCATAATATCAGGACATAATATCATAAGTAAGGAGTTAACATGGCATTCCCATCATAAATTCAAGTTTTCGAAGGTTAACACAAAAGTAAGTTAAGTTTTGTTACAACCCATAAGAGGCCAACAAAGGCCAATACAATTCTCAAAATGACAACGAGAACCTATGACAAAATGAAGCGCAATTCAAGAACCCGCCCGACATCTAGTTGACATCGTCGGGTTGCCACTCTCTGACTGGGGGTGGCTCAAGAGCCTCCTCCGGATGCTCCTCCTCAAAGGCAACGTCACATGCACCTGGGCACCAACATACAAGGGTTAAACACGACGGTTTGGCAGGTAATCAATTTAGTTACTAGTATGAAACAATCGATGTTTTAAGAAAATCAAAATAAACAATTTCTTGACTGAAGTACATTTTCAAAATATAAACAAAACTAAATGCAACAAGTTAAGATTTCAAAACAAACTAACATGAATACTTATAATATCATGAATAGTTGAATCCACATTGAGCCGATCCTTTCTCTATCATATATGATGATAAGAGTAAGCACGCACGACAAGCATGATATACATAATATAAACAAGACACGATTCCCACATATAAGGGGATTCCGGCCGCGGAACCGGACACGCAGGTGTGTAATAAATATACGACTAATCTGCAGATAGTCCACAAGTTTAAGGACTCTCAGACAGTGGATCAGACTGAAGGGGCAGTCCAAGCTCAGTGGTGTTCACTTCAATTCATGAATGCATAAAACATGAGAAGCACGGTCTAAATACGTTGAGATAAAAAGGGGGAAAATTACTTATCGAAACAAAACAAGGCATGACTTGCAAAAGGCACAATTATGGGCATACAAACTTAAGAAGTGATCCCCTTTTTAATACCTGAAATAAATTTTTAAACGAGCTTATACTTGAAATTCAAAACGAGTACACGATGTACTTATTGTATCAAAACTAAAGTTAGCAAGTGAGGTCTATCAAGCATATGTGAGGACCTCTCGTTGACCCATGTGTAATTGAAACTAAAATGTCGGAGTTTAAAAGAGAATTGGTTCCCCCAAAGTTAAAAGACATTTCGGGTTTTCAAGTACACAATATCGGGCTAAAGATCCCCAGGCATATTCTAGTTTTTACTCTTACAGAAAATCCCTCAAAACAAGTCATTTTGCTAATTCGGTCAGCATGTCGGTCACCTGTCGGCCAGCCGAGATGGGAAGTGTCGGCTAGCCGTCAGCTGACCGACGGCTCACCGCCTGAATCCATATCAGGAGAAATATGGCATTCTGGAAAAGGGACCGACAGAGTTCGGTTGGCTGTCGGTTAACCAAAATGGGCATGTTGGTTAGCCGACAGCTGACCTAGAAATCCCTGACGCGATGTGTCGCTTCTGGAAAAGGAACCGACAGAGTTCGGTTGGCTGTCGGTTAACCGAAAAGGCATGTCGGTTGGCCGACAATTGACCGACGCTGCACGGGCAGTGCGTTTCAAGTCAGATTTTCACAATTTTCCTCCCCTGCTTCTCATAACTAAGCACTTACACTCCCTTGAGCCTTCGTGCTCTCCAAGGGGTTCATTTTCACATTTCCATGTCATTCATTCCCAAAATCTAAACATTCAATCTCAAAATGAACAAGGGCTTTAAGCCAAATAGAAATATAGAAGTTTGGAAAAACACTTGACATTAATGCATATACTTGACTAGAAATCACATAAGGAGAAATCTCAAGAAAACATAACAAGTTAAATGAAAATTTCAAGAGTAACAATGAAATCTTCAAACACACATACAACATTCAACCTATAAAGATTACTTGCCTTGTTGCCCAAACGCCTAGCAAACACTTCTTCAAGCACTCCCACCCAAGAGCTAAGTCAAATGCTACAAAAAACCCCATGAAAAACCATTCAAAACCCATTCAAACCTGAAGAGAAGAACCCATTTCGAAATAGGTGTTGCATGTTAGAAAAACAAGCTCTTTAGAAGTAGAAAAGACTCCATGGAAAAGATGGGTTGGAGCACTTACCTAGAGATGCCCAAACAAGAAGAGATGAAGAAAATGGAGAGCTTGCCCCACTAGAAACTCCAAGAAATTTGTATCAATAGAAAGCTTGCAAGGAGAGGAAGAAGATGATGGTCTTGGAATTCTATTTGGAGATCTCTAGCTTGAGTATGCAAGAGGGGAAAAGTGAAGAAGAAAAAGGGTTTCTCAGCCCTAGGTCTTGAAAGTTGCTGGATTTGGGAAAGTGAAAGAGAAAGGAGAAGGAGTTGACTTAAACACTTGCAAAAATGGGGCCCAATGAGTCTAATCCTTTCATTGACAAAAACATGATCTTGCGGACCTCGAATGAACTCGACGAAGAAGGGTAAAATGATCCTTGAAAAATCTAGTTTCCAAAAAGTATATTTTTTACATGGTTTTGAGATCTCGAAATTTGTGTCCAGATTTGTGTATAAAAGACAATTTTAGCCATTTTAGGGCCAAAACTAGGATTTTTGGGCTTCAAACCCAAATGGGCTGAAAACGAAAGTTGTAACGAATAATAAAATCATTCAAACGAAATAAAAATCATAACTAAAACGGAAATGAAAACGATCCTCCCAAGCTTACATGTACACTCAGGCCTTCTTGAGCGTGTTTGACTAACACTAAACGTTCACTACAAGAAATTTGGGGTTTAAGGACGACACAAATTTGTCCCAAAATGTACATATTTCGTCACCGAAACAAATTGAGACGAAAAATTTTCGTCACCTGTTTTGTTGCCAAAGCCTTGTCACTAAAAGGTATTGGAGACGAAAAAAAATTCGACATTGAAAAAGATAAATTTGTGACGATTTTTTTTATCTCCAATACACTATGTTGAAAACATACTTGTAAGTAATTTTTTTTCATCTCCAATACACTCTGTTGGAAACATACTTGTAAGCAATTAGTGACAAAATATTTTGTCATTAAAGGAAGAAATTAGAGACAAAAATATTTTGTCATAAATATAAGAAATAGAGACGAAAAAATTTGATCACGTCCGCCCAACTCAAGAACTTCCCAGGAGGTCACCCATCTTAGCACTGCTCCCGCCCGAGCATGCTTAACTTCAAAGTTCTTACGATTTCCGGAGCCACACAATTTTGAAAATCCTCATGCTAAGTTAATACAGGATTTAACTTATAAGCCCATGGTCAAGACTTGGATATTTCCGATGCGGGCTAACGGAGACTCATCGTTTGAAGCCCGTGGTTGACATGCTACGCCCCGTGGTTAAGGGTACCACCCGGACCAATATCTCACATTCTCCCCCACTAGAAATAGAGCCATCATCCGCTCTGATATCAACTATCACAGCCCTGCCCAACTCAGCATGAAATTGTCTGCTTTGGCCCACGTGCACGCGCGAGGACTTCCCAGGAGGTTACCCATCCTAGTACTGCTCTCGCCCGAGCACGCTTAACTTCGGAGTTCTTACGATTTCCGGAGCCACTCAGTTTTAAAAAGTCTCATGCTAAGTTAATATGGGGTTTAACTTATAAGCCCATGGTGAGGACTTGGATATTTCCGATGCGGGCTAACGGAGACTCGCCGTTTGAAGCCCGTGGTTGACACGCTACGCCTCATGGTTAAGGGTACTGCCCGGACCAAAATCTCACATTCTCCCCCACTAGAAATAGAGTCGTCCTCGGCTCTGATACCAACTGTCATAGCCCCGCCCAACTCAGCATGAAATTGTCCACTTTAGCCCACGTGCACGCGCGAGGACTTCCCGAGAGGTCATCCATCCTAGTATTGTTCCCGCCCGAGCACGCTTAACTTCAGAGTTCTTATGATTTCCGGGGACGCATGGTTTTAAAAAGCTTCATGCTAAGTTAATACGGGGTCTGACTTATAAGCCCAAGGTCAGGACTTGGATATTTCTGATGCGGGCTAACGGAGAATCACCGTTTGAAGCCCGTGGTTGACACGCTATGCCCCGTGGTTAAGGGTACCGCCCGGACCAAGTTCTCACAGTAGCAGAGACTGAGAGAGTTAGGTGTACTTGGCGGTGGCGGACTCCTGGATGGAGGATGATGGGCATAGATGATGGTGATTGGTGATGGTTCTAGGCGAGAGAGACTGAGAGAAGTAGAGATGAGAGGGATCACTGATCAGGGATGGGTTTGCACTGCGTGTGTTGATGGAGGGTGATGATGATTGATGGGGGCCAATGGGCCATGGGGCTGCTGCCTGCGACGATGGGTGGGAGATGTTGGAAAAGGGTTTTGGAAAATGGGGAAAAGGGTTCTTCTCTCCTTTTCTGGAAAAGGGTTTTGGAAAAGGGGGAAAGGGGTTTTGGAAATGAGAGACCGGGATAGATGGAGGGACAAAGGGGAAAATGGGTTTTGGAAAAGGGGCGTTGGATTGGAGGGGGGGAGGATGGACGTTAGGGCCGGGGGGGGGGGGGGGATTTTAGTCATTTTAAAGGCTTTTCCAAAGCAATACTTGTAAGAGAGGAATAGGCTCAAGTGCGAATGAAATTGGCGCCTTATTTTGTTGGCCGAAATATTTTCGTTTTTCATAACTTATCCTTATTAGTCACGAATTACGTTCGTCGCAAAAACAAATTATATTTTGTGACAAAAATTTTCGTCTCCAATGAGCTAAAATAATTCGCGCCCGCAAATGAGTTTTGCGCCTTATTTTAGTGACGAAATATTTTCGTATTCCATAACTTATCCTTATTAGTGACGAATTAAGTTCGTCACAAAAATAAATTATATTTTGTGACAAAAATGTTCGTCTCCAATGAGCTAAAATAATCCGCGCCAAAGCAAATGAAATTAGCGCCTTATTTTGGTGACGAAATATGTTCGTCTTCCATAACTTATCCTTATTGGTGACGAATTACGTTCGTCGCAAAAAAAAAATATATTTTGTGACAACAATTTTCGTCTCTAATGAGCTAAAAAAATTGGCACCAACACAAAACAAGTTGGCGCCATATTTTTGCAGACGAAATTTTTTTTTCGTCTCCTATACTTTTGAAAAAAATGAAAACAAATGACAAAATTTATATTTCGTCCTCTTTGGGTGTTCTTTTAAGACAAAAAAAAAATTCGTCATCAAATTTCGTCACAAATAGCCTAAATTTCTTGTAGTGGTTCTTAAAATTCCCAAAGCTATGTCTGGGACTAGAACTAATTATTTCTAACCCAACAGCAACTAAACCCACTTAGGACTAGACACACACTAATCACACACTAATCGAATTAGTCTGGGTCGGGGTCTAACATCCTCCACCCTTAGGATATTTGGTCCACTAAATAAAATGAACATTTACCTGTGGTAAAAGTTCTGGATACTTCCTCTTCACTTGATCTCTAAATTCCCATGTGGTTTCCTCTGGTTCGTGATTTCCCAAAGTACTTTGACCAAATGAATAGTTCGATTCCTCAATTCTTGCTCTTTGGTATCGATGATCTTGATCGGCTTTTCCACATATGAGGCATCTTCTCGAATTTCCAAAGGCTCTTGCTGTAGTATATGTGATGGACTAGAAACATATTTCTTGAGCATAGAAACATGAAATACGTTGTGCACCCCGGAGAGTTCCGGCGGTAACGCAAGTCTATATGTGACATCTCCAATCTTAATCAAAATCTCATACGGACCAATAAACGTTCTTGACAATTTGCCTTTCTGTCTGAATCTCAAAGTTCTTCTAACTAGTGAGATTTTCAAGAACACTTTGCCACCCACTTGAAACTGCAATTCTCTTCAGCAAGTGTCTGCATAACTCTTCTGTCTACTTCAGGCGATCTTCAAACGTTCCTGAATCAGCTTGACCTTGTCACTTGTCTCTCCAACCATCGTCGGTCCATGAAAACTACGCACACCGACTTCTTCCTAGCAAACTGGAGTTCTGCATCTTCTGCCATAGAGTGCCTCGAAAGATGTTATACCGATGCTAGAGTGGTAGTTATTGTTATAAGCAAATTCACAAAGAGGTAAGCACTCATCCCACTGCACCTTGAAATCCAATACACAAGCACGTAACATGTCTTCAAGAGTTTGTATCGTCCTTTTTGACTGACCATCTGTCTAAGGATGATATGCTGTGCTGAACTGGAGTTTGGTACCCATAGACTCATGAAGAGTTTTCCAAAACTTTGAAACAAACCTGCTGCCTCTGTCTGAAGTAATGGAGACGGGCTGACCATGTTCACTAATAATGTCATTAACAAATAGTTTTGCAAGTGGTGCCATGTGCATCATATTCCCTGTCTTCATCGGAATGAAATGAGCAGACTTTGTTAGACGATCTACAATAATCCAAATTGCATTATTTCCCATCTTGGTATTCGGCAAACCGGAGACGAAATCCACGGTGATGTGCTCCCATTTCCACTCCGGAATCTCCAATGGTTGTAGCAAACCTGGGGGCTTCTGATTTTTTGCTTTAATCAACTGACATGTTAGACAACGAGACACAAAAGTTGTTATCTCTCTCTTCATGTCGTTCCACCAAAATCTATTATTCAAATTGTGGTACATCTTCGTGATACCCGGATGTATGGAATATCTTGTGCTGTGAGCCTCATTCATTATTTCACTCTTCAAGTCATCCACATTTGGTACACACAACCGGTTACGGAAATACAGTATCCGATTCACCATCTTGAAATCTTAACGTTCTGTGATATGTTCTACTATCTTTGCCAAGTCCGGGTCTTGCAACTGACTTTCCTTGATCTTCTGGATGAAGGTAGGTTATAATACTGTCATGTTTACTAACATTGCACCCAGCTTTAGGGTTTGCACCTCCACACCCAACTCTTCAAACTGCTGTAAAACACCAATCCCTCTCAAACTAGCCATGATCACTGATTTTCTACTCAATGCATCAGCTACAACATTCACTTTGCCTAGATGATACTTGATTGGGAAGTCATAATCCTTGATATACTCCATCCACCGTCTCTGTCTCAAATTTAAGTCCTTCTGTGAGAATAAGTATTACAAACTTCGGTGATCTGAATGGGCTTCAAATTTCTCTCCGTAGGGGTAGTATCTCCACATCTTCAAGGCAAATACAACTGCTGCCAATTCCAAGTCATGAGTTGCATAGTTCTTCTCATGATCCTTCAACTGTCTCGAGCCATAAGCAATAACTTTGCCATCTTGCATCAATACACAACCAGTACCACATTTGAAGCATCTGTATAAACAATAAATCCGTCGTTGCCCGATAGTGATGTGAGAATTGGAACTGTGGTTAATCTTCCACTCAACTCTTGAAAACTTGTTTCACACTGTTCGATCCAAACAAATGGAACATTCTTCCTGGTCAATTTCGTCAACGGTGCTGCGATGGACGAAAAACCTTGGATAAATCTTCTGTAATAGCCTACTAACCCCAAAAAGCTTTTGATTTCTGTCACACTGCTTGGTCTCACCCAATTAACAACTGCTTCTATTTTGGTTGGATCGACTGCTAAAGCTTCTCTGGAGATGATGTGGCCTAGGAAAGCAATCTGTTGTAACTAGAATTCGCACTTGCTAAGTTTTTCATAAAGCTGGTTGTCCCTCAAAAGCTGTAAAGCTGTTCTCAAATATTCTTCATGCTCATTCTTACTCTTGGAATACACAAGGACATCATCGATGAATACTACTGTAGAGTGATCCAAATACAGTGCAAAGTCATTCATAAGAGCCATAAAGACTGCGGGTGCATTTGTCAAACCAAAGGGCATCACTAAGAACTCGTAGTGCCTATATCTTGTTCTAAAAGTTGTTTTCTAGTTATCTAAGTCTCTAACTCTCAACTGATGGTACCCTGACCTCAAATCTGTCTTGGAGAAATAGGCTGCTCCTTGTATTTGATCAAATAATTCATCTATCCTTGGCAATGGATACTTGTTTTTTATGGTCACATGGTTCAATTTTCTGTAATCTATGCACATTCTCAAACTTCCATCTTTCTTTTTCACAAATAACACTGGTGCTTCTCAAGGTGAAACACTTGGCCTAATGAAGCCTTTGCTCAACAATTCCAGCAATTGAAGTTTTAGTTCACCCATTTCTGCTGGAGTCATCCTGTATGGTGCAATAGAGATCGGAGCTGTCCATGGAAGGAGCTCAATTGTGAACTCAACTTCTCTGATCGGTGGTAATCCCGAGATTTCTTCTGGAAAAATATCCGGAAATTCACACACAATGGGGATAACCTCCACCCCTTGGGACTGTTTATCCTCCATGATAAACGCAATAAATGCCTCACACCCACTCTGAACCAATCTGCTTTCTTTCAACACTGAAATAAATCCTGCTTGAGTTTTCCTCTTGTTCCCCTGAAATATCAATTCTTCTTGTGCTCCTTGGAATCTAAATGTTATGGTTTTACTAAAACATTTCATAGTGGCATGATATGCTTCTAACCAATCCATGCCTAAGACCCGAGAATTCTTTCTGTGCTCTCTTCCTGAACCTCTCTAATAGCATATTAGGGTCATGATCCCTATTGTGAATAACAATCTGTGGACCCAAAGGTTGAGGTTGTGGAGCTTGAGGCCTATTCTGAAGAACTTCCAATAGTTGTCTCTGAACTTGAGCCATTTCCTCATCTTTTTTTGCCATCAGTTCTTGAAATTTTGTTTGGGTCTCATTTGCCTGCCTTTGTTGTTCTAACATAGCTTGCATAAGCTCTTGGAGTTGTGTAGTTGTTGGTGTATTAGCTGTGTCTGACTCATTATGATTACTGCCTGAAGCATTATTGTTTGGAGCTTTTCTTGGAGGCATGATGCTGTAAAAAAAGGTGTTAGTACATAATAAACATGGTTTGAGGGTTCCTTAGGTCCTATACTAAACGAATCTATCGAACTCACGAATCATCGCCACGTTCCTAGGATTTTCTAGTTTCTTTTAAATGCCTCAAACAAGTCCCGCTCTGATACCAGTCCCGTCGCGACCCCGGAACGAACCCCGGGCCCGTGGCGTTGTTTTCCCACAAGTTCCCGCGGTGAGGATTCACGAGACACGTGGAATCTACCTCACACGATCAAGTTTGCGGAAGCGTTTAGCAAATCACATCATGAAAAGTACGAATAGAATTTCCAAATGCAAGAATCATAATATTAAGACATAGTATCATAAGTAAGGAGTTAACATGGCATTCCCATCATAAATTCAAGTTTTCGAAGGTTAACACAAAAGTAAGTTAAGTTTTGTTACAACCCATAAGAGGCCAACAAAGGCCAATACAATTCTCAAAATGACAACGAGAACCTATGACAAAATGAAGCGCAATTCAAGAACCCGCCCGATGTCTAGTTGACATCGTCGGGTTGCCACTCTCTGACTGGGGGTGGCTCAAGAGCCTCTCCGGACGGTCCTCCTCAAAGGCAACGTCACCTGCACCTGGGCACCAACATACAAGGGTCAAACACGACAGTTTGGCAGGTAATCAATTTAGCTACTAGTATCAAACAATAGATGCTTTAAGAAAAACATAAGAAACATTTTCTTGACTGAAGTACATTTTCAACATATAAACAAAACTAAATGCAACAAGTTAAGATAACAAAACAAACTAACATGAATACTTATAATATCATGAATAACTGAATCCACATTGAGCCCATCCTTTCTCTATCATATATGATGATAAGAGTAAGCACGCACGACAAGCACGATATACATAATATAAACAAGAAACGATTCCCACATATAAGGGGATTCCGGCCGCGGAACCGGACACGCACGGTGTGTAATAAATATACGACTAATCTGCAGATAGTTCACAAGTTTAAGGACTCCCAGATAGTGGATCAGACTGAAGGGGCAGTCCAAGCTCAGTGGTGTTCACTTCAATTCATGAATGCATAAAACATGCGAAGCACGATCTAAATACGGCGAGATAAAAAGGGGGAAAATCACTTATCGAAACAAAACAAGGCATGACTTGTAAAAGGCACAATTATGTGTATACAAACTTAAGAAGTGATCCCCCTTTTTAATACCTAAAATCAATCTTCAAACGAGCTTATACTTGAAATTCAAAACGAGTACACGATGTACTTATTGTATCAAAACTAAAGTTAGCAAGTAAGGTCTATCAAGCGTATGTGAGGACCTCTGGTTGATCCTTGTGTAATTGAAACTAAAATGTTGGAGTTTAAAAGAGAATTGGTTCCCCCAAAGTTAAAAGACATTTCGGGTTTTCAAGTACATAATATCGGGCTAAAGATCCCCAGACATATTCTAGTTTTTACTCTTACAGAAAATCCCTCAAAACAAGTCATTTTGCTAATTCGGTCAGCATGTCGGTCACCTGTCGGCTAGCTGAGATGGGGAGTGTCGGCTAGCCGTCGGTGACCGCTTGAATCCATATCAAGAAAAATATGGCATTCTGGAAAAGGGACCGACAGAGTTCGGTTGGCTGTCGGTTAACCGAAATGGGCATGTCGGTTAGCCGACAGCTGACCGAGAAATCCCTGACGTGATGTGTCGCTTCTGGAAAAGGAACCGACAAAGTTCGGTTGGCTGTCGGTTAACCGAAAAGGTTGTCGGTTGGCCGACAGCAGACCGATGCTGCACGGGCAGTGCGTTTCAAGTCAGATTTTCACAATTTTTCTCCCCTTCTTCTCACAACTAAGCACCTACACACCCTTGAGCCTTCATGCTCTCCAAGGGGTTCATTTTCATTTTTCCATGTCATTCAATCCCAAAATCTTAACATTCAATCTCATAATGAACAAGGGCTTTAAGCCAAATAGAAATATAGAAGTTTGGAAAAACACTTGACATTAATGCATATACTTGACTAGAAATCACATAAGGAGAAATCTCAAGAAAACATAACAAGTTAAATGAAAATTTCAAGAGTAACAATGAAATCTTCAAACACACATACAACATTCAACCTATAAAGATTACTTGCCTTGTTGCCCAAACGCCTAGCAAACACTTCTTCAAGCACTCCCACCCAAGAGCTAAGTCAAATGCTACAAAAAAACCCCATGAAAAACCATTCAAAACCCATTCAAATCTGAAGAGAAGAACCCATTTCGAAATAGGTGTTGCATGTTAGAAAAACAAGCTCTTTAGAAGTAGAAAAGACTCCATGGAAAAGATGGGTTGGAGCACTTACCTAGAGATGCCCAAACAAGAAGAGATGAATAAAATGGAGAGCTTGCCCCACTAGAAACTCCAAGAAATTTGTATCAATAGAAAGCTTGCAAGGAGAGGAACAAGATGATGGTCTTGGAATTCTATTTGGAGATCTCTAGCTTGAGTATGCAAGAAGGGAAAAGTGAAGAAGAAAAAGGGTTTCTCAGCCCTAGGTCTTGAAAGTTGCAGGATTTGGGAAAGTGAAAGAGAAAGGAGAAGGAGTTGACTTAAACACTTGCAAAAATGGGGCCCAATGAGTCTAATCCTTTCATTGACAAAAACATGATCTTGCGGACCTTGAATGAATTCGACGAAGAAGGATAAAATGATCCTTGAAAAATCTAGTTTTCAAAAAGTATATTTTTGACATGGTTTTGAGATCTCAAAATTTGTGTCCAGATTTGTGTATAAAAGACAATTTTACCCCTTTTAGGGCCAAAACTAGGATTTTTGGGCTTCAAACACGAACGGGCAGAAAATGAAAGTTGTAACGAATAATAAAACCATTCAAATGAAATAAAAATCATAATTAAATCGGAAATCAAAACGATCATCCCAAGCTTACACGTACACTCAGGCCTTGTTGAGCGTGTTTGACTAACACTAAACGTTCTCAAAATTTCCAAAGCTATGTCCAGGACTAAAACTAATTATTTCTAACCCAACGGAAAATAAACCCACTTAGGACTAGACACACACTAATCACACACTAATCGAATTAATCTGGGTCGGGGTCTAACAAATAGATAAAAGGCATAATGGAGAGTCTAAATCATAGAAAAAACTTTATTGAGAAAACTCTAGTATTTTGTATTTTTTTTATTAGATAATCATTTTGACAGTACAAATAACCTAGATTGAGGTGAAAATTTGGGATATCGCATAAATAATAAGGATGTTTGTCTTAATGATTGTGTTTTTTAATAGATGGGGTCTATCTTAGTGTTCCACTCCTTTTGCATCACGATTTATAAAAGTTAAAGAAAAAAAAAATACTCCACCATTTCTCCCTCGGTAAGCATGCATGATAGCACATCAGTTATATGGAAAATTTTCCGCCTCCTCTTCAACTCCACGTTGTTGTCACGAGTTTGTCTTTGTTCAATAATGTTATAGGGGTCAATATTCTAAAAAAATAGTTACTTTTATAAACACCTCGTAGATAAATTCCAACTCCCAGTCAATATTCCAAAGTTTGGGTTGGTGACTTCTTCATTGACTAATTTTAAGTTTTTGTTGATAACTATTAGCAAAAGGATTCTCTATGGTGTAGTGGTAGGGTTGCCCCTTTAAAATCCAAATTGTCTTGAGTTCGAGTCTCAGCACATACCTTGATTAATTTTTACCACATCATTAAAAATACATGGGCCAGGTCTAATGCAGGCAAGTGGGTTAGCCCGTCTCGAGACTTAATGGTCACAGGTTTGCAAATCAGTTTCAAATGCGGGTTGGTAGTTCAAATGGTGTGCTCTACCTCTGGCCTGACCCAATTTACCCCGACCCGACCTGTTTTCCAAGGTCAAACTAAATAAAATTGGATAAGTCTAAGTCAAAATCAATTGGAGCAAATTGGAATTGAAATCAATTTGAAACCAGTTCGCTTCATTATATATAATAGAAGAAATAACTAAGAGGGGTTAATTTTGAACTCAAAATTCATGGGCCCATCTGCCTTTTGAAATTGAATTGAATTTTTACCAATTTATTCTAAAGGGTTTTTATTGAAGTAATACTAGAATTGAAGTAATACTAAAGAAGTGAGGGGGTGGGTGTATGGTGGGGATTTAAATATGACTATCACTTTTTAAAGTCACCTTTAGTAGCTCAAGTGGTGAGGCATCTTCCTACCATAGATCAAACAAGGGATCAATGGTTTGGCCTCTTGGATAGGTACTCATGTTGGGTAGCCTGAGTTTGTGGGTACCAAAGCCAAAAAAAGAAAAATAAAAGGTCACAGTCGATAAGTATTTTACATTCAAGGTCGATAAGTATTTTACACTCAAGGTGATATAATAATAATAATATTTTTTTAACACAGGGCATCTCTCACCCGGCATAGCCCCCTATCCACATGCACCAGGTAAAACTATGGGAGGTGGCCAATGAAGGTAGGTGTTGAACTCAAGGCCTTTTTTTTTTGATAACATGGGAAGCCGCCGACCCCCCTTTGGGGGATCATTGGTAAACCCACGGATACATAGAACCACCCACTAGCCCTATGTATCGGGTAAGGCCTTAGGGATTCGAAGGCAGGACCTCCAGGTTAAAACTGGACTTCCCGCTTCTTGAGGCGCAAATTCCTTCTCCAACTTGCTGGATATTATTCGATGGCTCCTAAAAAACTTGTTGGAGATGTCTGAATGATGAGAATATTTTATGTTCAAAAGGTTAAAAAGATAACTATTGCATGAATAACTTTCTTTGGGAAGCCAAAGCACGAAAACATATATTCTTGGTCTTGGAAAAGCTTTGTGGAGTGGGACAAACTCATTAAGGAGAAAGTTGGATGGATGATGGGAAATTGAGGGGTAATATCTATCTGGAATTGTAAATGGATCTCCTGTAAAAATGGATTCAAGAAATCCTTCTCTAACATAGCTAACCCAAATCTCACACTTAGTGATTTGTGGTTCTTTTGGTTAAAAAGTGAAATGTCAATCTCATTGAGAATCACTTTGATAATCCTATGGATGTAGAAGATATATGCAAAATCTACATCCCATGAAAACAAAAGAATTTGGCCTTTCTCTAAAAAGGGCCAAGTTACCACTAAATCGGCTTACAAATAGATTGATAAAGGTAATAGGGATAATCCTACCTCTTGTATAAAATGGAAATCTTTTTGGAGAATCTCAGTTTCCCAAAGAATCCTCTTGTTTGGATGAAAGTGACTAAAATATGCTATCCAAGTAAGAGAGTCCATTAGCTCTAAAATAAAATCGGTTGGTCCATTGTGCCCTTCTTTAGTGTGAACATGCAAGGACTTGTTGGTTTGGATCACACCTTAGCCTTTTACCTCATGACTATCACTCCATAGTTTTAATGGATCGGACTGGTGGAAATAGTTATGCGAACATGACCAACTGACTCCTTTGTTGAATAGTGATCTGCTAAGATGTGGATTCTAACCAATTGATGGTCCATTTGAAAAACAAGAAACTATCTCCTCAAGGTAAACCCTCTTAATCCGAACAACATCAAATATTCAATTAAAAGAACGATAGATGAAATTACATCTTCCTACAGGGGGAAAAGTATCAGGATGAAATAATACAATCATGTGGATAGAGGGATCTTAGAAGAGGACATGATATACTTCTCTAATGCAGCTTTTGGGGCAGCAGATAGAAAAGCCTCTTAAGGTTTTCTTGTGAAATCAAAATGATTTACTTTGTATATATGCATGTGCATGCTAAGGTCCAAAGGTCCTCTCCTTCAAGGAGAGTGAAGTGAGGGTGGTCTTCTTTGCTTTTATGATCGCTAAAGTCAAAATTAAGCTTCTCCAATGTTCATGATAATTATAAGGTCAATCCATAAGATAAGAGGATTTGAAATGGATAGGGATTGTTGGAGATCTCCCATTAACCATTAAGTTTTTACACGATTTGTAGACACTTGAAAATTAAAAGTCCAACCACTTTTCTTAGGCAAGAAGAGATACACGGTGGATCCTTATAATCTCTTACATTGTAAGGACCAAATCTCAAAAATCGATCCATATGATATTGATTTGTGACTGTAGGACCTATCACGAGTGGACCCCACCTTATTATCACATTTCACTCACTGATAGTTGTATAGATTAATTGTTAATTGGTTATTATTTTAATTTTATTGCATTTATTTGTTAATCATGCACGCTAATGCATTATCATCTAGACACGACCCTCAACCCATGGAACCAACCTTTGAGTGGACCCAGAAAAAAAGAATGCAAAAATAAAGGATGGAAATCCTCAAAATTGCATTGATATATTTACCGCCGCATGCATCGGCGAAAAAAATAACATTACTGGTTGTCCATAGCTTTCTTCCGCGGACATCCTAATATACAGGATTGTCGCCGTTTACATAAGCGGAAAAATGGGGGTTTCAATTTTTCTCTAACGCAGCCTCTATCCCCCTCAATTTTTGCCCCATTTCTTTCTTTTATGTTTGGATCGGGTCCTGGGTTTAGGTTCGGGTCCACACTAATGAATAAGCATGCATGATTAATAGATAAATGTAAATAATTTACAATTAATCTAAACAATTAGAGAGTGAGATGTGATCATAAGGGTGGGGTCCGGTCATGATAGGTCCTACGGTCACATATTAATATCATCTTTGTTTTTTAGATTGGTTCCTTATAATGTGAGAGATTGGGTTCCTCCATATATTTCTTCTAGCTTGAGAAAAGTGGCTTGAACTTCAACCTCCAAGTGTCTACAAATCTTGTAAAATTTGAATGGTTGATGTGAACCGTCCACAATCGCTATCTAATTTAAATCCCCTTATCTTACACTTTGTCCATCTATAGGCGGGATTCGTAAAAATTAACCGGTGTGACGAACCACATTATGAGTAGTGCACAGGTGTTGAGGACAGAATTGTCCCCATCTTTATGTTATGAAGAGGGATCACAAGGGTGGGGTCCACGATAATTCTAGATTTGCTGCTTTAATGATACTACAGTGTGTGGCAAGCCTTTTTTTTTCTTCTTTTTCATAACAGGTGTGTCGACCTATGGGTCAGGGTCTGGTCCACATAGTGATGCATGAACATGCATTATACAATTAAATCACGAGCAAATATAAAACTATTTTAAGTATTCATGTGTTAGAAGTGTCCAAAAAGGGTGGGTTTCAGTCGCGATGGATCTATTGTCATAAATCGATATCATTTTGTTTTCGGAATCCAGTCATATAAGTTGCATCTGGTTTCGGCGGACCAAATCCAAATCCGAGATGAGCTGCGGAGTGCATTGTATGATAAGATAAAATAGCTTCAAAACATTTTTTTTCCATACAAGTGGGGTTATTAAATATATATATATATATGATTAAAGCTAAGTAATCTCTCAAAAATGAATACAACTTAAGCTATATATGCCCATAAAAAGTATATTTATTTCTAGTATTCCAATGTAATCATCCCGGAATAGGATCTTCAGGGAGAAACATGCACAATGCAGGTGCAAATACAAATGTTCTGGATCCTTTGTGCACAAATCCAAATATCAACTTCTCTCAAATTCAAAAGTCGGTTCCATATCCACTTAATTCTAAACTAGAGACTTCAGATATTCGTCTAATCGGACACCCATTTCCAGCCCTAGAAATGAGTGGCATAATTTAAAAGAAGGTTAAGGGGTTTGATGAAGTGACCTTCCTGTTCCTTCTTTCCCAAGGAGGTGAGTAATCATTTCACACCGTTTTAGGCGTGGAGCGGTTCATATGAGAATGGTCGTACTTACACAATGTTTCTACACCTCATTCTCATATGACACGTGAATGAGCACAAACAAATGTGACCAAGCGCTCTGATGCTGGGGCATGCACTTCGAAATATGCAACATATCATGTTCTATCATAATGGATACTTCACCTTTTTACATCTTACATCCATGTCTCTGTCATATCCATGTAGTATCTAGGTATCAATAGACCATGAATAAAATGTCATGCATGCACAGCATTTAAATATGGAAATGAGCGCAAACAAATGACCCATAAGGGTTGGTATGGCTTCTACACCTGCCATATGAAAATAGGTTTTACATATGTAAAGGGGTTTATGTATAACTTTTTCATATGCAAATGTTGCATGTTTGAAATATATTACCATGTGAAATTACAATTTCACAGGAGCTTGGGTACATCCAGCAGTTTTAGAAGTGTTTGTGTTTCCTACATGGATCTCAAGATCTATATATAGATCTTTTGATAACAACATAAACACCTTTATTCGTGTAATTGATATGAGTTTAATGGCCAATTCATACATGAATTAGGGTCCTACACAGGCGTAGAAAAATCATATCTATGGCGCCTAAGGCCATGGCCCAAGTTTTAGTCCAACCACAGTGATATATACGCATGGTTGGACTTTTTACGTCAACTTTGTATCCAGGGGTGGAACTAGGGGGCTGGCAGGGGCCATGGCTACCCTTAGTTTTTAAAGGCCCTTTGTTTAGATCCTATTGGCATCCCATTTCGTAATGGATGCCCCCCGCCCCAATCAATTGGGAAACATAATAACCATATGAATCTTGAATTCAAAAAGTCGTCCAGACACTCGATTGATGAAGGAAAGGAAAGGATAGGAAAAGGATGGAAAGAGCTAGAGGAATTAAAGGAGAATGAACCTACTATGTTTTTGAGTGATTTATTACATAAATGGGAACCTAGTGATTGCTACTGTGCTTAGATTAGTAATGAGTAGCCCCCACACGATCTCCGAGTAGCGGAGACATGGGATTCCGGATCAAGTATCCCCACTCAAACCCTCCCCTTATGGTTTTGCAGAAACACAAAAGGTTTTTTTTTTTTTTTTTATAACGGAGGGTGTCCCAGGCTCCCAGCATTTTGGGCCGGACTAATTTCTACACGCTCACAGGACTCTAAGTAAATCCCCTATAGCCCCAATGTGGTAGCGTTGTTTCAAACTATCAACCTTCGGGAGTATATCGTGGTCCTAGGCCAATTGAGCTACCCCCTCAGGATTAACTTGAAAGTTAGAGGTAAGTGGTAACACGGTTGTTGAAGAAGAACTGGTTATAGAACCCATTTTATAATTTGGAGTTTTTTTTAATATACCCCCCTAAGGTTTATATGATTTGTAAATAGGCCCATGTGGCTTTAGTATGTGCATATAGGCCCCTACCTTTTCATTAAAATACCTTTCATGTCCCCAAAATCATTATTTCTAATGAAAATGGGTAATGACCATGGGATTTGTGTTGAACTTTTATAAAAATGACAACTTTGCCCTTATATCAATTAAGCAAATACGAGTATATTATTATTTACCAAAATTCCATTATTGTATCCCAATTCCCAACGGTCTCTCTCAATAACTTTTTAATGCACATGAAGCCTAATTATGTATTTTGAAACTTTCATCAATTTAATGGTGGGTCATGCATAGATTGGATCAATTGTAACTAATTATAAGCACATGCATTGATTGTTATTATAGTAGACTTAGATTTAATGAAATAGGCCCTCTATTGATAAAAATAAATTTACATACGGTTATTCTCTTCTACTATTGATAAATGTAATTATCAATGTTACAAGCTAGTTTCTATCTTCTAGATAGAGTTTATTGCTATACATGATTGATGAGATTGAGAGATTGCATCCTGAGTATGGTTTATGGCCTTCTGGTTAATTGATCCCAAAGTTAAGTGGGTCAAGAAGTTTTGAAAACTGATCCAAAAGGCACACCTACTTCCAATAGATCCAAGGATGAATCCCTGGATACATGCACGATGCCCATTTGAGAGCACTACCTAACCATAATTGTGGATGCCTTTGAAACGTGTGTGAAGTGGACATGCCAGCACAACTTCACCCTAATTGGAATAAATGTGTCTTGTCAACCAAATTACCGTAGCTCGATGAAGACGAATCAAGCTAAGTGACAAGTGGGCTAAGAAGTTTCAACCTGAACTCATGAGAACCGAGTTCAAAAAAAGGAAAATCTTAAAATGGGGCCTAATATTTCTGGGACATTTCAAAACACCACAAAATAAGAAATATATTTTGGGCGCTGTAGCGCTGCTGCTGTTGGAATTGACGTTGTAGGTCTTGGAGATCAATGGATAGTTGTATCGCAATAGTTCCAAATAAATGTAGACTGTCAGGTGATGTGATCTTTATCAATCATAAAATACCGTAAGTGCACGGGTGTCTAGATGAGACAGTGGCAAGAACGGATTGAATCCCACGGGGAGCTAATTAAAGAAACTTTTAAATTAAGAAAACTAATTAACTAAAATTAAGAAAAGTTTTGAGTTTTTAGATATAAAAATAAGGAACTAATTTAGAAATTCGAAATCTACCAATTAATGAAGGTGATTAGAGCATAGGAATCCAATAAGCATCCACCAATTATTTATCAAGTAACCCTAACTTGTTCCAATTTTTACTTCAAATAAAAGCAAATCAATGTTTTTAATTTGGAAAATCTAACTTTTAAAATCCCTTTTTAATCATAAAAATTCAAAACTCAAGACTTACTACATCTCATAAAAGAATAAAAATAATTTAAGCACCACCCATCAAAAGTAAGCATAAACCATCAAAAGGTCTAAATCCTAAGCATGGCTTATCAAACCTAAGCATGAGTAGTCAAAAACTAATTTTTTTATTTTTAGAAATAAAAATAGAGATTTGCCTAGGGCACAAAGACAAGCTTATTAATCATTAAGCACATAATCATGGAACACAAATTAGAATTACTAAACAAATAAAAAGATAATTACTTACCTTCATCCATAACTCTAATCAAGAAAATTAGCCCACCATTGCAAAGAATGCTTCTTGACTTATCATTAAAATTTGCATCTTTACAACTTCTCCTTCACAAATTTTCTCCTTCAAAATAAATCCTTAAACATGGCCCAAGGCTACCAAAAATAAAAATAAACTAATGGAAAAGAAGAAAGGAAGAGAGAAAGAAAGGAATAGAAGAGAGGGCGAGAGTGTTCCATGTGAGAAATATTTTTGTGGAGAAGGGGTTACACGTCCATGCCCTTTGTAGACTTTTTTATACTATTGAGCCTCCCTAAGAATTCTCCTCCAATTGATTTTGTTTCCTTATTTACCTTGGGATCTTTATTTCAAGCCATGGCCCATGATTTCAAAACAAATTAGTTTGCCTATGTATTCATGGAATGAAAACAACTAACTAGAGATCCAACCAAGTATGAGATTCATGCTATGAGAGAAATCAAAGTTTTAACAAAGCATGAAACCATTTATATGAAAGTTAAAACAAACTTGGTTTGAATTTAAATGAAGAATCCAAAATAACAAAGCAATTCAAAGTGAAATACATGTAATGGATTCATCAAATCATAGTTAGCATGCTAAAATAGATTTTTCAAATGTTTAAACAAAGCATGAAAACATATGATAAGGAAAACTAAGCTTACTTAGATGATTTACTCATGATTCCAAGCTTTAGCTTCCCTTTATGCACCCCTATCCTTCCTTAGCTCATTCCACTATGTTTGGCCTCAAAACACCTTAAGGAGTACCCCTTGGATCCTCAAATTTGGCTTTGGAATGAGTTGTTTATATAGAAAAAGTTGTCCAACGGCTAGTTGGTCGGTTAATCGTCTTCAAGTTCGGTTAACCGAACTCCCAACGGTAAAAAAAATGACTAGTTTTGACCATTCTGGAAAGTGAACAGAAGTGCGTTCAGTCAAGGTTCGGTTAACCGACATCTTGAGTTTGGTTAACCGACATTATTCTAGTAAAAACACTGTAGCAAAGCATTGTAGCAAAAGTACTGTAGCACCAAAAAGTTTTGCTCTCTTAAAAGATTAAGCAAAAAGCTACGTACTCCAAAGTATTTTTCCAGTGGGAGTTCTGGGCCATAGAAATCATGCTTAGATTCATATTTAAATCAATCTAAAAGTGTTTTCCAAAACATGAACCTATCAATGCCTAAGATGATTTAAAAATCTAGATCCAAAGGCCTGCATAATTCGAAAATCTTCTTTCCAAAATCATGTGAAAATCCAAAACATGCGTTTAACATAAGTTCTAGAAGCTTTAAAACAATGCACGTGAAAATCAAGATTTCAAGTTTTTCAAAATCAATACTCAAGCAAAAATTAGAATGAAACTAAAATAATAATGCATCCATAAAATTGCAAAAGACAAAATCCCTAACAATAAGGACTATAAAGTCTAGCCTAACATAGGCGAAAGCTAAACATTGCATGAACCTCAAAGATGGGGAGATTTGGAACACAAGATATAAACAATATTGGGCCAAAGACATTCAAGACTTTTTATAATTGTCAACCCCATATTATGATCTAAAAATTTATTTAATTTAATTTTTAATTAAAATCATGTGCTCATGAGAATGCTAAAATTATGTAATTTACAGTTCTTCTCTATTCTTTTGTATGCATTTTTTCATTGTTGGATATAAAGAGCAACCTAAATTAAATTGTTTAATATTTCTTGGATATAATGTAATAACTAGTCCATAACCTTTTTGCGCTCTTTATAATGTAATAACAATTTTGAGGTATAGTGTAGTAAAATGTATATTTCTTTCTGAAACTCCTCACTAAGAAATTTTTTCACCCTCAATGATAAAACCCTGGCTCGTGTGAGTGTTACATATGGTTTTGTTTGTTTGATTAATATGTTAGAATAAAATGTTTGTGTAAGAATAATGCTTCATTTGTATTTTGAAAGGCTGAGGCTTAATCCTTTACTGTGAGATTATCCTTGTTGGAGTCTCTATCTGCGGAGGTGGAGATTTAATTATTTGACTAGTGAAGCCTTGCACGTGCCTTGTCCAAACATATATATGAAGAAAATTACAGCTCACAATGCTATTTATTTTTATTACAAATGAGCAAATTTGTATTGCTAGATTGAAATACTTTTAAGTATTTCCACTAAACAAGATATTGATAAAAAAAAAAAAGAGTGATAGCAGATATTTGCTCTTGTTTTGGAAAGGGTTCCCTTTCTATAGTTTCTTCTCGACTTAATTTCCTCCCATCATTTTATTTCTTTTTGACAAAAAAGATAACATAAAATTGTATTGGAAACAAGCATTACAAATAGAATTGAACAAAGCTTATTATTACACATGCATGTATGATAGTAGACAACTTTGTCCATCTTTAGCTAACTAATCATTTATAGTCTTAGCCTAAAAAAACCCATTAAGAAACGATAATAGTATCAATTGAATCAAATGTTAAGGATTATGCATAAAATTTAAAACATCTCTATTAAAAGAAGAAGCAAGAAAAAAGAGAAATCGAACGGTATGGAAATCACATTCAGATGTATAGTGACAGAAGTTCGAGTTCATCAAAAGAGGAGAATAAAAGAAAAGGAATCTCAAGCATTTGGTTGTTTGAAATTTGAGATGCCTACTTATCATTAAGGTTTTACCATCAGCACTTTCACATTTTATTTTACAAAGCTAATGTAAATCCAACTCAATAGCATGCCACTCATATAGTGTTACAAGTGTTTTGTCTGAATGTATAATTTTTTTTATAGCTTCACCTTTTTTCGGATTGAAAAGTTCTACTTTATGTTCCCTTTTCCATTACCATTATAAAATTTTTCCTTTATTACTATTTCTTTTATCCTGTTCTTTAGATTGTGCACCGCTTTTTCATATCTTTTTTTAATTAACTAACCAAATTTATTTAGATTAATGTCTTATCTCTTATATATAGTGTTTATGTAATTTATGGTTGAAAGTAAAAAAGGGTACTGTCCATTCTCAATTGGCTGCTTTTCTTTTATTGACGAGCTTTTTATCTATTTAAATTTCAAATTATTTTAATCTTTTATTAAGGTGTAATTTTTCTTACGTTTTAAGTATCTCATTGACTTGTGCATTTTTCATTGACATAAAATTTTAATTTCTTCTAACTAATAGGATTGTTAATTCTTTTTAATAAGTAATTTATGTTAATAAGATTATTAGTCACTTCTGACTTTTTTCACTATCTGAAGAGAAATTTTTTTAAGTTTCATTCGATGTTAAAAAAGATAAATCTAAAGATCAAATATCATAAGACATGGATAAATGGAGAAAAGAAATAAACAGAAAAAATTATAAGGGTAACTGAAGATATTCTAAGTGTTTTCCAATAGAAATATAATTTATCAATACAAATTAGATTAAAAATAAAGAAGAAAGGAATTAAAGCATCCCCTTAGCCGATAATGATACAGGGTAATGTCTAGGAAACATGTCCCACCTAGATAAGTGGCTATTCATAGATATAGTGACATGTGAAAATAAAACAAACACAAATACACTACAACAAACTGCATTCTTAGCGACGTTTTTTAGCGACGCTTTTCTAAATTCGTCGGTAATGAGTACTTTTTACCGACGTATATAATTTCGTCGGTAAATATAGGACTTTTACCGACGGTTTTTGGAAAACGTTGGCAAAAGTTAAATCATAGAATTAATTTATTTTCTAGGAAATGTAAAAATCGGAGATTATTACCGATGAATTATAAAAATTAGGTAATAGTATAATATTTTTTATTTATTTTTCTTTTTTAATTTTACCGACGAAAAAAAAAGTCAGTAAAAGTAATTTTATAATTTTTTTTATTTATCCTTTTGCCGACGGAAAAAGACGTCGGTAAAAGTATTATATTTTTTTATTTAATTTTATTTTACCGACGAAAAAAATGTCGGTAAAAGTATTTTTATATATTTTTTATTTTTATTTATCCTTTTACAGACGAAAAAACCGTCGGTAAAAGTACTTTTATAATTTTTTTATTTTTATTTATCCTTTTGCAGACGAAAAACACGTTGATAAAAGTATTTTACATTTATATTTATTTTACAGACAAAAAAAAAACGTCGGTAAAAGTACTTTTATATTTTATATTTATTTTTCTTTCTTCTTTTGCCGACGAAAAAACGTCGGTAAAAGTGTTTTTATGTTTTTATATATTTTTTTTGGTCGATGAAAAAAAAAGTCGGTAAAATTATTTTTATTTTTTAAAAAAAATGCTATATTTGTTTTTTCAATATATTTTTCCTGTAAACCTGTTTATACACCTGTATCAAAAAATAAACCTGTTCGTGTACCTATATTCAATATAAAAATGGATGCAAGCAAAAGTTGCTAAATAAACAAACAACCATCGCCATTTTCATCAAATCATTTATCTCAATAAGCAAATAATACATTCAATAATGATGCATTCACATATAAATGTCCAATATACATATACAAATAAACTAAAAAGAATAAAATAGCCACAAAAATCTGCAACCGACCCCAAAGCGTCTATCAATCTTCAATGACAAAAACAACAATAGAATCTTTTCAATGAATTAAATTATAAATGAAAGATAAACATGTATATATATAAATCTTTTCTTAAGTTTTTTTGGCGGCCTGTTTTCCAACCTAAGTATTGAGAATCAGGCGGTTTTTGCGTTTAATTCATTAATCTGAAGTCCGATTCACTAATCGTCAATTCCTATAAGTTACTTTGGCCTTGAACAAGGTACCCGTGTCAGTTTCCGATTTTTCCGGGGGCCGTTTCCCGTTCCGGACCCCCGGCGGGCTATTTTCGACCCTAAGTGTTGGAAAAACCGATGTTTTCGCTTCTAATTCTCTAACCGAGAGTCCGATTTGCGAACCGTCAGTTCCTATAAGTTACTCTAGCCTCGAGCGAAGTGCTCATGCCGGTTTTCAATTTTTCTGGAGGCTGTTTCCCATTCCGAACCCCTGGCGAGCCGTTTTCGAGCGTAGGTGTTGAAAAATTTGGTGTTTTTGCTTCTAAATCTCTAAACGGGATTCCTATTTGCGAACCGTCAGTTCCTACAAGTTACTCTACCCTCAAGTGAAGTGCTCGTGCCGGTTTCCAATTTTTCTGGGGGCCGTTTCTAGTTACGGACCCCCGGCGGGCCGTTTTTCAAGCCTAAGTGTTGGAAAATCCGATGTTTTCGCTTCTAAATCTCTAACCGGGAGTCTAATTTGCAAACCGTCAGTTCCTACAAGTTACTCTAGCCTCGAGTGAAGTGCTTGTGCCGGTTTTCAATTTTTTCGTCGGTCGTTTCCCGTTCTGGACCCTCGGCAGACCGTTTTCGAGCCTAAGTGTTTGAAAATCCAATTTTTTCTTCTAATTCTCTAATCGGGAGTCCTATTTGCGAACTGTCGGTTCCTACAAGTTACTATACCCTCGAACGAAGTGCTCTTGCCGGTTTCCAATTTTTTGGGTGGTCGTTTTCCGTTTCGGACCCCCGGCTGGCCGTTTTCGAGCCTAAGTGTTGGAAAAAGAATTATTTTCGCTTCTAATTCTCTAACCAGGAGTCCTATTTGCGAACCGTTAGTTCCTACAAGTTACTCTACCCTCGAGGAAAGTACTCGTGCCGGTTTCCGATGGAATTCTAATTTGAATGCATTTGGACCCCACTTGGAGTGTATCATTTTGAACCTTCATGGTTTTGGATGTGTAAAGCCTCTTTTCGTTTTTTTTTTTTTTGTTTTTATTTTCTTTCTTGATTCAAGATTCAAAATTTGTGTCTTAAATTTTATCTTCAATCATGGCTTGGACGTCCAACTTGGAATGGAGAAGCTTGGGAAGGCAAAGTGTTGAACGTGTGATATCTCCTTTAATTTGGATAGCTTCTTGGCTTGCAAAAGTTTCCAAATATTTGGAAACATATCTTGACTGAAATCCAACTTGTAGAGTTCTTGAGGAAATCTGGACTCTTTGGATTTAAATTTATCTTGCAACTTCTGGGTTACTACCCTCCATATTTAGGACTCTGAAATTTGCTTGAATCTATCCAGATCTGGGCCCACTTCCTCTATTAAGAAATTCCTCAAATTACATCTTGGCTTAAATAATTACAAATCTGAAATTCAGATTTGTATTATAAATTGGAACACATGATGGGCCCCACTTCTGTGTGCAATGCTTGAAATTCCTTTACCTTGGATGTCCTTTATATGGTTGAATTTTCTTTTGCATTTTTTTCTTCTTTTTTTTTTGGCTTGAATTGAATCTTCCAACCAGGTTAGTGTGGACCCCATGCAGAGCTGCAATATCTTGGTTTTCCTTCTTTGATTCTTCAATTGATTTATCAGTTTCATGGGTCCCAAGAAATTGATTTTCTCTACAAAAATAAAGTGTAATTACAAAACGTTGGCAAAATCCTTGAAAACCGTCGGCAGAGTTCAATTTTATTATTAACTCCATTTTAGGGAAAATAAATATTCCTAAAAATATTTAATTAAACATTATCGACGAATTTTATGACGTCGGTAAAATGAAAATTTAGCGATGTTTTTTGTAAAACGTCGGTAATATTTAATATTATTTTTATGAAAATTAAAAATCAGAGTCCTTTACCGATGAATTTATTTTCCCGACGAAAATTAGCTTTGGAAAATTTATTACCAACCTTTAATTTAAAACGTCAATAAGAGTTGATAGACTTTTTTACTTGTTTATAAAATAATAAAAATAAAATTACTTTTACCGATGAAAATTCATTTTTTGCAACAAAATATAAACGTCGGTAAAGTTTCCACTGATTTTTTTCCTCCAAAAGCCCTCTTTTCGCTCCCAGTGACTCTTTCCCTCCAGAAGCCCTCTTTCCTCTGTTCTCTTCTCTCTTTCTCGCTCTCTCTGCTCTTATCTCACTCTCGCTCTCTCTGCTCTCTCGCTCTCTGCTCTTCTCTCACTCTCGCTCTATCTTCTCTCGCTCTTTCTGCTATTCTCTTACTCTCGCTCTCTCTGTTGTCTCGCTCTCTCTGCTCTTCCCTCACTCTCGCTCTCTCTGTCTCTCTCGCTCTCTCGCTTGATCTCTCTGCTCTCTCTCGCTCTCTCGATCTGCTCTTTCTCTCTCTCTCTCTCTTGCTCTCTCTGCTCTCTCGGTCTCTCTCACTGCGCCAAAAATGTTAAACCCACCCCCTTTCTCTTTTCTCTCACCCGGTGCTCTCTTTCCCTCTCCCACCAGCACTCCCTTCTCTCTGGTATGCTCTCTCCTCTACTTCTCTCTCTCTCTCTCTGTTTTTTTTAGTTTGGGCAAAAAAAATCAGGTATGCCCTAGCGATTCCTCATTTCTATTCTTTCTTTTCTTTTCATTTTTCTTATTTTTTTTCCCTCAAGTTTGCAATCCTCTCTCTGCTTGGTCTTTGCAACCCTATATTTGCTCATGATTTCTACAACCATCTAAGGTATTATTTTTTTCTGGGTGTGGAAGAAGCCTTCATTAGGCCATCTTTCACATTAATGGAAGGAAATTAACAGCACAAATTCAATATACTATGGCTGCCTTTTTTCTACATTTAAACCAGGCCTATCTCCGTTCTGATTTTCTTCCTAGTTGCTTTAGGCTCGAAAACGGCCCGCCGGGGGTCCAGAATGGGGTTCGGAATGAGAAACGGCCCCCAGAAAAATCAGAAACCGGCACGAGCACTTCACTCGAGGGTAGAGTAATTTGTAGGAATTGAGGGTTCGCAAATATGACTCCCGGTTAGAGAATTAGAAGCGAAAACATATGATTTTCCAACACTTTGGCTCGAAAACCGCCCGCCGGGGCTCCGAAACAGGAAACGGCCCTCGAAAAAATCGGAAACCGGCACAAACACTTCGCTCGAGGGTAAAGTAACTTGTATGAACTGACGGTTCGCAAATAGGACTCCCGGTTAGAGAATTTGAAGCGAAAACATAGGATTTTCCAACACTTAGGCTCGAAAACGGCCTGTCGAGGGTCCGAAACGGGAAACGGCCTTTGGAAAAATAAAAAACTGGCATGAGCACTTCGCTTGAGGGTGGAGTAACTTGTAAGAACTGACGGTTCACAAATAGGACTCCCGGTTAGAGAATTAGAAGCGAAAATTGACGATTTTTCAACACTTAGGCTTGAAAACGGCCCACTGGGGGTCCGGAACGAGAAACGGCCCTCGAAAAAATTGAAAACTGGCACGAGCACCTCATTTGAGGGTAGAGTAACTTGTAGGAACTGACAGTTCGCAAATAGAACTCCCGGTTAGAGAATTAGAAGTGAAAACATTGGATTTTCGAACACTTGGGCTCGAAAATGGCCCGCCGGGAGTCCGGAATGGGAAACGGCCCCCGAAAGATATGAAAACCGACACGAGCACTTCGCTCGAGGGTAAAGTAACTTGTAGGAACTAACGGTTTGCAAATAGGATTCTCGGTTAGAGAATTAGAAGTGAAAACATTGGATTTTCCAACACTTAGACTTGAAAACGGCCCGCCGGGAGTCCGGAACGTGAAACAGCCCCTTGAAAAATTGAAATTGGTGATGAACACTTCGCTCGAGGGTAGAGTAACTTGTATGAACTGACGGTTCGCAAATAGAACTCCCGGTTAGAGAATTAGAAGCGAAAACATAGGATTTTCCAACACTTAGGCTTGAAAACGGCCCATCGGGGGTCCAGAACGGGAAACGGCCCTCGGAAAAATAAAAAACCAGCACGAACACTTCGCTTGAGGGTATAGTAACTTGTAGGAACTGACGGTTCGCAAATAGAATTCTCGCTTAGAGAATTAGAAGCGAAAACATTGGATTTTCCAACACTTAGACTCGAAAACGGCCCGTTGTGAGTCCGAAATGGGAAACGGCCCCCGAAAAAATTAGAAACCGGCACAAGCACTTTGCTTGAGGGTAGAGTAACTTGTAGGATCTGACGGTTCGAAAATAGGACTTCCGGGTAGAGAATTAGAAGCGAAAACATCGGATTTTCCAACACTTAAGCTCGAAAACGGCCCGCCGAGGGTCCGGAATAGGAAACGGCCTTCGAAAAAATCAAAGACCGGCACGAACGCCTCGCTCGAGGGTAGAGTAGCTTGTAGGAACTGACGGTTCGCAAATAAGACTCTCAGTTAGAGAATTAGAAGCGAAAACATAGAATTTTCGAACACTTCGGCTTGAAAACGGCTCGCCGGGGGTCTGGAAAGTGAAATGGCCTCTGAAAAAATCGAAAACCGACATGAGCACCTCGCTTGTGGTGAAATTAACTTGCAGGAACCGACGGCTCACAAATCGGACTCCCGGTTAACGAATTGGACCTAAAAACATTGGGTTCTTAACACTTAGTCTCGAAAATAGGCCGTTTGAGGTCGAAAATGGGAAACAACCATCGGTCAACCCAGAAACCAGCACGGGTACGTCATTCAAGGCCAAAGTTACTTGTAGGAATTGACGGTTAGTGAATCGGTCTTTCAGTTAACGAATTAAACACAAACCGCTTGAATCTCAACACTTAAGGCTGGAAAACAGGTCACGAAAAAACTTAGGAAAAGATTTATATATATGTTTATCTTTTATTTATAATTTAATTCATTAAAAAGATTCTAACGTTGTTTTTGTCATTGCAGATCGATGGACGCTTTGGGGTCGGTTGCAGACTAGCTAACTGTGTTTTATTCGTTTTAGTTTATTTGTATATGTATATTGGACATTTATATGGGACTGTATCATTATTGATTGTAATATTTGTTTAATGAGATGAATGATTTGATGAAAAATGGCGATGGTTGTTTGCATGCATTTTTTATATTAAATATAGGTACATGAACAGGTTTATCTTTTGATATAGGTACATAAACAAGTTTATAGGAAAGTTATATTGAAAAAAAAATATATTTTAAAAAAAAATAAAATACTTTTACCGATGAAACAAAACGTCGGTAAAAGTATTTTTTATTTTTATTTATTTTTCTTTTTCTTTTGCCGACGAAAATAAAACGTCTGTAAAAGTATTATTGTTTTTTTATTTATTTTCCCTTTTCTTTTGCCGAAGAAATAAAACGTCGGTAAAATTATTTTTATTTTATATTTATTTTGCATTTCCTTTCGTCGATGAAAAAAAAAGTCGGTAAAAATCAAATAATCGTCGGTAAAAATCCAATTCTTGCGGACGAAATATTTTTTCGTCGGTAAAGGGTTTTGTCCACGACTTGTTACCGACGTCTGGCCGACGAAAATATTTTTGTCGGTAAAGTGTTTTATGGACGTTTTAGTGACTTTTGGCGACGAAAAATTCCGTCGCTAAAAGTGTAGTTTCTTGTAGTGATAGGAGGTTGTGAATTTTCATCGTATACAAGTCATCCCAAGGTTGTAATCCAACCACAAATCCTCCACATGTATGTGAGCCATCAACTACCATCCCACATAATCTTGTGAATGGGAAAAATACCCAAATCGCAGTACCCTTAATTCAATTGTGAAAAGAAAAAAAAATCCTCACTCCCAACAAATCATTAAACCAATGCATGATCTTCTAGTGGTTTAGTGTTTTAAGAAACATGTAGTAAGAGGAGACAGGAGAGAAAAATGGGTTTTCTTCATACCTAGAAGACGGGCAGAAAAAAGGAGAAAGTCATCGAATGTTGTGGCCATGATATGTAAGTTTATCATATAGTCGTGGATCTCATGAAAGTTGTTTATGAGTAGATTGATCTCAATTTTGAAGAGAATATATCATATTGTTTAGGCGAGAAAACTTTCATAGGTTTGGTTTCAGTTTTCTTTATTTTTTCAAGGCAGTGTAGAGCTTCTCAAAGTGAAAATGAAAATCTCAAACACCTCTCTTGGGGCCCACTATCTATGTGTCATGATGTATATGATTTGAAGTTCGGTGGAGGTGAGAAGAAGGGCAACTGTTTATTTTGATGCCATGCATGTCATGCTCTTGTGGGCCCACTACTTATATCTATATGTCATGTTAATTGTGATTTGAAGTTTGATTGAGAGTGGGAAGAACCGGCATATGTCAATTTGGATTTGGTTGAGTGGACCCCATGGCATGGAAAGAAAATTATAAGTAGATTCTTTCTTCGCGGGTCCATGCTAAGCCGGGCCAAAGAAAAAAAATATTTAAATTGAATATTTTCAATAAAAAATTGTTGATGAAATAAATAAATAAATAAATAAATTATTTAGAAAAATGGCTTGGTTCGTCCTAATAGTACCCACATTTAATGAGGTTGAATCACTAAAAATCAACATATGACCTAAAGAAAATACAATGGCAAATGAAAAATTCTTTCAAAAGAAGAAAAAGCTAATTCAATCTTCTTATTTGTGAAAAAAAAATCATTAATGATTACTGATGACATTTGAATTTTTTTATTAAATAGGTTGTTTTACTTGGTTTTGATGATAGGTTTGAGAGGACTATCCACCGTAAAGCTTGTTGGATTTTGTAGATGGAGAGGTTGAGAGGACCATGTAACAACATTATACGAGTGGCATTTTGAGAGGATTAAGGAACTCGTATATTGATGGGCTTATCTGATCACCTTTGATCTAGAATGGATTAAGATTAGAGAGTGATGCGAGGATTAAGATAGGAAGATAAAATAGGAAAGTTAGGAAAATAGAGATTTGAGAAGAAGTTAGAAGGATTTTAGAAATGTAGTTATGGAAACATAATTTTAAGTTAACTCAAGAGATTTAGGGAGGAGATTTGGGAGGTGTAGTGGCCCACATCAAAGCCAAAGTTGTGTATATTTTTTTTAAAGTAATTATTTGGAAGGAGAACTCCCTACCTGTTGAGATGGCGCCCCTCAAGCACCCCTCCCCTATTGCTTTAATATATAGACCTCAAATGTACCAAAGCAAAAACCTTTTTGCGGCTGGCTTCATATTGAGCTTCTCCATTATTTTGGCTTTATTTTTCTAAAAATACGCACACAAAATATAAGATAATAGTGGGTGTCCCTAGTTTAGCTCGACAGGTTAGGGACACCAAACGTCCTAATAGCTTGTAAGAGTGCATGAGCTCGAGTTTTTTCTAGGAAAACAAAATGGGTTTTCATCTTTAATTGCTTTTTTTATATTTCTTGGTGTAAAGATCATCATCATCAAAATCTTGTCCCAATTTATATTAATGGGTTCAGCCGCATGAAGGCTAAATTCTTGAATAGGTAGCACTTCATTGGATCTATTCTTATTACCTTCATTTGTGTCCTCTTTGGCTTACCCATTTTTGAGGAGGCATCAACTTGCATAAGATAAGTTTTATTTTCTTCCCAAACATTATCCTTTGGTCCACGTTGAACAATGTTCAATTGCACTTAATTTTTCACATATTGATACTACCTTTAGATGTTCTTGATTGAATGTGCTCATTTCTAATTTTATCATAAATCCATTTAACATTCTTATTTTTACTATTCACATTTATGTCAAGTTGCTTCATGCCTCAAGTTGAGATAAAAGAGAAGAAAAAAAAATTTTGCCCTATTATAAGGGTAGTAGAAATATATTTATGGGGACTTTGGTCGGAGGTCCCTCAACTCTTCACTTTATTGCGAACAGTCCATAATAAAAAAACATCCAGCAAAAGGTCCCTCACACACAATTCGGTACATAAAAGGTCTGATTTGCCCTTGCATTCATTCTGACTTTATTAAAATAAGGCCAAAGAAAGCGTTACAATCATATCTCAAAAAAGACTTTCGAATATTCTGAAAGTGGAAAGACACGACGAAGAAAGCGACATTCTCGTCTCCGTGGCTGCATGCAACGAATAACAGCAGGTTAGATAAAAACTTGAAAAACTTTCCTTAGATTAACTGTTTCATTGCAAGTTAGAGTTTGCATCAAAGATATCATCGATTTCGACAAGAGGAGATACAAGAAAGACGACATACAAACCCTAGTTGCAGAAGAGGGTTCCACAATTGTATAACCGTTTCTGAAGGAATAGAAAGACAGTTCAAAATACTCATTTCTCTTGTAAGTTCAAAGTTTCTCACTCTTTTTGTTTCGACACCCTATCTTACTGTTATCACCGATTTGATTGATTTTCTACCATTCTCTCTGGTTCCTCTTCTAATAACGAAAACCTAATCAGGAAATGGCGAGAACGAAGTCCTCGATACTTTCAGAAAGCCAGAAGCAAAAGGAACAGAAAGTTGAACGAAGGTATCCAGATAGATTTCTTTTCTTTCTCTTTTGCTTATAATGTCTGTCATTTTTGTATAAATTAGAAATGTTGAACCAAATGTATAACATTCATTGCTACTTTGTCAGTTTCAAGTAAATTTATCTTAGATTTTTTCAAAAAAATATCTGAATTTAAGATAAATTTATCTGTGTCTTGTGCAATTTAGTTGTGTTCTGTATTCACTTATCTTAATCTTTGATTATATGGATCTGAGTTACTTTACTCAATACAAATTTATATTGAATTTATCTGTCTTCTGAACAAACTTCAATCAATGTCCATTGGCTTTATTCTAAGTTCTTGTTGAATTTAATTCAATTACTATTCTCTTTATCTTATATTGCTTGCTTGGAATGAAAATGAGTCTGAGTTTCGCATGAAAATCACTACAAATTATAATGAATGTATGTGTCCATGTGATGCATTTAACTGTTCTTGATGAATTGGCCTTAATTTATCTCAGTATTTAACTGAGTTTCTACTGCCTTCAAATTAAGTTTATAATGACTTTATATCAACTTTATCTGAGTTTATATCAAATTTATCTGTGTCTTGTGCAATTTATATGTCTCTAGACTTTATCTAAGATTAAAAGCAAGAGAGTGTGACTTTGGAATGAAAATTCAACAAACCTTTTGTCTATTTCATGAATTTATCTGAGTTTATATCAAAATTATCTGACTTTATATCAACTTTATCTGAGTTTATATCAAATTTATCTATGTCTTGTGCAATTTATCTGTGTTCTGTGTGATGTTGAATCAATGTCTCTTGACTTTGTCTGAGAGTAAAAGCAAGAGAGTGTGACTTTGGAATGAAAATTCAACAAAAATTTTGTCTATTTCATGAATTTATCTAAGTTTATATCAAAATTATCTGACTTTATATCAACTTTATCTGAGTTTATATCAAATTTATCTGTGTCTTGTGCAATTTATCTGTGTTCTGTACTCAGTTGTTTTAATCTTTTGGTGATCTGAATCTGAGTTATTTTACTATATGCAGGAATAAAACATAACAAGAGAAAAAGGGTAGAAGAGAAACCATCAAACAAAATGGAAGTCAGTAAAGATAAAAATGCTGAAAAGACTAACACTCATTACCAGTTCAGATCGAATTTGGTCTCAACTGTGTCACTAGTCCAAAGAATCAAACAGATGGTCACTGAAGTACACAGAGTTGAATTAAGAAAGACCCCATTCTGGAGCCTGATAGAATGCATGTTAGAGAACAAAATCTCTGAACAGATGTGCAGGAAGTATGACAAGGACTTAATGGTGATCCTCGATGCATGCAACACCCAAAGAAGGCAGTTCAGACTAGGAAGGTCGTACGTGCCATTCACTGCAAATGACATATCGCTGATATTCGGCATACCAAATGGAACAAGAGTGCTTGATCTGAAGTATTCAAAAAGGAAAACAACTGAATTCATATTTAGAAGATTCCATAGCTGTTCAAGGGTGTCGGCTCCACAAATAAAGCAACAGCTCCTTCTAGCATTGAATGGAGAATCAGAAACTGACATTGCTGATGTTGCTAGGCTACTGTGCCTGTATATCCTTGTCGTACTCTTTTTTGCAACCCACAGAAACACAATAGGATGGGCATATGTGGGCTATGTTGAAAACTACATGGAAATGAAGCACTATGCCTAGGCAGAAGAGATTTCTAAATTTCTCATGGAGTCGATACACACCAGAAGCCGTGGTTTTGATAGAGTATTTGGGTGCCTTATTGCATTACCGGTATGATATGCAACTACAAATTTACAAATTTGAATTTCAATATACAAATAATTATTGACATACTTATATGTTTTATCAATTTGTAACGGTATTGGTTGTGTGAGCATACGACGATTATCACACCAAATGATTCGGTGCATTTCCCACGAATACTAAAGTGGAATCTAAGGGCCGTGAGTATGGCACTTAGGAAAAGGCCCCTTCATTCACTACTAGCTACTGAGGTATTTTTCACAATGCTCACTATCTAATTTTATCTAAGTTTTTAATCTATCATGTTCTGTGTAACATTGGTATCAAATGTAGGTCCTCGATGACGAATTAGATAGCACACTGATTGAAGTGCAGCGATTACAGTCCTTGTTGGACAGTGGCGCTTGTGACAAGGGGGCCGTGATGGAGATAGAAGGAGAGCAACAAGTGACAGAAAAAGAAAACAGTGATGGAGAAGACACATCAGAAGAATATGAACATGATGATAGCGAAACACACGAAAAGCAAGGAGATGGGGGAGACATATCAGTAGAGGTAGAAGGAGAAAATGTGGACCAAGGAGACAGTCAAGAGGATGGAAATGAAAAAAGCGAGCATGAATTAGAAGAAGGAGAACAGGGAGAACAAAACAAAATGATTGAAGCCACCCAACCGGATATAGACATACTGACAGACACATTGGTTGTATCCGAGTTGGAAGAGCAGCTGCAAAATAGTAACAGTGAAGAAACGAATTTCCTTGGTGTGGCAGCATAGTCTATAGTGTTTGGTGCAGAGATGGCGGGCTATGAACAGACGTCCATACAAACAGATCTGCTGGTTGCAAACATCTTAGCTGACATAATTGGCAGCACCAGCAACACAGTATATGAAGAGCCATCTGAAGTACACTCTAGATCGGTACCAGAAGCTGCTGATACAGTGCCTAGTCCTAGACAACAATCACAAACTCCCGAAAACAGCGAGATTAAAAATCTTACTGAGAAGCGTGACATGGCAAATTCATTAGTCATCCAACTCATTAAGGAGAAGACATATTTTCAAGCGTAGATCCAACGGATGGCTATTGAACTTGAAAGGACATCGGCCAAAAACAACACCATAAAAAAGCAGCGGCTTGAAACTGAACAAATGTTGACCAGCTTGCTAAGAGAAAGGGACGATGCTCTATTGTTGGTTGAGCAATTGACAAAGGAGAAGACTTCGCTTGAAACACATAGTTTGACTTTTTTCAGCTCGAATGGTCAGCTCCCTCAA
The DNA here is from genome assembly GCA_038049695.1 of Cinnamomum chago. NCBI lineage: Eukaryota > Viridiplantae > Streptophyta > Magnoliopsida > Laurales > Lauraceae > Cinnamomum > Cinnamomum chago. Next base: position 13,354,822 of record CP142456.1, read on the forward strand.
AGAGCAGCTGAAACACACCATCAGCGTCTCAGATGTACAGTCCTCGAGAGCTACAAATGCAGAAAATGAGGTAAAGGGCTTGAAGAAAAAGTTGATTAATTTGGAATCAAACAACTTCAAACTGCAGCAGCTCTTGAGGGAAATGACAATTGATTATACAGAGAAAGGATTGCAATGGGCTGGGAAGACTCTAGATGATATCTTCGAGCCTACAAGAAAAACTAATACACAACAGAAAGGGTTTAGAATGGCAGAGAAAGCAGCGAAGGAGGCTGCAACTAATCGTAATGTTGGAGAAAATGTGCCTGAAGTAATTCAGTTACACGACCATGCTTGTTTAGATAATTTTTGTTTGCATTGAATTCATGTTTTGCAAATTTATCAAACTTATTTGACTTTCTAACAAATTATCTGATCTTATATTAAATTTATCTGACTTCTATATCAACTTATAAAACTTTTCATTAAATTTATCTGACTTTTGTATGAACTTTTAACAATTCTCTTTAAATTATCTAACTTCTGAATCAAATTATCTGAATTTCTAACAATTTACCTGGTCTTATATTAAATTTATCTGACTTCTGTATAAACTTATAAAACTTTTCCTTAAATTTATCTGATGTTATATTAAAGTTATCTGCCCTTCCACAAATTCTAACTTGATTAATCTATATTTTTATAATTGAAATATTGATCAGATCATGCCGTCTGATGCACCATCAAAGCCAATTAAGGAGGTGAAACAATCCTCCATGGTGAAACGAATAAAAAAAAGAACAGCGACAAGGAAAATGAACCCAGCAACTGCCCCCTTCACACTCCCAAAAAATGGGGTCACTAAGCTTATGAATGCATCTGACGTAGAAAAGCTAAAGGAGATTTATGAAGTTGAGGGCAATGCGTAAGTCACATACCTATGCAGCGAAGCAACACAACTGTTGAATTTAAGAAACATTAATGAAAATGTAGACTAATTAGGCCCTTTGTGCAATTGCATTTGCAGCGCGCTCGTTTGGGGAGGTGAGGGCATACAAGCTGTATCTTATGAGGACATAATCACAGTTCTCAGCAGAGCAGAAATGTCAAGCACTGTAAACATCACAACACAGACACATTGACAAAATATTCCTACATTTTACACAAACATAATATGGTCGTGTTAACACTATATGCCTAACATTATGTGTCTCAAATTGAACAGGTTATTGACTGCTACGTTGAGTTGCTATATAAAGAACAGGGTGAAATCCAACAGCAACTCACAACTGTCCAACACAAAGAAATGATGCCTCGTGAGAAATCGTACTTCGTAACAAGCTTATGCTGGGTAAAAGACAATAACTGTGTTGACTGTGTCATCATTTACTTTATTTTTATATATAATAAACAGTTACTAAACATGTCTTAATGTAGAAATTTATTACTTCCCCGTCGCCGGAAATGAGGGAAAAGATACTGCACCCTCAGATCTCCCCAAGCAGAACTGCAGAACACAGATTCGTGCTTTTTCCGATGAATTCAAATGGAAAAAGGAAGGATGCTGAACCCTTCCACCGGACACTGTTGTTGTTGGATAAGAAAGAAGAAGATTGGCTACATTACAACTCCTTACGACCAAGATCACCTAAAACAGTCGATCATTACTTTGAGGATGCACGAATTCTGGTATGTCTCACTTGGTCATTATTTATACGATGGTCTCCGTTAGAATAATCGAAACTGACCCAAAATACGGAATGTTTTTTATTCTGCAGAAACAGTATGTGGAGAACTACAATTATGTCAATGTTGAGGAGACACAGCCATATGGAGCTCCATTGATAAGCGTCGAAGACGCCCCACAACAGAAAATGGGCTCGTAAGTATCATTGTGCAACTACAGTAATTCAATTGACCTGACAGTCACTTATTTACAATCGACAAACAATAGCATGTCATGTTTCAGTGTTGATTGCGGAGTGGTCGTTTGTTATCTTATGAAGCAACTTACTCATAAACAAGTAATTGCTTCGAAGCTGCCACAGCGTGTCATTGATGGATTAAGGGCAGAGATAGTAAGCAAGTTCCTAAACGACAAGCACTGTAGCTGGTCAGTTGAAAACTACCAAGCCAGGCAACTAGCTGCTGATGATGACCTCGAAGACTGACGAAAAAACTACAGCAATGAGACAAACAAGTTGTTTTCAATCAAGTTGATGTCAAACAAAAGTCAATACATTTTAATGTAAATCTCTTTATATGAAAAGTGAACATTCAACAGACTTGTGAATGTATTTTTTTGGTTCACATGAAGGTTGGATAAACATTTTTGTCAATGTAATTCTCACATTTGTGAATGAATGTAAATAGAATTATTTCTGACAATGTAATTCTCACATTTGTGAATGAATGTAAATAGAATTATTTCTGTCAACGTCTTCATACATCAGCACTATGCAATATTTTTTCTAATTTCTGGTGAAATTTTAGCTGACTTCTGATAGAAATTATCTGAGTTCTGACTGAGATCATCTAAGTTTTGGATGAAATTACCTAGGTTCTAATTGAAATTATCTGACTTCTGAATCAAATTATCTGAGTTTTGTATGAAATTATCTGACTTATGAATGAAATTATTTGACTTCTGAATCAAATTATATGACTTTGGATGATATTATCTGACTTCTGAATCAAATTATCTGAGTCATAGGTGAAATTATCTGACTTATAGATGAAATTATCTGAGTTCTAAAGCAAATTATCTGAGTCCTAGTGAAATTATCTGACTCCTGGATGGAATTATCTGAGTTATGAATGAAATTATCAAATTATCTGACTCATAAGTGAAGTTATCTGAGTCTAGATTGAAATTATCTGAGATCATCCACATACTTAGCTGGGTAATATCTGAGTCCTGGGTGAAATTATCTGACTCATGAATGAAATTATCTGAGTCCTGGGTGAAATTATCTGAGTTATTAATGAAATTATCTAAGTTCTGAATCAAATTATCTGAGTCCTGGGTGAAATTATCTGACTCGTGAATGAGTTTATCTGAGTCTATATTGAAATTATCTGAGTTCTGCTACATATTTACCTGGCTAATGTGATTGCTCTGTCTATCTAATGCTTCTAGATAATCTCAGCTCTAATGTAATTTCAATATAAAGTTTGAACAATGGTTGAATGATTTAGACACATTTGAAAGTAATTTTACTTATAAAAGCATGAGCACATTAATCAACATTAAAGGTAATGTTAATTTGACCTTTTTATTCACTAATCAGAATTACATCAGATGTATCAACAATGTTACACCTAACCTAAATTCAATATCTAATTCAATGAAATGTCAAAGAATAGGCTCCTTACACGATTTCTTATTGTGGCTGCCAATCCGACCACATCGCCCACATTTTATCTGCCGTGTGATCTCCCCTCTTGACAAGATCCTCTTTTTTTCGGCCTACCAGCTGGTCGTTTAACAACAGGTGGGAGAATAACGGCTTCAGCGCCTTTCGTCTCTAGCATTCCCACGGTTGGAATTGGGAAAATCTGCTCTTCATACAAAGCCCTATATGTATGAGTGTGAAAATAATGATCAACAAATACACTCAAGTCCTTTCCACTCTTTTGAATCGCCGCACAAGCATGGGCGCAGGGGAACCCATTGATCTTCCACTGATAACAGGAACATATGTGATTAAAAATGTCAATGGTCACTGACGAGTAAGAATGCACATCGTAAACAGTTTCACTCGAACGGCTGACCATCCACGTCCTTCCAAGCCGGATAGCAGCATCAAGCCTCTTATCCATGTCTGGGCAGATGACTGACTTCCATCTGCTGGAAACTTCCTTCCTACTAGCCATCTGCTCCATTATTTGAGCCCTTATTGTGTCAACCATCTTTGTAATTGGAAGATGGCGAGCTTCTCTAATCCATGAGTTGAAAGACTCGGCAGCATTCGAACACATCTCACCGTACCGTTGACCCTTAAAATATGCATTGCTCCATCTTTCATGAGGCAATCCACAGAGAAATTTGTCTACATTGGAACCACCTTCACGCCTCAACGACTGCAGCTTTGCATGGAAGGCATGGATGGTTAGGGCATATGCACATTCCCGCAGCATCATAACCATTCTCTCTCTAAATGCATTAGTGTAACCACCAGCCAACTTGTCCCTCAAATTTGCCTTAAGGTGTTGGAGGCAGTACACATGATGGACAAAATGAAATACCCTTGAGACAGCCTCTATCAGACCTGGATTTCTGTCATAAATAAAAGTAATAGTGCGGTCTGACATTATAACTTTCCTTAAATTCTACAAAAATCATGTCCAATTGTCCTCCGTCTCTGAGTCCACGACCGCAAAAGCAAGGGGGAACAAACCTGTCACATGAATTAACAAAGTCTTATATTTCAGATACTATTCAGAAAATCAAAACATGCTGATCATTAGCGTAAAAATAAATAAATGGGTCAATAATATAAAAAAACAGCATTACGACTTACCTTGATTCCCATTCTTCCCAGTTGCTACCAACAGATTTCCCTTGTATCTGCCCTTTAAGAAAGTACCGTCCAGAAATAACAAAAGACGAATATGATTAAAACCAGCAATTGAAGCATAGAACGACAAAAAGAGACGCTTGAAACACATAGTTGATTAGTCATAATCTAGCACAAAGAGGCTTCCTGGATTTTCCTCCTCCGCCACCTTAATATACCAGCGAAGATGGTCAAAAGATCACGACGAATCACCATACATCTTATTTCTAGCCCCTTCCACACCCCACCATACATGATGATATGTAATGGTAAGTCCATAATTCGCCTTAAAGTAGTGCACGATATCAACGAGTCTGGTGAGCAGCTTCTCACAGATATGATCCACTATTAAAACTGCAACTGTCTCAGAATTCATACGGCTGTTCTTTGACATTCGAACTGCTGCACCGCATGTATGCTCATTGTTTAATGTCCTGATACAAAAATGGCCACTAGACTTTTCAATATATGCATGAACACGCCATTTGCATCCCATTGAATGACTGCGAGAGCATTCAACTGTCACCCTCGCCTTATCATTTTTCACATATACAAATTCAAACACAACCTCAATTGAATATCTGCACAGGACACTTCTAAACTCCCCAACACCGCCCTCAAACCTCTGCCCCACATCTCTAATACCACTTGCCTAGCCGGAAGACAGCAACATCTTCTCCTTGTGGGTACAAAACTGTGGAAGAAGATCTGTCTCTATATTTATATCCTCGTACCCCACTAATGGTAGGCATCTTCAGCTAAATCACCACCGTTTTCCTCTTGATCATCATCCTCTGATTCCTGCGATTCTGATACAAAAAAATCAACTGTCCCCAATCCCATTGAAGAAGCCAGCATTGATAAGCTCAGGAGATCCGAATCACTGTCCAGCAAGCACTTTGGGTGGCCAGGCAACGCATAAGTCAAACAAACCATGTTCATTGTAAGATTTATCCACTTGTTACAAACTTGACACATCAAACCATCATAACTCAGGCCCCGACTCAAATGAATAACAGCCATAAACATGCCATACTTACAGAGAAGCAATAACGGTTGTGACATCTATAAAACAACAAGATTCAATGGATATAAATGGTCATTATCATTGCAAAAAATATGCATAATGCAAAAAACACACATGATCTCTGCAAATGTATCTGTGTTTGAGCAAAACTCTGTGCAATTATCTGGATTTTAAGAAGTGAGTTTAGATGAATTCAATACATAACTCAGATAAAATCAATACAGGACTCAGATAAAATCAATACAGAACTCAGATAAATTGTACATAACACAGATAAATTGTATAGAACACAGACAAATTGTACATAACACAGATAAGTTGTACAAAACTCAGATAAATTCAGGCTCTAACAAATCTAAATACATGCTTACCTCGATTAACATCTAATAAAAAGCAATTCTACATCAACAGAAGACATACAGATTGAATTGTTCATTACTAACAAAACTGGTCATTGTCATTGTACAAACTATGCAGAATGCAGAAAAACAAACATGATCTCTACAAATCTATCTGAGCTTTTACCAAACTTGCCTGCAATTATATGGATTTTCATAAGTGAACTAAGATAAATTCAATACAGAAATCAGATATTTTATATAGAACTCAGATAAAATTACACAAACAAGGATTCGTCTGATTAACAGTCAGATAAATTTCATGCTAAAAGTCAAATATCTTTTATTACATTACTTTTTAAACAATTCAGCTATGAAATAAGACTGGTGAATAAGTCAGGCTCTAGCTAAACTAAATGCATGACCATCAAAGCAGTTCTACATCAACTAAGCTGATACAAATTGAATACTTCATCACCAACAAAACTAATGAAATCTAACTATCAAAACTCGAAAAGAAAAATTAAAAACTTCACTTCCATATAAAAGACATAACTGCTACACAAAAGTTAAATATGAAATCTGCTATCCATTAAATCAATCTACACAGCTAAAAACCAATAAGAATAGATCTGAACACGAGTATCAGATATGTATAGATCTAAACATTCAAATAACAAAAACTGCATAATCTCTGCTGTAAAATAGAAAAAATCGCTTACCTAAAAAAAGATGAATCCCTTCTTCCCAAAGTTTAGATTTGGTTTCTGCATCCAAGCCAATAAACTGTTTCCCAGCCAATCAATCTACAAGACTATAATCCAATTACAATAGAACTCCTACAAAAAGTTTGATCAGCAGTATGCTTCGCAAACAATGAATTTCCAGATCTATCTTTTCTCTCGTTAAGTTTCTACATTCAGATTCATGATCATATGCGATTGCAGGTTGAGAATAAAAAAAAGAGATCTGCGCTGCGTTACAGGGGCATATCAGTAATATCTTCCATGCTTATGCACTTAAATCGTGGCTAAATAATCGTGACACGTTGGGGACCACTCCATTACATGCTGCGACGGTTATAGGGGCAAATTATTCTTAAAAATTGAAACTGTGTGTATATAGGGACCTTAGGCTGCAAACATCCTAACTGCTTGGACCAGAGCCTGTAAAAAGATTCCACCTGGACTGGAGGCTGGAAACATTCCATTTTAGGGACCTTTCGCGAATTAATCCTATACTAGGGGATATAAGTTTGGGCCCACAACTTGTATTTTATTGGGCATGTGTGTAGTGAAAAAGATTTCTCTCTTTAATAATGGTATACAGACATGCCAGCTACATATGTTGAGGAAGAAGAAACAAGGTTGGTGCGATGGCACAGATGATAGGCAGGGAGGAATTGACTGATCACAGGAGGCTAGGATGCTTTTAGTACCAGATGCAGTTAGAGAATTGGGTTAGTAACTTATAGTTACTATTTTCTACTTGTAACTTATAGATGCAGTTAGATAATTGGGTCAGTAACTTGTAGTTCGTATTTCCTTCTTGTAACTTATAGAACCATGTAGTTTTCTGTTTCCAATTACTTTGCATCGGTATTCTCTTTCTAGTAAACAAACTATGTGGAAAAAAATTTAAGTGGACAAAAAACGCACCTAACAACAAAAGTTGTTTTCTAAAAAATAGTAAAAGAAAAAAAAAGGTACGAGGATCCCGGGTGGGGCCGTGGGACTGTTGTAATAAGAATAAGTCAGTAGTCATGTAAATAAAAAATCATCCCTTCCAATGGGGAAGCCTTTTGCCCATTGAGTTTTTACTCAGTAGCAAGGATAATAACCAAGAAAGAAATCCAAACAATGCACATGAGGAAAAAAAAGTTTCCTAGATGAGATGTCACATTGATATGAGACGGCCCCGCAAAAAAAGTTTTCTAGATGAGATGTCACATTGATATGAGACAAATACATCAACTGTCCCCAATCCCATTGAAGAAGCCAGCATGGACAAGCTCAGGAGATCCGAATCGGTGTCCAAGAAGCACTTTGGGTGGCCAGGCAACGCATAACTCAAACAAACCATGTTCACTGTAAGATTTCTCCACTTGTTACAAACTTGACACATCAAACCATCATAACTCATGCCCTGACTCAAATGAATAACAGCCGTAAACATGCCATACTTACAGAGAAGCAATAACGGCTGTGACATCTATAAAACAACAAGATTCAATGGATATAAATGACCATTATCATTGCAAAAAGTATGCATAGTGCAAAAAAAACACATGATCTCTGCAAATCTATCTGAGTTTGTGCAAAACTCTATGAAATTTTCTGGATTTTAAGAAGTGAGCTTAGATGAATTCAATACATAACTCAGATAAAATCAATACAGGACTCAGATAAAATCAATACAGAACTCAGATAAATTGTACAAAACACAGATAAATTGTATAGACCACAGATAAATTATACATAACACAGATAAGTTGTACATAACTCAGAAAAATTCAGGCTCTAACAAATCTAAATACATTCTTACCTCAATTTACATTTAATAAAAACCAATTCTACATCAACAGAAGACATACAGATTGAATTGTTCAATACTAAGAAAACTGGTCATTGTCATTGTACAAACTATGCAGAATGCAGAAAAACAAACATGATCTCTACAAATCTATCTGAGCTTTTGCCAAACTTGCCTGCAATTATATGGATTTTCAGAAGTGAACTAAGATAAATTCAATACAGAAATCAGATATTTTGTATAGAACTCAGATAAAATTACACAAACTAAGATTCGTCTGATTAACAGTCAGATAAATTTCATGCTAAAAGTCAAATATCTTTTAATACATTACTTCTTAAACAATTCAGCTATGAAATAAGACTGGTGAATAAGTCAGGCTCTAGCTAATCTAAATGCACGACCATCAAAGCAATTCTACATCAACTGAGATGATACAAATTGAATACTTCATCTCCAACAAAACTTATGAAATCTAAGTATCAAAACTCGAAAAGAAAAATTAAAAACTTCACTTCCATATAAAAGATAGAACTGCTACTCAAAAGTTAAATATGAAATCTGCTATCCATTAAATCAATCTACACAGCTAAAAACCAATAAGAATAGATCTGAACACGAGTATCAGATATGTATAGATCTAAACATTCAAATAACAAAAACTGCATAATCTCTGCTGTAAAATAGAAAAAATCGCTTACCTAAAAAAAGATGAATCCCTTCTTCCCAAAGTTTAGATTTGGTTTCTGCATCCAAGCCAATAAACTGTTTCCCAGCCAATCAATCTACAAGACTATAATCCAATTACAATAGAACTCCTACAAAAAGTTTGATCAGCAGTATGCTTCGCAAACAATGAATTTCCAGTTCTATCTTTTCTCTCGTTAAGTTTCTACATTCTGATTCATGATCATAAGGGATTGCAAGTTGAGAATAAAAAAAAGAAATATGCGCTGCATTACAGGGGCATATCAGTAATATCTTCCATGCTTATGCACTTAAATCGTGGCTAAATAATCGTGACACGTTGGAGACCACTCCATTACATGCTGCGACGGTTACAGGGGCAAATTAGTCTTAAAAATTGAAACCGTGTGTAAATAGGGACCTTAGGCTGCAAACATCCTAACTGCTTGGACCAGAGCCTTTAAAAAGACTCCGCCTGGATTGGAGGCTGGAAACATTCCATTTTAGGGACCTTTCGCTAATTAATCCTATACTAGGGGATATAAGTTTGGGCCCACAACTTGTATTTTATTGGGCATGTGTGTAGTGAAAAAGATTTCTCTCTTTAATAATGGTATATAGACGTGCCAGCCACATATGTTGAGGAAGAAGAAACAAGGTTGGTGCGATGGCACAGATGATAGGCAGGGAGGAATTGACTGATCACAGGAGGCAATGATGCTTTTAGTACCAGATGCAGTTAGAGAATTGGGTTAGTAACTTATAGTTACTATTTTCTACTTGTAACTTATAGATGCAGTTAGATAATTGGATCAGTAACTTGTAGTTCGTATTTCCTGCTTGTAACTTATAGAACCATGTAGTTTTCTGTTTCCAATTACTTTGCATCGGTATTCTCTTTCTAGTAAACAAACTATGTGGAAAAAAAATTAAGTGGACAAAAAGCGCACCTAACAACAAAAGTTGTTTTCTAAAAAATAGTAAAAGAAAAAAAAGGTACGAGGATCCCGGGTGGGGCCGTGGGACTGTTGTAATAAGAATAAGTCAGTAGTCATGTAAATAAAAAATCATCCCTTCCAATGGGGAAGCCTTTTGCCCATTGAGTTTTTACTCAGTAGCAAGGATAATAACTAAGAAAGAAATCCAAACAATGCACATGAGGAAAAAAAAAGATTCCTAGATGAGATGTCACATTGATATGAGGCAAATACATCAATTGTCCCCAATCCCATTGAAGAAGCCAGCATGGACAAGCTCAGGAGATCTGAATCGCTGTCCAGTAAGCACTTTGGGTGGCCAGGCAACGCATGAGTCAAACAAACCGTGTTCACTGTAAGATGTCTCCACTTGTTTCAAACTTGACACATCAAACCATCATAACTCATGCCCCGACATAAATGAATAACAGCCGTAAACTTGCCATACTTACAGAGAAGCAATAACGGCTGTGACATCTATAAAACAACAATAGTCAATGGATATAAATGGTCATTTTCATTGCAAAAAAGTATGCATAATGTAAAAAACCCACATGATCTCTGCAAATCTATCTGAGTTTGTGCAAAACTCTATGAAATTATCTGGATTTTAAGAAGTGAGCTTAGATGAATTCAATACATAACTCAGATAAATCCAATACAGGACTCAGATAAAATCAATACAGATCTCAGAGAAAATGTACATAACACAGATAAATTGTACAGAACACAGATAAATTGTACATAACACAGGTAAGTTGTACATAACTCAGATAAATTCAGGCTCTAATAAATCTAAATACATGCTTACCTCGATTTACATCTAATAAAAAGCAATTCTACATCAACAGAAGACATACAGATTGAATTGTTCATTACTAACAAAACTGGTCGTTGTCATTGTACAAACTATGCAGAATGCAGAAAAACAAACATGATCTCTACAAATCTATCCGAGCTTTTACCAAATTTGCCTGCAAATATATGGATTTTCAGAAGTGAACTAAGATAAATTCAATACAGAAATCAGATATTTTGTATAGAACTCAGATAAAATTACACAAACCAAGATTCATCTGATTAACAGTCAGATAAATTTCATGCTAAAAGTCAAATATCTTTTATTACGTTACTTCTTAAACAATTCAGCTATGAAATAAGACTGGTGAATAAGTCAGGCTCTAGCTAATCTAAATGCATGACCATCAAAGCAGTTCTACATCAACAGAGCTTATACAAATTGAGTACTGCATCACCAACAAAACTAATAAATCTAGTTATCAAAACTCGAAAAGAAAATTAAAAAACTTCACTTACAAAAAAAAGTTAGAACTGCTACACAAAAGTTAAATATGAAATCTACTATCCATTAAATCAATCTACACAGCTAAAAACCAAACAGAATAGAACTGAGCACGAGTATCAGATATATATAGATCTAAACATTCAAATAAAAAAAACTGCATAATCTCTACTGTAAAATAGCAAAAATCGCTTACCTAAAAAAAGATGAATCCCTTCTTCCCAAAGTTTAGATCTGGTTTCTGCTACCAAGCCCATAAACTGTTTCCCAGCCAATCAATCTTCGAGACTATAATCCAATTACAATAGAACTCCTACAAAAAGTTTGATCTGCAGTTTGCTTCGCAAACATTGAATCTACAGATCTATCTTTTCTCTCGTTAAGTTTCTACATTCAGATTCATGATCATAAGTGATTGCAAGTTGAGAATAAAAAAAAGACATATGCGCTGCATTACAAGGGCATATCAGTAATATCTTCCACGCTTATGCACTTAAATCGTGGCTAAATAATCGTGACACGTTGGGGACCACTCCATTACATGCTGCGACGGCTATAGGGGCAAATTTGTCTTATAAATTGAATGCGTGTGTTAATAGGGACCTTAGGCTGCGAACATCCTAACTGCTTGGACCAGAGCCTTTAAAAAGACTCTGCCTGGACTGGAGGCTGGAAACATTCCATTCTAGGGACCTTTCGCTAATTAATCCTATATTAGGGGATATAAGTATGGGCCCCACAACTTGTATTTTATTGGGCATGTGTGTAGTGAAAAAGATTTCTCTCTTTAATAATGGTATATAGACATGTCAGCCACATATGTTGAGGAAGAAGAAACAAGGTTGCTGCGATGGCACAGATGATAGGCAGGGAGGAATTGACTGATCACAGGAGGCAATGATGCTTTTAGTACCAGATGCAATTAGAGAATTGGGTTATTAACTTATAGTTATTATTTTCTACTCGTAACTTATAGACGCAGTTAGATAATTGGGTCAGTAACCTGTAGTTCGTATTTCCTGCTTGTAACTTATTGAACCATGTAGTTTTCTGTTTCCAATTACTTTGCATCGGTATTCTCATTCTAGTAAGCAAACTATGTGGAAGAAAAAATTAAGTGGACAAAAAAAGCACCTAACATCAAAAGTTGTTTTCTAAAAAATAGTAAAAGAAAAAAAAGGTACGAGGATTCCGGCTGGGGCCGTGGGACTATTGTAGTAAGAATAAGTCAATAGTCATGTAAATAAAAAATCATCCCTTCCAATGGGGAAGCCTCTTTCCCATTGAGTTTTTACTCCGGAGAAAGGATAATAACCAAGAAAGAAATCCAAACAATGCACATGTGGAAAAAAAAACTTTCCTAGATGAGATGTCACATTGATATGAGGAAATTACATCAACTGTCCCCAATCCATTGAAAAAGCCAGCATGGACAAGCTCAGGAGATCCGAATCGCTGTCCAGCAAGCACTTTGGGTGGACAGGCAACGCATGAGTCAAACAAACCGTGTTCACTGTAAGATGTCTCCACTTGTTACAAACTTGACACATCAAACCATCATAACTCATGCCCCGACATAAATGAATAACAGCCGTAAACTTCCCATACTTACAGAGAAGCAATAACGGCTGTGACATCTATAAAACAACAATAGTCAATGGATATAAATGGTCATTTTCATTGCAAAAAGTATGCATAATGTAAAAAACCCACATGATCTCTGCAAATCTATCCGAGTTTGTGCAAAACTCTATGAAATTATCTGGATTTTAAGAAGTGAGCTTAGATGAATTCAATACATAACTCAGATAAAATCAATACAGGACTCGGATAAAATAAATACAGATCTCAGAGAAAATGTACATAACACAGATAAATTGTATAGAACACAGATAAATTGTATATAACACAGATAAGTTGTACATAACTCAGATAAATTCAGGCTCTAACAAATCTAAATACATGCTTACCACGATTTACATCTAATAAAAAGCAATTCTACCTCAACAGAAGACATACATATTGAAATGTTCAATACTAACAAAACTGGTCCTTGTCATTGTACAAATTATGCAGAATGCAGAAAAACAAACATGATCTCTACAAATCTATCGGAGCTTTTGCCAAACTTGCCTGCAATTATATGGATTTTCAGAAGTGAACTAAGATAAATTCAATACAGAAATCAGATATTTTGTATAGAACTCAGAGAAAATTACACAAACCAAGATTCGTCTGATTAACAGTCAGATAAATTTCATGCTAGAAGTCAAATATCTTTTATTACGTTACTTCTTAAACAATTCAGCTATGAAATAAGACTGGTGAATAAGTCAGGCTCTAGCTAATCTAAATGCATGACCATCAAAGCAGTTCTACATCAACTGAGCTGATACAAGTTGAGTACTACATCACCAACAAAACTAATGAAATCTAACTATCAAAACTCGAAAAGAAAATTTAAAAACTTCACTTTAAAAAAAAAGTTAGAATTGCTATACAAAAGTTAAATATGAAATCTGCTATCCATTAAATCAATCTACACAGCTAAAAACCAATAAGAATAGAACTGAGCACGAGTATCAGATATATATAGATCTAAACATTCAAATAACAAAAACTGCATAATCTCTGCTGTAATATAGAAAAAATCGCTTACCTAAAAAAAGATGAATCCTTTCTTCCCAAAGTTTAGATCTGGTTTCTGCTACCAAGCCCATAAACTGTTTCCCAGCCAATCAATCTTCGAGACTATATATAATCCAATTACAATAGAACACCTACCAAAAGTTTGATCTGCAGTCTGCTTCGCAAACAATGAATCTACAGATCTATCTCTTCTCTCGTTAAGTTTCTACGTTCAGATTCAAGATCATAAGCGGTTGCAGGTTGAGAATAAAAAAAAGAGATCTGCGCTGCATTACAGGGGCATATCAGTAATATCTTCCACGCTTATGCACTTAAATCGTGGCCAAATAATCGTGACACGTTGGGGACCACTCCATTACATGTTGCGACGGTTACAGGGGCAAATTAGTCTTCAAAATTGAAACCGAGTGTATATAGGGACCTTAGGCTGCAAACATCCTAACTGCTTGGTCCAGAGCCTTTAAAAAGATCCGCCTGGACTGGAGGCTGGAAACATTCCATTCTAGGGACCTTTCGCTAATTAATCCTATATTAATTTGGGGATATAAGTATGGGCCCCACAACAGGTATTTTATTGGGCATGTGTGTAGTGAAAAAGATTTCTCTCTTTAATAATGGTATATAGACATGCCAGCCGCATATGTTGAGGAAGAAGAAACAAGGTTGGTGCGATGGTACAGACGATAGGCAGGGTGGAATTGACTGATCACAGGAGGCAATGATGCTTTTAGTACCAGATGCAGTTAGAGAATTGGGTTAGTAACTTATAGTTATTATTTTCTACTTGTAACTTATAGATGTAGTTAGATAATTGGGTCAGTAACTTCTAGTTCCTATTTCCTGCTTGTAACTTATTGAACCATGTAGTTTTCTGTTTCCAATTATTTTTCATCGGTATTATTCTCTTTCTAGTAAGCAAACTATGTGGAAATAAAAATTAAGTGGACAAAAAAAGGACCTAACATCAAAAGTTGTTTTCTAAAAAATAGTAAAAGAAAAAAAAGGTATGAGGATCCCGGGTGGGGCCGTGGGACTATTGTAGTAAGAATAAGACTTAAGTCAGTAGTCATGTAAATAAAAAATCATCCCTTCCAATGGGGAAGCCTTTTGCCCATTGAGTTTTTACTCAGTAGCAAGGATAATAACCAAGAAAGAAATCCAAACAATGCACATGAGGAAAAAAAAAGTTTCCTAGATGAGATGTCACATTGATATGAGACGGCCCCCCAAAAAAAGTTTCCTAGATGAGATGTCACATTGATATGAGACAAATACATTAACTGTCGCCAATCTCATTGAAGAAGCCAACGTGGACAAGCTCAGGAGATCTGAATCGCTATCCAGCAAGTACTTTGGGTGGCCAGGCAACGCATAAGTCAAACAAACCATGTTCACTGTATGATTTCTCCACTTCTAACAAACTTGACACATCAAACCATCATAACTCATGCCCCGACTCAAATGAATAACAGCCGTAAACATGCCATACTTACAGAGAAGCAATAACGGCTGTGACATCTATAAAACAACAAGATTCAATGGATATAAATGGTCATTATCATTGCAAAAAGTATGCATAATGCAAAAAACACGCATTGCAAATCTATTTGAGTTTGTGCAAAACTCTGTGTAATTATCTGGATTTTAAGAAGTGAGCTTAGATGAATTCAATACATAACTCAGATAAAATCAATACAGATCTCAGATAAAATCAATACAGATCTCAGATAAAATGTACATAACACAGATAAATTATATAGAACACAGATAAATTGTACATAACACTGATAAGTTGTACACAACTCAGAAAAATTCAGGCTCTAACAAATCTAAATACATGCTTACCTCGATTTACATCTAATAAAAAGAAATTCTACGTCAACAGAAGACATACAGATTTTATAGTTCATTACTAACAAAACTGGTCATTGTCATTGTACAAACTATTCAGAATGCAGAAAAACAAACATGATCTCTACAAATCTATCTGAGTTTTTGCCAAACTTGCCTGCAATTATATGGATTTTCAGAAGTGAACTCAGATAAATTCAATACAGACAACAGATATTTTGTATAGAACTCAGATAAAATTACACAAACTAAGATTCTTCTGATTTACAGTCAGATAAATTTCATGCTAAAAGTCAAATATCTTTTATTACATTACTTCTTAAACAATTCAGCTATGAAATAAGACTGGTAAATAAGTCAGGCTCTAGCTAAGCTAAATGCATGACCATCAAAGCAATTCTACATCAACTGAGCTGATACAAATTGAATACCTCATCACCAACAAAACTAATGAAATCTAACTATCAAAACTCGAAAAGAAAAATTAAAAACTTCACATTCCATATAAAAGACAGAACTGCTACACAAAAGTTAAATCTAAAATCTGCTATCCATTAAATCAATCTACACAGCTAAAACCCAATAAGACTAGAACTGAGCACGAGTATCAGATATATATAGATCTACACGTTCAAATAACAAAAACTGCATAATCTCTGCTGTAAAATAGAAAAAATCGCTTACCTCAAAAAAGATGAATCCCTTCCCAAAGTTTAGATCTGGTTTCTGGTTCCAAGAAAATAAACTGTTTCCCAGCCAATCAATCTACGAGACTATAATCCAATTACAATAGAACTCCTACCAAAAGTTTGATCTGCAATCTGCTTCGCAAACAATGAATCTACAGATCTATCTTTTCTCTCCTTAAGTTTCTACATTCATATTCAAGATCATAAGCGATTGCAGGTTGAGAATCAAAAAATGAGATCTGCGCAGCATTACAGGGGCATATCAGTAATATCTTTCACGCTTTATGCACATAAATCGTGGCTAAATAATCGTGACACGTTGGGGACCACTCCATTACATGCTGCGACGGTTACAGGGGCAAATTAGTCTTAAAAATTGAAACCGTGTGTATATAGGGACCTTAGGCTGTAAACATCCTAACTGCTTGGACCAGAGCCTTTAAAAAGATTCTGCCTGGATTAGAGGCTGGAAACATTCCATTCTAGGGACTTTTCGCTAATTAATCCTATATTAGGGGATATAAGTATGGGCCCCACAACTTGTATTTTATTAGGCATGTGTGTAGTGAAAAAGATTTCTCTCTTGAATAATGGTATATAGACAAGTTATGTTGAGGAAGAAGAAACAAGGTTGGTGCGATGGCACACATGATAGGCAGGGAGGAATTGACTGATCACAGGAGGCAATGATGCTTTTAGTACCAGGTGCAGTTAGAGAATTGGGTTAGTAACTAATAGTTATTATTTTCTGCTTGTAACTTATAGATGTTGTTAGATAATTGGGTCAGTAACTTGTAGTTTGTATTTCCTGCTTGTAACTTATTGA
Source organism: Cinnamomum chago (assembly GCA_038049695.1). Taxonomy (NCBI): domain Eukaryota; kingdom Viridiplantae; phylum Streptophyta; class Magnoliopsida; order Laurales; family Lauraceae; genus Cinnamomum; species Cinnamomum chago. The sequence continues at coordinate 13,372,239 of CP142456.1, forward strand.
ACCATGTGGTTTTCTGTTTCCAATTACTTTGCATTGGTATTCTCTTTCTAGTAAGCAAACTATGTGGAAAAAAAATTAAGTAGACAAAAAAAGCACCTAACATCAAAAGTTGTTTTCTAAAAAATAGTAAAAGAAAAAAAAGGTACGAGGATCCCGGGTGGGGCCGTGGGACTATTGTAGTAGGAATAAGTCAGTAGTCATGTAAATAAAAAATCATCCCTTCCAATGGGGAAGCCTTTTGCCCATTGAGTTTTTACTCAGTAGCAAGGATAATAACCAAGACAGAAATCCAAACAATGCACATGAGGAAAAAAAAAAGTTTCCCAGATGAGATGTCACATTGATATGAGACGGCCCCCCAAAAAAAGTTTTCTAGATGAGATGTCACATTGATATGAGACAGCCCCCCAAAAATAGTTTTCTAGATGAGATGTCACATTGATATGCATAATGCAAAAAACACACATGATCTCTGCAAATCTATCTGAGTTTGTGCAAAACTCTGTGAAATTACCTGGATTTTAAGAAGTGAGCTTAGATGAATTCAATACATAACTCAGATAAAATCATTACAGGACTCAGATAAAATCAATACAGATCTCAGATAAAATGTACATAACACAGATAAATTGTATAGAACACAGATAAATTGTATATAACACAGATAAATTGTACATAACTCAGATAAATTCAGGCTCTAACAAATCTAAATACAAGCTTACCTCGATTTACATCTAATAAAAAGAAATTCTACATCAAGAGAAGACATACAGATTGAATTGTTCATTACTAACAAAACTGGTCATTGTCATTGTACAAACTATGCAGAATGTAGAAAAACAAACATGATCTCTACAAATCTATCTGAGTTTTTGCCAAACTTGCCAGTAATTATATGGATTTTTAGAAGTGAACTAAGATAAATTCAATAGAGAAATCAAATATTTTGTAGAACTCAGATAAAATTACACAAACTAAGATTCTTCTGATTAACAATCAAATAAATTTCATGCTAAAAGTCAAATATCTTTTATTACATTACTTCTTAAACAATTCAGCTATGAAATAAGACTGGTAAATAAGTTAGGCTCTAGCGAATCTAAATGCATGACCATCAAAGCAGTTCTACATCAACTGAGCTGATACAAATTGAATACTTCATCACCAACAAAACTAATGAAATCTAACTATCAAAACTCGAAAAGAAAAATTAAAAACTTCACTTCCATATAAAAGATAGAACTGCTACACAAAAGTTAAATTTAAAATCTGTTATCCATTAAATCAATCTATACAGCTAAAGACCAATAAGAATGAAACTGAGCACGAGTATCAGATATATATATATAGATCTACACATTCAAATAACAAAAACTGCTTAATCTCTCCTGTAAAATAGAAAAAATCGCTTACCTAAAAAAAGATGAATCCCTTCCCAAAGTTTAGATCTGGTTTCTGCTTCCAAGCCAATATACTGTTTCCCAGCCAATCAATCTACGAGACTATAATCCAATTACAATAGAACTCCTACCAAAAGTTTGATTTGCAATCTGCTTCGCAAACAATGAATCTACAGATCTATCTTTTCTCTCGTTAAGTTTCTACATTCAGATTCAAGATCATAAGCGATTGCAGGTTTAGAATAAAAAAACTAGATCTGCGCTGCACTACAGGGGCATATCAGTAATATCTTCCACGCTTATGCACTTAAATCGTGGCTAAATAATCGTGATACGTTGGGGACCACTCCATTACATGCTGCGACGGTTATAAGGGCAAATTAGTCTTAAAAATTGAAACCGTGTGTATATAGGGACCTTAGGCTGCTAACATCCTAACTGCTTGGACCAGAGCCTTTAAAAAGATTCCGCCTGAACTGGTGGCTGGAAACATTCCATTCTGGGGACCTTTCTCTAAATAATCCTATATTAGGGGATATAAGTATGGGCCCCACAACTTGTATTTTATTGGGCATGTGTGTAGTGAAAAAGTTTTCTCTCTTTAATAATGGTATATAGACATGCCAGCCACATATGTTGGGGAAGAAGAAACAAGGTTGGTGCGATGGCACATATGATAGGCAGGGAGGAATTGACTGATCACTGGAGAGAATGATGCTTTTAGTACCAGATGCAGTTAGAGAATTGGGTTAGTAACTTATAGCTATTATTTTCTACTCGGAACTTATAGATGCAGTTAGATAATAGGGTCAGTAACTTGTAGTTCGTATTTTTTGCTTTTAACTTATAGAATCATGTAGTTTTCTGTTTTCAATTACTTTGCATCGGTATTCTCATTCTAGTAAGCAAACTATGTGGAAAAAAAAACATTAAGTGGACAAAAAAAGCACCTAACATCAAAAGTTGTTTTCTAAAAAATAGTAAAAGAAAAAAAAGGTACGAGGATCCCGGGTGGGGCCGTGGGACTATTGTAGTAAGAATAAGTCAGTAGTCATGTAAATAAAAAATCATCCCTTCCGATGGGGAAGCCTTTTGCCCTTTGAGTTTTTACTCAGTAGCTAGGATAATAACCAAGAAAGAAATCCAAGCAATGCACATGAGGAAAAAAAAAAGTTTCCTAGATGAGATGTCACATTGATATGAGACGGCCCCCAAAAAAGTTTTCTAGATGAGATGTCACATTGATAAACCCCCCCGGAGTACTCCCAAGCAGGATCAGCAGGATCCGTTTCCGTGATCAATAATAGCTAGTACTCCCAAGCAGGATCCACAGGATCCGTTTCCGTGATCGATAATAGCTTCTGAAAAAGACAGACAATCAGGTACACACCAACTGGCCAAGGAGTGATGCTAGTTGCTTGCAGGTCCAAGGATGAGCTCCCAGGCGGGTTCAAGATGCGGACTTCTCAGCACGCGTTTGAAACGTGCGTGAAGTGGACGTCACAGCAACTGGACAAATAATTGGTGTGACATGTCATGTCAACCATATTACCTTAGCTAGACGAAGACGAACGCGAAAGGTGGGGTAAGAAGTTTCCACTTGAACTCATCAGAACCAAGTTGAGAATTTAAAATGTGAAACTCACGAGAACCAAGTTGTAAAAAAGGGGAAAATCTTAAAATGGATCCTTAAGTCTATGTTTGGGAAGGGGGAAGGGGGAAGGGGGAAGGGGGAAGGGGAGGGGATGAAGGAAAATGAATGGGAGAGGAGGTTTGAAAAATTAATTTTACCTTCTCTTATTTAGATAGTGAAAATATAAGAAAAAAAAAAGTGAAAAAATATAATTTTGTTTGTTTATAAAGTAAAGAGACAGTTACCATTTTATTTTTACTTTTGCAACAGAGGAAATAAAAGTGACAAGGGGCAGTTCAGTAATTTCATAAAAATTCCCCTCTTTGCCACCAATCCCCCCCCCTTTTGAAGAGAAAAGTTTAGAGTGGACCTCACACTAATTTCACCCCTAAATTCCTCTCCCGCACTTTCCCTTCACCCCCTTCCCAATCACCCTCAATTTTGACATTCACTCCACTTTTTTCTCTCTTTTTTTTTTCCTTTCATTTTACCTCCTTCTCAAGCCATACTTAAGACTTCTCGGACATTTCAACACAAGACAAAATAAGAAATATCTTTGAGGGCACTGTAGTGCTACTGGTGTCGAGATTGATATCTTTGAGGGCACTGTAGTGCTACTGGTGTCGAGATTGATGTTGCAGGTCTTGGAGTTTAATGAATAGGACTGCCATAGCATGTTTGGAAGGAATCTTATTATATGCATGACTGGGACATGAGCGTGCATGATTCTTCTTGCATAGGCCATCTTATTGGCTAGCCTATGGTGCATGGGTTGATTTATGGGCTGGACCTAACAATTTCTTCTCTAATTTGATAAGCCATCATCCCCCTTATTGTAAAAAAGAATATCTTGGATGGAGGATCACGAATTCACGATCATATTAGAACCGTACTGGAGAGATGTCAAGTAATTATTGGCTACGGGCAATAATGCGGAATGCTGATCTTTGGCGGGTTGCAACAATAACGGCAGAAGAATAGTAATTGAAATAAGAACTTGATCGAGTAGGGTTGGCTATTACAATGGGTAGATTGATGATTCTGAATCATCTATCGCAGTTATTATATCTTTATTATGAGTGGACCAATAACAGTCCTCCACGTCATCTAAAAATTTTGGTAATTTTTAAGTTTAAAATAATTTAAATCAAATGAAAGAAAATCACCTAAATTTTTAGATGACGTAGCGGAGATAGTTATTGATCCACTTACGGTGGAAGTATAACAACTACAATAGGTGATCCAGACTCGTAAATAGACATGGTAAGTAGGTTTAGATGTGGTTTCATGATGGGCTGATGGCAGGGTTGTATTTTTTTTTAAATATATCTTATTTTTATTAAAAATTGGAATGACATGGAGATGATTAGCATGACTCCCGGGCATGATGGTTTTAGTATTGATGAATGAGTAGGGGCTGTGAGGGGGCAATGACTTCCTATATATGTTACAGTGGTAGTGTTAGTATTTTGCTTTCTGGACATCGATGCTTACCTTTCATTAATAGGTTATTTAGGTACCAAATATTGAAATCTTGCCTAATATTTCAATTAAGAATATGAAATTTTCTTCAAAAACATCCAAGCAGGATGAATACTGCAATATTTAAATATCACACGTTTATCTTCTCCACTAATCTGCTAGTATTTGAGCCTATAAATATTTTATTTTGCATGTATCCAAATAAGCCCAAGTAAATTCTAACCTCTTACAATTTTATATTTTACAAAAAAAAAAAAAAAAAAAAAAAAAAACCCTCTTACAATTTTATTGATGTGAGAGTTGCATTTGTTTTTGTTTGTTCAATTAGTATGTATCAGTGTTCTCTTTTAATAATCCCATAAAAAATAAAAAAGGCAAACTAGAGGACAACTGCACCAACATCAAAGGTATTTTTAATAATAAAATAAAATAAATGCTGTGACACCGGGTTTGGTCGTGGGACCAATGGAATCATGTAAATAAAAAAAAAAAAATCATCTCTTCAATGGGAAGGAGCTCTGTTACTGTCCTTTTGCTTTTGCGGCATATAATTCATAAATGGAGAAAGCCTATTGTCCATTGTGTTTTTATCCAGCAGCAATGATATTAATCACGGGAATATCTCATACTGCTGTGTATATATTGAGAGAATTTTCCCTCTGTGAATTTTATTTAATGAAATCAATTTTTTTTTTAAAGTCTTTATGGTAAAAGAGATGGGCCTGATGATGATCTTACAATCGACCCATGGTCCTATATTCTGTGATTATCAGCCGTTAATTTTGTCTATTTTTTAATACTATTAAAAGTTCCCTTTCACCCATTCGTTGAAATATCAAGGCCTTAGGATCTCGCTATTATTATCAAGTTGCATGATCAAAGCTTTTGGAAGAAATCGCAACAGATCTGATCTGGCGGGCCACCAGCACCTGCGACTAAAAAAGAAGCAGGTTGCAACAATATTGAATTCACGTATAGACCACAATCACCAAGAAAACATAATTTTATTCAATATTTACCATTTTTTATTATAGATATCAAGGTATATGATTTATTCTCATGTTACCAATCACATATCGTTTCCCGCCAAAAACAATCACGTTATTGAGGGGGGACGTTAGAAAATAATCTCGTTATTGCTATGCATAAATTGAGAGGACTTCCTCTGTGCATGTTTAGGGTGAATTTTATGCAATGGGTTTATTTAAAAGTCTTCCAAGAATCCGTATGCGCCGTTTTGAATAATGCAGACGGACCTTATATTTACTGATACGATTGCATAGATTGCATATGGTTTATTACATCAACGCAGGTTGGCGAAGTCGAAGTCGATCCAAGCTAAGTGACAAGTGTACTGATACGTATTATGTTCGACCATAAAAAGAAGAAAGCCAAAGGTTCGTACAATATGTCTCTGCTTTTATCCAATTCGGTTGTTTTCTTCATTTCAACATGGCCAATGGTGTCGCTAAACTATTAGTACATGCAGGAGCAGCAACAACATTGGCATGTGGAGGGGGAAAAAAAAATCGGCATGTGGTCTTGAAAAATAAAATACGACTTCGGGCTGGGTCGTGGGACTAATGTCTAGTAATGTGAATACAAAAACCCTAAAGCATTGTTTTTAGATATTAAGTCGGCAGCCGACAATGAACAGATGAAGACAAAAAAAACACTTCCATCCAGCGGACTCCACAAGCAAGTGGGCCATGGTTAGAAATAGAAATCAACAAAGCTTATTATTACACATGCATGTAGGGCAGCAGGCAACTTAGGATTCGTTTGTCTACACCCATTTACATATGTAAATGGTGAATATGTGTAATATTTACGCATCAGTAATATTTGTCTACAAGTTTTTACACATCTTGTGTGAAAATGAGCTAGATTTGAACACCTGTTCAGGGGAAAGAGAATACCAAAGCACATGTGATTTCAAAGAATACTCGTTGGATGCGGATGATTTGGTTTTGGGGTTGTTTCCTGTTAGGGATTTTGTATTTGCAATTTGAAGGATGCATTAACATATTCATATCATTTGAATTTACACTCATGCATTGTTTTAGAAAACCTTGAAATCTGGTTTTATACATGCATTGCTTTTAAGATTTGTAAAAGTATTGTTTTATGCATGTTTTGGTTTCTAAACTTGGATGCATTGGTTTTTAGAATACAAACTCTTTTGAAAACCTAATTCTTTGTGCATTACATTTGGAAAATCATTTTGAGAATTTAGGTTTGAGCCTTGCATACATTCATCACTTTCAGAATCAGTTTTGTATGCATTTTCATTTGGAAAGAGTTTTTAGAAATCAAGCTAGCCTTTGTTTTTAAAGTTTCAAATCATGTTAGGCTTTGGGTGTTTCATGTTTTTAATCATCTTAGTATGACTTATAACATGTTATTTAAGCTTGGTTTAGTGGCCCAAAAATCCCCCCAAAGGAATACCTTCAAATAGGCAAAAGTTGGATTTTTTGCAAAAAGGGGGGTGTCTCGGCAGTGTCGCCGGTCGACCGAGACCTGCTTCCCGGTCGACCGGGAACACTGTCGGTCGAGTTGCAGGTTCTGGGCTGAAACCTGCCAACGGTCAGAAATATGACCGTTGTGCCTTCCCGGTCGACCGAGACCTGTGTCTAGGTCGACCGAGGACTAGCCGTTGGGCATTTTTGGCTATAAAAATGCGTTCTTTCCTTTGTCCAATGTTGGAGATTTTTAAGCATTCTTTGAGGAGCTTTGAGACAAGACAAAGGGGAGGAACTAAGAGAGACCAAAGGGGTCATTAAGTGAAGCTTAAGCTTGGATCAACTAAGTTAAATCTCCAAGTAAGTTTTACTTTTAATTAATCATTTGTTATGTGCTTTATTTGAAACTTTGGAAAATGATTTCAAGCATGATAACATTGATATGTTGAATCCATTCTACCCTTCATCTTTGATATTCAAGATTGGATTCATCACTTTGATTTCAACCCAAGTTTTGTTTTAAACTTTCTTAATCATGCTTAGCCTAAATCTTTGATTTCTTTTATTGCATGATTATTTCACTTGGTTGAAACTTCCCTTGTTGTTTTCATTCATTTAATCTTTAGTCAAATTAGTTTTGAAAACAACATTGCACATGCATCACTTGATTAGGCTTAAACACTTTCATACAACTTGTGATCTTTAGATTTTCATATCATTCACAAGTGTGTAATTGTTCAAGTGATTTGCATAGAACTTCAATCATATCTTTTTGTGCCTTAAACTTTCAAATTGCATTAAGCATAAATTGATTGAGCTTACTTTTAAACTTGATTGAAGTTTTCACATACACACTTCATAAGCATACATCTTTGCATTTCTTTGAGTGTTTGTGTGAGTTAGTTTTCATTTTCATATCCGCCTATTTAGAGGCAAATTAATTTGAGCTTAAATTGTAATATCTTAGAGTGATCTTTTGAGAAGACACTTTCTTAGAGAAATCTTTATCTTGTAAGGTTATTGCTTAGCCTAAGAAAAGCACCTAAGAAAAGCATTGTGTAAAGGTTATTGCTTAGCCTTGAAAAGCATCTTGTAAAGGTTATTGCTTAGCCTATAAAAGCACATTGAGAGGTTGTTGTTTAGCCTAGAAAAACAACATTGTAAGGGTTATTGCTTAGCCTAGTAAAAAGCATACATAGTGGAAATCCGGTGGGGTGTTGGATGCACAAGCCGGTAGTGGATGTAGGCACGTTGGCCGAACCACTATAAATATTGTGTTGTGGTGATTGCTATGTGGTGATTGTTTTTGTTTTAGCTTCCGCATATTGATTGATTTATCATCACATGTGACTAGTTTTTGTTAAGAATTAAAATTGGTCTTAATTAGTCATAATTGTAGCTCACCCTATTCACCCCCCCCCCCACCTCTAGGGTTAGGATCCCAAGGACTTTCATTTCCGTCAATAAGGTTATTGCTTGGAAACCCCTCTAACGCATTTATAAAAATAATAATAAAAGAGGCATTTCCATCAAAGTGGGTATGGGTTCAAAACCCCCCTCCAACGCATTTACAAAATAATAATAAAAGATGCATAAAGACTAATGAGACATATGAAAGAAAATCCTCCATGCATCTCATCCCCTTTTATGAAGGTACCCTCTTTATTTCTCTCTATTGCCTTGTTATAAAAAATAAATTTTTTTATAAAATCTATTTACTCAGTAGATTTATTCTTTCATAATTTGTTTCTCTATCTTCTCTTCTCCTTTTAGATTTTCTTCTAATACTTAATGATTTTTCTAAAATTATTTATTATTGTATTACTTTAAAAATATTTAAATATGTATGAATGAATGTAAGAGAAAAGGAAGAATGTATATTATATAGAGTTATGGTATCGTTAAAAAATAATGTATAGATGCAATTTTATCTAACCATAATAAATTTGTGATACTTTTAATATAATTGGACTTGCAACAAAATACTCATTTTAAGAACTTTCTACAATTGATTAATATTGGCATAAAACCAGTGAGATGCATGAGTTAAGTTTCGTGCAAATTGAATAATGAATTAAGACAATATTGAACTAAATATTAATAATAATCATATTTTTCTGAACCATCAGACTATAAACTCTTATTTTCTTAACCAAACATGTTGGAATGCATTTTTTTAAAGGTGATCATTGATAGAAATATCTATTTTTGAAAAATATATTTCATGTTGAAAGACATGATCTCTTTTAATGATTTAAAATGCAAATGAAAACTTTGATATAAATCAAACCTTTTTTTGTCTCCTTTTCATATCATTATAGTAGAATATAATTTAATGATTAATAAGTATCATTTACAAACTCATTTAATACATATATACATATCATTGAAACAAACATAGAAAAATGAATCACATGTGTAAATGATGCAAAAATAGTGTTATTAGACAAACGTTGTAAAAAGAAACACATGCGTAAACGTTACATACTTAAAATTTGAATATTCATCTTTTACATGTGTGAATTGTAATTACATATCCTACTCGTAAAAGACAAATGACCCCTTAGTCCATATTTAGCCAACTAATCCTTCGTATTCTTAGCCTCAAAATTGAATCAAACATTAAAGAACATGCATAAAATTAAAAATATCACTACTAAAAGAAGAAGCGATAAAAAAGAGGAATCCAAAGGTATGAAAATCACATTCATGAGATGTATAGTTGTAGAAGTTTGAGTTTATCAAAAGAGGAGCATAAAAGAAAAAGAATCTCAAGCATTTGGCTATTTGAAATTTGAGATGCCTGCTTATCATTAAGGTTCTATCAGCACTTTCACATTTTATTTTACAAACATAATATAAATCCAATTCAATAGCATGCCATTCATATAGTGCTAAAAATGCTTGTCTGAACATATAAATTTTTTATAGCTTTACCTTCGTTTGGATTGAGAAGGTCTACTTTATTCCCTTTAAGATAAATAAATAAATATATTATTTATAAAAATGGCTTGGGTCGTCTTAACCGTACCTACTTATGAAAAAAATTAATGGAGAAATGAATAGATAAGATCTTTTCTTAATAAGCCAAAGTAATGTGTAACATGAAATGATAAAAAAAAAAGAAATAAAAACAACATATATTATTCACCATATGAAGAAAGCAAGCCCTTAAGTTAATCATTCACATGCACATTTAATGAGGTTGAATCACTAAAAATCAATATATGAGCCTGAAGAATACAAGGCACTACTAGAAAAAAGGGTTTTTATATCAGTTATAAAAATTGTCCTATATCGGTTTTTCATATAACTGATATAATATCTTCAGTCAAGGGTTTTTATATCGGTTAATATTTTTTTTATATCGGTCAATTTTTTTTATATCGGTTACACAGAAACCCACATAATAATCTCTCTATATAATATCGGTTAGAAAATATACGATATTAATTTCTATATTTTATATCGATTATTATGAAACCGATATTATATACACAATGATTTTATATCGGTTTTAAAATCCCTTAATATCGATTATTAGTAAAACTGATATAATATGCTGCATTCCCCGCGCGGGCTCACTCCCTTTCCCACCCTTTTTTTTTCCTTCTTTCCCTCCTTTTTTTTTTCTTCCCTCCCTTGTCTTTCTTTCTCCATCATTCCTTCTTTCCCTCCTTTTTTTTTCCTTCCCTCCCTTCTCTTTCTTTCTCCATCAATCGTGCCATCTTTGTTTGGGGTTTCTTTATCGTGCACTATTGGGCGATGAAATGAAATAAGATAGCCTCTCTCATTTTATACAGAGTTCTTCTTAAAGATCCTCGCAAGCAGACCTCTTTCATCTCTCTCACACCGGAACCAAGGCGCAACACCATCACCTCCTCTTTCTCTCCATCTCGCAACCCCTTGCGCAGACCCATCTAAGAGGCAACCCCCCTCTCCAGTCTCTCTCCTCTTCATCTCTCTCACGCCCGTGGACCATCGCCCCTTCATCCTCCACGCGTAGACCGCACCACCACCAGCAGCAGCGCAGAGCCCCATCATCTCTCCCTCTTCTTCCTCCACGCGCATAACTCATCCCATTTACAAGTAAGAGCCTCTCTCCATCCTCTCTGCATCACCATCGCATCCCTCAGCATTTCCCCTGCACACCAGCACACCCTCTCCTCTCATAGAGATCTCCAGATCTCCAAGAAGGATATCTGTTTTTTTTTTTTTTTTTATTCTAGGTTTTTCTTTTTGTTGCTTTGTGGGGTTTTGGATCTGGGTTTTTTTCTTTTTTTTTTGTTTTGGGATGAGAGATTGGATTTCGTGGACGACTTGTCGAGGAGCGCAAGGCTTGGCGTAAGAATCATCCTCATGGTTTAGTGGCTAAGCCCGAGACGGCAACGGATGGTTCCATCAATTTGATGGCCTGGCACTGCACAATCCTTGACAAGCAAGGGACTGATTAGGAGGGTGGATTTTTCCCCATCACGCTGCATTTCAGTGAGGACTATCCAAGTAAACCCCCAAAATGCAAGTTTCATCAAGGCTTTTTCCACCCTAATATCTACCCTTCTGGAGCTGTATGCCTGTCAATTCTAAATGAGGATAGTGGCTGGAGCCCAGCAAGAGCGATTTAGGTTTTCAAACTATTTAAGGAGAGAAAGAGCGAGAAGTTAGGGTTTTAGCTTCGAAGTTTGGATATTGAGGTGGTGATGTGGTGACCTCTCGCCTCCCAAGCTGTGGAGATTGAGGTATTTAGTGATCGATTCGGTTTGCAAAATGTTAGCATGATTGCATTTAATTTTTCATGATTTTTAATTTTTGTATTCTTCTTCTCTGTCTATTTCTAGCTTTAAAAGAATATGACTAAGAGAAACCCATATTAAATGGATGATTTTGCATTGTGATTTGTAATAGATCAGTAGGGATTTGGGTTTTTCCTTCCTCTTTCTTCATCATTCATAAGACTACGTGCTTGAAACTCTTTTTTTTTTTTGGGGGGATTTTGTGGGATTTCGTTTGGACAAGTTGGTTGAGATTTTTTTTTTAGACAAGTTGGTTTCAAGGTTTGATTTCTGTTCTAGATCAGTAGAGATGAAGATTAATTTGATTTTACTTGGTGAGGCTAGCCTCCAACTTGGAGGCGACAAGTTGGAGGCTAGCCTCCAACTTGGTGGCGGCTAGCCGAACCAAGTTGGAGGCTAGCCTCCAGCATTTACAACTGCCAAAAATGTTAAAATATAACCATTAAGTTTAATTATATTTTTTAATAAATATGGTTTTTAATTTCTTAATGGTATTAGTTCCATGGTTCTGAAAATGCATCCCTGCTTACTTTTATCCCATGATTATTTCATATCTTTGATTGTCACAAAAGTGTTGCAGATTGTTCATGTTTTAGTGGGAAGTATTATGATTTTATTATCATGAAAAATCTATTACACATCATTTGTTTTTCTCAAAGCTGAACCCCACTACATATCATGAAACCAACTATACCTATCTATGCGTCTCTGTTCATATGGAGCCCTTTAGATCTCATTTTATTGACAAATAGGTATCATAGATTGTAAATGCATGTTCTGTTCTTCTTGAGTGTTATTGTGTGCTCTTTGTTGTTTAGGTGGGACCCTTGCCCCAGTCCTCGCCTGATTTGGGTGATTTTATTTTTATTTCTTGGTTTGGGTTTTTCTCAAGTCCTTTAGGCAATCTTCTTCCATAATCATTAACATAGAAGCCTTTGCTGATATGAAGGGAGAAAAAGTGAGGAGATAGAAGAAAGAGAAGGATAATGCTAATATGAAGATGAAGGCACAAGTTTGACACATGATGAGTAGAATGAGAAGGTTGTACAATCTTTCTGCTTTCTTTGTTCCCAATTTTAATACATGCCCTCTGAATCACACTTCGATCTTCTTTTGCATGAAATCCTTTAGGAATAGGACAGAGTGTGGGTGGGGTTGTAGAGGACTTGGTGTTTGTTCTTTCCTTTAGCCTTATTGTGTTTAAATCTTGTGCCCTTTCAAGACGCATGGATTCAAAAAAATTTCCCTGTTCTGTATGTTTTTGTAGTTTTTTTTTTTTTTGGCTTTAAGTTCCTTAATTCTGCTGAAATTTATTTCTTCTTGCTTTGTTGTCTCTGATACATGTCTGTTTGTTTTAGTTTGAACTTACCATTTGCCTCCTTTTTTTTCTTTTTCTTTTCAGATCCCATGATTTTAGCAAATCTATATTTGGACCACGCACCGTTATGCTTTGTGACCAAGTATGATATTTGTTCTCCTTGTTTACACTCCATATATTGCAGCTTTCTTTGTATGGCCGACAGTCTGAGTTTCTAAGTAGGCTTATGTGACCTATTTTGATTGGATATTTTTTCTTTTTCTTTTATCCCTCTTAGTGTGAGAAGGAATATCATGTGGGCTGTTTAAAGGATCATCAAATGGCAGATTTAGAGGTGTGATTTATTTTTTTAATTTTTGATTGCCTCCTTCATCCAAACAATTGCCTTTACTGTCCACTGTCATCTTAAATCATTTATGTTTTTTACAATATGTTACTTCAACTTGCACAACAAGAATTGCCACAAGGCAAGTGGTTTTGTTGTAGCGATTGCAAGAAGATCGATACTTCATTGGAGAAGTTGGTTCTTCATGGATCAGAGGCACTTCCAAAGTCACTTTCAAATGTTATAAGACGGAAGCATAGTGAAAAATCTTTAAGTGACTCTGCTGATCTTGACGTAAGATGGAGACTTCTTGAAGGGAAGAATGAGTCCTCAGACAGTAAATTGTTACTTTCTAAAGCTGTTGCTATCTTTCATGTAAGTAGTTTCCCTTGCTGAACCAAGATACTTAATGTGTCAATGGCTCTTTTTTTATTTTTTTTATTTTTTTTGTCAGTACTATTATATTCTCATGTGACTATCCTGATCAATTGTTGATCCTTGATCTGTATTTTATTGTGAAGCTATGCCAATCTTTTGAAATTATTATTAAAATTTAAATTTTAACAACAAGTGTCATTGGCCTGATTTTTGAAGAACCTACATGGTATTATCCATAAATTATGTTCCTGAGGATCAGCACCGATGGATTATTTTTCTTCCGCTTATCTGTTTCCTGCTACCATCATCAACCAAAGTTACTAAGCACATTTACTTTGTTGGAAAATTTACCTTTTCATATTTTGGAAGTTACCATGAAAAATATTCATTTGCCATGTGGGGCATTTATTAGTTAAGCAGATGTTCCTATGTTGTTATTTGATAATTAATTATGATTTAAGCTATCTAGTGTATTTTGTCTTTTATGCCTCATGAAATGAAGACTTCTTTGAAATTGCTAATTTGCTTTCCATTCCATATTGCTTTCAGGACTGTTTCGACCCAATAACTGATTCTGCAACAAGCAGAGACCTTATTCCTTGTGTAGTTTATGGGTGAGAAAATTCATCCTTCTGTTAGAGGAACAAGATCACTTTGTTGCTTCATTCCTTTGATATTGTTTTGTGCATTTTCTTTCACGATCTCTAAATTCTTCTAAGTTCAATGTTTTGCAGGAGGAACATGAGAGACCAAGAATTTACAGGGATGTATTGTGCCGTATTGACTGTAAAGTAAGAACTATAAATGATGATTTGACTGGTATTAAGTTCTACAGTTATGTTCTGTTATCATGGATTTATACTGTTATTTCTCATGCAGCTTATCTGTCGTATCAGCTGGAATTCTTCGAATATTTGGGCATGAACTTGCAGAACTTCCATTGGTTGCTACAAGTAGCAAAAACCAAGGAAAGGTGGGCAGACCACCATGAGTTTTTGTATTTTCTCTTTTGTTCATTCATTTTTTTATGAATTTCGATTTGCTGATGTACTGGCTGGTGGGCCATCACGTTCATGAATACTCCATATAAATCACGTTCTTTTGGTTTTTTTGCTTATATATAGTTCCAACTTTTTGTACATCCCATGAAAGACAATGTACACAATATTTCCATAGAGATTTGTCTAGTCAAGCTTTATGTTAATTAGTTATATATATATGATCACTTTCTATATATAGTGCAAAGTTTTATTGGTGTATAGTGTACTGCAATGGTACTGCAGGTTTATTTTATGGTACTGCAGGTTTTATAGGTACCGCGCGCAGCAATGCAAATTCTTTTGATAAAAAAATGCATATATAATATTAAATCGGTTACAAAACAAACGATATAATACAATCCCCAAAAACCGATATAACAAAGCCCTTTATAACCGATATTATAAATAATTTTTATATCGGTTTTACTCTTTTTTATATCGGTTTTACAGTAATGTATGCTATAATTTTAGTTTCAAAATACATCAGTTCTCCGAAAAACCGATATTATAAATAATTTTTATATCGGTTTCACTCTTTTTTATATCGGTTTTACAGCAATGTATGCTATAATTTCAGTTTCAAAACACATCAGTTCTCCGAAACCGATATTATAAATATTTTTTATATCGGTTTCACTTTTTTTATATCGGTTTTACACTAATATGTGTTATAATTTCAGGTTCAAAAGACATCAGTTGTCCAAAAACCGATATGAAATAATACACATATTATATCGGTTATAGTTGTTTATTATATCGGGGGTACTTATATCGGTCTAAAGTTTACTGAAAAAACGATATAATAGGTCTTTTATATTGGTTTTTAGCCGATATAAAAACCCTTTTTTCTAGTAGTGTGGCAAATGAAAAACTTCTTGTGTTGGCGATATCGTCAACTTCCTGTGTTTAAACCCACGAATTTTCTTCTTCTTCTTCGTGAAACACTCTTACAGACTTACATAAAATGTTGCTCAATGTGACATTTTGTTCTCTTTTGGTTGTTGATTGAATAAATTTTCAAGTCTAACTTTTGTTGCCAAAGAAAATCCCCCAAGGACCCAAAGAGATGAAGAAGATTCGTGGGTTTAAACACAGGAAGTTGATGACATCGCCAACTTAGTTGGTGATGTCGTCAACTGCCTGTATTTAAACCCATGAGTTTTCTACTTCTTCTTCGTGAAACACTCTTTCAGACCTACAGAAGATGTTGCTCACTATGACATTTTGTTCTCTTTTGGTTGTTGCTCTTGGTTGTTGATTGAATGATTTGTCAAGCCTAACGTTTGTTGCCAAAGAAAATCCCCCAAGAACCCAAAGAGATGAAGAAAATTCGTGGGTTTAAGCACAGGAAGTTGACGATATCGAATAACAAAGTCTCATCTACGATCGAATAACAAAGATATCCATGGTTATTAGAGGACCACTAAATTGGGTGGCTATTAAATCAAGGCTAGCGAGATAATCTCAATAGAAACCCGAGGTGTTAAAAATTTCTCCAAATTTTACTTAAATAGGAGTTGGTCCCACCTTATTGAGCAAGTGAATAAAAAATTAATGTACTCAATCTTAGGGTGGGGCAAATTCCTATTGGAGGAAAATTTTGGGGATAACGCTTAAGGGGACAACATTCACTATGAGTAGCATGGATATTACACCTTGATGGTATACTTTCAATCATCTATGATATTGCAAGCATTGTGGCCCATCAAAATATTAAAAATAATCAATCAATGGATTTTCAATCATTCACGCAGGCGTTGTAGCAAATCAAACGATCATGACTAACCAATCAATTTATTAACCAATTATGAATCCGAATGGGTTTGTTTACAATTGATCAATCAGGCATGGGCCCTACTTTATCTTGAGCGAGATACAATTCTTAGTCCTAAATGAGTAAATGACTATTTTGAGCGGTTTGGACTTATTATTCTGAGCCATATTATTCTGCAGTTTAACTATCCCTAAAGGTTTTAAGAAATTACATCCTTAAATTAAAGCAATTAGGTATTTTCAAATAGTATCTTATTTGTTTGGATATTATTAAAAAAATGTAAAATTTAAATTGATAAAAAAATAGAAAAACATTATCGATCTCCTCTAAAAAAACTTGGCTGCATAGCCGTTAGTCAACTATTGCTTGCCCTCACTAGAAGAAAATCCTGGCTCCGCCACTGGCCAATGGTTGGGAGTGATGCCGACTATTTGAAGATCAAGGGATCCATCCTCGTACATGTGTATGATACCGACATGCCAACACCACTCTACCATAAGTGTGTTGGAATGTAGATGGAACTTACATTTAGTTATTTACTAAGAAGTTTACATATGGTTTTGTTTCTTTGATTAGTAGTTTAGAATAAAATGTGCTATGTCAGCCTAATCAACGCTGCTAGAAGAAGACGGATCAAGCTAAGAAACAATTCGACTGAGAAGTTTCAACCCAACCTAGCTAATTGTCCCATATGTCACCGTGTTGAGTTAGTTTGGTTGGTTTCTTCACTTCTACACAGCCAAGCGGGTCAGTAAACTAAGTGCTCTCTCTGAAATGAGAGTAATCAGGTACACCCCCAGTTTCAATAATGTAGATGGACTCTTTTTTTTTCTTAACTAGATTGGCCCAATCACGAGGTTTGATACTAGCTTGCTTTTTTTTTTTTTTTGCTATCAGAGGGTTCCCGACCCTTTGGGTTAGACTAATCCCTCTGGGCCCAGAGGGAAGCCGAGTAAACTCCCCTTAGCCCCAGTGTGATAGTGCAATTTCGAACTTACAACCTCCGGATGCAAACCGTGGTCCTAGGCCAACTACCTCTTAGAGTTTAATGATACTAGCTACTTGAAGACTTAGGAATCACTGAGTCGGCATGGGCATGATATTGCGCCATGCCTACACCACTTAACAATTAGTTTGTTAGTGTAAAGATGACCTTAAATGTGATGTCTCTCTCACAAGAGAGTAATTCTAAAGTGGTCCCAACCCAGTTTCAATAAGATTACTCATAACATTACATATGGTTTTGTTTGTTTGATTAATGTTTTAGAATAAAACTATATATGTTATGTCAACCAAATCCGCGCAGTTAGAAGAATACGAGTCAAGCTAGGTGGCCAATGGACTGAGAAGTTTCAACTTGAACTCATACGAACGATCTTAAAAAAAAAGAAAGAAAAGGAGACTTAAACCAAATGTAATTGTCCATTAATATATGTGTTGAGTCAGTTTAGCTGGTTTCATCACTTCTACACGGCCAATCAGGTCAGTAAACTATAAGCACAAAAGCAGCAACATCAAAGGTCGTTGGCTTGAAAAAGAAAATATAGTACCTAGGGTTGGGTCCAACTATGCTCCGGTACAACAGTGGTGCATTTTAATAGACCTTGATTGGTCCACTCACAATCACCGTAGAGGATTTTATCAGAAGATCCATACTCAATTTAATACCATGCAGCGGGCGACTCTCCCCATCAGAAGTTGCCACATGGATAACATAACGAGGATGAAAGAGGAGGTTAAGGGCTTGTTTGTTATCTTTTTTGTGTTGTTCTCAATTTTGTGCTGGGATCAGGTTGTGGTGAGATTGGGTTGTGCTAAGACTATACTCTCCACTCTCCGGAGCTTGTTTGGAAACATTATATCAAATTACTTTACAGAGAATATGTTGTACCAAACTTGTTACTAAGGAGTGGACATAAGATTTACAATGTGGGACCCACCTTTTATTGTTTGCGGCACTCTATTATTATCATACTTGTGGCCCACATGTAGAAATTACAATGTGTTACCCACCTTTAAAAATTAGAACATGGAACCCATATTCATAGGATTTACAATGTTTGCCCACCTTTATAAAAATCATAATGTGGGGCTACCTTTTAGTAAATGTAAATATGGGACCCACCTTTAGAAATTACAATATGGTACCACCTACAGAAATTAATAGGATTTACTATGGGGGTCCACCCTTTGTGATGATGACCATATGACCCACATTTATGAATTATAAAGTGGATCCACATTTTTTGTGATTGAGGACATAAGGCGCCTCCTTTAAAACTACAGTGGGGTGCCCCACCTTTAAAAACTAGAACACGAGTGCAGTGCATTCGTAGGATTTACAATGTCGGTTAGGAATTATAATGTGGGCCATCTTTTTCATTAATTGTGAACACGGGACCCACGTTAAAAAAATAGCAATGTGGTACCAACCTTTAGAAATTCGAACATGGGGTCACATTCATAGGAGTCACAATGCGGGCCCACATTCATAGGATTTACAATGTGGCTCCACCTATTGTGAGTGTGACCATATGACCCACTTTTAAGAATTATAAAGTGGAGTCACCTTTTCTGTTATTGTGGACATGGAACCCACATTTAGAAATTACAACATCATTCTCACCCTTATAATTAAAAGACATGCCCATATTCATGGGATTTATAATGTGGTCCCACCGTTATAATTTTATAATATGCTCCCACCTTTTGTGATTGTGACCATGTGACCCATCTTTAGAAATTACAACATGATGCCCACCTCTAGAAATTGAAACATGGGGCTCACATTCATAGAATTTATAATGTGGTTCCACAATTATAGGAATTATAGTATGGGCCCCACCTGTTGTGATTTTTACCATAGGACCAACCTTTAGGAATTACCAAGTGGGCCACTTTATTTGAGATAAGTGAAGATTTTAAATCTTTAAATGCCATTCTTTAAAGGGAGATGCTCCTATGAGAGATATCTCTCACCTTATATAGGAGATATGGTGGGGGCCCTCACATTCATATCCAATGCCAACAACTTAAATGCGAGAGATAATTAGCGAAATGTCCCTTATATAGGACTTGTACGGCCTCCAGTCCATCAACTTTTCCTTTAAGGCCTATATTCCATGCAGCTTGGATATATTTCAGTGAGAGGTCCCTAGACACGTCACCTCATGGAAAGAGGTCCCTAGATATGCCACCTCATATATTTTAATGACTGATTTTCCCTTTTAACTAATTAGGCATAAAATTTTAAAACTTTAAATTTTAAATCTTCCATTTTCCCTATTTTTCTTCTTCAATTCGAACATGGAGAGAGCCTAGGGTTTCCAGGATTGGATTGTGCTCCGTTTGCGATAGACGGATTGGATCAAGGTTTTTTTATCCAAACTTCTGCACGTGGATCTTCGTTGCAGGAACAGGAGAGAGATCGGTTTTCATCTCGAGAGGGCCACACTGACGTGATTTGTGCAGAAATTCAAAGTTGCAAATGCTCAACAGAGAAGTCTAGGATCGGTTTTGAAGGTTGCAGATGACCGAAGTAGATCTAGTGTCCATCGCCATCGCCGGAGAGGGGTTCTTGATTCCAGATTGCAGATCGGATTTGAAGCACAGATGGCTGCCATTATCACTGCCATCGTCACCGTAACCGGAAGAAGAACATAGAAGATTCTTGGGTTTGCCGCACTTCCCTTTGCTGGAGAAGGAGCGGACCGCCGTGACGATCATCGTCGGAGACTTCGCTGTCCACTGCAGCAGTTGATGCGCCATGGTCGGAGAAGGAAGGAGCAGTGTTTTCATCGTTTCTTGTTACAAAAACCTAAGGAAGAAGAACCAGTTCTGTTTGGGGAAGAAGACCGATTTGAGTTTGGTTCCGGCCGGGTTGTGTTCGGGTCGGTTTGGGCGGGTTGGTTCTAGGTCAGGTTCGACTTGGCCCGTTCCAGAAGTCCATCCCCATTCTAGTAAAAGTCATATTTATATGAGTTCTGTAGTTTTTGTCAAATTTATTTGAGTTTTGGACAAATCTATCTGAGTTTTTGGCTATTTAACTAACTTCTGGAACAAATTTATCTTATTTCTGGACAAATTTATCTGAGTTCTAGACAAATCTATCCGTGTTTTTGGCTATTTATCTGAGTTCTGGAACAAATTTATCTGAGTTTTTTACAAATTTATTTGAGTTTTTGAAAAATATAGGTTAGTTTTTGACAAATTTTTCTCCATTTTAAAAAATTTTAACTGAGTTTTTGAACGAATCTTTTTGTGTTTTTGACAAATTTATTTCTATTTTCCTAGATCTATTTGTGTTTTTTAATTTTATTTGTGTCTTTTGAAATTTCTTTTTATTTTTTTAAATAAATTTAATTGAGTTTTTGACAAAAAAAGACTTGAGTTTTTTGCCACATTGTTCGTTAATTTGGAAAATTGGGTTATCTTAGTTTTGACAAATGTATTTTCATTTTTTTTAAATTTATTTGCGTTTTTTTTAATTTTATTTACGTCTTTTGAAATTTATTTGAGTCTTTAGAAATTTATTTGGTTATTTTGAAATTTATTTTGGATCTTTTGAAATTGGTTTTTATCTTTTGAAATTTATTTTTATCTCTTGAAATTTATTTGTGTCTTTTTAAATTTATCTGCTTTCTTTTGAAATTTATTTGTGTGTTTTTAGAATTTATTTGAAAATCTTGTTACTGAGATTCCATTGATCGTGGCCCATTAAATGGTAGTTAATTATTATTAATGGGATATCCCACCAATAATGGGATATGATTTAAAGAAAGGGTAAATTAGACATATCAAGTATGGGCATGTGTTGGAGGACCTTTGGCTGCATGACTTTCTTTTGTGAACTGTTTGCAACAAAGTTATACTTTGAGGGACCTCTCGCCGAATCCCCTAAATGTGAAGCCCCCACCCCTAGCTCTCATAGGTGCATCTCCCTTCTTTAAAAGGCAAGAGATAAGTATGAAACAATTGTACCAATGGGTTATTTCTTAAAATAAAATCAAAGTTTTTTTGTTCCAACTTTCCTATGCCCGCGGATTAAGATTTTGAGATTCCTTCCGGTGAGACCAAATTTCAGAACAATGATTTTCACTTACCAAACATGTTTTCTACAGCCTTATCTCGTGGGAACATGGGGACATCCGAATTGCACGATGCCAAACGCACCCTTAGGGATTTTTTGGCATTGTTCTCGTATTGTTCCCAATTTTGTGCTCGGATCAAGTTGTACTGAGATCGGGTTGTGCCAAGACTACAATCTGTAGAACTTGTTTGGCAACATTATATTAAGTCACTTTATTGATTATACGTTGTACCAAACTTGTCAGGTACCATTATGAAATTTTTGTTTCAAAGAACGGAAAAAAGAGAATCATAGGATTTATAATGTCGGCGACTCATTTCGAGTAAGTGATATATCCATATATTCAAGGCGCGTCCAAATGTCCTATGAGGTGAGTGTAACACCCCAATTACGAATACTGAGAAATTCGTCAAGGTACCCGAAGTTGGCTCGCTACTTTCGGAAAATATGAGAACTTCTAAGATCATAGGTCCACAGTGAGGTCCAATTTAAAACTTTTGATCGACATATAATCAATGGTTAAAATTTGTGGAAGCGTAAAGAGTAAAGAGGAATTAATTGTAATGATAGTGGAAGCATTTGGTATCATAAAAGATGTATCAAGTGTAGCGGGGCTGAAGTCCAGCCTAAAGCTCAAGTATAATTAATAACATGTTTTAAACATATCAGATTACCCCACTACTCACAACATAAAGACACTTAAACCCAAAAGAAAGATAAACACTCAAGCCCCTGGTGCTGGCTCTCCATCCTCCAACTCGACCTCCTGGTCGGCTGGTCCCCATTCGTAGTCACCAGCTACGGGTGCCTCGACAAGCGCGAGCGTACCGTCCTCATAGTCGGGGTCGAACCCTAAGCACCAAGAATGGGTCATATCTAAAGATCTGACAAGTTACAGTATACAAATAACATAGGATGTATGCATCCAAATAATAGAGACAATAATATGATCAATAAGAATATCCAATGTACATATGCTAGGCAATTAAGCAGGATAAACATTTAGAATCATGATAATAAGATATGCTAATTTAGCAACACAGCATGACACATTCACACAAACTGAATACCGTGGGATACTATGCCGCGGCCCTCCCATAATGAACACAGTCGCGGTGGGGAAAACTCATCTGTGCTAGGGATGACTAACCCCGCAAATCACTCATAAATCTCCTCACTCATCACTCGGAAGACTAGACCTGGAATCACACCATCGGTCTAAAACATAACTCTTTATATATGATAGCCCAGTTAACACTCATAAATAGCTCATACCGGTGATGATTAGTCAACAAGCTGAGCTTATAACAACTGAGTAAATGCTCGTGCTGACTCAAGGATTAAAATACAGGTTTGTGTCTGTCTAGGCTTTACCTTACGCGAGCAAGGTCCTAACAAATCCCTAAGAGGTCTAAGTACCATTTCAATATCATGGAATACAGTCCAAGTCCGATCATTGGATCCATGCTAAGGCCTATTAAGCCATGTCCTTAGTCTAAACAGTCCATGAGAAATCACTAGTCTCAATCCTATATCAGTCGGTCTATTCTCATCCAAAATGAGTTACAGTCCAATCACAACCACCTCTCCATCCTAGGGTATGTCACATCCAAACTTAGGTCCAATCACAACCACCTCTCCATCCTAGGGTATGTCACCTCCAAATCAGAGAATCAATTGAAGAAATAGCAAAGTCCAATCCTAAGTAATGGTCCACATTCAGGTCCAGGTCAATTTCAAATAATTGAATCCCTAAATGAAATTTCAAATGCCAATGATACTGCATTTGGTGCTCCCGAAGTTACGGACATCTTCGATGATGTTTAAGGATCGAATTGACGTCAAATCTAAACCCTAGACCTTACTTAATGGGCCCCACGAGTCAAGGTTTAGCCACAACATTGGCTCGTGCTTGGCACATCGATGGAAGTCTATTTGGATTGTCAATGGGCCCCACAATCTCAAAAGTACTGAAAACTGGAAATCACAGGGTTCGGTCGACCGAGTGCACTGTGAAGTTAGGGTGTTGACTCCCAGGTCGACCCCAGTGCAGTTTGCTCGGTCGACCTCCTGGCTTGGGCGATCGACCACGCACACTAAGAACATGGGTCAAACACCTGGTAGGCAAATGCTTGTTTCTTTAAAATTCCTGTGTGCTCGGTCGACCTCCTGGCCAAGTCGGTCGACCGAGTGCACTAGAAATCATGAAGAACAAG
This sequence comes from Cinnamomum chago, assembly GCA_038049695.1. NCBI lineage: Eukaryota > Viridiplantae > Streptophyta > Magnoliopsida > Laurales > Lauraceae > Cinnamomum > Cinnamomum chago. The sequence continues at coordinate 13,396,149 of CP142456.1, forward strand.
TGTCCCAGCTCTCAATTATTTTCTGCATTTTCCTGTGTACCCGATCGACCGAGTACAGGGCTCGGTCAACCGAGCATACTGACCTGAGATTTTTACAAAAACTTAACTGAGACCTGTTTTTCCCAGATTTTAGTGTAGCTGGTCAACCGAGTACAGGGCTTGGTCGACCGAGCACACGCACCTACAACAATTTTCAGAAATCTGGATTTTCATTCTCCTTTCCAAATTTCCGTCCATCCTTCTCTAATCACTTTCATTCATCACATAAACATCCAAAACAACAGAAACACTCCAATAACCATCATTCCAACAATAAATGGGCCATTGATCTTCCAATTGAGAAAATCTCACCCATCAATGGCCAAGAATCCAAAAAGACAAGCTCAAAGGTAAATCTAAGCATCCTAACATCATATAAATGAAATTTCAGAATAGAAAACAGTAAACACACATTCTATGCTAAGTGAGTATATTGCACTTGCCTCAAATCCAAATTTGCAAAGGAAAATAGACAATAAGAAGAAATCCAAGCCTCTAAGGGTCTCCAAGCTCTCAACAAATCCAAACTACAGCTTCTAATACCCAATCCACAAGAGAACCAATACTTAGAAAGGAAATCTAAAGAGAAAGGGATTCCTAGAGAGAAAGAGGGTATTGAATGGAAATTAAACTAAGGAAAAAGGCTTACCTTGGTTTGTAGAAGAAGAAGAGATTGACAAGAGAGTGTCCTTTGGAGATTGTAGTAACTGAAATTGGGGGTGGTCTCCTTGTTGCTAGGGTTTTGGAATTAGGGTTTTAGCTAGGGTTTCTAATGTTAGGGTTTTTGGGAAATGAGAGGCAAATGAGAGATAAATGAGAGTGAATTTGAGGTTCTATTCCCAATGCAATAGTTTAGCTTATATAGACTAGGGTTTGGACAATTACTAAAATGGCCTTTTAGTTTGTATAGGGATGCGGATAAGGACATGTGCATTTAGGTCTTTTGGTAGAGGTTCTAAAATGTTCTCAAGTGTGGAAAACCCCTCCTATAAAATTTTATTTACTAGAACCTATAAAAACCTATAAAAATTATAAAAGACACCCTATAGATTCTATAAAACACACAATAGGCCTAAATCCTATAAAATAGGCTAAAACTTAGGAAAATTACTATCAACTCTTACTAATTCCTATTAATTAGTACAATTATACTACTATTACTATAATTAATAATATTCAAATTAAAAATGAGGGCCCACCAAGGGTGGGGCCTCACATCGAGTCCCACATTATAAATAAAAGGTTCTAGGAATATCATCCGATGAGTGCTTCCAAATGTCCTATCAGGCCCACAGTTCAGAAGAAAGGTCCCTTTTCCCTAGTGATTATGCGTGAAATAGAGATGATCTGATGCAAGCATCTCGGACCAAAAACATACCTTTTTTTTTTGCTATCGGAGGGTTCTCAACCCTTTGGGTTGGACTAATCCCTCCGGGCCCAGAAGGAAGCCGAGTAAACTCCCCTGTAGCCCCAGTGTGGTAGTGCAGTTTCTAACCTACAACCTCCGAGTGCAAATCGTAGTCTTAGGCCAACTGAACTACCCCTTGGGGTTGGACAAAAAACATACTCGTTTCTCATAGGATCAAAGATCCTTTCCGGCCCACAATTTAGAAGGGACGGGTGTCCTTTGTGTAAAATATAATTTGGAATGGAAAAACTATTTTTTTTATTCATTTTAGAGTACATGTTTTTAAGTACGTAGTAACAATGTCTTCTATGTTCTAATGATATAGGGATGCTATGAAAATAGTATGATGGTTGAGTTGACTGGATATGCATGCATGCCTATTGTTGTGGAAGGTTTGTTGGATATGCATGCATGCCTATTGTTGTGGAAGGTTTGTTGGATATGCATGATATGATATGTGGGGATAATGATTAACCGAATGACAGTGATTAGTTATCCTTGAGTCGGCCAATTTATGGTCTGGCCGATGGTTTATGGTCTGGACCACATAGTTTCTTCTATAATTTGATGATACATCTTCCCCCTTGATGTAAAAAAGAATCTCTTGGCGGAAAACAATGACATAAGAACAGTGGAGAGATGCCAGTTAATTACTGGCTACAAGCAATAATGTGGAATGTTCATGGTTTTTGGTGAGTTGTGAGGAAGGAAAGTTGTTGAAATAAGAGGTAGGTCGACTGGGGGTGGCTACGTGCATGTACATGTATACATATACATATATATATGTATACATATACATATGTATATGTATACATATACATATATATATATATATATGTATATATATATATATGTGTGTGTGTATATGTATATCCCTATATATATAGTTATATTTATTTTTTGCTAATAATTGGAATGACATAGAGAAAGTATTGATAAATGGCTAGGGGCTGAGAGGGGGCAATGACTTCCTATGTTGCAGTGATAGTGTTAGTGTTTCGCTTGATGGAGATCACCATTTACAGTCATGTACATGAAAAAAAAAAAAAAAAACACTAATCATTATTTGTAGGTATTTTAATTAGGGTGAGGACCAATGAGCAGGTCCTACACACAAACAGAAATAAAATTGTTTCAATAACAAAATGGGCTGTCTCTAGAAAGAGTGTAATCTGGTCCCCACAAGTTTTAATACTGCAAATACCAACCTCGTGTTTCTACCAAGAAAAATACAAATCATTAGTGCAAACGGATTCAAACCAAAAATGTGCGAACGGATCTTATAAATACCGAACTATCATTTCCCATAGAGTCGGTCTGGAAAACACAAGAGAGTGGACGGGATGAAGAGACCTCATGTAGTCTGCATTCCATGGCCTGAACAGGGTCACGTCAACCCCATGATGCAATTAGCTAAGCTTCTGCACTCAAGAGGCATCTTCATCACCTTTGTTCTAACCAGCTTCAACCAGAAGCGTTATTTAACACAGGATTCCTTGGACTGTTCAGAAGGATTTCGCTTCCAAGTCATATCAGATGGATTGTCTCCATCCATTCGGGATGGGATGGAGGACCAGAAGACCTTCTGCGAATCCATAAAAGGGAACTGTGTTGCACCGTTCCGTGATCTGCTGAGGAAGCTCCATCAACCATCTGATGGGCGTCGAGTAACTTGCGTTATTGCAGATACATTCATGACCTATCCTCTCAAGGTTGCTGAAGAAATGGACATCCCAAAGGTGGTATTTTCTGCATCTGCTGCATGCAATCTCATGTCCGCCGCTCAGTATCATGAGCTCTTGAGAAAGGCACTTGCACAGCGGAAAGGTAGGTTAAATTCTAACAAGAAATTAAAAAAAAGAAAAGTGTTTTTGACACATCAGTCCTCAGATGTTCTAATTTCATTACCAAAATTCAGATAATGTCACTGGATAACATTTTTTTATAGCATTTTTGCCCTGGATCCAATGATATCATGGGACAATGTAATTAATAAATCTCATGATATCATGGATTTTATGCAACACATTAGGAAAATTATTTTACAAATGATAAAACTTGATAAATGGTGATCAAGTGTGTATTTACTTTTTACAAAATGTCAAATTTTGTAGTCTATAAAAAAATGGATTTGTTTACTATTTGCAAAAAAATATGATACAGAAACAGATAGATCTCATGATATCATGGGACTATCTCATGTTATCATGGGATATGGTGAAGAAAGTAAAAAAAAATAACGTTGACCAGAGTCATGAAATTGAAAAAATAGAGTTTAATGTGAACCAATATGTCAAAACCCAAAAAATAATAGTAATAAAAGAATGTTCGCATCAACCCATTTTTGGATGAGCGATGACGACTAATTTGTACAGCTATAATGGAATTTCATGCCTTGCCGATTTCTATTTTTACAAGAGAGAAGAGTTATGCATTCCTAACAACTTCATAGGAAGTTGAAATCTTCTCCACAAACGAGAATTATTGCATGCGTGGACCATTCAGACAGGTCATAAGTAACTCCCAATAGGCTACCAGATGGACAAGATCTTTTGCTTATAATATATATGTGGACAATGCGCTACTAAGTTAAAGCTTAGGATAAAATTCTGTAAGCTCACGCTTGTGGGACCCACCCTTTGTCCATCCAAATGGACTAAACACACGACCTTACTGAATTGCACATGTCTACCAACTTTTGGTCATGTACGAATTTACTGGACCAATAGATCGACTGTGTATCGATCCGAATGGACTGTCGACTATTAAACTTTTGAGGCCTAGATGGAGATGATAGAAGCCACGACAAATTGAAATGTCCGACTTGTGGGGCCTATTTAGACATAAGTTTTACTAAAGGTAGATTGAAATGCCACCTCATGGACAAAAGGGATAAAAAATTCATCCTCGCGAATTTTCATATCCCTTGATTTAACAACTTTATAGTTTAATGTCATCTTAACTACAAATTTTCTTGAGACTCAATCCAAAAGTGGGTGAAGGCTCAAATGAGTCTAAAATGGGGCCTGATGTCAAATCAATGGATGAAAAGACTACGAAGGGGGCTATACTGATGAAATGTGTTCCCTAGTGGGTGCATAGTGCTAGATTGCAGTTACAATTAGTCCCATGAGACACACACACCTTGCTGTCGGGCCCACATAGTGATAGAATCGAGAGGAATGGCTAGATCCTGGCAGGGCTTATAGTCTAGGGTGATGTATGCATGTGACCATTCTAATTTCTAACTCCTTGATCTATGGTATACAAATTTAATTTCATTGTTAAAAACTAGTGCTTCATCGATCTAATGGTCATGTCTAATCGAATGTGGGGTGGGGGTGGGGGGGTCCCTATGTTCCGTTCAGATAGACCATTGGTGGGCCCTACTATGGGGTGTGCATGGTGGATGAGAGTTACAATTTGTCTTGGTCATTTTGTTTCAGTTAGAAAAACTCACAACTTATGCCTTTTTCCTGTGAATGCAGATGAGAGTTACGATAGCAATGACTATCTAGACACCTCCTTTGATTGGATACCTGGCATGAGAGGCATCCGACTCAGAGATCTTGGAAGCTCTCTCCAAACAACAAACCCAGACGACTTCATTCTAAACTCTGCGTCAAATGAAGCTCAAAACGCTTTGAAGGCGCCGATGATCATTTTCAATACGTATGATGATTTAGAGCATGAAGTCTTGCATGCCTTCCAATCAATGTTTCCTCCTTCCATCTACTCAATAGGCCCTCTATTGTTGCAGTGTCGTCTGTTATCAAATAATGTGTCGAACTCGGTTAAATTGAGCTTGTGGAAAGAGGAGACAAAATGCCTAAAATGGCTAGATAGCCATAAATCTTCTTCAGTCATCTATGTGAATTTTGGGAGCACGACAACTACAACCTCCCAACAATTGATAGAATTTGCTTGGGCCATCGCGGATAGCAAACATCCTTTCTTATGGGTCATTCGGCCTGATCTTGTAACGGGTGGTCACACAAATCTTCCACAAGAATTCATGGATGAGATTGAAGGACGGGGTATGCTAGTGAGTTGGTGCCCGCAAGATCAAGTGCTGGCCCACCCTTCAATAGCCGTTTTCCTAACACACAGCGGTTGGAACTCTACACTAGAGAGCATAGCATTTGGTGTGCCGATGCTTTGTTGGCCTTTCTTCGCGGATCAACAACTCAACTGCCGCTACGCTTGCAATGAGTGGGGTGTGGGCATGGAGATTGGTCATGATGCAAAGAGGGAGGAGATTGGTGTTCTTATTAAGCAAGTAATGGAAGGAGAGAAAGGAAAGGAGATGAGGAAGATGGCTTTGAAGTGGAAAGAGAGTGCTGAAATCGCGACTAAGGAGGGTGGATCTACTCACAATAATCTTGAATTACTTATTCATAAGTTGCTTCAGCTAAATGGTAACTAAGATCTATAATTGGCATGTGGCAAACCTTATCGTAATCACATGTTTTTATGTTAGTGAGTATTTTCAAATAATCTCATGAGAATTTGCAGTTGAATGAAGAGGAAAGAGGTGATTATGTAGTTTCTCGGTATAAAGCTTTTATACTGAGATAATTCTTTTCTCTTTGTAGTATTTTCTTCTTCCCTTTTATTACAATTTCTGCTACCGTTTCAGAAAAAGAGAAGTAAAAGCACACAATACACAACTGCTTGTAATTTTTAATTAGAGATAGACTGTTTCAGTTACAGGAGGCACTCCAAACCATAGTTATCGAGTTTACAACTCGATTAATTCATATTCAAGTTCGCAATTCACTCCAAACCAAGCTCTCTGCAACGTCTCCTTAGATCTGGATTCAGAAGACCTCAATGTTTGGAAAGCCCACTGTAACACCCCGAGCCTCCTTAATTTCGATTTAGAGTTAATTAATTGAGATTAGTAGCTCCATTCTGTTTTGTTCTGTTTTCTTCTCTCAATTCATATTTATGTTTACATGGTTAAATTGAGAGAATATAGCTAATGAGGATGTGTCATTAAGTTTTGTTGTTATGTGTATCTGTCAATTATGATTCGTACGGCTCATGGTTACTCATGCTCAGATTTACCTAGTGTTCACACTTTGACCTAGGTGATTTATACATATCTAACTATTCATTTGTCATACGTTATATTATTTATATCTGTTTATCTTACTTAGCCTAGTCTAATGGTGCTACACTTGGCGTTACAGGTGAGTACCTCGATGCCATCACCCCGAAAATGCACGAGAAGGAGGAATCTTCCTGTCATGTGGCTGAATGGACTTCAAATGATGTCTTCTAGACATCAAATCGTTGAGCTTGGACGTCACTCTGCCCTTGGACAGTGGCTTGGATCGCTACACCTTTTGTTATAGTTTATGAACTTGTTTAGACTTTGGCTTGCAAACTTTAACTTACTTCTTTCTCTCTCTATCTCTAGCTCTTAAACATGAACCTTTAATCTATGCTAATGAACTTTTATGCTCTATATCTTGATGGATATGATATTATTGGTTTACAATTGGATATCTATTTAACAAAATTATACAGGTGGAAATATAGATTCATGGAAATTTGAACCTCACACATGATATCCTGTGGGTGAATTCTGTTCGTGTGGACGAAGGGTCAACAAGTTTGACTCGAATCCCCATGTGGGCGTAATTCGGGCCTCGAGATGGGTGCATTCTCGAGCTCGGGGTGTGACACCCACCCTGGCCAAGACCTCACTTTCAAGGAAGCTTGGGATTTGATCAGATCTAGAAGAGACCCAACTGAGTGGGCTCCTCTAGATTGGAATTCTATTATGCTACCCAGAATTTCTTTCTTTGCATGGAGGATGATGCACTGCATGACCCCTACCCAAGATTGGGCCCAATCAATCGGTTTCACACTATAAGAAATTGCACTTTTGCCGACGCTAAATAAGCGCCGGCAAAAGTCTATAAAACGCCGGTGAACTCCTTTGCCGGCGATTTCCCTTGCGCCGGCAATATGCCGGTAAAAGCCTGCCAGCAATAGCTTTTGCCGGCGAAAAAAGGTTAGCGCCAGGCAAAAGTAATACATTAACGACGTTTTTATTCGTCGGGAAAAGAGGTATAAAACGCCGCGAAAAGGCCTTTATTTTTCAATAATAAATTGATTAAAAACTTTTTCCGGTGTTTTTTTTGCGCTGGCAAAACATTTATATTTTATGGAATTTTTTTTCAAAATTTATTGCTAGCGTTTTTTTTGCGTCGGCAAAACATTTATATCTTATGAAAATTAATTTTCCAAAATTTTTTGCCGGCGTATTTTGTCGCCGGGAAAACATTTATTTTTTTTAAGTAATTATTTTGAAGGTGTTTTGCCGGCGAAAATGTTGCGCCGGCAATCAATATTCATTTATTGTATTTATTTGATTTTTTAACTTTTTTTCCTGTATATGCATCATTACAACTTCCAACCTGTATCGTATGAAACTAAGACCAAATCTCCTACACACCCAACATCTATCAATTCCAAATATTCATTCCACTTCATATTAATATTCAAATATCCTTACAATATTAAAAGTACTTTACCATTACCATTACAAAATAAAAATCCATGCTAACATTATACTATTTGCCAACATTCAAATGCCAATGAAAAATTACATCTTCGTATACAATCATCTCATTGTTGCACCAATCCAACACCTGCAACATTGTTCAAAAAAACTTCATACATCCTATTTTAACATATGGCAATCTGCTACTGTGCATCCATTTTTCCTTCATGTTCACTGCATCTTAGTTGCATGGAATCTTTCAACAAAAAACTTTCTTCAATTGCCCCATGGAATTCCAATGCAGATAAAAAGCTAGTTGACAGATCCAAGTGCCGTAGCCACGAATCTCAGTTGGTGATATCTGAATGTAAAAAAAAATTAATACTACAATAGACATATACAAACAACCAATGAACAATCAAAGAAACTAGTTTAAATTCTAAAAGTAACAACCTCTGATATGTAAAGTGGCACAATGGCAGATGAAATGCCTCTTCCAATACCGCAAAGAACACAACCAATTATCATTGTCTGTACACTCCGAGATGTAGCACTGCAACAATCTTCCAATCAGTTAGAAATCAAACCCTGCAAACAGGTAAATCCAACTTTTACAGCCTCGCATTTTGGAGGATGCATTACTAACCTAAGAAAAGCACCAATAACAAGTGGGATTGCATCAAGCTAAAAAGTTCTTGTTCTACCAAATTTATCAGCCAAAGCTCCTCCTGTGAATGAACCAACAGTGGCACCCGCAATGGTTAAGCTGACAACCAAACCTGTCCATAATGTAATGTAAGTAGATGCATGTAAAGCCAAAAGGTTGAAAATGTAACGAAAGAAAATAAAAACCTTGATAGAAGGTAAGTTAGGAGAAAGAAGGAATTTGTAATAGATTGGTGAGGTTCACTTTAGTAGCATGTCAGTTTATAAAAATGAAGGCAGAATCAAGTAGCTTAATATATGTTAATTCAATATAAATCAATAATAAATCCTTTATTTGCATCATGATCAGGGAATTCTTATTTTTGAATGCCCAAACAAGCATCACATTACACTTGCCTTGTAGAACAGTGTTTTCAGCAATCCCAAGATCCTTTGCAAGATATTCAAGTGCCCCATTCACCACAATACAGAAGGAAAGAGGATGAATAAAAATGATTGCAGCATAACATCTTGAAAAATCAAAAGATACCAACAAGAAGCCGATGGCTAACTCTACATCCTAAAACAATGGGGTACTCAATTCTAGGACCCATTTCACTAAGGGTCCAGAGCTTTCACATGTGCACAACATGGTCCGAATTAAAGTCATTAGTAGAAATAAGAAAGATTACCCAGGCACTAGAGGATACATGGTGATGCCCCAGTCATTCTTTATGTGGTGGAGATCAGTGTGGCACATCCCACAGTAGAGGATCTTGATAGTCACATCATCAATTCCATTCTCCCTTCACCCACACATACAACAACAACAAAAAATAACAACAATAACAATAAGATACCACAGTTGAGTAAGAAACTTCAAAAAAATAAAAAAAAAAACAAATTAAAAATCCACAGATACAAATCCACCCTTCAGAGGATCTTGGCAAGTGTTCAACCATTTTTTTTTTTTTTTGGGTTCTCCCATGAATCCACTCTCCTTCTTTGTTGCACTGTATCAGACATAAATCATAGATCCCACAACTTACCAAAAACTACACTCCAAATTTCCACACAAACAATAACATTCAGAGCTTTCCAAAGGTGTCACCAAAAAGTGCTAGTCTGAAAAAGTAAAGGAGAGTTTCCTGAGATGATTGATTGGAGTTTTAAGTGATTCATACCTTCTTTTGAAAACAAAGGGTGTAACCTTTCCAGAAGAGCCAAGGGCTGCCCACCTTGCAACTGTCTGAGTGTGGTTTGGGGTTGTCTGAGACATTTCCTCCAAAACCCACCACAGGGAACTACAATATCTAACTCTCCTTTAACTCTGTGAGCAAGTTTGGGACTAGAGAGATGTGCGTATTGAAAGGTATATTGTAACTTATATGTATTTATAAAGAGATTTTGATTCTCTTACCTCTGTTACATGTATGTTTTAAATTACTGTTATGATAACAGAGATTAACTTCTGCGGCTGATTCAGTCTCCATTTATGATAATTTTGATACTTGAAACAAACTAAAGGCCTCATGATATGATATAACCGCAACTTCGTATTTAACATGGTTACAAAACAAAAATGGGAATAAGCTAACATGCATTTAGAAACCTGCTTAGCATTTTTCATTAGTGCTAACAGACTTTTAAACAAAATTCATGGTCAACAGACTTGGGGGATATGAGAGAGTGAAAAAAGCACTTACAGTTCAATAGCAGCATAAAGTTGAGCCTCATCTTTTGGCATGCTGGGAAGAAAAAGAAGATTAGAGTTGGAGGTACTAAAATTAATCCATTGAGGATGATGAGTGCAGCAAAGTTAATGTAAGAAACAAAGAACTCTACCTGTAAAAGTTATAAAACAGGGTTGCAAGCTGAAACTTCGCAAAATACCCTTTCTACAGGCACAACAGCAGAGTTAGGACTCAAAAGATAATAAAACTCAAAGCAAAAGGTTTCATTCAGTCATGACAACATACATACATATATCAAGATCTATATCTGGATCAAACTGGCTACATAGATCGTCTTCATCATCATCATCTATATATTCCGCCATAGTTTCATCCTCGTCATCGCTATGCTCCGCCATTGGCTCATCACCATTAACTATCTCTGGCAGAATATCATCCCTACAGTAGTGAACATCCCTATCTTTAACACAGATTGGGACAACATTGGTGGTTTCATGCTGCTGGAAGGCCTCCTTAGGCACATCATCCAGTTCTGGTACATCCCACACTCCCCGATGCTTGACTCGTTCTACGATTCTCCAGTTGTTGCCTTTGCAGGTATCACTGACATAGAAAACTTGCTTCGCTTGACTTGGTAGGACAAATGGATCATCTTTATACCACCGACCCGTAACAGCAATGCTTGTTATGTGTTGATCGGTATGTATTTTGTTTCTAGTACCGGTGTTGTACCATTCACATTGGAACAGAACCACCCTACCCCCATGCATATATGTCAATTCCCAGACTTTGCACAAGTACCCGTAGAAGTCAATTGTCTTCCCAATATGCTCCCCTTGCACGACCAAACCACTATTCTGGCACTTACGCCTGTTCTCGCGATCTCTAGTGTGGAATCGAACACCATTGAATATGCACCCTGAATACAGATAAACTATAGAACCGGGACCATTTGCTAATGACCACATTTCATCGGTTGCTTCTGGCGACCCTTGGTTTCGCAAATCATTCATCTACATGAGCAACATGCGATAAGTTTATTAAGTTGATGAAAATTGAGGACCAGTTAGTTAATGTTTACTATGTCAATAGGGCATCATATATCTTACACGTTGCTTGAACCATTTTGGAAATGTGTCTTGCTGTATTTGACTGATGTCATGCACTTCTGGATTTTGTATTGTATTCCTGTGTTCCCTACTTAAGCCAAAACAATTCATAAGCAAGTAAAAGTAGAGGAAGAATCAACAAGGGAACAATCTATGCACACATGTATTTAAGCCAAAGCACTTACTCGAGATATGGCTCTAACTCGGGACTATTATGCAATACAAACCAGTGAGCCATGTTGAGTTCATTCTTAGAAGGATCTAGTGCCCTTGTGATCGGTGCAAATGGACGAACATTTTGAGTGAAAATATCCATCCCGGGACCACGCACGCCACCATCATCATTTCGTTCGTCTCGATCAGTCCCTTTTAGGTACATTGAGCAGAAAGTCAAACACTCTTTGACAATGTAAGCCTCGGCGATCGAACCTTCGGGTCGTGCTCGGTTAGTAACATAATCTTTTAAAGTCCCAAGAAACCTTCAAACAAAGAGACATTAGAATTAAGGTTACTTATGCAAGACAATCACACTACTACACGAATAACACTTCATTGGATGGTAACAGTTACCTTTCGATGGGGTACATCCACCGATATTGCACCGGTCCAGCAAGCATGACATCACGTGGCAAGTGAACAGCCAAATGGGCCATTACATCAAAAAATGCTGGAGGAAAAATCTTCTCGAGCTTGCAAACTATGAGCACTCCCCGTTCCTCTAATTTTTTTAAATCGCTTTGTTTCAATGTTTTTGAGCGGAGGTCCTGGAAGAAACTGCCCAACTCAAATAGAGATGTACTTAACTCCTTATCAACATAACCACGTAGACCAACCGGAAAAAATCGTTGTAGGAGGACATGATAGTCGTGACTTTTCATACCCGATAATTTGCAATTTTTTGAGGTCACACACCTTGACAGGTTTGCAGCATAGTCATCCGGGTACTTGATTGATTTCAAGAATTCAAAAAAACCCTCTCTCTATTTCGGGTCCAATGTGTAGGATGCACGGGGTTTCACAATGGATCCTTCTTCATTCCTCTGCAGATGCAAATTGTGGCCTGATGCCCATATCTTTTAAATCGTCACGCACTTTGTCCGTGTCCCTATTCTTCTTATCTATGCCCACCACAGTCCCAACAATATTTTCACAGATGTTCTTCTCTATGTGCATGACATCAAGGTTATGCCTAAGGTTTAGGTTCTTCCAGTACGGTAGCTCGTACAAGATGCTTTTCTTTGTCCAATTCAACAGTGCAGGCTCACGAAATCTTTTCCTGCTGTTGGGGCCCTTCCCAAACCTAACTTCTGGTAGTTGATCCAACTAATCAAGTACCTTTTGCACCGATAAACGCAAGGATTTCATTTTATGTTCTGGCTGACCGTTGAACTTCTTGCTCCTTCTCCAAGGGTGGTTCTCAGGCAAGTAAGCTCGATGTCCCACCCACCCAATCTTACTTCTCAACTTACACGATAATGAATCTTCGTTGCAAGGGGGACAAGCGAAATAACCTTTTGTGCGCCAACCAGACAAGTTACCATACGCGGGAAAGTCATTTATGGTCCACATCACAGCCGCATGCATTCGGAAGGGCTGTTCACTAAGGGCATCATAAGTCATGACACCAATCTCCCACAACTCCTTCAACTCGTCAACCAAGGGCCTCAGGTACACATCGATCTCCTTCCTAGGTGCCTGCGGCCAGGGAATAAGTAAGGACATCATGAAAAATGGATCCTTCATGCACATCCAGGGTTGAAGGTTGTAAGGCATAAGTATGACAGGCCAGATGCTGTAAGAAGTGCTCATGTTGCCGAAGGGGTTGAACCCATCGGTGGCCAGTCCTAACCTCACATTGTGGATCTCCCGGGCAAACTCCGAAAATTTCAAATCAAATTCCTTTCATTCCTTATAGTCGGCCGGATGCCTACCTAGATCGCCATCCATGCCATTTCATCTCTTTGGCTGTCATCCTGGACATGTATAATCTCCGCAACCTAGGTATCAATGGGAAGTAACGCAGTATCGTATGAGCGATCTGCTTACCCCTGCCATTATTGACCTTGTACCTAGGCTCCCCACATTCTGGACACTTCTCCAAGTGAGCATTCTCCTTCCAAAAAAGTATGCAATCATTCTTGCAGGAGTTAATGTGCTCGTACCCCAAGCCCAAGTCACGTAGTAGCTTCTTAGCCTCATAAACGGAAACGGGAACAACATTACCTTCTGGTAGGGTGTCCCTAAATATCTCCAAGACTTTGTCGAACGACTTGTTGCTCCACCTATATTGTACCTTCACATGTAGCATCCTAATGACAAATGCTAACAGGGTTTCTAAATCTTTACAGCCCGGGTACAAACCACGCTGGGAAGCCTCTAGCATAATTTCAAAGTTTCACACATCATCCATCCCTAGGGTATCATCCATCATGTAAGTACCCCTACCATAGTCCTCTAATAACTCATCATATCCATCCCGGTCCTCATCTGATTCATCCTCACTACAATCCGATTCATCGGATTATGCAAGTTCCCCATGCTGTAGCCAAGTGTCGTAAGATACCATCATCCCACGCCGGAGCAGATGGTCTCTCACAGTCTCATAATCATGCTTAAAACCATTACATCAATAGTTACATGGGCATTTAATCTCTCTACTCCCACCCGAAGTCGCATTTGAGAATTCAATAAAAGAAGTCACCTCGTCTATATACGGCTGATTGAATCTATTATGATACTGTAACATCCAACTCTTGTCCATATTTGTTTACATATGTAACGTGGTGGTTAACTCAAATTCAACCAATAGATGGTATAAAATAAATGCAAAAACTTTCAAAAAAAAAAAAAGAACTCAAATATAAGAAAAACAAATCAACACTCTACGCCTAAAATGCAAAACAAAAAAGTAAGAAAAATATAACAATTAAATTTAGAATTTAGACAGATCAAGAATGATAAGATCTCCATTAAAGAAATGAGCACTTCTCTATCACATGATATAAAATGAGCCATGCTTCAAGTCTCAGATCTGGCACAAAACAAATACTCATAAAAAATGGACAAGAGAGAAATAGTCGGTCCACGAATCAATAGATCGTTTGTAGGTAATTCCTCACAAACAACACAAAATTGAGAGTCACACATCATAGAAAAAAAGTCGCTGTCAAAGTTGAATTCAAAACACATTTACCCTGGAAACCAATACTTAATTTAACTATACCTTTTCTGCTTCTTTTGAATGGTGAAGTCCCCCCACTCACCCCTTAAGGAGGGCATTTGTTGAGTTTAGAGAATTGAGAAGGTTCTGAAATCCTTTTCAATTCAGAGAAATTGCTAACAAAAAATATGGACAATTTGCCCATGCTTTCTTTATAGAAGAGACAGGAAGGAATCACAAGCACAACCATTCAAATGCCAAAGGGTTTAAGGAACTTGTTGGGTTTTAATTAAAAAAGGGTCCAGCACTCCAGATCTAAAATATGCAAGTTCACTACAGACAAAGAAGACCAACTAGAACAATCAGTTCAAAAAAAAATAAAAAAAAATAAAACAAATTTGCAAAATCTTCAGTCCGATCAGGAAAATGAAAAGAGAAGGAAAGATAGAAAACATGCATTTTGCATCTGGGTTTGTGCCAATTCCTCCCAAAATCACCAGTTTAGCATATCAGATGTTATACACAATAGGACATAAGAGATATGAGCAAGAGGGAGATGGGAGGAGGAAAATCCAATAGAAAGCTAAACAAGAATATTCAAAATAGAAAATCAAAAGCTAACAAATCCAAATGGGGCATGTGAGTCTCAATGTAAATGTTAACAAGAAGATTCATAATCCATCAGCAAGAGGGAGATGGGAGGAGGAGTGCAAAATTTTCTAGTGGACAAAAAAAAGGGGTTCAAACAGAAATAGAAGATTATACAGATCTATACTTTCTGAAATAGCATAAATCATTATGACACTAGATGATAACTTCACTAGTCAGATCATGGCTTCAATAATAATTAAAAGTAGAATGCTATCAAATAGCTATCATCATAAGCCACAAAATCAATGCTTGCAGAACAAACACCAGATGACATCACCAATGTTATTTCTTTTCTTTGAATGATGATATTAACACCATATTTGGTTCTTTTTTCAGTAAAAAAAAAATGTTCCAAACTCCAACAAAGAGCAGCAGGGACAGCAGATAAACAACTGAAACCCATAAACCTTATGCATTCAGACATGCTTTTGCTAGATGCCACATACAAAAGAGCTCAAAGTTGTGAACACGAGTTTCCAGTGACTAAACCACTTGAAAATTTATTGGCATATGAAATTACGGGCAAACTAATAACATTCTCAAAAAATTTATAACTCCATAAAAGGATTGAAATAAACTCTTAGCAACATACATAACTATAAAGAGCACATTGGACATAGTTTTCTTAAGAAGGAAACTTGTTTGTGCTCAGCAGCAAAACATCCTGAAGGTACAAAATTGGATCGAATAGAGTGGCTGCTGAACCTTTTTTTTTTCTTTACTTGTTTTCCTTTTTTAAAGAAGAAGAGGTCAGGTAGCTACCAATCTGTGAACTCTTGACCTCTTTAGGATGCTTCTATCATGCAACCAAAGAGGTAGGAAAAAAAGAAAAGAAGCAATGCCATGAAGATGAGGCAGAGCCATTACCTTTGAGTGTCAGTCCGGTTGCGAGAGAGGGAAGGAGAGGATGCGCTGGCGAGGGAGACCGTGAGCGTGAGAGAGAGATGCCGAGGGAGATGAAAGAGGCACAGAGGTGAAAATCGCCACCAATGTGTTCTGTCCTTTGCTTTTCAAGCCCCAATTCGCTTAAGGCCCTATTCGAGGATGGCGGACGAGAGAGATGGGTCAGAGAGATGGCTGGATGAGACAGAGATGGGCGCTAGATGAGGCGAGATGGGCCAGGGACCGAGAGGGAGGGAGATGCAGAGAGATGGGGAGATGGGCACTGGAAGAGGCGAGATGGGCAAGGGACCGAGAGGGAGGGAGATGCAGAGAGATGAGGGAGATGGAAAAGGCAAGATGGGCCAGGGACCGAGAGGGAGGGAGATGCAGAGAGATGAGGGAGATGGGTGCTACGAGATGGGCGCTGCGAGATGGGCTGGACAAGGCGAGATTGGCCACCAACCGAAGGGGAGGGAGATGCAGAGAGATGAGGGAGATGGGCCAGGGACCGAGAGGGAGGGAGATGCAGAGAGATGAGGGAAATGGGCGCTGCGAGATGGGCTGGACGAGGCGAGATTGGCCACCAACCGAAGGAGAGGGAGATGCAGAACGGGTTTGAAATGAGGGAGATGCAGAAGGGAGTTGCGATTTTTGTTGGGTTTTTTTTGTTTATGAAGAAAGGCTCGTTTTTTGTTTTCTTTTGGGTATAAGCAGAGGGGTTGAAGATGGGTTTTATGATAACAATCCCGGCGCAAATAGTGCGCCGGCAAAACTAATTATAAAATAAGTAACCCAAATAAACACGCGATGCCCCAAATGAAGGCGCGAACGGAGGGATTGGAGTTGGCGGGGTGACAGTTGCCGGCGAAGTGGGTAGAACGCCAGGAAAAATAATAACTTTGCCGACGAAAAAACAAATGCGCCGGCAAAAAACTAACCTTTGTCTGGAAGAGCAATTACCTTTGCCAGCGAAAAAAATAAATCGCCGGGAAAATGAACTTTGCCGGCGAAAAAAATAAATCGCCGAAAAAAAGCGGCCTTTTGCCGGCGATAATATGACACCGGAAAAATCAGTTTTTTCCCGGCGAAAACAGCTTTTTCGCCGGTAAAAGTTATACTTTCCCCGGCGTTTAATGCTTGTGCCGGGAAAAAACGTCGGTAATAGTGCAAATTGTTGTAGTGTCAGCCTTACTTCAAGGTGCTGCCTCTATGCTAACAACTTGGAATCAGTCATCCACCTCTTCTTCCACTGCCCTTTTGCAACTTCTCTCTAGAACTGGATCCTTCTTGCTGCAAGTGTGTGCCCAGCTACAACCTAATTCCCCTCCAAGATCTAGTCTGTCCTTTGCCTCAATAGTGACAAGTTTGCTCGAAAAGGTGCTTCCTCAATTTTTTCACCACCATTTTTGTTATTTGGAAAAGTAGGAATGACCATACCTACAGGAATTATAGAGCCTCTCAGATGAAGGCCATTCTACCTGACAGAGCTCCTCTCCTCTTCTCTCAGACGAATAGACAAACTTTTTTCTCGCATGCCTCTTAAGGCTATTTCTAATTATCTCTTTGCTCCTCCTATTAGAGGTTTGATAGGTTTTAGTGCCCTTTTGTTTTGGTTTTCTTATCTCCTCTCTTTCAATTGTATTGTGGCCTTTTTTGGCTCCCCCTTTTGAAGGCCTTCCCGCCCCTCACCCCACCCACTCTAATACAATTAGCCTTTAGCGGAAAAAAAAGTTCCCAATTGACTTAGCTTGATCATGGAATTCGATAGAGTAAGTTAATTTGATTTCCATTTTAATGCATCAAATTCAAAGTTCGTGTTTGTCAAGTCTGATGAACTAAGTTGTTTATGTCAATGCATGCTTTTAAGTGGATTGCCAAGTCCCACATCTAAATCCAAAATTACTCAAAATCATTGGTGTTTTGTACATTTACATTAGGAGAAATTTTACTTGAATAGAGTCGGGATAACAATAAGATTAATTACATGTAAAACATAGTTGCAATAAAAATCATACATAAAATTCCATTTTTTACTGATGATCAATCTCAAGCTGGGGCTTATGAAAAAACAAAGATTTTGAGAAAAAAAGATGAATATTTGTGTCTACATGTCATGAAATGAGACCTATTATATATATATATATATATATATATATTGAAGTAGCATCCCACTTCATGAGGGAGCAACATGTGGCACCACATTAGTTATTTGCTTTTAAATAAAGCCACCTAAGAGTCCACATGTTGAACATTGATAGGTCCATATCAACCCTTAAAATCTTTGAGGGAGGTCATTGATTAAGATTAATTACATGTAAAACATAGTTGCAATAAAAATGAATTAGGACTATAAAACAAGCCAAAACCAATATACCCAACAGTTCCTCCTCACAGCGGCTCACGAAATAAGTAAAGAAGCAAGCAGGATATAAAGTATAAACCAATCTGACAGGACCATAAGATCCCAACCAATTCAAGACTTTGAAACTATGTGCTTCTCATTGGAGGAACTTTCCTATCATGCTAATAACAACCCTATGCAAGATATAAGCTAATCAGTCTCTAACAAATCTAATCTTATCTCTAAGAACATTGTATATCTCTAAGAACATTGTTTATATATTGATACTTGCCAAAATCTTTATTTTCTTTTTACTCTCCTGCGGTTCCTACTTCCTTCAGTGCATGAAATTTTTGTACAATTTTCAGTGCATGTTGTAATTTCAACAAGGAAAATTTAGGAAAAGATTTATATAGATACATGTTTATCTTTCATTTATAATCTAATTCACTGAAAAGATTCTAACGTTGTTTTTGTTATTGCAGATTGATGGACGCTTTGGGGTCGGTTGCAGACTAGCTAAATGTGTTTTATTTTTTTAGTTTATTTGTATATGTATATTTTGGACATATATGTGGGACTGTATCATTATTGATTGTAATATTTGTTTAATGAGATGAATGATTTGATGAAAAATGGAGATCGTTGTTTGTTTATTTAGCAACTTTTGTTTGCATGCATGTTTTATATTGAACATGTTTGATACATGTGTACAAACAGGTTTAAAGGAAAAAAGAAAATTATATTGGAAAAAAAAATTTATAAAAAAAAATAAAATACTTTTATCGACGTTTTGTTTTCGTCGGTAAGTGTTTTATTTTTTATTTTAATTTGATTTTGCCGACGAAAAAAACCGTCGGCAAACAGCTTTTTTCTTGTTTTACCGACGAAACAAATACATCGATAAAATTGTTTTATTCATTGTTTAATTTTGCCGACAAAAAATAAACGTTGGCAAAAGTCTTTTTACTTTTTCTAATTTTTTCCGTTTTCTTTTGCCGACGAAAAAGAACGTCGGTAAAAGTCTTTTTATTTTCTTAATCTTTTCCATTTTATTTTGCCGACGAAATAAAACGTCGGAAAAAGTCTTTTTATTTTTTTAATTTTTTTCCCTTTCTTTTGGCAACGAAAAAAAACGTCGTTAAAATGATTTTTATTTTTTCTAAATTTTTTCGTTTTCTTTTGCCGACGAAAATAAACGTCGGCAAAAGTGTTTTTATTTTTTATATTTGTGTTTTTTTTACCGACGAAAAATAAATGTCGGTAAAAGTATGTTTTTATTTTTTATATTTGTTTTTTTTACCTACAAAAAAAAACGTCGGTAAAAGTATTTATTAAATATTTAGAAATGTCAAATAGTTTTAACGATGTTTTATAAACGTCAGCAAAGGATAATAATCGTCGGCAATTTTTTACCGACGAAAACAATTTTCGTCGGTAAAAGGTTTTGTCCACCATTTGTTGCCGGCGTCTAGCCGACGAAAATATTTTCGTCGGTAAAAAATTTACCGACGTTTTTGTGACTTCTGGTAACGAAAAATTTCGTCGCTAAAAGTGCAATTTGTTGTAATGCTATTAGAGGTTTGATAGGTTTTAGTGCCCTTTTGTTTTGGTTTTCTTATCTCCTCTCTTTCTATTGTATTGTGGCCTTTTTTTACTTCCCCTTTTGAAGGCCTTCCCGCCCCCCACTGTGAGGCCCCACCCCTTGTGGGCCCTCTAATTGAATTTTTGAATACTATTTAATACTAATTACTAGTTAATTATGCTAATTAATAGAGTTTATTAGTTGATTATCTCAATTAGTGGGTTAGTGAGGGTTATTAGATAGATTTTTCCTAAGTTTTAGTTAGACTTGCTTAGTTGAGTTAGTAATTGAGTTAGTAAGGAGTCTTGTGTAATTCCTAGGGTTAGTTGTGAGTGGAGGCCCTAGCTAGTTAATAGAGTTTTCTATAGGGGGTTTCCACAAAATTCTCTTCTAGAACTTTCCCCACCTAAAGACCCATTTGCCCCTAACCCTAACCCTAATCCTATACAACCCTAAAGGGCATTCAAGTCCTTAGCCACCCCCAAAATCTATAAAACCAGCACTATTCTCAATGAAACCCTACTACTATTCCTCTCTTCTTCCTTCCCCTCGTCTTCCTCTCTCTCATTTCTTCCCTAAGAGCTGAGGCTTAAGCTACTGTTGTGCTGGAGGAAATTCACTTAGGAGCTGCAACTACTTCATCTTCTTCTTCTTGCTTTAGCTTGGGTTTTCTCTCCTCTTCTCTATCTCTACAACCTTCTCTTCACAAAGGCAAGTGCATTATACTTCTAACTTAGGTTGTATATTCTGTTTCATTTGATTCATTTAGTTTTAGTTCAGTTATTTTCATGTATGAGAAACTACATTGAGTTTAGAATAGATGGATGGTTGGACATTGTTGGATGGGTTTCACCCCATTTGGAAGATCAATGGGCCTAATTAGTGTTGGATGATGGGCATTGTAGTGATTTTGAGTTTTTCAGTGATTTGGTGAAGTTTGGGAGTGATTGGAGGTGTTTTGGTGGAAAATCGGGTTGAAAATGGAAAACCCTGAAAAACTGGGTTTCTGTAGGTTTGCAGTGTACCCGGTCGACCGGGCCCTGCCCAGGTCGACCGGGCACACTAAAACCTGCAGAAAGCAGGTCCCAGTTAATTTTTCTGCAACACTGAGTTTTTCAGTGTACCCGGTCGACCGGACACACTGAATTATGGGAAAAACAGCTCCCACTTAATATTTTCTGCAGACTGAGTTTTTCAGTGTACCAGGTCGATCGAGAACACTGTTTTTGCAGGAAATGACTGAGAAATGGTTTTTCACCTGAAACCCAGACACCCTGGGTTCAAGGTCGACCAAGCCCTGCTCCAGGTAGACCGAGCACACAGGAAAAGTAGTGAAAAGTGTCTGAAAGCTGTGACATCACTCTTTCCAAGGTTTTTGGTGTATGCGGTCGACCACCCAGGCCAGGAGGTCGACCGGACACATTGGGAACCTTTGAAAACAAGTTAAGTCTTCCAGGAGGCCTGATCTAGTCTTTTCCAGTGCACTCGGTCGACCCACCAGGCTAGGAGGTCGACCGAGCACACTGCACACCAGGTCGACCTGGGAGTCAACCCCAAGTGTACCCGATCGACCGGGCCCTGCCCAGGTCGACCGAGCACACTGAGTTTCAGTGATTTTCCAGTTTTCTCATTTCTGGAGTTTTGATCATTTGTGGGGCCCATTGACCATCCAAATGGACATTTATCAATGTACTAAGCCCGAGTCAACGGTGTGGCTCAACCTTGACTCGTGGGGACCACCGATTAGGGTTTTGGTCGTTTAATCTAAGATGATTAGAACCTTAAACGTTGTTAATGATGCCTGTAACCCACTACAACAATTTGCACTATTACCGACGTTTTTTCCCAGCGCAAGCATTAAACGCCGGGAAAAGTATATCGCCGGGAAAAAACTGATTTTTTCCGGCGTCATATTATCGCCGGCAAAAGGCCGATTTTTGCCGGCGATTTATATTTTTCGCCGGCAAAGTATCCTTTTTCCCGGCGATTTATTTTTTTCGCCGGCAAAAGTAATTACTTTTCCACACACAGATTAGTCTTTTGCCGGCGCATTTGTTTTTTCGCCGGCAAAGTTATTATTTTTCCCGGCGTTTTACCCACTTCGCCGGCAAATGTCCTCCGTTGGCGCCTTCATTTGAGACATCGCGCGTTTATTTGGGTTATAATTAGTTTTCCCGGCGCAAATACTGCGCCGGGATTGTTATCATAAAAAAAACCCCTCTGCTTTTACCCAAAGAAAACAAAAAACAAAGGCCGTTCTGCATCTCCCTCCTGCATAAGCAAAAAATCGCAACTCCCTCATTTCAATCTGTTCTGCATCTCCCTCCTCTCTCTGCATCTCGCCTCGTCCAGCCCATCTCGCAGCGCCCATTTCCCCCATCTCTCTGCATCTCCCTCCCTCTCGGTCCCTGACCCATCTCGCCTATTCCTTCTCCCTCATCTCTCTGCATCTCCCTCCCTCTTGGTCCCTGGCCCATCTCGCCTATTCCATCTCCCTTATCTCTCTGCATCTCCCTCCCCTTCGGTCCCTGGCCAATCTCGCCTCTTCCAGCGCCCATCTCCCCATCTCTCTGCATCTCCCTCCCTCTCGGTCCCTGGCCCATCTCGCCTCTTCCAGCGCCCATCTCCCCATCTCTCTGCATCTCCCTCCCTCTCGGTCCCTGGCCCATCTCGCCTCGTCTAGCGCCCATCTCTGTCTCGTCCAGCCATCTCTCTGACCCATCTCTCTCGTCCGCCATCATCGAATAAGGCCTTAAGCGAATTGGGGCTTGAAAAGCAAAGGACAGAACACATTGGTGGAGATTTTCACCTATGTGCCTCTCTCATCTCCCTCCCTGTCGGTCCCTGGCCCATCTCGCCTCGTCTAGCGCCCATCTCTGTCTCGTCCAGCCATCTCTCTGACCCATCTCTCTCGTCCGCCATCATCGAATAGGGCCTTAAGCGAATTGGGGCTTGAAAAGCAAAGGACAGAACACATTGGTGGCGATTTTCACCTATGTGCCTCTCTCATCTCCCTCGGCATCCCTCTCTCACGCTCACGGCCTCCCTCGCCAGCGCATCCTCTCCTTCCCTCTCTCGCAACCGGACTGACACTCAAAGGTAATGGTTGTGCCTCATCTTCATTGCATTGCTTCTTTTCTTTTTTTCCTACCTCTTTGGTTGCCTCATGTTCATTATTGGTGGTGTTTACTTGTTGATCTGTTTTATCTGGAATGTCTTTCTAAATGCCCAAAGTATGTATAGAGTTGCTGGCTGTTCGATGGATTTCTGTGTTGCTAGGAGAATATATTCCACAAGTTATCTGTGCACTGCCTTCACCTTTATCTGTTTTATCACGTTTATCCACAACTTTCTGTGTTGCTAGGCTTCATTATCAGAACTTTGTTTTTAAGCTGTTAATGTTGTGGATGCTCTCAGATTTGGAAAATAATTAAAAAACAAATTTGTCAGATCTGTACATCTGCTAGATTGGGGTAGTGTTTCTGAGATATGGTTCATGGGGCTCTGTATATGGAGGCTGTCCTCAAAATACCGAGATTGGAAGATATTAGACATCAAATTTTATATTTTTTTTTTGCAAATATTATATTCTTAATGATCTAATAATTAACTACTGATTGTGAAGAGCTAGGATGTTGCAGTTTAGAGAACTTGCACGATACACTTTATTAGTTTATACTTGCCTGAGCCCAACACATCAACACTTGGTGAACCATCACTATCAGTCATGAAGCATATAGGTAATGGATGAACAACATAGTGGACATTTGTTGTTTCTTGTAGTTTAAGTGGCATGGGCATAGGTATGTCTTTTTGGAGTGTGCCAGAGCTTTATAATTCTTAATATGATTTTTGGAAGTTTATGTCATTGATTCCTAAAGAGGTCAAGAGTTCACAGATTGGTAGCTACCTCACCTCTTCTTCTTTAAAAAAGGAAAACAAGTAAAGAAAAAAAAGGTTCAGCAGCCACTCTATTCGATCCAATTTTGTACCTTCAGGATTTTTGGCTGCTGAGAGTTGGTGCTAAGAGTTGGTGCTAACTGCTGATGGACTAATCTTTTCATTGGGCCAATGCAAGCTTATTGTCCAAGCATTTGAAAATCTTCCCCTTTCTCACTTGACAAATAATTATTTTCTTCTTAAGATAGTTCTTTTTAATGAATTTGGAAGGGCGATGATCAAATATTATTTTCTTTTTGTAGAAAGTGTTATGTAAAAGGTATTAATAAATTATTGGTTTTGGGGAAGCAGAATAGATGCTGCCATTACAGCAGAGAGCCTCAGCCAAAGTCCGAGGCTTTGTCATGTTCGCTATAAATATATTTTGCTATCTTGATTGAACACACGCATTCACTGTGGAAACTTATGATGGTTGTGTAATATGTCTATATGTTGTAATGTTTTTAGTGCTTTGTATCTGGATGGATATTGATATTATCTAGTAATGAAAATGATTTCCTCTGGTGTGACTAAAAACAAAATGTTGTATATTGGGGCTTCAGGTATACCTGATTTTCTGGAATATGTGCATTTTTCTTTGTGTGTATTTATTCTTATGGTAGTAGACATAGCTGAGGGCACATTTTGGGTACACTTGTAGCCTCTAAGCAGAAGGTTAAAATTTACTCTCCAAAAGTGTATTTCCTAAGTCTCAAATTTGGAATACTTGAGGCAAGGCAAGAACAAGATAAAGATTTATACACTGTCTAAAAGGGCATTTACATCTGCAAAGGATGGAACACTGCAAAAAAAAGTAGCCAATAACAACTGCTGTTGTTACAACACTAGACTAATTTACATTTTAAATGATAGAAGAATGAAGATATTATATTCATCAACTTCACATACAAGACTAGAACAAAAAGAAGCAGATCCATCCAGAGTCCAGAGTAAATGCTAAACAGGTTTCTAAATGCCTGTTAGCTTATTCCCATTTTTGTTTTGGAACCATGTTAAATACGAAGTTGCGGTTATATCATATCATGAGGCCTTTAGTTTGTTTCAAGTATCAAAATTAGCATAAATGGAGACTGAATCAACCGCAGAAGTTAATCTCTGTTATCATAACAGTAATTTAAAACATACATGTAACAAAGGTAAGAGAATCAAAATCTCTTTAAAATCTCTTTATAAATGTTCTTAGTTCTATGTTGAACAGGATTAGCTTGGATGGAAACAGTGTTCGAGCTTGTCGCATGCCAGTGGACGAGCTTGGAAACATACTGGAAGGTCTTGACGAGCTTGTCGATGCCATCTCTCTTTTCTAGGAAGATAACCAGCTTGTCTACTGTGTCATTCATGGATCCTGAGAGGTGGGTTTGTTTTGGTGATGATGGGGTTGATGATGATAATGAAGCAAATATTGGTTTTCAGCCAAGGAAACTCTACATCATGAGCACCACAGAAATGGGTTTTGGATAATACACTGCTGCATTTCTGGTGGGAACTTTTTCACATTCTTTTCAATTTTTTTATGTAGTTGGGTTTGTTTTGCACAATGTATATTGGTGGTAGGGAAGCTTTTCTCAGGAATGAATTGTTCATTCTAAAGTAGTCCTTGTCTGTCTTATCTGTTTAGAGTCAGTTAAAAAGGTTAATGTGCTCATTCTGCTTCACATCATATAGTGACAGAACTTACCAATTTACATTTTTGGACATTTCAGGTAATGCCAACCTTTGAGGGTACTTGGGCAAGCAATAAAAAAAAAAAAAAAAAAAAAAAAAAAACCACCCAAACCGACAGGTTTTGTAGGGCTTTCCTGCACCATTCAAAAAAAACAACACACATGAACCACCAGGATAGTCCCATATATTTCCCCTGGCAGAAACTGAACTAGTAACATTCATTGCCAGAAACTGAAGATTGGTGTCTTCCATTTGATAGGTAGGAGAATTAAAATTAAGGATTTTCCTTATTATCTGCGGCCGGTGTCTGGCCACCTAAAGCATCCACTACAAAAAAAATATCTTAATAAGTCACTTTTAAAGTGTCTTAAAAAGTGGTTTGTGTCGCTTTTCTGATTACTATGCAAGCGTCTTATCTGCCAGCGTCACTAAAAGTTCGTAAAAGCGTCTTAAGAAATACATTTGTTGTGTCAGTTTCTGTTATCAAAGTGACACAAAAAAATTGTTACTTGTGTCACTTTAAACCCAAAAGTGACACTGAAATAACTTAAAAGCGTCACAAGAAAGATAACTTTGTTGTGTCCCTTTTCAAAAACAATGATCAATATGTTGTTTTCGGACCAAAAGTGACACAAGTAGTCATCAGTTGTGACAATTTTCATAGAAGCGAGATACCATCCATTTTTTTTTAAAATAAAAATACAATATATACATTATTAATAACATGCTGCAGTATGGATACACTTTCAAATCACTAAACCTGCCTTACAAAAAATGCAAAAAAATATAGATAGCAACATTCAATAAGAACCATTTCATTAATTGGAAATTAATCACCATTTACATTAAGGAATGTACTTGCTCGTCCACGCACTAAATCAAACAAACTATTCAAAACATAGCCAATTTGAATCCATCCATAATCCAAACCATTTACATTAACCATCATCAGAAACATAACATGAAACTTTGTCGACAGGGTAGTCCACAGCCAGAATTGAAAGAACTGTGTTGGCAGTAACCAGAGGTGGCTCCTTTAGAGGATCTACTGTACTCACAAAAATATCAACTGGAGACAGTTGAGATGGCTGCCCTTCCTTCTCATACCTGTATGGACAAATAGTTAGGATTTAAGAAGGCTCCTCATTTGAACTGGAAAAACAAGCAAAAAAGCTTCAGTAAAGTCGGGAAAAAACACAAACCTTAAGGACAGCCTATCAAGATAAGTCTCCTTGTCAATTGGTAACCACTTTGGGAACTGATCAAGAATCCATGAAATGGCAAACCAGATTTCGCAGATGACAGATACGAGCCACAGTGCATAGGCATCATTCACGGGATGCATTACTCGATAATGAAAGAAGAACCCAAGGACTACAAGCTGAATTATAATAATCATTCTGTATGGGTTGATTTGGCTGGATGGAATAGGCGTCTTTCTTGATAAGGGCTGTCTAGCCTCATCCATTCTGATAAAGAAAATGGACTGATATAAGAATCCCATGACTAGCAATTAAGTAGAGATACAATAGGCAGTTAAATTAATTAAATTATTGAAATACTTGGAGGCAATTGTAAGCAGTAATACCAAAAATAGTAACTCCATGAGCATCATCCTAGTTGAAGAATGCTTTCAACTAAAAATGTAAGCTTGTATGGCTAATCCATCAGAACATCCCAAGCAGTTGAGTAATTCACTACCATATCCCAAAGCATCATTTCCATTATCACTGTCATGAACACATCAATTATTCTAGATTCTGAAAGAAGATTTCAAGAGCTTGGGGAGATAAGTGACAATTAAAACGACTATACTATCAAAATGCACTAGAATTAGGAACTATTTATAAAATGCAATAACGTTAGCAAAGATGGCCCACCATCAACTCTTACTTATAAAAATCAGTCACCACAAGTTTCCTCTTTGTTTTAACTTTTATCTATCAAGGTATTGCACTCCAGAGTTGTCCCCATTTTTGTAAGGGCTCAGAAGAGAGAGAGAGAGAGAGAGAGTTAAAATGATTAAACCGCAAGAAGAGCAGATGACTTGACCTATGGAAGGCGATTAACATAAACAATCCATGGAAGGCTATTAACATAAACAATCCACCCAAATATCAAGAACTGCACAAGTGAGTTGCCAACTTGGACAACATAAAATCATTCTAGTATGATGCTTGGATGATCAACTTCTAGTATAGTTGTATGAGTTGGGTTCATTTGAGTAGTATAAGTTCTGTTAACTTAAGTGTTCATGCAGTGAGTGTAATTTGAGTTACGAGTGCAGTTGAATGAAATGCTTTATATGAGATTCTGTTCCCTGTATTGAGTGCTCTGCTACCTGTGTGATGTGTTTTAAGTGTGAGCCCATTCAATTTCCTACAAGTGGTATTGGAGCCCCACCAATTTCTACAGGGGCACAGTTCAGAATTGAACTGATCAGATGGTCATGGCTGTCTGTGAAGTGGGGTTTTGTACATAGAATCTGCACTTTTAGCCTTACTTCCACTTTTACCATCCATTTTGAAGTTAATAATCCGAAGGTGAGATCTTTAGACTGGAGTCCATAGATACATATGCTATGGAGGCTTACTGATTGTCCTGCCATGTTATCATTTCTTGAGTATAGCCCACCCATTGTAGTACCCACCAAAGGAATTGTTGACATATCATCTAGTATGTTGAAAAGCAGTCAGTGATATTATAAGAAATAAAACAGATTCCAAGGGATTGGTAGCCAGATTGGTATTGAGAATCAGTCAGTGATATCATCTTTTAAGAGGAGCTGGGAGATGCAAAATCCAGATTGGTAGCCAAGTGATTCAAAGGTAAATGCAATTGTATCCATAGAAAACCAATTTCAACAACCCCAACTCAGTACCCTTTTGCAGGAAACTTAACCAATTCAATCCCACTAGTTCTCAAACAACAACAGTAAAAGAAAAGGGAGTCCACTTACCATCTTGCAAGAATCAAGTTGCAGACGGCCATGACCAGCTTGAACCACAGTTATGGTCTAGTATAAATTAACAGACCAGCAGCACAAGTGAAAAGAATCCATATCCCAAAAAGAAGAAGCAAACAAATGAATAACTAAGAAACACTTGAGAAAAATAAAACAAGGGCACATGGATGGTATCTAACTTGAATGCCAGAAGCAAACTGATGAATCCCATGTCTTTTCCCAGCATCGTTCGAGCCCCATCCAGAGTCAATGAACTGCCACAAACAAACAAAATTTGAGAAGGTTAATTTCAACTTAGTATAAATGAGGACAAAACGTCAAACACCATATCTGCACCCCTGCATCTGAAGCCTCCGTGAGTTACTGCATATCCTGCATCTGAAGCCTCCGTGAGTTACTGCATATCCTGCTTGTCCCTCCCCACGAAATTAAATTCATTCTCGAGATCATCGATGCCATCTTCTTCTTCAACGCCTGCAACTCTGGCACACCCTGGAAAAGAAGAGGAGAAAACAACATTTCATATTCATATTCAGTAACAGACACAGACAGGGAAGAAAGAGAGCATAGCAGAGAAGGGGAGGGGGAAGCTCATAAATTTCGATTTGAAGAAACAGGACATGGATTTTTTATTTTTTTTAAGATCTGGCAAACAATAACAGAGAAATAGAAAACAATTAAATTACTTTACCCTTGAGGCGTTTGAACCTGGTCTTGCACTGAGGGCAGACCTGATTTCCTTCTCTACGCTCGTACTCATAGCAAGTCCTGCAAACTGGGAATGCACACTCATTACAGGCAACGAACAACTTTCCATCCACGGTTAGCCCGACGTCATCCCCACAAATCTGGCAGATT
The DNA here is from genome assembly GCA_038049695.1 of Cinnamomum chago. Lineage (NCBI taxonomy): Eukaryota > Viridiplantae > Streptophyta > Magnoliopsida > Laurales > Lauraceae > Cinnamomum > Cinnamomum chago. Next base: position 13,425,628 of record CP142456.1, read on the forward strand.
TGGCCACTCAGCTGTTGCAATGGCTTCGGCTGCAACCATAAACATAACAACCACAACAACCAAAAAAGGGATGATAATAAATCATAAATCCAATCTCCATGAATTCTCTCAACAGCAGAGCATAGAAAGATCCCTCCCTCCCAAAATTTAAAAAGAAGAAGAAGAAGCAATGCAGAAATGGAATTACTTACACCAGATTCTCCTTCCCGACGGATGACAACGAGCTCGTTCCTGTTGTGAGAGCCTGCAACTAAACCAGCACTCGCCTCCATTTTTATCTTTTAGAACAAGACGCTCGTTTGAGAAGAAGAAGAAGAAGAAAGAAAAAAACACGGTTCCTCCTCAGCCAGATCTGGTCACGTCACCCCCACCCAAATGGCGCTGCGATCCTAAAAGGAAACTCAGTCCCACTTTCACTTCAGAGATTAAAAAAAAAAAAAAAGCAGCAGCAGTTGTTTACAGTCATAGGCTCTGAACTGCCTCAGATTATTCCTCATGCTGGGAGGGATCTACGTGCGTTGATGGAGAGGGTGAGGTCTGCGTGAGTGGTGATGGAGGTGATGCCGATGAGGGAATGGAGATGGAGATCGTGAGGGAGATGAGGGAAAAGAGCAGAGAGAGAGAGAAGAGTAGATCGAGATCGAGAGAGAGTGAGAGAGAGCGAGAGAGAGAAAAGCAGATCGAGATCGACAGAGAGAGAGATGAGCAGAGAGAGCGTGGAGAGAGAGACACAACAGAGAGAGCGCCGATCGAGCTTCGGGTTTGGAACTGGCGAGACCCGATGTCGCTTCGAGCGCCTGCTGCAATGGGGGAGATGGGGTGACTCGGTCTCGCTCTCTCTGTCCTGGACGACTGAGCTGGCGTCAAGTGCGAAGGAGAACTCAGGGTCGGCGAATCGGAAGCTCTTTTGGGGGTTTTTTCTAAGGCCATAGTTGGGTGGTTTGTGATTCTCATCTTCTTCTGAAAAGGAGGAAGCAGAGGAAGAAGAAGATGAAGATGGGGAGTCGTTTTGTGGTTGTTGGGGCTTTTGAGAAGGAGAGAGAAGGGTCACGTGAGATCTCATGTGACCACCTAGAGCTCTGCCATTAGAGAAAGTCCTGTTGCAGGGCTTGCAAGTTCGTTTTTCCATTGAAGGAGGAGGAACAGGAGATGGAGATGGTGGGAGAGACTGAAAGTTTCTCTTTTTTTTCTCTCTCTCTTGGTCTGCTGTCTTTCTCTTTTCTTGTTGGGAAGAGTTCTTTGGAAGCTGTCTTTCTCTTTTCTTGTTGGGAAGAGTTCTTTGAAAGTTGAGGGAAGATAGAGCGAGAGTGAGAGGAGAGCAGACCGAGAATGAGAGAAGAGAACAATAGAAAGAGGGCTTTTTGGAGAACAGTAGAAAGAGGGCTTCAGGACTCAGGAGTGGAAAACGGGAATTGTTCAAGAGGGTAGGGATAACCCACTCCCACAATCCACCATCGTTTACATCTCCCTTACCAAGTCCTGAAAAAAAAAGAACAACCAAACTTTCTGTGTCACTTTTGTTTAGTGGGGGAAAACCATCCTCAATATTTAGTTTGGATTATTTTAAAAATTTGCTCCGCTAGTGTCACTTTAAGAATAAAACGAGACATAGATTTGTTTTGTGTGTCACGTTATAGAAAAAGTGACACAACAAACCTTCTCCTCGTTTACTCCTCCTCTAAAGTGACACATCAGACCATACTGTGTCACTTTATTGTAAAAGCGACACAAAATCTCAATTTAAAAGCGAGACTAAAAGTCCTTTTTTTTGTTGTGATCTGGCCATGTCTGAACAGATGGTGATCGCCTTATCAGTCTCTGCCTATCTCAACATCTTTGATGATAACATCAAATGAGGACATTGATTGTCTTTGTAACTTTTTTTCATCTTTTCATGCCATCAACCAGCGTTATCAGTCCTAAATCTTTTGTATGCATAAATTGAATAACCAACCGTTTATTCTGCCTACATTTTTTAACCAATTGCAGTGTTAAAATTACTTATAAAAGGATGTAGCACTTGACCTATCCCACACTATCACGTAGTGTTTATGCCTCAAATGAGTCAAAAAGCATCAGGGAAAACTGAAAAGACTTTTAGTATAATCAGTAAGACTGTCTTGTTTCTATTATAATGCATCACAGTTTATATCATTAACTCCATGGCATTTTTTTTAAGGTCGTATGCACCCCCTCTGTTTGTGTTGCTTCATGGATAAATCTTGTGAATGAGTTTGTGGCGGGGACTGCTGTGAATATCCTAGTAATGCTTAAAGATGCATTTGGTAATAACATATCATCGACAAGTGAAGGACTAGAATCACATAACTTCACAGTTTCAGCATCTTATGAAAATGGGACCATCGTGAGTTTAAATGTCACTTACTAAGGCTGGAATGAGTTTGGGTATATTGGATTTGAGTTTGTTGCTGCCACTGCTGGAAGTCTCTCATTGCATGTAGGGGGTGAAAACCAGACCTTGAGTGGATCCCCTCTACCTTTCAAGGTAAAACCAGGTGAGTTTATACTTGATATGAATATAGTAATAAAAGGATTTGTTATTTTGGATAGAAACACAGTAACAGCATATCAGTGGTGAATTCAAGTTATGCTTCATGCATTTTCTTGAGAACTAGTGGTGAAAGGGCATGCCAGGGGCTAGGGCAAGGGTATTTTGCTGGAAAGGACTCAAATTGAAAGAAACATAGAAGACTTGGGGCCCTGTTTTGGTCTCCTTTTGAAAAATTTTTAAAAAATGGGGATGTTTTTGAAAATGAGCTAAATCATGTTTTTGAAAATTTGTCTAGTCATACAAATTATGCTAAATCATTTTTTTTTTCATTGTTTACGCTAACAGATTCTGAGAGAACTTGGCTGTAAAAGAAATTCTTGGCCTTTGATATTAGACCTCATGTAGTGGTTTCTTATTGGGCCAACAATAGCTGATTCTTCTGAAGGTAACATGTGTATTTGCTTACTTTTCTGTGGCTTAGTCTCTTTTGATTCTTGGTTTGCAATCAGATGTAATGGTTCGAGCACCCTGCAAATGCATAATTTTCCTAATGATGTGATTGGCAATGCCACTCACAGGTCACACCCACTTTATGCTTCCACTCAATTAGGAGAGGAAACCTTTTAATACGCATGCCAGCCCCCCAACCCCTGTCCATCTCCTCCCCTCTCTCTCTCTCTCTAATATTTTAATGTTCCCTTGTGGCCTTTTCTTCTTTGTTGTTAAACCTATTACCATGGTGAAATTATGTAATGCGATACTGTTTTATATTTTGCAACTTTAACATGAGTAAACTGCTGACATGTTATCCACATTGTGCGGCTTAAATTCCCATTTTTGTGTGTGCTTCTTCAATTCTAATTTTTTTTTCTCTTATGTTCAGGTTTGTTTGCATTCAAGTGTAGTGTTATAGCCACTTCGCATTTGGTACAGCCACTGACCGCGATTTTCATCCATGTCAGTCAGTGTGTCAATTGTTACTTTTATATTGCTTTATTGCTAATTTTGTTTGTGTTTCTTACCATTTGCAGATGACGATGAAGATAATGTGGCACAGGTTTTAAGTTGCCAGAAATTGGAGTAATTGCTTTTCATGGTTTTATAAATCCAAATAATTTTTCAATGGGTGATGATGATGATGATGGGCCTGTAGTTTTTAAAAGGAACATCACTTCATCCAAGAATCATCAATTGAAATCAGCTCTAATGAACGCGTCATCCCATCAGCATGATGGAGCATCAAGCAGGCATGCCACTAACAATGGCGATGCTGATGACGACGACGATGAGCCTTTAGTTTTTAGAAGGAATAACACGGCGTCCAAGGAAAAGCTACTGAACTCAGCAGCAATGAAGTCTCCACCTCACAAGCATGATGCATCATCTGGAAAGCGTCTCTGATGCAATAATGAAGTCTCCTCCTCATAAGCATGACACATCCTCTGGAAAGCATGCCTCTGATGCACGTGCTTCTGATCGTCAAAACTCAGATTCTCTGAAAGGCAAGGTGGTCTTATCTGGGAAGGCATTGACCGAAAATCGTTCTGTAGCAAGCCCATGGAGCACAATGGTGTCATTTTCCCTCCTCCATACAAACCTCACGGGATTAAGATGCTATACAATGGACAGCCAGTTGATTTAACTCCAGAACAAGAAGAGGTGATGCTGAATATCTTTTATGATCTTGTACCATTTTCACTATTTCTTTTCATTTCTTGTCATGTGATTCTTGTTGCTTCCACTTGTCACATTGCATGTGGCCCGTTGCCCTTGATAAATACATTTTATTCTTTACCTGCAGAAATTAATTTTTACTTCATGAATGACTGGAAAGTGCTACTTGGCCGAAACCATGTGATTAAGAAATTTGAGCTCTGTGATTTTACCCCAATCTATGAGTGGCATGAGAGGGAGAATGAAAAGAAGTGAAGTATGAAGTGAACCAGTGAACCACATATAGGAGGGCACAAACAGCCACGAGGAAGTGAACCAGTGAATAGCCTGATTAAGGGAAGTGGGGCCATTTGTGAGAGGGAGGGAGACCTATTTCTCTTGATTATCATACATATGTTATTTTTTTGAAAAAAAATGAACTGTTGCTTTGTGTTAGCTTCATGCGTTTTCTTTGTATGGTAAGTCTAGCTCCTTAGTGAATGAAGTATGAATGACACTGGTTGGTGTAATTAATGGAGTAATGATGAAGAAATTGATGTCTTGATGGATCATGTTATGTTACTACTGAAGGCTGTTTGAAATCCAATTGTTTCTTAGGTTGAATTGGAGGACCCTGTTGAGAACATTGGTGCTAAGTTGGTGAGACAAGCTGCAGCAAAGACCAATGACTTGGCTGGGGATGGCACTACTACTTCTGTTGTTCTTGCGCAAGGTCTGATTACTGAAGGTGTTAAGGTCTGTGATATATTTCTCTTCCATGATTGTTGCTGAACCTGAGGAGTATTTGTTTCCCCTCTTCTTTTTTTTGAGAAATTCCAGCATTTTTGTAGTACTAATTAGAAGCCAATGATCTGTCAGGTGATTGTAGCAGGTGCAAACCCTGTTCAGATCACTCGTGGCATTGAGAAAACCACCAAAGCTCTGGTGGCTGAGTTGAAGTTGATGTCCAAAGAGGTAAGTTGAATGCACATACATTTTTTTGGCCCGGACGATTGTTTACTCGTGTAGCTGCAACTTAAATTGATTCTGATGGATGTTAGCTTACTTTCAAGATTTAAGTACAAAAAAAAATGTTTATCTGCATCTGGTTGGGCTTAAAACTGTCCTTGGTAGGTGTGGCAATGAGCTGGATCCTGGCCTGGCCTCTGTAAGCTAACTCTTTGGCTTAAGGTCCTAAAATTCAAACCTGGATATGTCCCTGAGGTGTGAAAGGTAGGCTGAAGATCAACCTTTTATAACTGTTGATATGCCTGGATTCAGGGTTGGATAGAGAATATTGCCAAGCATAGGTCTGTATTCTCTTTTGTTAAGCTGGAAAATTAGGTCCAAGTGGGGCCTGAGTCCAGCGATTGACATGTTATGTATGGAAGTCGTGCCAACCTGATCCTGTGCCTGAATCAAATTAAAGAAACTATGGTAAGAACTATCGAACCTGAATTTTGCTGTGCAAAGTCGCACGTCTGGGGCCCAAATGGCCCCTTTGATGGCTCCTTTGATCATTCTGATAAAGACGATGCTGGGATTGGAGTAGTTATTAGAGATTATCATGGATGCTTTAATAGAAACCTTGGAATCTCATGACTTTGTGGAAGGAGATTCATAAACTCCTCCATCTTCTTGAAAATTGGAAAGTCCCATTATGCAGAAGAGAAGGAAATGCCTTGGGAGATGTCATTTCAAGGATCAAGCTTCCAACTAAATCAATTTGGGATTCTTGTGTTCCAGAATCATGTTTATCTATGTATGTGCAGGAGGTTCAAGATAAAGACAATGTTGTTTCAGATAAATATCTGATTGATGAAGAAAGGCAGCAGGTGGAAAGCTCAAGAAGTGAATGCTTAGCTCAAAGGATAGATGCAGGCCCTGTGTAAATTAAGAATCAGGTGCTGTTAGTTCTGTAAGGGGGGACTGTAGTCCCCTGGTAGGTGTGTCTTAGTCTTGCTGTTATTGTTCTCTGTTGGTCTGTTTTGTGGTAAGGTTGGTCTTGTTGTCACGGTTGTGGTTGTGGTTGTGACTTGTGATTGTGGTCCCATGGTGGTTAGTCCTGTTGTTGGGGCTGTGGTGCTTTTCATTATAACTATCCAAAAAACCAACAAAAAAATCGACAAACTGGTTATGAAATTCCTGCTCGGACTCGACCTGAACCCGAAAAGGCCCGGTACCAAAATTGATAGTGTACTCTCTAGAGCAGTATCTCGCCAAATCACCATCCAATTAAACATGAAATGACTATACCATTTAAAGATCACAGCTTTGTGTCTTATATTCCTCCAAAGAATTTTAATTTCATTATGTGATGTAATTTTTCTACGGACTTGATTTAATGGAATCTCTCTGATCTAGGGAAGAATTGTACTGTTTTCATAATTGATTTCAGTTGCTTTGTTTATATATAGTTTCACTAAAAGTTGTGCATATGACATTCTTAATCATATGTTAATCTTGCTATTTTTTTTTATGCAGATTGAATCAAAATTGAAAAACAAATTTATTAAAAGAGTCCACGCAGTTAGGATGCAGCCAACATGAAGGCCAAGTATGCAGAGTAACACATTGCTATATGACAAAATGACGTTCATGAAGAAGTTTTTTAAAATAATGGTGCAGGTGTTGGAATGGTGCAACAAGGAAATGATCATATATGAACATGTAAATTTTCATTGGCATTTGAATGTTGGTATAGAGTAGAATGTTACCAATTGTTTTAATTTTGTAATGGTAATGGTAAAGTGCTTTCAATGTTGAAAGGATGTTTGAATATTAATATGAAGTGGAATGAATTTTCTTGTTTTATTTTTTGATGATTTTGGAATGGAAATGAACGTTGGATGTATTAGATTTGGTCTTGGACAATGGAATTAGCAATTTCAATTTATTTATGTGACACAGGTTGGAAGTTGACATGAATTGATATATATACAGGAAAAGAAAATTAAAAATTAAATAAATAAGTAAATTATATTTTAAAAAACAATTATTCCCGGCGAGATAAAACGCCGGCAAAAAAAATTTTAAATGAAATTTTCGTATATTGTAAATCTTTTCCCGGCGCAAAATTAACGCCGGCAAAAGTTTTTTGAAATTTATATTTAAAAAAAAACTTTTTTTCTCGGCGAAAAAAAAAACGCCGGCAAAAGTTTTTCTATCTATTTATTATTGAAAACTAAAGAACTTTTCCCGGCGCAAAAAAAACGCCGGCAAAAGTTTTTTCTAAATTTATTATTGAAAAAATAAACATCTTTGCCCGGCGAATAAAAAATCTTTACCGGCGAAATAAAACGCCGGCAATGTATACTTTTTCCCGGCGCTATCTATTTTTCGCCGGCAATGGGTATTACTGGCACACTTTTCCCGGCGGGTTGCCGGCGCAAGGAAAATCGCCGGTAATGGTTTTTCCCGGCATTTTCTGGGCCTTTACCGGCGCTTATTTAGCGCCAGCAAAAATGCAAATTGTTGTAGTGACCTCAGGAGCACCAAACACAATATCCTTTGGCATCTGAGACTTCGTTTAGAGATCTAATTACCGGAGATGGGCCTGAACCTGAATGTGGTCCATTACCTAAGATTGGACTGTTGTATTTCCTTATTGATTCTCATATTGAAGTTCACACTTCACCTTGTTTATTACTGTCATTCTTAGATCTTTAGTATAGCTGTTAACTGTTAATTAAATATAAATGGAGGACCTGAACCTAGAATATCTTAGAGGTGACCCGATGTTATGAATAGAAGAACACTGACCCGTGTTTGTGGCTAGGCGGGCCCTTATTGGGCCTAAGTATGGTTATGTGAACCCTTAGATTGGAGAAGTAGTTTATATTGGGATTATAACTAATGCTGGATGAGAATGAGATGTTTATCAGTAGAAATGGATGTAAGGCCTCGTTTGGACTGTTTTAGATCAGGCCATGTGTTGATGGGCCTTGGTATGGATCCAACGAGTGGGCTCGGACTTGGATTGTAATCCATGGACGGATGGATATATGAACCTCTTAGATACTTGGTTAGGACCTTGTTCACACAAGGCAATGCCTAGACAAACACAGACCCTTAGAGTTATTCTTGAGTCAGCATAGACATTCACTCGGTTGATTTAAGCTCAGCCTGTGGACTGATCATCCCCGATACGTAGGAGCTATTATGAGTGTTGAGAAGCTATCATGATGAGCTATGTTGTTAAGACAGATGGTGTGATACCGGGTTCGGTCTTGAGTGATAAGTGTGATGAGATTAGTGAGTGATTTGTAGGATTAGTAATTCCCAGCACTGGTGAGATTGCCCGCCGCAACTGTGTTCAGTATGGGAGGGCCGCGGCATAATATCCTGCGGTATTCCAACTCGTGTGAATGTGCCATTTTGTAGTAGATTAGATGTTGTATATTATCCTGATTCTTTATGCTTATCTTGCTCAACTGCCTAGTTCATTTACCTTGTTACTCCTTAATCTATATGCCTGTCTCTATTCATTTGATATATATATCCTATGTTATTAGTATACTGTTACTTGCCAGATCTTTTAGATCTGACCCATTTTTTGTGCTTAGGCCTTGACCCAGAGATCGCAGAGGATGCGCTTGCGCACGTAGAAGCGCCCGTAGCAGGAGAGTTCGCGTGGGGCCCGGCCGACCCAGATGTTGAGCCGGAGGGTGGAGAGCTACTACCAGGGTTTTGAGAGATTACTTTAATTTGGGTTTAAGAGAATTTTGTTAGCGAGCCGGGTAGTTATCATAAATGTAATTAACATTTGCTCTTATCATTTAACACCTTTAAACTAGATTGTTGTTTAGCTCTCATTTAATACATATATTGATACTCATTGCTTCCGCATTACTTGCTATGCTTCCGCAATTTAACTAATGTTAGTATATCGTCCAAAAGTTTTAAATTGGACCTCACTGCAAACCTACGATCTTGGAAGTTCTCGGATTTTCCGGGAAGTAGCGCGCCAACTTCGGATATTCGAACGACTTTATCGGTATCCGGAATTGGGGCGTTACACCCACCCACTCTAATACAATTAGCCTTTAGCGGAAAAAAAAGTTCCCAATTGACTTAGCTTGATAATGGAATTCGATAGAGTAAGTTAATTTGATTTCCTTTTTGATGCATCAAATTCAAAGTTTGTGTTTGTCAAGTCTGATGAACTAAGTTGTTTATGTCAATGCATGCTTTTAAGTGGATCGCCAAGTCCCACATCTAAATCCAAAACTACTCAAAATCATTGGTGTTTTGTACATTTACATTAGGAGAGATTTTACTTGAATAGAGTCGGGATCGCAATAAGATTAATTACATGTAAAACATAGTTGCAATAAAAATCATACATAAAATTCCATTTTTTACTGATGATCAATCTCAAGCTGGGGCTTATGAAAAAACAAAGATTTTGAGAAAAAGAAAATGAATATTTGTGTCTACGTGTCATGAAATGAGACCTATTATATATATATATATATATATATATATATATATATTGAAGTAGCATCCCACTTCATGAGGGAGCAACACGTGGCACCACATTAGCTATTTGCTTTTAAATAAAGCCACCTAAGCGTCCACATGTTGAACATTGATAGGTCCATATCAACCCTTAAAATCTTTGAGGGAGGTTCATGATTTTAAACCTCCTATCAAATCCTAAAATCTCACTGCCTAAGATCTCTACAAACTAAAGTTATCCCTAAAAACTCATAATATAACCTGTAGAATGATGTGCCTCACTTCATTTGTTACGTTTTTTGTTTGATTCATCTAGGTTTAATAGAAGGTTCCCACCAATCATATTTTAAATAATTCTCATTCGATATATGACGCAAACATGGTGGACTCTTTTCTCGACTTGTGCAACGTACTAGATTAGGCTAAACTCACTCCTATTAATCCATTACTTGCCATCTCTAAAACCTTAACTGCTAAAAATAATTTTGTATAACCGGGTCAACTCTCCTATTACCATCTCTAAAACCTTAACTACTTAAAACAATTTTGTAAAAGCTGGTCAACCGGTAGAATGTAAAATATCAACATCACACCACCCATATTTCATCTCATGTAAGCTAATTAAAAATTTTAAATTTATATGTGCCTTCTACAGTTTTTGTTATAAGATTTTTTTTTTTTTCTAATTACCATCAGCGGCCCACTGGGCAATTGACTTTAGTAAATTAAAACCAGCCACCAAATTGAATTCTTTTCCCTTTTTTATATTATCATAAGATGGCCCCACTATACATTTGACCAATTTGGATTTGTGAGGTGGGCCTGCTGATGGATCTCCCGTAAGGTTTTCTCTTTCAATTCTCTCATTTGTCCTAATCCATTAATGGGGTCCATCTTTGATTTCCATGATAGATGGGTATGGAAATTGTTCCATAACAAACTCCCCACCAGTGCCTGGGCCCAATCTATTGGAGTGCATCTGGAGTCTTCTTGCTATCTATGTGGCACACATCAAGAGTCTGCTTACCTTATGTTCTTCTTCTGCCCCTTCGCATCCTCATTTTGGGCCTGGTTTGAAGATAAAGGGAATTTCAGGTTCCTTCCCTCCAGCTCTGTCTCCTCTCTAAATGGGACTCCTTCTCTTCTAACTCCTGCTCCAGAGCTAAGAAGGGTCTGGGTGCCCTCTTCATCATTGCAATTTTCAGTATTTGGAAGGTTAGGAACTTGGCTATCTTCAACAACAAGGTACCTTCTCTGGACTCAGCTATTAATTTCTTTTTGGCGGATGCTTCTCTTTCTCTTAGCAAATTGTCTACTCCTTTTACAAGTCATATTTTAGATTCTTTCTTCACTCTCTGTAATCAGCTCTATCCAATTATAAGATAGAGCTTTGTTTTTCCCTTTCCTTTGTTGTCCTTTTCTTTTCTGTTGTCTTCTTTGGCTGTTGTCTCTCCTTTTGTTCTTCTTAATTCAATTTGCAATTTAGCAAATAAAAAATGAAAAATTCTGTCGAACCCTTATGAGTTATTGCAAGTTGTAGAAATTTGGGGCCACTTATATATCATAGCCAGTTTTACCTTGTTGTTTTTCATCAATCTATGGGGTTCACTGTTAAAGCCAAATTTTTCCTTTTTGCCTTTTTAACTATGGTCCGATCATGAAAGTTGATTTTTTCTTTCTTTCTAATTTCAGAATTTGTGGTGGGCCACTTTCACAGCCAAAGTGTGTATGTTGCTACTGTTTTCTCCTTATTTTCCTCTCAATATTCTACTGGATTAATCTATGGGGCTCAATATTCAATTGGATTAATCTATGGGGCCCATTGTGGAAGCCAATCGATTTCACAATCCACATTTACTTTTGAAACTGACACTCAACCTGAACTCGATCACAAGTATAATCAAATAAAGGTGTACTAAAACTGACACTCAAACTGGCCCATTATTTTTTATTGTATTATTTTACTTACTTTTTTCTTTAATTCTTTGGTTTTTGAAGTTTGATTTTAATTGTATTTATATTATGAATTATATGTTAATATGTTAATTATAATTTATTTAAATATTTATAAATAATTTATTTAAATTTTTAAATATTTTTACCAACTACCAAAAATTCCATACCTTTCACCCGGTTAATGAAAATCAGTTTTGCTCTCACAAAAGAAGGCTGGCATTGGCCTCATCAACCCTAAAGGTGATGATTTTGCAAAAATAGTCTAAACAAGCTCTATACTTCGCAAGCCAATCCATGCCAAAGATCACGTCAAAGTCATTCACTACTAATATTACCAGATCAGCTGGCATTAACACTTCTCCAATTCTCACAGTGCATTGTGGAATATATAGTTCACACACTACCTTTCTCCCTAAAGGAGTAGATAAAGTAAAATCATACGCTAATTGCATTATCCAATTTTGCATATCATAAGCAAATGCAGGTGTTACAAATGAATGCGTGGAACCGGGATCAAATAATGCAATAGCACAGGTCTATTATCTACAAAAATTATACCTTCAACAATATTAGCTGCAACATCGGCTTGCTCTCTATTGACGACATAAGCCATCCCAGCCATCTGTGGCCTGTTGGGCTGCTGTTGTTGTCTCTGTCATTGACGTTGCTGGCCTTGACGTTGAGGTTGTTGTTGCTGTTGCCTAGGAGGAGCTGGCAAGGCTAATTGCTGCTGAGGAGCATGAAGTGCTGCTTGTCCCTGAACAGATCGCTGATAAGGAGCCCTGTCATCTCTCCTAGCCTTCAGACATTGAGTCATTTTGTGTTCCAAAGAACCACAGATTAGGCAGGCTCAAGTAGGCCTCCAACATAGCTCAACCCTGTGAGTTTTACCACAAGTGTCACAGACTGGCCTAACCTCATTCCTCTCATTCCTGGGAATGAATCTCTGTTTCTACCTCTTATGCCTGGACTTTCCTCCTTTCTTAAACCATGACTCACCACTTCTCTTGGTGTTCATAGCCTTTGCTTCCTTCTCTCTCTGAACTTCCTCCGCCGTATATGCCCTATCAACGACATCATCAAACGTCGTAGGCTTTTACCTAGCCAATATGATCGTCTTGTACTCTGAATTTCGTCCAATGAGGGATCTCTTGACTTTCTTAACTTCAGTAACTACCAGTTCGGTAAAATACTTAAATAGGTGCAAGAAGGTATGAACATAGGTAGACACGGTCAGTTGACCTTGTTTCAAGTTCAAAACCCTGCTTCCTTCCGCCGTCGCACATGTTCTGGGACAAACTTCCTTTGAAACTCCTCCTTGAAAGTTTCCCATATATCCGGTGTGGTAATTGTCTTGAATGTGTCCTTGACACTTTTCCACCATGTCTTTGTTGTCCCTCTAAACATGGTAGAGGTAAGAAATACTCTCTTCTTGTGAGTGCAGACAACCGTATCAAACACATCTTCAATGTGTTCCAGCCATTCATCGGCCTGCATCACATCTTCATTTCCATAGAACTTGATGGCTCCTCTCTTATGGAACCGCTCATAAATAGGATGAGGATCTTTATCCTTATGCTGTAACACCACTCACTACAATATTTTGCACTTTTACCGGTGTTTTTTGCCGGCGCAATCATTTAACGCCGGGGAAGGTATAATTTTTACCGACGAAAAAGCTTCTTTCGCCGAGAAAAGATATGGTTTTTCCGGCGACAGATTTTCTCCGTCAAAGGTTCCATTTTTCCCAGCAATTTGCCTTTTTCGCCGGCAAAGGTCAATGTTTTCCCGGCGTTTTATTTGTTTCGCCGGCAAAGGCCAATTTTTTACTCTTTCACCGGCAAAGGCATTGTTTTTTCTTAGTAAATTTTTAAAATTATTTTGCCGGCGCACTATTTGCGCCGGTATTCTTATTACTAATGCCCAAATCCCTTACGCGCCCATTTTTTACCCTTTCCCCAAATCCCTTGTGCGCCCATTTATTTACCTTTTGCAATTCTCAATCGATAAACCCATTTTGCACCCTCTCATCACCACGCCCAGCAGCCCTGTCATCTCATCCTCATCGCATCCCTCATCCATTTCTCCGTCAACCCTCCATCATCCCTCGTCTCAGCGCAACACTTCTCAAGCGGAAAACCAGCCCTCCACCTCGCGCTGCAAGTCGTTGTCTCCAACATCCATTCCGGCGCAAGAAGCCCATCACCTCGCCATCTTCACCACTGTCTCTGTCCACACCCAGCAGGTTCATCTCATCCCTCTCGTCTCAGGCGCATATTCAATCTCTTCTTCTTCTTCTTCTTCTTCTTCTTCTTCTTCCTTTTCTATTGTGAGTATGAAGATCTGTTTTGTTCCTTCTTCTTAATTCTCTGAAACCAGATTTATTGTGATCTCTGTTTTTAAAGATCTGTTTTTGGGGTTCTCTTGGACTTTTATGATAAAGCTACTGTCTTTAAATAATTAAAGTGACAATTTGGGTTTTTTTGGATGATGCCCTTTTTTCTGTTTGGATAAGACTCATTTTGTCTACATTTTGTCTACAGATGGTTGATGCTGTAGTTGAAGTATATTTTAAAAGAGAAAAAAAAAAGAACAAAGAAAAAAAGTGCTTTAGTTTAACAAAATATGGCATTTTTTGTGCATTACTTTCACTAATGATTTTGTGTATACTCAATACCGTATGCATATCTGCTAGGCATGCTATATCATTTTCTTAATGAGGATGTATCTTTTTCTTTGGCAGTTATCTTAATGAGTTGCTGGCAGAGCGACACAAGCTCAGTCCTTTTATGCAGGTTCTTCCCCACTGTTATCGCCTGCTGAACCAGGGTGAGTATCAAAAACAAGAAGATAAGTTCCCTATACTTTTTCTGGTAATGATATAGTAACATAGTTAGACGATTAAATACAAGGGTTCCATTTGTTGGCATTTTCCGCTTGTAATAATTTTATTGAGTCAGTTTTTATGATGTTCGTAATTCGTATCTGTGTTGTAGAGCATTAAACGGTGATGCCAATCTGGAATTCTGATTTCTAGTCTGAGGATTTAACCAGATTCATTGACTCTGCTCTGTAATATTGTTTAGTGGTTTTGGAGATATATAGAAAGGTCGGTGGTCTATGAGAATCTTGTATCTGGTATTTGATTCTCATAGTTAATTTGATTATGGGGATGCTTTGGTCATGTGGTAGGAAGGGGATGGTTTGATTTCAAAAGTAGATAGTGTTATGATTGTTATATTCCCTCAATGCATGCTTTGACTGGAATGCTATTTGGCATTAGTAAATGGGAATTTTAAATTCTGAACCAATGCTTAAGATGTTTCTAAACACTGACTCTGTCAGAGAATAAACATTAACTCAAATAGAAATAGGAGAAAGGAATATGTTCCCAGGAATGAAAGAGAGATGATTTGCACAATCCTTGGTTGATGATGTTGAAGCTGGTAGTGGTGTAAAGTGATACAGGTGTGCAGTGCCTTAAAGTTGTAACTCATTTTGCTTTGTCTCATGTGTAAGTGTTAGACAAGGGCTGCTTGTTGAAGAATTGTCAGCCAGGCAGGAAGATATTCTCTCATTGAGTTTTCCTGGTTAGATTTTGAGTCTTTTGTGCTTTCATCTTTACTAGTATTCTGGCCATTCCAAACAACCCAGGAACTGCCATTCTGAATGAAAGGGGCTAGAGCATGTATCTTAGGACTGAAATTTCTGAAATAGGTGGCTTTTTAGCCCACAAGGAATTAGTGGTGTGGGCTTTCCAGCTGAGTGGTGGTTGCCTGGTTGGTGCTATGTAATGTTGAAGCTTCTAATAAGTACTCTACTCCATATATATTAGTAATAAAATTTATTTTCTTTGCTTTGTATGTTTCCCCACTTTCGGATTTTAACCACTTAAAAAAATGATGCACATCTCTCTGTTTGGTAAGTTGTAATCTATCTCAATAATTGTTTCTTTTTCTTTCTAATCCTTTGCCACAAATCGATATAAATATGCAAATGTGAATATCTTAATTTGAACTCTTCTTACTGTAAATAAATTCTAATAGAATTCCGTTCTTTTCTGTGGATGTTTCACCACCGATTTGGTGTTTTACTTTACCACGGTAAAAATGATGCACCTCAGTCTTCCCTTTCAATTTCATTGCCATAAATTGAGATAAATATGCCGATCCAACTGGTAGGTTTCTCTTGTAGGCTCAAAATGGTTATCGTGTTAAGTTGTAATTGCATGGTTATTGGATATTCAGAATGAAATGGGAGCTCTTTGACTTTTATTTGAGCATTTTCTTGCTTAGCTTCTATTTGAGCTCTTTGCCTTTTATTTGAGCATTTTCTTGCTACTTGTTCTCATGATCTGCACCTAATCAACCCAATGAGGAAAAACAAATCTACTGTTTATTTAAATTTCTGTTTATTTAGTGATATTTCAAAAATTCAACCTTCTGAAGTTTGTTTTGCGATATAAATAGTGAATAGTAAATGAACAAGTGTGAGATAGGTTGAGATGAAGATGGCAAATCTAATATGTGTACACTGTGGTTTAATGAAAAATAAAATAAGATCAACTTAACAAGTAAATATTAGTATATTATGAGGGCATTTTCAAAATATACTGATATTTGCCACCATGTTCATCTGAATTACAAAGACAAACCTATACATTCCATTTGCTTTAAGCACAATAATATCATAACATTGTTGTATGGAATTTTAAAACTAAAATAAGGGTATTCATACATTTTAAAAGAGTATATTATGTACATCAGGATTGCTGCACTCATCATCCTCAATGAATTAATTTTAGTACCTCCAACTCTAATCTTCTTTTTCTTCCCAGCATGCCAAAAGATGAGGCTCAACTTTATGCTGCTATTGAACTGTAAGTGCTTTTTTCACTCTCTCATATCCCCCAAGTCTGTTGACCATGAATTTTGTTTAAAAGTCTGTTAGCACTAATGAAAAATGCTAAGCAGGTTTTTAAATGCCTGTTAGCTTATTCCCATTTTTGTTTTGTAACCATGTTAAATACAAAGTTGCGGTTATATCATATCATGAGGCCTTTAGTTTGTTTCAAGTATCAAAATTATCATAAATGGAGATTGAATTAGCCGCAGAAGTTAATCTCTGTTATCATAACAGTAATTTAAAACATACATGTAACAGAGGTAAGAGAATCAAAATCTCTTTATAAATACATATAAGTTACAATATACCTTTCAATACGCACATCTCTCTAGTCCCAAACTTGCTCACAGAGTTAAAGGAGAGTTAGATATTGTAGTTCCCTCCCTATGTTATTTTTGTTCTATGTACAGTCAGTCACCAAGTATTCAAACAGCTTAAGCTGTAGACATTCAAATACATCCTCAGTAATGATTGCAGCTGATGCTAGTTGGAGATATGAGGGCACCCAATTTGGTAATGGGGCCAAGTGAGCCGTTTTTGTCAATTAGAAGCTTTTTGGGTATCATTTGATGATCCTGTCTGATTAGTTGTATGATAGATATGACCATTTGTTTCAGCATGGATAACAGTGGCTAGTGTTGTATGAAACTATTTGCTGCTCCATAGGGAAGGAGGGAATTGTGTCAGGTGACATTAATTTTGGAATTAAACTATAATGGCAGTTCAAAAGGCATACGTTTACTGGGTGAATGACACTGGTGCTGATTGGTGAGTCGAACCTATGTAATAGGAGGTCTAGCTCAGTGTCGGCGCCATTGTTCTGTTCGTTAGAGTCTTATTCCAACCTCTGGTTTGCTAAAACAGTTCTACTCTGGAACTCCTCACTTTAAAACTCTAACCAAGCTAAGACCACCAAAACTATCTAAAAATTGTGAACAAGAAAGTATGTTCTGTGTCTCTCTCATTGTGTATTTTCTTCCTAGTATAAGATATGTGCAGGTGAAATTTTTGGCTGTAGATCTAGCTTCTGCTGCAAAGAGAAATGTTGAATTGATGTATTAATTATCCACAGCTGTAACTAGGTGTCATAGCTGCAAGAGTTATAACACGATCATGAGTGTAGAATCTAGCTTTATGTGTGTGTATCATTTTGATGAACGCATGTATTGAATAATTAAATCAGCACTCTCTGGTTGTCGTTTTTGGTTGGCTTTCAAAAGGTGTTTTTGTTTTAATCCTAGTTCAAATCCCAAGGGGATTTTGGTTTTTTACTTGCACTAGGAAAAGTGCTGCCAAAACTGTTATAAAGGTGTCATTAAATGGTTGGTACTGACTGAATGTTCTTTTGGGAATGCTTTTTTTTTTTTAATCTCTTGTAAATGAGTTTCTATTGCATATTTGTGAGTACCAATGCTTTGTACTTTTATTTTTATTTTTTGCCTTCATGCCACTATTGATGTCATTTACAGTTGAAGAATGAGGTTTCTGTAATAGACCCCAAATCAATTGAAGCAGGGTTGGTTGTTGATGATGGTGTGAGGTATTTTGTTTAAGGGTTGGTTTATGATGATTTTTTTTATTGGTTACAGTATGATTAAGAGTAGTTGATTAGGGCTAATCTTTTTGGACATGTTGTTTAGCATTTTTTTGGGTCTTGTGTAAGAACATATGGGCTGACTAAAGCGTTAACTTGGGTTAGTTTTCTTATTGAAATTTGCTAGTCTTTAGGACATATTGGTTTATGGTTCTAGTTGGAAGTTGTAACGAACTTGCTGAACATTTTGGACATGTGATCTAACAATCTTTTGGGCATTTATGTATAATTTTTATTATTGTTGTTTGTTTTTATAAGTATGCTTGTTTGTTTTACAGGCTTGTGAGATTATTCAAACCACCCCTTTTTAACTCCGCCAATGCAAGCTTAAGAAAGCCTTTGCATTGTCGGTTCCAAGCCCGAAGAAAGGAGGAGGGTGAAGGGGTTCTCTTGGAAGTCTTTGTAATGTCAATATATCAAGGTATTGGCAGTATTCTTGTCAATCTTTTTTGTTGTTAAAGGTAGGATCATTGATATTGATATGCTAGGTTTTTATGCTAATTCATTAAAATTGTGTGCCTTCCAGGTTCTGTATACTATAATTTTGATACCGCTGATCAAGTATGTGCTTGTTGTTCTTTTGGCAAATGATAATGATGAAGGTGTGGTGGGTTTTTTCTTTTGTTTCCATCCTATTTTTTTCTCAAGCCTCATGGCTTACTTTACTTATACTCTATGATTAATCATATATGTCCATCTGTTTTTAATTTGTCATTACTATTGCAGGTGGTAATGGTTGAACAGAACAGTCTGGAAGTGGCTGTTGCGGCTGCAGATTCCTCCCTCCCTGTTGCAGCCTTGCAATATTTCATTGATGGAGTTCATATTTTCACTGGATTAAATTGGTAAGGATCTCTCTCCCCTTTATGTGCTCTTTTGGTTTTTTTTTTTTTAGTTGCAGAGATGATGTGATTTTGAGAATAGCCCATGTTGTAGCCAGAAGAGAAGTATCTAAATATGTTATTATTGTTTTTGACATATATATAGTGGCCTTGCCTTGAATCTTTCAATTTGTGTATTCTCCACCCATGTTGGGATCTGTCGTCCAACAGTTCATATGACCGAATTGAATCCACAGTTAGGCATCATAATGAGTGGTTCTGATCTCAAGCAGAACTGATTTGAGTGAATTGTGTCACATGATTCATAAAATGATGCACATATCAGTGACTTGGTGAGAAAGCTGATTTTTCTCTGGATTCTCTATACTCAGTTTGAACTGATGAATTTTTTGAGTAAGTTACTATAAGCCTGTCAATGGGCTGTGTCCAGTCCCAAGTCCATTTGCAAATTTGCAATCCTCTTTCTTATTCTATAGAAGTTCTCTCTTCTTGGTTCCTTGGCCGATTATTATTCTTTGATATTTTTCCCTAGATAGAGAGCGCAAGGCATCCATTGGTGGGTCATACTCTTTAAAAAAACAAACAACAAAAAACAAATGGCATCCATTGATGGGCCATTCTATCCAATCACCCTTTTGCATGAAAGGTGAGGCGTACTCTCTTCTTCAAAGGCCTTGTCATGTTTGCAGGGTTTGATTTCTAACTGATTGGAAGATTGTTGCCATGCTACATCTCGGAGTGTACAGACAATGATAATTGGTCGTGTTCTTTGCGGTATTGGAAGAGGCATTTCATCTGCCATTGTGCCACTTTACATATCAGAGGTTGTTACTTTTAGAATTTAAACTAGTTTCTTTGATTGTTCATTGGTTGTTTGTATATGTCTATTGCAGTATTAATTTTTTTTTTACATTCAGATATCACCAACTGAGATTCGTGGGGCACTTGGATCTGCTTTTTATCTGCATTGGAATTCCATGGGACAATTGAAGAAAGTTTTTTGTTGAAAGATTCCATGCAACTAAGATGCAGTGAACATGAAGGAATAATGGATGCACAGTAGCAGATTGCCATATGTTAAAATAGGATGTATGAAGTTTTTTTGAACAATGTTACAGGTGTTGGGTTGGTGCAACAATGAGATGATTGTATATGAAGATGTAATTTTTCATTGGCATTTGAATATTGGCAAATAGTAGAATGTTAGCATGGATTTTTATTTTGTAATGGTAATGGTAAAGTACTTTTAATGTTGTAAGGATATTTGAATATTAATATGAAGTGGAATGAATATTTGGAATAGATAGATGTTGGGTGTGTAGGAGATTTGGTCTTAGATACTAGAATACTAGTTTCATACGATACAGGTTGGAAGTTGTAGTGATGCATATACAGGAAAAAAAAAATTAAAAAATCAAATAAATACAATAAATGAATATTGATTGCCGGCGCAACATTTTCGCCGGCAAATCACCTTCAAAATAATTACTTAAGAAAATAAATGTTTTCCCGGAGACAAAATACGCCGGCAAAAAATTTTGGAAAATTAATTTTCATAAAATATAAATGTTTTGCCGGCGGAAAAAAATGCCGGCAATAAATTTTAAAAAAAATTCCATAAAATATAAATGTTTTACCTGCGCAAAAAAAACGTCGGCAATAAATTTTGAAAAAGAATTCCATAAAATATAGATGTTTTGCCGACGTTTTATACCTTCTTCCGGCGAATAAAAACGTCGTTAATGTATTACTTTTGCCTGGCGCTAACCTTTTTTCGTTGGCAAAAGCTATTGCCGGCAGGCTTTTACCGGCGCAAGGGAAATCGCCGGCAAAGGAGTTCACCGGCGTTTGATAAACTTTTGTCAGCGCTAAATAAGCCCCGGTAAAAGTGCAATTTCTTGTAGTGACTTCAGTCTCAACATGGTACTCGATGGCTGCTCGTGCTGCTTTCTGATTTTTCCGGGGGCCGTTTCCCGTGTCGGACCCCCGGCGGGCCGTTTTCAAGCCTAAGTGTGGGAAAATCCGATATTTCCGCTTCTAATTCTCTAACGAGGAGTCCTATTTGCAAACAGTCAGTTCCTACAAGTTACACTACCCTCGAGCGAAATGCTCGTGCCGGTTTTCGATTTTTTTCGAGGGCCATTTCCTGTTCCGGACCCTCAGCGGGCCGTTTTCGAGCCTAAGTGTTGAAAAATCAAA
Source organism: Cinnamomum chago (assembly GCA_038049695.1). Taxonomy (NCBI): domain Eukaryota; kingdom Viridiplantae; phylum Streptophyta; class Magnoliopsida; order Laurales; family Lauraceae; genus Cinnamomum; species Cinnamomum chago. The sequence continues at coordinate 13,446,749 of CP142456.1, forward strand.
TGTTTTCGCTTCTAAATCTCTAACTGGGAGTCCTATTTGCGAACCGTCAGTTCCTATAAGTTACTCTACCCTCGATCGAAGTGCTCGTGCCGGTTTCCAATTTTTCTGGGGTATGTTTCCCATTACGGACCCCCGGCGGGCAGTTTTTCGAGCCTAAATGTTGGGAAATCTGATGTTTTCGCTTCTAAATCTCTAACCGGGAGTCTAATTTGCGAACCTTCTATTCCTACAAGTTACTCTAGCCTCGAGTGAAGTGCTCGTGCCAGTTTCCGAATTTTTCAGGGGCCGTTTCCCGTTCAAGACCCCCGGCGGGCAGTTTTCGAGCCTAAGTGTTGGAAAATCCGATTTTTTCTCTTCTAACTCTCTAATCGGGAGTCCTATTTGCGAACTGTCGGTTCCTACAAGTTACTATACCTCGAGCGAAGTGCTCTTGCCGGTTTCCAATTTTTTGGAGGGCCGTTTTCCGTTTCGGACCCTCGGCTTGCCGTTTTCGAGCCTAAGTGTTGGAAAAAGAATTATTTTCGCTTCTAATTCTCTAACCGGGAGTCCTATTTGTGAACTGTCTGTTCTTACAAGCTACTCTACCCTCGAGCGAAGTGCTTGTGCCGGTTTCCGATGTAATTCTAATTTCAATGCATTTGGACCCCACTTGGAGTGTATCATCTTGAACCTTCATGGCTTTGGACGTGTAAAGCCTCTTTTCGATTTTTTTTCTTTGTTTTTATTTTCTTTCTTGATTCAAGATTCAGAATTTGTATCTTAAATTTTATCTTCAATCATGGCTTGGACGTCCAACTTGGAATGGAGAAGCTTGGGAAGGTAAAGTGTTGGACGTGTGATATCTCCATTAATTTGGATAGCTTCTTGGCTTGCAAAAGTTTCCAAATATTTGGAAACATATCTTGACTGAAATCCATTGTAGAGTTCTTAAGGAAACCTGGACTCTTTGGATTTGAATTTATCTTGCAACTTCTGGGTTACTACCCTCCATATTTAGGACTCTGAAATTTGCTTGAATTTATCCAAATCTGGGCCCACTTCCTCAATTAAGAAATTCCTCAAATTACATCTTGGCTTAAATAATTACGAATCTGAAATTCAGATTTGTATTATCAATCGGAACACATGATGGGCCCCACTTCTGTTTGCAATGCTTGAAATTCCCTTACCTTGGATGTCCTTCATATGTTTGGATTTTCTTTTGCATTTTTTTCTTCTTCTTTGTTTGGCTTGAATTGAATCTTCCAACCAGGTTAGTGTGGACCCCATGCAGAGCTGCAATACCTTGGTTTTCCTTCTTTGATTCTTCAATTGATTTATCAGTTTCGTGGGTCCCAAGAAATTGATTTTCTCTACAAAAATAAAGTGTAATTACAAAACGTTGGTAAAATCCTTGAAAACCGTCGGCAGAGATCAATTTTATTATTAACTCCATTTTAGGGAAAATAAACATTCCTAAAAATATTTAATTAAACATTATCGACGAATTTTATGACGTTGGTAAAATGAAAATTTAGCGACGTTTTTTGTAAAACGTCGGTAATAGTTAACATTATTTTTATGAAAATTAAAAATCAGAGTCCTTTATCGATGAATTTTTTTTCCCGACGAAAATTAGCTTCGGAAAATTTATTACCGACGTTTAATATAAAACGTCAATAAGAGTTGATAGATTTTTTTACTTATTTATAAATAATAAAAATAAAATAATTTTTACCGATGAAAAGTCATTTTTTGCGACAAAATATAAACGTCGGTAAAGTTTACTTATTTTTCCCTCCAAAAGCCCTCTTTTCGCTCCCAGTGACTCTCTCCCTCCAGAAGCCCTCTTTCCTCTGTTCTCTTCTCTCGTTCTCGCTCTCTCTGCTCTTATCTCACTCTCGCTTTCTCTGCTCTCTCGTGTTAGGAATTTTCTAGATTGCAATTTGATGGATGCATTTCATTCTAGCATCATTTGATTTACACACTTGCATTGTTTTAAATAAACTTGAAATCTTGTTTTATTCATGCATTGCTTTTAAGATTTGTAAAAGTATTGATTTATGCATGATTTGTATTTTCATCTTGGATGCATTTGTTTTAAGAAAGAGTTTTTAAGAAATCAAGCAAGCCTTTGTTTTAAAAGTTTTGAATCTTTTTAGGCTTTTTATGTCATGTTTTAAAAACCATTAGAATCTTTAAAACATGTTTTCCAAGCTTGATTTAGTGGCCAAAAGGTCCCCCAAAGAAATACCTTTATAATGTGAAAAGTTGAATTTTTTGCAAAAAAAGGGGGTGGCCCGACAGTGTCGCCGGTCGACCGGCGCAGAGGTCCCGGTCGACCGGGAACACTGCAGCAAAAAATTGCCTGGCGCACCAACGGTCAGAAATCCGACCGTTGTGTGTTCCCGGTCGACCGAGACCTGTGTGCCGGTCGACCGAGGACTAGCCGTTGGCAACTTTTTGCTATAAATATGAGTTCTTTCCCTTGCCAAAAGTTGGGAATTTTTAACCCCTCCTTGAGAGGATTTGAGGCATATCAAAAGGGAAAAGAACCAAGGGATGAAGGGGATGATTAGGAAAGCTAAAGCTTGGATTAATGAAGTTAAACCACCAAGTAGGCTCTTCCTTCCTTAATCATATGTTTGCATGCTTTTGTTTTATTTTTGGTAAATCATTTCTAGCATGTTAAACTATGTTTGTGTTGTGTCCTTAACATATTTTATGTTTTGAGTTGATTTATTGTTTTGGATACAACACCATATGATTCAATCCAAGTAGTACTTAACTTTGGTAAATCTAAGTAGATCATGTTAATGAAAGAACCTTTGAAATCATATGTAACATGATCCATATACTTGGTTGAATCTTTGGTTGTTGTTTTCCATCATAAGAACATCTCTTTCAAAACTAACTTATGTTTTGGATTCAACTTCTTTACAAATCATATGTTTTCATGTTTTGTTTTATCCTTGGTAAATCTTAGTAACATGTTAACCTATGATGTGTTGTATCCTTAGCATGTGTTATATTTTGAATAGATCTATTGTTTTGGATACATCACCATTGATTCATCAAAGTAGTACTTTATCTTTGGTAAATCTAAGTAGATCATGTTAATGAAATATGTAACATGATTCATATACTTTGTTGAATCATTGGTTGTTGTTTTTCCATCATAAGAAAATCTCTTTCAAATGTATCTTATGTTTTGGATTCAACATCTTTACAAATCATATGTGTATTATTGTTTTAAAGTTTCACAACTTGCCTTACTTTGATAGGTATATCATATTCAAGTTGTATTTATAATTACATATGATTTGTCCCCTCTTTTCAATCAAATCTATTTTTATGTTTTGAGCTTCATTGGTGATTTGATTGACATCCCTATGCATCACATGTTTAGAGCTAATCCATTTCATACAACTTGTGTAACTTTGATATCATTAACAAGTTGTTACTTTTAACATGTGATTGCATTGTTTCCTCAATCATAAATGTTTTATGAGCTAAAACTTTCAAAAGCCTTAGGCATACATTTATGAACTTTCATTTTCAAAATGATTGAGGACCACACACACACACTTCATATACTTTCATCTTTGCATTCATAGTGTGAGTGTGTATTAGATTTTCACTTCCATATCCGCCTAATTAAGAGGCATTGTAATGAGCTTAATCGAATCTCCATCAAGTATATTATAGACACTAACTTAGTGAGATAACCAACCTTGTGGTTGAAGAGGTTATTGCTTAGCCTATAAAAGCATAGTGTATAGGTTGATGTTAAGCCTTGAAAAACATCAATGTAAGGTTATTGGTTAGCCTTGGAAAGCATATTGTAAAGGTTATTGCTTAGCCTATTGAAAAGCATAAATAGTGGAAATCCGGTGGGGGTGTTGGATCACAAGCCGGTAGTGGATGTAGGCATTGAGGCCGAACCACTATAAATACTTGTGTGATGGTGCTTGCTTTGTGGTGATTGTTTTCTTTAAGCTTCCGCATTTTGTTTGATAATCATCACTTGTGACTAGTTTGTTTTAAAGAAGTTAAAATTGTTAAAATTGGTCATAAAAGAAGCTCACCCTATTCACCCCCCCTCTAGGGTTCGGATCCCCATGGACTTACATCTCGTTCTCTGCTCTTCTCTCACTTGCTCTATCTTCTCTCGCTCTCTCTGCTCTACTCTCACTCTCGCTCTCTCTGCTTTTCCCTCACTCTCGCTCTCTCGGCTCTCTCTCTGACACTCGATCTCTCTGCTCTCTCTCGCTCTCTCGCTCGATCTCTCTGCTCTCTCGATCTGCTCTCTCTCTCTCTCACTACGCCAAAAACGTTAAACGCACCCCCTTTCTCTTTTCTCTCACCCGGTGCTCTCTTTCCCTCTCCCGCCAGCGCTCCCTTCTCTCTGGTATACTCTCTCCTCTACTTCTCTCTCTCTCTCTCTTTTTAGTTTGGGCAAAAAAAAATCAGGTATGCCCTAGCGATTCCTCATCTCTATTCTTTCTTTCTTTTCATTTTTCTTTTTTTTTTCTCCCTCAGGTTTGCAATCCTCTCTCTGCTCGGTCTTTGCAACCCTATATTTGGTCACGATTTCTGTAACCATCTAAGTTATGATTTTTTTAAATTTATGTAAATGTAGATTTTAAATGTGCTTTCATGGTTGCAGATTTTTTAGTTTTTATTTTTTGTGTGTTATGTCTGTTGTGATGGTGGTGGTGTGACAGTGGCAATGGACAGATGGAGGGCTTTTTTTTAAGGTTTTAGTTGTTTCTGTGCTTTCTGACTATTGTCTGCGATGGATCATACTAACAAAAAATGAAATGCGTGCATTATGCTACCCAAGTGATGAATCCTTTGCAGTTAATATGAATCTGACCCTCGTAAATGCTTGCATAAAGACAGCTGAGTGCTCTTTTATCTCATCTTCTAAGCTGATTTTTTCGATGAAGATTTGTTACAGAGAAGAAGCTCAAGAACATGCAGCTGAGATGAAAATGGTAAGAGGGAAATATGGATTTTTGAGAAAGGATAGAATTAGGAATAAGCACATTGGGGGAGAACTTACAGGTAGCTCCAATAAAAAAACAGAAAGAATCTTTTAATTGAAATGATTTGGGCACATATGATTCACGACCTGGATGTTGTATTGGAATGTTAAAATTTAAGGAACTAGCAACAAGTGAGGGAGACTAGCAAGGACTTGGAATGCAATGAAGAAAGATATGTTATAATGTAGGGTGACACACCCTAAACCTTTCTAGAGTAGTGACTAGTATGAGGGGAGTGTAATGACTGGTGATTTTTTTCAGTTCACTGCACTTTTAGGAGGACTTTCTGCATTGGTTGCATTTGGCTTTAGCCAGCTACAAGTTCAAATATTTTCTGTCGGCTTATTGTTTCTGTGGTCTATTGACTTAAAATATACATGTATTGATATTATCTAGGTTCTCTGATTTACAATCATAGGCCAATTGTGGTTTTTTCTTCAAAATGTCAACAATTAAATTGTTAGCTTTCTCCATTGTCTTCTTCAATTCATCTTCTGACGTTTGATACTTGTTGCAAAAAGATGCAATATGGTTTTTGTTACTATTCAGCTAGGATTTGGAACTAGAGTAATCTCTGCATTTCTCCTTGTGGCATCTTGCAGTAGCTTTTAACAAAATTTTAGAAAGTACAAGGTTTTTAGGTCACATGTGGTGTCTAAATGAAGGATTGAAAAAAGGGTTCATAAAGTAATTGGAAATGATGCTTTGGATATAGGGTCTTTCAGAACTCTCATGTTCAATTGTCTGTTCAAGATGTTTCTTTTTGGAATTTTGGATGATTTAGATACTATAGGCAGCATTTGTAGCAGCCTTTACTGCTAAGTGACAACCGAGGGCATCAGCTCTTTTGAATGTATGGTCTGAAGCGGGTAACAAGCAAAAATATAGCAGCAGAACAGAGTCATTGAGGGTCCCTTATGTGCCTCAAATAATTTTCTTTTCTTCTCAAGTAGTTTCAGAAGTACCTTTGTACCTTTTAGTTTTTGTGTTTTCCAATCATTTTGTTTAGTAGTCTTTGCAAGAATGATGTCACTGAGGAACTAGATGTTGGCATCCCACACACCACATTTTGGATATGTTATTTGTATCTGTGTAGTTGTCTCAGTTGGTGTGGATAAATAGATAACAACCTTGGTTACTTAATTATTTAACTTAGTTGGAGAAATTCCTGTGTGCTTTTAAGGAAATTATAATGCATAGTAATTAAAAAATGCTTGCTCAGGAAGGGATGTTGAACTCTCCTGCAAGTTGAAATATCTTAGTTTTCTTCAGGTAACTGTGTCGAGTCTAGTGCTATGTTTCTCTGGGCTGTTATACTGCATACTAATGCTCACTTGGCATTGAACCATATGTGGTGTGGATTGGCATGACAATTAACTCCGGTTCTAATTGAATTGGGCCCCAACCCAATCTGTTCTTTTGCCGCCCCTATTCACCATCCCCAGCCAATGGTAGTCTGTCCCTGGTCACATTTGCTGTGGCCAAGAACTCGAGTTCTCATTTTACAATCTGTCAACATGCATGCTTCATTATTGTTCAAAAACGTGAATCCAGGCATTTGTAACTCACATGGCCCACCTATGAGAATCCTGCCGTGTTTTATATCCCTATGGCCCATGTCATATTCAATGCAATTGAAGTGGTGGGACCCAATTTCCATTGTTGAGGAGTTAAGTGGCTCTAGTGTGAGCCATGACACATTTGCAATCCCCTGATCTTAAGGTGTCAATGTTGTTTATGATACTCAGAAAGTTTGTTTTTAGATATGCTTTCGCATTGGCATGCAGGTACATTGATACCGTTGATGGCAAGTAGGTACATAGATCTTTTGTGGTCTGAAGTTATCTTGATGCTGATCTTTATTTATGTTCTTAAATTTCCTTTTGTGGGTGCTGCTTCAATTGAAATTACTTTCTTTGAAAGTGTTTTTGGTTCTCTCTCGTTTTTCTTTATATTCTTAGCTTCTTGAGCTTGCTTTTGAGTTTTGAGTTTCTGACTTTCTTCAAGATGGATTTCTTTTCCTTTTCCTTTTTTTTTTTTTTTTGGGGGGGGGGGGGGGGGTTATTTTATTTTATGCCTATGGATTGCAGTGGGTTGGGTTTAGTTGGACCTGCTGGCCTGATATTGAACATGCTTACAAGGTACATAATCTTGATCCTTTACTTGGTTTTAAAATCTTGATCCATCTTACTTTCTGCATATTTTTGGTTTCTTCATTTATATGTTACTCTTCAAAGAATCTCATTATCCTTGTCTCTACCAGGTTGGACTTGAGCTAGTACCTAGGGACTGTGATATGGACACTGCTTCTCCTTTCAGGTGGACTCCCATCATGCTGAGCAATGCCCTAATGTCTTTCTTTGAGCTTTTATCTAAACAATTCCATGTTTATTTAGTTCTCTGTGTGAATGTGAATGGGGCATGGCAATGAAAATGGCCAAAATGTTGCATTTCAGTTTGAAAAGTGAAATGATCAATAGATTGGAAATTTGAACCATGGTATAAAATAATATGCCATTGATTTTAGGAGACAATGTCCATTGTTTTAAGCTCTATCTTTTGGAAATTGTTATCATAGGAGCGGCACCCAAATCAGTTTCTATTATATCAAGAGATTCTTTTTTGTTGTTTCTGGATGAGGGCACTTGCAGTCTACTGAACCTGAATCTATCCGCATTTTTCTTGATAGCTTTCACATCATTGGACATTAGTAGGAAATAAATATATACCATTTTAGTATAGCTTTCTTACATATGCACCTTTATTCCGACATGCTCAAACCATGATATAGCCTGCAGACATGAGACTTACATTAGCCCATGCCTCAACCAATTGACTCAAAGCCATGGCCCATGGGTGGTTTAAGTTGCAACTTTATTCCAATTTATGTTTCATATTTTCTAATGATGGCAGATGTGTAACATCATTGCCAGAATGACTTGAAATTGGATTCATTAGACGCGGAGCAGGACTGACGGGTCATATCGAGTTGAATTCTTGGATTGTAGTGCCCTTAATCCAGCAAGACCCTAATCTTTTAGAAATATCCATGTTTATATTTTAGAAATATCCATTTGTCTCTTTTGGCATTGACTGAATATGCTATAATTGTTTATCCAGTTCTTGGATTAGTTTGTTTCCGCTGACTCTGTTTATACAGTTCCCATAACAGGAGGCAACAAGCGAAGAAAGTTCCTTGCAGAAACCCATTGCTAGATGCAAATTAACCGCCAAGGGAAGATGAAGGTGCTGACACTGAAAAGGCAGTTACAGAGAGTCTCAAGGTGGAGCAGATTTTGGCAATTCAGATCTTTCTGTGGAGACAAAGTCTTGGGTATGATTCTGCAATCTGGATGGTACTTATGATGTGGATGTTGCTTTCAATGGGTATGAGCTTATGGGAGTTTAAATCTTTCAGCTGAGAATAATTGGTTAAAATGGAATAAATCTCCCATCATTATTCTTTGGTTGTGGCAAAGAAATATCGAAACACAACATAAGTTACCATTGAATAGATACTAACCAATCAAGTTTAGGGAAATGTTATTCAAAAGCATTAGAAACTAGAGAAGAAAGTTCTTAACATTTTGGGACCCCACTATCCATTGATCAAATTACCCAAGTTGTTCATTGACACAAGTAGGTGCTTTGGTGTACTTCCAAACTCACCTGAGAAGTTTGTGCTTTGGATACCTAATATTGTTGGTTCTTATAGAACCTGTTTGTTTTTTTATCAAGGGAATTCATGGAGTTAGCGAAATAAAAGATGGTTATGTTTAGGGTCACAACTCTCTAATGTTTTAGTTTGGTTTAGGTTCAGAAGTTAGAAGTACTCTCTAGTGTTTTTTTTTTTTTTTTTGGTTTGGTTTAGGCTCAGAACTCTTAATATTTTAATGTATCTTTTACTTTATTTAGTGCATCCATTCTTATCTTTTTTCTGTCGTTTGCTGGATGATTCACGTGCCATCTTGTGGGAGGATATTTGTGGTTACCGTGAAAGTAAAAAAGATTTTGAATGGTAAAATATAGCAAGTATAATTCAAGGTGAATCTACAAACACATGCTTTTGAAGCATACATAGATAAGTACCCTGCATGATGGAAGGATGTTCTTGTTATGAATCATGTTCTTGGGCACAATTTTGAATGTGTACTTATGGACAAGGGGGATTAAAAAAAAATCAACACACCCCCCCCCCCCCCCACCCGATTTGACCTGGCCCAGATTTTATGGTTATCTAAATTATGTAAACTGTGTTTGATTGAATGTGAAAAAAGAAAATTATTCTTGACTGGCTATTGAAGAGTTCCTATACCAGTGGAGAAGAGAAATTTTTTGCACTCGAGGGTTCATAGAAGAGAATTTTCTAAAAATTTTATTTGTCTTGATCTGTAGGGGTTGTTTCTTAGCAGAATTGCAGTCTGCACTCTGATTTTCCCAACATTCATATACAACAGAGAAGAAGAAGAAGAAAAAAAGGAAATAAAAGCAAAAAAAAAAAGAAGCAAAAGAGAGATGATTTAATAGTATTAAAGCTTAGTAGTGGCCTTTTTTTGTGATTCAATCCGATGGTGAGTGATGGTTTAATGAGTGTAAAATTGGGCCTGATGCCAAAATTTACAGGTGGGTTGGTCAATGGATACACTTTGGCTTGTGTTTGTAATTTCAATTACTTGGTCAATGATAGTCAATGTAGATTGCAAATTGGGTTATATCCAAATGCTCACATTATTGTAATTTGTTAGTTTGTGGATTCTTTTCATTCTAAAAACTATCAATTTGTTTTCATTTTTTTTTTTGTTTGTTTGTACAGGTGAGGAGAGTGCGGAAGTATGTGGAGACACTTGACTTGGTCAAGATTAGGAATGCCATGCCGAACAGGGCACAGCAGCAACAGAAAAATTCTGTGGTTGTGACAGACGAAATGGTCATCCTTGTTGATTACTTATATAAGATGGGTTCTACAAATATCACATTAGGCAATTTCTACCATGATTGATTCCATTGGACAGAAAGCATCTCTCTCTTCCAAGGTAATTTGCTTTCCTCATATGCTGAATAAATGGTATAATCTACCTAACACATTCATATTTTCCAATGCCATTGTCATATGCGCATCAGAGATGGATATGGCTTGTTTGTTTAAAAGTTGTCCTGTCAACACGAAGTTAGGTTTGGGGATGAATTAGCATGATAAGGAAATGTATAGAAGTGGAAACAACCACATTTGGAAACAGGGAAATGGATATTGGGTTAAGAACTCTAGTTAACAATGGATACTTCAACAACTGTCATTTGTCATAACTTATCCATACTAAACCGTTCCTTCACATGCGTATTTTCATACCATCAGTTTTATTGTCATGTTATTCTGGCATTGCAAGAGTTGGAGGTGGTGGTATTTTTGGAACATTTTTTAATATTTGATACTACTTCAGTCTTCATTAATTTTGTAATGTTGGTTTTAATTTCAGATCTACGGTTGTCCATTCAAGTGCAATCCCCTTAAGGGAACCATCCACTTCATTCAAGGATCAAAAGAACTTGAGTGATGCAGATGGGATGACTGGAAATCTATCTAGGGCTTTACTGGCAGCACCAAGGATCCCAGTGGGTACGTTCAGTTTCATTCACAAATATTTATAATTTAATTAGTAACATATACTGCTTTAACTTTTTATATGATTAAGACTGAATGAGGTCATATATCACGAGGTAGTCTTTCGTGTTTTCAAAATTCGTCTTTTATACTATAATAGACATGGTGTGATATCAAATCTGGGTGTGGAAGAAGCCTTCATTAGGCCATCTTTCACATTAATGGAAGGAAATTAACAGCACAAATTCAATATCCTATGGCTGCCTTTTTTCTACATTTAAACCAGGCCTGTCTCCGTTCTGATTTTCTTCCTAGTTGCTTTAGGCTCGAAAACAGCCCGCCGGGGGGTCCGGAATGGGGTTCGGAATGGGAAACGACCCCCGGAAAAATCAGAAACGGGCATGAGCACTTCACTCGAGGGCAGAGTAATTTGTAGGAATTGACGGTTCGTAAATAGGACTCCCGGTTAGAGAATTAGAAGCGAAAACATAGGATTTTCCAACACTTTGGCTCGAAAACCGCCCGTCGGGGCTCCGAAACAAAAAACGACCCTCGGAAAAATTGGAAACCGGTACGAACACTTCGCTCAAGGGTAAAGTAACTTGTATGAATTGACGGTTCACAATTAGGACTCCCGGTTAGAGAATTAGAAGCGAAAACATAGGATTTTCCAACACTGAGGCTCGAAAATGGCCCGCCGGGGGTCCGAAATGGGAAACGGCCTTTGGAAAAATAAAAAACTGGCACGAGAACTTCGCTTGAGGGTGGAGTAACTTGTAGGAACTGACGGTTGACAAATAGGACTTCCGGTTAGAGAATTAGAAGCGAAAATTGACGATTTTCCAACACTTAGGCTCGAAAACGGCCCACTGGGGGTCCGGAATGCGAAACGGCCCTAGAAAAAATCGAAAACTGGCACGAGCTCCTCGCTTGAGGGTAGAGTAACTTGCAGGAACTGACAGTTCACAAATAGAACTCCCGGTTAGAGAATTAGAAGCGAAAACATTGGATTTTCCAACACTTGGGCTCGAAAACGGCCCGCCGGGAGTCCGGAATGGGAAACGGCCCCCGAAAAATATGAAAACTGGCACGAGCACTTCGCTCGAGGGTAGAGTAACTTGTAGGAATTGACGGTTCGCAAATATGATTCTCAGTTAAAGAATTAGAAGCGAAAACATTGGATTTTCCAACACTTAGGCTCGAAAACGGCCCATCGGGGGTCTAGAACGGGAAACGACCATCGGAAAAATAAAAAACCCACACGAGCATTTTGTTTGAGGATAGAGTAACTTGTAGGAACTGACGGTTCACAAATAGGATTCTCAATTGGAGAATTAGAAGCGAAAACATTGGATTTTCCAACACTTAGACTCGAAAATGGCCCGTTGGGAGTCCGAAATGGGAAACGGCCCCCGGAAAAATTGGAAACTGGCACGAGCACTTCGCTTGAGGGTAGAGTAACTTGTAGGATCTAACGGTTCGCAAATAGAACTCCTGGTTAGAGAATTAGAAGCGAAAACATCGGATTTTCCAACACTTAAGATCGAAAACGGCCCGTTGAGGGTCCGGAACTGGAAACGGCCCTCGGAAAAATCAAAGACCGGCATGAGCGCCTCGCTCGAGGGTAAAGTAGCTTGTAGGAACTGACGGTTTGCAAATAAGACTCTCAGTTAGAGAATTAGAAGCGAAAACATACGATTTCCCAACACTTCAGCTCGAAAACGGCCCGCTGGGGGTCCGAAAAGGGAAGGGGCCCCTGGAAAAATCGGAAACTGGCACGAGCACCTCGCTTGAGGCGAAATTAACTTGCAGGAACTGACGGCTCACAAATCGGACTCCCGGTTATCGAATTAGACCTAAAAACATTGGATTCTCAACACTTAGTCTCGAAAATAGGCCGTTTGAGGTCGAAAATGGGAAACGCCGAAACGGCCATCGGACAGCCCAGAAACCAGCACGAGTACCTCATTCAAGGCCAAAGTAACTTGTAGAAATTGACGGTTAATGAATCGGTCTTTCGGTTAACGAATTAAACACAAACTGCCTGAATCTCAACACTTAAGGCTGGAAAACAGGCCGCGGAAAAACTTAAGAGAAGATTTATATATATATATATATATGTTTATCTTTTATTTATAATTTAATTCATTGAAAAGATTCTAATGTTTTTGTCATTGCAGATTGATGGACGCTTTGGGGCTGGTTGCAGACTAGCTAACTGTGTTTTATTCTTTTTAGTTTATTTGTATATGTATATTGGATATTTATATGGGACTATATCATTATTGATTGTAATATTTGTTTAATGAGATGAATGATTTGATGAAAAATGGCGATGGTTGTTTGCATGCATTTTTTATATTGAATATAGGTACATGAACAAGTTTATCTTTTGATACAGGTACATAAACAAGTTTACAGGAAAATTATATTGAAAAAATAATATATTTAAAAAATAATAATTTTACCGACAAAACAAAACGTAGGTAAAAGTATTTTTTATTTTTATTTATTTTTCTTTTTCTTTTGCCGACGAAAATAAAACGTCGTTAAAAGTATTATTGTTTTTTATTTATTTTCCCTTTTCTTATGCCGACGAAATAAAACGTTGATAAAATTATTTTTATTTTTTATTTATTTTGCATTTCCTTTCGTCGACGAAAAAAAACGAGGTAAAAGTTTTTATTTTTTATTTATTTTTCTTTTTATTTTGCCGACGAAAATAAAACGTCGGTAAAAGTCAAATAATTGTCGGTAAAAATCCAATTTTTGCCGACGAAATATTTTTTTTGTCGGTAAAGGGTTTTGTCCACGACTTGTTACCGACATTTGGCCGACGAAAACATTTTTGTCGGTAAAGCGTTTTACGGACGTTTTAGTGACTTTTGGCGACGAAAAATTCCGTCGCTAAAAGTGCAGTTTCTTGTAGTGATAGGAGGTTGTGAATTTTCATCATATACAAGTCATCCCAAGGTTGTAATCCAACCACAAATCCTCCACATGCATGTGAGCCATCAACTACCATCCCACATAATCTTGTGAATGAGAAAAATACCCAAATCGCAGTACCCTAAATTCAATTGGGAAAAGAAAAAAAAATCCTCACTCCCAACAAATCATTAAACCAATGCATGATCTTCTATTGGTTTAGTGTTAAGAAACATGCAGTAAGAGGAGACATGAGAGAAAAAGTGGGTTTTCTTCATACCTAGAAGACGGGCAGAAAAAAGGAGAAAGTCATCGAATGTTGTGGCCATGATATGTAAGTTTATCATCTAGTTGTGGATCTCATGAAAGTTGTCTATGAGTAGATTGATCTCAGTTTTGAAGAGAATATATCATATTGTTTAGGAGAGAAAACTCTCATAGGTTTGGTTTCAGTTTTCTTTATTTTTTCAAGGCAGTGTAGAGCTTCTCAAAGCGAAAATGAAAATCTCAAACACCTCTCTTGGAGCCCACTATCTATGTGTCATGATGTATAGGATTTGAAGTTCGGTGGAGGTGAGAAGAAGGGCAACTGTCCATTTTGACGCCATGCATGTCATGCTCTTGTGGGGTCCACTACTTATATCTATAAGTCATGTTAATTGTGATTTGAAGTTTGATTGAGAGTGGGAAGAACAGGCATATGTCAATTTGGATTTGGTTGAGTGGGCCCCATGGCATGGAGAGAAAATTATAAGTAGATTCTTTCTTCGCAGGTCCATGCTAAGCCGGGCCAAAGAAAAAAAATTATTTAAATTGAATATTTTCAATAAAAATTTATTGATGAAATAAATAAATAAATATATTATTTAGAAAAATGGCTTGGTTCGTCCTAATAGTACCCACATTTAATGAGGTTGAATCACTAAAAATCAACATATGACCTAAAGAAAATACAATGGCAAATGAAAAATTCTTTCAAAAGAAGAAAAAGCTAATTCAGTCTTCTTATTTGTGGGAAAAAAAAAACATTAATGATTACCGATGACATTTGAATTTTTTTATTAAATAGGTTGTCTTACTTGGTTTTGATGATGGGTTTGAGAGTACTATCCACCGTAAAGCTTGCTGGATTTTGCAGATGGAGAGGTTGAGAGGACCATGTAACAGCATTATACGAGTGGCATTTTGAGAGGATTAAGGAACTCGTATATTGATGGGCTTATCTGATCACCTTTGATCTAGGATGGATTAAGATTAGAGAGTGATGTGAGGATTAAGATAGGAAGATAAAATAGGAAAGTTAGGAAAAGAGAGATTTGAGAAGAAGTTAGAAGGATTTTAGAAATGTAGTTATGGAAACAAAATCTTAAGTTAACTCGAGATTTAGGAAAGAGATTTGGGAGGTGTAGTGGCCCACATCAAAGCCAAAGTTGTGTGCATTTTTTTAAAAGTAATTCTTTGGAAGGAGAACTCCCTACCTGTTGACATGGCTCCCCTCGAGCACCCCTCCCCTATTGCTTTAATATATAGACCTCAAATGTACCAGAGCAAAAACCATTTTGCGGCTGGCTTCATATTGAGTTTCTCAATTATTTTGGCTTTATTTTAAAAAAAAAAACGCACACAAAATATAAGATAATAGTGGGTGTCCCTAGTTTAGCTCGACAGGTTAGGGACACCAAACGTCCTAATAGCTTGTAAGAGTGCATTAGTTCGAGTTTTTTCTAGGAAAACAAAATGGGTTTTCATCTTTAATTGCTTTTTTATATTTCTTGGTTTAAAGATCATCATAATAAAAATCTTGTCCCAATTTATATTAATGGGTTCAGCCGCATGAAGGCTAAATTCTTGAATAGGTAGCACTTCATTGGATCTATTCTTATTACCTTCATTTGTGTCCTCTTTGGCTTACCCATTTTTGAGGAGGCATCAACTTGCATAGATAAGTTTTATTTTCTTCCCAAACATTATCCTTTGGTCCACGTTGAACAATGTTCAATTGCACTTCATTTATCACATATTGATACTACCTTTAGATGTTTTTGATTGAATGTGCTCATTTCTAATTTTATCATAAATCCATTTAACATTCTTATTTCTACTATTTACATTTATGTCAAGTTGCTTCATGCCTCAAGTTGAGATAAAAGAGAAGAAAAAAATTTTATGCCCTATAATAAGGGTAGTAGATATATATTATATAAGTGTGGGTCCCACAACTTGCATTTTATTGGACATGTGTGTAGTGAAAAAGATACAACATCTTTCTCTCTTTAATAATGGTATATAGACATGCCAGCCACATATGTCGAGGAAGAAGAAACAAAGTTGGTGCGATGGCACTGATGACAGGTTGGGAGGAATTGACTTATCACAGGAGGCAATGATGCTTTTAATACCAGATGTAGTTAGAGAATTGGGTTAGTAACTTACAGTTATTATTTTCTGCTTGTAACTTATAGATGCAGTTAGATAATTGGGTCAGTAACTTGTAGTTCGTATTTCCTGTTTGTAACTTATAGAACCATGTAGTTTTCTATTTCCAATTACTTTGCATCGGTATTCTCTTTCTAGTAAGCAAACTATGTGGAGAAAAAAAAAACACTAAGTGGGCAATAAAAGCACCAACATCAAAAGTTTTTTTCTAAAAAATAGTAAAATAAAAAAAGGGCCGGCCGTGGGACTTAAGTCAGTAGTCATGTAAATAAAAAATCATCCCTTCCAATGGGGAAGCCTTTTGCCCATTGAGTTTTTGCTCAGTAGCAAGGATAATAACCAAGAAAGAAATCCAAACAATGCAGCCCAATGAAAGTCATCAATGAATTGAAGTAGCAGATGAGATCTCACGTTGATATGAGACGCCGCCCACTCCCAAACAGGATCCGTTCCCGTCATCAATAAATGAAAAAGACAGACAATCAGCGCCCCCACCCCCCGAGTACTCCCAAACAGGATCCGTTCCCGTGATCAATAATAGCTTCTGAAAAAGACAAACAATCAACTACACACCAACTGGCCAGGAGGGATTATGGTAAATGCACCTAGAGATGTCAAACGAGCCGGGCCGGCCGCCCAGCTTCGGCCCACCCATGCCACGGGCTGGGCTGGCACGGCCCGCCCCATTTAGCAGGCCGGGCTGGCACGGCCCGCCATGGGGCGGGCTGGAGCGGGCCGGAATGGCGGGCCTGCTGGGCCAGGTCTGTTTTTTTTTTTTTTTTTTTTCTTTCTTTCATTATTTCTTTCTTTCTTTTCTTTCTTTCTTTCTTTCTTTGCTTTTTTTTTTCTTTCTTTCTTTCTTTCTTTGCTTTTTTTTCTTTCTTTCTTTCATTCTTTCTTTCTTTCTTTTTTTTTTCTTTCTTTCTTTCTTTCTTTCTTTCTTTCTTTGTTTTTTTTTTTTTTTCTTTCTTTTTTTCTTTCTTTGTTTTTTCATTCTTTCTCTCTTTCTTTTCTTTCTTTCTTTTCAGTCAGATTGGTTCTTGCTATTTCTTTTCATTAATGTTGTTGTTGTTGTTAAGATTATGGATTTCAGTTTCCTGCATGCAAGCAATCCATATGGATATGATTTTTTCATTGGTTGTCTCAACTTGAATGAGTCTGTTCTCTCATTTCTGTCTGGATGGATATGAATGAAAATTAAGTACTTTATTGCTTTTCAACAATGAAGTGATTTTTGTAATGTGCCTTTTCTTGCAATTTTTATGGTGAAATACTTGAAACTGGTGGCACTATGCCTTGATATAATGATATAAAAAGACCAATGACTAGCAAGAGGTGTCTAGAAAGGGAGATCCATTTTTTAACCTATCCGTGCACATGTCAAATGGCGGAAAGGAAGACTGAGAAAAGATAAAAAGGCTTGTGGATGAATCAGCCATTACCCCCATGATTAGAATTTGAAACTCTCAACTCTGAAGCAGTAGTCATTGAAAGTGAAACAAAGATGCTAATTGATCAGATTACCAACCTCATATACCTCAAGTCAGTTAGCATGTCATATGGTCCATACCCCCAGTTCCACCATCATCAGAAAAGAGACTCATTCAGTTACTCTAATTGATTGATTGATTGGGGATTTCCTACTACATCTCATGGGGCCCACCTAGGTGCACTTGTATTAGTGGGGTTAGGATGGATGGAATCATGGAAGTTCCAATAATTAAAAGAAAACCAACCCCATCATGTTATTTTAACCTTTTGGCTTAGTAGTTTTAAATTCTTGGTAATTTTTTATTTATATGTTATTAAGACTTAATCCAATTTTTAGCAAAGTTGAGCCAATTTTTAGCAATTTTTAGCAATTTGTCACGATATACGCTTCTTACGTAGAAATATTCGAGGGTTAGAAACTTAGAGTAGTATAAATAACACTAATAAATTTAGAAAAAGAATAAGAGGGTTAGAGTATTATAGACTTTGAAAAATTGAAAAGGACACAAAATACCCCTTATATGATTGTTTTATGGCTGTTTGGAGGGTAAAATGGATAATTTAAAAAAAAATCACTTGTGGGCGGGCCAGGCGGGTCGTGCCTAGCGGGCCTTGCCTGGTAGGCCTGGCGGGCCCATCCTGGCGGGCCTGGCGGGCCACAAAGGGCAGCCCACGGGCCTGGCGGCCTCGGCCCAGCATGGCCCGTGTCTCGGGCCGTGCCGTTGACCGGGCCGGGCCGAGCCACGGCCCGTTGACTGTTCGGACCGGCCCGGCCCATTTGACATCTCTAAATGCACCCACCCCATTTGGTAAGTACACCCACCGTATATGTCATTCAGCAGGCACTCTCCCACCTCCATCCACAGGAATACTGAGGCTGAAATCCTTGCATCATTGCAGGCAAAGATTCGTCCTTTTGGTTGTGGTGGAGCCAGTGGGGTTTGCTTTTCTTTTAGTCGTTTTTGAAGTTGGAATTCGGATCCGATGGAGTGGTCTATTCCATGCTTGGGATTTGTGTAACTTACCCTGGATCCACCCATTGATGATCCAGACCGTTAAAATTGATTTCCAGCCCTCCAAATTTTGGGTTTGATCCCACCGTGGGATCCAACATATGATTGATATCGTGATTAGCACAATATATACATTATTAATTCTATCTGTTACTGTCATACAACGTGTCCTGTGTCCTGTCCGAGTATCCTCCACGATCGTGACAACCGGAGTATGGGTATGTCCTGCGCAATCTTATCACACCATCAAGGCGGTGAAATCTTATCACGTGTCCTGGGCGATCGTGACAGCCCGAGTATGGAGTCTTGTTGACTATTCGTTCCAGGGCTATCATATCTAGATTTGAGATCAGTTGTGGATCGTCCGATGTATTTGGAGAGGTGCAGAAGCCGAGATTGGTTTTTTGTCCACCTTTTCTTAGACTCTGACTAAATTTCATGCGTGGCCCACTTTGAGAGCTAAAACCACTTAAAAATCATTGACCCTGTTCATCTATCTGACTAAATTTTACTTTGTTTGATTATCATCATATTGATCACTGCCTCTTTCCTGTTCTTGTTTTTTACTTCTAAACTTCACGATGTGGTTGATCTTGCTGTGGCCTGAAGTTACTGTGGTCTGACGTCAATTACTATTATTTTTTCTTGGTATAGAATAGGGTTGTAAACGGGTCGGTTTCGGTCCGGGTCCATGGTGGACCGGAAATCAAAACCGTTAAGGAAAAAGTGGGACCGAATTTAGACCCAAAACCGTTTCGTAGGGTGGGTGTAAACGTTAACACCCTTAGTTCAAACAGGATAAATCATGTTTGGTCCTAAGAGGAGATCCGAATGCCATCTCTTGAAAGTACCTGTTTTGATCAAAGGTTGTGGCCTGAGTGGGGCCTTTGTTACTCGCATGAAAATAATATCTCTTGAAGATATAGGGATGTTGATTAACACATCAGCCATTTTTTTATGTCATCTTAATTTGGAAGTAAGGCATAATTTGGTTAGAGAGCAGGTTCACACTAATAACACAAAAATCTTGTTAATCTCAAAAGTCTTGGATATTTAAAACAAATTTATTCAAACATATTAAAACATATTACATTCCTAATAATCCAACACAATGGTTTCAGAAGGAAACCTAGAACGCATATATTGCATGAACGCATTAATTCGCTCCGTATACGGGGTAGCCCATGCAGCTGCACAATCATGCCTGAAGTGAACCCATTGAGTCATAATGGGAGGCATCAGGTAACCATCTGTCAATGCAACCTGGACGTAGTGATTATTATTTACATACACGATAGCAATAGCAACATGTTGATTCGACGGTGGTGGAGTAGATTGAAGTGGCAAATACGTAAAGCTCTGTGCAGCACTTAAAACGTATAATATCACATTGAACCTCGAAGCAATTAAGAGACCCATATCTGGCATGGTCATCCAATGCTCAATCGGTGCTCCTCTATCTAATGCAAAAAAGTTCAGTGAGTTATAAACACGAGTCCACTGGTCATCACTATCAAATATTGCAACATACTGTGTCCTGAATGTGTGCAATTCTTCTATTAAGTTATACCGGATAGTTGGCCATGCATCTTCGGGAAGACCAAGACCGACAGCTATCGCCCGAAACCCGCAATTTCCATCAGGTTTTACGTCTTGTACATGCATAATGTAAGGATGTAATATATGTGGAATCTGATGAACATATGCATGTACATAGTTGTTGTAAATAGAGGAGCAACTGTGTCTCGCTGGCTCCTGAAACTGGAAAATATTTGTTGCAACTTTTTTTTTCGAGGAGGGCCGTCCACGAGTGTTCGTCTTAACGGCAGGTTCACAAATTGAAGTTGTTGATGGTGTGATTATCTCCTTCAACTTCCTTAAAAGACTGAATTTACCATGCCTTGTTTGCTGCTGAAACTGTTCCGTGAACACTTGTAGCTCGACGTCACAATTGATGTCATCGTCTTGAAGAGACACACACGGTGATAAATCAAGTTTTCTCCAAACTTTATCTATGGAATCAATTGGTATGGGACGACCATTGTTCAAATATATTGCTTGCTCGTGCACACATGGCAGTCCGTAGCTCGTACGAAGTCGACATCCGCATTTGTAGGAAACTTCTCCGACATCCTTAGACCGCTCAAATTCATTCAAAATCAGATGCAACCATATTTGTCAATCCAGGCGGATACAAACATCTCTTTATACGGTGTCAACCATACATCCTTAAGATAATTAATCATACCTGGAAAGTTTTGCAACACTACCTCAAGGTCCGCCAATTTGCACACATAGGCATTCTCAGTTTCAGATTCCAGCAACATATTCCACATTTTGTAGAATGCATTCCAAGATTTCTTGTCTGTTATTGATGACCTGCACTTGCTCAAAATACTCCTATAAATGTGCCACCTACAAAGTAATTTCTTAGCATCGAGAAATACCTTGGCAGGCGCATTCATCAAAGTCAACTCTTTGTCCGTGATAATAACTCGCGGACCGGTGCATCCATCCATTGTTGACTGCAGACACCTTAAAGCCCAAGTATAATTGAACACTTTTTCTGAGTGCATGAACACGAATGCTATGCAAAATGTCATATTAGTTGCCGTCTCGCCCACAATCTCAAGGAGAGGCATCCTGTACCTGTTTATTATTTTTTTATCAGTATCAAGAATATTCATTAAAAGGAGACAAGTAAAATGAACACGAAAGCTGGAAAAGAGAAATGAGTTAAAAAAAACAAAGAAAAGCAGTACCTATTTGTTTTATATGTTGCGTCCATCAATAACACGTGCGGGAATGCACGCCATCGCTCTAATGATCCTGGATGTGCGAAGAATAAATCTTCAAGGCCATTGGTTATAGCATTTGTTCGACTCTCGAAAATGTATCCTTCACGTTCTAGGAATGACATGACAACTTGCATCTGGGTTTTACTGGCTTTCTCTGCAATCCGAAATTTCTTGCGTGCATTGTATATGGTCTCAATGGTAGATATGTTATCCGGATTCTGCTTCTTCAATGATGTCAAGATATCTCGCGGCTTTACATTTTTCGTAAACAGATGTACCGTCAACTGGATTTCTGATTCAGAGAGCCGATCGGGGTATGGATGTCCCTCCATATATGATGCAGGGGCATGGTTATGTGTTCTACATGCTACCCTTACCATCCAGTCATCACCTGTTCGCATTTTTACCCCTTTCACTCTGAAAGGACAAATATTTTTTTTTGTGCCTGTAACCTTCGTGGAAGTTTTCTTGCTTCTGTATGTGCCACCGCGATCACATTGGAACAACAATCTAGGACTCTTCTCGATTATACTAGTCTCTGACCTTTTAATGACAATGATATATCCTAAATTGCGTCCAGTATTTTGAATCCAATCAATTAGAGATTGACGCGAATTATATACCTGAAAATGTATTCACTCTGTTAGAAATTAACAACTTTTTATTAAAAATTGACAAAATAAAACATAATTGGAATTGAATTAATATCATACCATGTTGGTGGAAAATTCGTTTGTAATATTTTCATTCACATTTTTCTCTTCTTGTTTTATTTCGTTTTTGAGAATATCATCCTAACAAAAATATACATTCACTTGAGCATCTGCAATTAATAAAAAAAATATTTCCTGAAATAATTAAAGAATTAACTATTTACCTGCTTACTTGAACCACTTGACAATCGCAGATCATTGGCCCAAACTCTCAGTTGATCTAAATTCATATCTTCTACTAGTATGTATATTGCCAAGAAGAATCATATCTATGTATATATAGACTAAAACACAGATCTGATGGAACTAAAAAGATACACTTTAATAGAAAATATATTTCCTATAGAGAATATATTCCTTGCAGAAAATATATTCTCTATTTTTAGAGAATATATTCCCTGCATAGAATATATTTCCTGTAGCTACTTAGTGAAATGTGGTTCACTTAAGTACACCCTTTGATACCCATTTATTTTCTTGATGAGCAGAAGAGAGGGCAAATAGAAATAGGGATGGCGGTGCCGCCAGGTCTTGTCGTCCAAGAGGCCCCATGTCCAAGGATCTTGTCGTCCAAGGGGCCCCTACGTCTAAGCCCTAAGGGCCAAGAGAGACCCGTGTCAATTAAAATAAAAAAAAAAAACTTACAATCCCTTATGTAAAGTACAGTGTAGTGTAATAGTACTAAATGTAAAAAGCAAGGACGGCCCTAGTACTTATAATCTATGACGTTGGATTGTGGGTGTCATAAAACTACTATGGGGCCGTACACCCACCCTGTGCAAATACCAACTCCCGCCACAAGTTGCTTTCAGATCCAAGGATGAGCTCCTAGGCGGGTACAAGATGCCGACTTCTCAGCACGCGTTTGAAACGTGCGTGAAGTGGACGTCAGAGCAACTGGACAAATAATTGTGTGACATGTCATGTCAACCAAAGTACCTTGAAGACGAACGTGACAGGTGGGGTAAGAAATTTCAACTTGAACTCATCAAGACCTAGTTGATAAAAGGGGGAACTTTTAAAATGTGAAACTCACGAAAACCAAGTTGTAAAAAAGGGGAAAATCTTAAAATGGAGCCTTAAGTCTGTGTTTGGGAAGGAGGGAGAGGAGGGAATGAAAAATTTGAGGATGAAGAAAAATAAAGGGGAGAGGAGGTAGGAAAAATTAATTTTACCTCCTCTTATTTGGATAGTTAAAAAATAAGAAAAATAAAAGTGAAAAAATGTAATTTTATTTGTTTATAAAGTAAAGAGACAGTTGCTATTTTATCCTTACTTTTGCCCTATAAAGTAGAGGAAATAAAAGTGACAAGGGGCAGTTCAGTAATTTCATAAAAATTTCCCTCTTTGCCACCAATTTTTCCCACACTTTTGAAGGGAAAATTTTGGAGTGGATCCCACACTAATTTTACCCCCAAATTCCTCTTCCCCACTTTCCCTCATCCCCTTCCCAAACACCCTCAATTTCAACATTCCCTCCATTTTCTTCTTTTTTTTTTTTTTTCCATTCGTCTTACCTCCTTCCCAAACCATACTTAAAACTTCTCAGACATTTCAACACAAGACAAAATAAGAAATATCTTTGAAGGCACTGTAGTGCTAAAGGTGTCGAGATTGATGTTGCAGGTCTTGGAGTTTAATGAATAGGACTGCCATAGCATGTTTGGAAGGAATCTGATTATATGCATGACTGGGACATGAGTGTGCATGATTCTTCTTGCATAGGCCATCGTATTGGCTAGCCTATGGTGCATGGGTTGTTTTATGGGCTGGACCTAACAATTTCTTCTCTAATTTGATAAGCCATCTTCCCCGTTATTGTAAAACAGAATATCTTGGATGGAGGATCACGATCACATTAGAACTGTACTGGAGAGATGTCAAGTAATTATTGGCTACGAGCAATAATGCGGAAACCTGATCTTTGGCGGGTTGCAACAATAACGGCAGAAGAATAGTAATTGAAATAAGAAGTTGATCGAGTAGGGTTGGCTATTACAATGGGTAGATTGATGATTCTGAGTCATCTATCACAGTTATTATATTTTCATTATAAGTGAACCAATACCAGTCCACCACGTCATTTAAAATTTTTGGTAATTTTTAATTTTAAAAAAGTTTAAATCAAATGAAAGAAGTTACCTAAATTTTTAGATGACATAGCGGACTGTTATTTGTCTACTTACGGTGGAGGTATAACAACTACGATAGGTGATCCAGACTCGTAAATAGACGCAGTAAGTAGGTTTAGATGTGGTTTCATGCTGGGCTGATGGCAGGGTTGTATTTTTTTTTAAATATATCTTATTTTTATTAAAAACTGGAATGACATAGAGAAGATTAGCATGACTCCTGGGCATGATGGTTTTAGTATTGATGAATGAGTAGGGGCTGTGAGGGGGCAATGACTTCCTATATATGTTGCTGTGGTAGTGTTAGTGTTTTGCTTTCTGGACATCGATGCTTACCTTTCATTAATAGGTTATTTAGGTACCAAATATTGAAATCTTGCCTAATATTTCAATTAAGAATATGAAATTTTCTTCAAAAACATCCAAGCAGGACGAATACTGCAATATTTAAATATCACATGTTTATCTTCTCCACTAATATAATCTGCTAGTATTTGAGCCTATAAATATTTTATTTTGCATGTACCCAAATAAGCCCAAGTAAATTCTAATAACCTCTTACAATTTTATATTTTACAAAAAAAAAAAAAAAAAGCCTCTTACAATTTTGTTGATGTGAGAGATGCATATGTTTTTGTTTGTTCGATTAGTATGTATCAGTGTTCTCTTTTAATAATCCCATAAAAAAAAAGCAAACTAGAGGACAACTGCACCAACATCGAAGGTTTTTTTAATAATAAAATAAAATAAATACTATGACACCGGGTTTGGTCGTGGGACCAATGGAATCATGTAAAAAAAAAAAAAAAATCATCTCTTCAATGGGAAGGAGCTCGATTACTGTCCTTTCGCTTTTGCGGCATATAATTCATAAATGGAGAAGCCTATTGTCCATTGTGTTTTTATGCCGCAGCAAGGATATTAATCATCCGGAATATCTCATACTGCTGTGTATATATTGAGAGAATTTTCCCTCTGTGAATTTTATTTAATGATTAATGAAATAATTTTTTTTTAAAGTCTTTATGGTAAAAGAGATGTGCCCGATGATGATCTTACGATCGACCCATAGTCCTATATTCTATGATTATCAGCCGTTAATTTTGTCTATTTTTTAATACTATTAAAAGTCCCCTCTTATCCATTCGTTGAAATATCAAAGCCTTAAGATCTCGCTATTATTATCAAGTTGCATGATCAAAGCTTTTGGAAGAAATTGCGACAGATCTGATCCGGCGGGCTGCCAACACCTACGACTAAAAAGAAGCAGGTTGCAACAATATTGAATTCACGTATAGACTACAATCATAAAAAAAACATAATTTTATTCAATATTTACCATTTTTTATTATAGAGATCAGAGTATATGATTTATTCTCATGTTACCAATCACATATCGTTTCCCGCCAGAAACAATCACGTGATTGAGGGGGGACGTTAGAGAATAATCTCGCTATTGCTATGCATAAATTAAGAGGACTTCCTCTCTGCATGTTTAGGGTAAATTTTATGCAATGGGTTTATTTAAAAGTCTTCCAAGAACCCGTATGCCCCGTTTTGAATAATGCAGACGGACCTTATATTTACTGATACGATTGCATATGGTTTATTACATCAACGCAGCTTGGCGAAGTCGATCCAAGCTAAGTGACAAGTGTACTGATACGTATTATGTTCGACCATAAAAAAGAAGAAAGCCAAAGGTTCGTACAATATGTCTTTGCTTTTATCCTATTCGGTTGTTTTCTTCACTTCAACATGGCGAATGGTGTGGCTAGAGATGTCAAATGGGTCGGGCCGGGCTGAACCCGCCAGTCAACGGGCCGTGACCCGGGCCAAGCAGGCTGGGCCCGTTGGCCATTTGGCTCGGGCCCGTGGGCTGCCCTCTGTGGCACGCCAGGCCCGGCCCGCTAGACACGGGCCCGCCTGGCCCGCCCAAAAGTGATTTTTTTTTAAAAATTTATCCATTTTACCCCCTCCAAACAACCATAAAACGATCATATAAGGGGTATTTTATATCATTTTCAATTTTACAAAGGCTATAATACTCTAACCCTCCTATTCATTAAAATTTTGAAAGGCTTGCCGGCTGTGTTGGGTTACTTGTCCCACAAATAGTGCACCAGTGACCCAATCTAGTAACAAAAATACAGAGGATAAACAAGAAAAAAGATTCAGTGACCCAATCTAGCAACAAAAAGAAAGAAAGAAAGGAAAAAAAATGCCTTTGGCTAATAATCCAAAGGCAAATATTTATAAGATAGTTATTGCCATCTCCTTGGTTGAAGGTAATCCTATTTAGAAACCTTCAAGAAGTTAAGATCCAAATGGTTTTCTCTTCTCAGTGGAGTAGGTCGAGTTTGACCGAACCACTTAAATATCTTTGTCATTCTCTGTAATTGTGTATTCGTGTTCTATTTTCTTTTTAATACTGAAAAGCAAGAAAAAAAGAAAGAAAAAAAAAAACAAAGAAAGAAAGAAACAAAGAAAGAAAGAAAAAAAAAAACAAAGAAAGAAAGAAAAAACCAAAGAAAGAAAGAAAGAAAAAAAAAAACAGACCAGGCCCAGCAGGCCCGCCAGCCAGCTCCAGCCCGGCCCATGGCGGGCCATGCCAGTGGGCCGGGCTGTGCCAATGGTTTTCCCTGGCGGGCTGTGCCGGCCCGGCCCACTAGCTGGGGCGGGCCGTGCCAGCCCGGCCCGTGGCACGGGTGGGCCAAAGCTGAGCCAGCATGGCCCGTTTGACATCTCTAGGTGTCGCTAAACTATTAGTACTTGCAGGAGCAGCAACAACATTGGCATGTGGAGAGGGAAAAAAACATTGGCATGTGGGCTTGAAAAATAAAATACGACTTCGGGTTGGGTCGTGGTACTAATGTCTAGTAATGTGAATACAAAACCCCTAAAGCATTGTTTTTAAATATTAAGTCGGCAGCCGACAATGAACAGATGAAGACAAAAAAAAACACTTCCATCCAGCGGACTCCACAAGCAAGTGGGCCATGGTTAGAAATAGAAATCAACAAAGCTTATTATTACACATGCATGTAGGGCAGTAGGCAACTTAGGATTCGTTTGTCTACCCCATTTACATATGTAAATGGTGAATATGTGTAATATTTACGCATCAGTAATGTTTGTCTACAAGTTTTTACGCATCTTATGTGAAAATGAGCTAGATTTGAACACCTGTTCATGGGAAAAGAGAATATCAAAGCACATGTGATTTCAAAAAATACCCGTTGGATGCGGTGGTTTGGTTTTGGGGTTGTTTCCGTCAAAAAGGTTATGGCTTCGAAACCCCTCTAACACATTTAGAAAAATAATAATAAAAGAGGCATTTCCATCAAAGTGGTTATGGGTTCGAAACTCCCCTCCAACGCATTTACAAAATAATAATAAAAGATGCATAAAGACTAATGAGACATATGAATGAAAATCCTCCATGCATCTCATCCACTTTTTTGAAGGTGATCTCTTTATTTCTCTCTATTGCCTTGCTATAAAAAATATTTTTTTTTTATAAAATCTATTTACTCTGTAGATTTATTCTTTCAGAATTTAATTCTCTATCTTCTCTTCTCCTTTTAGATTTTCTTCCAATATCTTAATGATTTTTCTAAAATTATTTATTATTGTATTACTTTAAAAATATTTAAATATGTATAAATGAATGTAAGAGAAAAGGAAGAATGTATATTATATAGAATTATGGTATCGTTAAAAAATAATGTATAAATGCAATTTTATCTAACCATAATAAATTTGTGATACTTTTAATATAATTGGACTTGCAACAAAATACTCATTTTAAGAACTTTCTATAATTGATTAATATTGGCATAAAGCCGGTGAGATGCATGGGTTAAGTTTCATGCAACTTGAATAATGAATTAAGACAATATTGAACTAAATATTAATTAATATAAATATTAATAATAATTATATTTTTCTTAACCATCAGACTATAAACTCTTATTTTCTTAACCAAACATGTTGGAATGCATTTTTTTAAGAGTAATGCTACATGGACAAACTTTTTGGCCAGAATTTTGGCCAACCCCCATGGTTTGCATTGAATATCATAGTGATATTCAATGCAAACCATGGGGGTTGGCCAAAATTCTGGCCAAAAAGTTTGTCCAAGTAGACTTTTTGTTTTTTTAAAGGTGATCATTGATAGAAATATCTATTTTTGAAAAATATATTTCATGTTGAAAGATATGTTCTCCTTTAGTGATTTAAAATGCAAATGAAAACTTTGATATAAATTAGACCTTTTTTTGTCTCCTTTTCATATCATTATAGTAGAATATAATTTAATGATTGATAAGTATCATTTACAAAATTGTTTAATACATATATACATATCATTGAAACAAACATAGAAAAATGAATCACATGTCTAAATGATGCAAAAATAGTGTTATTAGACAAACGTTGTAAAAAGGAACATATGCGTAAACGTTACATACTTAAAATTTGAATATTCATCTTTTACATGTGTAAATTGTATTTACATATCCTACTAGTAAAAGACAAATGACCCCTTAGTCCATATTTAGCCAACTAATCCTTCGTATCTTAGCCTCAAAATTGAATCAAACATTAAAGAACATGCATAAAATTTAAAACATCACTACTTAAAGAAGAAGTGATAAAAAAGAGGAATCCAAAGGTATGAAAATCACATTCATGAGATGTATAGTGGTAGAAGTTCGAGTTTATCAAAAGAGGAGCATAAAAGAAAAAGAATCTCAAGCATTTGGCTATTTGAAATTTGAGATGCCTGCTTATCATTAAGGTTCTATCACTTTCACATTTTATTTTACAAACATAATATAAATCCAATTCAATAGCATGCCATTCATATAGTGCTACAAATGTTTGTCTGAACATATAAATTTTTTTATAGCTTCACCTTCGTTTGGATTGAGCAGTTCTACTTTATTCCCTTTAAGATAAATAAATAAATATATTATTTATAAAAATGGCTTGGGTCGTCTTAACAGTACCTACTTATGAAAAAAATTAATGGAGAAATGAATAGATAAGATCTTTTCTTAATAAGCCAAAGTAATGTGTAACATGAAATGATAAAAAAAAAGAAATAATAAATAACATATATTATTCACCATATGAAGAAAGCAAGCCCTTAAGTTAATCATTCACATGCACATTTAATGAGGTTGAATCACTAAAAATCAATGTATGAGCCTGAAGAATACAATGGCAAATGAAAAACTTCCTGTGTTGGCGATATTGCCAACTTCCTGTGTTTAAACCCATGAATTTTCTTCTTTTTCTTCTTCGTGAAACACTCTTACAGACTTACATAAAATGTTGCTCAATGTGACATTTTGTTCTCTTTTGGTTGTTGCTATTGGCTCTTGATTGAATAATTTTTCAAGTCTAAATTTTGTTGCCAAAGAAAATCCCCCAAGGACCCAAAGAGATGAAGAAGATTCATGGGTTTAAACATAAGAAGTTGACGACATCGCCAACTTAGTTGGTGATATCATCAACTGCCTGTATTTAAACCCATGAGTTTTCTACTTCTTCTTCGTGAAACACTCTTACAGACCTACAGAAGATGTTGCTCACTGTGACATTTTGTTCTCTTTTGGTTGTTGCACTTGGTTGTTGATTGAATGATTTGTCAAGCCTAAATTTTGTTGTCAAAGAAAATCCCCCAAGAACCCAAAGAGATGAAGAAAATTCGTAGGTTTAAACACAGGCAGTTGACGATATCGAATAACAAAGTCTCATCTACGATCGAATAATAAAGATATCCATGGTTATTAGAGGACCACTAAATTGGGTGGCTATTAAATCAAGACTAGCGAGATAATCTCAATAGAAACCCAAGGTGTTAAAAATTTCTCCAAATTTTACTTAAATAGGAGTTGGTCCCACCTTATTGAGCAAGTGAATAAAAAATTCATGTACTCAATCTTAGGGTGGGGCAAATTCCTATTGGAGGAAAATTTTGGGGATAACGCTTAAGGGGACAACATTCACTATGAGTAGCATGGATATTACACCTTGCTGGTATACTTTCAATCATCTATGATATGGCAAGCATCGTGGCCCATCAAAATATTAAAAATAATCAATCAATGGATTTTCAATCATTCACGTAGGCGTTGTAGCAAATCAAACGATCATGACTAACCAATCAATTTATTAACCAATTATGGATCCGGATGGGTTTGTTTACAATTGATCAATCTGGCATGGCCCCTACTTTATCTTGAGCGAGATACAATTCTTAGTCCTAAATGAGTAAATGATTATTTTGAGCGGTTTGGACTTATTATTCTGAGCCATATTATTCGGCAGTTTAACTATCCTTAAAGGTTTTAAGAAATTACATCCTTAAATTAAAGCACTTAGGTATTTTCAAATAGTATCTTATTTGTTTGGATATTATTAAAAAAAAGTAAAATTTAAATTGATAAAAAAAATAGAAAAACATTATCGATCTCCTCTAAAAAAACTTGGCTGCATAGCCGTTAGTCAACTATTGCTTGCCCTCACTGGAAGAAAATCCTGGCTCCGCCACTGGCCAATGGTTGGGAGTGATGCCGGCTATTTGAAGATCAAAGGATCCATCCTCGTACATGTATATGATACCGACATGCCAACACCACTCAACCTTAAGTGTGTTGGCATGCAAACGGAACTTACATTTAGTTATTTACTAAGAAGTTTACATATGGTTTTGTTTCTTTGATTAGTAGTTTAGAATAAAATGTGCTATGTCAGCCTAATCAACGCTGCTAGAAGAAGACGGATCAAGCTAAGTAACAATTCGACTGAGAAGTTTCAAAGCAACCTAGCTAATTGCCCCATATGTCACCGTGTTGAGTTAGTTTGGTTGGTTTCTTCACTTCTACACAGCTAAGCGGGTTAGTAAACTAAGCGCTCTCTCTGAAATGAGAGTAATCAGGTACACCCCCATTTTCAATAATGTAGATGGACTCTTTTTTTTCTTAACTAGATTGGCCCAATCACGAGGTTTGATACTAGCTTGCTTTTTTTTTTTTTTTGCTATCAGAGGGTTCCCGACCCTTTGGGCTGGACTAATCCCTCTGGGCCCAGAGGGAAGCCGGGTAAACTCCCCTTAGCCCCAGTGTGATAGTGCAGTTTCGAACTTACAACCTCCGAATGAAAACTGTGGTCCTAGGCCAACTACCTCTTAAAGTTTAATGATACTAGCTACTTGAAGACTTAGGAATCACTGAGTCGGCATGGGCATGATATCATGTCATGCCTACACCACTTAACAATTAGTTTGTTAGTGTAAAGATGACCTTAAATGTGATGTCTCTCTCACAAGAGAGTAATTCTAAAGTGGTCCCAACCCAGTTTCAATAAGATTACTCAAAACATTACATATGGTTTTGTTTGTTTGATTAATGTTTTAGAATAAAACTAAATATGTTATATCAACCAAATCCGCGCAGTTAGACGAATACGAGTCAAGCTAAGTGGCCAATGGACTGAGATGTTTCAACTTGAACTCATACCAACTATCTTAAAAAAAAGAAAAGAAAAGAAAAGGAGACTTAAACCAAATGAAATTGTCCATTAATATATGTGTTCAGTCAGTTTAGCTGGTTTCATCACTTCTACACGGTCAATCAGGTCAGTAAACTATAAGCGCAAAAGCAGCAACATCAAAGGTCATTGGCTTGAAAAAGAAAATATAGTACCTAGGGTTAGGTCCAACTATGCTCCGGTACAACAGTGGTGCATTTTAATAGACCTTGATTGGTCCACTCACAATCACCGTAGAGGATTTTCTCAGAAGATCCATACTCATTTTAATACCATGCAGTGACCGATTCTCCCCATCAGAAGTTGCCACATGGATAACAAAACGAGGATGAAAGAGGAGGTTAAGGGCTTGTTTGTTATCGTTTTTGTGTTGTTCTCAATTTTGTGCTGGGATCAGGTTGTGGTGAGATTGGGTTGTGCTAAGACTATACTCTCCACTCTCCGGAGCTTGTTTAGAAACATTATATCAAATTACTTTACAGAGAATATGTTGTCCCAAACTTGTTACTAAGGAGTGGACATAAGATTTACAATATGGGACCCACCTTTTATTGTTTGCAGCACTCTATTATTATCATACATGTAGAAATTACAATGTGTTACCCACCTTTAAAAATTAGAACATGGAACCCATATTCATAGGATTTACAATGTTTGCCCACCTTTATAAAAATCATAATGTGGGGCTACCTTTTAGTAAATGTAAATATGGGACCCACCTTTAGAAATTACAATATGGTACCACCTATAGAAATTAATAGGATTTACAATGGGGGTCCACCCTTTGTGATGATGACCATATGACCCACATTTATGAATTATAAAGTGGATCCACATTTTTTGTGATTGAGGACATAAGGTTCCTCCTTTAAAAACTACAGTGGGGTGCCCCACCTTTAGAAACTAGAACATGAGTGCAGTGCATTCGTAGTATTTACAATGTCGGTTAGGAATTATAATGTGAGCCATCTTTTTCGTTAATTGTGAACACGGGACCCACATTAAAAAAATAACAATGTGGTACCCACCTTTAGAAATTTGAACATGGGGTCACATTCATAGGAGTTACAATACAGGCCCGCATTCATAGGATTTACAACGTGGCTCCACCTATTGTGAGTGTGACCATATGACACACTTTTAAGAATTATAAAGTGGAGTCACCTTTTCTGTGATTGTGGACATGAAACCCACATTTAGAAATTACAACATCATTCTCACCCTTATATTTAAAAGACATGCCCATATTCATGGGATTTATAATGTGGTCCCACCGTTATAATTTTATAATATGCTCCCACCTTTTGTGATTGTGACCATGTGACTCATCTTTATAAATTACAATATGATGCCCACCTCTAGAAATTGAAACATGGGGTGCACATTCATAGAATTTATAATGTGGTCCCACAATTATAGGAATTATAGTATGGACCCCACCTTCTGGTGAGACCAAATTTCGGAACAATGATTTTCACATACCAAACATGTTTTCTACAGCCTTATCTCGTGGGAACATGGGGACATCCGAATTGCACGATGCCAAACGCACCCTTAGGGATTTTTTGGCATTGTTCTCGTATTGTTCCCAATTTTGTGCTCGGATCAAGTTGTACTGAGATTGGGTTGTGCCAAGACTACAATCTGTAGAACTTGTTTGGCAACATTATGTTTAGTTACGTTATTGATTATACGTTGTACCAAACTTGTCAGGTGCCATTATAAAAGTTTTGTTTCAAAGAATGGAAGCAAGAGAATCATAGGATTTATAATGTCGGCGACTCATTTTGAGTAAGTGATATATCCATATATTCAAGGCGCGTCCAAATGTCCTATGAGGTGAGTGTAACGCCCCAATTACGAATACTGAGAAATTTGTCAAGGTACCCGAAGTTGGCTCGTTACTTCCGGAAAACCTGAGAACTTCTAAGATCATAGGTCCACAGTGAGGTCCAATTTAAAACTTTTGATCGACATATAATCAATGGTTAAAATTTGTGGAAGCGTAAAGAGTAAAGAGGAATTAATTGTAATGATAGTGGAAGCATTTGGTATCATAAAAGACATATCAAGTGTAGCGGGGCTGAAGTCCAGCCTAAAGCTCAAGTGTAATTAATAACATGTTTTAAATATATCAGATTACCCCACTACTCACAACATAAAGACACTTAAACCCAAAAGAAAGATAAACACTCAAGCCCTTGGTGCTAGCTCTCCATCCTCCAACTCGACCTCTTGGTCGGCTGGTCCCCATTCGTAGTCACTAGCTACGGGTGCCTCGACAAGCGTGAGCGTACCATCCTCATAGTCGGGGTCGAACCCTAAGCACCAAGAATGGGCCAGATCTAAAGATCTGACAAGTTACAGTATACAAATAACATATGATGTATGCATCCAAATAATAGAGACAATAATATGTTTATCAGATTACCCCACTAATCACAACATAAAGACACTTAAACCCAAAAAAAAGATAAACACTCAAGCCCTTGGTGCTAGCTCTCCATCCTCCAACTCGACCTCTTGGTCGGCTGGTCCCCATTCGTAGTCACTAGCTACGGGTGCCTCGACAAGCGTGAGCGTACCGTCCTCATAGTCGGGGTCGAACCCTAAGCACCAAGAATGGGCCAGATCTAAAGATCTGACAAGTTACAGTATACAAATAACATTGGATGTATGCATCCAAATAATAGAGACAATAATATGTTCAATAATAATATCCAATGTACATATGCTAGGCAATTGAGCAGGATAAACATTTAGAATCATGATAATAAGATATGCTAATTTAGCAACACAACATGACACATTCACACAAGCTGGATACCGTGGGATATTATGCCGCGGCCCTCCCATAATGAACACAGTCGCGGTGGGGAAAACTCATCAGTGCTGGGGATAACTAACCCCGCAAATCACTCATAAATCTCCTCACTCATCACTCGGAAGACTAGACCCGGTATCACACCACTGGTCTAAAACATAACTCTTTATGATAACCCAGTTTACACTTATAAATAGCTCATACCAGTGATGATTAGTCAATAGGCTGAGCTTATAACAACTGAGTAAATGCTCGTGCCGACTCAAGGATTAAAATACAGGTTTGTGTCTGTCTAGGCTTTACCTTACACGAGCAAGGTCTTAACAAATCCCTAAGAGGTCTAAGTACCATTTTAATATCATGGAATACAGTCCAAGTCCAAGTCCAATCATTGGATCCATGCTAAGGCATATCAAGCCATGTCCTTAGTCTAAACAGTCTATGAGAAATCACGAGTCTCAATCCTATATCAGTCGGTCTATTCTCATCCAAAATGATTTACAGTCCAATCACAATCACCTCTCCATCCTAGGGTATCTCACATCCAAACTTAGGTCGTATGAGGGCCTGCCTAGACACAAACACGGGTCAAAGTTCACCCAATCATATCACTAGGTCACCTCTAAGTAATCTTATGTGCAGTTCTTTCATTTTCCATTTAATTAACAGGTATGAACAACATCAAGGAGACAAGAGTGAAAATAATGTAATAAACCTCAAAATCAGAGAATCAATTGAAGAAATAGCAAAGTCCAATCCTAAGTAATGGTCCACATTCAGGTCTAGGTCCATTTCAGTTAAATGGATCCCTAAATGAAGTTTCAAATGCCAGTGATACTGCATTTGGTGCTCCCGAAGTTACGGGCATCTTCGATGACGTTTAAGGATCGAATTGACGTCAAATTTAAACCCTAGACCTTACTTAGTGGGCCCCACGAGTCAAGGTTTAGCCACAACATTGGCTCGTGCTTGGCACATCGATGGAAGTCTATTTGGATTGTCAATGGGCCCTACAACTGATCACAATCTCAAAAGTACTGAAAACTGAAAATCACTGTACACAGTGCATTAGGTCGACCATCATAAAGTTCGGTCAACCGAGTGCACTGTGAAGTTAGGGTGTTGATTCCCAGGTCGACCCTAGTGCAGTTTGCTCGGTCGACCTCCTGGCTTGGGTGATCGACCACGCACACTAAGAACACGGGTCAAACACCTGGTAGGCAAATGCTTGTTTCTTTAAAATTCCTGTGTGCTCGGTCGACCTCTTGGCCAGGTCAGTCGATCGAGTGCACTAGAAATCCAGAAGAACAAGTGTCCCAGCTCTCAGTTATTTTATGCATTTTCCTATGTACCCAGTCGACCGAGTACAGGGCTTGGTCAACCGAGCATACTGACCTGAGATTTTTACAGAAGCTTAATTGAGACCTGTTTTTCCCAGATTTTAGTGTAGCCGGTCAACCGAGTACAGGGCTAGGTCGACCGAGTACACGCACCTGCAACAATTTTCAGAAATCTAGATTTTCATTCTCCTTTCCAAATTTCCATCCATCCATCTCTAATCACTTTCATTCATCACATAAACATCCAAAACAACAGAAACACTCCAATAACCATCATTCTAACAAGAAATGGGCCATTGATCTTCCAAATGAGAAAATCTCACCCATCAATGGCCAAGAATCCAAAAAGACAAGCTCAAAGGTAAATCTAAGCATCCTAACATCATATAAATGAAATTTCAGAAAAAAAAACAGTAAACACACATTCTATGCTAAGTGAGTATATTGCACTTGCTTCAAATCCAAATTTGCAAAGGAAAATATACAATAAGAAGCAATCCAAGCCTCTAAGGATCTCCAAGCTCTCAACAAATCCAAACTACAGCTCCTAATACCCAATCCGCAAGAGAACCGATACTTAGAAAGGAAATCTAAAGAGAAAGGGATTCCTGGAGAGAAAGAGGGTATTGAATGGAAATTAAACTAAGGAAAAAGGCTTACCTTGGTTTGTAGAAGAAGAAGAGATTGACAAGAGAGTGTCCTCTGGAGATTGTAGTAGCTGAAATTGGGGGTGGTCTCCTTGTTGCTAGGGTTTCTAAAGTTAGGGTTTTTTGGAAATGAGAGGCAAATGAGAGATAAATGAGAGTGAATTTGAGGTTCTATTCCCAATGCAGTAGTTTAGCTTATATAGGCTAGGGATTGGACAATTACTAAAATGGCCTTTTAGTTTGTATAGGGATGCGGATAAGGACATGGGCATTTAGGACTTTTGGTAGAGGTTCTAAAATGTTCTCAAGTGTGGAAAACCCCTCTTATAAAATTTTATTTACTAGTAAGGGCCTCAACACCTAAAACCTATAAAAATTATAAAAGACACCCTATAGATTTTGTAAAACACACAATAGGCCTAAATCCTATAAAATAGGCTAAAACTTAGGAAAATTACTATCAACTCTTACTAATTTTGATTAATTAGTACAATTATATTACTATTACTATAATTAATAATATTCAAATTAAAAATGAGGGCCCACCAAGGGTGGGGCTTCACATCGAGTCCCACATTGTAAATAAAAGGTTCTATGAATATCATCGGATGAGTGCTTCCAAATGTCCTATCAGGCCTACAGTTCAGAACATATTAGTTAGGTCCCTTTTCCCTAGTGATTATGTGTGAAATAGAGATGATCTGATGCAAGCATCTTGGACCAAAAACATACCTTTTTTTTTTTTTTGTTATCGGAGGGTTCCCAATCCTTTGGGTTGGACTAATCCCTCCGGGCTCAGAGGGAAGCCGGGTAAACTCCCCTGTAGCCTTAGTGTGGTAGCCCGGGTAACCTCCGGCTGCAAACCGTAGTCCTAGACCAACTGAGCTACCTCTTGGGGTTGGACCAAAAACGTACTTGTTTCTCATAGGATCAAAGATCCTTTCGGGCCTACAATTTAGAAGGGACGGGTGTCCTTTGAGTAAAAGATAACTTGGAATGGAATAAAAATAATTTTTTTTTTCATTTTAGAGTACATGTTTTAAAGTACGTAGTAACAATGTCTCCTATGTTCTGATGATATAGGGATCGATGCTATGAAAATAGTATGATGGTTGAGTTCACTGGATATGCATACATGCCTATTGTTGTGGAAGGTTAGTTGGATATGCATGATATGATATGTGGGGATAATGATTAACCGAATGACAGTGAATAGTTATCCTTGAGTCGGCCAATTTATGGTCTGGCCGATGGTTTATGGTCTGGACCACATAGTTTCTTCTATAATTTGATGATACATCTTCCCCCTTGATGTAAAAAAGAATCTCTTGGCGGAAAACAATGACATAAGAACAGTGGAGAGATGCCAGGTAATTACTGGCTACAAGCAATAATGTGGAATGTTCATGGTTTTTGGTGAGTTGTGAGGAAGGAAAGTTGTTGAAATAAGAGGTAGGTCGACTGGGGGTGGCTACGTATATGTACATGTATACATATACATATATATATATATCTGTATATCCCTATATATATAGTTATATTTATTTTTTGCTAATAATTGGAATGACATAGAGAAAGTATTTATAAATGGCTAGGGGCTGAGAGGGGTCAATGACTTCCTATGTTGTAGTGTTAGTGTTTCGCTTGATGGAGATCACCATTTACAGTCATGTACATGAAAAAAAAAAAAAAACCTAATCATTATTTTTAGTTATTTTAATTAGGGTGAGGACCAATGAGCAGGTCCTACACACAAAAGGAAATAAAATTGTTTCAATAACAAAATGGGCTGTCTCTAGAAAGAGTGTAATCTGGTCCCCAGAAGTTTTAATACTGCAAATACCAACCACGTGTTTCTACCAAGAAAAATACGAATCATTAGGGCAAACGGATTCAAACCAAAAATGTGCGAACGGATCTTATAAATACCGAACTATCATTCCCATAGAGTCGGTGTGGAAAACACAAGAGAGTGGACGAGATGAAGAGACCTCATGTAGTCTGCATTCCATGGCCTGAACAGGGTCACGTCAACCCCATGATGCAATTAGCTAAGCTTCTGCACTCAAGAGGCATCTTCATCACCTTTGTTCTCACCAGCTTCAACCAGAAGCGTTATTTAACACAGGATTCCTTGGACTGTTCAGAAGGATTTCGCTTCCAAGTCATATCAGATGGATTGTCTCCATCCATTCGGGATGGGTTGGAAGACCCGAAGACCTTCTGCGAATCCATAAAAGGGAATTGTGTTGCACCGTTCCGTGATCTGCTGAGGAAGCTCCATCAACCATCTGACGGGGGTCGAGTAACTTGTGTTATCGCAGATACATTCATGACCTATCCTCTCAAGGTTGCTGAAGAAATGGACATCCCAAAGGTGGTACTTTCTGCAACTGCTGCAAGCAATCTCATGTCCGCCGCTCAGTATCATGAGCTCTTGACAAAGGCACTTGCACAGCGGAAAGGTAGGTTAAATTCTAACCAGAAATAAAAAAAAAGGGCTTTTGACACATCAGTCCTTAAACTCAGATGTTCTAATTTCATTACCAAAATTCAGATAATGTCTCCGGATAACATTTTTTTAAAGTATTTTTGCCCTGGATCCAATGATATCATGGGACAGTGTAACTAATAAATCTCATAATATCATGGATTTTATGCAACATATTAGGAAAATTATTTTTCAAATGATAAAACTTGATAAATGGTGGTCAAGTGTGTATTTACTTTTCACAAAATGTCAAATTTCGTGTTCTATAAAAAATGGATTTGTTTACTATTTGCAAAAAAATATGATGCAGAAA
Source organism: Cinnamomum chago (assembly GCA_038049695.1). Taxonomy (NCBI): domain Eukaryota; kingdom Viridiplantae; phylum Streptophyta; class Magnoliopsida; order Laurales; family Lauraceae; genus Cinnamomum; species Cinnamomum chago. Next base: position 13,486,064 of record CP142456.1, read on the forward strand.
TTGATAGATCTCATGATATCATGGGACTATCTCATGTTATCATGGGATATGGTGAAGAAAGTTAAAAAAATAGCATTGACCAGAGTCATGAAATTGAAAAAATAGAGTTTAATGTGAACCAATATGTCAAAACCCAAAAAATAATAGTAATAAAAGAATGTTCGCATCAACCCATTTTTGGATGAGCGATGACAACTAATTTGTACAGCTATAATGGAATTTCATGCCTTGCCGATTTCTATTTTTACAAGAGAGAAGAGTTCTACATTCCTAACAACTTCATAGGAAGTTGAAATCTTCTCCACAAACGAGAATTATTGCATGCGTGGACCATTCGGAAAGGTCATAAGTAACTCCCAATAGGTTACCAGATGGACAAGATCTTTTGCTTATAATATATATATGGACAATGCGTACTAAGCTAAAGCTTAGAATAAAATTCTGTAAGCTCACGCTCATGAGACCCACCCTTTGTCCATCCAAATGGACTAAACACACGACCTCACTGAATTGCACATGTCTACCAACTTTTGGTCATCTGGACCAATAGATCGACGGTGTACCGATCCGAATGGACTGTTGACCACTAAACTTTTGAGGCCTAAATGGAGATGATAGAAGCCACGACAAATTGAAATGTCCAACTTGTGGGGCCCATTTAGATGTAAGTTTTACCAAAGGTAGATTGAAATGCCACCTCTTGGACAAAAGGGATAAAAAATTCATCCTCGCGAAATTCTCATATCCCTTGATTTAACAACTTTATAGTTTAATGTCATCTTTAACTACAAATTTTCTTGAGACTCAATCCAAAAGTGGGTGAAGGCTCAAATGTGTCTAAAATGGGGCCTGATGCCAAATCAATGGATGAAAAGACTACGAAGGGGGCTATACTGATGAAATGTGGTCCCTAGTGGGTGCATAGTGCTAGATTGCAGTTACAATTGGTCCCATGAGACACACACCTTGCTGTGGGGCCCACATAGTGATAGAATCGAGAGGAATGGCTAGATCTTGGCAGGGCCTATAGTCTAGGGTGATGTATGCATGTGACCATTCTAATTTCTAACTCCTTGATCTATGGTATACAAATTTAATTTCATTGTTAAAAACTAGTGCATCATAGATCTAATGGTCATGTCTAATCGAATGGGTGCAAACCAAGTAGTCTGGTGCCTTGTGTGTGTGTGGGGGGGGGGGGGGGGGGGGGGGGGGGGGGGGGGTGGGAGTGCGCTGACCATTGGTGGGCCCTACTATGGGGTGTGCTAGGTGGATGAGAGTTACAATTTGTCTTGGTCATTTTGTTTTAGTTAGAAAAACTCACACAATTTATGCCTTTTTCCTGTAAATGCAGATGAGAGTTACGATAGCAATGACTATCTAGACACCTCCTTTGATTGGATACCTGGCATGAGAGGCATCCGACTCAGAGATCTTGGAAGCTCTCTCCAAACAACAAACCCAGACGACTTCATTCTAAACTCTGCGTCAAATGAAGCTCAAAACGCTTTGAAGGCGCCGATGATCATTTTCAATACGTATGATGATTTAGAGCATGAAGTCTTGCATGCCTTCCAATCAACGTTTCCTCCTTCCATATACTCAATAGGCCCTCTATTGTTGCAGTGTCGTCTGTTATCAAATAATGTGTTGAACTCGGTTAAATTGAGCTTGTGGAAAGAGGAGACAAAATGCCTAAAATGGCTAGATGGCCATAAATCTTCTTCAGTCATCTATGTGAATTTTGGGAGCACGACAACTACAACCTCCCAACAATTGATAGAATTTGCATGGGCCATCGCGGATAGCAAATATCCTTTCTTATGGGTCATTCGGCCTGATCTTGTAAGGGGTGGTCACACAAATCTTCCACAAGAATTCATGGATGAGACTGAAGGACGGGGTATGCTAGTGAGTTGGTGCCCGCAAGATCAAGTGCTGGCCCACCCTTCAATAGCCGTTTTCCTAACACACAGCGGTTGGAACTCTACACTAGAGAGCATAGCATTTGGTGTGCCGATGCTCTGTTGGCCTTTCTTCGCGGATCAACAACTCAACTGCCGCTACGCTTGCAATGAGTGGGGTGTGGGCATGGAGATTGGTCATGATGCAAAGAGGGAGGAGATTGGTGTTCTTATTAAGCAAGTAATGGAAGGAGAGAAAGGAAAGGAGATGAGGAAGATGGCTTTGAAGTGGAAAGAGAGTGCTGAAATCGCGACTAAGGAGGGTGGATCTTCTCACAGTAATCTTGAATTACTTATTCATAAGTTGCTTCAGCTAAATGGTAACTAAGATCTATAATTGGCATGTGGCAAACCTTATCATAATCACATGTTTTTATCTTGTTAGTGAGTATTTTCAAATAATCTTATGAGAATTTGCAGTTGATTGAAGAGGAAAGAGGTAATTATGTAGTTTCTCGGTATAAAGCTTTTATATCGAGATTATTCTTTTCTCTTTGTAGTATTTTCTTCTTCCCTTTTATTAAAATTTCTGCTACCGTTTCAGAAGAAGAGAAGTAAAAGCACACAACACACAACTGCTTGTAATTTTTAATTAGAGATAAACTGTTTCAGTTACAGGAGGCACTCCAAACCATAGTTATCGAGTTTACAACTCGATTAATTCATATTCAAGTTCGCAATTCACTCCAAACCAATTAGCTCTCTGCAACATCTCCTTAGATCTGGATTCAGAAGACCTCATTGTTTGGAAAGCCCACTGTAACACCCCGAGCCTCCTTAATTTCGATTTAGAGTTAATTAATTGAGATTAGTAGCTCCATTCTGTTTTGTTCTGTTTTCTGCTCTCACATCATATTTATGTTTACATGGTTAAATTGAGAGAATATAGCTAATAAGGATGTGTCATTTAGTTCTGTTGTTATGTGTATCTGTCAATTATGATTCGTACATCTCATGGTTACTCATGCTCAGATTTGTCTAGTGTTCACACTTTGACCTAGGTGAATTATACATTTCTAACTATTCATTTGTCATATGTTATATTATTTATATCTGTTTATCTTGCTTAGCCTAGTCTAATGATGCTACACTTGGCGTTATAGGTGAGTACCTCGATGCCATCACCCCGGAGATCCACGAGAAGGAGGAATCTTCCTGTCACTTGGCTAAATGGACTTCAAATGATGTCTTCTAGACATCAAATCGTTGAGCTTGGACGTCACTCTGCCCTTGGACCGTGGCTTGGATCGCTACACCTTTTGTTATAGTTTATGAACTTGTTTAGACTTTGGCTTGTAAACTTTAACTTACTTCTTTCTCTCTCTATCTCTAGCTCTTAAACATAAACCTTTAATCTATGGTAATGAACTTTTATGCTCTATATCTTGATGGATATGATATTATTGGTTTACAATTGGATATCTATTTAACAAAATTATACAGGTGGAAATATAGATTCATGGAAATTTGAACCTCACACATGATATCCTGTGGGTGAATTCCGTTCGTGTGGACGAAGGGTCAACGAGTTTGACTCGAATCCCCATGTGGGTGTAATTCAGACCTCGAGATGGGTGCATTCTCGAGCTCGGGGTGTGACACCCACCCTGGCCAAGACCTCACTTTTAAGGAAGCTTGGGATTTGATCAGATCTAGAAGAGACCCAACTGAGTGGGCTCCTCTAGTTTGGAATTCTATTATGCTACCCAGAATTTCTTTCTTTGCATGGAGGATGATGCACTGCAAGACCCCTACCCAAGATTGGGCCCAATCAATCGGTTTCTGCCTTGCTTCAAGGTGCTGCCTCTATGCTAACAACTTGGAATTAGTCATCCACCTCTTCTTCCACTGCCCTTTTGTAACTTTTCTCTAGAACTGGATCCTTCTTGCTGCAGGTGTGTGCCCAGCTACAACCTAATTCCCCTCCAAGATCTGGTCTGTCCTCTCCCTCAATAGTGACAAGTTTGCTCGAAAAGGTGCTTCCTCAATTTTTTCACCACCATTTTTGTTATTTGGAAAAGTAGGAATCACCATACCTACAGGAATTATAGAGCCTCTCAGATGAAGGTCATTCTACCTAACAGAGCTCCTCTCCTCTTCTCTCAGACGAATAGACAAACCTTTTTCTCGCAGGCCTCTTAAGGCTATTTGTAATTATCTCTTTGCTCCTCCTATTAGAGGTTTGATAGGTTTTAGTGCCCTTTTGTTTTGGTTTTCTTATCTCCTCTCTTTCTATTGTATTGTGGCCTTTTTTGGCTCCCCCTTTTGAAGGCCTTTCCGCCCCCCACCCCACCCACTCTAATACAATTAGCCTTTAGCGGAAAAAAAAGTTCCCAATTGACTTAGCTTGATCATGGAATTCGATAGAGTAAGTTAATTTGATTTCCTTTTTAATGCATCAAATTCAAAGTTCGTGTTTGTCAAGTCTGATGAACTAAGTTGTTTATGTCAATGCATGCTTTTAAGTGGATCACCAAGTCCCACATCTAAATCCAAAACTACTCAAAATCATTCATGTTTTGTACATTTACATTAGGAGAAATTTTACTTGAATAGAGTTGGGATCGCAATAAGATTAATTACATGTAAAACATAGTTGCAATAAAAATCATACATAAAATTCCATTTTTTACTGATGATCAATCTCAAGCTGGGGCTTATGAAAAAACAAAGATTTTGAGAAAAAAAGATGAATATTTGTGTCTACATGTCATGAAATGAGACCTATTATATATATATATATATATATATGGGGAATGTTTAGGTACATCCTTCCCTCACCATGTGGTGAGGGACAATGACGTGTATTCTTTTGAAACGTTGGATGCAAAAGTGACATCCGATGGTTGAGTTTCCCCAGTTAAAAGGCAGAATGAAAAATTAGTGCAGCCCTCTTTCGTTTCCCTCCAAAGCTCATCAGCCCTTTTTCGTTTCCCTCCAGCGCATACCCCTGCACTTTGGAACGACGACCTTCCTTCCCGAAACCTGACAACGGCGGAAGACGAAGGGGGCCATCTTCCTCATGGACCCGACGAGCGAGCTGCTATTGTCCCTTGATGCACCTGAGGATGGAGCTGCTCTGATATCTACATACGAGGATGGAGTAGACCCATTCTGCAGCCCTCTTAGGGTGAGTTCTGACCACCTATAAGCCCATGCATGTGCCATGATCTTCTTCTCCCATACTCTCCTCCCCCCTCTCCTGCCTGACCTGGGCTTTGGAGTCGCCCAAACCCCCACTCCCCCTGGGTTTTGGTCACGCCCGAATCAGGTCCTCCCCCTACCCCAACCAAGTCCCTCCCTCCCTCCATCTCAACATAGCTCGCCCAAAACCCATGTCCGCCTACCCTGTTTTGCCCAAACCCGGTGCCCCCCCCCCCCCCACCATCATGGCTGTTTTTTTTTTCCTGCAACCCACTCCCCTGTATCTCCCAAACCAGCCCCTCCCTCTTTCGATCTTGCTGTGGTCGACCAAAACCCATGGCCCCCCTTTTTTTTTTTTTCCTGGAACCACTCCACTGTCTCGCCCAAACTAGGTCCTCCCTCTCTCCACCTCTCTCCCTCCCTCCATATCGTTGTGGTCTTTGAGTATGATGAGCTTGGACTTTGATATTTTGTATCAGAGAGTTATAGGTTTTTTTTTTATATCATATATCTCTGGCCTTTTTTTTAGCTTGTTGATGTCTATGGATAGTTGTTTATGAATCTGATCACATATTCATTTGATTGTATGTACTGTTTTCATGCACTTTGGAAAAAAACTAGATGGAACCGGCTACTTCTTCAATGATGAAATCATATACGCCAGCAGTTGATAGTGAGAAAACACCAAAGTTAGGAATGCTATTTAACACCATAGATGATGCGTTTGACTTTTACAATGCTTATGCTAAAGAGGCAGGCTTTAGTGTGAGAAAAAGTTCAGAAAAGAAGAGGATGAATGCTGAAAAAAATGGAAGCTACATATATTGGAAGAAATTTGTATGTTCAAAAGAAGGTCTAAGAGTAGAGAAGCATGATTTTATTTGTGATAGGCGTGTTATGGAGACGAGAGAAAATTGCAGGGCTGAGTTTCAAATTAAAAAAAAAATAGGGGGACTTGGAATATTCGGTTTGCAAATTTATCGCAGAGCATACGCATGTGTTGAGTACTCCTCACAAGAGCTATATGCTACGTTCACATAGAAAAATCACTCCGGCGCAAAAAAAATTGATAGACACTTATCAAGGGGCTAATGTACGAACAGCGAACGCAATGGGGGTGTTTGAATTGTAGGCAAATGGTTTTGAAAATATAGGGTTTACACAAAGAGACTATCGCAACTATAATAGGGATAAAAGGATGGAAAAGCTTGAAAAAGATGGTCAGTTAGCATATGAATATCTCGTTCATCGTAGGGAAATGGACAAGAGGTTTGTTTTTTTCTATAGAAAGAGATTCAAACAACCAGATATCACATATTTTTTGGGCGGAACCTATTTTCAAACAGTCCTATGGTGTATTTGGGGATGTCGTTTCATTTGACACAACATACATGACAAATAAGTATGAGATGATCTTTGGTGCGTTCACGGGAGCGAATCATCACGGTCAATCATGTTTGTTTGGGTGTGCTCTCATTTCAAAGGAAATGTTTGAAAGCTTTGTTTGGTTGTTTAAACAATGGCTTGAAGCAATGACATCATCTGCACCAAAGACAATTATTACTGATCAGGATCCGGCCATCACAAAGGCTATTAAACATGTTATGCCTAATACCGTCCATCGATTCTATTTGTGGCACATCTTGGAGAAGTTGCCTGTAAAGTTAGGGGGGATTGCCATAAATTATGGAGATTTTGTGAGGAAACTGGGAGATTGCATACGCTATTCTATTACTAAAGAACATTTTGAGATTAAGTGGAATGAGCTTATGATTGAATATCGTTTAACCGATCATGAGTGGTTAAACGACATGTACCAAATACGAAAAATGTGGATACAATATTTTGCAAGCATATATTCTTTGCGGGTATGACCAGCAGTCAAAGGAGTGAAAGCATAAACGCCTTTGTGAAGGGGTATGTAACAAAGAGAACTACATTGCAAGAATTCTTCACCCAATTTGAATGAGGCGTTAGTCGTCAGAAACAATTGGAGCTGACAGAACAACACCACACACTAAATGGAAAGCCAAAACTGAAGAGCAAGATGCCAATGGAGAGACAAATGTCAGAGATTTACTCAAGGAAGAAATTTTATGAGTTCCAGGACCAAGTTATGTCAATGGTAACAAGTAGTGCAAACTTTGTGAGTGAAAGTGCTCAAGAAAAGACTTACATTGTCACAGATATTGAAAATGAAGTGGAAACTGAACGAACAATTGTATTAAGAAAGGATTTCAATTTTGAAAATTGTTCGTGTCAAATGTTTGAGTTTGAAGGAATTCCGTGTTCTCATATTCTTAGTGTCTTGAGGCAAGAGAAGATTTATAATTTACCCAAGCAATTCATATTGCAAAGATGGAGTAGGAATGCGAGATTGGATTACTATGATAAAGAGGCTAGTGTTGATGAGCATCATTCATGTGGTAACACATTAGTTGAACGACATAGCGATTTATCAAAGTGTGTTGCTTTACTAGTTGATGAGGGTTGCATGTCTACAAAGGCATACGAACATGCAAGAAAGGGGATCTTACAGCTTAAAAGAGAATGTCGGCATATGAATGAATCGGAGATGATTGGGGAGAAGGATTATTGGAAAAAAGGAAACAATTGCACTAGTGTTGTGGAATATCGTGAGCCCGCACATGCTAATACAAAGGGTCGTTCGAAGAGACTTAAATCCTCCAAGGAGAAGGCAAAAAGAAAAGAAAGGTTGTACCGTGGGTGTAACAGGCGGGGCGTCTCACATGACCGGTGTAATTGTCCTGCCTTATTAAAGAGGTATCATAATAAATTACCAGCCCATTCAAATTTCAAATGATTGTAAAGTAGTTCATTCAATAATTCATTTATAATATTTTTTTTCAGTTGCACCGTCGAAGTTTCAGCAAATGCTCCAATCTCACAAAATCCATCTGTTGAAGGCGATTCTTCGGATACACAAACTTCTGTTGAGGAATACCAATCCTTTATATGAAGGTGAATTTCCTTCTCTCTTGTTTTTTATCAATGAAAAAATTTAAGAAAATTGTAATATATTTTATCTTCGTATGTGTTGTGCAGGATACTGTGACCTAAAGGTTGGACATGGCTATCTGAGCAATCAAGGCTGGAATGCAAAAGACATTTTGAGAGCTTGTTGTTGGATGCGTGGAACTGTGATGGGTTAGGGACACACTTGTACTAATGGGTTAGGGAAATACAAGCCTTAAGGCACTGCATGTAATTAATTTAATGTTTTTAACTGATGTCAGCTACACACACAATGCCTTTTCAGAGTGCAACTCGATGATAGACCCCTCCGTCCCCATTGCCCCTCCTACCCCTCCTCCCCTTCCCGATCTCTCCGTCCCCTTCCCTCAGATAGCTGCTCAGACCAAGCTTGCAGAAGACGTCTCACCAGTCGAATCCTCTACCTCTCAGCCAGTTTTTTCCCCTTCCCCAGGTCTTCCCGAGCTAAACCCTCCCTCTCCCAAATCTCGCCCAATCCTCTCCACCCCTATTACAGACCCTCTCCCCCACCAAGAAATCCCTGCCACCCGACCCTCTCCCCTGGCCTCATAGGACCCAGAACAGCTTCAGCTGCTACAGAATCACTTGCGGAGTCTCATTCCCCCATCCATTGGAACCCACCCCAGCTCTTGTCCCCAGCTCCACATTCCTCCAAAATCCCCACCCAAATCCTTTGCTAAATGCCTCACTCCTGTGGTATTTTCTCCCCCTCCAGCTATTCCCCCAGCGGCCTGGATTGATGGCAAACTCACAATTAGGATTCCAAAGAAAATGGTCACAAACAGCAAAGAATCCTTCACTTACTCTGCCTTAGGGAAATTTGTGGGAAGAAGACCTACTCTGGAAGCATTAGAACAGTGGGTGTCTTCCTCTTGGCACCTCACTATGCCCTGCCTTGTTTCCCTCACAGAGAAAGGTAACTTCATTTTTAGGTTTAACTCCCAGGCAGATCGAGATGGCTTAACCATCCAAAGCCCTCTCCGGTTTGATAAGAAGAAGCTCCTACTTCGTCCATGGTCTCCAGGTCAAGAAGAAAGCCCCTGGCCAGCAGAAGCCCCAGTGTGGATTCGTCTTAAAGGTATCCCCTACCACTGCTGGAGCAGTGACATCCTGCTTTCCATTGCAGCATCTATAGGTAAACCTCTGCGCCTAGACGAAACCACTGCCAAGCAGCGCATATTATCTTTTGCTAGAGTGCAGGTTCTTTTGGATGTGGCTAAGATCGGTCCTAACCTCCTAACGGTGGAATTAGAAGGGGATGTTACAGTGGAGGTAGAAGTGTTATATGAAAATACCCCTTGTGCTGAATGTCTAGTGGTTGGACACCTTTCTAACAAGTGCCCCTTTCGCCAGAGGCCAGGATTATTGAGAACTCCGGTGGAAGCAGACAGACTGGTTAATCCCCCCTCAGTTATTCCCTCCTTGGCCAACCCTCAAGTAGTAGGAGCTAGCCCTCATACCTCATCTTCCTCTATGGAAAATCCCCCCCCCCCCATCTCCTAAAGATTCTCAGCAAACTGCTCTCCCAGCTCCTCTCCCCCTGCCTCCCCCTCCCCTCCTCTCAGTGTGTAACCTGCCTTCATCCAATAGGATCTCAGCTGACTCCTTAGCTGCCCTCCCAGAAGTTTCCTCCATAGCAGGCACTATCCCAGCACCTGTCATCGAGTGTTCTAATCCCTTCTCCATTTTGGAAGACCACTCCATTGCAGACGCTCCCACAATTTCTAGTAATCCCAAGCCTCTTCTGCCTCCCTCCCCCTCAAGCGATGGAAACATAGTCATTAGTCCCAACAAACATCCTTCCTCCTCTGCCACTAATACTACATTGGCTATCCCCTCTCAGCAAACAACCCAGATTTCCTCTCTTATAGTTGATTTATCTCCATTCAAGATGAAATCAAAAAGGAAATCCAAGCCTCGTGCTGCTACTTCCTCTGGCCCCAAGACGAGAAGCACAGCTGGTCCCCCCCTCAAACCCAGTTATCAATGATTAAAGTTCTCTATTGGAACTGTAGGGGTATTGGTAATTCCCCCACCAAAACCATGTTATTTCATCTCATTGAATCTCACTCTCCTGACCTCATCTTCCTCTCAGAGCCCAAGGCAAATTTGGATTCCTTTTTGGACTCTAGAATGCACTCTTTTAACTTCAACCCAACTTTCTTTAACCCCACCAATAACCTTTGGTGTCTCTGCAACAATGTTTCAAATTTTAATTTCTCCTTGCTGGACAGCTCCTCCCAACACTTATCCATCTCTGTCTCCTCCTCTTCCTCCCTCTGTCTCATCACAGGGGTCTATGGATCCACTGACTACAGACTTAGAAGGGATCTCTGGAGCTACCTGGTTAACAGATCCTCTACTACTCTCCCCTGGAGTGTGATAGGGGATTTCAATGCTATTCTCCTTGCTAAAGAAAAGCTGAGTATCCGTCCCCCTTCCTCAATCTCAGTTAAGGACTTCAATGATATGGTTACTGTCTCTGGGCTTCAAGATCTTGGTTACAAAGGCAATAAGTTTACCTGGGCTAACAATAGGCAAGGTATGGCCCTAGTTGCTGCTAGACTCGACAGAGCCCTATCCAATTCTCTTTGGTTAGACTCCTTTGATGACCCTATAGTGAGACATCTCCCCAGAGTGGCCTCTGACCACAGCCCTATCTTGCTATTCCACAGGAAAAATCCTTCCTTCAGCAATTCAATCCCTTTCAGATTCGAAGAGAAGTGGTTGCTGCAGGAATCCTTCCTAGAGGTGGTTAAATCCAGCTGGGCCTCCCCATGTAGGGGGAATCCCCAATTCATCCTCGCCAATAAGCTCAAGATTCTGAAATCTAATCTTAAGGCTTGGAGTAAGGAGGTTTTTGGCCAGATGAAGTCCAAGATTGCAAAAGCCGAGCTCATGGTCCTGTCCAAGCAAACTGAATTTGAGGCCAACCCTAGTGATCTCCTTCTTTAAGATCTGAACAAGGCTAAAGCAGACCTCCACAACTGGCTCAATGCCGAAGCGGTGCATTGGAAGCAGAGGGCTAAAATTAAATGGCTCCAAGATGGAGATAGGAATACGAAGTTTTTCTATCTCTCGGCCAAAGTTAGAGGAAAGTGCAAGTGCATTGACCGGATCGCGGTTGGAGATTCCATCTTTGAGGATGAGTCCCAAATAAAAGGCCAGGCCTCTTCCTTCTCCTCCAATCTGTTTCACTCCTCCTCTGTTGCTCCGGATGAAGCCCTCTTCGACCTGCATGGTCCGTCAGTTTCGGAAGAGCAAAACATAGCCCTCTTAGCTATTCCTTCCCCTCCTGAAATTAGAGAGGCCGTCTTTAAGCTTAAAAAGAGTAGTTCCCCGGGCCCAAATGGCTTTACTGGGGCCTTCTTTACTAGCTGCTGGCCCATTGTTAGTAAAGATGTGGTGGGGGCGGTGACCCACTTCTTTTCCTCCGGTCATCTTTTGAGAGAAACCAATGCCTATTTTCTCTCCCTTATCCCTAAGATAGTCTCTCCAGTCACCTTCTCAGATTTCCGTCCAATTAGCCTTCTGAACTTTGTTTACAAAATCATTTCCAAGATTTTGGCAACCAGGCTAGCCACCATCCTTCCTCTCCTCATCTCTGATCACTAATCAGCCTTCGTTAAAGGAAGGACAATCCACCACTATGCTGCCTTAGCCCATGAACTGATTCAAACCCTTAAATCTAAAACCCGAGGAGGGTCAGTTTGTTTGAAGTTGGATATATCAAAAGCCTTTGACAAGGTTCAGTGGAGTTTTCTCTTTAGGGCTCTGAAGTTCTTTAACTTCTCCCAAACTTGGATAAACATGATTACAGAGCTAGTCACCTCTTGCAAAGGATCTGTCCTTATCAATGGCAGCCCCTGTGGGTTTTTTGGATCTTCTTGTGGTCTGCGTCAGGGAGACCCCCTTTCTCCCTACTTATTCATTCTTGCGGAGGAGATTCTCAGCTTAAATCTTGAAGGCCTTAAGCAGACCGGTGCCATTGAGCCAATTTCCACTATCCCCAGGACCCCTTGCCATCTCCTCTATGCTGATGATATCCTGCTCTTCTTCAAAGCTTTCAAGAGAGGCCTAAAAAGAATTCAGGAGCTTCTTTCTTCCTACCAAGTCTCTTCAGGTCAATGTTTTAATCTTCAAAAGAGCCAGCTGTTTATGAGAAAGTGTTCTGCTAGGAGATCTCACTTGGCTAGTAATCTTCTGGGAATCACTCAGGCTAATCTCCCCTCCACTTATCTGGGAGTCCCTCTCTTTCTTGGCACTTCAAGGCATCCTTTCTTCAATCGGATCTTGGACTCAATTAAATCCAAGCTGGCGGGCTGGAAAGCAAAAGGCCTCTCCTTTGCGGGTAGACTTATCCTGGTTAAGCATGTGCTCTCTTCCATCCCCCTCCACACCTCCTTGGTTATTCCAATCCCGAGCAAAACATGCCTTCAGATAGAGTGGTTGATGCGGAGATTCCTCTGGTCTGCTGGCCCAGATAAGTCTAACAGTCTGGTTAATTGGGAAACTGTCTGTTTGCCAAAATCTGAAGGTGGTCTTGGTCTGCGCAGAGTGAAGGTATTCAATGAAGCCTGCTTGCTCAAGCTGGGTCGGTCGGCTGCATCTTCTGTTTCTCTCTGGGCTAATTGGTTCAGAGACAGATACTTCAGAGGTTCGATTTGGTCTCCAGCCACGCCTAAAAGAGGTTCCTGTATTTGGATGAGAATCAGGCCAGTGGCTCACTTCCTTCAAAGAGGGAGCATTTGGAAGATTGGGAATGGTCTCTCTATAAACTCCTGGCTGGAGAACTGGACAGGTAAAGGCCCCATTGCTTCTAGACTTCCTCATCTTCTGCTCCCTGATTCAGATCGGCTGGCTGATTTAATCCACAACTCAACCTGGGCTATCCCCTCCCATCTTCCTGCTGACCTTCAAAGTTATCTCTTGCAGTCCGCAAGCCACCTCTTTTTAAGCAACTCCTCAGGTCCAGACTCTCTGTTATGGCAGGGCAACAACTCGGGGAACCTATCTCTCAAAGAGGCTTGGAATATTCTAAGGATCTCTCATCCTGTGGTCTCCTGGGATGGTTTAGTTTGGACCAAGCTTCTTAACCCCAGATTGGCTTGCTTCTCCTGGCGTCTCCTGCACAGGAAAACTCCAACTGACAGGTGGGCTAAGCAGAGAGGAAGTTCGATAGCTTCTAGATGCTGTCTCTGCCTTAACCACGAAGAAGATGATCTCCACCTCTTCTTCTCCTGCTCTTTTGCTCTCCAAGTTTGGTGGTGGATTCTCAGTCTTGAAGAAAATCCCCCTGCCCTTCCTCTTACAGTGTCAGCTATTTGGTCTTACTTAGCCCAGGGGACTGATACTCAAGTGAGGAAAATTGCAGCAGCGATATTCTTTCATACTATCTTTGTTATCTAGTCTCTCCGGAATGACTGCAAGCACAGGAATGGTAAGCCTAGGCTGGACAGAGCTAAGATCATTCTTCTGGATCAGTTGAAAGTGTTGGTTAGCCAAGCCAGCTCCCTCTCCCATCCTGTCCTGACTGGTTTGGGTCTGGGTTGAGTTCCTGATTAGCATTTGCTGGTGGTTTTTCCTTTTTGCCTGGTTAGTGCTGTGTGTGGAGTGTTGTTGCCCGTCTCCTTGCTTGTCCGGTAGTTGCTAGTGGCATTCTAGCTTGTCTGGGTTGGCTTGGTTGTGCTGTTTATTGCAGGTTGCTGTTGTCCCCTTTTGGGCTGGCTGGTTCTTTGGTTTGCTGTTTGCGTTTTTTCTCTATTTTGCTTCGGCGGCTTCTCTGTTTCTTCTGCTGGTGTTGCTGGGCTCCCTTGCTGGCCTGAGCAGAGCTCGGCTGTTCCTGTGCCTGTGGGTCTGGTGCTAGCTTCTGTCCCCTGCTGGGTTTGTTTCTGTTTTTGGTGCCTTTGGCCTTCAGCTTTATTTTTTCCCTTCCTGTTTCTGGGTTGGTTTTTGGCTGTCTTCTTTTGATTGTATTCTTTTTTCTCCCTGTCCTTGGGGCTTTGCTCTTTTGCTTCTTCTTAATACAAATTTACCATTTAGCGAAAAAAAACTGATGTCAGCTACACTGTCAAGTTGGACTACATGGTATTGATTATCACTGTCAAGTTCTGATGTGAGCTACATTGTAGTAATGGAAGTTCTGATTTGAGCAATATTGTACTAATGCAAGTTATGTTGTGAGCTACATTGTAGTAATGGAAGTTATGATTTGAGCAATATTGTACTAATGCAAATTCTGTTGTGAACTCATTGTACTAATGCAAGTTTTGTTTGTGTCTCTAAGTATTATAAGCCTGGACTTTGAGTATTCAATCCGTACAGTATAATTGAGAAGAGACTTTGATATTTTGCAGCAGAGACTTAATGAATTTGTTAGATGATATATGGGATGGAAAATTGAGAGTTCCACTCATAGGTGCTGCACCAAGTACAGAATGCCTCCTTTCCATCTCCACCGTGCAAGACAGAAGCGGTCTACTCACACTCTGTTATCTCCATTGTTTTATCCATTAAAGAAGAGTCATGACCCAAGTTGCATGGATAACACATTTATACTTTGTTCTTCCATGTGCTGTTCTGGAAAATAAGAGGGATGCCACAATCAAGCAAACTATCCAAACTTACCCTATTTTTGTTAACTTTAATACACCTCAAGAGGTTGCTGGAATGCAAAACATTAAAAATTGGATCCAAGTTACTATCAAAATAAAAAGGCTTCCATTGATCATAAATGGGTCCAAGTTACTATCAAGATTACAAAACATGACATACACAACATTACATGGTACATTCTCTGCAAATACAAATTATTTAGTCTCCTCAGTTTCATCTTCTCTTTTTTCTCTTCTAGTGTTACATGCAATAATCTATTGTGCATCTCAATTGCAAGCTTGAGGTCTGTGATCGCCAATGTCAGATTCTGCAAATCTCTGTTTATATCATTTTTGTCACACGACACTGAACCTGTTTCAATAACTTCTTCTCTCTGACATTTATCTTTCATATAAATGCACCACAGCCATTTCCATCCTACAAACATGACTTCAATTAGAAACAAAAACCAAAATGACAGTGGGCACATTCAGAACAACATAGAACAACATATTAGCACACTTACATTCCACCTTGGGCATCTCCAAAATTTTCGATTTGGATTCGACTTTGTGTGAGACGTCAAAAGTTTCATCTCACCACTCCCACATCGGCATTTAGGTACCATTTCAGTCGTTGAATTATTGGATGATGACATTCTGAAAAATAAGATTATTCAGAAAAAGCTGCAGAGAAAAACAAAAAAACCAGCCCCAGCAGAGAAAACATGCATATGATGAAATGGGGCGTCCCAATCACACCCAGAAGGAAAACCAGCAAAAAAAATGTGGGGCCTCTGTCCCTAGCAGAAAAACATCTGAAAAAATATTATGTGGTGGTGTCTGACGCCCATTTTTTCTACCTTCTGGCCCTCGAGCAAAACCTCTACTTGCTTACATGGTAGGGAAAAAACTATTTCTCAATCAAGTTTCTCTGCAAATGCCTTGGGGCTGCTAGATGATCCCTCAAAATAGCCTCCTTGATGTTGACAGTCCGATTTCATAGTCATGGAGAAGGGAGAATGGTCTTCATAATCCAGCCCAGGCGAGAAGATCCCACTTCAAATGGGTGAGGGTTGGAGAGAAGACACACCAGAATCCTACCCAGACGAGAAGATCCCCACTTCAAATGGGTGTATGTGGCTATCTGACGTGGTCAACTGTCAACCCCCTTTTTGGTTTCCAATGAATTTCAAACTTGCATTGGGCAGGCTCTCTAATTTTTTAAACCAAAAGCAAGCCCAAGCAGTACGCCTATATCAGGCCCTTTTACTGATGACGTCAGTGCCACGTCATTGTCCCTCACCACATGGTGAGGAAAGGATGTACCCGAACATTCTCCATATATATATATATATATATATATTGAAATAGCATCCCACTTCATGAGGGAGCAACATGTGTCACCACATTAGCTATTTGCTTTTAAATAAAGCCACCTAAGCGTCCACATATTGAACATTGATAGGTCCATATCAACCCTTAAAATCTTTGAGGGAGGTTCATGATTTTAAACCTCCTATCAAATCCTAAAATCTCACCGCCTAAGATCTCTACAAACTAAAGTTATCCCTAAAAAAACTCATAATATAACCTGTAGAATGATGTGCCTCACTTCATCTGTTACGTTTTTTGTTTGATTCATCTAGGTTTAATAGAAGGTTCCCACCAATCATATTTTAAATAATTCTCATTCGATATTTGACGCAAACATGGTGGACTCTTTTCTCGACTTGTGCAACGTACTAGATTAGGCTAAACTCACTCCTATTAATCCATTACTTGCCATCTCTAAAACCTTAACTGCTAAAAATAATTTTGTATAACGGCCGGGTCAACTCTCCTATTACCATCTCTAAAACCTTAACTACTTAAAACAATTTTGTAAAAGCTGGTCAACCGGTAGAATGTAAAATATCAACATCACCACCCATATTTCATCTCATGTAAGCTAATTAAAAATTTTAAATTTATATGTGCCTTCTACAGTTTTTGTTATAAGATTTTTTTTTCTATTTACCATCAGCGGCCCACTGGGCAATTGACTTTAGTAAATTAAAACCAGCCACCAAATTGATTTCTTTTCCCTTTTCTATATTATCATAAGATGGCCCCACTATACATTTGACCAATTTGGATTTGTGAGGTGGGCTTGCTGATGGATCTCCCGTAAGGTTTTCTCTTTCAATTCTCTCATTTGTCCTAATCCATTAATGGGGTCCATCTTTGATTTCCATGATAGATGGGTATGGAAATTGTTCCATAACAAACTCCCCACCAATGCCTGGGCCCAATCTATTGGAGTGCATCTAGCGTCTTCTTGCTATCTATGTGGCACACATCAAGAGTCTGCTTACCTTATGTTCTTCCTCTGCCCCTTCGCATCCTCATTTTGGGCCTGGTTAGAAGATAAAGGTAATTTCAGGTTCCTTTCCTCCAGCTCTGTCTCCAGAGCTAAGAAGGGTCTGGGTGCCCTCTTCATCATTGCAATTTTCAGTATTTGGAAGGTTAGGAACTTGACTATCTTCAACAACAAGGTACCTTCTCTGGACTCAGCTATTAATTTCTTTTTGGCGGATGCTTCTCTTTCTCTTAGCAAATTGTCTACTCCTTTTACAAGTCATATTTTAGATTCTTTCTTCACTCTCTGTAATCAGCTCTATCAAATTATAAGATAGAGCTTTGTTTTTCCCTTTCCTTTGCTGTCCTTTTCTTTTCTGTTGCCTTCTTTGGTTGTTGTCTCTCCTTTTGTTCTTCTTAATTCAATTTGCAATTTAGCAAAAAAATATATCTGTTGAACCCTTATGAGTTATTGCAAGTTGTAGAAATTTGGGGCCACTTATATATCATAGCCAGTTTTACCTTGTTGTTTTTCATCAATCTATGGGGTCCACTGTTAAAGCCAAATTTTTCCCTTTTGCTTTTTTAACTATGGTCCGATTATGAAAGTTGATTTTTTCTTTCTTTCTAATTTCAGAATTTGTGGTGGGCCACTTTCACAGCCAAAGTGTGTATGTTCCTACTGTTTTCTCCTTAATTTCCTCTCAATATTCTACTCGATTAATCTATGGGGCTCAATATTCAACTGGATTAATCTATGGGGCCCATTGTGGAAGCCAATCGAGATCATAATCCACATTTACTTTTGAAACTAACACTCAACCTGAACTTGATCACAAGTATAATCAAATAACGGTGTACTAAAACTGACACTCAAATTGGCCCATTATCTTTGGTTTTTGAAGTTTGATTTTAATTGTATTTATATTATGAATTATATGTTAATATTTAATTATAATTTATTTAAATATTTATAAATAATTTATGTAAATTTTTAAATATTTTTACCAGCTACCAAAAATTCCATACCTTTCACTCGGTTAATGAAAATCAGTTTTTCTCTCACGAAAGAAGGCTGACATTGGCCTCATTAACCCTAAAGGTGATGGTTTGGCGGAAAGAGTCTAAACAAGCCCTATACTTCGCAAGCCAATCCATGCCAAAGATCACGTCAAAGTCATTCTCTGCTAATATTACCAGATCAGCTGGCATTGATACTTCTCCAATTCTCACAGTGCATTGTGGAATATACAGTTCACATACTACCTTTCTCCCTAAAGGAGTAGATAAAGTAAAATCATACGCTAATTGCATTATCGGGTTTTGCATATCATAAGCAAATGCAAATGTTACAAATGAATGCGTGGAACCGAGATCAAATACACCACGTCAAAATGGGGAAATAGCGACACAGACATGGCAGTAAAAACCATTGATTTGGACTGTGGTTTTTTGAGACACGTGATTTTTCATAAACCACAGCTGCTCCTTGTGGTTGACTTCATCTAAAAACGAGCGTAAAATTATATCCGCCCTATTCCACTCCCGCGCCCGCCCTCTCCCCACTTTCCCTCCCGCCCTCTGTTCTCTTTACATAAACAAGGCTGCTCGGTCTTTAGGGTTTTTTTTTTCTAATCCTCATTCTCTCTCCAGTCTCTGTGCTCGTCTCCCCTCTGTGCTCGTCTTCGACTCCAGTCCTCTCTCTGCTCGGCCGGCGGTGGTGTACTCAGTCTTCATCTCCCCAGCGGCTATTTTTTGGGTTTTCTTTCATCTGAGTGAATAGATCAGGTCGATCTTAATCAATCAGGAACGTTCGATTCCTTCAAATGCAGTCTTTGATTTGGTTTTGATTCGTTGTTGTTTGATCTTTCTTGTTTTGCAATGAGGCTTGGAGTTGTAGGTCTTGGTGTTTGCGTTGTGGTTTGATTGCCCCTCTTTTGCAGGTCGTTGTGCTCTTGAATTCTTTTACCTTTTTCTCTGGGGGAATTGCTCCCTGCAGAGATTGAAAGCCAGGGCATTAAATCAGTCCACTCTTGGGGGTTTACTTTTGTATTCATTTTATATATCATATATTATTTTCACCTAATATGAAACTTGTGAGTTATCTGTTGCTGTTGGTTTGAGGAAGTGAAATGAAATTCACATCATATCAGGAGGATCAGGGTTTACAAATTAGAACTTGTCAGACCTGAAAGCAAGCCAGAAAAGGCTGTTAGAAAGCTTTGCATAGCAGGGTTTTTGCACTATCAGGAGCCATCAAGATACATTAAATCGGCACCCATGGACAACACTGAGTTCCATGGGTGCCGTTTCAAATGTTATGTCTAGGGATACGAATGGGTTGGTTTCAGTACAGTTCAATGGCAGATCTGAAACCAGAACCAGACCTAATTTAATTTATAACAGTGGATCTGGACCTAACTCCACTGGACCCAACTCAAAATTTGAAAGATCTTATCACTCATGTGCTTTTGGTATATGGAATATGTATTTTCAACTCAACCCACAATAAGCTCATGATAAGCAAATTAGATAGTCACTTACATCAATGATGGCAGAATCAGGAAACGCCTATCTGCCGACGGATCCCCATGGCAAGAGCTGCAGGCATTCCAACCGGAATGATGTAGTTCATCACCAATATAAGGCACAGGTGATCTATGAATTACTTTTGAATAGGTAGGTGAGCTTGGATCAACATCAAGTGTAGCCAAGTAACCGGCCTTCTATATTCCTGTTCCTGTTAGAATATAAACATGAGCACTGCTGTACATCAAAAGCATGGCAACCAAGCCATGACTCCATTTCTCCACAGCCAAGACTCTTTACATATGTGTGTGCTGTGCATTTTGTGTGCGTGATTCATTTCACTTTCATAGTTATATGAATTACTTTTCAATTAAGTAGGTGAACTTGGATCAACATCAATTGTAGCCAAGTAATCGGGCCTTTCTTTATTCCTGTTCAATAAACATGGGCACTGATGTACAGGAACAAAGATAAGACCTCATTTCTTAACATCCAAGATACTTTACATATATGCACATTCCCATACATGCTATTCATTTCAGTTTCATGTTTCTTGGCTTCTCACACAAAACAGTTGACACTTCCAATTATACAAAACCATCTAATACAATTTTTTTCCCTTTCTTAAACACTTAAAAATACCTACTTGTCATTACAAAATCTGTCCAATAAAACTTTTTACAATAATCAACATAATAAGAAGTTTATAAGCATTTCAAATATGATAGATCTGATACAATGACTTCATTAAAAATACCAAGTATCCACTTAATTACAATCTCAGTATCCTATTTGTAGAAATACCAAGTATCCACTTACAATCTCAGTATCCTATTTGAAACAAGTTAATCATTTCAACTAAGTCATTTAATGTGAAACATTTAACCCATTCCGTTAATTACTTTTTGATGAAATTGGGTGATGTTTCTAATCTTCCTTTCATAATAACCTACTGAACTCAAAAGATAATCTTTCTTCCAAAATAACCTACTGAACTCAAAAGATCTCGTATAATAAGGGTTTTTACAATACGGAATAGAAGTATAAGAAGATGGTTTCAAATTTCGCAGAGGAAGAAGGATGTTGTTAACTGAGAAGAGGGTTAAGAGTTTTTTCTTGGGTAGAAGCTGATGTACGATGAGTCCTATGTTGGGTTTCATTAATATGCAATTTTTGTCTTATCCCCCTTGAATGTTGGGGCAGAACTGTAGAAGAAACAATATCTGAGTTTGGGTACTCTCAGAATTTCTTGATTTCTTTGATTTGGGATAGTAGGTCTCTTCTTATCACTGCTAATTGATTTTCAGTTATTTTTCAAGTTTTGTAATGTTTCAATATTGCCTTTTATCATTGGACACTCGCTTGGATCTGGCAAGGGTTATGAAAATTCTGGGTTCTAGTCTACTTGGCCTCCTTCTAGTTGGGTATCTCTAGTATGGGCTCGGTGACTTGTTTGGGTGGCTTAATGCCTCTTCGCTTAATTGCTTTTATGTGTGTTGGGGGTGCTAGCTTCCTAATTTTGTAGTTTGGCACAATGCATGTTGAAATTAGGATAAAAGATGTATGATTTAGGCAGTGGTAAAGTTTTTGGTCAACATATTATTCTCCAAATATCTCCCCCTTTTTATAGAGGGAGATGCACTTCACTTTGAGGAATGTCATTTACTTTAGATACACCTTCAATCAGCTTCGACCTATACAAGATCTGGGAACTCTTGTTTGTGCCAATCCACTTGGACACTGAAATTCATAGGGTCCGAAGCTTTAACACTAATTGATGCAGGATCAGGCCACTATGGTTGTGCCAATCTGATTGAACACTGAAACTAATATGGTGAGATGGATGTGCTCCTGAATGTCAAATGTTTAGGTGAAGGTTGAAAGATGATCTGTGATTCAACATCCTAGATCGAGCCCACAAAGCAAACAAATCCATAATTGGAGAAAAATTCATAAGGAAAGAACTAGATGAAAGCCTCTTTCTTTTTTTTTTTAAAGAATAAGACGAGAGAATAAAACGATTACTCTTTTTTTTTAAGGTAATAATCACTCTTATTTGTGGTAAAGGGAAGTGCATGACCAACCTAGTAAACACCCTTTCAGAATTTCTTGACAACTTTAATATCTCTGAGATTATCAGATTTTTGTCTGTTTTCTTCAGGATTACACTCTTATCTGCACTATGGATGGTCATAAGTCAGTAGTATCTTCTCTAGCTGTATGTAATGGCATTCTTTATAGTGGAAGTTGGGATGGAACGGTTCGGTTATGGTTGCTTAGCGATCATAGTCCTTTGGCTGTACTGGAGGACGAATCATCTGGAAATATTGCCTCTGTTCTATCACTTTCAGTGGACCGCCTTATGCTTGTTGCTTCTTATGAGAATGGACATGTGAAGGTTTGTGATGCTTTGCACCTTTCCTTTTTCTGTCTCATTTGCATTTTCATGTTTTTTCTCCTAGAGAGAATTATTCTTCAGCTTGTGCTTTTGTGTTTTCCCCCCAACAAATCATCCCAAAATTCAAGAACAAGGGTGAAATGCACCAAGATTTGTGGGTTTGATTGTTGTTTCTGGTAGGATTCTTGTGGTGGGTCAAGGCGAGGGGATATCACTATTTTATCCAAGTAAAATACCTTTTTCCATATGTTGATAGTTTTCTTAATCATAAACGTACTTCATCTGGTTTTCCTTGTTTCAGATGTGGAAGAATGATGTGCTTGTTAGCTCAACACGAACTTTTGATGGTGCTATATTTGCCCTTGAAAAGGTTGGGAAGTGTCTATTTATGGGAGGTTGGAATAAGATAGTTGATATACAGGTTGGTTTGGTTGCGCATTCTAATGCTTTCTTGTGTTCATCAATCATATACCGGTTCCTAGGTACTTACATTGAAAGGTCAATTTTTTTCCCCTGCCCCCTAAAGTGGTAGCCTTTCAACTTATTCTTAAACTTTTCCATATCCTTGAAGCAGTCTTGCATGTCAATCACCTGTCTGATTACAGTTTTCTTACATGGATTTTGATTTGTAGGAGATGTCAGAGGATGAGTTTCAAGTGGACATGAGATCAGTTGGGACTATTACTTGCGATTCTATAATAACTGCTTTGTTACATTGGCTGGGAAAGCTCTTTGTAGGACTCTCAGATAGGGTTATCAAGGTACCCTTTTGACTCTATATTTTGGCTGATGTTCATAAGGATTCCTCTTGAATGGTGAGTGTTCCTTGTGTATCTGTAATGCAAGCATGTTGAAGTCTGGAGTTGGTGACATTTCATAGTCAAACTTAGAGGGCCTGTTTGCTAGCAAAAAAATGCATGCCTTAGGCTTCTCGTGTTTCGTAGGTATTTTATGAGTGAGAAAAATAGGCGGAACCCACAAGGTTCCGAAGTTCTTAAAGCTTGGTTGAAATCTAGAAAAGAAAATTTTCATTGTTAAGCAGGGTTTCATTTTTCACAAATAGGGGTTGGTGGCCAACTCATTCTATCCTCTCATGATGGTTATTTTTCTCTCCCAATGATGATTCAAACTGAAAACGGCTCTTCATATTTAAGAGATTTCTTTGCTAGGGAAACGACCCTCGAGCATCGAAAAAAAAAAAGGAACAAGAGAAAAAAAGGACACCCTTAAGTTGCTGCATTAATTATGAAATCAATCTCCTTCACCCCTCCTTGTATTCTTCATCTCTTAAATAATCTTAAAGAAGTTCCTTTAAACAAGAATTCCTATGAATTATATGAAAACAAACAACTACCAAAATTCATCCTGTATGTAGGTTCATTTGTAATTCATCCTATGCACGGGCTTAATCACAACACACAAGCTTATAGCTCATCCATACAGTATCAATCCCAGACAGTGCTTGGAATGTTGACATATGCATTCTGGAGGTATTTCTTAAAGAAAAATATCTAAAGTTGTAAAAAGAAGGAGGAGGAGGAAAAGCAAAGAAAAGAAAAGTAATCTGATTGCAATAATTGTACATAAGGGGATTAAAAGGTCAAGCTGGACAGAGCTTGAGTTTGATCTCAACTACCTGCCTGATTCACTGCTGCAGCTCAGCCTTGTTTCCCTTTTTATCAAGCTTGAGCTTGGCATGTTTTCCCTTTGCTGTTTTGAGCTTGATTATAAACATGCAGAGCTTCAGGCTGGGCTTGATTTGCTTTTGAGCCAAATGGAGCTTATATCTTCAAGTTAGTGGCTTTTCAAGGAATAATCGAAGATATTTGTAGCAATGGTGTTATCAGGATCGATCAGGATTTAGCCCATAATCTCAATTATCACTCAAATAATTCCCCTATGGTGTCTCGAACCTTTCACATGTTTCAGGTTGGTTTTAGTGAAGTATGCGTTGTACCTTTTGAGTCCATAAAAGTTTAACATGTTTTGGACCAGTTCATTCATCTAGGGTCAGCTTGGTCAGTTCTACGTCTCCACTCATCCCTTTTCAAAGTTAAGCTGTGCGGCACTCTGCAATTTAACATGTTGCTTCTTGTTACTTCATCCCTAGTATTCACTGGTTTCTGTACTTGGACTTGTGGTGCCCAAACACAGGTCAGGGGATCTAGAATCTAGACATGATTCTGCACTTTTAGAAATCCAAGATAAAAATAAGGATATGAGTATCCTGCCCATAACATAATACTTTTTCATACTAATATCCTTTTAACAGTATTATTTTCTTATTTAGAACATCCCTAATAAATGAAAATATTCACTTTGTACATTCTTTTCTAACATTTTTTTTTGTTGAAAAGCAGGAAAACAAAAATAATATATGAAACAATGAACCCAGGATTGTACATAAGTATCAGTGCACTACTTCATTTTGTTAATCGTATATTGCAGATATGATTATGTATTGTGCAGGATCAAGCTTCTTTAATAATAAATGCCTTGAAAGTCCATGGTTGCCAACCAACCAATTCCCTCTGCAGAGGTTATTAACGAAAGAGCTAATCTATTTGGATGCTAATGTACACGGTTTCTAAAACACAAGAATGAATTCCATAATTTGGGATTTGTTGAGATTAAAGTGATCATCTGAAATCATGGTGGTGTTTGTGATTCAATATTATTTTTTGTTGTATTATGATTATGTTGATCAAATATCATCAAGAGAGAGAAAGAGAGATCAAACCATATCATGACACCAGAAGCTACAGACAGCTTTACAAACTCCCACAGCCCAAACAAGGCCTCCATAGAGAAACCAGGCCATGTAAGAGGATACCTCCACAAAGAGTAAGCCAACAGCCACAAGGGTGAGATCCACCATGGGCAGTTGAGCACACAACTAGCCCCAGCAATGCCCAGGTTGAGCCAATATACAACCACCCAGCTCATCACCGCATGAACCAGAAAAGAGGCAGCTGACACATAGGCAATGACCGGGGTCCTCAGCCGGCAAAGCAAGAACCTATGCAGAGGGAATTAGATGGCATAGGAGAAATCTTATTTGGCAGATAATTTGAAATCAGAAATTCACATGTGAGTTAATTTATCTCTCTTTTTTTCTAAAAAAAGATTATTTTTGCGGGAAAGAGTTGCTAGCTTGTATGAGGATAACCCTTCAATTGCAAAGAAAGATTTAGATCAAGATGCGGTAGCCTTGGTATGTGTTGTAATTATATTTCTCATACATGATTTTATTAACCATCAAATATAGTGACGAAAACATACTATCACGAACATGGATTGACATTGATTTTTTTATACAGATTCTTGGTTGTGATAATCGTGGACGTGTAAAAGGCATGGGCGACGGAGTTTCAAAGACCTCCATCAAGTATTCAGATCCTTACAAGAAAGCATTAGAAAAGGAACATGAATCACAGGTTATCCTACAAGCTCAAGTGGATAATTTGGAAAGACGACTACTGGAAGTGGAGTCTAGGATCTAAGGCGTGAAATGGAGGGGATGTTTACGGCCCTATCTCAAGCAAATACACAAATGCGGCATTCTACCGAACGTGGAAGCTCCTCTTAGGTATTAATATATAATAGATTCCTTCTTAAATGTAATGAAATGTCTACATTGATATAATAAAAATTAATGTGTTCCTAATGATGTATGTAGGGGAGCCAAAGTTCTCAAAGTCTATCTGCACACTTGTGAAAGTCCACCAGGATCCTAACCCTAGAGGGGGGGGGGGGGGTGAATAGGGTGAGCTACAACTATGACCAATTTAAACCAATTTTAACTTCTTAATATAAACTAGTCACATGTGATGAAAAAACAATCAATATGCGGAAGCTAATAAAAAATCACCACACAAGCAAGCACCACAACACCAAGGTTTATAGTGGTTCGGCCTCAATGCCTACATCCACTACCGGCTTGTGATCCAATCACCCCACCGGATTTCCACTATTTATGCTTTTTCAAAGGCTAAGCAATAACCTATACAATGTTGCTTTTCAAGGCTAAACAACAACCTCTTAATTGTGTTTTTCTAGGCTAAGCAATAACTTTTACAAAATGCTTTTCTAAGGCTAAGCAATAACCTTACAAGATGCTTTTCTTAGGCTAAGCAATAACCTTACACAATGCTTTTCTTAGGCTAAGCAATAACCTTTACAAATCAAGATTTCTCTAAGAAAGTGTTTACACAACACTCTAAGAGATTACAATTTAAGGCTCAATGAAATTGCCTCTAAATAGGCTAATGTGAAAGTGTAATACAAATTACAACCATACACCCAAATATGCTAAAGTGTGTGCACAAGTGTATGAGTGTGTTTCTTCAATCAATTTCTACAATGAATCTCTTAATTGAATGCATGATGCATTTTAAAATCAAAGCTTATAAAATGATGATTGAAGAGAAAACTAATCACATGAGAAATTCAAACAACTTTAAGAAATGAACTTAAACAAGTTGTATGAATATTAAAGTCTAAGAATGCATGTGATTTAGTTAGGAGAGTTTGCAAACCAATCTAATTTACCAAGGATGATTTTGAGTTTGCTAAACATCTCTAGAAATCATGCATAAGTGAAATTACAAAGAATTAGGCATGCATGGATTTCATTTTAATGGAAATCAAAATACTAGTAATGTGTACCTTATGAAAAGTCAAGCATTTGATTTTCAAATGGCCCTCTAGCCTTTCCAACTTCTTCCCCTTTCTTTGGCTCCAAAATGGTCTCAAAGGTTCATGGTTCAAGCCTTTAAAAAGGTTGGAAATGAATGGACTTTATAGCAAAAAAGTGTCCAACGGCTAGTCCTCGGTCGACCGGCAAAGGGGTCTCGGTCGACCGAGAAAGCACAACGGTCATATTTCTGACCGTTGGCATGTTACAGTTCAGGTCCTGAAAAACTGACTTCCAGTTGTCTCGGTCGACCGAGACCTGTGTCTCGGTCGACCGGCGACACTGCCGGGAAACCCCTTATTGCAAAAAATGCAACTTTGGCATATTTGAAGATTTTTCTTTGGAGGACCTTTTGGCCACTAAATCAAGCTTGGAAAACATGTTTTAAAGATTCTAAAAACATGAAACACACAAAGCCTAAAAGGATTTGAAAACTTTAAAACCATAGGCTAGCTTGATTTGTAAAAACTCTTTTCAAGTGAAATTTGCATACACAAATGGTTCTTTTTGTGATGAATGTATGCAAAGCGCAAACCTAAATTCACAAGATGATTTTCCAAATATAATGCACAAGGAATAAGGTTTTCAAAAGAGATTTGGGTTCTAAAACCAATGCATCCAAGTTTAAAACCAAAACATGCATAAAACAAATACTTTTCCAAATCTTAAAAGCTATGCATGTATAAAACTAGATTTCAAGGTTTTCTAAAACGATGCAAGTGTGTGTACATCAAATGATGCTAAAGTGCAACTGTATCCACCAAATTGCAAATACAAAATCCCTAACAATCTCCCCCTTTGCAATTTGATGGCAACTTACTCATCATGGATATTTCACACCAAGTCTTCAGCTCCCCTTAAGCTGGACAAGTCTTGAAATCTTCTTGGATGCTCCTTCTCTTAGCTTGGGCTCTTGGGCTCTTTTCTTCAATCTTCTTGATGCTTGGTGCTTGATCATTCTTCAAGCTTTCTTTTCATCTTCCTCTCTTTGGCCAAGCATCTTCTTTAGCTCCAAGCTTTCTTTCTTCTATTTGCTCTCCCCCTTTGACCATGCCTCTCTCTCCCTTTGGCAAGATATGCATTCTCTCCCTTTGTAGAAGATCATACACAACTCTCCTTAGGAAGCTTGGACATTCTCTTCACCCTTTGAGAACTTGAATTCTTTCTCCCCCTTTGATGGATAGGAGATCTTCGAGTACTTGAACTCTCGAACTCTCTCCCCCTTTGACATTAAATTGCAAAGGTACCTACACACATGAAACAAGGAAAATACCTTTAGTAGCACCTGTTAACAAATGAAATCGAAAATGAAATTCATAACAGGCTATCATGTATGGAAGTTATCTCTAAGGGTCTAAAGGCAATCCAAGGGTGAATTTGATCAAACTAATACTTCCTATGAAGGTTTACACTCCCCCTCAATCCATTCTCTTCTTTTGTCAAGCTTTTGACAAGATATAACTATTAGATTCAAGAAGTAGATGGTTTATCCAAGTGAGGGTCAACTTCAAGGAAAGGATTAGATTCATTTAACTATAAGGCTCAATATGATCAAATTACCAAAAGAGAGCTAGGTCTAAAGAGAAAAGCAATCATGGATATCAATTGGACAAACAAAGAATACCAATTGAGATTTAGGATATGAATTAATAAATCAATCACTCTAAAATGGATTTAAAAGTATAACTATTATGAGAAATCCAAATTAGAGCTATCCATGATGCAATGGGGTTTACTAAACATAGCATCAATCAATATAACTATGAAAAGCATATGCTATGAAGTTCTTGAAAATCATTTCATTCAAACAATAAATATGACTATTATGTGCAAGAATGAGTGAAATGAAATTCAAACATGAAGCCAACCTCAACTAATAACCAACCAAGATAATGAAAACATAAGCATGGTGGTCATGAGATATGCCTATATGAGCAAAAGAGGTGGCAACATGAACATTATGATGCTAAAGGAATGTGACATGGAATGAAAACATATAACAATGAAGACCAAACCAATGTACACAAGGTCTATCACATACACAAGATAAGATATCAATTGGATATGAAATCAATGGAAAGTTATACCAAATGAAACCAATTGAATATGATAACATGATTAAAAGCAAGGATGTGACAAACCCAAAATCCCAACAAGCATCATAAATGCATATTCATCACTTTTAAAGATATAACTATTGAGCATAGTGATGAACAAGAGAAATTGCAATGCAAAAAGATATGACTAGGTAAAGCATGCAATTCTCAATGTGTCCAAATCATATGAATTCAACTACTAAGATATCCATCAACCAACATAAATGCAAGAAATGGATTTCAAAGAGATTCATATGGTTAAGATCACTACTTATGAAGTTGAAACATGTATAAGGATGACACCAAGAGAATCTACATGAATCAACATCATAACCATCCAAAAAGAAATGACTATAAGGCAAAGATGATGGATTTGGGTTCTAGTATGGATTCTACAAATGTAACGAAGAACACAACCATACATGGAACCAATAGTCATTTGCATATGCAAGGAATGTAACAAACAAGCAAAGATGCAAACAACATACATTTCCATTTCTGAGATAATGAAACCAAAAGAAAAAGGAAATGAGAAGATGGAACATGCTTAAAAGATTATAACTAATGATGTTATAAAGCATTTCCAATCATACAATCTTCAAATCATTTCAATGAACAAAATCCAACAATGAGCATAACAAGAATGATTTTGAAGATCAATTTTCAACATTGTATTTTAAAAGATATAACTTAATTGAAACACATACAAGTTGATTTTTCAAAACAATGTTCTTCATATAAAAGTATAACTTAGAAATCCATGGAAAACTTAAGTTGATTCAAATCATTTGTTCAAATAATATTACTATGACATCTACACAAATGATTTTGCAACAACAATTGATCATGAATAAATTAGCTATGAAAGCTTTTAAAATCACAATCAATTAATCATGTAGAAATGCAATGCAAAACTTATGAGTGCAAAAAGCAAATCAAACATGATGAATTTATAATCAAAAGATTTTGAAAACCATGATATGTAACTAGAATGGTGCATGAAAACAAAATCAAATGATCATAAAGAAACAATGCATTTTAATAAATGTAACTAAGCACGAACAAAATGCAAAGCAACATGACCAACAAAATGATTTAACTTAAAAAGAATAGGTTGGTCAATGAGGTTCAAGGCCTTAAGGTTTGTCTAAGTGAATAACTTTAGGAATCCACCTAAGGTCTTGAGAGGGTTGAACTTTGAGGTCTTGTTTGGACTTCTCACCAACTAAAGGAGATTTGACTTGATAAATTTTCAATTTAAACTTATCACCATGATATTTAGATTTAACTAAATTTGGCTTAGATTGGTGATTAGTCTTTTGATGTTGGTGAGTTTGTTTCTTTGGGGATTGTTTCTCTTTTCTTTTCTTCTTATTTTCTCCCTTTACTTGACTTTTGAATTTTAGATTTAACTTAGCAACTTTCTTCAAAAGTTCTTTCATGGGTTGATATAAGGGAGATAGGTTGAGAAGCTTTTTGTTCATAGATTCTTTTAAGCTTGGTTTAACTTGTTTAAACTTCTTAGAATCTATCTTAGGAGACTCCATTTTAATAGATTTAACTTGTTTAGTCTTTTTGGAGTCTTTCTTGATTTTTAGTGTCTTACCCTTCATAGGTTTTGATTCTCCATTCTTTAGTTCAAGGATGGGCTTAGACACATAGCTTCTTTTTCTTAGTTTGCACTCAAATTTTAGATGTCCTTCTTTACCACAATAATGACATTTAATTTTGGACATTTGAGAGAGAGTGCTAGAGAATGAGGACTCACCTTTCACAAAAGTGTTGGTGAATTTAGGGTCATGTGAAGTATACTTATTAAAACCAAGACCCGTCCTATCTCCATGAGGTTTACCCAATTTAAATAATTTTTCAAGTCTATCTTCACTTTGGGTAAACTTGCACTCATACTTTTGTTTATAGCTTTCAAGTTGAGTGACTTGGGTTTTAAGGGTTGAATTTTCATTTTTAACTATTGTTAGATCATTTTCAATTCCCTTAAAAATGTTTAGCTCTTCATAGGCAAGTTTTAACTTAGATTTAAGCTCATTAACAACATTAGATCCAAGTTCTAGAGTTTTTACATTACTTTGTGCATTAGACAAGTTTTCATTTGAAATTGTCAACTTGGATTTTAAATAGTTAATGTTTTCATCTTGTCTTTTAATTGTATCTCTTAGGTTCAAATTTTCATTTTTAAGCTCATCACAATTTATCTTAATCTCATTTAATTCATCTTGAGCATTAGATAAATTTTCCTTAGAGATAGTCAATTTAGATTCAAGATTGTTAAAGTCTTTACCTTGCCTTTGTAATTGATCTCTTAGATTTAGATTTTCCTTATTGACATTTTCATAACCCATCTTTAATTCTTTTAGTTCATCTTGAATGTTGGATAGGTTATTTAAAGAGATCATGAACTTAGAGTCTAGACATTTTATAACTTCTTCTTTCTCTCTAAGTTCATCTTTTGAAGAGGCTAGCTCTTTGTTTAGTTTATTAGATTCTTCTTTTAAACTTCTATTTCTTTTATCAAGCTTTGAAGATAATGTATATAATTCATTATAGGCTTGTTGAAGATCATCTTCATCATACTCATTTTCTTCCTCTTTTGAGTCAAATTGATATTCATTTAAGTGAGGGTTTGAATCTCCAATAGAAGGAAGAATGAGGGGTCTAGAAGAAACTACAAAGTCTAGCATAGTGGAGTCCATTTTAATGATTTTCAAATAAGCACAACTCTAGGGTTTTTACTCTAGGTTTTTACACCTAATCAAGAGTTCCAAACACTTGATCCTAAGGGATAGAGCACTTGGCTCTGATACCAATTGAAAGTCCACGAGGATCCTAACCCTAGAGGGGGGGGGGGGGGGGGTGAATAGAGTGAGCTACAACTATGACCAATTTAAACCAATTTTAACTTCTTAATATAAACTAGTCACATGTGATGAAAAAACAATCAATATGCGGAAGCTAATAAACAATCACCACAAAAGCAAGCACCACAACACCAAGGTTTATAGTGGTTCGGCCTCAATGCCTACATCCACTACCGGCTTGTGATCCAATCACCCACCGGATTTCCACTATTTATGCTTTTTCAAAGGCTAAGCAATAACCTATACAATGTTGCTTTTCAAGGCTAAACAACAACCTCTTAATTGTGCTTTTCTAGGCTAAGCAATAACCTTTACAAAATGCTTTTCTAAGGCTAAGCAATAACCTTACAAGATGCTTTTCTTAGGCTAAGCAATAACCTTACACAATGCTTTTCTTAGGCTAAGCAATAACCTTTACAAATCAAGATTTCTCTAAGAAAGTGTTTACACAACACTCTAAGAGATTACAATTTAAGGCTCAATGAAATTGCCTCTAAATAGGCTAATGTGAAAGTGTAATACAAATTACAACCATACACCCAAATATGCTAAAGTGTGTGCACAAGTGTATGAGTGTGTTTCTTCAATCAATTTCTACAATGAATCTCTTAATTGAATCCATGATGCATTTTAAAATCAAAGCTTATAAAATGATGATTGAAGAGAAAACTAATCACATGAGAAATTCAAACAACTTTAAGAAATGAACTTAAACAAGTTGTATGAATATTAAAGTCTAAGAATGCATGTGATTTAGTTAGGAGAGTTTGCAAACCAATCTAATTTACCAAGGATGATTTTGAGTTTGCTAAACATCTCTAGAAATCATGCATAAGTGAAATTACAAAGAATTAGGCATGCATGGATTTCATTTTAATGGAAATCAAAATACTAGTAATGTGTACCTTATGAAAAGTCAAGCATTTGATTTCCAAATGGCCCTCTAGCCTTTCCAACTTCTTCCCCTTTCTTTGGCTCCAAAATGGTCTCAAAGGTTCATGGTTCAAGCCTTTAAAAAGGTTGGAAATGAATGGACTTTATAGCAAAAAAGTGTCCAACGGCTAGTCCTCGGTCGACCGGCAAAGGGGTCTCGGTCGACCGAGAAAGCACAACGGTCATATTTCTGACCGTTGGCATGTTACAGTTCAGGTCCTGAAAAACTGACTTCCAGTTGTCTCGGTCGACCGAGACCTGTGTCTCGGTCGACCGGCGACACTGCCGGGAAACCCCTTATTGCAAAAAATGCAACTTTGGCATATTTGAAGATTTTTCTTTGGAGGACCTTTTGGCCACTAAATCAAGCTTGGAAAACATGTTTTAAAGATTCTAAAAACATGAAACACACAAAGCCTAAAAGGATTTGAAAACTTTAAAACCATAGGCTAGCTTGATTTGTAAAAACTCTTTTCAAGTGAAATTTGCATACACAAATGGTTCTTTTTGTGATGAATGTATGCAAAGCGCAAACCTAAATTCACAAGATGATTTTCCAAATATAATGCACAAGGAATAAGGTTTTCAAAAGAGATTTGGGTTCTAAAACCAATGCATCCAAGTTTAAAACCAAAACATGCATAAAACAAATACTTTTCCAAATCTTAAAAGCTATGCATGTATAAAACTAGATTTCAAGGTTTTCTAAAACGATGCAAGTGTGTGTAAATCAAATGATGCTAAAGTGCAACTGTATCCACCAAATTGCAAATACAAAATCCCTAACAACTTGGACCAAACAATCACCCACACAAGAGGCCCATCTTTGTGTGAGTTGCAGCACATGACAAAAAAAAAAACATAATTGCTTATGGAAGACTACAGGGTACGGAGTTACCGGAGGCAGGTTTCTATAGGATTGTATTAGATGAGATTGTTGATGGGAATGTTGACTTGTTTGCCGGGGAATGAAAGTTAGGAGATGTCATATACTAGGAGATGTGCTTGATTGGCCTATAATTAGGACCATACTTTATTAGTTTTCCATTCTTACTTTTAGGTAAATGTTTTGAGGGTATAAGTTTGAGTAAATGTTGAATGATGGATATTGTTGGCCTATTTTTTTGGTTGATACTTGGATATTATATGGCTGCATGTGGTTTTGATGAATGAAATTATATTGTTATTTGGGTATTGTTTGGATGGCTAATATGTAGATGTTTGGGATTTAGATGGTTGATGGATATGGTTGTTTGAATTGCTTAAATGGATTGTTATTGATACTAAATATGTTTAATATTTGAAATATTATTTTTTTTTCAGGAAAAATAGAAAAAACTACAGTCGTTGACTGTCGTTTTTTATCTTAAACAAACACAACTTCAATTAAAAAAAACGACAGACTATGAATGTCGTATTAGAAACTAAATTTTCCACAGCACTGGGCTGTGGTTTTTTCAAAATAAAGACCATATATGAGGACTGTCGTTTTCCAAAAGCTACACTCCAAATCGAGACACAAAAAACGACAGTATGCGACTGTGGTTTTTTGGCTATTTTGATGTAGTGATAATACAATAGCAAGTCTGTTATCTATAAGAATTGTACCTTCAACAATATTAGCTGCAACATCGGCTTGCTCTCGATTGACGACATAAGCCATCCCAACCATCTGTGGCCTATTGGGCTGCTGCTGCTGTCTCTGCCATTGACGTTGAGGTTGCGGTTGCTGTTGCCTAGGAGGAGCTGGCAAGGCTAATTGCTGCTGAGGAGCAGGAAGTGCTGCTTGTCCCTGAGCAGGATGCTGATAAGGAGCCCTGTCATCTCTCCTAGTCTGCAGACAATGAGTCATTTTGTGTTCCAAAGAACCACAGATTAGGCAGGTTCAAGTAGTCCTCCAACATAGCTCAATCTTGGGAGTTTTACCACAAGTGTCACAGATTGGCCTGACCTCATTCCTCTCATTCCTGGGAATGAATCTCTGTTTCTGCCTCTTATGCCTGGACTTTCCTCCTTTCTTAAACCACGACTCACCACTTCTCTTGGTGTTCACAGCCTTTGCTTCCTTCTTTTTCTGAACTTCCTCCGCCGTATATGCCCTATCAACGACATCATCAAACGTCGTAGGCTTTTACCTAGCCAATACAATCGTCTTGTACTCTGAATTTCGTTCAATGAGGGATCTCTTGACTTTCAAAACTTTAGTATCTACCAGTTCGGTAACATACTTGAATAGGTGCAAGAAGGTATGAACATAGGCAGACACGATTAGTTGACCTTGTTTCAAGTTCAAAAACCTTGCTTCCTTCCGCCGTCGCACATGTTCTGGGACAAACTTCCTTTGAAACTCCTCCTTGAAAGTTTCCCATATATTCGGTGTGGTAATTGTCTTGAATGTGTCCTTAAACTTTTCCACCATGTCTTTGTTGTCCCTCTAAACATGGTAGAGGTAAGCAATACTCTCTGCTTGTGAGTGCAGACAACCGTATCAAACACATCTTCAATGTGTTCCAGCCATTCATCGGCCTGTATCACATCTTCATTTCCATGGAACTTGATGGCTCCTCTCTTATGGAACCGCTCATAAATAGTATGAGGATCTTTATCCTTATGCTGTAACACCACTTGAGTCTCAACATGGTACTGTTGTTGGACTAGCAGTACAGGTGGAATCTGTGCTGCATCTGGCTCTGAACTTCTAACATGGCATCTATCTGGGTTTGCATACCCATTTGAGCTTCCTGGCTCCGGGCTAACTGGGCTTGCATGCCCATCTGTGCCTCATGACTCCTAGCCATCTACTCATTATTTCTGGCTAACTGCTCCAGTATAGCAGTAAACCTAGCATCAACCTCAGATATAGGAAGGGAAAGTGTGACTTCCACAAAGTCATCATTCCTAGATCCCGATCCAGAAGCCATACTGTAAACAATACGGAAGATAAGATATACATCTTTACACTTCCATCACATATAGTGAAAACGGTAAATACAAATCCTTAGTTGGATTTGTCCTAAATGTAATGTTCCTCACTTCGTTCTTAGTTTTACTAAGTCTTTTAAAATTTTCTTAACCTAGTATTTAACTAGGCTCTCATACCTTACAATAAGTATGTCATGATCCGGGCCCGAGATCTGATCAATCTGGATCAACCACAGGTCGCTAGACGATCATACTTACTCCCGTAAACCTTGACTTAACCGAAGTTAAGACGAGATTCACAAGGGATCTATCATACGTACCTGTCAATGTACATTTTGCGGAAATATATATATGTATACATTGACGACTATTAAAACTGAACAAGTCCTTTACTTAAAAGTAAAGTCAAAACATACAATCCATTTTCTAAGCAAGTCAACAACTACATATTCAATTACAATACAGGTGACATCTATCTACTATTCAAAATAAATTTACAAAAGTATTCATCAAAACATTTTTCCCAGATATTCTATTATTTGGCACCCCAATCTAGGTCCATTCGATTAAACCTGCTGGGGGTATCGGATGAGCATTCTCTGCTGGCGGCTTGGCCTTTGCGTGACCGGCATGGGCAACTGGGCCTGTAATATCATCAGTAACACCGTGAACACGACGGTTTAACAATGTGTGACGCCCCGGAGTCCCACATCGACTATAGAGAGGAAAGTGAATGGGGTTATATGTAAAGTTTACACCCTTACCTTGCATGAGGCCTTTTAAAATCGTGCGGCCCCGAAAAACGTAAAAACTCCGAAGTTAAGCGTGCTCGGGCGGGAGCAGTACTAGGATGGGTGACCTCCTGGGAAGTCCTCGCACGTGCACGCGGGCCAAAGCCGATAATATCATGCATGTGTGAAGGGTGGGGCGTTACAAATGGTATCAGAGCCGACTCTCGACTAGTTCGAGTGTGGGTCCCCTGCCGTGGTCTGGTGCAAGTGGGCGGGTCTCCATGTGGGCGGGCTAAGAGGGCTGGCAGGCTACAGGGACTGGCAGGCTACTGCACAGGGATGTGCAGCCCTAAGGGGGGTGGAATGTGACTCCCCGGAGTCCCACATCGACTATAGAGAGGAAAGTGAATGGGGTTATATGTAAAGTTTACACCCTTACCTTTCATGAGGCCTTTTAAAACCGTGCGTCCCCGGAAAATGTAAAAACTCCGAAGTTAAGCGTGCTCGGGCGGGAGAAGTACTAGGATGGGTGACCTCCTGGGAAGTCCTCGCGCGTGCACGCGGGCCAAAACGGACAATATCATGCATGTGTGAAGGGTGGGGCGTTACAAATGTAAGACCCCGACCCGAGTGAACCCGATTAGTGCTAATTAAGTTGTGTGTTAGTGCTAAGCTTGATTAGTGATGTTGGCTAAGTTGGGTTTGGAATAGCTTTGATTCTAGTTTTGGGCTTATGAGTGCTTTGATAACTAGTGGGGCCCTTTAGGGGTTCCCGTTTCGACTTTGCTTTTACTTGGTGAATTTTTCGGAAGTGTTTTGAATTGCGTTCTTGGCCCGTTGCATTCATCTTGTTGAATCCTACAACTTTCATGTTGATCTCGTTCCCGTTTGAGACCCCGAAACCCGATTTCATAGCCTTGAGGGCAAAACAATCATTGCACACAAAATCTGTACCAAAAACTTGATATTCCCGAAAACCGTGAAACATATACTTTTTAGAAACTAGATATTTCGACGATCACTTTTCTCTTCTTCGTCAAATTCATCCGAGATCCCGAAAGAGATGATTTCAGCCACCCAAGTTCCTTTAGTAGTGGGACCCAATTCATTTGTTAACAAAGGGGAAACCATTATCCCATTCATTTCATTCTTCTTGTTCTAGCACAACTATTGAACCTAGGGTTTTTCTTGCAACTTCTTCTTCTTCTTGCTTCTCCATCTCCAATCCACACCAATCTTACACCGCTTGAGAAATGGAACTCACCACCCTTTCCCTCATCTAGCAAGTTTCATTTTGATACTTTTTGTAGAGGAATCCATCAACCTTGAGACTCTTTTTGAGATAGCTCTCTTCATTTGAAGGTCATCCAAGTAAGTAATCCTCCCCATCTCCTAGATTAGTGTTCCCCTAGCTCTTGATAAGCTCCATTGCATTATTGTAAGTTCTTTCATCTTCATTCTTTATGTAACCCATTTTAGGGTTTGTTTTGGGGGTTTTTTATTGTAGCTTGGAAGTGAGCTTAAGAAGTGATTAGAGGCATGATTCTTGGCTAGCTTGGACCTAAGGCAAGTGAATTATTGGGGTATTTTGGGTTTTAAATGGTTTGGTGAAACATTAATGATCTCCTCATACTTTTATTGATTTTTCATTGTTGAAATAAATGTTCTTGATGGAGTAGTAATGATGCATTTATGGTCATAGAGGAGTGTTAGTTCATAGTATTTAATGTCTTCTTGTTTTGTCTCAAATGCAACCTTGTGTGAAATGGTTTCATTCTTGCTTTCCTTATATTGATTGTGATATGGATGGAGGAGAATGGGATAGAGGTGATGAAAGATTTGAGGTCATTTGAATGGAGTTTTAGACTCCTTATTTGATGTGTAGAAATGGCTGAAAAGAGATGGTAGAAGGAAGAGATAGAGAAGAGCATAACTGGTCCGGAATCAGTTTCTGGACAGTTCGCTCGAGCGACCATGACACTTCGCTCGAGCGACCTGTCCAGAAAAAGGTTCGGGCATTCCAGTAGCTTGGTCGCTAGAGCGCACCCTGGGTCGCTCGAGTGGACATCCCAGAACTCATTCCAGAGAGTTGTCCGT
This sequence comes from Cinnamomum chago, assembly GCA_038049695.1. Taxonomy (NCBI): domain Eukaryota; kingdom Viridiplantae; phylum Streptophyta; class Magnoliopsida; order Laurales; family Lauraceae; genus Cinnamomum; species Cinnamomum chago. The sequence continues at coordinate 13,524,398 of CP142456.1, forward strand.
TCGAACGCATTTAAATATTTGCTCGACCCAATGAGTTCGCTCAAGCGACCTCAACTTCGCTCGAGCGAACCTACCCAGACAACCATTCCAGAGAGCGACTCGCTCGAGCGAACTCTCTAGTCCGCTCGAGCGATGGCCCCATAGGGCAGGGCTATGTTGGGACAATGATGAACTATTTTAATGGTTTGGGGACTATTCTTTGGGAACCTCTCTATATCAAGGAGATTTATTAAACATTGTATGAGGACATTGGGGGAAGAAACCATATCACGAAGATTCCATTCGAAGTTTTAAAAATCCCAAAGTGTATAAGGTGCCCGGAATGTCTTCAAACTCAAGGAGTACCAAGTCATTTCAATAATCGACATACGGGACCCCTATCCACTTAAATAGATCTTGAAATCTATAGTTTTCCCGAAATAGTATAGTTCATTATATTCTCCATTTTCCCAGATTTACTTTACATGATTGTTTTCCCGAAAGCATGATAGTGACACAAGTAGTATTGACTTGCCCCAAAGAGTATTGCCCGATATGAAATGAAAGTTATACATTTGAGTATTTTGCCCGTTCATTCATTTACTTGAACTTGATGTATTTTGCATATGTCTCGAATTGTAATTTAACCTATGAGTCGGCATCACTAAGCTTGGATACCGTGTCGGTTTGATCCACCGACTTGAAAATCCTTCTCCCGTCCCGCCAGCTGCAGTTTGGATCCCGATACCCGATCTATTACCGTGGTCCCGTCCCGACACCCGGTTCGCTACCGTGGGCCCGTCCCGTATATTTATATTGTATATATGATTTGCGTTGAATCTCCTCACCTTGTGTGACTGAGATCAACGTCTCGTTATACTGTTGTCACTTTAGTGACAGAGGACTTAGCTTTATGTGATTGCCATCTTGTTAGTTCCCGATTCCTTGGTTACCTTATTTGTTTTATCTTGTTTACTTGTTTTCTGGCAAATGATTCCTCTACTTTATGAGAGTTCTTGTTTAAACAGATTTCTATGCTTTTCAAGGTATTTCTTTTATTACTGCATGTGGTTTTATCTTTTCATTCTCTTGCCAGACCGTCGTGTTTGACCCATTTGCTTTGGTACTCAGGTCCCGTTGCCGGTTTCCTTGAGGAGGAGCCCGAGGAGGCGGTAGGTGAGCCGCTACCTTTAGTCGAGTGGCGTGCTGACGATGTCATGTAGACATCGGGTCGCTACGAGAGGCGTACATTTTGAGGAGAACTACTTAACCATTCTTTGGGTTATTGTTTTGTTTATATTGGCCTTTGTTGGCTTCTAAATTCTGGGGATGTAAATAAGTGATCTTTTGTTAAACTTTAACTTACTTTTGGGAAACATGCTATAGAACGTTGCTCATTCTGATACAGTATTTTATATTTGATGTTAATGCTTTCATGACTAGAGATAGTCTGACTATTTGATTTGCTACATGCTTCCACACTTAAAAGAAATATTCAATTATGGTTGTAATATCCTCACCGCGGACACCTGTGGGAAATTAAATAAATGTATGTATGTTATCATTAAACAGATGTGATGTGGTTATTCATCATATCATCTTCATCACCATTAATAACGTCCCGATCCCGGATTAGCCTTCGGGGGTCCGGTCCGGGGTCGCGACACAATGTATATACAGATCTATGATAGTACACGCACTACAACAAAATGCACTTTTAGTGACGAAATTTTTCGTCGCCAAAACTCACAAAAACGTCGGTAAAACCTTTACCGATGAAAAAATTTTCGTCGGCCAGACGTCGGCAAAAAATGGTGGACAAAACCTTTTGCCGACGAAAATAAATTTCGTCGGTAAAAATTTGAATTTTTACCGACGATTAATTGACTTTACCGACGTTTTTAAAACGTCGTTAAAACTATTTAAAATTTCTAAATATTTAATAAATACTTTTACCGACGTTTATTTTTCGTCGGTAAAAAAATAAAAAAAAATAAATAATAAATATAAAGACTTTTGCCGACGTTTAATTTCGTCGGCAAAAGAAAACAAAAAAATTTAGAAAAAATGAAAAACTTTCTACCGACGTTAAGTTTCGTCGGGAAAAGAAAACAAAAAAAGTTAGAAAAAATAAAAAACTTTTCCCGACGTTTTTTTTTCGTCGGTAAAAAAAAAATAAAATAAAAAAAAATAAAAAAGGATTTTACCGACGTATTTTTTTCATCGGTAAAAATAAACAAAAAATTAAAAAAATAAAAAAGGATTTTACTGACGTATTTTTTTCGTCGGTAAAAATCAACCGAAAATAAAAAGAATTTTACCGACGTATTGTTTCGTCAACAAAATCAAATTAATTTGAAAATAAAACACTTTTACCGACGTTTTTTTTTCGTCGGTGAAAGTGTTTTATTTTTTTTTATAATTTTATTTTTTCATTTAAACCTGTTTGTACACCTGTATCAAACCTATTCAATATAAAAAATACATTCAAACAAAAAATTGCTAAATAAGCAAATAACCATCTCCATTTTTCATCAAATCATTCATCTCATTAAACAAATATTACAATCAATAACGATACAGTCCCATATATATGTCCAATCTACATATACAAATAAGCTAAAAGAAGTTGTGGGCTACCTTGCAAGCCCTACTGATAACACCACCATTTGGACAGGACTCAACTCTCGTCAATCAACTTCCTATAAAAGATAAGCCCAATTGTGTTTCTGCTAAGTCTGATTTATGATGCACACTGTAACTTTTTCTCTCATGATAAAAGACCGTTCATTTCAAGAGAAACAGAATTTACAAGAAGGGCTGTTTGGTTACAGGAATTTTGTGATGTCCTATAGCCATAATTTCAGCGAACTCCTTGCCAATCTCCTGTTGTACCTTTTTCCGAGCTTCACCAAGAGGATCTTTTGCGACTACATTGGAACTCTTTTCTTGTATTTCAGCAGGTGAAACCAAAAGCTCTTGGTCCTTGGTGAAAATCTCAAAATCATCATAGAAGGCTCTGAACCATTTCACCTGTAATAACCAAAATTTTGAGTTTAGAGACAACTGCAGCAAAGGAAAGCCCATTCAAAAAACCATTAGATATTCTGTGTTGTGTAATATTCTTTTGGGGATGCAAGAATCAAAAGAAGCTGTCATCTTATCAAATGGTTGTCAACAACATGCTTTTTACTTAAAATTATCTTCTGAAGCATCAGAAGGAATATATATTTCTTTCAATCCAGATGTCTAGGAAAGGATCACAGTTGCCAACCTTCAATCACGACAAATTACATCCTATGACAGAAATATGAATTAACCTAAGAATGTATAAACAGGATGCAACTTGGGCTCAGATCATGACAATGCAATTTGGGGTGGGCCAGTTTGGATTTGGGCTCAGGATCTAGCCTGAGTTTTGATGTGCACGCAGAGTTCAAGCACTACAAGAAAAAGTGGATTTACCGTCGAAGTTACACCGACGGCCCAGTTAAATGAGACGATATAACCTTAAAAAAATATACAAGCCCGATCGATGAAGTGTACTAAATGGGACAGCACATGTGTTTTAACTGATCCCTCTCTCGCTCATCGTTTCCTCTCTCGCATCGTTTCCTCTCTCGCTCTCTCCTGCTCACAGACTCTCCCTGCTCAAGTCTCGGCGACGCCAAAACTTCCCTCTCTGCTCACAGACTCTCCCTCTCTGCTCTCACGCATCGCTCTCTGCCGAAACCTACATTGAGGATCCTTCTCTCTGCAGCGCCTTCCAAATCTCTCTTCCAGAAGCAAAGACAAGAAGATTAGAGATCTGCTCCTCGTTCGTAGCTGGTGAGACATCAGGTACGGAAGAGCGGTTTTACCACTTCGCTCTTTCTCAATCTATCTCCATTCCTTTCGTTTCTGCTTAGATCTGTTGAGTTTTCGAAGGTTTTGTGGTTTGATCTTCTTCATTTTGTTTGTGTATTCCATCTAGTGATGTTTTCTTCTTCTTCTTTGTTTGTTTTGTTCCCATTTTTCAGTTAGTTTTTCGGGCTTACATTCTGGTTTTCCTCAGATTGTTTGTGTTTTATTGAGTTTTGGTTGCTTAATCCGAACTGAGTCTTTGATTTTTGCTTCATACATTTGCGATTGGGGGTTTTTTTTGGAAGTTTAGCTCAGTTGTTTTTTTGCATTTTCTTTGTTTCTAGGGTTTTAGATCTTGTTGTTGCAGTGTAAGTGAGATTGGTCAGCGTATGTTGTGCTGATCATGATTTTAGTGAGATTAATGAATGTGATTAGGTTTTTCCTTCTCACATTTTTCTGTTTTCTTCGTTACTAGGGTTTTAGATCTAGTTGTTGTATTGTAAGTTAGATTAGCCTCTGAAATGACATTCTGATTGTTGTTTAAGTGAGATTAATACATATGGTTCCGGTTTTTCTGCTTTTTGATTCTGCATTTTCTTCCTTACTAGTGTTTTAGATATTGTTGTTGTATTGTAAGTGGGATTAGTCTCTGAAAGGATCTTCTGATTGTTGTTTAAGTGAGATTAACAGATATGGAAGGATGAGATAGAGGTGCAGAATTTCTTTGGGATTTTTTTTTCTTCTTTCTGGGATGTTAGTGTGCAAATCAGATGGTGATGGTATGGGGGTATTTCATATTTGGATTGGTTGATTGTTCATACTTGGAAGTTGGAATGGTATACTGATTGGTGCAATGGGAATTTTTAATTGGAATCTTGGGTTTCTCCATCTATATTTTTCTTTGTGGGGAATTCTTTTTCTTTTTTGAGTTTTTCATTGTTGCAATTATTGTTTTAGATAAATTGTATGACTGTCTACACTGACCCCAATTTAATGGGACAATTCAACATGATAAGAAATGAAGATGTTGATTGTGTTGGTTATCTTCTTGGTTTGTTTCCCATTAAATGATGTTGAGGAAGGTGAAATTGATTGATTTTGTTTTCTCTGCTTGTAAAATATTCAATCAGAAGCTGGGGTGCCAAGGCGCCCTTGACCTCTGCCTCAGTTTTGTGTTGTGTTCCACGACACAGTCAATTCTTTGTTTCCAGTTCACCATCTCACTTCATTTTTAGGAAAACTGATTGATTACCTGTGAATAGAATATGTTGTCTTGCTACTTGGGTTCTTAAATTAATGTGGAAAAGTGGCAGTATTTAGTTGTATGGAGAAAGGTTAGGGGGCGGTATGGGCCTACTACTCGAGGTGGGAAGGTCTGGTGGCAAAGTATGATTTTTATCCTCAATGGTGCCCTGGGTTGATGATGAAATTTGGAAAAGAAAGGTACCCACATTTCATGAGGGGTTTGGTGAGTCGATGATTGCTTTTGATGATCTCTATGTGAAAATACTGTGACCTCCTCTTATATAAAAAGATGAGAGTTGATGATAGAATGGAAAAGAGCATTCCCTCTTGCACTTGTAACAAACTTGTGAACCAAATGATCTTAAAAAAAAGAAGACGACTGCAGCTGCTTTTGATGATCAACAATGATACATATTAGATTTGAGAAAGAGAGCTGATTTTTCATTATTATTTAATGATCAACAATGATACTTTGGGAAATTGGAGGGAAAAGTGGAAGATAGCTTTAACATTTAATTATTTTCTCCTCTTTATTTTGAATGATAATGCAAAAGGAGAGATGATTAAACCATGGCAGTTTGCAAGGTAGGGGTTGTGAAGTGTGACAAGCCTGTCTCTTTTTTTTTTTTTCTTTTTTTTGTTCTTCTTTTTCATTTTTTTTTTGTTGAATCATGGTGGCCCATGCCAGTGAATGATCTATTCTTTTTTCCGGCAATGATGGCATCTCTTGTGTTGAGAGGTCATGTGAAGGAGATGGAGAGGAAAGCTCTAAAAGGACTTCCAACCTCTTTTTTATTTTTCAATGGAGATGGACGTTGGTGGAAAATTTGTCCCTTCTTTTCTTTTTGATGGTGATGGAAGTTGGTGGAAAGTTATTCCCTTTTGTATTTTCTAGCATGTTTTTCTTGAGATACTTCTAATTTAAGTAATAAAGGATGATCCTTGTGTCCCATTTTTCCTCTTTCTCTTGTTCTTTATGTAGTTTGTCTGGTTCTAGGAGTGGCTGTTATTATTTGGCTCGCCTTTTGGGACTTCCTATGTTTTTTCTACCATTTTTTTAAAATTTAGCATTTGGTTTAGGTAGTGGTGATTTATAACTTTTCTGAGAGTTCCTTAAGCTTTTGTTTTGAAATGCTTTGGATGTAATGTGCCCAGTAAGAGCCCTACTTATTAATGTTCCCCATCTTTAATGAGACTTTCAATTCTTCCCATGTTTTTTCTGGTTGAAGAGACATTTCATTAAACCAGAATAAAAGATAGATGTATAACAACCATCAGGGCACTAAGCAGAACAGGGAGGGAAAAAAGCTATTGAATATGTGCTCAGTATCTCAAAACATAAAACAGCTATTAGAAGTTGCCTTAGCATTAAGTCTATAGTCTCCAGAGTTTAGGGGACCAGCTCCCATGGGCCACAGAAGTGGTCTTTTAATTGGTGAAACCATGGGCAATTTATGGGCTTGACAATTACTCTTTTCCAACTCCCTCGCGCAGGATGAATGTAGATAAATGTTTTCCTTGAAATTTTTTTTTTCCTTTTTTAGTTCTGCTAATCAATCCACTCCCATGGGCCACATGTTGAGTCAATTCCACTCCAAAGACCACTAGTTTGGGGAGTTTAGTTTTCCAATTTTGATTCTGGGCTGGGTCCAGTTGATTAAGGATACGTCCATGCCACCACTAACCCCATACAAAAGTACAAGTGGAAAAAATTCAAACTCCATGACTTGTATGCCTAACTGCAGAGAAGCGTGACTCACAATATATTGATTTTAGTTTCTAGCAGTTTGAACTCATTTATTGAACTTGCAGAAAAAGTGCCTTGGCATCAGACCATTTCCCTTTTAAGGGCAGCGACAATTTTCCATGGCATTCTCTTTTCACAGTGAATTCATTTTCTATGAAAACTTTGAGCTGAAGACTTCATTTCCTATGACTCTTGTTTTTATTGCATGGTGTAGACAAACATGAATTTATATCAATAAGATAATGTTAGCACAGAACAATGAAAAATCATTCTTCTTCTGTGAACATTTTCAAATTTCAAATTTGTTAGTAGTCTTTTAGAGGAGCTTGGGTCCAAAAATACCTAACAGGAAAAAAAAGGTCTTAAAGAATTTATGTGTTGGGTCTTTGAATCCATCATAGCTAGTTTGGTCCAGATAGGGTCTTTGGTTTAAGACCCTAGTCATCACAACATTAGTGTCATAACATGAATGTCTAAAGTTACCAATGGGCTCAAGAATTAGCAAATGTTTGAACTATAATTAGCAAATGTTTTTTCTCTGTTTGGGTTCTTCTATGTGTTTTGGGTTTTCACTATAATCTCTTTTCATATTGATTTCTGGGGTTTTCAGGTGGTTCTTTGTTTCTTTTTCTTTTTTTGTAGATTACAATTTGTTTTTTTCCTTCTTCTTTTGCTTTTGGATTTCTGTTCTTTTCATTTGGGTGTGTTTCAAAAAATCTCTTTCTTGGTTTTTCTCTGTGGGGTTTGATTTCTGCTGTTATTCCATCAGTTTCTTTCTTCTTTTTTTTTTTCTCTCAGTTTTCAAAAGAAAGTCATGTTCTTGTTATTGCTTTTGTTTTGGGTATTCCAATAAAAATGGTTACTTTAGTCTTTGCCTTGAATTTTTACCTTTTTTTGCTTCTTTGTTTACATCTTCATGAAATGTTTGTTGGTTTCTACTTCTCACCTTAATTTATTTTGATGGGTTTTATGTTCCAACCTCTGATTTGATCTTTAATTCTCTATTCTATTTTTCTGTTTGATTGATTTGATTGTTGCTATTCCCTGAAAGCCTGTTTGATGTTATCATTAACCCATGTAGTGGTTTCGACATTACAACTCACAAGGGCATAATCAGATCAAGTTCTGGATCATTCAACTGTTGAACACTTTTATGAATTGATTCATTGAGATTATGTTGACACCTGATGCATCTGGGTCATATAATTGAGCTATTGTTAGTTTTCATTTCTATTGATGCTTTGTTGATTCTGGAAATTTTGTTATTAATGAAGTCTCATAAGTCATGACTGTCTTCTTTTTTTTTGTTATTAGATATCTGAATGAATTGCTGCATTGTTTCTGACTCCATATTGGTGGATTTTCCTGTTGGTTTTATCAGCCTTCTCTTCCTAATTATATTTCTGTGATTTCTGTGAGTGTTGTTGTATGGAAATTGCTGTAATTCAATATCAAACTACACATGTATGCTGCAACCATCTACAGAACTGGTTCCTTGTAAAAGAATAATAATTACTGTTGTTTGACCAGTTAGGTTAATTTCTACTAAATTGCAGCAGTTATCCTTCATAGAAACTTACAAACTAAGATGAAAACAGTTCCTGAAAGCATAATGTTGCAGATGTTTTCTTATAATTGTTGTAATCTTTTGACCCAGGGAGAGTCACATTTACCCAATAACAAGTTGTATGAGTACAACTCTACTGAAAGTAGCTCACAGAGATCACATACTTCACCTCTTTGCCCACCTTGCACTAATCCTATTTACAGTATTTCTATCAAATCCTCCAAAAGTAAATTCTACTATAATACATTTAAAGAATCTACTATAATATTCTCTTGTAGTCTGAATGTAAAATCCTGCTGTAAACTCATATCACATGTCTTGTGTGATCATGTGTTTTTGGTCGGTAGGTGACGGCTTGAACCGGACATTACGATGGATAAAAGTTGGATGCATAAGTCAAGATCGAGCCCTAAGTATCTAAATGGTGTTATAGAATTCCTAAATTTTGCGTTTGACCATGCAACGACTGATGACAAGATCCTGTGTCCATGCATTAAATGTTGTAACAAGTACTATAAGAATAGAGAAGATGTGCATGGTGACTTATTATGGAATGGGATAATGCAGAGAAACATCAATTGGACGAGCCATGGGGAGGATATGTATGGAGGTGAATATATTAGTGATGAGTCCGAGGAGGGCGATGATATGCATGAAATGTTACAGGATGCATTCAGAATGCCAAACTTAGATGGTGGGGAAGATAATGAATCATCGGAAGAAAGCATTCCGGATGAGCCCAACATGGAAGCACAAAAATTTTACAAACTTTTGAAGGATGCTGAGAATGACTATATCCAGGTTGCACTAAATTCTCAAAACTTTCTTTCCTTGTACGGTTATTTCACTTGAAGTGTCTTAATGGATGGAGTAACAAGTCGTTCGACATGTTACTTGATTTATTAAAAGAAGCATTTCCCGTTGGTGAAATTTTAAATAAGAATCACTATGAGTCAAAAAAGGTACTTCGGGATCTTGGCCTGCACTACATAAAAATAGATGCTTGCCCGAATGACTGTATGCTGTACTGGAAGGAATATGAGAATACGAATGAATGTGTCGTATGTGGTGAGTCTCGGTGGAAATGTCACTCTACTAAATAGGCTGTAACTTCGTCTACAAAGGATAAGAAGATAGCCGCAAAGATTCTGCATTGGTTTCCACTGAAACCGAGGGTTCAAAGGTTATTTATGTCTTCAAAAACAGCCGAGTACATGAGATGGCATGACCAGGGCCGCATAAAGGATGGGGTGTTGAGGCATCCAGCGGATTCTGAGGCATGGTCAACTTTAGACGATGAATTCCCGATGTTCGGTTCGGAGCCTCGTAATGTTAGACTTGGGTTAGCGACCGATGGTTTCAATCCTTTTAATACCATGAGTATTGCTCACAGCACATGGCCGGTCATTCTCATTCCTTACAACTTGCCACCATGGATGTGTATGAAGCAATCATTTTTCATGTTGTCATTGCTTATTCCTGGCCCTAAATCTCCTGGGAACGACATCGATGTTTACCTGCAACCGTTGATAGAGGAGTTGAAGGAATTGTGGACAGATGGAGTTGAGACATACGATGCCTCTTCAAAACAGAATTTCCAGATGCATGCAGCAGTCTTATGGACTATTAGTGATTTTCCCGCATATGCTAACTTATCAGGATGGAGCACTAAAGGGGAAAAAGCTTGTCCCTCTTGCAACAAGGACACATGTTCGGTCAGATTGAAGAATGGACGTAAGTGGTGTTACTTGGGAAATCGTCGATTTTTACCACATGGTCATAAGCTCCGACATAATAAGAGATCTTTTAATGGATTTAAGGAATTGAGAAGTGTACCAAATGCATTAACCGGTGATGATGTACTTGATCAATTGCGTGACTACGAGCAAATCACATTCGGTAAGGCGGATAAGGATAAGATGGGGAGGAAGAGAAAAAGGAATGAGTTTAATTTGCCAAAGAATTGGAAGAAGAAGAGTATTTTCTTCCAATTGCCTTATTGGAAGTATCTTATATTGCGGCACAATCTGGATGTTATGCACATCAAAAAAAATGTGTGTGACAGTGTGGTTGGGACACTGTTGAACATGGAGGAGAAAACAAAAGACACTTTAAAAGCCCGTCTTGACCTAAAGTTAATGGGCATAAGGGAACATCTCCACCCAAAACTGGAAGGAAATAGGTTGGTATTACCCTCTGCATGCTACTCAATGTCTTTAAATGAGAAAAGAAAGTTATGTCAATGCTTGAAGGAGGTGAAGGTTCCGGATAATTTTTCGTCGAACATTGCACGGTGTGTTCAGGTCAAACAATGCAAGATCTCGGGGCTGAAGAGTCACGATTGTCATGTTCTCATGCAACAACTACTTCCAATTGCAATACGTGGACTCTTACCCAAGGATGTGTGTTCAGTTTTGATTCAATTGTGTGCTTTCTTTAGGCAGTTGTGTTCGAAAGTTTTCTTTAGCCGCCGGCCCCCGCTATAAGCAGTTTTTCTTGTAGTGAAGCCCAGCTTGGGCTCAGATATCTAAATATTAGGCCAGAGTTGGGCCCTGAGTAGCACACCTCTTTCTCCGTTACACTATTAATTTTGTGCCTGAGCTATGCAGTGTTGTCCATTGGTTTGAAAAGTCCAAACTTTGAATAGATCAAGGCTTGAAAGCCTTGCCTGATCAATTTGAAATCCAGGATTAACTGGCTCATTTGAACAGTCTGAATGGGTTGAGTCAAACCCAAGACCGAACCTAAAAGAAAATACGAAGTATAGACTATAGACTCAATAGGCCAGGTCTAGCCCAGAGTATAGGATCTGATGACACAAATTCGACCTGTGTTACGATAAGATTATGCTGATATTAGTAGGATCCATATCCTGTTGCAGCTTCCAAGCACGAATTACACTTCTGCTTTTCAAAATAAAGCACATGAAATGTTTACTACCTACTGGCCTACTAAATACAAGAGGGTTTTGGGGCGAGACAACTAAAAATCATATCTATTGTTTGCTGCTAGATGGGGGCTGATCAAGGACAGTGTGCGTTTGTTTTTTTCAACCCCAAGGCTAGTGGACCTTCTGCCACATGTCTTATTTTTAGAATTTTGAGAAGAAAAGAAATCCATGTTGTGGAGCTTTTAAATGAACAAATTACTTTAATAGTTTAATTTTTTTTGTAAAGAATGAAGGAATTTCTTTACAGTGCCATTATACAATTGATTCTTTTCAAAAAAATTAGGAAATGATTGGAGGTTGTATGAAATTATAAATTTTGTGGGTTGAGATTGTATGAAACCAACCTACAAGGTGCTTGAGCAATATGGCCAGCTCAAAATGGTTGAAAAGGGCATCATACTAGTTTGTGCATGTTTAGGCCAATCTTAGACTAACCAAAGGGCGCGCTGACACCATTTTCCTATATGCATACATGTGTTCGCAAATTTATGCTACTGAGTCACGTCCAAATCACGAGTTTGGCAAGCTATGTCATAAACTGCATCCTATAATAAAGTCATTAAGAAAAATTAAAAGATGAAAGAAGTCCTCTTACTCTTTAATCCTTGTTGTGCACTTGCTTAACTTGAATATAGGTTCAGAATCAGTTGATGTGAAGTGTGTAAAGTCAATGCTCATGCTAGAAACTAAGACTTGTCCTTCCAACATCTGCAACAAGAACACTTCAAATGAAACTACAGTATAGGGAAGATGTTCAATAAAGGTAGTAACTTAAGATTTCATTTGGGAGTTGCAAGCATGGCATAAGCACTACAATACATCCATCATCAACAATCCCAGCGACAATTTCAACTTAATGAGATTTCAAGTTGATACCAAGATCAGTATGCTAGTAAACTACAGTTTTTTCATGCAAAACACTATTGTGATCTTTATAACATTCCTAAATTAATGAAATCATAGATGTATATGATATGAAATGGCTATGTATATCAATATAGTGCTTTGTGTGAGAAAAACTATGGTTTACTAATCGATTTAAGGAAAACTTTTTTTATAGTTAAATGGCTATGTAACACACCAACAAATGCATGATACATAGCCATTCAACTTTCTGGACCTAAAATTAAGGACTGGAATCATAAAATTAGACTTATATCTGTGTCCACTCATAATCCACATCCAATTCTATCCATCACCTTGCATCCCTTGATTGACGTGCATCCAGGTGGGGGCCCACCCCCCGATTGTTGTATGTTTGTGTGCACTGAAAATAGTCTTAAATTGACCCCCATTTAGCTCCTTAGGACTTGACATGAAAACAGTGAAAGATGAATGCTTGTACAATCAAAACTAACCTTATAATTTATAGAAAATAAAAGAAACAGCATTGGACTTGAAAACAGGAAATACAATTCCTTTTTTTTATAATTAAATACCTTGCCATTCTTACCTTATAGAATATATGAGCAAATGTACATATGTCTCTCCGAGTATCGTAAAGAGCATTGGCCATGATAGCAGCCTCATCATTTCTTTGACCTGTAAAAACAAGATAATTACTCACCTGAAGATCCATTTTCTCAAATAATAAATGAAAAAAGACAATGACATAGGTCATAACTCAAAGCAGTTGACTATTCATGAAAGAATTACATGCAGTTAACTGATAAGATGACATACAGTGATCTTGGAAAGGGTCAACTTGTTCATAAAGCATTTGAATCCAATATTCACCAATTTTCAGGTGTCCCCCTTCGTCTAACAGCAAGTTTCTATTTAGAAAAGAACAAAAGAAACTCAGTAAAACAGGAAAATGTTCAAGCAGTATCTCTGCCAATTTAAGCAAGAGACATTCCATTAAAGTGGAATTAGTGTATTGATGTATTTCAATATGTACAGTATCTTAATGTGATGCACTATACAAGTAATTCATGATTTGGGCATCCAGAATGTTGATCAAACAGAAACCACCCGCGGATGAGCAAGCCTCAAAACCTTCCAGAACAGATATCTCCTAGACATCAAAGTTTGGCCTGCAGATAGACCATTGAGACAAAATACAGCAAAGGTTTTGGGAATACGACTCCTCACTTTTTAAATTGCATTTTCACCCCTTCAATCTGACAAAGGTGCTCACTGCTCAGTCCACACTATACAGGCAGTCAAACACATTGATTTTCAACAGCATAGCTCAATAAAAGTTGATACCATGGACATCCAAATGGTCCCACTCCTAACCCATAAAACTACGCAAAACTACAAACCACTGATATTAGACATAAACATAAAAGAAATTGACAATCTGCAATATATTCTTGAATGATTCAACAACTAAGTTGATTAACTATAACACAAAAAGATACCTCTAGATCCCAATCCTGCACCTAAAAGCTCGCATTGCATTCTAAAAGGATATGTTAGGGTCCTAATAATGTTGCTCAGCCCATTATGAAAGGTATACTATGCAAGTGCCAGCAGCCAGTGGCACATGCCTCTCTTTTGGATGGTGGTATTTGCAGGTTGATCCATATTGCATCTTTTTGCAACAAGTATCAAACATCAGAAGATGAATTGAAGAAGACAATGGAGAAAGCTAACAATTTAATTGTTGACATTTTGAAGAAAAAACCACAATTGGCCTCTGATTGTAAATCAGAGAACCTATGAACTTATCAATACACGTATATTTTAATGAATGATGGATGTCAAAAAGGAAGAAAGAAAGAAGAGAAGGACTTGATAAGCAGAAGATGCAATCCCAAATATGAAACCTTGGGGAAAGCCTTTTCTGTTAAGCTCCTTCTTCTTAGACCATCTTCCAAGTGCCCACGTGCCCCGCCCAACTTACCTAACAATCTGTGTAAGGTAACATGGATGGTCTCAGCAAGGTTACACACATACATTAAGTTCCGTGAGGCTGCAGAAGGCCCAAAGGAGCTAAAAAGACGTTGTAGATATTTGTCAGTTTACCCATGCAAGTTATATACATATTTGCAAACCTACCCTTGCAAGCTATTGGATGAATGATGTCTTGGTTAGGAGTTGTCAACAAGCATGCAAGCACACGATTCAAGCACCAATGCAGTGATGATATGAAAAATAAAAATTAAAAAATTATAATAGAATATTAAAAAAGATTTACATCCCATATCATAGAGCAGTGGACCTACACACCACCTACACAGTGGAAAATGAGCTGTAAGCTACAATTCCTGAATAGGTGGGGTTCTATTTTCATAAAAGTAGTTACCTTTTATCTTTCTGACCGGTTTGGATTAAAAGGGCTCTAATTGAAAGAGAGACCATTTGTCTGGCCCAGCAATGGGCAGGTGGGGTCCACTTTTCAGCAAATTCATCGCTCCTGTGGACACCATCATGGATGGATCATGCCCCAAAAAACCTGTATCAGATTATCCTAAGCCACTGCCAGCCAATCAAGAACAAATCACATATGAAAAGAATCAAGCCTATTTTGAGGGCATTTTTTTTTATAATAGTCAAGGACAACCAAATGGCACAACTAGCAACAGATAAGATATCTACCATATATTTTCATAAACTAAAGTAGACATGTCTAAAGAAGCTAACACTGTTGGTAAGGGTCAAGAGTCAAGACTACCCCTTCCACAACTCATTTCAACTCAAATCAATGGAGAACACACCAGCTTTAGTAAAAAAAAAAATCAACCGCTTTCAAATTGGAGAATTAACAGTAGAGGGTGAACTTGACCAAGACTGGAGTAAAATCAGACGGTTTTCTTAATGTCACCAAAAGAGGGAGCTCTAAAAGACACATATTACCACCCATAGTAATACCAAACGAGACTACCCAAAACAGAATTCAGTGAAGACAATATCCTAGACATGCAGTTAATTTGAAAAAAAATAAAAGTTATGCTTATTACCATCACTTCCTCTCTTTACCAGTTTCCTAATCTGATGAAAGAATAGCATTTGATGGGGCATTCAAAAGTTACCTATAGATGGTGGACGGATAGAAATCACAGCAGCCAAGGAATCAGAGCTACTCAATCTCTTCATGCTTTCCCACTTTCACTTCAGAGATTAAAAAAAAAAAAAGCAGCAGCAGTTGTTTACAGTCATAGGCTCTGAACTGCCTCTGATTATTCCTAAAATGATACCCAAAATCACAGTTATACATCACATTCCTTTCAAGCTAGAATTTTCCATCATTACTTCAAACAACAACTCCTTAAACTGCATACTCCGAAAATCAGAACTTACAATAGTATTTTACTAACACAATCCAGAAAGTCATAAAACCAAAAGGGTAACTCATGAATCTTTCAAGAGATCATCCAAAGGCTCATACAATGTAACAGGAAAATAGAAATCTAGAACGTTCCTATGTTCATATTCATACCACCCATTTGTTGTTTACACATGTAAGCATTGCAACATTTTAAAAGAAGCATAAAGGCCAGATCTGAATGTAGTTACCTCAGCTTCTTTCAAAATATCATATTTGTTGCCGCGTCGAACTTCAAGCAGTTGCTGCACAGCTAACCCCTCTGTAGACATCCTGACACGGCAAAATAAGAAATAAAATACAATTTATTTATTAGCTACAGAGGGGTTAACAGTGTCACCAGAAAGGGGGCCTTTCCCAGACCACTGCCAGCCACAACGCCAACAGCTCAGCACACTAAAAAACAAGCAAGGGAGAATCCAGAGACAGAGCTGGAATCAGATCAGACCCAAGCCTCTAAGAACTGGATGGGAAGGGGAAATGGCAGAACCTGGCATGGAGCTAGGAAGACCTCTCAAAAGATCCGAGCAGAAGAACTTAGCTCTGGCCAGCGAGGGCTTCAGGTTGCGGTGCTTAGAGTCATTCCAGAGAGACCAGAGAGTAGAGATTACTTGAAAGAAGATGACAGCAGCAACTTTCCTACCAAGAGCAGCTTCTCCATGGGCGAGAGAGAGCCATATGGAAGACACAGACAGGGGGGGCAGGGAAGTGAGCTCCAAGGCTGAGAATCCAGGACCACAGCTGACAAGCCAGCGGGCAGGAGAAGAAGAGGTGGAGGTCGTCTTCTTCCTGGCTGAGACAGAGGCAGCACCTGGAAGCCATAGCCCAACCTCTTCGCTTTGACCTGCTGTCAGTTGGAGTTTTCCTGAGAAGGAGGCGCTAGCTGAAACAGGCCAGCCTGGGATTCATCATCTTGTTCCAGACCAGACCTGACCAGGGCACCTCTGCTTGACTGGGTCTTATCAGGTTCCAGACTTCTTTGAGAGAGAGACTCCCTGAAGGCCTGCCTTTCCAGAGGAGAGAATCTGGGACCGAGCCCCCTAAGGGAATTTGACTTGTAGAATGAAGAAGGAAGTCATAGATCTCCGAAGGAAGATGAGAGGGAACTCTCCAGGAGTTGAAAATAATGTCTGCCAATAGGTCCGAACCTGAGAAGAGAAATTGGGGAAATCTAGAAGCAATGGAATCCTTACCAATCCAATTATCATACCAAATACAGATAGAGAGCCCATCTCCAATGATCCACGAGCTGCCACTCTGAAGATGGCAAGCCAGGGACCTGATTCTCTTCCAGATGCAGGATAAAAACAACATTTCAACTTTATAGTTACACCAATAAAGCCAGTCTTGATCCAAATAACCAGAAGCCACAAGCAACACCTTGTATGAACACAGGGACACCAAAACATGAACACGCTTATGCAACCAAAAGGTTACTATCTAACACAACATGAAATTTCAACAGTGTATCCAGCTAAAAGAACATGAATAAAATAATTATAGATGAGTTTCAGACCTTCCATCTCTATATATATGGAAAAATGGTACTTATGCTTTTTTTTCCATGTGATATTGAGCACTCATCCATCCAGTGCCGCATTGTCTGCAGCATTAGTTTATGTATCTTCAGAGAGCAATCCAATAATGTGACATGTATGCCCGTTTTATAATTACATTAGAGTGATTTTCCTTGATAAACATGCATTTCGTTACTTTGTTCTTTATAGGGATTATAGAAATTTGTAATGAGGTTTTCCTTCTTCAAACTCCATACATGGATCATAATATAGAACCCCGAGGACGTGAGCCAATCAATTGGTCATGAAGAACAAAGGAATTGCAATTTAGTAATTTATTCAGCCAAAAGAATGTTAATAAAACCCATCACATACAAACATCTGGAATGCCACTCAAACATTTGTTTGACAAAAAACCCATGTTTACAACAGACATAGCAAAAAAAACCCAAGTCCTTCTGCCAATGGGTAAAGTATAGCTCCATTTCACCTAACTCCGGACTATCAAAATCTGAGATAGAACAATAAGTATGCACCAACTTCCACAAATAACTTATTCGTCCAAGAGAACGTCAATGAAGCCCAACACATGCAAACATTTAGAATTACATTTAAACAATTGTTTTTAGAGAAAAAATAAATAAATTCTGTTTTGCTATTTTAGGCGGATAAAATAATTCCAGTTCACTTGTTCCGGGCTACCAACATTTGGGATAGAACAATAAGCATGCACCAACTTCTACTTTACCACATAACAGACTGATAAGACAA
This sequence comes from Cinnamomum chago, assembly GCA_038049695.1. Classification (NCBI taxonomy): domain Eukaryota; kingdom Viridiplantae; phylum Streptophyta; class Magnoliopsida; order Laurales; family Lauraceae; genus Cinnamomum; species Cinnamomum chago. Next base: position 13,542,290 of record CP142456.1, read on the forward strand.
TCTATATTTGTATTAATCATAAGACATGTGCCAGCATACCTAGGAAGAAATTTTGTAACAATGGAAAGATTTGGGGGACGAGTTACTGCTCCCATGAAGAGAACAACATTGGGATGGCGTACTCGTTTCATAATCCGAACCTTGGGAACAGAAAAATCAATTAGATTACAAATAAAAAATTAATTGCAGACCAAAAGGGCACATGATATTATGTGCCGGCAAGACAACCCATTTCTACTAATGATTGTGCATCCCACAAACTATCCACATTTGAAGAACCCAAGTTGTAATTACTATTATAGCAGAGATACCTAAAAGCAAAGAAAAATAAAGGAGTTCGGTAAATAACATAATTAGCATGAGGCAGGTGGATAGTCACCCGTCAATGATCTCAAACCAATAATGCAAATGAATTTCACCAGAGCTAGAATAAACTAGTGCACACACAACTCATTTTCTTTTCCATCAAACAGTGGGTTTTTTTTTAGAGAGAGAGAGAGAGAGAGAGAGAGAGAGGTCAAATACCTCACTTTTAAACTCAGCTAGTGCATCACCAGAAATATCTTGGTCCAGAAATTTCTGAACAGCCACTTCCTGGAAAAATTAAAGAACCCACCAGGTTAAATAACTCAATTATCTATGGAAGAAAGTTGCAAAAGCATTAACAAGTGGAGTTATTTCTAGTATTGAATTGGATGAACAATCAATCAGGTTAGAAGCAGATTGAAATTCCAAGTGACAAATAAGGGGATAAATGTTACAATAAAATCATATTGGATAATTAAGAGAAAACATTTATTAACATGATTAATGTAAGCAAAACTAATAGCCCAAACCATGTTACTACTTAGAAGCCTGTTGAATGTATAAAATATCCAAAAGTTGCAGTGAACAAAAATATAGCATGCCCACTTGACACATTCTCAATGTGAAACCATAGTTCAAGTATTCAGTCTCTTACCTTTTTGTTTGGCCTTACATGGGAGAGAATGGTAAACTATCCTAGCCCTAAACTAACATAATCTATCAACCCAGGGGTCATCCCTGGGATATTCCATTCACTGCCTGCGTATACTCCGCCTGAGTATGCTGCTTCACAATGTAGGAGCCGGAGGTGTGCTGAAAGCAGGCATGGAACTTGTTAAGGCTGTATAACAATAAGAACAGGATGGAAAAGATTGCCTGGATGTTGGCCAACCAAAAGAGGATGTGATGCTGAAAGTATGGTCGGAACTTGTTGAGGCTGTTCAACAGCCAGGTCCAAATGTAGGAGCCGGAGTTGAAGATGAGTTATTTCAAGCAGCATTGAATGAGATGATGGAAGAGGATGATCACGCCGATGAACGATATCGAAGAGGATAATGTTGCTGGTCCAAGTGATACGAACAAGCAATTTATGACAGATTTTAGAGAACAAATGTCTAAAGATATGTGGCAAGCTAGGGGTAGAGGGAGCGCTTAACCCCAACAACCAAATACAAATTCCTATTTGATGATTATGATGATGATGATGATAATGTAAAAACATTGAAGAAGAAAGCAAACAGCAAACAAAAGCACAGCACTGCAAACAGAACTACAGGCCACTGCTATACACTACACCCTCAGCTGCAAACACAACATTACAGGCCACTGCTATACAAAAGGACTCAACTGCAGGGCAACAGAACTGGCACAACACAGCAACAACAGCAAACAAGACTTCAAGGATCAAAGCATAACTCAAGAGAGATCATCTACGCAGAGACAGAACCAAACACCCCCAGCAACCAAAACTATAGAACAGTTGAATGAGAAGGCATCTTGACTGCAGCTGAAAAAGAAGGCATTTTGACGGTGTTGGAATTTGAGATGCTTTGAGAAAATTGATGACGTGTTAAGCATGATTATGTGTTGGAATTATTGTCAACACATTGTCACAAACATTGCTAACAAGTGTGGAGCAGAACAACAACACAGTTACGATCCAAATGTTGCTGTATCACGTCTTGGCAATGTCCAGACAACAGCCTCGCGCGCTCGAGCGCGTGTAAGTGTGCTCGAGTGCGCCCAGCCAGAACTCATGCAATTTCCAGACAGCAGCCTCGCGTGCTCGAGCGCGTGTAAGTGTGCTCGAGCGCGCCCAGCCAGAACTCGTACAATTTCCAGACAGCAGTCTCGCGCGCTCGAGCACGTGTAGGTGCGCTCGAGCGCGTGGGCTGAGATTTTTTAGGATCTGAACGACCTTCTCTTTTTTTTATGGTAATCTATGTTTAAGAAGACCTAATCTTATTTAAGAGATTATGAGACTCGTGAAAGGATCAATGGGAAGTATCTCTCCTAGCAATTAAGAGAGGAGATTATCAAGAGAGGTATGCTTTTCTTCTCCATAGCACCTATTCTATTGATATGAAGTTCAGGACAGAGGAGTTCTTCTCTGGTTTATGCAAGATTAGTCATTCTTAAGAGGAGTTTTTGCAAGGAGATACCGTTGTGATTCTTCTACAGCAAGTCAAGAATAAACTCTGCATCAAGAAGATGGTTCTTCATCAGCAGTTCTTTTAGATAAGTGTCTCTCAATTCATATTTAGTAAAAATCTGATTGTATGGGATTGAGAGTGAGAGATTGTAGAAAGGAATTTCTGTAAAGGATTCTTCTCTAATCATTGTAAAAACATCAAGTGGGTGCTTGGTATTGGGTTTGGTGATCCCGTCTGTTGGTGCAGACGAATTGTAAAGGGAGTTGTTGCTTCCTAGATAGTGGGTGCTATTTGAATCAGGGGTGGGTGCTCCTTGAAGTTGAAGCTTCAGAATTAATCAGTGCAATACATTCTGAGACTAACCTCGGGTTGGTGTCCGGGTAGTCATTGCACCGTGGACGTAGCCTTTGGGTGAACCACGTTAAAACCTTGTGTTCCTATGGTTGCTTGCTTATTGATTTATTACTGTGATTATTTGGATTTACTTGTATTCAATTATAAGTATTGAGACTTCACTGATTCACCCCCTCTCAGTGATCGTGTGATTCTAATAATTGGTATCAGAGCCGGTTCCTTTGATAAGCATTAACATGCTGAGGGTGATCTTTAGATGAATCACATGGGATCCAATACAGGGAATATGAAGGCACCATTGTTTGATGGTACTAACTATTCCTTTTGGAAGCTAAGGATGCAGGCTTTCATTAAGTCTCTTGGCTATGATGTTTGGGAGGTTGTTAGAGTCGGCTACAATGTTGCTATCACACCCACTGATGCGGCGACAAAGAAGCTTGCAGACAACGATTCCCAGGCACAGAACGCTCTCTTCAGCGGCCTTATGGACAGCGAGCTAATCAAAGTTATGATGTGCAAGACGGCCAAAGAGATCTGGGACAAACTGCAGTGTATACATGAGGGTGATGAGAAGATCAAGGAAGCAAAACTTCAGACTCATCGCTCTCAATTTGAATCTCGTCACATGGAGGAAGATGAGAACATTGATACTTACATGCTGCGAGTCAATGAAGTGACTAACTCCATCCATGGGCTGGGCGAGGAGATCAAGGAGCCAGTTATTGTCAAAAAGGTACTTAGATCTCTTCAGCCTCGGTTTGACTCCAAAGTGTCTGCGATAGAAGAAAAAAAAGACCTGAATGCTTTCTCCATGGATGAGCTTCATGGTTCGTTGACTGCCTATGAGATGCGCATAGGCAAGACATCTTCATCTGACAGAGAGACGGCCTTCAAGGTAATAAAGAAGGTAAAGGATGCTGATCTAGGTGATGATTCTGATGATGAGCTTGAGGCTCAATTCGTCAGAAGATTGAAGAAAGGCAGCAACGGAAAGTACAAGGGAAAGTTACCTTTCAAGTGCTTCAATTGTGGCGGTGTTGGCCACTTTGTTGCGAAGTGTCCGTTCAAGGACAATGATGAAGAAGACTCTTCTGCTGATAAGAGTCAGAGAAAGCAGAGGTTCAACAAAACAGGAAAGAATAAAAGCTTTATTAGCCATTGCACCAACGAAGTGTCTGAAAGTTCAGACGATGACGACTCAGCTGAGTCGAACGAAGCACTCTTCATGGTTACTGTTGAAGAGGAGGAAGAGCTGGAGGCTGATGATGATGAGGCTGAGGTCAACCTCGAAGAAGAACTTATTGCGGCACTTAAGGAGTTAAGTTTGGAGCGAAAAACAAGTAAGAAAAATCTGAAACTCCTCCATGATGCTGAAAGTTCTGTAATTTCTTTAAAAACTCAAGTTGAAGAGTTTAAAAGAACCATTGAAGTTCTAGAAAACCAAGTCAGTGCTAAAACTGAGGAGGTTGTAAAACTTGAGAATGAAATCCTTAGAGCAAGGGCTGAGAACATAGAAACAAATCAAAGGCTCAAAGAACTCAAAGCAATCAATGGATCAAGGAAATTAACTGAATTGTTGAAGATTCAAAGATCTGCCAACATCAAGTTTGGTCTAGGTTTTGATGCCAGGGAAACTTCTAGAGCCGCACCCTCTAAACAAATTACTGCACCACCCAAGTTTGTGAAGCAAACAGCTACACCTGCTAAGGTTGTGAAGCCCACCGTCCAGCCTAGGAAAGAGTTCATTCATGTGAGGAAGGTAATGAAGTCTAACCAACCACAAAGAAGATTCAGATTTTATGGTTACTGTTATCATTGTAATGAGTTTGGCCACAAAATTGCTGAATGTAAACTTCGTGCTAAACCTAGTAGGATTGTAACTAGGAACCCTTTCTCAGTCCTAAATAGCCAAAACATTGAGTGCCATAAGTGTTATAATTTTGGTCACTTGGCTAAGGACTGTAGGTTGCATATTGCTAATCAATTTCAGATTGAAAAGGAGCACAAACCTGCCAAGGTTTGGAGAATAAAGAAAACTACTGCAAAAGTCAAGGAATCCCTCATTGTGCAAACCGCTTTCAATGCTCAAAAGAAGGCTACACCATGGATCCTTGACAGTGGCTGTTCAAGTCATATGACCGGTGACAAAGCCAAGTTCACAAAGCTACAACAGTTTGAGCGTGGCTCTGTAAAATTCGGCAACAACGACGGCACCAAAATCTGTGGCAAAGGCGTTGTTCAGCTGAAAGAAGGCAAGATCAGTTCTGAAGAAGTGTTGTACGTGTCTGGACTTAGACACAACCTCTTAAGTGTAAGTCAGATATGTGACAAAGGACATGAGGTAATCTTCACGAAGAATGGATTTGCAATCAAGAAGTGCAGCAATGGCAAAACACTGGCTACAGGGTCAAGAACAACAGGTAATCTCTACACCTTGTCTGATGGGTCGGAGAACACTTGCTTGATGAGCCAAGCGGAAGAGAGCTGGTTATGGCACAAGCGTTTGGGTCATATCAACTTCAACAACATGTTCAAGTTATGTTCTACAAAAGCAGTTAGAGGAATTCCAGAAATTAGCAAGCCCTCTAACACAATTTGTGACTCATGTCAAAAGGGTAAGCAAACTCGAGTTGTGTTCAAAATAAAGGAGCATTACTCAAGCAAACCCCTAGAGCTTGTCCACACAGATCTATGTGGACCAATGAGGGCTCAAAGCACCAACGGAGATAAGTATTTCATGTTATGCATTGATGACTATACTAGAATGACATGGATTTTATTTTTAAAACATCAACATCAAGCACTTGATCGCTTCAAAGTGTTTAAAGCACAGGTTGAAAACATGCTAGGGAAGAAGATCAAGATGTTAAGGTCTGACCGTGGAGGCGAATTCACATCTGAAGAATTCACCAAGTTCTGCGAGAATCATGGTATTCAACGACAGTACTCAGTTCCTAGAACTCCACAGCAGAATGGAGTCGTTGAACGCAAGAACCGCACTGTGCAGGAAATGGCACGCACTATGCTGGTTGAGAGCAAACTGGCTGACATATATTGGAAGGAAGCAGTCCATACAGCTGTGTATATACAAAATCGTTGCATGATCAGGCGATTTGGAGACAAGACACCATACGAGCTATGTTTTGGAAGGGCAGCTTCAGTCAAGCACTTCAAGATATTCGGCAGCAAGTGCTTCATCAAGCGACTTGAACAAAATTCGGGAAAATTTGAAGAAAGGGCTGATGAAGGTATATTTCTGGGTTACTCCTCCACTAGCAAGGCATATAGGTGTCTTAACAAAAGGACCAGAAAAATCATAGAGAGTATTGATATTCGAGTAGATGAAAATTATGAACCAATGAATGCTACTCATAATGACAGTCCAATTTATGAGGACTTGAACGAGATCGATGATGAAATGGCTGAACCTAATGATTCTGAGAAATCAAAGGAGGACTCAGAAAATGCTACTCCTAGAAAGCACAACACTTGGGTTGAACAACACCCTAAGGACCAAATAATTGGAAATCCTAAGGCTGGTGTTCAAACTAGACATAGTGTGGCGAACACTTTTTCACTAGTATCAATGATCGAGCCCAAGACAGTGGCTGAAGCAAGTCTTGATGAAAATTGGTTAAAGGCTATGCATGAGGAGTTAGAGCAAATAGAGAAGAACTCCACTTGGGATTTAGTCCCTAGACCTATTGATAAGAATGTCATAGGTACTAAATGGGTCTTTAGAAATAAGCTGAATGAAGATGGTCAAGTTGTGAGAAACAAAGCAAGGTTAGTTTGTAAAGGCTATGCTCAAATTGAAGGCATAGATTTTGAAGAGACTTTTGCACCGGTGGCTCATCTAGAAGCTATTCGTATGTTTCTTGCTTTGGCTGCATACAAAGAGTTCAAAGTCTTTCAAATGGATGTGAAGTCGGCCTTCTTGAATGGGCTACTTGAGGAAGAGGTTTACATTGAGCAACCAGACGGTTTTCTCATCAGCAACAGTTCAGACCTGGTGTGCAACTTGAACAAGGCTCTTTATGGACTCAAACAAGCACCGAGGGCCTGGTATGCACGGCTGGACAACTATCTTTGCAAGATTAGTTTCGGCAAAGGACTGGTTGATGGCAATCTCTATGTCAAAATAGAACAAGGTAACCAACTAGTTGTCATAGTTTATGTCGATGACATAATCTTTGGCGGTAATGATGAGGAATTGTGCAGAAATTTTGCTGAAGAGATGAAGAATGAATTTGAGATGTCTATGCTTGGAGAGCTGAGGTTCTTTCTTGGTCTGCAAGTACAACAGCTGAAGCATGGTATCTTCATATCTCAAGTGAAATACATCAAGGAAATGTTGAAGCGTTTCACTATGGAGGACAGCAAACCGGTAAGCACACCTATGTCTACGAACACAAAGCTAAGCAAAGATGACAAGGCTCCATCAATTGATCAATCAACTTATCGATCAATGGTAGGAAGTTTGCTCTATTTGACGGCTACAAGACCGGACATTTTACAGGCTGTATGTATGGTGGCAAGATTTCAGGCATCACCAACGGAGGTGCACCTTACAACAGTGAAGAGGATATTTCGATATCTTAAGGGTACTATGGAACTTGGTATATGGTATCCCAAAAGTAAATCCTTCATTCTTGTTGCGTATTCTGACGCCGATTGGGCAGGATGTGTAGATGACCGCAAAAGCACAAGCGGAGGTGCATTCTTCCTCGGTGAAAACTTGGTGGCTTGGCACAGTAAAAAATAGGATTCGGTATCTCTTTCTACAGCGGAAGCAGAGTACATAGCAGCAGCAACTTGCTGTACCCAAGTCCTATGGATGCGTCAAATGCTCTCAGATCTTGGTGTTCAGACGAAAGATCCTACGCCAATCTTATGCGACAACATAAGTGCCATTCATATCTCCAAGAACCCTGTCCAGCACTCCCGCACAAAGCACGTTGCCATACGCTATCACTTTCTCAAAGAAAAGGTTGCTGGCAGTGAGGTAAAATTGGAATATGTTCCAACCACTGACCAAGTGGCTGATATCTTCACAAAGCCTCTACCAAAGGAAGTCCTCGAGTATCTTCGTAAGAAATTGGGAGTTACTCACTCTCCCAAGAATTAGAAGACCTTTTAGCAAGGGGGAGCAAATTCTCATATTTTTTTTGCTCCTTTAACCAGTCCCTTTGGATTTGTTGTCAAAGGGGGAGAGCATTTACACATGCTGGTTCTCATTGAAAAGAAGAGAGCCATTTGCATGAAGACAGGGGGAGACTGTGGTATGGATTATTGAAGAAAGGTCTGTCATGAAGACACTTCAGAAGCAGAAACTTGCTTGCAAGCATCGTGAAAGTCAGCATGTTCCAAGTGTTGCCAACAATTCCGAAGGGGGAGATTGTTGGAATTTGAGATGCTTTGAGAAAATTGATGAAGTGTTAAGCATGATTATGTGTTGGAATTATTGTCAACACATTGTCACAAACATTGCTAACAAGTGTGGAGTAGAACAACAACACAGTTACGATCCAAATGTTGCTGTATCATGTCTTGGCAATGTCCAGACAACAGCCTCGCGCGCTCGAGCACGTGTAAGTGTGCTCGAGCGCGCCCAGCCAGAACTCATGCAATTTCCAGACAGCAGTCTCGCGTGCTCGAGCGCGCCCAGCCAGAACTCGTGCAATTTCCATACAGCAGTCTCGCGCGCTCGAGCACGTGTAGGTGCGCTCGAGCGCGTGGGCTGAGATTTTTTAGGATCTGAACGACCTTCTCTTTTTTTTATGGTAATCTATGTTTAAGAAGACCTAATCTTATTTAAGAGATTATGAGACTCGTGAAAGGATCAATGGGAAGTATCTCTCCTAGCAATTAAGAGAGGAGATTATCAAGAGAGGTATGCTTTTCTTCTCCATAGCACCTATTCTATTGATATGAAGTTCAGGACAGAGGAGTTCTTCTCTGGTTTATGCAAGATTAGTCATTCTTAAGAGGAGTTTTTGCAAGGAGATACCGTTTTGATTCTTCTACAGCAAGTCAAGAAGAAACTCTGCATCAAGAAGATGGTTCTTCATCACCAGTTCTTTTAGATAAGTGTCTCTCAATTCATATTTAGTAAAAATCTGATTGTATGGGATTGAGAGTGAGAGATTGTAGAAAGGAATTTCTGTAAAGGATTCTTCTCTAATCATTGTAAAAACATCAAGTGGGTGCTTGGTATTGGGGTTTGGTGATCCCGTCTGTTGGTGCAGACGAATTGTAAAGGGAGTTGTTGCTTCCTAGATAGTGGGTGCTATCTGAATCAGGGGTGGGTGCTCCTTGAAGTTGAAGCTTCAGAATTAATCAGTGCAATACATTCTGAGACTAACCTCGGATTGGTGTCCGGGTAGTCATTGCACCGTGGACGTAGCCTTTGGGTGAACCACGTTAAAACCTTGTGTTCCTGTGGTTGCTTGCTTATTGATTTATTGCTGTGATTATTTGGATTTACTTGTATTCAATTATAAGTATTGAGACATCACTGATTCACCCCCCTCTCAGTGATCGTGTGATTCTAACAGACTGCAGAGAGCAGATGGGACCAAAGCAGGGCAAAGAAACAACACAGCAAGGCACAGCCTAGGAGCTGAAGGAGCTCAGGCTGGAAACTACTGAAGCTTCATCTGACCATCTCCAAACAAAGAGCAGCAGATAGCCATTTGGAACTTGAGGTAAAGGCTCCGCCTGTCAGAGATGTTTTCTCTAACTGGTATTGGGCTATAAGTCCTTGTTGGACAGCAGTATTATAGATTTGCCAATAATCTTTGAGCTGTTTAAAGGCTTTTGTGAAATAACTTGTGGAGTCATTCCATAGCTGTCTCTAAACTGGTGCCATAAGAGGTATTTATGGTGTTAGTTGTATGTGTTTCATACAGTGATATACTTCTATCACTAACTCTCTCTGCCTTGTATAACTAGTATACAAACTGGGAGGAACTTCTTTAAAGAATTATTCCATTCCATAACTCTTTATTCGTTCCTTAATTGTTTGAAGGATAAAGATTATATATCACTAGAACACGAATGCCAATCCAATACCAATTATCACTGCTAGGAAGACCGTGTGCATGGAGAACATTGTATCCAATTGTACCATTACTATAGGCAGAACTCTGACATGGGACAGAATACAAAACCATTGGATTCACATTGGTTATCAGCTAAAGTTTAGAAAAAATGACGATATATATAGAATGTATAGATAAAAAGGTGTAAGAAGTAAGAATTTAAATAAATTCTGGTGATAACCAGGAAGCCCATACCCACCATGGGCGGATAGTTTCTACATAAAGGAAAAAGAAGATTGCAAGGCACAATTGTCAGAAGAAAGAAATGAATGGGACAGCTTTCAATGAAGAAATTAGATGTGCAATTTAGAATACAAAACCATATACTAAAAAACCATGGATTCCACTTCAAACAAATAATATAACATAGAATTTTGTCAGATCCTAGAAAATGATGTTTACGTTTTGGAAGAATAAATCCACCCAACAAGAATATCACCATAAGTGCAGCAGATCCAAATGTATTGGCAATAATCATATCACGTGCCACAGCACCCAACATCCGGAAGAGACCCAATGCCATTTGATGTATTGTGAAGAGTATAAACATGAACCGGAAATATAACAAGTACAGCTAGTCAATGAAAACCCAAGACTATGAGTTAATCCAACAAAAAAAAAAGATTACCTCTTGGAGAAAATCAGCAACTCCTTTGCGAAGAGGGAACAAAAGCGCCATCAGCACAGTACCCACGATTTTCTGAGCACAATTTCGAATACACTTTACTACTTGGTATGTAGTGGAGCTGTCAAGTCCTGTAGATATTTCATCCATGAAGTGCGTTTTTCTTGGCCCAACAGCCATCTCTCCTAAAATCAGAATATAAATGCATGTTACTCACTACCCCTTTGATATAATAACTTTATACATGTACGCATGTAACGTATGTATTTAAGAGAATGCATTTGTTCATACAGCAAATGAACAGGGTAATTGGTCACAAACTTCTTCAAGCACTAAGTTTTGCATGTAAAGTGTGAGCTATGTCAACAGCCACAAGACAACTGATTTCAAGATGTAATGTTTCATGAAAAGTGTGAGCATTTTCACTACTTCCACTGTTCCACTTGAAAAGAAAGCACTTTTATTTTCTAAATCTAATGCCATATGATGTCAAAATTCATAGAGGAGACTGGCTTCTGCCTGTATTCTCGTTGAATGTGACTTCCACCGTCCACACTACAAATGATACTAACAATGACAACCATATGATAAGTTTTCACCATAAACCAAGAAGTTTTTACTACAGTTTTAGTAAAATAAATTTGGTTTTACCAATAAATGTTTACAGATTGAAAAGATTGAAAAAATTTATGTGGCCAAATGCTGCCCACATTCTGTTTTCACACACAGTAGAAAAATGATACCCGTAACTTGCTAGATCTTCATGGTCAGGTTTAAATTGTCCACAAAAAGGAGACTAACATGCACATTCTCATTATGGATAGATGCTCAAGATCATAAAAATGAAAGTGGAGAAACTTCAAAGATTAGTTAAATTAGAACTATCCAATGAACCAAACCTTGGGCTTTATCTTTTTAGAAGGGTCATATTCAGCATGAATCTCAACAACAGTCTCCTTATCATCCCCATATTCAACTTCCGTGCATTTGATAGGGAAGGCATATCTGCACAAATTAGAGGGATAAAGAATCACTTGTATTGACAAAGAAAAACACAGGAAATCATTATAGTAGCATTTTTAAGTAAGATCAGTCAAGTAGTCAAAAAGTGAGGTTGGAATGCATTTCTTAGAGAGGGTCGTAGAAGCACAAACCTTAGCAGGACAGATTTACCAGGAGCAAGCCCATAATAGTCTTTTGAATCTTTAGTCCGAAAATAAGAACGCTCAATGTAAATGACATTCGTGAAAGGAACCTAAGGCAAGTACATGAATCAAGCACTTGTATTTTAATAGTTAAGCAACTAAATAGAGACGGGACAAATGATATATAGATCAAATCAATAAAAAAACCACGACGCCACGTGAACTAGGCATCAGCAAGGCTACATGAGCTGTTAGGGGGTGTAAGAAACAAATTCAACTAGGCAATGATTCTATGATCATGCTAGGGGGTGTAAGAAACAAATTCACCACCGACATTTTTGGGACAAAGGATTTGATGATTATGATGATGCGCGCGCACCCACATACACAGCGCCCTAACATATTCATGTTCTACCGAAGACACATCAAATTTGTTACTTCTGAAAGTAAAACCAGATAGAATCATATAGATTCTCCATGAAATGTACTCACCTGAAATCAGTCATTTGGCTATTACAAATGCGGGCATCAGATGTTGGAACCTTGAGCCTTGAGCCTTGAGCCAAAAGAACAACAAGCACATACTTGATCAGCGGTATCAAAATTAAAGCATACAGAACCTGGAAGGCACACAATTTTAATGAATTAGCATAAAAACTTAGCATATCAATATCAATGGTATTGCCTTTAACAACAAAAAGATTGACAAGAATACCGCCAATACCTTGATATATTGTGACATTACAAAGACTTCCAAGAGAACCCCTTCATCCTCCTCCTTTTTTCGGGCTTGGAACCGACAATGCAAAGGCTTTCTTAAGCTTGCATTGGCGGAGTTAAAAAGGGGTGGTTTGAATAATCTCACAAGCCTGTAAAACAAACAAGCATACTTATAAAAACAAACGACAATAATAAAAATTATACATATATGCCCAAAAGATTGTTAGATCACATGTACAAAATGTTCAGCAAGTTCGTTACAACTTCCAACTAGAACCATAAACCAATATGTCCAAAAGACTAGCAAATTTCAATAAGAAAGCTAACCCAAGTTAACGCTTTAGTCAGCCCATATGTTCTTACACAAGACCCAAAAAAATGCTAAACAACATGTCCAAAAAGATTAGCCCTAATCAACTACTCTTAATCATACTTCAACCGTCCATCAGCCCAAATCAGCCACACTCCAGCAACAAAACCATGCATAGTTTTATTTCCATCCTGAGGACCATCATAGACTAGTGCATCACCTTTAAGCACTTCCTCAATATTGATCTTTGTCTCACCTCTAAGCACTCTTCTACCATGGCAAATGTCTTTGTGCATAGGATCAGTCACTACATATCCCTTGGCTACTTCATTCTCATCCCTGTCCAATAGGGTAACCCTAGGCTTCTTAGACAATTCTACACGACCACTTGTCGCCTCAAAAAGACAAGCCAAGTTTTGAGGAGAGACTGAAGAAGAACGACGGGGTGAGTTTGAACCATCATGAGGTGTATTAACCACAGACTGCGATGGGACATTTCCAATTGCAATGTGAGCCTGTATTAATGGAAAATGCATATAAAGGTAGAATACAAGTTTTAAGTGTGTGAAAATAAGAACACAAGCTTAAAGAGAGTTAATTAAGCATAGTTATACGTAATTAAAGAATTGAAGACAAAACAAACTCACCATCAACAAGTTAGTTAGATTGGCTAGGGAAGCTTTAACCTCAACTAACTCTTTCTCGACATCGGGACTAGATGATGCCAATGCTTTGTCGAGTAAGTATTCACCAATAGCAGCATGTTCAACTTGTGCTGGCGAGATTTGAGAGCCAACAGCACGAGTATATATACTCTATGACTAGACCTACTCAATACATTAAAATGTAACGAGTATAAATACTTACATATGCAGCACGAGCACTCTCCAAAACAATATATACTCTATGACTAGACCTACTCAATACATTAAAATGTAGCGAGTATAAATACTTACATATGCAGCACGAGCACTCTCCAAAACAGATCCATCAGGATGCTCATGAGCCGTTAGCCAATCATCCTCTCGATTGACTTTGGCTTTAGGGTCCTTTTGTTTCTACACAAAAGATTATCAAGTGTTACCACAATCCACTTGCATTAAAGAGAGTAAGATAGGATGGTACCTTGATGTAATGCATTTGGGCATATTTTTGCCGCCCAAGAGTGTGACCAATAGTGTTCTTCTTCCTATTTGTTGCATTCTTTGCATTCCTTTGTATGACTTCGGGTCGGAATTCAAGGGTCAGAAACTCGGCCCAAATTGTTGGATTCATACCTTCTGGACAAGTGGCAATAGCAGCTTCCTTGTTCAAAGCTTTCTTTATAAGCTCTTTTCGGTAGTTACTTTTTGCTGTCCTAAATTTAGAAGAGAACTCCTTTTGAAGATTTTTGTACGCCAAAGCCATAGGCACATCATATTCAAACTCATCAAGAATTATAATAGTTAGAAATTCATTTTGGTAAAGATTGTTACCGACAAAGCCTCCGAAAATAGATTGTTACCGATAAAGCCTCCCACACTTCATCCTTAAAGGTCGGCTTCACAAGCCTCCAATCTTTATAACTCAATGGGATGGTTGCTCGAATAAAATGCCCCAACCGTGTTGCCCATTTCGCCGCATTAGGACCAACAACAGTGCCTTTAGTGGACACTGAGACAAGCAACTTAGCCTTAATGGATGAAGTTGCACCAGATGATTGAGATGTTACCGGGGGTGTTTCTTGCCCTAGTGGGGGTGCTTCTTGACCTGATGGGGGTGGCTGCAAGGCACTAGGACCTGGATATTGGCCACTTGATGCCATTAAATTGTCCTGCACACAATAACAAATATTATGTATTTCATACAAAAGAATTTGAGTCAAATCAGTACACCTCAAAACCTAAAACAAATCGCATTAACTTTGAGGCACAATCATCAAATTATAGTGCACTACATAACAAAAAATAGTAACTATTTGTCAACGTACCTATTTAACTACTTCAAATCTGGAAATGGTCAGGCCAAAACAATCAACAATAGTAAAAATTACACTACATTTCAAAACTTCAAATTAATTGCATTCAACTTTGAGGCACAACCATCAAATTATACTCAATACAACCATCAAATTACACCACGAAATCATATAACTCACAAAATAAAACTAAACACAAATGGAAACATCAATAGCAAAACAAGTTAACGTCGTCTTTCTAGCAGGGGTTTCAAATTGGGTTGGTCTTCAAGAGTAGATTGGAAGTCAGATGGTACATCTAGCTCATCCGCTCGACAAGTAAATCACTTTGGAGAATGTATAACCACTGACAAATCGGGATGTTTCAAATCTTGTGAATAAAACACTTGACCGGCCTCTTTAGCAAGAATGGCTGGCTCATCCAAAAAATTACTAGAACTTTTCAGTTTGTTGAGGTTGACCATCACCAAGCTTGAGTCTGTACAGAGTTTACAGCCATTAATCTTGTCTTCCACCCTCACCCAATCACAATAAAAAACCACCTCTTGAAAGTCGGTATAGTCTACCTCGATTATCTGTTTAATGATCCCATACCACATCGTTGTCGCATCAATAGGATTCTTGTCTTTCCTACTTGCAGTAAAAGAAGTAATTGCCCTCATGAAAACACCACTATCTTGGGTGGTAACAGTATCATCATGAGACTTGGGAGAGAAGACAAAACCATTGACACGATACTTCTTATATGTCTTTGCTTTAGTTGGCCCTTTGACTAACCGCCACAACATAGAATTCGTAGCATCGTCCTCCAACAACTATAACATGATACAAAAGAAAACAATTTAAAACATAAGTAGTGAGAGAACTATCTTAGTTTTCCTAAATTACATTGATTCTGTAAGAATTAATACCTTGTATAACCAATCAACGAAATTTGTTTGTATTTCTACCTCTGTCTTTGCAATCCCTTTTTCTTTAGCACGTGAACCAGATTGCAACGACTCACGATACTCACTGCATTTCATTCATCCAGGCTTTAATATATAAGTATATATCTATATAATAACACATGTTACTTGCCTAGATAGTCAAGAATTTTGACCTGTAGAATGTATCGCGTTCTTCGACATCAAGTCGAAAAAGCACCCATCGACTTATATGTACAAATTGGTGAGGGGATAATACCACATCCTTACCATCTAGCATAGGCCCTTCATCACTATATTCGCCATTTTCATCTAAAAAGGCTTCTTGACTGTATTTGTGATTACCGGCTCGTGGATTGGACATGTACTCCATAGCATACCTAACAGATTCAGCAACAAGATAGGATTACGCAATAGAGCCTTCAACATATCGTTTGTTGCTAGGAATGTCTTTACACTCTTTCATCGACCTATTAAATATTCCAAACTTATTTATGTAAATGTTAAATTCAAAAACACGTCAAATAAAGTCAAAGACGATAGAAATAAAAGTTATTTACCGTTCGAAAGGATACATCCACCGATCTTGGGTAGGTCCACAAAGCAACACCTCATCTGCCAAATGCACCACAAGGTGAATGCTTATATAAAAAAAGGAGGGTGGAAAATGTTTCTCTAACACACAATGCCTCGACAACCATGAACTTGGCTTCTTGAATGTCATTTCTGATCAAGACCTTCCAACACAGTAAATTAAAGAATAAGCTTATCTGGTGAATAGCTTTTCGTATGTCTCGTTGTTTCGGAAAGGCATGCTGAAGCAATACAGGTAACAAGTACTCCATGATAACATGATAGTCATGCGACTTCATTGTTAGCAAACCAAGTGGATTGAGACTAACAATGTTGCTCAAGTTAGAAAAAAAACATGAAGGGAGCTTCAAGTACTTCAAAGTTTTCAAGAAATCCATTTTCTCATTCTTATCCAAAACAAAAGAAGCATGTGGCTTAACTGTTTTCCCCGTGTTTGAATCAATTTGCATCCACTGCCCATTGTGTATGCCAAGAAGCCTCATATCCTCTCGTGCATTTATAGTATCTTTTGTTTTACTCAAGCAAAGGATGGTGTTTAGTAAATGCTCAGCAACATTCTTCTCGGTATGCATCACATCAATAACATGGCGGACTTTGTGGTTTATCCAGTACCCCAGACCAAAAAGGATGGACTTCTTATACCATGCCACAGTAACTTCACTACCATCACCATCAACATTCACTTTGGCTCTTTTTCGCTTGCCATTGCTGTCTTTCCAAGATACAAAGTTGATACGATCTAAATGCTGTAGAAGTTTTTCCCCTCTTAGCGATTCTGGAGGAAGATTATATTCCACTGTCTTGAGCCCCAAGTATTTCCCATCTCTAAATGGGTGATCACTTTTAAGAAACTGCCGATAATTTGTGTAAACAATTTTCTTGCTGACAAGTAGAAGAAGAGATGGAGTATTGTCACCACATGCTGGACAAGCTTTGTATCCATGGGTTACACAACCGGATAGGTTCCCGAAAGCAGGAAAGTCGTGAATCCCCCACATCAACATAGCTCTCAGTGAGAAATGTTCCTTCTTATACATGTCATAAACAGGCACTCCACGATCCCACAACTGTTTCAACTTGTCATATAGTGGCTTAAGAAAGACATCAATGTCTTGACTCGGTGCCTTCGGCCCAGGAATTAGCAGAGACGATATTTGGAATTCTGCTTTCATACATAATGATGGTGGGAGATTATAAGGCACCGTGATGACGGGCCAACAACTATAACTAGTAGATTGAACTCCACATGGATTAAATCCATCAGTTGCAATAGCAAGCCAAACATTGCGCTCCTCATTTGCAAATCCTTTATAATTCTCTTTACATACTTTCCATTGGCCAGAATCTGATGGATGCCTCATATAATCCCAAGAAGATTCAGATCTAGCATGCCAAGTCATCTCACGCGCTATCCATGGTATTGTATACAACCTCTGGAGTCTCGGAATTAGAGGAAAGTGTCTCAAAACTTTGTTAGGCTATTTTGAAACCTTCCCTCCTTTGCCCTTTGTGACTTTATTTCTAGGTTTTTTACAATGACGACATTCCATCAAATTTTCATCAAGTTTCCAGTATAACATACAATTATTTTCGCACGCATGAATGCAGTTAGCCTTCATCCCTAGGTCTTTCAACATTTGCTTCATTACAGGATATTTCACTGGCAATGTGTTTCCTTTGGGTAACCATCGCCTCAACAAGGACAACAATGCTGTCACACTATTTCCTGACCACCCAAACTGCTTCTTCAGATTATGAAGTTCAACAACTGCTGAAAGTGTTGTCTCAGGCCCCTCACAAGAAGGGTACAATTTTTCTTTGGCTTTTTTTTATAGTCAAGATACCACTTACCCAAGTTTGGTTCAGGAACAAATGGTGGTTCAATATCTCCTGTTTCAGTACCATGGCAGCCCATATAAGCATCAACAAAGTCCCCTATTCCAAGCCCTTCTTCCTCAATGTTTTCTTTATTCATGTTTCCCACCACTGGATGCTCCATCATAGTCTTCGAGCGTCTTTCACCATGCAAAACCCATACACGGTATGAGAGATCTATACCGTTTGCGATCAAATGATCTTCAACCACCTCATATATCAATCGGAACCTATTCCTATAGATTTTACATGGGCAAGGACAAGCCGACCCGCCCAACTTTGTTTGGGCAAAAAGAACAACATGCCTAACCCCATCTTCATAAAGTGTGGACCTCCTATTTCTTTCGTCCATCCAATCTTTCTGTATTTACTCAGAAATTCTACGATTCAACAAAGCACTTTCAAGCATGTTTATACTTAAGAAATTTAAAACAAAATAAGCGAATAAATTAACCTACCCATGCGGAGGAAAGGGGCTTCTAATTTTTATAGCGTTTCAAACCCCACATTATAGCCTTATGCCACTGTTGTATCTAATTTAGGTCCTTTTCCCCAAGCCAAACCAATTATCTCAGCGAAGCAACTAGTCCAATTATCAAGTATTAAAATGTTAATTTACTACTGATCATGTTTGCTTGTATACTAACTCTTATTTTGGAGTGTGAATGGTGCAGAAGACACAGGCACAGGAAAATCCTAAAAGCGCCATCTCAAAATACAATCCCCAAGAGGATACCATTGGAACTGCTCACAACAATCTCTCTCATTCTGGTGCATCTCAATCCTCAAGGAACAGAAACCCAAGATAAGGTGAGAATGTGATGGCTTCTAGACCAGCAATTAGTTCTACAATGGGTTCAAGTGTAGCTGGAAAAAGGTATAACACATCAAAGGGTTCTGAGTCAGTAAGAAGTACTGACAGATACAATCAACTAGATGTTGCTGAGACCTCTGCAAAGCAAGAATGGACATCTTCTACAAATAAGCAGACCGACAAAGAAGAAGCTATGGTGGTAATTAATTATTTAAAAGTTCCTTCTATCATCATCAACAACTTAGTCTTATCTCATCAATCTGAGGTCAATTTTAAAGAATTCTATTAATTAACATTGAAAAACTACACCATGTAATAACCAAATTCACTAAATAACCAAATTCAATAGGGTGCACAATAGTGAGGCTCTCTGGGTGTGAGAAAAGGAATGTAACTACCCTAGAAAGACTTCAAGAAAACACTCCATTAGTGATAATACCCTAAAGAAAATGCTCCATAAGTGATAATATCCTAATTCCAACTAGGTATCTCCTGAACAGCACCTCTCCCTGAAAAGTTTCTTCTGTCTTGCTTTTAAAACATTTCAGTTGAAATCAAAGCACTAATGCAAGAACACTATTATGATGCTCATGGAGATGCAGGAAAAATTGATTATATTTCAATGCATTTATGATAGAATGGATAGGAATACTGATACCGGTGGCCTGTTTGAAACATGGGCAAATGAGAATCAACAGAAAATGTGAGGCACAAGTGGAAAGTAGTCGTAGTAATCAAAATGTATATGACACTGTCAATGATGATTAATGATGGCAATCTGCTCCACCATCTCTTCACTGTATCATTCTCTTTGTTGAATCATCCATCAATTATTTCACTGTTACCCTGATACTTGACCCATTAGGCCATTACCATCTTTAACTCGACCATTAGTTTGAAGATTTGAGGCCTACAACACATTTTGAAAAGAGGATTGTTTTGATATTACATTAACATTCAATAGAATCTTATAGTGACAACTGCATTATTTTTTTGACACCAAGCTTACCGCTCCAAGAGGAACAGAATCAACTACTCTGGACCCTTGTTGCCTCCTGGAGGCAACATCGATGACATGCTTAAAGAACATGAAAGGCATATCCAAGAGGCCGTGCGTAAATCACGTCTTGACAAAGCAAGACCAACAATAACTTCGACTGGAGAGCCTAATTCAAGCACCACTATTCCCAATGATAGGCAGGCAGTTCAGATGTTTAGGGAGCAAAGTAGTGCTTTACTCTTAAGTTGTTGAAAGAAGATCAATAGATGTTACTTTTGGAAGAGGAAATAATACAAAATTACTTGAGGATGATGATATGCTATTTGCTTGTGTTTTTCTTGTGAATGGTGAAATTGGAGGAACCTGAACCAGCATTCTTCTCTGGGTTCATTTGGTGTGCAAGCAACAATGAAGAAGCTAGGATGTTTAATTCCAAGTTTAGAAGACTTCTTTCAGAAGCTTGTTGTGGTTTGGATGTTGTTTCTATCGACAATGTTATTGAATTTGAATCTGGGAACCAAAAAAGAATGTGATCATCAACTGTAAATTTCTTCGGCTGTTCCCCTCTTGGAGGATTGAATTTTTTTTTAAATTTTTTTTACAACGGATGAGAGATTATAGATACCATAAACAAGAACTTATTAAAATGTTGGATTGGTCTGGGGCCCTAGGCACTGTTAGTTGATACTTGACGATACATAAAAATGAAGTATTGTTATAAATTGACCCTGTTTAATGTATAGATTTATACGTTTACAAATTCTAACGGGAATAACATCATTCCAGGGAAAGGAGCTAATTGTAAAGATTGACTAAAAAAAATTCTGAACTAATTGTAAAGATCAAAATAAGCTTACCAAGGACAAGGAGAAAGGTGGAAACAGAAACTGGGCATATTCTCAGTGTTTGATCCGATAGAGAAAGATTGGGTTTGAAGGATAAGGGAGAAGGATAAGGAAGAAAGAAAGAAGAGGAGGAGGAGGAAAAGGCGGCTGCGCAGGGTAGAGGAGAGGAGAGGAACAGGGGAGGAAGAAGAGAAGAGAGGAAGAGAGAGAGAGAACCGAGGGAGAGAGGGAGTGGTGCGCAGGTGGGCGCAGGGCGGAACAGAGGAGGAAGTAGGGGAGAGGGAGAGGAACAGGGGAGGAAGAAGAGAAGAGAGGGAGAGAGAGACTCGAGGGAGTGAGGGAGTGGTGTGCAGGTGGGCGCTGCAGCAAGCGCAAGCGAGGGGAGACAGGGGAGGAAGATGAGAGGAATGGAAGGAAGAAGAGCAGACAGAGAGGAAATAGAGTGATGGGGAACGAGGGAGAGAGAGAACAGAGAAGAAAGAGAGAGGAGAGGGGGAATGGTGCGTGAGTGCAGGAAGAGGGAGGGGTGTACCTGGTGCCGGGGAGGGGTCTGCGGCGAGAGGAGGAAGATGAAGGCGTCCGGGGGCTGTTGCGAGCTCTTGGCGATGCTGCTGTGGTCGTCGTGCAAATGGAGAGGGAGGGAGAGATAGAGGAGATGGGCTCTGTTGAGGGCGATGGAGGCGGGAGAGAGAAATGAGTGAGGAGAGAGAACGAAATGAGTGAGCAGAGGGAGAGGGCGATGGAGGCGGGAGAGAAAGAAATGAGAGAGGAGAGAGAATGAAAGGAGGGAAATGGGAGAACGAAAACGCGGGAAATAACAATTTCGCTGGTGGGAGAGGGAAAGTAATAACAATTTCGCTGGCGGGAGAGGAGAAGTAAAAACCTTGGCCTTTTGCCGGCGAAAAAAAAACGCTGAGAATACCTTTGACCTTTCCCGGCGAGAAAAACAAAACGTTAGGAAAACCTTGAACTTTGCCGGCGAAAAAGGCAAATCACCGGGAAAAACCCTAACATTTGCCGGTGAAAATATGTTGCCGGGAAAACCCTATCTTTTTCCAGCAAAAGCCGCGTTTTCGCCGGTAAAAGTAATACTTTCCTCCGCGTAAAAGTAGTACTTTTCCCCCTCCTGTTTTCATTTTTATTTTGTAATGTGATTTTTCCTCTTTTTATTATTTTGATACCATTGTAACGCATTACTAATCGTCACAAAATATCCAATAAATGTTACAAAATAATTCAAGTATTTGCAAAGATATTTACTAACGGTTATGAATATTGCTAACGGATAATAAATGTGACAAATTACCTAACGGAAATATTTCCGTTACTAATAAGAAATCTCAAATGTTGCAAAATCACCCAAATGGTGTAGTGCAATAAGCCTCCTCTGTTGGATGGTAACAATTATGCTTATTGGAAAGCCATGATGGTTGCCTTCTTGAAAGCCATAGATCTGAAAGTTTGGAAATCTGTTGTGAATAGCTATTCCTTGCCCACTATTATTGCTGATGGGGTAACTGGACCCAAACCTGAAGATAAGTGGACAAAGGATGAAGAATTGGCAGCCACTTGCAACTCTAGGGCTTTGAATGCTATCTATAATGGAGTCTGCATATCTGAGTTTCGTAGACTTTCTACATGAACTACTGCAAAAGAAGCTTGGGATATTATGCAGACTATGCATGAAGGGACTGACACTGTCAAACAATCGAAACTTCAGAAATTATATACAGCTTTTGAAACCATAAAGATGGAGGATGATGAAACTTTTGATGAGTATAATTCACAGCTAAATACAATTGCGAATGATACATTCACTTTGGGAGAGCCAATTCCTGAAAATAGAGTTATAAAAAAGATTCTGCGGTCTCTTTCAGAACGGTTTGACGCAAAGGTTGTGGCCATAGAAGAGAATAAAAATTTGAATATTCTCAAAGCCGAGGAATTAGTGGGCAACCTTCAGACTTTTGAAGCAAACTTGAGGACTAATGCAAAATCAAAATCCAAAAGTATGGCTTTGAGAGCCTCCAAAGAATCTTTCAAGAAAATTGCTAGTGATTCTGATTCTGAGGAAATTGATCCCTAAGTTGCTGTTCAATTTATGAAGCAATTTCAGTTGTTTATGAAGAGGAAGAAAAGCAATGTAAAAGTTGCTAAAAATTTTGTAAAGAAAAAATCTCTTAAAGGGGCTCAATGTTTTGAGTGTCATGGTTATGGACACATTGCTAGTAACTATGCTAACAAAAAGCCAAGAAAGCAGGCTCTCAACACAACTTGGGATGAAGATTCTTCTGAAGAAGAAAAGGAAGATGAAAAAGATCCTGAAGATGATCATGGGAATGGAAAATGTGAGGCATTCATGGCAACTTCAATTCCTGCTACTCCACCAGTTTCTGATGAGGAGACCGACACTACTAGAAAATTGACATTTAGCGGCCGCCACTTGCCGTCGCTAAAAGTATATTGGTGGTCGCTAATACTCTTTAGCGACCGCCAAGCGCCGGTCGAGGAAAGCTCGTCGCAAAAGGTATTAGCGACCGCCACTGGCGGTCGCTAATACTTTTTGCGACCGCTACATGGCAGTCGCAAAAAATTTAAAAAAAAAACTTTGACTTTTAGTGACCGCCTAATACTCTATATAGCGGTCATTAATGCCTCATTTTTTTGAATTTTTCTTTTTTTTTTTAAATTTTTTTAAGTATTAGCGGCTGCCAGAGCGGTTGCTAATACTCATCTGGCGGTCGCTAATACATTGGTTTTTTTTTTACTTTTTTATTTTTTTTATTTTTGAAACTATTAGCGACCGCTAATAGTGCTTTTAGCGGTCGCCAGTAAGCTTTTTTTTTTTTAAATAAAAATTTCGTATTTTCTCAAATTATTTCCTTGTTTTTGTACCTGGACCTGAGTATATACAAATACTGCCATCAAAGCCTAAATATATACAACTACTACCATCAATTAAAATTACAAATAAAAAAAGAAAGTCTTATATTAATTTCATTCAAAACATTACAAAAGTTTCAATAAAATATATCCATTACATTTACAAGAAAAAGGAAAAAAAATTTTGCCGGGTGCCTTGGTATATCCGATGCTCTCAAACCTGAACAGAAAAAGAAAAATAAATATTAAAAGATAAGTATAAAAATTGGCAATTTATACTAAATATAAAAAATTAAGAATTAAAATTAAAATTTTAACGTACGTTTCAACATTACGATCAATCCAGGAGTCGGAATCTCGTTCCGTCAGTTCCTGCAAGTCATGAATGACTAGGGGCCCATGCCCGTCAAATTTCACAAGCAATAGACACCGTTTGCTCATTTTGGGCGCCCTGAGGCTCGTTTTCTAAGTTTTAAGTTAACGTCCTAACTTAAACATACGTTTCAACTGTACGATCAAACCGGGAGTCGGAATCTCGTTCCGTCAGTTCCTGCAAGTCATGAATGACTAGGGGCCCGTGCCCATCAAGTTTCACAAGCAACGGAGCCCGTTTGCTCATTTTGTGCGCCCTAAGGCTTGTTTTCTAAGTTTTAAATTAACGTTCTAACTTAAACCTACGTTTCAACTGTAGGATCAATCCGGGAGTTGGAATCTCGTTCCATCAGTTCCTGTAAGTCATGAATCACTAGGGGCCCGTGCCCGTCAAGGTTCAAGAGCAACGGACACCGTTTGCTCATTTTGGTCGCCCGGAGGCTCGTTTTCTAAGTTTTAAGTTAACGTTCTATCAAGAAGGTGATGAAAAAGACCAATCAAAATGACCTCAATATTAACTGAGGCCTAAGGCCTTACAATGTGAATTTTTGAATGACCTTTGCTGGGGATGAGGAGCGAGGAAATATCCCTGCCTAGGACCCAATGGATTTTTAAGATGAGAAAGAACCCATTGACCTTCACCATCATAATAATAGGATTCCTGTGATTTTTGGTTCTTGTGGGTCCTATCATTTTACATAAACAGGTCCACCTCTGAGAGTCCTGCTGCCATCAAAGAGACAAGAAAATTGCACCAAAGATTCTCATTGATTTGCCGATGCTAAAGAATGATTTCAACCCTGTGAGATCTACCCTATTGACCCATGGTGCCTTTCTCGTGCTATTCTTGGTTCTCATGACAGACTACAAAGTCTTTCCTGAAATACTATAAGCTTTATGACCCATATGAAAGGTGTAGGTCCTTTTGATCTGAATGTGCCTTGAGAAAGCCATATGAGGGAAAAGATGATCATCCTTTGGACTTGCCACAATCACCAAATTCGCTAAAACAATTTCGGAACAACCAATACTACAAATCATCACAATATTAGCTTAATACTATGACAGCTTTCTATATATCCTATACCCATACACCTGTACAAAACCATACATTACATTTTTTTTTCTTCTTTAATTTACCCTCATTGTAAAGGAATCCTAGACTCTGGCATTTGTCATGTTACTAAAGGAAGACAAAGTACAGAAGCATACAGTGGGGATAGTTCCTAGGAGCAGCTTCTTGGGGATTAACAATATTCCAAAGAGATCATTTGCTAGATATTTTAATTGCTAGAAACATACATCATTCAAGGCATGCCTTGGAATTTACAAAGGAGGGCCTATAATCTAAGATTTATATTATAAAGTTGTGCATGGGAATCATCGCTCCATTTGGACAAGCGATCAAAGGGAAAGGGGGATGTGTGTGTTCAATGGTATTTTAACCTCAGATAAAAAATTCCTAAGGATTCAATTCCACCCAAGCAGACAGCTCTCAAGAGAGTCTTATCATCTCCAACACATGCCTGCAAATGACTTCCATAAATGGTACAAACAGCCCGCTGAAACCCATGAATGATAGTATATACCATCATAACTCACGAGCAGTATTGACTTCCACGGCCAAAAGTGAGTTCCCAAATGCATTTTCAAATGTGTAAGCAGATTACATTTACTCAGAAATATACACCCACTGTAACACCCCGACCCCTAATGGCCTATTAATTATAATTAATTGTTTGATTAGTTAGTAAGCTAGTTTAGAGTCTAAGTAGTCAGGGTTACCGATGAGTCTTGCGTGCGAAGTTCCGCACGATTCGGAGCGCGTTTGGGTAGGATAGAGAGTCGTTTTACGAACCGGGTAGGGTTTTTAAGGGATTTATGAGATTATGAGTTTTTGTGAGATTGGGTGCATTGGGTAGGTTTCGACGTTTCATGAACTTTAACCTTCGGTCGCGTTGCAATCTGACGCGTCGAAGAGGCCTGAAAACTATTGATTATATAAGTGGATCGACTCAGACCTTGACCCATCAACCCATTAACCCAAGCCCAAGCCCATGGCCCATGTACACTTAAGTATCCCACCAACTCTTATACTTATCTTCCTTTTCATTCCTATTCACTTATACACTCAACTACAACTACAACACAGCAACATCAACCGACTCACTTCTTCTCTTCATTCCTTTCATCCCCTTCTTCTCCGTTGACGAGCCCGGAGCTCCGGTGACGGAAACAAAGCAACCCATCTTCTTCTCCAAGCTTCCAAGAGTCCATTCATACTCTTTTCTAAGAGTTTCACCCACAACCCACTTAGAGGTAAGCTCTCCAAGCTTAGAAACCACCTCTTCATCTTCCTCCTTGGTTAGAAATGGAGTAGATAGGCTTACCTTGGCCTTGGCATGCATGTGTAGGAGCTATTTGGGATTTGGAAAAGTGTTCACCCTTTTTGGAGCTTCCAAAGTGTTTTCTTCTTTCATTTTCTTCTTGAATCTGAATCATCATATCACTAAGGCAAGTCAATAGTTATATATATGCTTAATATGCTTGTCTACCTTGATTTGCTTGATAAAATCATGTTTTAGTTACTTTGGCTCAATTGATAACTTAGTTGATTGAAAACATGATAAATAGACTTGTAGTTTGAATGGGATGGATATAGCATCTGATGGCTTGATTAGTAGTTTTATAGGTTGTTATTAAAGTTAGTTTTTATACCTACATATTGTGTTCATTAGGTCTCATAAGAAGAAATTGGGAAAAAGTCCCATCTCAGCCAAAACAGAGACTCTGCCCAGTTTCCGCAGGCTTCTCGGTCGACCGAGACCTGTGTGTCGGTCGACCGAGACTACTCGCCCGAGACTATAGGAATTTTTGCAATTTTTCCATTTCAATGGATTTTTACCCTGTTTTAAGTTGGACTTTGGTGGACCTTTGGATACCCCTTTTGAGGACTCATTTGACTTATGATGAGAGTGTTTTGAGCCGACATTTCTCACTGTGAATTCGGTTGTATCGAGAATCAATTGAATTCAATCTCGAAAGGTATGGGACGTCGGGATACTCTTCTTTAAATCTATGCACGAAGATCATTCGTACGAGTATCGCGAACCCTAACCCTTCGTTGACTGAATAGGTTGTACGATGCTTCAGGGTTTACACTTTACTTAGGATTGGATCGTTTATTTGTTTTGAATTCAAATAGTACCTTCGGGCACTATCTTCTACATGTGATGAGCATATCCTTTAGTTCTATTTGTTTTGCTTTATTAGAGGATCCTTTTGAGAACTTAGATGAGGACTTGGGATCCCCTTTGTTATTACAATTGTTTCGTCATTCGTTTGAAGTGTTGAGGCTAGGGAGCTTTGATTGTCAAGCTTTGAGAGGACTACTATTGGTATTGGTTTGAGATTTGATTTGTTTTGGAATAAGTAGTTCTCTATTGGTATTGCATCTTGTTCGCGCAAGAAGCCTAGCCCTTCACCATTGTTTTAGGATTCTTTGTGTCAGGCACCACTCAGCTGTTAACGTTCAACACAGTTGGGGCACCGACTGTGGGAGAACCCGATACCACCTCAAAGCAAGACAGAGCCAGAGCTCACGGAGCCCGAGCTACTTGAGCTGAGAGTTATTGTTCCTCGAGATGTTTGTTTTGTTACAGCAAGATAGAGCCAGAGCTCACGGAGCCCGAGCTACTTGAGCTGATATTGTACGTCCTCGAGCAAAATAGTACCAGAGCTCGCGGAGCCGGAGTACTTGAGCCACGAGTTGTTTGGATATTGGATACTGGGTTTTTATCCCACTTGATGATATATATTGGCATATGTGGATCGCCTATTTGTTAGTTTGTTTATGATTCGAATGCGATGCATCTTCTACGATCGGAGTGCTAAGCATATCTTATGATCATGTGTACTCGTTTATTCTCTTTAGTACTGCATATTGATGTGATTTATATATCTATTGTTTTGCCATCCGTTGTGTTGATGATGCTACTCTTGGTGCATAGGTACCGAGTACTTCTACCCAGAGGCGGAGGAGCAGACGGAGGAAGTTCAGGCGGATCAGCCTGATGACTTCCTAGAGTACAGTACGGACGGCATCGTATAGCCGTGACGACCCCGTACATGAGCGCCTCATGACTAGTTCCTTAGCTTCACCTTTTGTTTTCTCTTACTTTTGTTTAGGCCTAGTTTTAGTTGGCCTTTTTATTTGTAAATGATATTTTGTGTATAGTCTTAAACTCTAACCTTAATCTTGATATTCAGTAGATTGCTCTTAAACTATACATCTTTAAGATACCTCTTGTGTTATGAAGCTTCCGCTATTGTTTAATATAATCGAGGAAATGTTTATACCTCACAGCGGTCTTCGATCCAGATGGGACACGATTAGGGCGTTGGCTTGTGTTTATTATTGGAAAAAGTTTTAAATTAGCCCTAATCTCACGCATAACCCCAGTTTCACTTTTGGGGGCGTGACAATTTGGTATCAGAGCAGTACTGGTTTCTAAATTAAAAACAAGTAGAAACTTAAGACGTGTGAGGATTGGGTTTTCGTTGGGTATCTTAGTTTGTGTAGATTGTATAGTTTGTATGCTAGATTGAGTCCTATAGGACTAACATGTCTTTTCTTGCAGAATGGCTGGGGGACATACCCGTTCTACACAGAACAACGATCCGACTGGGTCTAGTGGAGATGGATCGGTAGAGGCCAGATTCAATCAGCTCATGCAGGCCTTTATGGATTCTCAGACAGCACAGGCACAGACACAGACACAGCAACGGGAGGAACAGAGCAAACAGAGGGAGGATCAGGCTACCTTCCAGGCACAGATGCTTCAGTTCTTACAGAGGCCAGCTCCGGTACCTCAGGTCATCATCCCTCCTAGGGTGCATGACTTGAATGACATCTATGACAAATTCAAAAAAAGGAACCCACCAGTATACTATGGCAATGAAGACCCACTTGATGCGGATGAGTGGGTGGTACAGATGGAGAAGATCTTCAAGGTCTTCCAGTGCACTGGACGGGAGTGTGTACAGTTAGCCTCGTACATGTTCCGCGGTGTAGCAGAGTTGTGGTGGAAATCAGTGATGACTCCTTATGATACTATTGATGATGCTGAGGCTTGGACGTCATTTCGGACACTTTTTCGGGCAAAATACATTCCACCACATATTCAGGCTCAGAAGTTGATAGAGTTTGAGGCATTGGTCCAGGGATTGGACTCAGTGCAGATCTACGAACAGAAATTCACGAACCTTTCGAGATTTGCACCGGCCTTGGTTCAAGTTGAGGCTGATAAGGTGATGAGATTCATTCGAGGATTGAGACCTGATATCCAGATGGAGGTGACATCTGTTGCCTTAGTCACCTATGAGGAGAACCTTAAGAGGGCATATTGGGCTGAGGAGTCCATTCGAAAGAAGATCCTTTTTGCACAGCAGTTTCCGGACGTACTTGCACCAGTTAGGAGCCCAGGTTTGGGGCAGTTGCAGCAGCGTCCACAGCAGTACCCTCGGTACCAGCAGTACCAGCAGCGTCCTCAGTTACAGTATCAGCAGCAGCAAGGCAAGAGGCCTAGGATTGACTCGGTACGTAGGACTTTTTGTGAGCGGTGTGGTAAGAGCTCTCATGTCACAGCGGCCTGCAGATGGACTACAGGAGCATGTTTTGAGTG
Source organism: Cinnamomum chago (assembly GCA_038049695.1). NCBI lineage: Eukaryota > Viridiplantae > Streptophyta > Magnoliopsida > Laurales > Lauraceae > Cinnamomum > Cinnamomum chago. Next base: position 13,571,956 of record CP142456.1, read on the forward strand.
TGGTTCGATGGAGCATCAGAGGAAGGATTGCCCTCGAGCACAGGAGCAGGGAGTGAGGAATGCAGCTCCACGACCACCGTTGGCAGCACAGCCTCCGAGGCAGGCTCCTCAGCAGCCACTTAGGCCACCGCAGCAGCAACAGCAGCTTAGATTGCCAGCACCACAGGGCAGAGGACAGTTTAGACCTCAGGGACCACAGCGACCTCAGGGCCAGCAGTATGCACAGTATAGGCAGCAGGGTCAGCAGCAGCAGAGACCTCAGCAGTATGGTAGGGTACAGGCCCTGGATCTACAGGAGGGTGAAGAGGCTGGAGGAGTGGTGGAAGGTACACTCTTTATCTCAGATGTACCTGCTAGAGTCTTGTTTGATTCTGGTTCCACACACTCATTCGTGTCACCTATATTTGCTGCACGTTTGGTGGGAGATGTAGCTCCATTGTATTGTGTGTTGCTTGTTAGTACTCCTTTAGGAAAGACTGTGCAATGTGAATCCTATTTTCCAGCTTGTAAAGTGCAGGTGGGGAGTTTTATATTAGCTGCAGACTTGATCATCCTAGAGATGAAGGACTTTGATGTGATCCTAGGTATGGATTGGTTATCCACCTACAGAGCAGTGATGGATTGCTTCAACAAAGTAGTCAGATTGCAAGTTTTGGCAGATAGTGTAGAGATAGTTGGGGAGAGGAAACCCATGTCCACTAGAGTCATCTCGGCTTTGAAAGCCGATCGATTGGTTAGGAGTGGGTGCGAGGGTTATGTAGCTTATATTTTGGAGGAGGATACAGTGTCCAGAGCGGTGGGGGATATTCCAGTTGTGTGTGAATTCCCGGATGTCTTTCCGGAGGAGATACCTGGATTACCACCGGTTCGGGAGATTGACTTCACGATTGAGCTGAAGCCAGGGACAGCACCGATTTCGAAGGCTCCTTACCGCATGGCTCCAGCAGAGCTAAGAGAGCTGAAAGCTCAACTGCAGGACCTTATGGATAAAGGGTTTGTGAGACCTAGTTTATCCCCGTGGGGTGCACCAGTGCTTTTCGTGAAGAAGAAAGATGGATCAATGCGCATGTGCATCGATTACCGGCAGCTGAATCAGGTTACGGTCAAGAATAAGTATCCTTTACCTTGTATAGACGAGTTGTTTGATCAGTTGCAGGGAGCACAGCATTTTTCCAAGATAGATCTGAGATCTGGTTATCACCAGATACGGGTTCGAGATCAGGATGTGCAGAAAACAGCCTTTAGGACTAGATATGGACATTATGAGTTCTTGGTTATGCCATTTGGGCTGACAAATGCTCCAGGAGTATTTATGGCCTTGATGAACAGAGTCTTTGCACCCTGCTTAGACAAGTTCACGGTCGTATTCATAGATGATGTCCTAGTCTACTCGAAGTCTAGAGATGAGCATGCAGAGCATTTGAGGAGTGCATTGCAGATCTTGAGGGAGAATCAGCTCTATGCTAAGCTCAGTAAATGTGAGTTTTGGCTGGAGCAAGTGTCTTTTCTTGGACACATCATCTCTAGAGAAGGTTTGGCGGTAGATTCCGCGAAGATTGAGGCAGTGGTTAGTTGGCAGAGCCCGAAGTCAGCGTCAGAGATTAGGAGTTTTCTTGGGTTAGCAGGATATTACAGGAGATTTGTGAAGGGATTCTCTAGCATTGCAGCTCCGTTGACTAAATTGACGAGGAAAGATGTTCCTTTTGTTTGAACGGAGCAATGTGAGGAGAATTTCCAGGAGCTGAAGACTAGATTGACTACAGCACCTATTCTCTCGTTACCTACGGGGACTGGAGGATTCGTGGTTTTTACAGATGCTTCAGGCATTGGATTGGGTTGCGTACTCATGCAGGAAGGGAAGGTCATAGCGTATGGATCTAGACAGTTGAAAGAGCATGAGAAGAGATACGCTACTCATGACTTGGAGCTTGCAGCTGTGGTCATGGCATTGAAGATGTGGAGACACTACTTGTATGGTGAGAAATTCGAGGTTCACTCGGATCATAGGAGTCTCCAGTATCTATTTGGGCAGAAAGATCTGAACATGAGGCAGACTAGATGGATGGAGTACATCAAAGACTACGACTTCCCGATAAAGTATCATCCCGGGAAAGCGAATGTGGTGGCGGATGCATTGAGCAGAAAAGCAGTGACTACCGGATGTTTGCAGACAGAGTGGTCTTTGACAGAGCTATTCAGAGATTTAGCCATTGAGTTTCAGCCACGGAGTGAAAGAGTCATGGTTGCCAATATGCACATTTGGGAACCAGAAATTCTTAGCAGAATCAAGAGCAGTCAGTCAGAGGACCCAGAGTTGGTCAGATTGATAGAGAGCATAGCAGAGAGGCCAGAGTTTAGACTCATCGATGGAGTGTTGTACTGCCAGGATAGGCTATGTGTGCCGGGTGTGCATGACTTGAGAAACGAGATTATGGTTGAGGCACACCATTCTCGTTATGCTATTCACCCAGGGAGCACCAAAATGTACCAGAACTTGAAGAGCTTTTATTGGTGGAGCAACATGAAGAAGGACATTGCGGGATTTGTATCGAGATGTCTGGTGTGTCAACAAGTGAAGATTGAACATCAGAAACCTCCTGGATTACTCCAACCACTGAAGGTTCCGGAGTGGAAATGGGAGCATATCACCATGGACTTCGTTGCAGGATTGCCACCCATGCGGGAGAATGACAGCATTTGGGTGATCGTTGACAGACTCACGAAGTCTGCACACTTCATTCCGATGAAGATGAGAGGATCCATGGATGTGTTAGCACACAAGTACATTGACAATGTTGTCAAGTTGCATGGAATTCCAGATTCCATTGTTTCAGATAGAGATATGAGGTTTGTGGGCAGATTTTGGGTCAGTTTGCAAGCAGCCTTAGGCACTACATTGAACTTCAGCACAGCGTATCACCCGCAGACCGACGGACAGACAGAGAGGACCAATCAGACTATGGAGGATATGTTGCGGGCATGTGTACTTGATTTCGGGAAAGACTGGGAGAAGAGTCTTCCTTTGTGCGAATTTGCCTACAACAACAGCTATCACTCTAGTATCGGGATGGCACCGTTCGAGGCTTTGTACGGACGGAAGTGTAAGACCCCGATTTGTTGGGAGGAGATTGGTGTTCGGAGCTTTCACGGACCGTCGATTATCAGTGATACCAGTGAGAAAGTGAAGCAGATTATTGATAGGCTGAAAATTGCAAGGGATCGTCAGAAGAGTTACGCAGACCTGAAGAGAAGGGATTTGGAGTTTCAGGTTGGAGATAAAGTGTTTCTCAAAGTCTCACCGACTAGAGGAACTATGAGATTCGGTCAGAAAGGGAAACTGGCTCGGAGATACATTGGACCGTTTGAGATAGATATGCGCGTGGGTGAAGTGGCTTATAGATTGATACTACCAGCAGAGTTAGCAGGAGTGCACAGAGTTTTCCACATTTCGATGCTGAGGAAGTATATTCCAGACCCTTCACACGTGCTACATCATGAGCCTTTGGATGTTCAGCCAGATGTTACGTATGTAGAGAGGCCGAAGAAGATAATTGATACTAAAGAGCAGGTGTTGAGGACCCGGACCATTCATTGGGTCAAAGTCCAATGGGAGCACCACAGTCCAAGGGAAGCAACTTGGGAGCTTAGAGATCAGATTCAGGAGAAGTATCCCGAGTTATTGCCAGATTCAGAGTTATTGTCAGAGGTGTGTTAGGGATTTGGAGGACCAAATAGCCTAAGTGGGGGAGGATGTAACACCCCGACCCCTAATGGCCTATTAATTATAATTAATTGTTTGATTAGTTAGTAAGCTAGTTTAGAGTCTAAGTAGTCAGGGTTACCGATGAGTCTTGCGTGCGAAGTTCCGCACGATTCGGAGCGCGTTTGGGTAGGATAGAGAGTCGTTTTACGAACCGGGTAGGGTTTTTAAGGGATTTATGAGATTATGAGTTTTTGTGAGATTGGGTGCATTGGGTAGGTTTCGACGTTTCATGAACTTTAACCTTCGGTCGCGTTGCAATCTGACGCGTCGAAGAGGCCTGAAAACTATTGATTATATAAGTGGATCGACTCAGACCTTGACCCATCAACCCATTAACCCAAGCCCAAGCCCATGGCCCATGTACACTTAAGTATCCCACCAACTCTTATACTTATCTTCCTTTTCATTCCTATTCACTTATACACTCAACTACAACTACAACACAGCAACATCAACCGACTCACTTCTTCTCTTCATTCCTTTCATCCCCTTCTTCTCCGTTGACGAGCCCGGAGCTCCGGTGACGGAAACAAAGCAACCCATCTTCTTCTCCAAGCTTCCAAGAGTCCATTCATACTCTTTTCTAAGAGTTTCACCCACAACCCACTTAGAGGTAAGCTCTCCAAGCTTAGAAACCACCTCTTCATCTTCCTCCTTGGTTAGAAATGGAGTAGATAGGCTTACCTTGGCCTTGGCATGCATGTGTAGGAGCTATTTGGGATTTGGAAAAGTGTTCACCCTTTTTGGAGCTTCCAAAGTGTTTTCTTCTTTCATTTTCTTCTTGAATCTGAATCATCATATCACTAAGGCAAGTCAATAGTTATATATATGCTTAATATGCTTGTCTACCTTGATTTGCTTGATAAAATCATGTTTTAGTTACTTTGGCTCAATTGATAACTTAGTTGATTGAAAACATGATAAATAGACTTGTAGTTTGAATGGGATGGATATAGCATCTGATGGCTTGATTAGTAGTTTTATAGGTTGTTATTAAAGTTAGTTTTTATACCTACATATTGTGTTCATTAGGTCTCATAAGAAGAAATTGGGAAAAAGTCCCATCTCAGCCAAAACAGAGACTCTGCCCAGTTTCCGCAGGCTTCTCGGTCGACCGAGACCTGTGTGTCGGTCGACCGAGACTACTCGCCCGAGACTATAGGAATTTTTGCAATTTTTCCATTTCAATGGATTTTTACCCTGTTTTAAGTTGGACTTTGGTGGACCTTTGGATACCCCTTTTGAGGACTCATTTGACTTATGATGAGAGTGTTTTGAGCCGACATTTCTCACTGTGAATTCGGTTGTATCGAGAATCAATTGAATTCAATCTCGAAAGGTATGGGACGTCGGGATACTCTTCTTTAAATCTATGCACGAAGATCATTCGTACGAGTATCGCGAACCCTAACCCTTCGTTGACTGAATAGGTTGTACGATGCTTCAGGGTTTACACTTTACTTAGGATTGGATCGTTTATTTGTTTTGAATTCAAATAGTACCTTCGGGCACTATCTTCTACATGTGATGAGCATATCCTTTAGTTCTATTTGTTTTGCTTTATTAGAGGATCCTTTTGAGAACTTAGATGAGGACTTGGGATCCCCTTTGTTATTACAATTGTTTCGTCATTCGTTTGAAGTGTTGAGGCTAGGGAGCTTTGATTGTCAAGCTTTGAGAGGACTACTATTGGTATTGGTTTGAGATTTGATTTGTTTTGGAATAAGTAGTTCTCTATTGGTATTGAATCTTGTTCGCGCAAGAAGCCTAGCCCTTCACCATTGTTTTAGGATTCTTTGTGTCAGGCACCACTCAGCTGTTAACGTTCAACACAGTTGGGGCACCGACTGTGGGAGAACCCGATACCACCTCAAAGCAAGACAGAGCCAGAGCTCACGGAGCCCGAGCTACTTGAGCTGAGAGTTATTGTTCCTCGAGATGTTTGTTTTGTTACAGCAAGATAGAGCCAGAGCTCACGGAGCCCGAGCTACTTGAGCTGATATTGTACGTCCTCGAGCAAAATAGTACCAGAGCTCGCGGAGCCGGAGTACTTGAGCCACGAGTTGTTTGGATATTGGATACTGGGTTTTTATCCCACTTGATGATATATATTGGCATATGTGGATCGCCTATTTGTTAGTTTGTTTATGATTCGAATGCGATGCATCTTCTACGATCGGAGTGCTAAGCATATCTTATGATCATGTGTACTCGTTTATTCTCTTTAGTACTGCATATTGATGTGATTTATATATCTATTGTTTTGCCATCCGTTGTGTTGATGATGCTACTCTTGGTGCATAGGTACCGAGTACTTCTACCCAGAGGCGGAGGAGCAGACGGAGGAAGTTCAGGCGGATCAGCCTGATGACTTCCTAGAGTACAGTACGGACGGCATCGTATAGCCGTGACGACCCCGTACATGAGCGCCTCATGACTAGTTCCTTAGCTTCACCTTTTGTTTTCTCTTACTTTTGTTTAGGCCTAGTTTTAGTTGGCCTTTTTATTTGTAAATGATATTTTGTGTATAGTCTTAAACTCTAACCTTAATCTTGATATTCAGTAGATTGCTCTTAAACTATACATCTTTAAGATACCTCTTGTGTTATGAAGCTTCCGCTATTGTTTAATATAATCGAGGAAATGTTTATACCTCACAGCGGTCTTCGATCCAGATGGGACACGATTAGGGCGTTGGCTTGTGTTTATTATTGGAAAAAGTTTTAAATTAGCCCTAATCTCACGCATAACCCCAGTTTCACTTTTGGGGGCGTGACAATTTGGTATCAGAGCAGTACTGGTTTCTAAATTAAAAACAAGTAGAAACTTAAGACGTGTGAGGATTGGGTTTTCGTTGGGTATCTTAGTTTGTGTAGATTGTATAGTTTGTATGCTAGATTGAGTCCTATAGGACTAACATGTCTTTTCTTGCAGAATGGCTGGGGGACATACCCGTTCTACACAGAACAACGATCCGACTGGGTCTAGTGGAGATGGATCGGTAGAGGCCAGATTCAATCAGCTCATGCAGGCCTTTATGGATTCTCAGACAGCACAGGCACAGACACAGACACAGCAACGGGAGGAACAGAGCAAACAGAGGGAGGATCAGGCTACCTTCCAGGCACAGATGCTTCAGTTCTTACAGAGGCCAGCTCCGGTACCTCAGGTCATCATCCCTCCTAGGGTGCATGACTTGAATGACATCTATGACAAATTCAAAAAAAGGAACCCACCAGTATACTATGGCAATGAAGACCCACTTGATGCGGATGAGTGGGTGGTACAGATGGAGAAGATCTTCAAGGTCTTCCAGTGCACTGGACGGGAGTGTGTACAGTTAGCCTCGTACATGTTCCGCGGTGTAGCAGAGTTGTGGTGGAAATCAGTGATGACTCCTTATGATACTATTGATGATGCTGAGGCTTGGACGTCATTTCGGACACTTTTTCGGGCAAAATACATTCCACCACATATTCAGGCTCAGAAGTTGATAGAGTTTGAGGCATTGGTCCAGGGATTGGACTCAGTGCAGATCTACGAACAGAAATTCACGAACCTTTCGAGATTTGCACCGGCCTTGGTTCAAGTTGAGGCTGATAAGGTGATGAGATTCATTCGAGGATTGAGACCTGATATCCAGATGGAGGTGACATCTGTTGCCTTAGTCACCTATGAGGAGAACCTTAAGAGGGCATATTGGGCTGAGGAGTCCATTCGAAAGAAGATCCTTTTTGCACAGCAGTTTCCGGACGTACTTGCACCAGTTAGGAGCCCAGGTTTGGGGCAGTTGCAGCAGCGTCCACAGCAGTACCCTCGGTACCAGCAGTACCAGCAGCGTCCTCAGTTACAGTATCAGCAGCAGCAAGGCAAGAGGCCTAGGATTGACTCGGTACGTAGGACTTTTTGTGAGCGGTGTGGTAAGAGCTCTCATGTCACAGCGGCCTGCAGATGGACTACAGGAGCATGTTTTGAGTGTGGTTCGATGGAGCATCAGAGGAAGGATTGCCCTCGAGCACAGGAGCAGGGAGTGAGGAATGCAGCTCCACGACCACCGTTGGCAGCACAGCCTCCGAGGCAGGCTCCTCAGCAGCCACTTAGGCCACCGCAGCAGCAACAGCAGCTTAGATTGCCAGCACCACAGGGCAGAGGACAGTTTAGACCTCAGGGACCACAGCGACCTCAGGGCCAGCAGTATGCACAGTATAGGCAGCAGGGTCAGCAGCAGCAGAGACCTCAGCAGTATGGTAGGGTACAGGCCCTGGATCTACAGGAGGGTGAAGAGGCTGGAGGAGTGGTGGAAGGTACACTCTTTATCTCAGATGTACCTGCTAGAGTCTTGTTTGATTCTGGTTCCACACACTCATTCGTGTCACCTATATTTGCTGCACGTTTGGTGGGAGATGTAGCTCCATTGTATTGTGTGTTGCTTGTTAGTACTCCTTTAGGAAAGACTGTGCAATGTGAATCCTATTTTCCAGCTTGTAAAGTGCAGGTGGGGAGTTTTATATTAGCTGCAGACTTGATCATCCTAGAGATGAAGGACTTTGATGTGATCCTAGGTATGGATTGGTTATCCACCTACAGAGCAGTGATGGATTGCTTCAACAAAGTAGTCAGATTGCAAGTTTTGGCAGATAGTGTAGAGATAGTTGGGGAGAGGAAACCCATGTCCACTAGAGTCATCTCGGCTTTGAAAGCCGATCGATTGGTTAGGAGTGGGTGCGAGGGTTATGTAGCTTATATTTTGGAGGAGGATACAGTGTCCAGAGCGGTGGGGGATATTCCAGTTGTGTGTGAATTCCCGGATGTCTTTCCGGAGGAGATACCTGGATTACCACCGGTTCGGGAGATTGACTTCACGATTGAGCTGAAGCCAGGGACAGCACCGATTTCGAAGGCTCCTTACCGCATGGCTCCAGCAGAGCTAAGAGAGCTGAAAGCTCAACTGCAGGACCTTATGGATAAAGGGTTTGTGAGACCTAGTTTATCCCCGTGGGGTGCACCAGTGCTTTTCGTGAAGAAGAAAGATGGATCAATGCGCATGTGCATCGATTACCGGCAGCTGAATCAGGTTACGGTCAAGAATAAGTATCCTTTACCTTGTATAGACGAGTTGTTTGATCAGTTGCAGGGAGCACAGCATTTTTCCAAGATAGATCTGAGATCTGGTTATCACCAGATACGGGTTCGAGATCAGGATGTGCAGAAAACAGCCTTTAGGACTAGATATGGACATTATGAGTTCTTGGTTATGCCATTTGGGCTGACAAATGCTCCAGGAGTATTTATGGCCTTGATGAACAGAGTCTTTGCACCCTGCTTAGACAAGTTCACGGTCGTATTCATAGATGATGTCCTAGTCTACTCGAAGTCTAGAGATGAGCATGCAGAGCATTTGAGGAGTGCATTGCAGATCTTGAGGGAGAATCAGCTCTATGCTAAGCTCAGTAAATGTGAGTTTTGGCTGGAGCAAGTGTCTTTTCTTGGACACATCATCTCTAGAGAAGGTTTGGCGGTAGATTCCGCGAAGATTGAGGCAGTGGTTAGTTGGCAGAGCCCGAAGTCAGCGTCAGAGATTAGGAGTTTTCTTGGGTTAGCAGGATATTACAGGAGATTTGTGAAGGGATTCTCTAGCATTGCAGCTCCGTTGACTAAATTGACGAGGAAAGATGTTCCTTTTGTTTGAACGGAGCAATGTGAGGAGAATTTCCAGGAGCTGAAGACTAGATTGACTACAGCACCTATTCTCTCGTTACCTACGGGGACTGGAGGATTCGTGGTTTTTACAGATGCTTCAGGCATTGGATTGGGTTGCGTACTCATGCAGGAAGGGAAGGTCATAGCGTATGGATCTAGACAGTTGAAAGAGCATGAGAAGAGATACGCTACTCATGACTTGGAGCTTGCAGCTGTGGTCATGGCATTGAAGATGTGGAGACACTACTTGTATGGTGAGAAATTCGAGGTTCACTCGGATCATAGGAGTCTCCAGTATCTATTTGGGCAGAAAGATCTGAACATGAGGCAGACTAGATGGATGGAGTACATCAAAGACTACGACTTCCCGATAAAGTATCATCCCGGGAAAGCGAATGTGGTGGCGGATGCATTGAGCAGAAAAGCAGTGACTACCGGATGTTTGCAGACAGAGTGGTCTTTGACAGAGCTATTCAGAGATTTAGCCATTGAGTTTCAGCCACGGAGTGAAAGAGTCATGGTTGCCAATATGCACATTTGGGAACCAGAAATTCTTAGCAGAATCAAGAGCAGTCAGTCAGAGGACCCAGAGTTGGTCAGATTGATAGAGAGCATAGCAGAGAGGCCAGAGTTTAGACTCATCGATGGAGTGTTGTACTGCCAGGATAGGCTATGTGTGCCGGGTGTGCATGACTTGAGAAACGAGATTATGGTTGAGGCACACCATTCTCGTTATGCTATTCACCCAGGGAGCACCAAAATGTACCAGAACTTGAAGAGCTTTTATTGGTGGAGCAACATGAAGAAGGACATTGCGGGATTTGTATCGAGATGTCTGGTGTGTCAACAAGTGAAGATTGAACATCAGAAACCTCCTGGATTACTCCAACCACTGAAGGTTCCGGAGTGGAAATGGGAGCATATCACCATGGACTTCGTTGCAGGATTGCCACCCATGCGGGAGAATGACAGCATTTGGGTGATCGTTGACAGACTCACGAAGTCTGCACACTTCATTCCGATGAAGATGAGAGGATCCATGGATGTGTTAGCACACAAGTACATTGACAATGTTGTCAAGTTGCATGGAATTCCAGATTCCATTGTTTCAGATAGAGATATGAGGTTTGTGGGCAGATTTTGGGTCAGTTTGCAAGCAGCCTTAGGCACTACATTGAACTTCAGCACAGCGTATCACCCGCAGACCGACGGACAGACAGAGAGGACCAATCAGACTATGGAGGATATGTTGCGGGCATGTGTACTTGATTTCGGGAAAGACTGGGAGAAGAGTCTTCCTTTGTGCGAATTTGCCTACAACAACAGCTATCACTCTAGTATCGGGATGGCACCGTTCGAGGCTTTGTACGGACGGAAGTGTAAGACCCCGATTTGTTGGGAGGAGATTGGTGTTCGGAGCTTTCACGGACCGTCGATTATCAGTGATACCAGTGAGAAAGTGAAGCAGATTATTGATAGGCTGAAAATTGCAAGGGATCGTCAGAAGAGTTACGCAGACCTGAAGAGAAGGGATTTGGAGTTTCAGGTTGGAGATAAAGTGTTTCTCAAAGTCTCACCGACTAGAGGAACTATGAGATTCGGTCAGAAAGGGAAACTGGCTCGGAGATACATTGGACCGTTTGAGATAGATATGCGCGTGGGTGAAGTGGCTTATAGATTGATACTACCAGCAGAGTTAGCAGGAGTGCACAGAGTTTTCCACATTTCGATGCTGAGGAAGTATATTCCAGACCCTTCACACGTGCTACATCATGAGCCTTTGGATGTTCAGCCAGATGTTACGTATGTAGAGAGGCCGAAGAAGATAATTGATACTAAAGAGCAGGTGTTGAGGACCCGGACCATTCATTGGGTCAAAGTCCAATGGGAGCACCACAGTCCAAGGGAAGCAACTTGGGAGCTTAGAGATCAGATTCAGGAGAAGTATCCCGAGTTATTGCCAGATTCAGAGTTATTGTCAGAGGTGTGTTAGGGATTTGGAGGACCAAATAGCCTAAGTGGGGGAGGATGTAACACCCCGACCCCTAATGGCCTATTAATTATAATTAATTGTTTGATTAGTTAGTAAGCTAGTTTAGAGTCTAAGTAGTCAGGGTTACCGATGAGTCTTGCGTGCGAAGTTCCGCACGATTCGGAGCGCGTTTGGGTAGGATAGAGAGTCGTTTTACGAACCGGGTAGGGTTTTTAAGGGATTTATGAGATTATGAGTTTTTGTGAGATTGGGTGCATTGGGTAGGTTTCGACGTTTCATGAACTTTAACCTTCGGTCGCGTTGCAATCTGACGCGTCGAAGAGGCCTGAAAACTATTGATTATATAAGTGGATCGACTCAGACCTTGACCCATCAACCCATTAACCCAAGCCCAAGCCCATGGCCCATGTACACTTAAGTATCCCACCAACTCTTATACTTATCTTCCTTTTCATTCCTATTCACTTATACACTCAACTACAACTACAACACAGCAACATCAACCGACTCACTTCTTCTCTTCATTCCTTTCATCCCCTTCTTCTCCGTTGACGAGCCCGGAGCTCCGGTGACGGAAACAAAGCAACCCATCTTCTTCTCCAAGCTTCCAAGAGTCCATTCATACTCTTTTCTAAGAGTTTCACCCACAACCCACTTAGAGGTAAGCTCTCCAAGCTTAGAAACCACCTCTTCATCTTCCTCCTTGGTTAGAAATGGAGTAGATAGGCTTACCTTGGCCTTGGCATGCATGTGTAGGAGCTATTTGGGATTTGGAAAAGTGTTCACCCTTTTTGGAGCTTCCAAAGTGTTTTCTTCTTTCATTTTCTTCTTGAATCTGAATCATCATATCACTAAGGCAAGTCAATAGTTATATATATGCTTAATATGCTTGTCTACCTTGATTTGCTTGATAAAATCATGTTTTAGTTACTTTGGCTCAATTGATAACTTAGTTGATTGAAAACATGATAAATAGACTTGTAGTTTGAATGGGATGGATATAGCATCTGATGGCTTGATTAGTAGTTTTATAGGTTGTTATTAAAGTTAGTTTTTATACCTACATATTGTGTTCATTAGGTCTCATAAGAAGAAGTTGGGAAAAAGTCCCATCTCAGCCAAAACAGAGACTCTGCCCAGTTTCCGCAGGCTTCTCGGTCGACCGAGACCTGTGTGTCGGTCGACCGAGACTACTCGCCCGAGACTATAGGAATTTTTGCAATTTTTCCATTTCAATGGATTTTTACCCTGTTTTAAGTTGGACTTTGGTGGACCTTTGGATACCCCTTTTGAGGACTCATTTGACTTATGATGAGAGTGTTTTGAGCCGACATTTCTCACTGTGAATTCGGTTGTATCGAGAATCAATTGAATTCAATCTCGAAAGGTATGGGACGTCGGGATACTCTTCTTTAAATCTATGCACGAAGATCATTCGTACGAGTATCGCGAACCCTAACCCTTCGTTGACTGAATAGGTTGTACGATGCTTCAGGGTTTACACTTTACTTAGGATTGGATCGTTTATTTGTTTTGAATTCAAATAGTACCTTCGGGCACTATCTTCTACATGTGATGAGCATATCCTTTAGTTCTATTTGTTTTGCTTTATTAGAGGATCCTTTTGAGAACTTAGATGAGGACTTGGGATCCCCTTTGTTATTACAATTGTTTCGTCATTCGTTTGAAGTGTTGAGGCTAGGGAGCTTTGATTGTCAAGCTTTGAGAGGACTACTATTGGTATTGGTTTGAGATTTGATTTGTTTTGGAATAAGTAGTTCTCTATTGGTATTGAATCTTGTTCGCGCAAGAAGCCTAGCCCTTCACCATTGTTTTAGGATTCTTTGTGTCAGGCACCACTCAGCTGTTAACGTTCAACACAGTTGGGGCACCGACTGTGGGAGAACCCGATACCACCTCAAAGCAAGACAGAGCCAGAGCTCACGGAGCCCGAGCTACTTGAGCTGAGAGTTATTGTTCCTCGAGATGTTTGTTTTGTTACAGCAAGATAGAGCCAGAGCTCACGGAGCCCGAGCTACTTGAGCTGATATTGTACGTCCTCGAGCAAAATAGTACCAGAGCTCGCGGAGCCGGAGTACTTGAGCCACGAGTTGTTTGGATATTGGATACTGGGTTTTTATCCCACTTGATGATATATATTGGCATATGTGGATCGCCTATTTGTTAGTTTGTTTATGATTCGAATGCGATGCATCTTCTACGATCGGAGTGCTAAGCATATCTTATGATCATGTGTACTCGTTTATTCTCTTTAGTACTGCATATTGATGTGATTTATATATCTATTGTTTTGCCATCCGTTGTGTTGATGATGCTACTCTTGGTGCATAGGTACCGAGTACTTCTACCCAGAGGCGGAGGAGCAGACGGAGGAAGTTCAGGCGGATCAGCCTGATGACTTCCTAGAGTACAGTACGGACGGCATCGTATAGCCGTGACGACCCCGTACATGAGCGCCTCATGACTAGTTCCTTAGCTTCACCTTTTGTTTTCTCTTACTTTTGTTTAGGCCTAGTTTTAGTTGGCCTTTTTATTTGTAAATGATATTTTGTGTATAGTCTTAAACTCTAACCTTAATCTTGATATTCAGTAGATTGCTCTTAAACTATACATCTTTAAGATACCTCTTGTGTTATGAAGCTTCCGCTATTGTTTAATATAATCGAGGAAATGTTTATACCTCACAGCGGTCTTCGATCCAGATGGGACACGATTAGGGCGTTGGCTTGTGTTTATTATTGGAAAAAGTTTTAAATTAGCCCTAATCTCACGCATAACCCCAGTTTCACTTTTGGGGGCGTGACACCCACCTCAGCAAGCATATACATACTAAGCATCATACTGAATCGTTTCAAAAAACCGAGTCACAACATCCACCGTAAATCTTCCATTCTGGCTGTCAAATATATATGACCCACATATTCATAGCTGTACAACGTTGTCTAGAGACCTTCAATTCAGATCAATATCCAACAGAGTAAAATGGGGAAAGGAAAATAAATGATAAGGACTATACTATATATATTTGGCTGACCCATCAAAGAGAGGTATGAAGTAGCAAAGCCCAACAGTGGATTGGACGACAAAATATAGAGAACTTTTAAATGAAAGACGGGTGACAACGGACAAACTAAGAGAATAAGCCCCCCTCAATCCATCAATAATCGCTATACAAGACTTGAGAGTATAACATTGTTTTCAGTTCTGTTTATCCAAAGATGTTATGGGGATCAACCACTCCACCAATGAGCGTTACTGAGCTGTGATGATGAACCATGTACCACTGCCCCTTGTGCAACTCATAGACGTTAGTCATGTTGAATGGTCCGGTATCCATGTCAGCATTGGGCACACATGAATTCAATTCAATGGTCCGGTATCCAGTGATCAATAAAGTGAAGTGCCTTGATGGGCTGTGCTTGCTAAGGAAAGTACACAGGAAAGACTGAGATTTCTCAATTCACACATGAAAACAGAGTTACAAGGACTAGAAAAAAAAAACTCTTGAACTAAATTTTTTTCATCAAAACAGTGCCAAGGTGAATCCTCATTGTTTCTAATTCTACTCATAATTTTCATCTACACAGATGCAGTGTGTGTGCACAACAATTCTTGGATTCCGATGCACAATGATTAAACAGAAAAAAAGGTGGATAGTAGAACAAGCCAAGTCTTTTAACTGAGGCCTTAGGCCTTACAATGTGAATGGTATTAGTATTAAACTTGTACAATGTAAAAGAATTAGACCATTGTCAATCTCACAGCATGTTTAAATACTTTCAGTACTGAGAGAAGATATTGGTTTGATCAGAATCAAATTGAGAATGAATGAAAATTTTATAGATTTCCAATGCAACATTAAGAGAAAAGAAATACTATATGGAAGCTTCTAATATCTGTGGAAAACATGAAATATTGAAATCAGGCATAAGAGGTGCTTCTGTTAAGCCATTGCTCATCAGCCTCTTAACATAAACAAATTCAGGCATGAGAGGGCTTCTGTTAAGCCATTGCTCATCAGCCTCTAACATAAACATTCATAATATAAGATTCATGTATGAACATAATGAGTCTAATCATCTACACCACATTTAAATCAAATCACAAAAATATGGAAATATGAGAAGATAAAATAAAAAAAAAATCAGGGATAGAGTTAGAAGTTTAGGGATTTAGGGTTTGATGTGTGAGAGAGAGGCAGAGAGAGAAAGTGATTTAGGGATTTAGGGATTTAGGGTTTGTGTGCGTGTGAGGTGATGAATACCTGATGGATGCCGGCCGGAGAGAGAGAGACAGTGAGGATGCGCTGGCGAGGGAGATGCCGAAGGAGACGAAGGCGTGAGGTGAGGGACGTGCAAATAGAGAGAGAGAGAGAGAGAATTAGTGGGAAGGGAGAATCAGCGCTGGCGGCTGGTCCTGAACGCAGGCAGAGAAGAGAGAGAGAGAGAAGGGAAGGAGAGGGAGAGAAGAGAGAGAGGAAAGGGAGAGAGAGAGAGAGAGATGAGCGATCGAGGCAGAGAAGGAGAAGGAGCAGGAGATGCAGAGCGCGGGAGCAGGGGAAAAAGAAGTGGGAAGGAAAAGAGGGCTTGGCGCGAGGATGAATATACGGGCCTTTAGCGACCGCCTTTTGGTCTATTGCGGCCGCTTATGGCGGTCGCTAATGGACCTTTTGCGACCGCCACAAGCGGCCGCCCGCCTTCTCATGAGCCAATGCTCAAATCTCTAGTAGTGTGATCATGATGTTAGTGAGTCAGAGATAGAACATGATTGGCAAGTTGAATATAATATATTGTTTGCGAAGACCATGATGTTGCTAAAGATGAATGAAAAAGTGGCTACAAACTGGAAAGAATCTGAAGAACAAAATATTTCTTTAAAAGCTGAATTGTCTGAAGCTATTACAAAAGTGAGTCACTTAGAGACAGAAAATAATAAATTGTCAGATGAATTGACTGCTGAAGCACAGAAGTGTGGGTTGCTTAATCACGATATGAAGATCTTGAAAGCTGAAAATATTGACTTGCAAGGAAGACTCAAGATGGTTCTTTCTGAGTTGGATACAAGCAAGGCTTCCCTAAACATGAATAATACTAGGTCTAAAAAACTTGATGAGATCCTGTGCAGTCAAAAGGCAAAGACTAACATGCATGGCATTGGCTACGCTGACGGAGCATCTACATCAAAAGCCAAAGGTAATAATTGTTTTGTTCAAAATTCAGTTGTTACTAATTCTACTGTTCATGTTCACTACACCATAGTAATCAATTAGTAACGGATCTACAACCGTTACAAAAAATATTAGTAACGGTTATTTTACGTTGACACAATTGCGTCACAAATGAAAAGTAACGGAAGTTAGTAACACTGAATAACCGTTTTCTAACGGTTATGAATTGTGACTGAAATTAATTTCAGCAACACATCTATAATTGTTACAATTTATTAGTAACGGTTATTAATTTTGTTCATAGTTTGTTCCCAACGGATAAAACTATTGGTAATTCCCACTTTCTGACGCATATATAACTATTTGGTCAACCTATTTGTAACTGTTGATATCTGTTACGAAGTATTCTATTTGTAACGGTTGGAGTCCGTTACTAAGTATTATATTTGTAATGGTTTATATCCGTTACTAAGTATTTGTTGTTTTAAAAAAAAAAACAATGGAATTTCCTGATCAATTTTTGACAGGCCACCTACAGTACTTCTGACTACATAGATACTAAATGCTATATTGCTAAATGACACTTGCTATCAAAATTGAAAGAATCATGAAACCACATCCCCATGTGGGATCAACACGTGAAAACAAAAAATATATATCAATGCTGAAAACTTACTGCAGTCTTAAAAGTCATATATCTCTAGAGATACAATAGAATGTAGGATCAATTTCATATAGCAGTAAAGCTGGAAAAATGGGGTAGCCCATTGACCGTCATTCCAATCTCTGAGCAGCCCCCAAAGGAACAGAATGGAGAATAATCCATTCTGCCAGATCATTCAAGACTGACTATGAGAGTTGGGGCACACCCAGGCACACCCATAAACAAGTAAAACAACAAAAATGAAGATTGCGGAGTTTACCAAGCCTTTCAAATTGAAACTTGTCTCCCAATACAGCATTGGCAAGAGTGGATACAGCAAAAGCTTCTGGTATGACCTCATTGGAATGTGGATTCAAATCAGCAAGCCAATCATCAAGTTTAGCAGGATTCTGATTCAATTAGAAAGAAGTCATGAGCACAGCTGTGACTTTGTCAAAAAAAAAAAAAAAAAAAAAACTACAGAGAAATAAGAGTAACACACCTCTGAAAGGAATAGTTTATCAAACAATCTGACTTCCACTTTAAGAGGATCGACCCCTGGAGAAGGTTGTGCTACCCAATGGAGAACACCCTGAAAAACTGTCAATAGTTCCCATAAATCCCCACTGCCTGTATTATCAATGGGGAGCACTTCGTTCAAAGTTTTCAAGATAGAAAAAAACTTTTAGACTATGGACCTGATCCGAGCATATTTATATGAACTAAGAGTCCCACAAATAAGCATTGCTGAGCCAGACCATACCTATATCTAATTTCTACAAAGACTAAGCAAGCAAAGAGAAATGTGAGACACCCAAGTGGCAAGGGTGTCTCATCTCACATAGCTGGCTAGGGAAGTAGATGGTCTCACAGCTTGTGCACCACTCATCCATCAAGAAGACAAGCAAGCAAAACCAAAATGCAACCCCATTTTCAGGCCTGAAACAAAACTTGGCTTGGGCTGACCTGCTTGCATCCTTTACCGTACATTTGCAAAATATTTTGCAGGGAGAGATGATTAAAAAAAGAAAAGGAACTATCCAATGAACCAAACCTTGGGCTTTATCTTTTTAGAAGGGTCATATTCAGCATGAATCTCAACAACAGTCTCCTTATCATCCCCATATACAACTTCCGTGCATTTGATAGGGAAGGCATATCTGCACAAATTAGAGGGATAAAGAATCACTTGTATTGACAAAGAAAAACACAGGAAATCATTATAGTAGCATTTTTAAGTAAAAGCAGTCAAGTAGTCAAAAAGTGAGGTTGGAATACATTTCTTAGAGATGGTCGCAGAAGCACAAACCTTAGCAGGACAGATTTACCAGGAGCAAGCCCATAATAGTCTTTTGAATCATTTGTCCGAAAATCAAAACGCTTAATGTAAATGACATTCGTGAAAGGAACCTAAGGCAACTACATGAATCAAGCACTTGTATTTTAATAGTTAAGCAACTAAATAGAGACGGGACAAATGATAAATAGATCAAATCAATAAAAAACCACGACACCACGTGAACTAGGCATCAACAAGGCTACAATGACCAACTTAGTACAAAGAGACGTTGATTCAGGCCTGAGCCCAATTAAATACTAGTTATAAGAAAAACTGGAACAGGATTCACTCTCAACCTCCAAAAAAAGTTAGCCAATCCTAAACGCAGGCCCTGGCTTCTTTAACCAACTAGGCATTGCTAAAATCCGGTTCCTATGTTCAATAAAATTGTTTAAATTCAAAAACCAAAATTTATGAAAATGATGCAACCCCTTTAGGATAGGGCTTTATCGAAACGGATGAAAATGTCAAAGCATGAAATTGGGTCTCCTGACTACTAACACAAGGGAAAAATATCCTCAAAGGTATAAAATGTTTTGAATCTGCTACTCTGAATTTTCCTACTGCATTACATCCATATATAAGGAAATAGGAACTCTATAAAAAACTAGAAGTTCCCCAAACAAGAAACTATATCTTACCAAGATAAATTTCTAATTAGATACCCTAATCACAATTCAATAAATAAATAACTACTTAAATCCCAATGGAGGGAAAATCTTTTTTCCTTTGGACAAGTTGTCCCGAAATCTTCTTTTTTGGGCCTGAAATTTGGGTCACAACTTTGGTTGGGATGGCCCACTGAATTTGCATCAGAAAACCTAATTAATAATGATAAAATCCAATCCTATGTCCAATAAAAAACTTAAAAAATGAGTAAGTAGCTTGAAACATTGAGACTACCACTGTCAGTGGTGGGCTTTAATTAGTGATCACCTTGTAGAAAGCATCATCTGTTTGAGCATCAGGCCATATCTTTGCATCTAGATCAATTATCGATCCACCTTCTAGTTTTGTAATAACGACCTAAATTCACAAAAAGAATCAATAAATAACACATATAATTTGGATGACTTCTTTTTTCAAAGAGGTTCACCCCATATTACAAATAAGGATACAAGATAAATAAATGAAATATCATTAGTAGGACACATATAAGAGGTAGAGTTTGATATTCTTTCAAGTATAATTCCCCCCCCCCCTCCTCGAATATTTAGCTGAAATATCATTAGTAGGACAAGTATTTAGATTTGATGAACTCCAGATTATGTAACCAAATACCATAGCACATAGCATATACCTTGGGGTCTTTTTTCCTCTTTCTCTTTATAGTGTCCTTTTCTCCATAAAATGCTCTGTTCCATACACCTTCAAATTAACCAAATTACCTAGAGCAACTCTGAAGATCTCCCCAGTTAGCTTTTCATATCCAACCTATGCAATTATCAGTGCAAACATTACTAAAGGATTCAATGGGTCTAACAAGCTCATGAGAATAAAATAATTATGCAGCTTTTCACAAGAAGCAAAATGGCGGTCATAATTTTCTATATAGACTATGAGACATGAGAGCTTCAAGGGACACGCATTTACTTTTAACTTCAGCATTAATTAACTAAAGATGTCAGACCTTCAGAAATGACTCTATGCCATGCATTAAGTTGATCAATGGATCACAATCATGGTTTAAAATCTCGTTCTAGGTCGCGGTATCGGCCAGGCCGAAAAACCGATATGATATCGGTATCGGTCGCGGATATCGATCCGTCGCGGTCATCGCGGTGTGAATTTTTTTTTTTATCCAAAAAAATTCGCAAAAATATCAAAAAAATCCAAAATATTAGAAAATGATGGAAAACTATATTTGTTTCCATTAATAACAACAATAAATCAAAATCTTGGTCACCTTAAGTTATGAGTCCTGTCTGTGTCGCAGACTCGCAGTTCACTTTCTTTTTTCCAGTATTTCATATAATGTAAACATTATTGATGCTCTGCTCATGATCAATTTATTAGTGTCAAATATAAGAAGATAAAGATAACATATCAATCATCATTTAATACTAACTTAATCATCAAATAAAGTTGTGAAATTCAAGACCCTAAAGATTAGAGAATGAGATAGTGAGTTAGTGACTGAGATAGATAAATCATAAAGCACTTGGGCATCAAATTTTTTGGAAAACAAAAATTAATAAAATCATTTTCAAAATCCTAAATATATAGATCTAACATAAAAGTATGTAGATCTATCATTTACACACCATACAATGATCATGAATCATTAAAACAACATATTTATGATGAAATCCCCAAAAAATGATATATTATAATTCAAATATTAAAAAATCCGAAAAAAAAAATTTGAAAAAAAAATTCAAAATCATGTGTATGAGTAGATCTAGCATGAAAGTATATAGATCTAACTTCTAAATGAAGAAAACAATACAATTACACAAGTGAGTAAGTGACAAACCTCTATGCTTCATCTATAAAAAAAAAATAAAAAATAAAAAATAAAAAACACATAATATGCTTTAAGTTGATTTCCTCTTACCTTAGATAATATTTTCTTCAAAAAATAGAAGTGAGATTTGAAAATATGAAAGAGAGATGGTGGATGCTGCTATTGCTAGTAAGGGCCTTGAGAAGAGAGGAGAAGAAGATGAAGATGGGAGAAGAATCATAAAAATTAGGGTTTTTATGCTTTTTATACATCTCGGCCGATATAATGGTCATCTCGGCCGAGATGGCCCGAGATAATGGTGAAAACAGCCCGAGACCAATATCTCAGTGAGATATCGGCCTGGTCTCGGCCGGTTTTTTAAACCATGATCACAATTACATAGACATGAAACATGTTACATATAATGGTTCTATAAACAAATCTACTTAAGACTCCATTCATGTAACCAATTAAATCAGTTTCTCTTGGGGCTCAACGAAGGGCTGAACTAGTTTTATCTCTAATAGTAGAATGTTTCAGCTATATCCTGCTGCATACTTCTTTGCTTGGAAATATGCATCCTATAGGCTATAAAACTGCCAATGAAACTAACAAGAATGTAAGCCTGACCAATACCAACGACCAACTATTAACAAAAAAAAAAAAAATCATTTATCCACTTGGTATTAAAAATATAAGAGAAGCTTGAGGTAGGAACATTTAGCTTAACTGAGATGGACTACAATTTCTCAAAGTGGAGCCAATTTCTAGCCATCCAAATAGCATAGGCAACAATGATCAAAACAGCACCCACAACAAGTCTAGCACAAAGAAAATATTTCCTGCAGGGAAAATAATCACTTCAAACAGAACAATTCATTTACTCATGCATTCATACCAAAATGTTTTCTTTAATTATATAAAAAAAATGTTCAACCATCCCATATTATAGCTCAGCTAGTTAGAGATCAATAGTATGAGTCATATTTAACATTAAAAAAAAACCCTCAACCAATCAGAACCTACAACTTCAATCTTTAGATCAATGATCATACCCAATAGAAGCATTTCCTTAAAATATAATCTATGAAATTTCCTTAAAATAGTGTGGATAGTAGTTTGCCTGTCCCACCAATATTCCCTAATATAGTTTTCAAATAGAACAAGCTAGAGTATTAAACTGAAGAATTAGAACAAAAATAACAACAACAACAAAAAAAAAAAAAAAAATAACAAAGATACTGCAATAATAGAACTAGCTCTATTTTTTATCAGTAGTCAATCAAGAAAGCTACAAATAGCATGCAAAATCTCAACAATCAACTCTATAAAGAGTCCCAAGAGCAGTGCTTAAATAATGAAAATATCACATAACCACAAGAGGAATCATAGAGATTCTCCATGAAATGTACTCATCAATAAACTAAGGATCTATGATGCCTAGATACAGCAACAACACCATGGTAGGGGGTGTAAGAAACAAATTTACCCCCGACATTTTTGGGACAAACGATTTGATGATTATGATGACGGGCGCGCACCCACATACACAGCGCCCTAAAGGATTTGATGATTATGATGATGATGATGAAAATGTAAAAAGTACCAAAAATAAGTAAACAAGTCAAGATATCAAAATAAAACACTAATAAAATTATAGCAAAATAAAATGCGATGAGGGGACTCATATTGTGTAATAACACAACAATTGGGAGTTAAACATGCACATGAGCAGACAACTGAAATTTAATGGGGCATATAACTTTTTTTCCTAGTTATGTGAACTGTTATTGCTGGTGGGTCAAACTCAGGTCCATCGCTTGGATGACTTGCTGCTTTTTAATCCGTAAATGCTGCAGTTACATAGATTACTAAAACCATAACTTCCTCGAGGTAGTCAAAGAGCAGAAAAATCAAAATGCAACTAATAAAAGGACAGTAAAACTAGATGCAACTGACAATGGAAAGCTACAACAAACTAAAAACAGAGGTTGCAAGGACTTACTGGTTAATAGCTTGAAGATAATGAATCACATTTGAACTTTGCCTTTCAGCCAGCAGCTAGAAAGAAGCAGCATGACAGCAAAAGTTTTTTTTAGATTAAAAATAAATGATGCAATTAAAAGGGAAGAAGGGAAAGACTTAATTGTGATATAAGAACTTTCGCTTTACAGCCAGCCCCTACCCTTCGCAAGCTTACACAATGTCAGATTCCACACCATGTAATCCACGCCGAACTTCCTAAAAACAAGTCAGCATTTAGCAACATTACAACAAAAACTATTAAAAATAGGCCTTTTATGTTGGCAACATAAAATTGTACTCTTACATTGCTAGATGATATTAACATGTAAAACACCTTACTAAAGTAGCGTTGGAGCAAGCATTCCTTTAGTACGCCGCACATACCATAGAAGTAGAGCAAGTTCAACAACACCTGTAAACATGCAGTGTTTTAATCGGAATCAAATACTAAAAGATTATGAAATACACATTAATTTTCTCAAAATCAAGAAGAAGCTAGCTATGGACCAAAAGCCTAATAACAAAAGGCAATATGGTGCTCAAGAGAAGCTAACAGAAATATAAATTTCTTTCACTTGAGAACTATTAATAGATGGAAGATAATGACAATGACATGGGTGAGAGGATGAGATTTTCCTACACCTAAAATCATTTGAACCTCCAAGAGGCCTCATACAAAAAGGAAAAAAGTAAAAAAAAAAAAAAAACCCTCTTAGCAGGCCTATCGAATCCTAGAAATAGTATTCTTTTGTTTCCTCCCTTTGTCAACTGTAGAAATAAGAGCAGTCATGTTCGGTTAGGAACAAAGAATTGTCCAGGCCAAGGAGGCTGGGTCCAGGTGACATCCAGCAATGCCATCTTGAGGTTGTCCATCCCATAATTAGTACATCTCTGCTTCCCAAAATCATCAATGTGTCGTCCACATGATTTTAAGAAGCAGAACATGACCTATTGTGTATCAAGTCGATTTATCATCAAGTATGAAGCCTGGAATTGCCTTACTGTAAACCACATTCACAATCATAAATTTCATGAGCCAGTTAAGATGTTCTTTGAGAAAAGAAAATGTTATCTCTTATATAGGATTAAATAACAAATCAAGGGCTAATATCTAGACTGAGTGTGCATGTTTGGGATTGTATTTTAAAGTCTTTTTTTCATCTAATATTAAGTGGTGTTTGGTTAATGTGTTTCATGATTTATTGAAGAAGTCTTGGCCATAAGTGTTGATGATGGGATGGATCTTTTAGGCACTTGTGGGTAATATATGGTGAAGTTTTGCACCTATCCAACTGATTACCACCATATGAATGGGCAGACTTTTTAACATCTCCCAGAATTCTGATTTTTCTTCCTTAAAATTCAAAGTTGATAGAAAGTCATTCAAAGATGAAACTTAACCAACCTCCAACCCATAATACTACACAACCACCTGTACAGAATCCAGACCCTATCCAATTTACATCAAAGAAAAACTACAAGTACAAAGATTTGAGCTTTTCCTCCATAATTGTGTTCAAAGCTCTTTTTTACAAGTTTTTTTCCAAATCGAATAGCACAAGTAGCTGTGACAATTTCTCCTTAAATTTCCAAAAAAAAAAAAAAATCTTACAAATGTAACAATTTTAGTGCCATACATAGACATTCCATTCCACAGTACAAGCAACCTTACAATATAAACCTAACATTCAATTCATTCCATCTCATTATAAGTTCAAAGAATTAAAAGGAGAATTACCAGGATGAACAAAACTCCTACAATCACCAGACGAACAACGCAGTCTAACCACGAAAGATGTAATTGGAGGCTGATCTTTGTTCAGATTGGATATCACTTGATACAATTACTTAACATACAAAAGCCGATTTTTCTCCACCGATAAGTGCCTGTAAACAAAACTTTATGTCATCTTCATTCAACCCATTTTACATAAACTACAAAGAACCTTAATTTTATTGTATATCTCTGTAATTGAATTAATCTTTCTTATGAAGAACACTGGGACTTAAAAAACTAGAATGATCAGAAGAGAAAGGAAGAAAATATTAATAAAACTTTGGGCACCTTTGTCTAATAACAATTCCGTGTAAAATGCTTCCAAAGAGGGTATTTTGAAACCGCTTCAATCAAACACTGATTTGGTAATGTTGGTGGTGTGTTTGGATCTAGCGTAGATTTCGATCAAATGGAATTTTTGGAGGGAATGAGTGATAGTTAGTCCTTGATAAGTTGGTGGGGTGTTAAAGAGCTATTTCTAATCCCTTGCAATCTGGGGAACATAAAAAAAATCTCCAAGAACAGAAAACTGAAGCAGCAGAGAACTGAAAACACAAGTCATTCATACCACATGTAAAAGTTTCCTGCATTTAAAGATATCCAAATCCATCATCAAAAACCAATTTTTCCTTTCTAGGTATCTCCATATTTTGATCGATGATCGTCTACTGAAAACCACACTAATTTTTTAAATTGGAATTGTGGGTCTGTTACCGCACTTTGGGAAACATCCAAACTGGAAATCTTCATTAAAGAAGATTGAATTGGAAATCATACTGTTTGCAATTGAGGAACATGCACCATTAAAAAAATTTAGAAAAAGAAAGAAATCAAGCTCAAAGTTCATCACTTTCTGCAATTTCTACAAGTTGGGTATCAAAATCCATGTGAATTTCGTATCGTAATCGGACCACAACATAAAACTGTAACACATCGATCCTTTTGCAAAACAAAAGGAAGCAAATAATTTCGATTTTAGTAAATAAATGAAGAGAAGAGAGAAGAGATGAGAAAGAGAGTTAACCTGCAGAGAGGGGAGAGATGTAGAGGCAGCAAACTCCTGCTGGCTTTGGGGAAACGACTGGAAAAGGGATCAAACTTGTGCTGGCTTTGGAGAAGATGACCGGAGAAGGGGGCACCAGTTTTCTTCAGTGGGATGGGTCTGCGCCTGATAACTGAGATGGGTTTTTGGAGATCGACAGAGATGGGTTTATTGAGATCAACAGAGATGGAGAGGGTGAGGTCTGCGTGAGTGGTAATGGAGATGATGCCGATGAGGGAATGGAGATGGAGATGGTGAGGGAGATGAGGGAAAGAGCACTGATCGAGAGAGAGAGAGAGAGAGAGAGAGAGAGATGAGCAGATGAGAGAGAAAAGAGGGAAAAACCAGAAGGAGAGAGAGAGGAGAGTAGATCGAGAGAGACAGAGAGAGAGCGCCGATCGAGAGAGAGAGATGAGCAGATGAGAGAGGGAAAAGTGGGAAAAACCAGAACGAGAGAGAGAGGAGAGCAGATCGAGAGAGACAGAGAGAGAGAGTGCGCCGATCCAGAGAGAGATGAGCAGATGAGAGAGACAGAGAGAGAGAGATCGAGATGAGCAAATGAGGGAATGGAGATGAGGGTTTTAGAGCGTCGTTGGCGGGAGAGGGAAACGAGATGAGCAGCTGAGAGAGAGACAGATGAGCAGATGAGGGAAAAGAAAAGAGGGTTTCAGTGCGTTGGCGGGAGAGGGAAACAAGGAGGAAAAAACTACATACATCTTTATCGACGTTTTATACAGAACGTCGGTAATAGTTTTTCTGACGCTCATTTTCCTCAGCAAAAAAACATTTTCATCGTTAAAATTAAAATTCAGATTTACCGATGTTTTACATAAACATCGCTAAAAGTTCAAATCAATATTTGTTTTACTCCTCATAATAAAATTTTCACTTTACCGACGGTTTTTTCGCGTCGGTAAAAAAAAGAAAAATAAATAGATAAAAAAATACTTTTACCGACGTTTGTTTTCGTCGGTAAAATTAAAAGTAAATAAAAAAAACAATATTTTTACCAACGTTTCTTTCGTCGGTAAAATAAAAAATAATATAAAAATGACTTTTACCAAAGAAAAAACACGTCGGCGAAACTAATAAAATGTCGCTAAAGTTGGTATTTACCAACGTTTTATAATTTGTCGGTAATAATCTATGGTTTTAAATAAAGTAAACTAAAACAGTGACCTTTGCCGACGTTTTTCAGGAAAACGTCGGTGAAAATCACATTTTACCGACGTTTTATATAAAACGTCGGTAAAAGTCTAATTTTCACCACGAAATTATAAAAGCGTCTCCAAAAAACGTGGCTAAAAGTGCAATTTGTTGTAGTGAAATCACTCCCACCTCCTGTTTTCATTTTTGTTTTGTAATGTGATTTTTCCTCTTTTTATTATTTTGATACCATTGTAACACATTACTAATCGTCACAAAATATCCAATAAATGTTACAAAATAATTCAAGTATTTGCAAACATATTTACTAACGGTTATGAATATTGCTAACGGATAATAAATGTGACAAATTGCCTAACGGAAATATTTGCGTTACTAATAAGAAATATCAAATGTTGCAAAATCACCCAAATGGTGTAGTGGTTACAAATACATCTGCCAAGAAGAAGAATGTGCCATGTCCTGAACGAATTCCCACTTGCCATCACTGTGGAATTAAAGGACACATTCGACCCCATTGCAATAAGTCGCGAAAGTCGCAAAATCAAAAGCAATGGAAAAGACAGAAGGAAGAGTCCCTGATGAAAACCAAAGCTGTCTGGGTCAAGAAAGAAGACCTTCCATTTGTCCTCGTACACACATTTTTCCGAACTATCTGAATATGCAAGTGTGTGTACCAAAGCTTCATCACCCCTGATCTACAAGATCAAGCCCCCACCCCAGTGCTGATACGAAGATCAATTTGAGGGGGAGCTACAGAATCCAGATTGACAGAAGATGCTTGAAGAATCTAATTTGTCAATTATGGACAAAAAGGGGGAGAATATTGAAGCTAGGGGGAGCTAGAGAAAATAAGAAGTTCAGACTCAGTCAAAGACAATGCAGATCTACATTTGCTGGATTTTTTAATGTTTTTTTTAATAATGTATTTTGGGTTTCTTTTTGGTAGATCAATTTGTATTGTCTTGGGGAGTTTTGTCCATGAATTGCCAAAGGGGGAGATTGTTAGGTATTTTAGTGTTGGCAAAATTCATGGGTTGGACAAAACTCTGGGTCTTTTGAGTTGTAATGTTTTTTAGAAAATGACTCTGTAGAATAGAAGATTGGAAGGACTCAAAAGAAGAAAGTCTAAAAGAATTAGAAGAAGAAAGTTGGAGAAGCAGAGCTGAATTTCCGGATCATCCAGAGTGGGGTCCGCTCGAGCGAACATCTCATTCGCTCGAGCGAAGGCAATATAGATAGCCCAAACGCACTGACAGAAGATTTTTATGCCAAGACAGAACCTCATCCACTTGAGCGGATAGGTACGCAGAAAACGGGAAAGTCTCTATTATGATCCAAATTAGTTTAATTCCCTTTGAGACTATCTTTCCCTGTTCGAGTCCTACTTGTGCACTAAGTCTAAGGCACGAATTTGGGGCTATTTATAGGGTTTTTCTCTCAACCCTACAGATAAACACAACTCTTATTGATCTGACTCAGAGATATCTTAGAGAGAGTTAATTCTCTAGAGCCATTGAGAGACTATTCTGAAGGGTTGCTCTAGAAGGTTGTTGCTGCTTCTACTTTTCTTGTAGAAGATTGATCATCTTGATTGTCAATGTGCAAGGAGATCAAGTAAGGAGAACGGGGCACGGTGGATGCAGTGGCAGTGGATTCTTTGCAAGAACAACTGCAGTCCTTAGGTCGAGGTACAGACCGAGGTAAAAGAACTTATGAGTATATCTTGTAACCGTTCGTGAACTCTTGATTTCTAGTTCGTGGTTTTTCTCCCTGGATAGGGTTTCCACGCTAAATATTGTGTTTGCCTTCTTGTGGTGTGTGATTGGTAGATAGCTAGTTCTATATTGCCTGATTGGTTTATTTTCGCTGCATTATTTGGTTATTTAGAACTAGTAATCCATTCTAGTAGCCCTCAAGGGTAGTTTCAGAAACTCACTAATATTAGTAAATAGGGGCAAAAAATTAAAAAGAAAAAAAAGAAGAAGAAAATTCGGTGGGAGGTCCTGTACCGTCAATGAGCAAAGGTTGGGTCCACAATTGTCGTATCAAGTTTTAAGGGGATTTTTTTTCAAAAAATTCCCTCTCTTTTTTACTAGGTAACTCCCTTTCAAATATAAGGACTCCTTTCTTTCAGAAGAAAGTTTAAATAAAATGCAAACAACTAGAAGTCCTCATGAAGCTTATTTGAGTTTTTCTAAGAAAAGTTAATCTACCCACTTCCACTTGTCTTTGCACCAATAAGAAGAGAGTTTTAGACGGATGAAATGCAATTCCAATTTGCCTTTGTAGTTTTATTTATTTTACTTTTTTGAAATTATATCTTGTTGTTATGCATTACAAAAAATATATTCCCATAGAAGTGTAACCTAAGAGAGCCAATGACTTCATGTAATCTCAGTTGAAGATTGGCTTTCTTTGAAACAGCTTTGAAATAATACATTTACAAGTCATTTTAAATAAACCATAAAAATATGAGGAAATTACTGGAAAAATTACCTTAGATATCCATTGGACCAAAAAGGCCCTAATAGTTTTTACGTAATAGAACCAACCCTACAGCCAAGATTTCTTTTTTTTTTCTTTTTTTTTTGGCCTTGTTCAATGCAAACCTTACATATGAGCAAAATGTTTCTGTCGGCTAACGATATCTTGCCCACTATATTGTTCGTAGGATATAATCGCCTCTGTCCACTTCAATGTTTTCAAATAATTATTGTTGGGTTTTCTTGCGACGGTAATATCACCTGACAAAATTGATTATACAGTTATGAGGTCGCGTCATTGTGTGCAAATGCAAACATTATAAAAACTCTTCATTTACAACATCCTCTATTCACTTCTTACATGCAAACCTATGTCAATTTTTCAAGCAAAAAATGCAAACATTATAAAAATCATCTGTTTACGGCATTCTCCACTCACAACATCCTCCATTTAAATATTAGTAGGTTTCTCTTGCACCAAACGTCAATATTATAAAAATCATCCATTTACAACATCCTCAATACACATCCTCCCTGCAAACATTGGTAACATCACAAATGAAAACATTATAAACATAAAAATATGAAATCCTCTATCTATATCCTTGGAACTCCTATAAAAAAAATGGAGTAATTGTTGACAAGCATATTTCCTCTATTTAAGAAAAAAGTTGTAAATTATTTACATTCAATCTCCCCCATTTGTATCCTTTACCCACAACTTTAGAGCATATCTAAATCCAGCCTATATGCATTTAATTCCCAACTCCTTTTGAATATTTTTTACTAAGGCACTCGACCTGAAATACACCAAACATTGGTATGAATTAAATGGATACATCTCATAAAGTATTACATACAAATATAATACATACTCACAAACTATACACTCAAACATCAATTGAGGTGAACAACATGCACTATAGTAGGTAAGAATAGTGAGAAATTTGAAATATGAGGCATTTCATACTCTTAAAGTATGCATTAGAAGTTGTATATGAAAAAATCTCTAAATTTCAAGTTGTAAATCTCAATTTGAACACATTAAAGAACTTGGGAAAAACTATAGCGCAAACAAAATGATTGAATGCACAAAGCGAGTAAGTAAATACCAAATCAACTCAATTTCACAATCCTACTTCAAGAACACCAAAGCATCAAAGCATAAATCAAATAAGAGCAAGGTACCTTCTCGACCTAGGGGATGTGCCAGTGAATGTGGCTACAGAATCGCAGGTCTTGTCCCAACCCTAGACTTTTAGAAGCTTTGTATGGATCGGATTTGAGGAGTTTGAGGGAGGCTAGGGTTTCGAATGGGAATATGAATTTGGTGGTGGTGGTTCATCTGATGAGAAGAGAGTATGAGGTTTTTTTTTAAGGAATGGAGTGAAAGTTGGATTTGGAAGAAATTGGGGTAGAGATGGAGAGAGAAAAACATGTGTCTATGTGTGTGACTCATTGTGAGAAGGAAGGGTTTAAAGGCACTGGAAGGGAAGAGGGGAGGATACAGAGGAAGTGGGCATGTGGAGAAGCGGATTGAGCACAGTATAAGAGAGAGTTTAGAGGAAAGGAGCATCGAAGTCGCAGGATAGGAGAAGCAGTGAGGATAAAGAAACGGTAAAATGAGTTTCATGCCCAATGTAGTGTGCAAGGGAACGAGGATATCATTGCTCCAATCATATTTAAAAAAGTAGCACCGTATAAGAGAGAGAGAGAGAGAGAGAGAGAGAGAGAGAGAGAGAGATTGGAGGAAAGGAGCATCGAAGTCGCAAGAGAGGAGAAGCAGTAAGGAAAAAGAAAAGGTAAAATGAGTTTCGTGCCGAATGTAGTGTGCAGAGGAGCAAGGATATGATTGCTCCAGTCATATATATAGAGAGAAAAAGCTGAGAAAGGCCACAAAGGATCACTCTAGTTTCAAAATATCTATTGGGTCCTTTTGGTTTGGAGGCCACATAGGGTGATTTTTCCCATAAATTCCTCTTTATTTGGACTTATGCAAGGATTTCATGGTTAGACAATCCATATTATTGGCTTGAGCATCCTTTCATAGCAAAACAATAGCCCAACATAACCCTATCCATATATATGTTTTTCAATAGTGGGTTTATACTTGGATATTTTTATTTTTTAATTGGCGTTCTGTAGGGCAAAAACACTAGACGGCCTACGGTCTTTTAATCTAGATAAGTTTGCTCATGCGCCATGTATGGTTGCTCCACCAGTTTAACTATCTGGAATGGATTGTCGATTCATCTGTGCCATTTGTATATACTAATTATTGGGCATGATGGATGTTTATGTGGGTCCAGCTAGGAGGTGTTTGTTGATAGCCCACTACCACTATAGATAGTGTATGGATAATATGATATATCCAATCGGCAAATTATCAAAATTGTTTTTCTTTTAAATGCATATTGTAATGGAAAACATGTGGTGGTATCATGACTTTTTTTTTCACTTTACTTAGAAGATCTTCGAGGTCATCTAGAGCACGGGGAGGCAGATGGTGCAGTTGACAGCCTATATGCTTAGAGATGTGGCACAAAGATGATGGACAACTGTCTAGACAAGTTACACCACGATAGATAAGGGGGATGCATTAACTACATTTTTTTTAAATTTTTTTTGCTAAAGGGTAAAATTGAATTAGCAAAGAAGAGAGGGGGGAAGGCAAAAAGCCCCCAAAGCCAAAAGGTTACACAGAAGACACCAGAAAAATACAAGAGGAGCCAACTAAATAACAAAACCTAAAAACATCAAAATAGGATGGTGATAGATATCAACCTTTACAGAATTGAGGGAAACGATCATACCTCTAATTCTTTCCACAAAAATAACCTTGGCACGCTCTATAGTAAATCTTCGACCATTGTGCTTGGAGTCATTGCGGAGAAGCCAAAGAATGGAGATGGCGTGGAAGAAACCGCAGCAGCCAGATGTCTTCCCGATGCATCTCCTCCTAAGGAGATGGCGTCCCAGATGGAAGCAGCAGAGGAAGGAGCTGGAAGAGTGTAACCACAAGGAATAAGGAGCCAAGACCATAGTGCGTTGGCCAGATTACAGGAGAAGAAAAGGTGGTAGTCTGATTCTTCACATAGGTGGCAGTTGTTGCATCTAGAAGCCATAGAGAAACCCCTTTTTTTAGCCAAGAGATCGGTAGGAGTCTTTCGGTGAAGAAGACGCCAAGAGAAGACAGCCAACCTAGGATTCACATAATTGCTCCAAATAAGGCCAGTCCAATGAAGACAGGCAGCTGAGGATCTGACGAGATGCCAACCAACCAGCCTTAAGTGATAAGGAGCCAGAGGGGGAGTCAATCCAGCAAAGAGAATATGGGGGAGAGCAATCAGGGACCAAAATCTCATTAGTAGTAAGAAGCAAGAACTCCCTGAGATCAGCAGGCAAGATTAGAGGAATGTGCCAAGAGCTCTCCTGGATAATGTCCATGACTCTGTCCAAAGGAGAAAACCGAATAGAAGGGAATCTTGAAGAAATAGAGAAGTGATCAACCCATTGGTCGTTCCATAAACTGATAGAATTCCCAGTACCCACCGTCCACTTATTTCCAGCTTGTAAAAGGGGAGATAAGGATCTCAGCCTTTTCCAAATACAAGAGCCACCTTTTGGGTTGCCTGAGAACCAGATAGAAGAGTCCTTGAAGTACCTGACTCGAAAGTAGATAGCCCACATAGAATCCATTGTAGCTGCAATGTTAGTATTTTTATTGGCTAATTCATGGGTTGGACAAAACTCTGGGTCCATTGAGTTGTATTTTCTAATTTATTTTAGAATGGACTGTGGATGCGTCGCCGGAAGAGCTAGAGTGAAGAATAGAAGAAAAGAGCAGACGGGACGAATTCCCTCAGGCCCGATCGATCGGTGCCTCAGACCGATCGATCGGTCAGAAAAGGCTTACAGTTATTTTGTCAGTCCGATCGATCGGAGGCACAGTCCGATCGATCGGACAAGGTGCGCAGAAACGGGAAGTCTCCTATTCTGATACGATTTTGTTTCCTTTTGAGACTATCTTTCCCAGTTTGAGTCCTACTTGTGCACAAAGTCTAAGGCACGAATTTTGGGCTATTTATAGGGTGTTTCTCTCAACCCTAGACTACCACCACAACTCTCATTGATCTGATTTAGAGATATTTTAGAGAGAATTAATTCTCTAGAGCCATTGAGAGATCATTCTGAAAGGCTGCTCTAGAAGGTTGTTGTTGCTTCTACTTTTCTTGTAGAAGATTGATCATCTTGATTGTCAAGGTGCGAGGAGATCAAGTAAGGAGAACAGGGCGCGGTGGATGTCGTGTCAGTGGATTCTTTGCAAGAATAACTACAGTCCTTGGGTCGAGGTACAGACTTAGGTAAAGGAGCTTGTGAGTATATCTTGTAACTGTTCGTGAACTCTTGATTTCTGGTTCGTGGTTTTTCTCCCTGGATAGGGTTTCCACGTTAAATATTGTGTCTGCCTTCTTGTGGTGTGTGATTGGTAGATAGCTAGTTCTATATTGTCTGATTGGTTTATTTCCGCTGCATTGATTGGTTAAATAGAACTAGTAATCCATTCTGGTAGCCCATATAGAATTTTCAATTGGTATCAGAGCGGGTTGCACTATTTTATTGTGTTGATCCAAATATTGCTAGAATGGATGTGTACCGAGAAGGCACTTCAACCAATAAGCCTCCTCTGCTGGATGGTTCTAATTATGCTTATTGGAAAGCCAGAATGGTTGCCTTTGTAAAAGCCATAGATCTAAAAGTATGGAAATCTATTGAGAAAGGCTATTCCTTGCCCACTGTCACTACTGATGGGATAACCAGTTTTAAATCTGAAGAACAGTGGACAAAGGATGAAGAATTGGCAGCCACTTGCAACTCTAGGGCTTTGAATGCTATTTATAATGGAGTTAGCATATCTGAGTTTCGTAGAATTTCTACATGCACTACTGTAAAAGAAGCTTGGGATATTCTGCAGACTGTGCATGAAGGGACTGACACTGTCAAACAGTCGAAACTTCAGAAATTGTATACAGCTTTTGAAACCATAAAGATGGAGGATGATGAAACTTTTGATGAGTTCAATTCAAAGTTGAATACAATTGTGAATGATACATTTACTTTGGGAGAGCCGATTCCTGAAAATAGAATTGTGAAAAAGATTTTGCGGTCTCTTCCAGAAAGGTTTGATGCAAAGGTTGTGGCCATAGAAGAGAATAAAAATCTGAATATTCTCAAAGCTGAGGAATTAGTTGGCAACCTTCAGACTTTTGAAGCAAACCTAAGGTCCAATGGAAAATCAAAATCCAAAGGTATTGGTTTGAAAGCCTCCAAAGAATCATACAAGAAAATTGCTAGTGATTCTGATTCTGAGGAGATTGATCCCCAAGTTGCTGTTGAGTTTATGAAGCAATTTCAAGCTTTCATGAAGGGGAAGAAAAGTAATTTGAAGATCTCTAAAAATTTTGTAAAGAAGAAAACTTCTAAAGGGATTAAATGTTTTGAGTGTCATGGTTATGGACACATTGCTAGTGACTGTACTAACAAGAAACCAAAGAAGAAGGCTTTCAATCTGACTTGGGATGATGATACTTCTGAGGAAGATGATAAAAAATCTGAGTCTGAGAAGCCTGATGCTAGCAAAGAAAAATTCATGGCATTCATGGCAACTTCTGTTTCTGCTACTCCATTAGTTTCTGATGAAGGGACTGATCAAGATGTTAGTGAGTCAGAGACAGAACATGATTGGCAAGCTGAATATCATATATTGTTTGCAAAGACCATGAAGATGCTCAAGATGAATGAAAAAGTGGCTACAAGCTGGAAAGAATCTGAAGAGCAGAATACTTCTTTAAAAGATGAATTGTCTGAAGCTCTTACAAAAGTGAGTCACTTAGAGGCTGAAAATAACAAATTGGCAGATATGTTGACTGCTGAAGCACAGAAGTGTGTCTTGCTTAAACATGATATGGAGACACTGAAAGCTGAAAATACCGACTTGCAAGGAAGACTCAAGATGGTTCTTTCTGAGTTGGATACAAGCAAGGCTTCCCTAAACAGGATGAATGCTGGGTCTAAAAAACTTGATGACATCCTGTGCAGTCAAAAGGAAAAAAATAACATGCATGGCATTGGCTACACTGACGGGGCATCTACATCAAAAGCCAAAGGTATTAACTGTGTTGTTCAAAATTCAGTTGTTACTAATCCTGTTGTTCATGTTACAGCTGCCAAGAAGAAGAATGTGCCACGTCCTGAACGTATACCCACTTGTCATCACTGTGGAATTAAAGGACACATTCGACCCCATTGCAATAAGCTGCAAAAGTCTCCAAAACAAAAGCAATGGAAAAAGCAGAAGGAAGTGTCTCATATGAAAACCAAAGCTGTTTGGGTCAAGAAAGAAGACCTTCCATCTGTCTTGGTACACACTATGCTGAACTATCTGAAAATGCAAGTGTGTGTGCCAAAACTTCATCACCCCTGATCTACAAGATCAAGCCCCCACCCCAGTGCTAATACGAAGATCATCTTGAGGGGGAGTCTATTTTAGGGGAGCTGCAGAATCCAGATTGACAGAAGCTGCTTGAAGAAAATTGTTTGTCAATTGTGGACAAAAAGGGGGAGAATACTGAAGCCAGGGGGAGAAACAAGCAAAGATCTACAGATGCTGAGATGCTGTTTTTTTTAAATTCAATGTATTTTGGGTTTTTCTCTTGGGTAGATCATTTGTATTATTCTAGGGAGTTTTGTCCATGAATTGCCAAAGGGGGAGATTGTTAGTATTTTTATTGGCTAATTCATGGGTTGGACAAAACTCTGGGTCCATTGAGTTGTATTTTCTAATTTATTTTAGAATGGACTGTGGATGCGTCGCCGGAAGAGCTAGAGTGAAGAATAGAAGAAAAGAACAGACGGGACGAATTCCCTCAGGCCCGATCGATCGGTGCCTCAGACCGATCGATCGGTCAGGAAAGGCTTACAGTTATTTTGTCAGTCCGATCGATCGGACAAGGTGCGCAGAAACGGGAAGTCTCCTATTCTGATACGATTTTGTTTCCTTTTGAGACTATCTTTCCCAGTTTGAGTCCTACTTGTGCACAAAGTCTAAGGCACGAATTTTGGGCTATTTATAGGGTGTTTCTCTCAACCCTAGACTACCACCACAACTCTCATTGATCTGAGTCAGAGATATTTTAGAGAGAATTAATTCTCTAGAGCCATTGAGAGATCATTCTGAAAGGCTGCTCTAGAAGGTTGTTGCTGCTTCTACTTTTCTTGTAGAAGATTGATCATCTTGATTGTCAAGGTGCGAGGAGATCAAGTAAGGAGAACAGGGCGCGGTGGATGTCGTGTCAGTGGATTCTTTGCAAGAATAACTACAGTCCTTGGGTCGAGGTACAGACTTAGGTAAAGGAGCTTGTGAGTATATCTTGTAACTGTTCGTGAACTCTTGATTTCTGGTTCGTGGTTTTTCTCCCTGGATAGGGTTTCCACGTTAAATATTGTGTCTGCCTTCTTGTGGTGTGTGATTGGTAGATAGCTAGTTCTATATTGTCTGATTGGTTTATTTCCGCTGCATTGATTGGTTAAATAGAACTAGTAATCCATTCTGGTAGCCCATATAGAATTTTCATGCAGCCCAACCCAGCTTAAGAAGACAAGCCTCATTAAAATCTCTCATTCTCCGAAGACCACATGAACTACATTCAAGAAGGAGTTTAACGAGAGTTCATTCCTGATCAAGGCCCAGAAGCTCGTGGAGTTTGAGTTGTTTTAGCAAGGTGATATGATAGTGTAGGAATACGAGTTGCAGTTCACTCGTTTGTCTTGGTTCGCAGCTGCGCACCTGGTCAAGGCTTAACTCTACAAGGTAAACTTGTTTGGTCAAGGCCTAGTCCTGGCGAGCACGTTATATGGATTTGTTACCAAAGATATGCCCATCTTAGATAAGGATATTTGCCCTATAATTCGTTCTGGCATTTATATCTATCTGTGATAATTGACGGATTGTTACTATTGCTCAAATTATCACATCAATTGATATAGTTTCACATATTTCTACATTCACACCTGAAATGTCCGTACTCATCCGACAAATATTGACTGAAAATCATTTGCTATGGCTTTATAGTTTGATTACTTATGGAGTTTTATATTCATGTGGTTGCTATGGTATTTTCTTTTTTTAGATTCCAAGTTGATAGTGTAATTGATAGTTTGCTTGCAAGGATGTAGGTAATCTTTGACCGGCATTCCATATCTTAGCATTTAGTTGCTTTTTAATTAGTAGTTGATTGTGTTATGTTTTATTGGATAAAATTTTAATGATATTTTCATTTATCTTTTTTATTAGAATGTTTTACTACAATGATATTAATGAACTATTTAGACTAATTGACTTTGATTTACATGATATGCCTGTTGAAATGTTCCGCTGCATGATATGACCCCGCATGTGCTAAGTGAGACTGTTGCCCTACGAAATCTGAGGGTCCCAAGGATATCGGATTTCAGTGCTTGACACGTCTAGTGCAGAAGCAAAATATCGCATGCACTCGCCTTTATAACCACTGAGTTAGCATGGATCTCCTGTATATTCTCAGAGACAGTGGAGTATACCTAAAGTATCATTTTGTGCGAGAAAAAAGTTGTTGTTGGCGATCTTGCTACTCAATTTGTGGGTTCTACAAATTGATCTGCAGATAAATTCGCAAAGCCCTCTATAGAAAGATTCATTTCGATAGATACAAGCTCTGAGTGCATACGCTGCCGTGTCCTGATTGAGGGCAAGTGATAAGGATGGCCACACAGTTCATCACACGTCACGTACAGGTCATCACATACCTATAGAACAAGAGAAGTTTAAAAGGTTGGTTACAAAGGCATCACAACAATCCATCATGTCAGATTCTAAGTAATAATGCAGTTCTCAAGATACAAATCAAGGTCATTTGGACAACACGACAGAAAGTGAATGGGTATATATAGAGATAGCTTGAGCTGTGAATCAGATCTTATGCTATTCTGTTTCGAAATATGTATTTACACAATCTGTATAAGAAAGAAACCATGCGTCTATATAATGAAAAATTGAGGAAATTGGGCGCGCTGAGCATGTCCTGAATCTTGAAGGCCTAACCTCTTTTGACTACCCAACTTCCTTAAAAAATTTATATGATACAATCCAATCGGTCACGAATTCGAGTTCTCAATCGGCGCTGAAAAAAAGTGTGATGATGTGTGTGGGCCACTGATTTGTGGCCTCGGACTGAAGCCCCCATCCATAACTGAAAAAGTTTAAAATACCCCACGCGAATTCTAAAAATTAATAAATAAATACTTTTTTTACATTTGCTCATTCCCCCAACATTTCTTTTACATAAAGCCAAACACCCTTCCTCCCTCGCAAATTTTAAAAAATTAATTTTTTTTTTATATTTGCCTATTCTCCCAATATTTCTTCTACACCCCTACACATGAAGCATAATCATGTATTTTGAAACTTCATCGATCTAATGGTGGGTCATATATGGATTGGATAAATCATAACCAGTTATAAGTACAAGTGTTGATTGTTGTCATGATCAATTTGGATTTAATAAAACGAGCCCTGTATTGATAAGAAAAAATAAATTTATGTAGTGTTATTATCTCCAACTAAGTGCAATTGTTATTGTTAGATGCTTTATTATCATAAAAATTTGAGTCCAAACTTTTAACAGTATGCATATAAGGATAAAAGAGATGGACAAAAAAGTGATTTCGCTCTAAAAACCTATAGTGGTTGGAATATTATTGATTTTGGGGACACGGAAGGTATTAAAATGGAAATGAAATGGCCAATTTAAAAGTCCTACAAACCTTAGGGGGTATATACAAAAGCTCTTTTTTCACTCTACGCATTATAAAAATCTCCCGAGTCTAGCCATCAAGGCATACTTTCCGGCGTGTGAAAGAAAAGTCTAGTACAACAACCACAAAGGGGAAAAGTCATTAAAAAGGACTAAGGACTTTGGTGTATGTAGGGAAAAAGTCATTAAAACGGACTAAGTACTTTGGTGTCATTATCAAAAGTTTAGCATCCATCTTTGGTGTTAAGAACGTCCTAAAGGTGGGGCCTACCTCTGAATTTCAACCATTACATCTTTTTCAGAAATAAATATGAGAAAATGTATTTGAACTAGTCAAAATAGAATTGTCAAAAGATGCCATTCTTGTGGAATGGGATGAAGCCGCCATGTTATTTGTTTGAAATTAAGAAAGTTCATTAACTCGGAGACACTCGACAATATCATGCAATATCTCCCCAATAATACAATTTGAGCACCCCTCTCATGCTCCCACCTTATGATAATTATTCATTGGCGAGCGTTCACTATCAACTCCCATCAGCTTTTTATTGATATTAATGTAAAATGCAAAATCGGAGTAGCTCTAAATAATGTTGATCTAATTCTAAGTTTTCATCTATTTTTAAATTATGCGATGATTTTATAAATGATCAAGATGTGGCCTTAGCCTGAGAACTTGCTTGAAATAAATCAGAGTTCGGTTAAAACCACCTCTTGATCTTCTAGTTGTGAGCTTCTAACATATCTAGCTGAGAATGCAGTGGTGGATATGGATTTAGAGAATGCAGCAAGTGGACTGATCTTGAGAGATTTTATGATGCGTATCTGCGTTCCAAATCCAAACACAGTCAGCAGTATCCAGCGGGCAACAACAAACCTGCACCGACAGAGTTTTCAAAGCTGTTTTAATAAGTTGCACACATATGGGGGCCCAAAGTTACCTCAATTGGGATGTTAGTGACCTGAGCAGTGAGCACTGCTTAGAATCTCTATATATTTTCTGGGCAGTTAAATTTTAATGTTATTAGATGGAATAGAGTGAAAACATGCAAATCCATCTTTCTCACCGACAGTTGTAATGAAACTGGGGAGCACCTTATTTACTATTGCTCTTGAGATATGTGCCCATATCAGGAAATTGGGCTGAGCATGTCCTGAATCTTGAAGGCCTAACCTCTTTTGACTACCCTTCCTTAAAAAAAATTATATGATATCAAATCCAATTGGTCTCGAGTTTGAATCATCAATCGGTGCTGAAAAAAGTGTGATGATCTGTGTGGGCCACTGATTTGTGGTCTTCCTTATCAGTTTCTTCTGGGCCAATCAGGTTTAATTTGTAAACTATGAGCACTAGAGTACCAACGTCGAAGGTTGTGGACTTTCAAAGGTTGTTGGAGTTGAAACCAATCCAATCCCACCAACCCGCACTCATCGTCCGACCAATCTAGTAATTTAATCACAAGCACAAAACTTAAATATCATTAAGTTTAGATATTTTATGGTAGTAGGCCCGCGTGACCCATGCACAGGTCAAGATAGAAAAAAATTGCGCCGGCTGTTGACAATTGACTATAATTAATGCAAACAGATCTTAACTTTATTTAGTATATATCATTCTCTTAGCCTTGGTGTGGAAGAAGAAAAAAGAGAAGTAGAAGAGAGATGGAGGAGATGAAGAGGCCTCATATAGTCTGCATTCCATTACCTGCACAAGGCCACATCAACCCCATGATGCAATTAGCTAAGATTCTCCATTCAAGAGGCTTCTTCATCACCTTTGTTCATACTGACTGCATCCACAAGCGTCTGTCAACGCTGGGTTCTTTGGAGTGTTTGGATGGCTTTCGCTTCGAAGTCATATCAGATGGCTTAACGCCCTCTTTGGGGGAGGTGAAAGAGGACACAAAGGACTTCTTGCAATCCGTGAAACGGAATTGTGTTGCACCATTCCGTGATCTGCTGAGGAAGCTTCATCACCCATCTGATGGGCACCGAGTGACTTGCATTGTTTCAGATGCATTCATGACCTTTACTCTTAAGGTCGCTGAAGAAGTTGGCATCCCTGAGGTGATCTTCTGCCCAACTGCTGCTTGCGGTTTCATGGCTGTCGCTCATTATCACGAGCTAATGAGAAGAGGACTTGCTCCCCTCAAAGGTACGTAGTATAATTTTGACCACAAAAACACATGCTCACACACTGATACAAAAATGATGTTTGTTGTTGGTGTTCTCTATGCATTTAATTCTCGGGGAGCACTTAACGAGGCACCTCCCAGTCGGCCCGATATGTGAAAATTTTTAACTCTATCAAATTATCCTAAACTTACGTTTGATCCATGGCCACAAAGCTTAATGGTTTAGGAGGCATTATTTTCTTGTAATTTTAATCCAACGGTGACTAAAAGTTGGATCAGTGTTAAATTTGAAATTTATTCTAATTTGCGGAAAGAATACATATGAAATGATTGGATTTGCTCACGGTGGGCTCCACACGCAAAAAACACGGGGGAGCAAAAAAAAAGGACATTTAAATGGAGAGTTTTTAGCGTCTTACTTACTGTTGAAGTCACCTATTAGCCCTCCTATTTGGACCATCCAGCCATGACGGCTCCGTTTACCGAAGATAAAGAAGACGAAGAAACTCCTATCCGGCTCGCCTCCCACAAGAAGACAACAGAAAGTCTTTCTTTTGCTTTCATCTCATACTCTCTTTCTTTTGTTTTCTCCCTATAATGATCAAGTTCGAACAAAAAGAAAGACCTTCCTGCACGCCTCTTATATCATTCACTCTTTCCGACTTCACAAAAGCCAAAACACGGTGGAGCAAAAAAAAAAATTACAAAAGTTCTCTCTCCTCCTCTTGTCCTTTTTATTTCTCGACTAAAAGCAACCGAAAGGCAAGGAGTTGGGAGTTGGCAGTTGGCACACATCTCTTGGGCAAGGGGCAAAAAACACACAAGGTCTCCGCGCCGCTAGTGTGCTGAACTTCTTTTTTTGTGTCATTTTTTTCTACAAAGAAAAAGTGCATTAGAACAGAGGAAAAGAAACAACAGGAAAATCACATACAAAATAACCAAAAAATCTTTAAGTTCCTTAGAATATGTAAAAAATAATAAAATTAAAGACAGAGATAACATCTTTGAGGTCCAGCATAATATATAGGGAGTATACATAGATCAATGGCGCGATTCATTCAAATCTTGGGCCACCTTGAGAAGGTGAATCTTGTGGAAACCCCCGCCTTCTTTTAACACATGAAAGATTGCCCTTGCCTCGGCTTCTTTTGGAGAAGTGAATGAGACAAAGAAAACAAAATCAATACTTTTCTATTCAAAATCGCCATTGCAAAGCACTTCAAGAACCAAGCCATGGCCCCTCCATTTATAGAAGATAAAGAAGGATGAATAAACTACTATCCCGCTTGGCTCCAACAAGAAGACAAAGAAAAGTCTTTCTTCTTGTGCCCATAAAATTTAAATCATTTATGC
Source organism: Cinnamomum chago (assembly GCA_038049695.1). Lineage (NCBI taxonomy): Eukaryota > Viridiplantae > Streptophyta > Magnoliopsida > Laurales > Lauraceae > Cinnamomum > Cinnamomum chago. The sequence continues at coordinate 13,614,864 of CP142456.1, forward strand.
TTTTCCATAAGGCCAACCATAGAGCCAAGACCCAGATTTTAGTTTGAGAAGGGATTGGTGGAACTGACGTATCCCAGAAGTCCATGAAAGAACAATCTCGACCGATTACTATGAGGTGTCACAAATAGGGCAAGTAGAATCTTCAGAAATATTTTTACTATGAAGGAATTGGTTAACCTTAGTTTCATTATTAAGGCATTTCCAGCCGAAGAAAAAGGCTCTTTGAGGCACGAGGAATGGGAGGGGTGAATATCAACATCCTCACTATGAATGGTTTTGTATCTAGATCTGAGGACAATTTACCCTGACCCTTTTGACTAGGACCAATGTTTCTTGTCATCTCTACTTATACAAGGGATATGCATTTTGTAGGATATACATCATTAGTATCATAAAAAATACTTCTAATTAGCTAGAGATTCCAACTTTTGTCTGGGTTTCATAGGTCTTTAACCACAAGAACTTAGTTCACAACATTAGATATTGGTGTTCTAACGCCCCCCGTCTGTTGGGATCTAGTTGTAATTTCACACTTAGATTTGTCCCCCATTAGCAATAATTCATGCCACTCTATCCTTGATAAGATTAGTTGCTCCTACAAGCCTTTTCAAAAATCAAGAGTTACCTTTTCTAAATTGGCCACCCATAAAGATTTATTTGGACAATATTTTGCTTTAGGATCTTTGATCTCAATCAGCTTTCATCACCACCAAAAGAGTCTTCGTTAAGAGGGCTAGATTGTTCTCTTTGGTTACTTTTTTTCTTAATCGGTAAGAAGTCTCATTAAAAGAAAAGGAAATTACAAATGGAGGTATAAGAGCAATATACCCCACCGCCACCTCACTTACATAGTAAAGCCCTTCCAAGGAGACACCCTTACAACCCCTTCTTTGGCTAAACCCTTGGCCATAGAGGGCTAGACTGTTCTCTCTGGTGTCTATTAGCCCTTGCTCTGAATCTTCCAGAGGACTACAAATCTCTTTCCATCTTATTGTGTGGATATTCTTTTGTCTCACTGGAATCGCCAAGAAAAAAAGGCTTTTAAGTATTTTGTCTATTGCTCTAACAGTCTTTAATGGGAGCTGGAGTACTGGTGCGCATTGAATAGGGGATAACAGAACTATAGAGGCAACTGTTTATTAGTGTGCTTCTCCTTGCTTACGAGAGCAAGGGTCTTTTCCGTGACATGATTCCGCTCTTAATTTTATCAATGAGAGACTGAAAGCTAATATTTCTATTTTTGTTTATAATGAGAGGGTTCTGTAAAAGCCTTCGATTTTCAGTCATGAGCCCAACGGCTAAGATCTTGAAAGGATTGTAGAGCTTCTCTAAGAGGCCTCAAATCTATGCAATACCCAAGCCCATCACTCGGTTTTGGATAGGTTCACACACCTTTCATTGGACTAGGTTTGGAAGGAGAGGTAGGCCCCGTATTTGTGTTAGAGAAGACTCTGGATGTTTTCATGTGAATTCACAATTATCAATTCTATAAAATATGATTGAAAAAAAAAAGAAGAACAACTTCCACAAAATTGTGGGTTTGTAACCACTTCTCAAATTTATATTTATATGTGTGTGGGGTCGTTTTGTAATCACGGATTTATGTGGGGCCACTCCCCGGTTTCGGACTATCCTTAGTCTCGGTGTTGTCCAAGCTCGGCAGTAGCACCATCTCGGTGGCCACGTTCACGAGTATCCACCTCGGTCTCGGCCTTAAGCCTGATCTCGGTCTCCTGTCACTCAACCATAAATGCAGCCATAAATGCGCTGCCGTGACGGGGACGGCGAACTGATAAATAGAGTGGGCGTCGGACCTAGATAAGTGGCACGCATTATCTCATGGTCACGTCCATAGGTATAGGGAGATGGTCCGATGGGACGTTCCTTTTTTACCTACCCCCACTCAGGAGAGAAAGGTACATGCTGATGGGACTTCCATCTCTCCCTAAGGGGTCCAGTCAGATGATGACTCTCACGTCTATATAATGCACGAAGGAGAGCTGTAAGAGGTACGCAACAAGCCTTCCCCCCATACTTTTTCTTCTCCGTCTTCCCTCATAAAACTAACTCAAGCATCGGAGTGCATTCGGCTACCTACAGCTAGGGGCTCTGACCTCTGTTTTCTCTTTGAGATTGCTGGAGGCCTGATCCGTTCCCCCAATCATCCCAAGGTCATTAAATTAAACGTTTAATCCTGTTTTAACCAAGTCCGTAATTTTTAGGCACTTACAGTTGGAGTCGTCTTTGGGAAGGGGATCTTTACAAAAATCAGACCTGTGAAAACCATGCCTCCAAAAACCAGATACTGTGGCGAAGGAGCGTCGAAGTCTCGAAGAGCTTCATCCTTCCCTCCGCCGGAACAACCCCCATTTCCACCGTTTTCGCAACCTCAGCCGCTCCAGTCGGTGCTTCCAGAACCGCCCCCTGGCGTTCGTTCTGCTCTTTTTCCCCCTTCGGGACCGACGGAGGTTCCCCCCGTCACGCAGGAGCTACTAGGGATTCCCCGCCAGAGAAAGTCCGGAGGAAAGTCCTTTCCCGCGTACGTAGAGGGCGTTGTCCAGTCGGACTCCTCGTCCCGGCCTGTAACGACACACCTCCGTCGTGACGACCATCGTGAGGCTCCTCGCCCCCTCAATGATCAGCCACCCAGGGGCCCACAGTAGAACATCTCCCCGTCGGATCTTCGACGACGAGGCAGAATCCCTATGAGAACAAAATCCCATCAATCTCACCATCGCACTCACAATGACTATCAATCCATTCATCAAGCCCGCGAACAAGAAGATGGCCCCCTATTTGAAGAGCTTGAGGCCCAAAACCGGGTCCTCCAAGAAAAGGAGTTAATTCGTCATCTCCAGGAGCAACTCGAGGCAAATGAGAGGAGATCTCGTGTTCTGCCACCCAGGCGACAGCAGAACCGTCCGGGTAGCCGAGATCTGAGGCAGGTCCTCAACGACAAAAGGAGAGATCGCTGCGAAGAGGAAGGCTCGAGCAGCAGCCACTTACTTAGCGACCTCGGGGGATCGCGTCGCGAGCCAGGATCCCCGAGGCCAGAAAACACGACGGGCTTGAAGGAACTGTTGGACCACTACGTAAAACAAGAGGTCCAGGCCCGGCTGGCTGAGATCGGTTTCACCCGAGACCAAATGGAGGACCGCGAAGAAGATGACCAGGGCATGTCCCCCTTCTCACAGGAAATAAAAGATTTCTCTCTCCCCGAGAGATTCAGCGTCCCGAGGTTCGTCCTTTATGATGGGACCTCTGACCCAGAAGCGCACCTGCGGCATTTCACTCAGTGAATGTCGGTCTAGGGGGATGTCGGTCATCTGAATTGCAGGGTCTTCTCCTCAAGTCTATGCGGCCTCCCGTTCCGATGGTTCTACGCAATCCCTTCTAGGACGATCGCGAACTGGAGGTAGCTCCGAAACTTCTTTATCGAGAAGTTCCAGGTGCACCGCGTCATCCCGAAGACAGGTGGCAACCTCATGGCAATCCGGATGAAAGATGGTGAAAGTATCACTGCATTCTCTAGGAGATTCTGGACGATATATAGCCAGATCACGGGCGCCAATGATGACATCGCTATCATGTGTTTCCGGCAGGCCTTACTCCCAGGAAACGAACTCCGGAAGAACCTGGTCCGGACTCCCGTGACCACGATGAAGGCGCTGATGGCGAGGGTGAATCAGTACATTGAGCAGGAACAGGATGAAGCTCATGGCAAGGAGCGGTTTGGACTCCCGCAGAAGAGCCAAACTTCCAAAGGAGAAGGAGTGTTCTCCAGACAAAAGCCGGACAAGAAGAGGACAGCCTCCAGTTCGGCTACCTTCTCAACCTCTATCTCGGGTAGCAGCAAGAGACCAAAGTTCAAACCCGTCAAGTCGGCAGGAGATCCCTACAGGGCCGTCAATGTCGTCTTCAAGTTGCCCATTTACAGACTCCTGAACAAAATCAAGGCAGAGCCCTACTTCCAGTGGCCGCAGTTGATGAGGGGCGATCCATCCACCTGAGACCGAAGCAAGAACTGCTCCTATCACAAGCAATACAGACACATGACCGAGGACTGCATGGCTCTAAAGTCCCACCTCGAGAGGCTCGTCAAGGACTGGCACCTCCGGGAGTACGTCAAGGAGGGAGAGAGGGTCAACCAAGCCCAGTAGCACGCCCCACCCACTGATGATCAAGATAGCGACGAGCCGGCAGGTATCATCAACATCATTCACCTAACCCCCACTCCAAATAATGGAAGTGCCCAAGCTCGGTCAGAGGCCAGGAAAGCTGGCCATGGCAAATAGGTGATGTCAACCGACCTCGAGAATGCACCAAAGAGAGTCAGGAAGGAAAAGCCCAAGATCTGGTTCCCGGATGAAGACCTAGGAGGGGTCCAGCTCCCCTACAACGACGCACTCATTCTCACCCTACGGCTGAACAACTACACTGTGAAGTGCGTCCTTATAGATCCGGGGAGTTCATCCGAGATCCTTTACTATAGCTGTTTCAAGCAGCTCGGCTTGACCGAGTCCGATCTGCAGGAAGCCCGTGTCCCCTTAGTAGGCTTCAGCGCCAAACCAGTGTATCCCAAGGGGAGGATCTCGCTGGAAGTCCGGATAGGAGGAGCCACGAAGATGGCCGAGTTTTTGGTAGTGGACGCGCCATCTCCTTACAATGCGATAATGGGACGTACTTGGCTGCATGCCATGGAGGCAGTACCTTCCTCCTTTCATCAGAAGCACAAGTTTCCATTGGAGAGGGCCGGAGGGGTGATTGAGATAGTGATGGTACGGGGAAATCAGGAGATGGCCAGACAATGTCTTACGGTCGTAGTACCAGGAGAAACGGAGTCGCAACAAGTGCATATGGCTGAATTCGAAGCCGAACTCGAGGATGTCGGACAAACAGCGGAGCAGAAGAGTGTAGAAGAGCTCATCGAAACTAGGATCGATTCTGATTACCCCGAGCGATATTTCCTACTGGGACGCCAGCTCCCCGACAACGAGAGGGCCAACCTGCTCGACTTCCTGCTGCAGAACAAGGACGTCTTCGCTTGGACTCCGTATGAGATGCCCGGGATCGACCCCGATGTCATGTGCCATGAGCTAAATGTTGACCCCGGACACAAGCCCGTAGTGCAGAAAGCTCGTAGGACAGGGGTCCCATAAACAGAAGTAGTAATCGAAGAGGTAGATAAACTCCTCTAAACTGGGGCGATCCACGAAGTACACTATCCGAAGTGGCTAGCCAACACAATAGTGGTGAAGAAAAAGAATGGCAAGTGGAGGGTCTGTGTGGACTTCACCGACCTCAACAAAGCCTGCCCCAAGGACAGCTTCCTCCTCCCGAAGATCGATCAGATGATCGACGCCACCTCGGGACACGATAGGATGAGCTTCCTCGATGCCTACCGAGGTTACCACCAAATCCCCATGCACGGGCCCGATGAGGAAAAAACTGCATTCATAACACCTTGAGGCATCTACTAGTACAAGGTGATGCCCTTTGGCTTAAAAAATGCCAAGGCGACATACCAGAGGCTGGTCACGAAGATGTTTCAAGGCCAGCTCGAGAAGACAGTAGAGGTCTACATCGATGATATGGTGGTCAAGTCCAAGATGTCGCGGGATCATTTGGCAGATCTACGTCAGACATTCGCCACCCATAGAAAATTCCAGCTCAAACTGAATGCCTCTAAGTGTGCGTTTGGCGTCGGCTCCGGCAAGTTCCTAGGGAGCCTGGTAACCCGGAGAGGGATCGAGGCTAATCCAGAACAAATTGCAGCAATCTTGACGATTTAGAGCCCGACCTCGGCCAAGCAGGTCCAAAGGCTCACAGGGATGGCTGCTGCACTCAATCGCTTCATCAGCCGAGCTTCGGACAAATGTCGTCCCTTCTTCCAACTCTTGAAAAAGTGCTCCAAATTCCAGTGGACCCCTGAATGTGATCAAGCGCTAGAGAAACTCAAGGAGTACCTCTCTTCACCACCGCTATTGTCCACTCCATCATAAGGTGACCTCCTCTATCTCTACCTAGCAGTCTCGGACCACACAGTGAGCTCGGTGTTAGCTCGAGAGAACGACAAGCAGCAGCAGCCCATTTACTACACAAGCAAGATCCTGCTCGACGCCGAGACTAGGTACCTGCCACTCGAGAAGCTGGCATTGCCACTCATCAGCGCATCACCCACTATTTCCAGACATACACGGTGGTGGTTGTCACGGAGTACCCGCTCAAATCCCTTTTTCGGAAGGCGGACTTTTCCTGCAGAATCTCTAAGTGGGTCCTCGAACTGGGGCAATTCGATATCCAATATCAGCCCAGAACGGCGATCAAAGCACAAATTCTGGCAGATTTCATCGTCGAATTCACTTCTCCTAGTTCGGCACCAACCTTACTCGATACCGAACTAGGGGCAGCAGGGACAATGAGACAACCGAGACCGAGCAAGACCGATCTTGGAAACAGTTCCTTGGGTCGGCCTGGAAGGTCTTCGTCGACGGATCTTCGACATCCAGAAGGGCTGGCGCTGGCATAGTCCTCCAACCCCCGGAGGGGTTAGTCATCGAACAAGCACTGACCCTTGACTTCAAAGCCTCCAACAATGAAGCAGAGTACGAAGCGCTGATTGCGGGTCTCGGTAGCGCAAGAATACTAGGGGCACATCGGCTAGTAGTCTTCAGCGACTCCTAGTTGGTGACGAACTAGCTAAGCGGAGACAATCAAGCCCGAGAAGAAAGGATGGCAGCTTACTTGGCCCACATAAAACAGCTCATCTCCTAGTTCGAAAAAGCAGAAGTCAAACAAATAGGCAGAGAGTCCAACTGCCATGCAGACGCCCTAGCCAACTTGGCATCGGCCGTAAAAGCATGAAAGAGAAGGACAGTTGATGTGGGGACATTGAAAAAGCCGAGCATAGAACTCCTTCCAGCTCGGCAAGTCATGTACGTTGATCTCAGTCCAAGCTGGATGGATCCAATCATAGCATTCCTCAAAGAAGATATACTTCCTGAAGACAGGAATGAAGCCCACAAGGTCATAATGAAAGCAACTCATTTTTTGCTATCCTCAGAAGAGAAACTGTAACGCCCCAATTCCGGATACCGAGAAAGTCGTCGAAATACCCGAAGTTGGCGCGCTACTTCCCGGAAAATCGGAGAACTTCCAAGATCGTAGGTCCACAGTGAGGTCCAATTTAAAACTTTTGAACAATATAATAGCAATGGTTAAATTGCGGAAGCATAAGAAGTAAAGCGAAAGCAATAGGTATCAATATATATCAAATGTGAGCAGAACTATAGTCTAGTTTAAAGGTATCAGTTGTTAAGACAATAAAAGTTAATTACATTTTTTATAACTACCCGGCTCACTATAAAATTCGTTCAAAAGCCCAAAAGAAAGATAACGCTCATAGCCCTGGTAACGGCTCTCCACCCTCCGGCTTGACTTTCTGGTCGGCCGGGCCCCATCTGTAATCTCCAACGACAGGCGCCTCTACGAGCGCGAGCGCGTCCTCCACGAACTCGGGGTCAAGGCCTAAGCACCAAAGATGGATCAGATCTAAAGATCTGGCAAGTCACAGTATACAAGTAACATATGACATATATATCAAAAGAGTAGAGACATGTATATAAATTAAAGAATGTAAAGATAAATGAATCTAGGCAGTTGAGCAAGATAAACAAATAGAATCAGAATAAATGTAACATCTAGTCTAATTACAATGTGGCACATTCACACGAGCTGGATAACGCGGGATATTATGCCGCGGCCCTCCCATACTGAACACAGTTGCGGCGGGGAATCTCACCAGTGCTGGGAATTACTAACCTCGCAAATCACTCATCAGTCTCATCACACTCATCACTCAGAGACCGGACCCGGTATCACACCGTCCGTCTTAACGACATAGTTCATCATGATAGCTCCTCAACACTCATAATAGCTCCTACTGGGGATTATCAATACACAAGCTAAGCTTAAATCAACCGAGTGAATGTCTATGCCGACTTGAGAAACTCTAAGGGTCTGTGTCTGTCTAGGCTTTGCCTTGCCTGAACAAAGTCCTAACAAAGTCTCTAAGAGGTTCATATATAAATCAGTCCATGGATTACAATCCAAGTCCAAGACCACTCGTTGGATCCATACCAAGGCCCATCAACACATGGCCTGGTCTAAAATAGTCCAAACGAGGTAACATATCCATTTCTACTGATAAACGACTCATTCTCAACCATCATGAGTTATAATCTCAATATAAACTACCTCTCCAATCTAAGGGTTTACATATCCGTACTTAGACCCAAAAAGGGCCCGCCTAGCCACAGACACGGGTTAGTGTACTCCCATTCACACCATCGGGTCACCTCTAAGATATCCTAGGTATAGGTCATCCATTTCCATTTAATTAACAGTTATTAGCTACACTAAGGATATAAGAGTGATAGTAATAAGGAAAGGCGAAGTATGAACTTCGAATATGAGAATCAACAGGAAAATAACAACAGTCCAATCCTAGGTAATGGACCACATTCAGGTCCAGGTGTAACGCCCCACCCTTCACACATGCATGATATTGTCCACTTTGGCCCACGTGCACGAGCGAGGACTTCCCAGGAGGTCACCCATCCTAGTACTGCTCCCGCCCGCGCACGCTTAACCTCGGAGTTTTTACGTTTTTCCGGGACCGCACGGTTTTAAAAGGCCTCATACAAGGTGTAAACTTTACATATAACCCCATTCACTTTCCTCTCTATAGTCGATGTGGGACTCCGGGGTGTCACATTCCACCCCCCTTAGGGCTGCACGTCCCTGTGCAGTAGCCTGCCAGTCCTTGTAGCCTGCCAGCCCTCTTGGCCCGCCCACAAGGAGACCCGCCCACTTGCACCAGACCACTGCAGGGGACCCACACTATAACTAGTCGAGAATCGGCTCTGATATCATTTGTAACGCCCCACCCTTCACACATGCATGATATTGTCCGCTTTGGCCCGCGTGCACGCGCGAGGACTTCCCAGGAGGTCACCCATCCTAGTACTGCTCCCGCCCGAGCACGCTTAACCTCGGAGTTTTTACGTTTTTCCGGGGCCGCACGGTTTTAAAAGGCCTCATACAAGGTGTAAACTTTACATATAACCCCATTCACTTTCCTCTCTATAGTCGATGTGGGACTCCGGGGTGTCACAAAAAATTTTGTCGCATTTACCCCGCCCAACTCAAGGACTTCCCAGGAGGTCACCCATCCTAACACTGCTCCCGCCCAAGCACGCTTAACAGCGGAGTTCTGATGGGATCCGGTGCTTTAGCGCTGGTATGATTGCACCCTGAAGCTGGTGGAAGAGCTCGTCGATCCGGGGAAGTGGATACTTGTTCTTCACTGTTGCCTGGTTCAGTTGCCGATAGTCGATGCACATCCTCATCGATCCATCCTTGTTCTTCACAAAGAGCACTGGTGCGCCCCATGGCGACACGCTCGGCCTGATGAAACCTTTGTCTAGCAACTCCTCCAACTGGGTCTTCAACTCTCGTAACTCTGCCGGAGCCATGCGGTAAGGAGCTCTGGAGATCGGCGATGTGCCTGGTGCAAGCTCGATGGTGAAGCCGATCTCTCTGACAGAAGGTAATCCCGGGATCTCATCGGGAAACACATCAGGAAACTCACAAACAACTGGAGTCTCCTCGACTCACTTGGACTCCTTGTCCTCTGAGATGAATGCGATGTAGCCTTCGCAACCGGATCTCATCAATCTCTCGGCCTTTAGCGCCGAAATCATCCGAGTGCTAGGTGATCTCCTCTCACCAACAAACTCGATCGTGTCATCTGAACCATCGATAGAGAGTCTGACTGTCTTCTGCAAGCAATCCATCACTGCTCGGTATCTGGCCAACCAATCCATCCCCAAGATGACGTCGAAGTCATGCATGGGTAGCACGATTAGATCTGCAAGCAAAATGCACTCCCCGATCTACACTCGGCATCTGGGGTGGTAAGTCTGACACATCACACTCCTACCCATCGGAGTGGACACAACTAGAGTGCAAGGCATAGCCTCACCTATCCCACCAAAGACTAAAGCAAATGCTGATGACACAAACGAATGTGTCGCTCCTGAATCTAGCAATACTCTAGCAGGATGATCACAAATAGAAAGGGTACCTTCGACGACGTTGCCTGATGCCTCTGCATCCTCGTGATTGAGTGCGAAAGCTTGACCCACAGCCTGGGGTCTCTGCTGATGGTGATGCTGGCCCTAATGCCTCTGATGTCGCCCTCGCTGGAAATGCTGCCCTCTAGGCTGCTGGGGTCCCCGTACCTGTTGCTGCTGAGCACGGTACTGTTGCTAAGGTGTTAAAGCAACCTGATGTGCTGGCTGAGCCGCTGGAGCTGGGGCTGGAACTGCCGAAGGTGCTGGAAGCCGAAACATCTGAGGCTGCCCTCCTCGGAGTGGGCAAAACCTGGAGATGTGCCCTGTCTCTCCGCAGTCATAGCACACTCGGAGTCCACGCTGCTGCTGACGCTGAAACTGTCCTGCTTGTCCTGCTTCCACTTTATTTATTATGCTTCCGCACATTTAACCATTGAGTTTATATTGGTCAAAAGTTTTAAATTGGACCTCACTACGGGCCTACGATCTTGGAAGTTCTCGGATTTTTCCGGAAAGTAGCGCGCCAACTTCGGGTATTCGAACGATTTTATCGGTATCCGGAATTGGGGCGTTACACCAGGCCCCTCTCAGGTAATTTGATCTCTAAATGGAGTCTCAGATGCCAAGAGATACTGTGTTTGGTGCTCCTGAGGTTACGGGCATCATTGACAACTTTTAGAGATCGAATCATCTTAGATTAAACGACCCAAAACCCTACTTGGTGGTCTCCACGAGTCAAGGTTGAGCCACACCGTTGACTCAGGCTTAGCACATCAATAAATGTCCATTTGGATGGTCAATGGGCCCCACGAATGATCACAACTACTGAATTTTGAAAACTGGAAAATCATGATTCCCAGTGTGCTCGGTCAACCTGGCCAAGGCTCGGTCGACATGGCACACTGGGGATTGACCCCCAGGTCGACCCAATGTGCAGTGTGCTCGGTCGACCTGGCGTTAGGTCGGTCGACCGAGTGCACTGAGGAAAACTTGGATCTGAACCTGAGAGACATGGTCTATTCTCAGGAAATCTCCTGTGTGTCCGGTCGACCTCCTGGCCTGGGTGGTCGACCGCATACACCAAAAAAAAATATGGAAAAAGGGATGTCCTGGCTTTCAGGCATGTTTACTGCAAATCATGTGTGCTCGGTCGACCTGGAGCAGGGCTCGGTCAACCTGGCACACTGGATGTCTGGGTTTTAGGAAAAATCCAACTCTCAGTTGTTTTCTTCAGAAACCAGTGTGCTCGGTCGACCTGGGCAGGGCCCGGTCGACCGGGTACACTAAAAAACTCAGTTCTGCAGGAAATTTAAGTGGGACTGGGTTTTCTCCCAATTTCAGTGTGCTCGGTCGACTGAGCTGCAGGTCGGTCGACCGGGCACACGCAGAACTGGGGAAAACCCAGTTTTCAGGGTTTTCTCCATTTCAACCCGTTTTTCCACCAAAACACCTCCAATCTCTCCCAAACTCCACCAAATCAACATAAAATATGAAAATACTACAATGCACCATCATCCAACACTAAATAGGCCCATTGATCTTCCAAATGGGGTGAAACCCATCCATCAATGCCAAAATCCAAACAAAACAACTAACCTCCAGGTAGATCTATCACATGACTAATAACTGAACTAAAAATTGTGGAATCAACTGAAATAGAAGCATACATTCTATGTTAAAAGTATATTGCACTTGCCTTAGATGTATGAGAAGTTGTAAAGAGAGATAGAGAAGAGAAAAACCAAGCTAATCCAAGAAGATGAAGATAATGGCCCAGCTCCTAGAGCCTTTTCCAGCACGAGAACAACTCAATCCTAAGTTTAGAAGAGAAATGTGAGAGAGGAAGAAGAGGGAAATGGAAGAGTGAATAGTAGCTAGGTTACATTGGGAAATGAGCTATATTTATAGGATTTGGGGGTGGCTAAGGACTAGAATGCCCTTTAGGGTTGTTTGGGATTAGGGTTAGGGTTGTGGGCTTTTAGGTCATTAGGTGGGAAGGTTCTAGAATAGTGGTTTTATGAATACCCCCCCTATGGTAACCACTAATTCCTAGCTAGGGCCTCCACTAACCTACTAACCCTAGAATTGCAAAAGACCCCTAAAACCCTATTACTAATACAACTAGGCTAATCTAACTCAACTTAGGAAATTAATACATAACTACCCTGATTAACTCCTAATTAATATAATTAGCTAATAATTAATAATAAATAGTATTCAAAAATTCAATTAGAGGGCCCACAAGGGGTGGGGCCTCACAGAAACTATATAGAAAGTCCTTCACAGGACCATATCTCCAATGCATCCACCCGAGCAAAGTGGAGGACTTCCTTTTTGAAATTCAAGAAGGAATTTGCGGAAGTCACATCGGAGGAAGGTCACTGGTGTACAGAGCCATCAATCAGGGTTATTGGTAGCCCTATATGCAGAAGGATGCCCAGCTCTATGCAAGGAAATGTGAAAAATGTCAGAAATTCTCTCACTCTCTCCACCAACCAACTCGGGACTTGAGTCCTCTCTCCATCCCATGGCCCTTCGCTCAATGGGAGCTAGACATCATGGGACCTCTTCACCGAACTCCAGATAAGAAAAGGTGGCTAGTAGTGGCCACTGATTATTTCACCAAATGGATAGAGCAGAAGCCTTATCCTCCATCACCGAGTAGGACACAAAGAATTTTGTATGGAAAAACATTGTTACGAGGTTTGGGATCCCCCGAGCTCTGGTCTCGGACAACAGGACCCAGTTCGACTCAAACTTCTTTAAAAACATCTGCCAGGAGCTTGGTATCAGGAACCTCTATACGACCCCGGCCTACCCACAGAGCAACGGGCAAGCAGAGATCTCGAACAAGGTTGTATTGGACAGGCTCAAAAAAAGACTTAACAGAGCTAAAGGTAGATGGGTAAAAGAATTACCAAGTGTCCTTTGGGCGTACCGGACCACCCCGAGACGATCTACTTCAGCAACCCCTTTTTCCTTGGCATACGGAATGGAAGCTGTGATCCCTCTTGAGGTCGGCCTCCCGACCATGAGGTCGGATCTCTTCGAACAGAGACAGAACGAAGTGAACCTGACAAAGAGCTCGACTTAGCCGAGGAACGAAGGGAGGCAGCATTCGTGCGCCTGACCTCCTACCAGCAACGGGTATCCAGGGGATACAATCAGAAAGTCAAAGAAAGGAAGTTCTCCATCGGGGAACTAGTCTTGAAGAAAGTACTTCTAGTAGACAAAAATCCCAACGAAGGCAAGCTCTCACCAAACTGGCTCGGGCCTTTTAAAGTGGTATCGGTATCCGGGAGGTCGGCTTATAGGCTCAAGAGCATGGACGGCAGAGAATTGCCATCACCATGGGATACCGCGCACCTCAAGAAGTACTACTTCTAAATGTACTCAAGTGATAAATCAATAAAAGTGGGATCTTTTGGAGAAAGTGTGCCTTTGTACCCCTCAAAGTTGTGAATCAAGGCTCCGGTCCTCGCACCCGCCTCCTTGAGTTCGATCATAGGACTAGCTTCCAAGGCTCTGGTCCTCGCACCAGCCTTCTTAGTTCGGTCATAAGATCAGCTCCCAAGGCTCCGGTCCTCGCACCAGCCTCCTTGAGTTCGGTCATAGGACCAACTCCCAAGGCTCCGATCCTCGCACCAGCCTCCTTGAGTTCGGTCATAGGACCAGCTCCCAAGGCTCCGGTCCTCGCACCAGCCTCCTTGAGCTCGATCATAGGACCAGCTCCCAAGGCTCCGGTCCTCGCACCAGCCTCCTTGAGCTCGGTCATAGGACCAGCTCCCAAGGCTCCGGTCCTCACACCAGTCTTCTTGAGCTCGGTCATAGGACCAGCTCCCAAGGTTCGGTCCTCGCACCAGCCTTCTTGAGCTCGATCATAGGACCAGCTCCCAAGGTTCGGTCCTCGCACCATCCTCCTTGATCTTGGTCATAGGACCAGCTCCTAAGGGTCGGCCCTCGCGCCAGCCTCCTTGAAATCAGCCACAGGGCCAGAACTTTGTTCCTCGCTACAGCCTCGTTGAGTTCGGATGTCAGGCCATCCCCCTTGGGACAAAAGCAAAATCGACTTTCTGAATTTCACTCTGAAGTTACGGAGTTCGGCATGACCTCAGCTCTCCAGCAGCGAAGTCGCACTCCAAGGTGTGAATCTAAGCTAAACGCAAGTTTCTTTAGATATAGGGCGTTTTGCCCGGGTGCATACCTCGGCCTTAGGGCCAGATGTTCACCGACCTCGCCCACTTGGAAATTTGGGGAGTTGGCCAGGCGACAGGGGGCCTCATTCTGATTTAATGTCTTAAGGTTAGAAGGCTGAATGAGCGCATGCTGTTGGGTATGTAGTCGGAAGCCGTTGAGCCTCGGTCTAATAAGTTAGCCGATCTCAGAAACTTAAGGATTTACAGAAATAGACAGATGAATTCATAGAAGTAGACAGAACATGGGGCAATATTTTCTTTTCGAAGTTAGAAGAATAAGCATCCATGCACTATTACCAAGAGAAAGAGATCAGTGAAAGAAAATTGTTTTTCATTAATGAAGGAAGTATTTACAAGATTCTGTGCACTCAAAAGAAAAAAGAAAAATACATCAAAAAGAAAAATAAAAATACAGGTATCTATCGCTCTACTTTCCGGACGCCGCGGCTTTATTCTCTGGCTTTGGAGGGATGGATGGAGCTGGAGCGCTTGAAGCCTCGGGTGGAGGAGCCACCGGGGAAGCCTGGTCCTGATCGCCCACAGCAGGAGTCGGGGGCGGAGGAGGAGGGCCTGGGACTTCAGGAGGGGCTTCCGGAGGGTTGGAGTCGAGCTCTAACTCTGGGCTCGGTAGGACAGATTGGAATTGGGGAAGATTCGTGAATATGGGGTCGTCATCAGAAACCCCGTACTCACGAAGAGCCTCCCTGCATCCCATCTCGTACAAAACCTGGCTCAGATCTTTGATTTGAGCCACGTACTCCGCCGACGCCCAATCCACTCCTTGATATGCCTTTGCGGCCTGAGCACACAGAGTGGACTCGACGTCAGCCCGCTCCTTCCTGGAGGACTCGAGAGCTCGGCCTCTTTCCCAGCTAGTTCGGTTTCCTTCCTGGCAAGCTCGGCCTCTAGTTGTTGCGCCCTCTTCGCCTTCTCCTCGGCCGCACCTTTTAGGTGTTTATTTTCGCCTCGCAACTTGATAAACTCGGCCTTTCCGCTTGTTGTTACGTTACGAACGCAGCGATCTTCTCCTCCGCCTTCTTTATTTCTGCCGCACTGGTTTCTAGGGCATCCCCCATTTTCTTCTTTTCCTTATCCATCTCGATAACCTGAGTGGCTGTGTTTTCCGTCCTCTCCAGTATTATTTGGAGCCTCTGTACATTCTGCAAGAGGACAAAAGGGGCAGGAAGTCAGAACGGACGACCAATGCATAAAGTTTAAAGGCAAAAGAAGCGGGAATCACCTCGACCGACGCCTTCATCGTCGAGTAGAGCAAGCTCATTGTCCCAGATTTATTATGCCTCTCCATGTCCAAAGGGAGAGCACATCCCCGGGCAACTGCCGAGATCGTCCTGGTGGAGGTCCCCATCCAGTCCTCCACGGTCATAGGCTCGCAGGGGTTTAGGTCGAAGTTGGGCCTCCAGGGCATCGGCTTGTGAGGCCAGGTCTGTGAATCCGCTTCCTGGACCTGTTCCTCCTCGCCCCCTACGCGGAGCCTCTTTCGGGTGGGGGCCCCTCACCCTCCTTCTCCGCCTCCGCGGCCCGTGGCCGAGTCTCCTTTGCCGGCCGAGAGTCTTTGGGCGGCCGGGCATCCTTGGGAGGCTCCTTCGACCTCCCTATCTTCTCCTGCGGAGGGCCTCGCGCACTCTTGGCTTTCACGGAGGAGGAGGTCCCTGCTACGCCCAAGGGACCGAAGGCGGTGCTGGCTGAAGAGCCCTAGACGGCACTTGGCCCGCTGGGGGCACGCTTTGGGGCAGGGGGAACTCGACCCCCGAGAACCTGGCTCCCAAGTTCTTCAAAGGAGGGCGCGGGCCGTCCATTTCCTCTTCCGCTTGGTCTCGGTCGGGGGAGCTGTCCGCAATCAAGATCGGGCCCTGAGGCTCTGAAGTCTGGCCACTGGTCTCCACAAACGCAAGCACGATCTCCCCTATCGGCTCAAGGGGGATATCGGCAGTCTTCCTGGTGTAAGAGTGGTACTGCAGCTTGTACCCGAGCAACGAGAAGGCAGCCCGATCGTGGTGATCGTGGTAGCGGTAGATTTTCTCTAGCCACGCGTTGTTCCTCTTCCAATGATCAAGGCCGGCCTCTCTCCTCCTTCGCTGAACACCTGCGCAGAGTATAGAGGACGTCAGTTCGACAAATTAGCAGTAAACCAAACACAAGTAGCCCGGGGAAGCAAGTATTTACTCGGAGGGGTCCCTGGTTTGCGCGGAACATGGATTCTTCACGCCACCTCGGTCTCGGAAGCCCCGTGCTCCCAGTTCCCCGAAACCAGCAGACGATCGTCCTTAGCGTATTTGCTTGAGTCCTCCAGGGCGTTAATCAAGGGCCGGCGCCTAGCTTTCGCCCAAAGATAGTAAGAGTCCTCGCCCCCCGCGGACTTGCAGATGTCATAGACATCCTCTATGTCATGCACGTCGAGGTCGATGTCTAGGATTCGGTTCAGCTCCGCCACGCCCATTATTATTTTAAACCCATTTGGCATCAGCTGGAAAGGGCAGATCCGCCACGAACTGAGGCAGGATTGGAGAAGCGGGTGGATTGGGAACCTAACCCCACCCTCACATACCGACACCAGAGGGAAGGGCATCCAATCCTTGTATCGGGAGAGGCCGTCGAAGAGGCCCTAGAGGTCATCGGGCTTCACCAGAACGTTAGCTGGTATTTCATACGCCACCCTGAATCCCTCCAGGGCTGGGGGGCCTCTAGCCAATGGCAGTAGACTCCCATTTCCTAAAAACTAAATGGAGAGCGAAGAACAAAGAAGAAGGAATAAAACCTAGAAAAAAAAACCTAAGGGGCGGAAACCCTCTAGAAAAAGGGAAAAAGAGGTGGAAGGAGAGTAGCAGAAAGGAGAACTCACAGAGAGGGATGTGACGGTTTGCAAAGAATGAAAAGCGAGGAGTAGAAATCGAAGGAAGAGAAATCTCCGGGTTCGTCGAAGTTCTGTCTTTAGCAGGCCTTTAGCAGGATGCCTTCTTCAGCTAGGTATTTTCTTCAGCAGGGTTTCTTTCGGACGAAAGCAGAAATAAGAGGAGAAAGGAAATGGAGCGTCCCTATTTTATAGAGGGACGCCCCTCTTGATTGCCGCGCACGCGAAGCAACACTTCGAGCTCACCACGAGCCGTTTCGATCCCGGTGAACGACTAGACGAAAGGTTACACGTGGCAGCGCCGGTCCATCCCCCGCCATGCCTCTGGTACAATACTTATCACCTCGAGCATACGGAACGACGTCCGCGTGCCCATCTTGGTGAGGCCATTATGATACCGCATTTATTGCCTAGGGTAAACGAAAAGGAGTCATGATGAGGATCGCACAACGACAAGATACGATAAGACAGGGCCAGCCCATCCTTTCGATCTTAACTCCCGACCTCGGAAAGAACCAAAGAGGTCGAGAGCTAGGGGCAATTGTGTGGGGTCGTTTTGTAATCACGGATTTATGTGGGGCCACTCCCCGGTTTCGAACTATCCTTAGTCTCGGTGTTGTCCAAGCTCAGCAGTAGCACCATCTTGGGGGGAGCGTGGAGCCCATCTCGATGGCCACGTTCACGAGTATCTACCTCGGTCTCGGCCTTAAGCCTGATCTCGGTCTCCTGTCACTCAGTCATAAATGCGATGCCGTGACGGGGACAGCGAACTGACAAATAGGGTGGGCGCCGGACCTAGATAAGTTGGCACGCCTTATCTCAGGGTCACGTCCATAGGTATAGGGAGATGGTCCGATGGGACGTTCCCTTTTTACCTACCCCCACTCAGGAGAGAAAGGTACATGCTGATGGGACTTCCATCTCTCCCTAAGGGGTCCAGTCCGATGATGACTCTCACGTCTATATAATGCACGAAGGAGAGCTGTAAGAGGTACGCAAGAAGCCTTCCCCCCGTACTTCTTCTTCTTCGTCTTCCCTCATAAAACTAACTCAAGCATCGGAGTGCCTTCGGCTACCTACAACCAGGGGCTCTGACTTTTGTTTTCTCTTTCAGATTACCGGAGGCCTGATCCGTTCCCCTAATCATCCCAAGGTCATCAAATTAAAGGTTTAATCCTCTTTTAACCAAGTCCGTAATTTTTAGACACTTACAATATGGGTTCAAATGTTGTGGCTCTATGGGGGGAAGTTGTTTACATTGCATTTTTACAACTATCCGGTCTAGCCTTAGATGACCTTGACAATATAAAAAATAAAAAACAAAAAACGACCTCGAACTTGCTCCCTTTTTACGAAAAAAAAATCCCATAAAATCGAATCTAGAGCCCCTGTCAATAGTACTTTGTAGGTCAAATGGCTATTACTATGTCCCATGTCACTAACTCAACGGATGATAATCTTCTGCACACTAGTCTAGAACTTTTTCTAGACCACTCTACCCCATTCGTAGGCTTATATATCCCAACATGCTTTAGAATGTTCCATGCATTTTTACACATTTTCATATTTACAACAGTATCCATTATCCTAGATAATTATCCACAGTTCAATATTATCCCACAATAGTCTTTTAGATTATCTTTCAAAATCTCCCTGGATCCTTATAGCAATCCAATCACATGCGTCTCATCACTTGAATGGCCATGGACTGATCATGATGCAAGCAAAAGAGACTCGATCCGAATGGTCTCTTTCCCAGCAATCACCGACTCTTTACCCGTGAGCGTGAATTATAGCTGGGTCATAGGAGGACAATCTTGTCATGCAGGTCTGGATTATAAATGTGAAGGCCAGCATCAAGTAATTTAAATGGATCTTGTAGTATTGTCAATGCAAAAATTACTGGCACAATGACACAGAATATTATGCATGTAAGGAAGGTTGCGGTGGTTAGTTGTCTCTAAGGCCTTTTAGAATATTATCAATGATATTGTTATCTGTGTGATTGGGTTAGAGTGAGATATAATATGTCATTACTATGATTTGTTGATGATATGATATTTACTGGTAACTCTTCAAAATTGATTGAAGAATTTTGTAACCACATGACAGGTGATAAAACATGATTAGAGTGTTAAATTTCCTTACTTATTTTATTAGAATTTCCTTTCTTTTTTTTCTCTATTCTTTTGGCTTCTTCATGATGCTTGTAATTATGTTCTTACGGGTTTTGGGCTATTTTTTAGGGGCATCAGCCAATGTTTTCTCCTCTCTTTTCCTTAATCCATATCGCCGTTTAGAAAAAAGAGTCATATAATTATCAACAAAATTAAGGTGATTTAAATGTAATCTTTAATTGAAGTTTTTCTTATTTTGGCCCTTACATATATGTATGAATTTAGATGAAAGTTGCATTGGAAATGGCTATCTCGACACTGCAATTGATTGGATACCAGGAATGAGAGACATTCGACTAAGAGATCTTGGAGGCTGTCTTCAAACAACAGATCCCAATGACTTCATTGTAAACTTCCTGGCAGATGAAGGTCAAAATACTTCGACAGCATCAGTCATCATTTTCAATACGTTTGATGATTTGGAAGATGGAGTTCTTCATGCCATCAAATCAATATTCCCTCCTTGCATCTACACAATAGGCCCTCTATCGTTGCAATTTCGTTTGTTACCAGATAATGCGTTGAAGTCGGCCACATCGAGTATGTGGAAAGAAGAGGCAGAATGTCTAAAATGGCTAGATAGTCATGAAGCTGCTTCAGTAATATACGTGAATTTTGGGACCTCAACAGTCTTAACAGAGGATCAATTGATAGAATTTGCATTAGGCATTGCGCATAGCAAATACCCATTCCTATGGGTCATTAGGCCTAATCTTGTAATGGGTGGTTATCCAAATCTGCCACAAGAATTAATGGATGAGATCGGAGGAAGGGGTATGCTACTGGGCTGGTGCCCACAAGAGGAGGTGTTGGCACATCCTTCGATTGCTGTCTTCTTGACTCACTGTGGTTGGAACTCTACTCTCCAGAGCATATCATTTGGTGTGCCTATGCTATGTTGGCCTTTCTTGTGGGAGCAACAAACCAACTGCAAATATGCTTGCCAAGAGTGGGGTGTAGGAGTGGAGATTGATACCAATGCAAAGGGAAAGGAGATTGAGGTTCTTATTAAGGACATAATGGGGGAAGAGAAGAGAAAGGAGATGAGGAAGAAGGCCTTGAAGTGGAAAGAGAGTGCTCAAACAGCTATTGGGGAGGGAGGGTCTTCTCACACTAATCTAGAAATACTAATTCAAGAGTTACTTCAATTGGGAGATTTTTCTAATTGATGCATGAATGTCGGTATATTTAAATATTGAAAATATTTGTAACATTAGTGTAGTATAATTCTATTATAATTTGTATTGGCAAATTCATTGGGTATCAGACAAAATTCGAGATTTATTTATAATTATATTTCTTTTAGTGGGAATGACCAAGAAAAATGGCTAGGAGACATTTTCGATCAAAGCTCTCAAGCTATATGGGTGCATCGGTTGCAAGTCAAGTGCCGTGAAGTTTTTATTAGCTTCACATGGATCTTTGTCATGATGACATCACATGAAAATTTATTGCCATGCCATCACGTAGACTCTTGCCATCATATGGGACTTTGCCATGATGACATCAAGTCTTGTCTCCATGTGTGGCTTGATGTACAAGTTATTCACGTAAAAACGCAAGCCAAGGGAATTTGTCACGCCCCGAGCCCGAGACTGCACCCATCTCGAGGCGCGACAAATGCCCGCATGGGGATTTGCATCAAACAAATTGACCCTTGTCCCCACGAACGAAATTCACCCACAGGATTTCACGTTTGTGGTTTCAAATTTTCTATTTACCTGTATTTCCACCTGTGTAATTTCTGTCAAATAGATATCAAATCGTAATCCAACAACATCAAATGCATCAAGATATAGAGCATAAGGTTCATGAGCATAGATTAAAGGTTCAAGTTTAAGAACTAAAGATAGAGAGAAAGAAGTACGTTAAATTAAGGTTTACAAGTCATAGTCTAAACACGTTTATAAACTATAACAAAAGATGTGGCAATCCAAGTCACGGTCAATGGGTAATTTTTCGTCCAATCTCAGCGAGTAGATGTCTAGAAGACATCATCAAAAGTCCATTTAGCTACATGACGGGGAGATTCCTCCTCCTCGTGGATCTCCAGGTCGGTGGCATCGAGGTAGTCACCTGTAACGCACTACACCAAAAATCGGAAATTGGAACCGAAAAGCGTTCTTAATCCTTCCGTTCCTAATCCGTTAAAGTGTTCCAATTTTCGTTCCAATTTGGATTAGGAACGGTTGGTACCAAATTGGAACGGAAATTGGAACACTTTAACGGATTAGGAACGGAAGGATTAGGAACGCTTTTCCGTTCCAATTTCCGATTTTTGGTGTAGTGACGCCAAGTGTAGCACCATTAGACTAAGCTAAGCAAGATAAACAGATATAAATCATACAACATGTAACAAATGAAATTATTAGACAGATATAAATCACAGGAGGTCATAGCATAATTACTAGGCAAATCTGAACATGAATGCATGAGACGTATGAATCAAAATTTATAGGTATACACAATAACAGAACTAAATGACACATCCACATTAGTTATATTCTCTCAAATTAACCATATAAACATGTATGTAAAGTGAGAGTAGAATATAGAATAGAATAGAACAGGGTGGTGCCACTAGGGGATAGAGGGCCCAAAACTCCCCATTGTGGATCTAGGGTGCCGGTCAACCCTCAGAATATAATCCTATCTACAGAGGGCCAGAAATATATACTAAACCCACGCTTAGCTAGGTCCGACTTAGATAGGGTCGAAGCCAAGTGGTGTCGACTCGCAGAATAAACGTACAAATTAACAGAACATAAACAGAACAGATCATATCATAATTCAAAACTTATCAAGATTTAATTGAATAGAAGCGGAGACCAATATAATATAAACAGGTACATAAGCAAGATATACATAACTAGACACAAGTATGATCAAGTCATGCGAGAGTACTAGAAACGGAATGCAATGCTTGAACATAAATCATAGACGGAATCAAGATATGAAGCAAGTCAATCCTACGGTCTTGGGAACTCTCGGGGTCTTCACCGTCCAACCCAGTGTAGTACTAAGGATTTCGGTGTTAGTGGCTTACAAAAGAACCCTTGGTGTTACATAATTTGGGCACCGAATCCCTTAGTATAACACATTTGGTTCGGATATCAATTTCGAAGAACACGAGTTCCCATGTGGGTGCACGGTTGCTCAAACCGCATCCACATAATATACAAGTTCATTGGTCATGATAAAATGTTCAAGGTATCCATCCTTAAAGTGCAACTATCAGGCCAATTAATCTAAACATACTACGGTTCAACGCTTGGCTCGCGGTACCATCCGGTTGCCATAGTTTTTAATAAAATCCAATATCCACTTATTCCCCGAATTTCAAATCAAATATATGTAGGGACCATTGGATTCTACACTTCAAGGGCTTTCGAACGGTATGTGAACCTCCAAAAACGGACGTACGGTTAAAAAGTTATGGCCGTTGGAAGTTTACATAAAATTCCATGCATCAGGTGCGCTCGAGCGAACAAACACGCGCTCGAGTGGACCCAACCAAAGATCATGCACGCTTGAGCGGACAGTCCAGCACGTCCAAACAACAAGCACGTGCGCTCGAGCGGACAGTGCAAATTTCTGAGTCCGAAATCTGGATTTTCCTGTCCTCTTCCAAACCATCCATTGCCTACTCCCAGCCTTCAAACAACATTGATACACAAAAAATGAGCTTCCAAACATGCTCATAAACATCACCAATCAACCACCATTAAATCAACAAAAGATCAATCCATTTATTACATCAAAACATGAACAAAGATCCATTTTTGAGGAAGGAAATGGGTGTCTAACATGATTGAACATATTCAAAGGATCAAATAAAGAAGCATGCATACAATCATATAAGTTTAACTTGCCTTAAGGTGCTTAAATTCGAATCCTACACCAAATCAATCCCTCCTAGCAAAGCCAAGCTCTCCAAAGTAAAAACCCCCAAAATGTAAGATCAAGAAGCATCCTAAAATGATGAAATGAAATGGAATGAGGGAGAAGAAGATGCATGCACGAATTGTAACGCCATCTAACTGATTTGAAGCAAAAGCAAGGGAAAAAATGAGAAATACTTACCAATGAAAAAGATGGAGCACACTTAAATGAAATGGAGACTTGGAGAAGATGGATAAGAAGATGAGGATGAAGATGCTTTCACCAAAACCCACATGCAGTAACTGTTTTAAGAAGATGATAGAGATAGAAGACAAAGGAAGGAGAAGAAGGTTTCCAGCTGAAATGAAAAAGAAACTTCGTTTGAAATGGGGAGAAAGAGGTTTTTGAGTTGGAATTTCCTCCCTGCAGTGCATGCAAGTCCACTAAGGGAATGAAATTTTCAAGAAGGGGCTTGGTTGGAAAATGGGTTGGAAATGGGTCAAGATGGATCCGAATCCATTGGGTCAAAACATGAAAATCAAAGCCCATGTTACGTTTTATGCAATGCACTAAAAATCCATAAAATTCTAAGTACACATACAAAAGCCCAAAACACTCCAAAAGTCATAGTCTACCTAGTCCATGGTCAACCCAACTAATTCTACCTAATCAAAACCAGATACATACAAAACATCCATCAAGCTACTATTTTAAGTTAATTAACTCTAAATCGGGATTAAGGTGGGTCGGGGTGTTACAGAATTGATGGTGTTGGGATCCATGCATCAAGAAAAAGGGAGCAAAGGCATTCAGAGATAGAACCTGTAAGTATTTTTTAGTGTTGGCTAATTCATTGGGTGGACAAAACATGGGAGTTCATGTATTTTGCAATTCTTAGTTGGACCACTTCGTGGTGAAGAAGAATTCCAAATCAGCAGGAAGCAGGGAGTTCTCAGCAAAAAGACAGACCGATCGATCGGACCTGCAGGCCGATCGATCGCCCAGAAAAAAGGCCTCAGTTAAAAGTCAGGCCGATCGATCGGACAGCGGCGAAGCCTCAGCTATTTTTTAGCCTCTTCCTTCTTATGTCATGTTTTCCAATCCTATCAAAACCCAAACTCTCCCATACGATTCTAAGAGCTTATTTAAGGGTTTAAACCCTTTAGAAACCTGACCTCTCTCTGATCTAAACCCTAGATTATCCTAATAGAGATTTACTTCCTCCAGAGAGTTCTTGTGAGAGATTCATGTGCTGAAGCCTTGTTCTCTGGAGAATCCCCATACATCTTCCAGCCAAATCGCCTTGCTTAAGGCGTGGAGATTGAAGTACTGGAGAAGGTGAACGGCGTGGTCGTCGGCAAGATTCACGGTGGTCCTTAGGTTGTGATCAACTGTAAAGGAGAGTGAGTTATCTTGTAACCTTTGAGTTTATAGTGCTTGATCTTTCTGGACCGGTGCTAGGTCCCGTGGTTTTTTTCCCTTCCCAGGGTTTTCGATGTAAAAAATCTTGTGTCCATCTTCTTGACTGATTGCTTGATTAACTTAGGTTTTCTGTTTTCATATTAGTATCTGTGCTGGGATTTATTTTTCTTTCTGTTAGGATTGTGTTTATCAACTCTCCAGGAATTTTTCACTTGGTATCAGAGCTGATTCACACTAACTTGTTGTGTGAGATCTTCACAGATTTCTGATATGGATATTATTAGAGATGGATCATCAATTTCCAAACCTCCTCTCTTGGATGGTTCGAACTACCATTATTGGAAAGTTCGAATGACTGCTTTCCTTCAATCCATAGATCTGGATGTCTGGAACTGTGTTGAATTTGGTTACACCAAGCCTACTGTTGTCACTGATGGCAACAAGACCATTGAAAAACCCATGCCTCAATGGACCAAGGATGATAAACAAGCCTTCAATTTTAACAACAAAGCTTTAAATGCAATTTTTAATGGTGTTTCTCCTTCCAAATTTCGTCGGATATCTATTTGCAAAACTACTAAGGAAGCATGGGATATATTAGAAACTGTCCATGAAGGTACTCTCAAAGTTAAGCAAGCCAAACTTCAGAATTTGGCTACTGCTTTTGAAAATTTGAAAATGGATGAAACTGAAGTTTTTGATGATTTCAATGATAAATTGTCTGCTATTGTTAATTCTACTTTCTACTTGGGTGAAGTCATTCCTGAACATAAAATTGTTAAAAAGATTCTCCGATCTCTTCCTGAGAGATTTGACCCAAAAGTAGTAGCAATTGAGGAGTCCAGCAATTTGGATTTAATCAAAGTTGATCAATTAGTTGGCAACATGCAAACATTTGAAGCCAATCTCAGGAAAACAAAGAAAGCTAAAGGGATGGCTTTGAAGTCTCATCTGGAGCATGATAATGACTCTGAACAAGAGACTGAAGACCCAAAACTTGATGCTCTCTTTGTTAAAAAGTTTAAAAGATTTTTGAAAAATGACAAGAAGGATTTTAAAAAGAATTTTAAAAATACTGCACAAAAAGGACAGAATAAGCCTTCTTCGTTTAAATCCAATGCTGGTCAAAATCCTGAGAAAAATGTGTTTAAAATCCCCCCCCCCAAGAGTACACACTGTTATGAATGCAAATGTTTTGGTCACTATGCTTCTCAATGTGTAAATAGAACTTTCCGATCTCAAGGAAAGGTTTTGAATGTCACGTGGGATGATGATTCAGACCAAGACTACAATAACACTGAACCCAAATCATCATCACCTGAACATGGTAAGTTTATGGCTTTTATGGCAAGATCTAATGATTCCTTTTTGCAGGAAGATGTGGAAAAATCAGATGAAACTATTTCAGATGATCTTAATTCTTTGTCAGATAATGAACAGAATTTAGTGGAAGCATATCAGAGTCTCCTAAAACACTCTAGGAGGATGACTCAATTGAATGATATTCTGAAAGGAAAATGGAAAGCTGCTGAAAAAGAAAATCTTGTTATTAAAACTGAATTCAATGAAGCCCAAGGTAAAGTATCTCATCTTGAATCATAGCGTACCATTCTATCTGACAAGTTGATTTCTGTAGGGAATGAGCGTGATTTACTACATGAGAACTCAATTCAAGCTGAGAAAGAGATACTAAACCTCAAGAAAGAACTGGATTCCTGCAAAGCGGAAAATGCTAGCATCTCGGACAAGCTCAAGATGACGATTGCTGAATTGGTCTCTACCAAAGCTGATCTTAATCAGATGAACAAAGGGTCAAAGAAACTTGATGAAATTCTGGGTGCACAAATCATATCAAGCAGCAAGCATGGCCTTGGATTTGAATACGGTGCATCCTCCTCCAATAACCAAGGTAAATTTGTTCGGGGTAATACACTGTTTGCTATTGAACCTACTATTTCTCAACCACAACATGTGAACCCCAATATCAAGAAACACATGCCTCAATGTAAATATGCTCCTACCTGTCATTTCTACGGAATCATTGGACATATCAGGCCTCATTGAAATAAATTACGTAAGAAACTTCGCAATGAAAGAAGGAACATCAATTTCATCCCTTATAATGTCAAATGAAAATCCATTTGGATATGTAAATCTGATCTTTGTTGCAATGTGGTACTCACTGCTCTTAAGGGACAAAGTTCACATGTTTGGTACTTAGACAGCGAGTGCTCTAGACATATGTCAGGGGATAAGTCTCTTTTCATATCCCTCGAAAGTCATCATGGTGGTAATGTTCAATTTGGAGATGGAAGCAAATCAAAAGTCATTGGTAAAGGATTTGTCAACTTACTAGGTATGTCGACTATCAATAATGTCTTTCTGGTTGATGGACTAAAGGCAAATTTGCTAAGTATCAGTCAATTCTGGGAATCTGGTAATGAGGTTCATTTTTCTCCAAATACTTGCACTATTGTTGACAGTCATGGAAAACATGTTCTTTCTGGTAAAACGAATTCCGATAACTGCTATGTGGTTGCTAATGAAAAAGTCTTGAACTGCAATTCCACTACTGTTAATGCTGTTGACCTTTGGCATCAAAGGCTAGGTCACATTAACCATTCTGACTTGGAAAAACTCTCTAAACAAGAATTGGTTCGAGGTCTCCCCAAACTTCAAATGTGAGAATGGGATATTTCTTTCTCAATCCATTGGGTGGACAAAACATGGGAGTTCATGTATTTTGCAGTTCTTAGTTGGACCACTTCGTGGTGAAGAAGAATTCCAAATCAGCAGGAAGCAGGGAGTTCTCAGCAAAAAGACAGACCGATCGATCGGACCTGTAGGCCGATCGATCGCCCAGAAAAAGGCCTCAGTTAAAAGTCAGGCCGATCGATTGGACCTATAGGGCCGATCGATCGGACAGCGGTGAAGCCTCAGCTATTTTTTAGCCTCTTCCTTCTTATGTCCTGTTTTCCAATCCTATCAAAACCCAAACTCTCCCATACGATTCTAAGAGCTTATTTAAGGGTTTAAACCCTTCAGAAACCTGACCTCTCTCTGATCTAAACCCTAGATTATCCTAATAGAGATTTACTTCCTCCAGAGAGTTCTTGTGAGAGATTCATGTGCTGAAGCCTTGTTCTCTGGAGAATCCCCATACATCTTCCAGCCAAATCGCCTTGCTTAAGGCGTGGAGATTGAAGTACTGGAGAAGGTGAACGGCGTGGTCGTCGGCAAGATTCACGGTGGTCCTTAGGTTGTGATCAACTGTAAAGAAGAGTGAGTTATCTTGTAACCTTTGAGTTTATAGTTCTTGATCTTTCTGGACCGGTGCTAGGTCCCGTGATTTTTTTCCCTTCCTAGGGTTTTCCACGTAAAAAATCTTGTGTCCATCTTCTTGACTGATTGCTTGATTAACTTAGGTTTTCTGTTTTCATATTAGTATCTGTGCTGGGATTTATTTTACTTTCTGTTAGGATTGTGTTTATCAACCCTCCCGGAATTTTTCAGAACCTTGTGCGCTCAAGCGGCTGGGTTGCGGAAATTCTGATTTTTTCATAACTCTATTTCCTAACTTTTCTGAGTTTATTTATTTGAGCCCTACTTGCTCTATAAGTATTGAGGCACAAATTAAAGTCTATAAATTGCATTCATCTCTCAACTCAAAGGTACCACTCTCCTATCCAAAAACCTAGAGATCTTTTAAGAGATTGTTTTCCTCTCCAAAGCTTCAAGTTGCTACGCTGAAGTTCAAGTCTTTAAAGGTTCTTTCCGCTACTCTTTTGAAGTAGATTCATCTTGTAAAGGCATTCAAGGTGGTTTGTTCAAGCATGACGAATGTGTACGGCGAGCAGTCGACAAGATAGAGCAATCCTTAGGTTGAGTTAGCAACTGGGAAAGGGTTGTGAGTTCTTTCTTGTAACTTTCAATTTATTCAGTGCTTGGTTGTCTGTTGGCCTAAACGGTAAAGCTCGTGGTTTTTTTCCGAGTAGGGTTTTCCACGTATACATCCTGTGTCCTTCTCATTATGTGATTTCTTGCTTTTAATCTGGATTAGATTTAATTACTAGATTAATTTCTTGTTCTTGAAATCTAATAGAAATCTAGTTATTGGGACCTAAGCCTATGCTAAGGCTGGATTTTTCAATTAGGCTTGTTGTTGGTTACTAAAGTACTCCCTATATTGGAATTTAAGTATCGTGTACATTAAAGAAAACCTACTTGAAATCACATATTTCAATTCGGTATCGAAAGAAAACAGAGAATGAGAATATAGGTCGCGCACTCGAATTCTATGGCCCCATTTGCCACTTGGAATTGAATTGAGTTTTTATCAATTTATAGAAAAGGAGTATAGCCCCATTTTCCTTTTGGAATTGAATTGAGCTCTTATGTGTATACACACACATATGAAGGGGGCTGTCTTAAGCTGTAGCTTATTTTATCTCAAATTTAAATTGTTTGCAAAATCATCTCCATCGTAAACTGCGTGCCTCAAATCATCATCTCCAAAATCAAGATAAATCCAACCAAATTTGGATTTTTCAGTTCCATCATGCAAAAAACAGAGCTATTACACTTTTATTTGTGGGACCAACATTGTTTCAGCTTAAGATAACATAAGCTGCAACTTGAGAGAGTTACACTACAAAACTCTCTGGATGTTTTGGTTTAGAAAAACGCCTCTCTTTTAGCCAATAAAAGTGTGGCATGTATCATCAATGATACATATCCAATTCTCTCTCCTAAATATTCTCCTACAAAGGTGGATCCCTTAAAATACTAACAAATCATTGACTATTAGATAGGGGCAGAAACTCCTCTTTTGTTTTGAGATATGGGAGTTTTTGATAATTTCCCATATATATGGGGTACGCTACAAAAGTTTAACACATGTCATCACTATCATAACCCTATCTTTCTCTCTCTATATACATATTAAAGAAAGATAGAAAGGAAGTCCGTTTGATGCTCCATACAAAAAGGGATGATTTTTTTTTTCCCAATTAATTCTCCTAAAAACTAGCTAATCTATCCTATTTTATTATTTTCTCCTTAAAACATGGAGAATTGTAGTCACACTACTAGAATTTATTGTTTTGGCGAAGGAAAAAGCGGGCAGCCGCCTGCAAATAGTACCATTAGCGACTGCCATAGGCGGCCGCAGTAGCGGTCGCTAAAGATTTTATCTATCCCCCCCTCCCCAACGAAACCCACTTCTTTCTTCACTGTTTTCCTCCCCAATTTTTTTGCCCTCCCGCACTCTGCCCTCCCACCGCCGAAGCTCGCCTGCGCCAGAGACTGCATGTGGTTCTCTCTCTCTCCCTCCTTCTCCCTTTCTCTCTCTCCCTCACTCCCTCTCGCTCTGCACTCTGTTGGAGCCTCCCTCTCCCTCTCTCTCTATTTCTCTTTGCACTGTGCCCTCCCACCACCGGATCTCTCTCTCTCCCTCCCTCTCCCTCTCCCTCTCTATTTATCTCTGCACTGTGCCCTCCCGCGCGCTCTGCACTGTCTCGCCGCACCAGTCACACCACCGTCGGAGCCCGCCTGCACCGGAGCCGCCACCGGGTCTCTCTTGTTAGGTCCTTGTTTGTTGCAATTTTGATGGATGCACATTCACCTTCTCTGTCATATGATCACACACTCATGCTCGTACTTTTGACTTTGGAAATCTTGGATTCTACTTGCATTTGCATATGTTTTTCAAATGAATTTATTCATGCATGTTTTAGAATCCAAATACTCATTTGAAAACCTATTTCTTCTTTCATTATTTTGAAAATCAAAATAAGATTTTAGGTTTGTGATTTGCATTCATTCTCCATTTTTAAAATCATTTTATTATGCTTAATCACACTGGCCTTGAGTTCCAAGCTGCATCTTTGGGATTTTGAACAATTTGTAAGAACTCATCCCAGGTCAGTTTGGTCGGTCGACCGACCCCTGTGCCCAGTCGACCGGCCCAACTGGCCTGCTGGAAAAACAACCAGTGTACCAGGTCGACCAAGCCAGGCCCAGGTCGACCGGGTAACTAGCCGTTGGGCCAATATGACCGTTGGGCCAGGTCGACCCGGGGGTCATGGGGTCGACCGGGCCAACTAGCCGTTGGACTGTTTTTTGCTTAAAAGTTCATTCCATTCCCTACTTTTGAGAGGCTTGTTGGGTGAACTTTTGGAACAATCTTGAAGCCCAAGAAAGGGAAATGAGTTGATAAGGCTAGAAGGTCATTGGAAATCAAATGTTTGAGTTTTTAAAAGGTATATCTTACTAGTTATTTTGATTTCCATTCCAAATGAAATCCATGCATATTCGACTCTTTGTATTTTCATATATGCATGTTTTCTAGCTATTAAAGAGATGTTTTGCAAACACATTATCATCTTTGGAATATTAGAATGGTTTGCAAACATCCTTATCTAAATCACATGTGCACTTAATAGTTAATCTTCATACAACTTGTTTAGTTCTTTCCTTCAAGTTGCTTGAATTCTTTATGTGATTAGCATAAAACTTCAATCATCATTTTTCTGAACTTAGATTTTAAAATGCATCAAGCATTCATTTAAGAGCTGCATTTTAGAATTTGATTGAAGTAAAACACTCATACACTTTGTGCACACACTTTAGCTTATTTTTGTGTATGGTTGTTCATTGAATTACACTTTCATATCAGCCTATTTAAAAGGCAATTCAATTGTGCTTAAATTCTATCTCTTAGAGTGTTTTGTATAGACACCTTCTTAGAGAAATCCTTCATTTGTAAAGGTTATTGCTTAGCCTAAGAAAAGCACATTGTAAAGGTTATTGCTTAGTCTTGAAAAGCATCTTGTAAAGGTTGTTGTTGAGCCTAGAAAAACAACAGTGTAAAGGTTATTGCTCAGCCTAGTAAAAAGCATAATTAGTGGAAATCCGGTGGGGTGATTGGATCACAAGCCGATAGTGGATGTAGGCATTGAGGCCGAACCACTATAAACCTCTGTGTTATGGTGCATGCTTGTGGTGATTTCTTTTGTTAGCTTCCGCATCTTGTTTGGTAAATCAACACATGCGACTAGTTTACTTTATAGAAATTAAAATTGGTCATATTTGTAGCACACGCTATTCACCCCCCTCTAGGGTTAGGATCCCAGGACTTTCATCTCTTTCCCTCTGTATTTCTCTCTCTTCCCCGATTTATATATGTATATATTTACAGATTTTGCATTTGTTTTTTTTCCATTCTCTCTCTTTTTTTCTCGTTTTCTGTTTGGTGGGTAGTGCTTTTCTTGGTGATTCATTCTTTGATTTCTGCAATTGGGTTGGGATTGCTGCATTTTCTTTTTAATCAGTTGGCTTTCGATTTGATTTTGTGCCATTGACTTTTAGGGATCGATGGTTATGATATGATTTGGTTTGTAATGCTATGTAGATTTTCAGGCTTCCATTGAGCTTCGAGAATTTGATCTTCCAAGGAAGTAATGTTGTGCGATATTTGTGGCTTGATTTCAATTGAGGATTTCACTTGTTGACTTTAGATTTGTTTATTCATAAGCAGATTTTGTTTTGATGATAATCTTTTGTTGGATTTGGGATTTGTAATCAATTTGTTTTCAACTTACATGATTTTATAGTGATTTCATATTCTGTTACGATTTTGTGGCCTGAGTAGTTTATCTGAAACTTAGCTACTGGAAAATGATTTAATTGATTGTTCTTTAGTTACTTGTTGAAGAATCTCTTCAGATATAGGACGTTTAGATGTCATTTAGTATAGATCTTTGGTAGGAAAAGGTTGTTCTCATCAAATTGTATTTCGTGTGGAAAATTTCAAATTAAAGGATTGGTTTCCCTAGTGAATGGGTCATATGATAGACTTGATGAAGATCATTACAAAACAAAGGCAAATTGCTACTTATGCCCTGTTTGGCTCATCTAAATTGGTTGTGTTGCTACGGGTTCACGTGGAAATTGAATTACATGTGATTTTGTCTTCCATTGATCCTTTATGACAGATAAAAACAACTATTATTTACAGGTAACTAAGGTTATCCAACACATGAACCCGGATCCACCCATAAACTGACTTACTTGAACATGTTTCATGAAGATCCAAATGTGTTGTGAAGTCAAAATGAAAGGAAAAATTAATATAACTAATTGAGTGTGGAGAATGCTTTTACTGATTGCAATCATCTTTGAATGTACAAATGATAAAGACATGGTAACAAAGTTGTTGCATGGAGGCTTTCTGAATACAAGGAATTAGCCTTATCAGCTTTGTTGTTTGTCTACAACCTAATGGTGCATTTTACAACTCGACGCCACAATATTTTAGTAGTCATCATTTGAATATACACCCACCCACCCACACATATATTGTAAATCATCAAGTCAGCACCCTCATGTGAGTACCATCTGTGAGCACACTCCTTTTAGCATGTGGGACCCCCCCATGATCAATCCAAAACCCTCACACTCGCTACCAAACCAAATGCCCTATAATCAATTCTGCTTTTCAAGGCATTTCTCAGTTCAGGATTTCACTTGTTGACTTTAGATTTGTTTGTTCATAAGCAGATTTTGTTTTGATGATAATCTTTTGTTGGATTTGGGATTTGTAATCAATTTGTTTTCAGCTTACATGATTTTATAGTGATTACATATTCTGTTAGGATTTTGTGGCTTGAGTAGTTTATCTGAAACTTGAGGCGAGGACATTTGAGGTGTTCCTACTATGAGAAATGGGGCTTCATTATGGCCTGGAATGCGCTTGGATCTTGCATTTTTGATTGAGAAGAAAGTGGAATTGGATTTTTTTTTTGTTTTGAAGTTTCGGTTAGATTTGTGGTGGAGCTTTTTTGCAATGAGGATATGAGAATGGGGTTGAATGCAAAGAAGAGAAAGCTGATTGGAACTTGAGATGGGTTTTTGTGGTAGAATCAAAAGGTTGGAGGAAAGTTTAGATTTTGGGATTTCAGTTCCATTTTTTTACAAACTGCAGAGTAGAAACTAAAAAAAAACAAAAAAAGGTTGAAAACAAAGGAAAAATAGATGGATTTGGTTCAACAAATGTAAAAGAGAGAAGCTTTTTTTAGTGAAGAGGATTGGTATTGGGAAAGTAGAGGTTTTAGAGCTTTGAGAGTTGAGACTGTTCTTGTTTTTCCTCTTTCTTTGTATGAACAAGAGAAAAGTTGAAAGGATGGGAAAATATGTCTGTCTTTGGAGCTTTGAGGGTCTTCTCTCCAATCAGAAAAGCAACAAAGAGAAATATGTTTTGGGGCCTGAGGAAAGAGATTAAAAAACAAAAGACACAGAAGCAGGGAGAAGAGCTTTTGGGGTTTTCAGACATTGAGTGACCTTAGGATTACAAACCTAAAAAGTAAAAAAGAAAAAAAAAGAAAAGAAAAAAAAACAAACAGACTGCCTTCTGCCTTAAAAGTGAGTGAGAGAGAGAGAGAGAAGTATAAAAACCAAAAGTTTGCTCTTTGCAAGAAACAAGAGAACAGAAAAAGCCAACACCTTTGGCTTTCACAGGAAAAAAAAATGCCACTATAAAAGATCCAGAGTTTTTTCAAGCTACATCAAGTGGGTGTTCTACTAAGGAAAGAAAAAGGCCATAAACAAACGCAAATCTCAGATACACCACACCCAGTTGGGTTCTCATAAAATCAAACCAGATCTCTCTCTATCGTTGGTATTTTCAAAGTCGCTGTTCTTTTCTCTCAGATATCATTTTATATTGATGCCTACGGCTGAGCTTAGACTAGACTCTTCCACAACTGTTCAACGTTTTTAGTTTAATGCTAAAATCTCAGTTTAGATATTCATAACTATTAAGCTCCTCTCCACTCAATTTTAAAATGAAAAACACAGATAAAAAATCATGAACATGGATGAACTTACCTTTGTTTGATATAATTAGCTTACTTACCTTGTTATTTAATTCGCATGGAGTGCGTTTAACTGACTCATTTGTGCTTGAATTGAGTTGATTTTGGGCTTTTGGAATGATGCTGATACCTTATTCTTAATTCCTTCTAAATGTTATATTATAGTTATGTTCCTATGTGCCTTATCAAACAATAAAAGTTTTAGGCTCCAACACCACACTGTTATTATTATACTTAAAAAAGAGAACCTTGGAAGAGAGAATCCTACACACTCTCTTGCTCTTAGCATGTGATGAGCTTGTTGCAAAATAGTATTGTAGTTTAAAGACAAATCTTTGAGCCATCTATCTAAATCCTACAGCGGATGAGCACTTTATCAATTAGCATGTGGGCTCCACTCATGAATAGTAATGTGGGTAAAATTTGGTGGTCTCTCTCCACTCATGGTCCCTTGAACATTAGCCGCTTTGATGAGCCTTTCTTTTCTTTTGTGTGTGTGTGTGTGTTTTTTTTTTTTTCTTCCATGGAATCTTGGGGATTAAGTAGGATATAGGCAAAGGAGCCCTTCCTTAATATCGCTGCTGTCATGTGGGTGCCAATTGCCAATCTACTATGCTATATATATGCTTCATTGGTGGGAGAACACTTGGCATGTTTATTTGTCCATTTAGTTTCCCTAAGACAGAAGGGAAGTTTGCAGAACTGCCATCCACCAAAACCGACTCGACCAGGTCAGCGAGCTGTCAAAATCTAAGCCATCAGATGGATGGATTTTTCGTGAGTCTATCTTTTAACTGTCCATTTCATACTTTAGACCCGACTAGAAATATGAAGCTAATCACCATTCTCTAAATTTAATTGTGCTTGTTTGGCAAGTATTTTCTATTTGAAATAGAGTTGATTCAGATAGATTTGTTTGAAATGGAGTTGTTTCAGTTGGAACTTTTTACAAATATAATATTTGTCATATCTGATTCAATTAGAAAAAAGCAGACTTGTTATTATACTATAAAAGTAGTATTGATATGCATGTCATGTTATAAACGTCACGTGCACAAACTTGTAAAATAAAAACAACGCAAAGTGTCCGGGTAAAATAAAAATTCAAAAAGTGTCTGGTTACTTTAGACATTCATGCCTGTTTATATTGCCAAACGGTCCAAAGAACTTAAACACATTAAAGAGTAATAGAACAAGAAAATGGACTTGCCAAAAGGCACCTAAATGTATCTGTTGGAGTAGTGAGAGGTCGCTTTCACCAATGTTTGAACTGATTTTGCCGATTAGATTAATTTATTTGTTGGGGATCAGAGTGAGTTTACGTTTTCAAAGTACCTGTGTTGAAGAGAGATTGGTTTTGAATGTGCCAATAATTCCTCCCAAGATCATGTGTCGCTGATTTTGAATTGACCCACATATTTTGAATTTAAAGCAATTAAATTATAAACATTTGAACAGATATGTCGGGACGAAAGAGGAGAGATCGTCCGCGGACGATGGACGAGCTGCTGCGCTAGGCCCAGGCTAGCATGCCATTTGGGGAGCCTAGACCGACACCGGATGCCGCCCAGTCGAGTTCGATGGCCCCACCGAGTAGGCCATCGACGTCTCATCTGAGTCCATCTACCCCAGTGGACACTTCGGCGTTGACTTCTTCAGCTCCACCGTCTCAGCTTGCATCGGCCGATACACAGACCGGTATAAGTTTATTTAATTAAAACATATTAATTCTTGAAAATTAATTTATTTCAATTTAATTAAATTATCTCTAATTTGAATAGGTGCTAC
Source organism: Cinnamomum chago (assembly GCA_038049695.1). Lineage (NCBI taxonomy): Eukaryota > Viridiplantae > Streptophyta > Magnoliopsida > Laurales > Lauraceae > Cinnamomum > Cinnamomum chago. The sequence continues at coordinate 13,651,206 of CP142456.1, forward strand.
GAGCATGAGACCATCTTCCAGCAGGGGGATAGGCACTGCTAGCGGGATCCGGACATGGAATTTCGGTCATCCCATAGACGTGGAGTTTGATGAGACATACCGTCCGGTGGGTCTGCATGCTCACCAGCTCATCAGTCAGTTGGGACATATGGTCCGGGATCCATATGCATTCCCTTTTACTACACTTGATTGGGAAGCATTCCCGGCCGATACACTAGATCGTGCCGGCAACAAGTTAAGGTAATAATTTAACATTTCTCCTAAGGATGTGTCAATTTAAACCATAACTTAATGAAAAATTATTTGTCCTTTTCAGGACAATTTGAGGGCATGTCCTGAGCTCTTCTGGCCAGTTTGCATGTCAAAGTGCCGAAAGATGTGGAAAGATTATAAAAATAAAGTTAAGATGTAGCACTGAAAGCCACATCAGGATGCGCCCGACATACTTGAGCTAGTTCCGAGGGGCATTCTCCTGGATCAGTGGACTCAGCTCGTCCGGTACTGGACGAGTGAGGAGGTTCAGGTGAGAAACTTGTAATTTTTTATTTTAATTTAACAATTTACTAGTGACTAACGTAACTAACAAAAATTCCGACTCATAAATATTGAAAACAGAGAGTGTCTGCTATGAATGCGAGGAACCGTGCAATGCAGGGTCCCGCACACAGGTTGGGGACTCTACACATCACCCAAGTCCGCCGTGAGGTAAAAAGTTAGATCGTACATGTAATTTATGTTTTTGTCATTCTGTATGATAGTATACTACTAATATAACTCTCCACCAAACAGTTGCGTTCCGAGGGTGTTCCGGTCGACAAGATGTCCGTCTAGATGTGTTCTCGAGATCCTCGCCACCCAGAGGTTGCAGCTATCTTCGTAAGTTTTTATATTGAATCATTTAAATTATCTTTCTATTACTATGTCTTGTTATGCATGATAATATATTAAATGAATCAACTACGCAAGCCCAGTATCAGTCACGCCTGGAGGAGTTACCTGAGGAGGAGTGCATTTGCCATCGTGGAGGGATGAGATATTCCACTCCGTCGTTGGCCGGGATGGGCACGAATACACGCTCATGTATGGGACGGGCATTCCACGCTCGCATATCACGCGATTGAAGTCATCCGGTGCTAGCTCCTCCCAGGGCATACGCCTCCGTACATATGAGGAGGTTCAGGAGTTGCTGCAGTCCATGAAGGCAGCAATCAGAAAGGAGGTGACAAATGAGGTCAGGCCAGAGACGGGGGCTGAGTTGAGAGCGGAGATGGCAGAGCTTGAGGCTCGTCTATCACAACGTCGCGGCCCGTTCTCTTCAGACCCACCGCCCACAACTCAAGTTAGAAAGAAAAAAAATGTGTATGTTTAAATTGTCAATTATGTCATTGATGCATCAATACTTATGTTTTTTAACTGTATAATAAATAATTATAGGCATCAGACGCTGGCAGAGGCCACAGGGCTAGACATGACTTCGGTGGAGAGGGCAGTCATGATTTAGCAGGCTCGACTGATCCTGACTAGGTAAAATTATTTTTTTAATTCAAGATTTCAACTTGTATAGAAATTTGTTAAGTTGTGTTAGAAATTTATAGATTTTGAAACTTACAAAGTTAGACACTTAGGCTGAAACTTGACGGGCACGGGGTCGTAGTTATTCCTGACTTGCAGGAACTGACGGAACGAGAAACCAACTCCCGGATTGCTCGTAGAGTTGAAACGTAGATTTAACTTAGAAACTAACTTAAAACATAGAAAATGAGCCTCTAAGCGCTCAAAACAAGCAAACGGATTCCGGTGCCCATGAAACTTGATGGGTATGGGCCCGTAGTCATTCCTGACTTACAGGAACTGATGGAACGAGATTCCGACTCTCGGATTGCTCGTACAGTTGAAACGTAGGTTTAAGTTAGAACGTTAACTTAAAACTTAGAAAACGAGTCTTCGGACGCCCAAAATGAGTAAACGGGCTCCATTGCCCGTGAAACTTGACTGGCACGGGCTCGTAGTCATTCATGACTTGCAGGAACTAACGAAACGAGATTCCAACTCCTGGATTGCTCGAACAGTTGAAATGTAGGTTTAAGTTAGAACGTTAACTTAAAACTTAGAAAACGATCATTCGGACGTCCAAAACGAGCAAACGGGCTCCGTTGCCCGTGAAACTTGATGGACACAGGCCGGTAGTCAATCATGACTTATAGGAACTGACGGAACGAGATTCCGACTCCCGGATTGCTCGTACAGTTGAAACGTAGGTTTAAGTTGGAATTATAACTTAAAATTTAGAAAACGAGCCTCTGAGCGCCGAAAACGAGCAAACGGGCTCCATTGCCCGTGAAACTTGACGGGCATGGGCTAGTAGTCATTCATGACTTGTAAGAACTGACGGAACGAGATTCCGACTCCCGGATTGCTCGTACGGTTGAAACGTAGGTTTAAGTTAGAACTATAACTTAAAACTTAGAAAACGAGCATTCGAATGCCCAAAACGAGCAAACGGGCTCCATCGCCCGTGAAACTTCACGGGCATGGGCCCGTAGTCATTGTTTCACGGGCACGGGCCCGTAGTCATTGTTTCACGGGCACGGGCCCGTAGTCATTCATGACTTGCAGGAACTGATGGAACAAGATTCCGACTCTCGGATTGCTCGTACAGTTGAAACTTAGGTTTAAATTAGAACGTTAACTTAAAACTTAGAAAAGAAGCCTTCGTACAGCCAAAATGAGCAAACGAGCTTCGTTGCCTGTGAAACTTGACGGGCACGGGCCCCTAGTCATTTCTTCGGTAAAAGTTACCTTTCTCCGACGTTTTTTAAAAAAAGTCGGTAAAATTTTGACTTTCACCGACTTTTTTTATAAGACGTCGTTAAAAGTTAATTTTAGAAATTAACCTATTTTTGATGAAAAGTTAAGAAGTGTAGACTTTTAAACATCGGTCAAAGTGATTTTTGGCAATGTTTTTTTAAAAAACGTCAGTAGAAGTTAATTTTAGAATTAACCTATTTTCGATGGAAAGTGAAGAAGTATAGACTTTTACCGACGTTTGAAAAACGTCGGTAAAAGAGATTTTTGGCGACGTTTTTTTAAAAAACGTCGGTAAAAAATTAATTTAGCAATAACCCTTTTGTGTCGAAAGTAAAACAATATAGGCTTTTATCGGCGTTTTATAAAACATCGGTAAAAGTTCTTTTTAGCGACGTTTTTTCACAAAACATCTCTAAAAAGTAAAGATATGGACTTTTACTGACGTTTAATTGAAAACGTCCGTAAATCACTTTAATTATTCCCACCTCTTTTTGGCCTCTCCCGCCACCAAATTCCCTCTTTTCTCTGTTATTTCTCTCTCTCTGCTCCCTCTTTTCTTTTCTCCTCTGTCTCTCTCTCTCTGCTCGATCGATCTCGCTCGATCTCTCTACGCTCTCTCTCTCGCTCTTGGTCTCTCTCTACTCTCTCTCTCTCTCTCGCTCTCGGTTTCTCTCTACTCTCTCTCTCTCTCACTCTCTCCTGCTCATGCTCTCTCCTTGCTCAAGTCTCGCTCTCTCCGCTCGATGCCGAAAAAGATCCCTGTCTTCCTCATCGATCCCTCTCTCTTTCGATCGTCACTCTCATTTTCTCTCTCTGTTCCGGAGGAGACAAAGGTCTCTTCGTATCTCTTCCTCGTCAACTCCCAAAAGGTACGACTTTTTCTCACTTCCCTCTCTGATTCTTCCCTTCTGATCTCGATTCTCGACTTCTTGTTGGTTTCTGGATCATTTTCATCTCAAGGAGCTCGATCGACATCGATCTAGGGTTTCTCATCTCAGTCACGCCATCTTTTTTTTTTTTTTTTGCTTTGAAATTGGTTGGGATTTAGTGATTCTTGATATCTGCATCTGTTTCTGATTTACCTTTCGCGGATCCTGTGAAAGCCGTTGTTTTCATCTTGTAAAATGGTTGAGATTTAGTGATTTTTGGGGAATCTGATGCTTTTACTGTGTTTTATCGGTTGAAATTGGATCGGTTGTTGTTGTTATTGTTCTTTTGTAGCTTCTGCAATCGAATGATTAAATCCGCGGATCTAACTTTTCCCTTTTTGATGCTTTTGTTTATCGGTTTTTATGTGGATCTGATCAATTGTTGCGGTTTGAATTTTGTGGCTTTCGGTATTTGTAGATCTGCTACAGTTGTGCATCTACTTTTTAATTTTTTTTGGATATTCTTATCAGTTCTTGTGTGATGTCTTCATGAATTGGTTTTGGTATTGGAAATAAGTAAATTGTGATGATGGTGTATTGTAAAAGAATCTGAGCGTGTTGTTCTGGCATTTTTTCCTTGTTTGAAATTCACAGGTTGTAGAGTATGGGGTAGGAAAAGAGATCGTTGGGGTCATAAGGGGAAGTATAAAGACAGTAACAAGAGGGAAAAACCCCTTCAACGAACTTCCAATCTATGCAAAAGTTGCTTACATTCTCGGTCTCTGAGTCTCTCCCAATCACAGGTACTTTCTCTTTACATTCATACTACACTGTATAAAAAAGGAAAGAGTTCATATTTTTTCTGTCCAGTTTTGGGTCTTTAGAACATGGGAATCATTTCTTTTATCAGAAATTCATGAAAAGAGCATTGAATTAGAGATGGGTTGGTTGTCTTCTTTTGAAATATTCTTACTCTTATTTTGGCAATGCGCTCGAAAGGAAAGAAAAGACTACAAAGATAGTGAAGAAACTTGTTTTTACTGGTTGAGGAAATTGACCCATCTCCTCCTCTTTTCATTAAAAAAAGTAGTTTTATGTGAGAGCTGATTGAGGAAAAAGCTAGACACCTTAGGTTTCCATGGGGAGCATTCACAAAGGTGGTCCCACCATGAATGGGCCTGGTGTTAACCCAAACATAACCTTTTAATGTTTTGTGTAAAATGAGTGTAGATAGAAATTTGGTGTGCAAAAGTTCATCCAATGTGGCTTCAATTGGTATAGTTGAAAAGGCCAGTGTTGATCAACTTCCAAAGGAAATGCATGAAATAAAAATTAGAGATGATAAAGTTGATAATCATGATGAAAAGGTGATATTCCATTTCAAGCTATCTCCATGTGTCTGTATAGTTACTTTAGTTTCATATTTTCAGTTTATTAAATGCAGGTCACATGTATGGTTTTATGAAGCCATTTAATTGGTTTTGGTGGATGGATCTAGCAGGATTTGGAAGCTGCTGTCGTGAATGGTAACGAAACAGAGACAAGCCATATCATTTCAACAACGATTGGTGGTCGCAATGGTCAGCCAAAGCAGGTATTTTGATTGTTCCCACTTTAGTGTAGCGATTTATCCGCTGCGTGCATTTCCATGCTTCTGAAAACAATAATGTTTTCATTAAAAAAAGGTTATAATTTCTGATAAAAAAATGATACAAGTTAACTAACTAATCCATGATGCTACTAGAAACTACTTTCTATAGGGGTCCATGGAAAAGTAGAAACTACTTTCTATATATCCATGAACATGGTGGACCTACTCATATCATTCATTCATTTCGGGGTGGTCTCCTCCATCAGACGTGGTTCCTCTTTTAGTTTTAGACATACATTAAGTAACGATATATCTTTTCATTAAAATTTATTTCAAAATATAGGTTTATTGGAGGTTGCAATTCTGTTTGCTTTCTAATTGTCCATACTTATTCTATATATAGACAGGTTTACAAACCTTTGGTGCTTTATCATGAAGTGTTCAATTAATATGAGCTTGTGCCATTTAATCTTTCAGTGCTGCTACTTGTCCCGAATGGGAGCCTTGCTGAGAGCCCGGGCTCCCATGTGGGGCGTTGGATCCCAGGCTCCCTGGGATCCAACGCCCCACATGGGAGCCCGGGCTCTCAGCCGGGCTCCCATTCGGGGCACTTAGAATTTTCCTTAATCTTTTATTTCATTTTCTTCTTTGCAAGTTAGGTGTTTCAAAGTACTTATAGAAAAAACCTATAAAGAAAGGAGAAGAAAAAAGGAACCTATTGAAAATTGTTCATATATCCTTCTTTGATAAAAACTGATACCCATTGTTGCTTATCATGTCCTTTTTCTATTCCCCATCTTCTAGACCTGTGTGTGATGATGATAGATTCACATTTTAGGTCTCTTTTGTAGCTCTCTCTGAAAAAGAGGCAGTGTTCATGTTTGCACATTGCAATAATGCAATTTATATAAAAAAAAACATTTTGGGTTTTTTTTTCTTCTTTTAGAAATGAGGTTTCTAATATTCTTTCCATTGTTTCAATTGTGGGTTGGAAATCCTGGCCACCTTTGGATCATCCATCTAATACAAAGGCTTTTAATCTTTGCACATTGAAGTGTTTGGTCATTTATATGCTCATGTGGTATGCTCATGTGGTAATTAGCAAAGGATAAGCTTTTAATTATTATTATTTGCTGTATGTTTGACAAGTCTCAGATACAGCAGATAGGTTGTTGAATCATTCCCAGGGAAGTAAGACATACCTGCTTTCAGCCACAATGATGGAAGAGGTAGGTTTGCATATGCATTTTCCTATACATAATGTTAAGAAGTCTCTATTCCATGATGGTCAGCTTTTCCCCCTTAACACCTTAAAAAGAGTACTCCCTCAAAGACAAAAGTAATTCGGCCACTCACTATGGTACCCTGGTTTTACAACTCAGGGTATTGGTTGATCCCTTTTACTTTTGGCTTGATTCATGTTGACATTTCCAATTTGTTCAATGAGTGGTTCAAGTTTGGGTTGGGTCCATATGTGTTATTTGACTCGCTAACCCATCCCAAACTTAAAATGTTAAACGTCCAGGATGGGTTTGGGTTGGCATTTTTAACTTGCTTATTAAACCGATCAGTTCAAGTTGCGCATCTACATGTTACCTTGAATGATCAACCCCACTTAACCCAAGGCCACCCATATCTTCTAAGTTGTACCCATTGTGTTTTGCATGGTAATGTGATTGACATAAGTTGTTATATTTATATCAGGCTGACGAATCCTCAAAACACTCTACTATTGATACACTGAAGCATCAATGGCTCTTAGTGCCCGCAAAGTATAAGGTTCTCTCTGTTCCATTTTAGAGAATTTTTCAGATTCTGGACAAATAATTGTTGGGATTATTATATACCTATCAGCTTGATTTTCTCTCTAGTTAATTTTTAGATTTTGTCCAGAACTGCTATCTTCTTCATATACTATTGAGTGAGATGTCTGGAAGTACATCAATGGTTTTCACACGTACATGTGAAACAACACAGCTTCTGGCTTTAGTTCTACAAAATCTTGGGTTAAAGGCCATTCCCATCAGCAGTCAAATGAGCCAGGTATTCGCTTTCCCTTTAATCACTTCTAAACATTTTTTTTTCTTTATCAAATGCAAAGACATGCAATTTCATTTGGGTAGTGCTGGCAATGGTCAAGTTAAGAAGAAAAATGATAAAATATAATTTTTTAAGGTCATATTTAAGGAGTTTCTCGAATCTCACGGGTGCGGTTGCACCCACGTCTTAACACTTAGGTCCGCCCCTGAAAGCATGCATTCCAGGTCGACCAACCCCAAGCTCGCCCAAATGGCATGTGGGTAAGTCTGAGCCTAGATGAGGACCAAATTGCTAGCTCATCCTGTGTCCAAATTCTAAATGGTGACCCTTTGATCTAGCCTTAGTGCTGGTAATATGATAAGTATATAATGTGCAGATATCATAATACATTGTATAATTTTGCCCATCTACACCTCATTACAAATAAATGATTGAGGAGGATCTAGAGATTCCTTTAATAAAAGATAAGAGGGGTGGAGTGTCTTCCATCAGTGTTATACTGAATAATATAGAATGAACTTCAACAATTCAATTGGCCACTTTTTAAGGGGTTTTTCATTTTAACCAGTCAATGTTATGCATCACCTGCCAAAGGGTTTTTGCAATTTAGTGGTTTCTAAAGAAAAGAACAATATAAAGTATATTACTTGAGATATGAATATGTAAGAAAGCCATTCTCTTTGATCACCATTTCTTTGCTATAAGTTACTAGTGGGATTGTCAATCCTACTTGCACATGTTTTCGTACCATTTTTTAGACCGGGCTATTCATGAAGTGCACACCACCATCACCATGTATGTGCCCTGCCCTATATAAGCATCTTCTGCTCTCATTTGTATCATGCATTGAATGCAGAGCTCTTGGTAGTCATTTATGGTACATTTGTATTGTGTATGTGCAGTGAACACCTGATTAGTGAGCTTTGCACATGCCTCATGCATTGTTTTTTTTTTTTCCTTGATGAATGACCTAGATCTTTCATAGGTGTTGTACTCGGATGCATGAAGCAGATGGGGTTATCAATCTTATCAGAGTCTAGGACCATTCATTTCATTTATCTCCTATGATTTATATCCATTTCTGATGTTTGAAATTTTCTCAGAGCAAGAGCAACCCACTTGGGGTGAAGATGCTGAAGCGCACTCCTGCTAAACCATATTGGGCTTACCAGGGTGGAGAGAAGAACAATGCTTGAAAGGGGTAAATGATTTGAAGTCCCATGTTTGTTGGGTCTGAATTAATGCAAAGGAATAAATAAAAAGTAGTGTAATTGCCATCATGAATTCAATCCAAGATGATGTCTACCATGTGTGATTATCTTTATTTTTTGGGTATCAACTCGGAGTTTCTTCTTCATTGCTTTTCTGTTCTGTCACAACAGAGCTTTTGAACTATTTGCAGAAGAGATTTATCAACAAAAGGGGTGTTCATGGGCCATCTTGAGCTGGTTCAAGCCTAGTTCAATCCTAGCTCATTTAGTTATTGGGCCTAATGTATAGGACCGGCGTCTTTTTATGCTTAAAGCCTGAGCAGCCTGACATGTTCTCATATGGACTTGGCCAGCCTAACTAGGCTAGAAAACTTGGACCAATTCAAGTCAAGATGCACTACAAGAATTTACACTTTTACCGCCGTTTTTTCCCGGCGCAATCATTAAACGCCGGGAAAAGTATAACTTTTACCGGCGAAAAATCTTATTTCGCCGGTAAAAGGTAGAGTTTTCCAGGCGACATAGTTTCGCCAGCAATGGTTAGTACTTTACCGGCGAAATCTTTTTGTCGTCGGCAATGGTTAGTACTTTACCTGCAAAATTTTTTTGTCGCCGGCAAATGTTATATTTTTGTCGGCGACCTACCTGGATCGCCGGCAAATTTCACCCTCCAAATTTCCTACAGGGGCGTGGCTTTTATTTGGTTTTTCCAGGCGCAGTAATTGAGCCAAGAATAGTTTTTTTTTATAATTTTTTTTACAATGTTTTTGCTAGCGCATTACACTACACCATTTGGGTGATTTTGCAACATTTGATATTTCTTATTAGTAACGCAAATATTTCCGTTAGGTAATTTGTCACATTTATTATCCATTAGCAATATTCATAACCGTTAGTAAATATCTTTGCAAATACTTGAATTATTTTGTAACATTTATTGGATATTTTGTGACGATTAGTAATGTGTTACAATGGTATCAAAATAATAAAAAGAGGAAAAATCACATTACAAAATAAAAATGAAAACAGGAGGCAGGGAGTGATTTTAGTTCCCGCGCTAAAGAGAAGACCACTACAACAATATGTACTTTTAGCGACGCTTTTCCAAATTCGTGTATATAATTTCGTCGATAAAGATTAGACTCACTACAACAATTTACACTTTTACCAGCATTTTTTCCCGGCGCAGTCATTAAACGTCGGGGAAAGTATAACGTTCCCCAGCGATATATTTTCGCTGGTATAAGTTAAAATATTAGCAGCGAATTATTATTTTCGCCAGCAAAGGGTATGTTTTACCTGCGATAAGTTTAGTGTCACCGGAAAAGGCTGCATTTTTTGCCGGCGAAATGCCTAGATCGCCGGCAAAGTTCACCCGCCTGGCATGATAAGGTTATTAAGCTTTTGCCGGCGCTTTAATTTCGCCGGGAAGTTACTTCCGTTCCTTAGGTTTATTTTTCGGTGGAATAAAATGTAAGTGGATCTTTTGCCCGCCCTAAAAATAACCCTTTTCATTTCCCGCGCCCGCTAACACCATTAGCATTTCCAGCGCCCGCTTTTTCTCTACATCGTCTTTGAGGCTCCGCATTCCCCCTTTCCATTTTCAGCAGCCGCTCGAAGTGCATCTTTCTCTTTCTTCTTCATCCAGCCAACTGCATTGCCTCCTTACAACTCTCTTTCTCTATTGCATTAGTGTTTGGGGTTCATCTCGTTATGGTGCGTTTGACTTCCTCCACCAGCGTCGATGCGTCGCAGCTCTGGTTTTCATCAATAGCAAAAACCCAGATCCAGTTTTAATCGATACTGCTCGAAGAAGTTTGAATTTCACTTGGTCATCTGAGGGTTTGAGAAAGGTTGGTAGTTGGTTCTGGTTCAGGGTTTTGCTGCATATGTGGGTTTTGTTGGTTTTTATTAGTTTTTCTTCTACTCTTGTTGGATTTAATTGGGTTCTTTTAATTTATTGATTGTTATGTTGAATTTGATTTTTCTGCTGTTGTTGATAATTTTTCTCTGCAATGTTAATTCGGCGGCATGGGTGAGGAATCCACAGCTACACCAGAACTGAAAATCACCATTTCAATAAAGAACACCAAACACAGAATTTTGACAACCACCGAAAATCTTTTCCGTGGCATTCATTTCCATAGATTTTGTGATACAAATGGGTTAATGTTTAATATCAAAATGTTGTAATAGCTCCACTCACTTGATTTTCTTATATATTCACTAAGGGAGGGGTGATGTTTCTCTTAAACTTTTCTGGTAGCAGAGTTGTATGCTTCTGTCTTGTTGATGGAATAAGGTTAGCAAAGAAATGAAGGGTTTAATCACACCAGCACTACCATCCCAAATGCCCATTTTCAACTGCATTTCACCCATCTCATTTGAATCTATTATATTTACCTCCCATCCTTTCTCCATTGATTTTGGCACCCCCATTTGATCAAAATCTATTCAGTGACGGTTACCTCCCATCCTGTCTTCATTGACAGTGGTACCCCATAAGTGTATGTTAGACATTGGTTATGCTATCAGTATGATGGTGGTAGCTGCAAAATGACAATGCCATCTGCACACCAGGTGTTTGTTAATATGGGGCTTAGAACCCATTGAAGACGCTTTGGTCATTGATAATGGAAAAGGCCTCAAAAGGACTTTTTTTTTGTCATGATTTTTTTTATGCATTGATTTGTGTTGTGTTTAATTTATGTTTGATTCTGATGTAGCTATGTGCTTATTTGTTGATTGCAACCTTCTATTAATTATAGTTGTAGGTTCATGCTTGTGAATGCAGTGGTTTGGATCGCGACTTGTAAATTGTGATTGATACATGTCTGATGTTGATTTAGACTGCTGATGGTTTATACTTCAAAGCTCTGAATGCTTTCTTTTTGAATTTTTTTTAAATATTAAATATTTCGTAGCACTCAAACATATAGATAACTTAATTTTATGTGTTTTTTCCCCCTTATCCTATTTTCCCATTACCAACACAATTAAAATTCCCAAGGGCCCGTTTGTTTGCAAGGAATTGAATTCCCAGGTATTTAAGGTAAAATATGCTCCAAAAAAGGATTGTTAAGAGGTGAGGGGTGAAGGATGCACGGTGGAGAATAGATGGGACTTGACTATCCTAGGATTTGGTTTACAAAGGTGTAGGATGCACATTCATTTTCCATCACCTCTCAATTCGTTTTCCATCAAAGCGAAGATTATTTTATGCCCTTTTAAGGATATCACCTTTGTATCTTCAATTTTAACCACGTTTAGCAATGCATTTTTTTTAGAATTCCTAGGAATTGAATTCTCTCAAACAAACTCCTGTTAGACTCTATTGTTATTAACTCCTTATCTTAATCCTTACATAGATGTAAACTTAATTTTGAGAAATGAAACTTCCCTAAATTTAAAACACTAAATAGATTTCATGTGATAATGATTAATTAAGGTTCTTATCGGAATATTAATGCTTTTTTTTTTTTGTCCCTTGTTCCCCCATGAAATGTCAAACGCCTAGATTTTTTGTCAAGAGAAGACAAAATAAGTTTCCTCCTACAAAGGATTTTAAAGAAAAGGATATGAGGCTTTTCAAGAATTGGACCATTGTCGTCCCATTTCACCAAGCATCTCTGCTAAAGGCATTGTAATTAGTTGGTGTGCTAAATAGAGTCCATTTGGAGATTATTGTTATAATTATTTATGGTATGGGTTTGATGCCATGCTGCTTACTACAGCTTCCTATGTGACTGGTTGAATGGTCTATGAATGTATGAAATCTTTGGAAATAGTAGGAAATAATGGTTCAATTGACAGATGGTTTTATGGGGTGAACTATTTTTCTGTGGTTTATGCAAGACATAAATGCAAATTTCTTAGGCACCCTCATCTACAGCGTGCAACTTGAATCCCAATTCTATCAATGTTTTGATGAATTAGACGCCTTGCATCAATGTTGGACTGCGACACAATATCTAGTGCTGCAACTTAGGTGCAAAGTACTTGATATATTGAAGTTAGGAATGAGTACATGAGAAGGAAAAAAAATGGAAATAAGATAGAGAAACAAAGCGTGTTATTTGAGGTGGTTAGGGAATGTACATAAAAGGCAAAAGACCTAGTGCAGAGAATTAGATTGTTACAATGATTAGTATACAAAAAATTGCGAGTGATTAGCTAAAGCTTTAGCCACCTCAGTCTGTCATTTTCTGGGCTTCCTCCTTTGGGCAATGCTTTGCTTTTGAGTTTCTCTCTGTTCCTGCTGCTCTGTTCTGCTGTTTCTCTGCTGATTTGGGCCCTGCTTCTTGTTCTTTCTGCTTGCTGGTGGGTATCTCTCAGTGAAGTGAAGTGTGCTGTAGTGGTAGTCTGGTGGTTTTGTCTCAGTGAAGTGCAGTGTGCTGTAGTGGTAGTGCTGGGTAGTTTTGTTGAAGATCTTTGGGGCTGCTCTTCTTTGCTGTTGTTGTTTGTCTTCAGTTGCTTGTTTCTCCTTTTGCTGCTGCGGTCTGAATTTGGAGAGCTTCTTCGGTCTTGATATTCTGAGTGGCAATGCATTGTTGCCTTCTTTTTTGTTCTGTCCTGTGCTGCTGTGCAGGCTTATGTTGCTTATGTGGTGCCTTTGCTTAGATGGGACAAGAGGAGATTAGTGCAAGTGGAACATCTTATCTTAATAGGACTGAAGCTGCTAATGTCGAAAAAATTGTAACTACATTTTTGAGGAGCGGTGTCATTCCCAGCCAGGTATCCTTTTATCTTACGGTGTGCCATGACACTTTTCATCATTAATTCATCATTAATTCATTTATAATAAGTCTACTGTCTAAACGTCTTGAAAGTGGAGGAGCTAAGGGTGAATCGGGGTTCATTCTTGATGGTTTTCCACGGACAATTAGACAAGCGGTTAGTATATTTGTGAAGGGATTTGACATTGGATTTTCTTTTATGTATTCATTTTTTAATGATATTTTTTAAGTATTCATTGCTCTTACCTTTCATAGAAATGATAAGATTATTTATAAATGGTTGCTCACAGTTATGTCAATGTTGAGAGGCCATTATATCATTTCCCATGTTAGAGTTTCCTATGTATTTAGTCAACATTAACTTCTATATGTAATCAACTATGCACATGATCTTTGGTGCAGTTACTAATGTGAAGCTGGAAGTTAGTTTATTTTTCTCAATTATTACTTTTCAAAAATTGTTTCTGATTTTTATGTGTTTTGGGGTTAGGAAATGCACGAACTTTTTTGTTTTGTGTTAAGAGTTCTTTTCATTTATATGGTATTTTGCACATGCAGTCATTCTTATGATAAATACAGATTTGTCAAATGGTCCTGATTCCATGTTGGACACGAGCAAATGCTTCATAGATATCACTTTGTTTATGTTGGATTTTCTCTTTTCTTGTTCTTCCTTTGTTTATGTTCTCCTTGAAGTTTTTTTCTTTTTTTCAATGATGGTTGTGTTTGGAAAATCAGGTAAGGAATCAACCAGCCACCTGGGATGTAGTTCTGATGATGAAACCAACCAAATTATTAAGGTTGTATATGAAAGTATCCAAGGGTAGCATAAAGCTGGACCTTCTTCACAGAATGTTACTGCATTAGAATTTGGCTTCTGCTTTTGTTCTGTCAAAAGCACCAAACTTCGCCATGCCATTAAAGACCACAACTGCTCTTTGCAAAAATCTCTAGGTATAATCTTTGCTCTTTATTTTTTTTTCCATTTTCATGTGTGGTCGCATCAGAGATTATTAAGAGTTGTGGTCATCAACATTATTTTGAGTCTCTGCGGTCCTTTTTTCAGGTGGAAAGAGATAAAGCATGACAATATAGTTACCTGGTCAGCATTTTGGAATGATCCAACCAATCCAAAAGAATTCAAGTATGTCTTCTTAGCAGCAAGCAGTTCCTTGAAATGACAGAGTGACAGAGAAATACGAGAAAGCAAGGATGTTGAAGCCAAGTTTTGTATATGGTTTTTATTTGTGAAATTGGTGATAATTTGTGTTTTTTGCTGTTGATTCTCAGATGAATTGGAAGTTTCACTGGACACGCAATATCTTTTACCCCATAACTTTATGTGTAGGACTACATTGATGGCATTAGAGCGACATACACAAAGGATTTTGCAAGCAAGGATCTAACCAAGCGACAAATAGTTGTTGCTACATATCTCATTGATAAGCTAGCTCTTAGGGCGGGCAATGAGAAGGTAAAGTCTAATTGCCCATGCACATGCTGGTTGAACAATTATTTTATGATGTTATCCTCTATACTGGTTTTAGAGACACACTATTGGTGTGAGAGTTTATATATATATATATATTACATGCATCCGCTAACTTTTTAGACACGACGCCGCATATTCTTGTCCCTTTCTGACTTTTATCCTGTTCACTATAGTGTGCTTCCTCTATCTGTTACATGTTCTGACCAATACTTATGGATGTGCGCATGTGTGGTTTTTTTAGTAATGTTTTGTGGACTACAATTTATCTTGATGATTCGAGGTTAAAAAAAATTGCATAAGTAAAATGATATATGCAACCATTCTTCTAAATAGATTATTACACCTATTTCTATCTTAAGAAGATAAATTGTTACACCCAGCGGAAGTGAAAAATGATGGGTTTATAATGGCACATTTCTTGCACCTGTTACACCTATTTTTAGTTCCCTTTATATAATGGTACTTTACAAATTTATTTGAAGATTTGGATCAAAATAGATTAGAATGGATAAACAAAATTCATATAATTGACTCTAGCATAAATGGGACGAGGCTTTATTGCTGATGTACATGTTACATAAATTCTTCTTCTTCGAGGTATGAAAGAAAATCACATTAAACATGTGATGTGAGAAATATATCAGAAGTTTAAGCTATAGAATTTTCCAGGAGGACTTTCTCAACCAACGCACGACCCTTATTGAGTATCAAGTGATTGATATATCTGCCCACGGTTTCTAGTGACAAATGTATGGATTTGGCAGTTAGGGATGCTTTCCTTCAAATTTTATTTTGTTTGCGCTGTTTGGATCCTTGAAATCAGTTGCAGTTCACTTAGTCAAAAAAAAAAAAAAAAAAGAAAGAAAGAAAAAAACAGAAAAGAAAAACACCTTTAACTCCATTTACAAGTAATTAGTTGCAGCAAAGAACAAAGCCATTGGGGCATATATATGACTCAGGATATTCAAACGAAAGAATCTTGATTTTGCATAAACCGAGTTATCTTCATTTGGTTTATGAAGATCCAAGCGAGCCCAATGCATCAATGTTTATCATGAAATAGGTATTGTATACTGTGTTGCAATGAAAATGGCATAGGAAGCTGATCTTATAATTATCAATTCTGCTGATGTTGCTCTACATGTATGTGGTACATCCAAAATGCACCTCTACTGTCATAATGAACTTTGATGTTTGTGTGTGGGTTCACCTTTATCCACATAATGAACTTTGATGAATTTTTTTTTTCACTTGGTTACAGGTATTGTTTTTGCATATGGACAAACTAATAGTGGGAAAACACACACCATGCAAGGATCCACAGCTGAACCTGGGGTTATTCCTCTTGCCGTGCTTGACTTATTTCATATCATTGTCATCATAAATCAACTAGTATTGCAGCTCTTGTTACGGAAGTTTGGTGGTCACGGACTCACGGGTGTCATTTCTTACTTATAAA
The DNA here is from genome assembly GCA_038049695.1 of Cinnamomum chago. Classification (NCBI taxonomy): domain Eukaryota; kingdom Viridiplantae; phylum Streptophyta; class Magnoliopsida; order Laurales; family Lauraceae; genus Cinnamomum; species Cinnamomum chago. The sequence goes on from CP142456.1 coordinate 13,667,412, forward strand.
ATTTTGTGTGTTTGGTGGTCATTTGAATGTTGGTACATAGTAGAATGTTAGCATTTCTTTTAATTTTGTAATGGTAATGGTAAAGTGTTTTCAATGTTGTAAGGATGTTTGAATATTAATATGAAGTGAAATGAATTTTCTTATTTCATTTGTTGATGATTTTGGAATGGAAATGGATGTAGGGTGTGTAGATGTGGTCTTGGATAATGGAATTAGAAATTTCAATTTATTAATGTGACAAATAGGAAAAGAAATTTAAAAATCAAATAAATAAAAAAATTTATTCCCGGCGAGAAAAGACGCCGGCAAAAAGATTTAAAAAAAATAATTTTCGTAAATTGTAAATCTTTTCCCGGCGCAAAAAACGCCGGCGAAAGTTTTTCTAAATATATTTTTGAAAAAGTAAACCACTTTTCCCGGCACAAATTAACGCCAGCGAAAGTCTTTCTAAATTTTCTTTTAAAAAAATAAACCACTTTTTCCCGGCGCAAAATAACGCCGGAAAAAATTTTCTAACATTTATTTTTGAAAAAATAAAATCTTTTCCCGACGCAAAATAACGCTGGGAAAAGTTTTTCTAAACATTTATTTTTAAAAAACGTAACTCTTTTCCCGGCGAAATAAAACGCCGGTAATGTATGGACTTTCACCGGCGCTGCCTTTTTTTCGCCGGCAAATGCTATTACTGGCGAGCTTTTCCCGGCGCATTGCCGGCGCAAGAGAAATCGCTGGTAATAGACATTGCCGGCGTTTAATGGACCTTTACCGGCGCTTTTTTAGCGCCGGCAAAAGTGCAAATTGTTGTAGTGATGCCTCTTAAAAAAGACAAAATCCAGCCCATTCAGACTACACTAGAGCGGGGTCCTGTCGGCTTGGTCCATGAATATGAGCACTAGTCCTAACCAATTGTTAGAAACATCCATGATATATATATATATATCTATAAATTAGATTAGGAACTCATTAGAAGACTCTTGGGGAGGATTCTTCTCAGCTTAGATGGCTTTGTTTTTCATTTTTCGGTAAAATGAATCTTTTGGATTTCATTGGTTACTACAGAAAACCTGTGACTAATGTCATTGGGCTTTAAAGAGCAAGTTGTGGGAGGAGCTTGCATGGGAGAGGGCCTTCAATGTAATTTCTCTAATAAAAGATTGGGAAGTTGTATCCCAAAACTAATATGCTCTACATATGATTTTTTCTTAGAAGAATTTGGCAGGGCTTTGGTAATGTTCTTAAAACTTTTTGCATGCATAGCTTAATTGGCCTATTATTTTAAGTTTTTGCTTGCCACATTGTTTCTTGGTCATCTTAATTGATACATTTGTTCTGTTCTTGTGTTTTCTTCAGTTAGAAATGACAGGGGTGTGGACCTTATTGCATCTTTTTGCAACAAGTATCAAACGTCAGAAGATGAATTGAAGAAGACAATGGAAAAAACTAACAATTTAATTGTTGACATTTTGAAGAAAAAACCGCGATTGGCTTCTGATTGTAAATAAGAAAACCTAGATAATATTAATACAGGTTGGTTTGATAATTTTGTTGTTTGTAGTTATAATCATCATTGAATCATTATCCTATATATTTTGGGGTGACTTATCATATCTACTGGGGATTGGCTTTGTGATTTCCACATTTTCATTAAGATCCACAGGAAAAGAGATGATGAGCCTGGTTTTTCTTATGCTGATGTCAGTGGAGGGGTTCTTTGGGTAGAGCTGTTGAAGGAAAGCTTGAAAGAAGGCCTTGCTCCAAGGTCTTGGACAAATTATCTCTATATGAGTATTGGTAGGACTCTCTCTAATGCTGGGATCAGTGGCCAGACATTTAAATATGGCCCTCAGATTAATAATGTCTTTCAGCTGGATTTGGTAACAGGTATCAAGAAATTTTGAATTCAACTTCCCTTGTTTAGAAATCTCCATCAAATGGGCCATGGGTTATTGATGGTCTTGATGGAACTTTTTATTGCAGGAAGAGGGGAGATTGTTATCTGTTCATCCCTTCAAAGACCAGATCTTTTTTATTCAGTTATAGGGGGGCTTGGGCAGCTTGGCGTGATAACAAGTGCAAGGATCATGCTGCAAGATGCGCCACACAAAGTTAAGCTATAAAAGAACTCCCTCTTTTTTGCTTTTGGGTGCATTTGGATGCATCCCAAATTGTAAATTGTTTGAATGGTCTCCAGAATGCCTTTGGAGTGGCACACAAACCAGAAAGCACATTAGATGGATACTAACATTGGTAGTATGAATTACCAATGTTGATAATGTGGTCTCCTAAACTTCATTTCTACCTTGACCTTCAAAACAATTGGGATTTAGGATAAGAAAATAACAAAGTTCACTCTCGAATATTTTTAGATTTGCCACAGATCAAGATGTCAGGATCTGGTTACGAAGCAAAGTACATGTGCCTCTCCAAATCCGTTTCTGACACCTAAAGTTCTTCCAAATTTCTTGTTTCAAAACATTCAAAAGGTTTGTCTTTGTGGCCCATCTGTTTCTCCTCTGGCCTGTATCATCAATGTATTATCTTTCCATTGACTTTTTTTCTCTTTTTAATTATACAAGTGAGTTTAAGAGACTAAAAGCTTCTTCTTTTCTCTATTTGATGAAATATTTCTAGCAGTTGAAACAAAACTGTGTTTTTTTTCTCAAAAGATGTCCTGCACAATGCCTTAAAGAAGCCACTGGATGAGTCCAAAACATTTTGATATTGAAGTCTGAGGACTTCCAAACAAAGGCCTTAACATAAAGCCCATGTCTTGTTATTTTCAGGGAAAAGTAGCCATCTAACATTTACTTCTCTCACTGTAAAATCTTCCATTTTAACTTTCTTTGCATTGACAACCTAAATAGCAAACATTAGGTTGCATCAATTGATTTTAATGATTTTAATTTTATACTTGCAATATGTTATTCCATTGTCACAGGATCCAGCGGCACAGGTTGAGATTGATAACTTCATGGTGCAAAAACTTGATGGAACAATGAATGAGTGGGTTGGTGCAAAAACTTGCCAGTGTTTATATATCGATACTTGCCAAAATCTTTAAATTCTTTTTACTCTCCTGTGGTTCCTGTTAGGTTTTTGGTTTGTTGCATATTTGATGGATTCACATTCACCTTCACTATCAAATGATCACACACTCATGCTCTTAGTTTTGACTTTGGAATCTAGGATTCTTTCTTGCATTTGCATATGTTTTTGAAATAATTTATTCATGCATGTTTTTAGAATCCAAATACTCTTTTGAAAACCTAATTCTTCATGCATTATTTTGAAAAATCAAATTAAGAATTTAGGTTTGTGATTTGCATACATTCCCCATTTTTAGAATCATTTTATTATGCTTAAATCACACTGGCCTTGAGTTCCAAGTTATATCTTTGGAATTTTGAAATCTCAGCAGGAACTCTTCCCAGGCCAGTTTGGTCGGTCGACCGACCCAACTGAATATTGGGAAAACAGCCAGTGTACCCGATCGACCGAGCCATGCCCTGGTCGACCGGGTAACTAGCCGTTGGCAAATATGACTATTGGGCCAGGTCGACCCGGGGGTCATGGGGTCGACCGGGCCAACTAGCCGTTGGACTGTTTTTTGTTTAAAAGTCCATTCCATTCCTTTCTTTTGAGAGGCTTGTTGGGTGATCTTTTGGAACTATTTTGAAGCCTAAGGAAGAGGAATGAGTTGATAAGGCTAGAGGGTCAATGGAAATCCAAAATGCTTGAGACAAAGGTATATCTTTCAAGTTAAGACTTGGTTTCCATTCCAATTGAAATCAATGCATGTTTAACTCTTTGTATTTTCATATATGCATGATTTCTAGCTTTAAAGGAGATGTTTAGCAAACACAATATCATCTTTGGAAAATTAGACTGCGTTGCAAACATTCTTGTCCAAATCACATGTGCTCTTAGTAGTTAATCTTCTTACAACTTGTTTAGTACTTTCTTTCTAGTTGCTTAAACTTTTCATGTGATTAGCATATAACTTCAATCATCATTTTTCTTAGATTAAATTTTAAAATGCATTAAGCATTTATTTAAGAGCTTCATTTTAGAATTTGATTGAAGTAAACATTCATACACTTTGAAGCACACACGTTAGCCAATTGGTGTGTATGTTTGTAACTTGATTCTAACTTTCATATCAGCCTATTTAAGAGACAATTCAATTGAGCTTAAACTGTGTCTCTTAGAGTATTTTTGTAGAGACACCATCTTTGAGAAATCTTTCATTTGTAAAGGTTATTGCTTAGCCTCAGAAAAACACATTGTAAAGGTTATTGCTTAGCCTTGGAAAAGCATCTTGTAAAGGTTGTTGTTGAGCCTTGAAAAACAATATTGTAAATGTTATTGCTTAGCCTATTAAAAAGCATAGTTAGTGGAAATCTGGTGGGGTGATTGGATCATAAGCCGATAGTGGATGTAGGCATAGAGGCCGAACCACTATAAATCTTTGTGTTATAGTGTATGCTTGTGGTGATTCCTTTTGTTAGCTTCCGCATCTTGTTTGGTAAATCATCACTTATGACTAGTTTATTTTAAAGAAATTAAAATTGGTTAGAATTGGTCACATATTGTAGCTCACCCTATTCACCCCCCCCCCCCCCCCTTAGGGTTAGGATTCCAGGACTTTCAGTTCCTACTTCCTTCAGTGCATGAAATTTTTGTACCATTTTCGGCAGTTGACATGCATGTTGTAATTTCAACAAGAAAAATTTAGGAAAATATTTATATAGATACATGTTTATCTTTCATTTATAATCTAATTCATTGAAAAGATTGTAATGTTGTTTTTGTCATTGCAAATTGATGGACGCTTTGGGGTCGGATGCACACTAGCTAAATGTGTTTTATTCTTTTCGTTTATTTGTATATGTAAATTGGACATATATATGGGACTGAATCATTACTGATTGTAATATTTGTTTAATGAGATGAATGGTTTGATGAAAAATGGAGATGGTTGTTTGTTTATTTAGCAACTTTTGTTTACATGCATTTTTTTTATATTGAATAGGTTTGATACAGGTGTATAAACAGGTTTAAAGGAAAAAAAATTTATAAAAAAAATAAAATACTTTTACCGACACAAAAAACTGTTGGCAAAAGTGTTTTATTTTCAGTTTAATTTGATTTTGCCGATTAAAACAAACGTCGGTAAACATCGTTTTCTTTTTCCTTTATTTTACTGACGAAAAAAATACGTCGGTAAAATCCTTTTTTATTTTTTGTTTACATTTATCGACGAAAAATGAACGTTGGTACAAGTCTTTTTATTTATTATTTATTTTTTTTTTTTACCGACGAACAAATAACGTCGGCAAAAGTTCTTTATTTTTTTTGTTTTCTTTTACCGACGAAAATAAACGTCGGTAAAAGTGTTTTTTATTTATTATTTATTTTTGTTTTTTTTTACCGACGAAAAAAAAACTTCGGTAAAATTATTTATTAAATATTTAGAAATGTAAAAAAGTTTTAACGATGTTTTTAAAAACGTCGGTAAATTCCAAATAATTGTCGGTAAAAATTCAAATTTTTTGCCGACAAAATAATTTTTTGTCAGTAAAATGTTTTGTCCACCACATGTTATCAACGTTGGCTGACGGAAATATTTTCGTCGGTAAAGGTTTTACCGACATTTTTGTGACTTTTGACGACGAAAAATTTCGTAAAAGTGCAGTTTGTTGTAGTGAGTTGAAACGTATGTTTAAATTAGAACGTTAACTTAAAACTTAGAAAACGAGCATTCGGACGCCAAAAACGATCAAACGGGCTCCGTTGCTCGTGAAAATTGACGGGCACGGGCCCCTAGTCATTCATGACTTGCAGGAACTGATGGAACGAGATTCCGACTCTCAGATTGCTTGTACAGTTGAAACGTAGGTTTAAGTTAGAACGTTAACTTAAAACTTAGAAAACGAGTCTTCGGACGCCCAAAACGAGCACACGAGCTCCGTTGCATGTGAAACTTGACTGGCACGGGCCCGTAGTCATTCATGACTTGCAGGAACTAACGAAACGAGATTCCGACTCTTGGATTGCTCGTACAGTTGAAAGGTATTAGAACGTTAACTTAAAACTTAGAAAACGAGCATTCATACACCCAAAACGAGCAAACGGGCTTCGTTGCCCGTGAAACTTGATGGACACGGGCCCGTAGTCATTCATGACTTGCAGAAACTGACGGAACGAGATTCCGACTCCCGGATTGCTCGTACAATTAAAACGTAGGTTTAAGTTAGAACTTTTACTTAAAACTTAGAAAACGAGCATCCGGGTGCCCAAAATGAACAAACGGGCTCCGTTGGCCGTGAAACTTGACGGGCACGGGCCCATAGTCATTAATGACTTGCAGGAACTGACGGAACAAGATTTCGACTCTTGGATTGCTCGTATAGTTGAATCGTAGGTTTAAGTTAGAACGTTAACTTAAAAATTAGAAAACGAGCATCCGGGCGCCCAAAATGAGCAAACGGGCTCCGTTGCCCGTGAAACTTTGCGGGCACGGGCCCATAGTCATTCATGACTTGCAGGAACTGACGGAACGAGATTCCGACTCTTGGATTGCTCGTACAGTGAAAACTTAGGTTTAAGTTAGAACGTTAACTTAAAACTTATAAAACGAGCCTTTGGAGGCCCAAAACGAGCAAACGGACTCCAGTGCCCATGAAACTGGACGAACACGGGCCTGTAGTCATTCTTGACTTGCAGGAATTGACGGAACGAGATTCTGACTGCCGGACTGCTCGTAAAGTTGAAACATAGGTTTAAATTTCAAAATTTTAATTTTAATACTTAATTTTGTTTATATTTACTATAAATTGCCAATTTTTATAATTAACTTCTAATATTTATTTCCTTTTTCTTCTTCAAGTGTGAGAGCATCAGATCCATCACGGCACCCTGCACGGACAATATATATATATATTTTATTTTTTTGGATGAAATTTTAGGAATGGATGTAATTTGTTGAACTTTTATGATGTTTTGAATATCATTAATATAAGACTTTATTTTTTTATTAGTATTTTTAATTGATGGTAGTATGCATATGATATATTCAGGTACATGTATAAAAAGCAGGAAAAAAATTGAGAAATTAAAAAATTATATTTAAAAAGAAATAATCACTTTGGCGGTCGCTAATACTTAAAAAAAATTAAAAAATATAAAAAAATTATATAAAAAGTATTAGCGGCCGCCATAATAGTTAAAAAAAGTATAATTTTTTTTAAAGTATTAGCAACTACTACGTAGCGGTCGCCAAAAGTAGTAACGACCGCCACGTGGCAGTCGCTAATACTTTTTGCGACGACGTTATTGCGTTGCTGTCTTGACGGTCGCTAAAGAGTATTAACAACCGCCACCAGACTTTTAGCCATGGCTAACGGCGGTCGCTAAAAGCCCTTTTTCTAGTAGTGGATCATAACTCATAACCCAACCACATGAATAAAGTCAGCCCTTACCCTTGGATTTTCTTTTCATCATAGGCCCCACATGTGAGCATGTTAATAAATTTCTAGCTTCCCTCTATAACCCAACGAGATTCAGATTCATAAAGGTCTTATATTCTCTTTGATGGCAATCACATAATATATCCTAGGCCCTTAGAATTTCTTTGATGGCAATCGTCATAGGCCCCACACACATGAGCTTGTTAATTAATTTCTAGCATCCCCCTTAACCCTTCATGAAGCCCTAATATTCTCTCTGATGGCAATCATATAATATATCCTACTATCCTTGGCCCCATATTGGAGATTTTTACTTCACAAATGGTTGAAGTCTAATTGAAGTGCCCGTCATATGCTATTAATAAAAAATTTCAAATGCTTTCATGGCTACACTAGAAATAAGAAGTCGAAAAAACCTGAATGCCACTAGATTCTTATTTCAATCAAATAAGTAATTATTCTACAACGTATTCATCCAAAAGACAATCCATTTAATCACAATAACCGTTCATTCTCTTTAAAAAAATTACAATAAATAACCAGCTAATTCTTTTAAAAATTTCACAAAGCACATGTCTGTGTCCATCGCCTATCTTGCAGCATCCTTGATTTCTAACTTGATTGTTATCTGTTGCATAAAACAACTGATATTGGTCACAACTACATTCCAAGTTTAAATTTATAGATAGATGTTGGGAAAAAATGATCAAAATAAAAAAAAACACAAAATAATATATTGCGAGAATTTCCGCATAAGCACCCAACATGGGAAAAAACAAAACAATACCTCGATTGCATTTTTTAAGTATAAGTAGACGTAATAAAATAGAAATAAAAAAACTGAATTTGTGGAGACTCACCAATTATATATAATAATGGGCAGGTTCCAAACTCATCATAGCAGCAAGATGCACAACCGCAAATGACATCAAATGCGCAGATTCCAAACTAGTGATAGAAGAAAGACGTACAGTAGAAATTAGAAATTGGGCGGAGGAAACATGGAATGGGCGGGAACGAAGACGCTCAAGAAATTGGGCGATAAAAAATGGGTGGGTTCCAAAATCGTCCTGTTTAATTTTAATCTGACATGGCACAACGGCATCACATGGCATAATCTAATTGGATATAGATGTGAGGGCCTTACTCTTATCTCTCTTATAAGATGAAAGATATCTCTAATATGAGCATCTCATATATATATATATATATATATATATGAGGAATGTTCATATGCATCTATCCCTCACCATAGGGTGAGGGATGCTTCTATAAAGGGGTGGTTTCAAGTACACCCTATGTACTTGAAATCCTCTTTTTGTACTTGAAACTCACCATTTATGGAAGCATCCATCACCCTATGGTGAGGGATAGATGCATATGAACATTCCCCTATATATATATGAGAAATGTTCAAGTGCATCCAAATATCCAATGCTTCCATAAATGATGGATTTCAAGTACAAAAGGAGTATTTCAAGTATATAGGGTAAAGTAGAAAATGAGAATTCATGTGTAAAAAATGAAAATGTTCCTCACTCTATGAAGAGTGATGGATGCACTTGAACATTCCTATATATATCACTAAGTGCAACCACGACTCAGAAGTGGTACTTAACCATGAGTATGTTAATTAGCTGGAAAATAGTTTTATAGAAGAAATGTTAAAAAAGTGAGGGCAGGTTTTGAGTGGAGACGTAGATAATTGACGACAAACGACTAAGGAGAGAGTATTTGAGCGCCCCTTAAAATCTTGTTAATCATTTATTTTTTACTAGAAAAGTCTGATGATTTTTATAGGGCTTGCATTTAAGTGGTCAGATTCGATGGCTGGGAGATTGGTCCTAGTGACAGGCGCCACCAAGCAATTTTCTAGTAGCACAGGTCTTTGTGCCTTACCAGCAGATCAATGATTATTTTATTAATATGTCTAATAAATGGGTCAGAGTCATTTACATATGTAGACTCTAGAATCTTGATGAGGGGTTTTGCATACAAAGAACGAAGGAGGGGAATAGGGTTTTCAGGAGGTGCATTTTAGAGAAGAGAAGCGAGAGAAAACCCTAATCCTAGCTACAGATTCCTGAAAATTTGTTTGGGATGTTGTTTGGTTGGTGGGATTGTGATGGAAGTTGAGAATATTCGGAGGTAGAAAAAGAGTAATTAGATTTTGACTCTTGCTGCAATTGGAAAAAGAAAAGAAGGAATGGGTGAAACTCATAAAGAAGGTAGTGGATCAGCAGGTAGAGTTGTTGGGCGCCAGACTAGAAGAGCAGCAGGCAGTGGTCACTCTCGGGAGGTCTCTTGCTTGCCAAAAGAGATCATTTCCCTCAGGAATCATTCCATTTCTCTGTTTGTCTCCAATTTGAAACCAACGATCTCGAAGGTGGAACTGGAAGCTATGTTCTATAGATCTGGACGAATAGTGGACTCCTTCATCCCGACAAATAAGAGCACAGGTACGGGTCGCGGTTTTGCTTTTGTGAGATACAAATTTGTCGAGGAAGCAAACAAGGCCGTTACCGATAACAATGGTAAATCTTGGGGGGGGGGGGGTGGGTGTGGGGGGGAAAGAAGATTCAGGTGAAGATTGCTGATTTTGCTATCTCGGCTTCCAAATCTCAGTTGCCTCCTCCACCTTATCAAAAGAGGGTGATTGAAGAAGATCGTGGAGGTGGGACTCCCCATTTGGCTTCTCTACATGTGTCTGGTGGGCTTCCCACTGTGTGTCAGAAGAGTTTCGCTGAGGTGGTCGCCTCTCCCTCTACTCTACATGTAGAAGCCTGGACTGTGAAGGATAGCTTCGGCTCGGGGGTTAGAGTTGCTCCTTGGGTCTCTAAAGAGGGGAAAAGGACCTTCGGAGAGGCTTGGTTGGGTTCCTTAACTCAAAGTTGAGATAGTCCTCAGAGGTGGATAATTGGCTTGCCAAAGCTTGTGGCTTATTGGCTGTCCGGCTGGCATTGATGGATGATTGGGCGATTTGGATGTGGTTTGCATATGAAGTGTAGACTGATGTCGCCCCTAGATATGCATTGAACAATTTGGGTTCTTCCCCATTTCAGGCTATTGAGAGATGCATGGAGGTAGTGGGAAGACCTCCTCGTCCGTGCTGGGTGAGGATGAAAGGTTTGCCTATACACGCTTGGAGAGAGAGTGTATTCCGCAAGTTGGGAGACTGTTTGGGTCGCACTCTTGAGGTTGACAAGAAGACCATCGACAAAGAGGCACTGGTTTTCGGAAGGGTCAAGGTTATGCTTGGAGGTGATGTTCAACTGTCGACAAAACTCTCTCTCTGGTTTGATGATCTGATGACTCCTGTGGTTGTGGAGGAAGACGTTGTAAGCGATGCTTTAGAAGGGCCTCTTGGCCGTGACAGTAACAGCAGCAACAACACGAGAGGACCGTTGATTGCAAACATCGGATCCGTCGACGAAGAAGATGATGATGACGTCGATGAAGACGATGATGATGATGTGAGGTTGACTGACGAAATTTCAAATTTCCCTCTTCAGAGGATGAGTTCATTCTCATTTTCCAGGGTCGGTCAGACGAGTTGGGCCTTGACTTGGACTCAGGTTACTTGGGTAATGGCCTGGATCTGGGCTTCGAATTAGACCATGGATCGACTCTCGGCTATACCAGTCCAAGAGCTCTTTTATGATTGGAAAGGTCCACCCCTGATGCTCTGATGTCTTATATCCATCCCCAACTGTGGCAGCCCTATGCGATTAGGAAGAGGCTAGCAAGGAGTTGCAGATCATCCCCTCCTCAACTATACAACCGGTTAACACATCTGGCTTCACCACTCCCATCACCTCGTCCGGACATGTGGCGCGCAGCAGCTGGAGTCCTAAATGTTCTTCTCAATCATAGAAATCCTCAGACGTCCTCTCCCCTATCAAAAGGTTAGTTCTATACTCGTTGGACTCAGGTGACTTTTCTTGGGTTGCTTAAATAGTAGGCCTGGCTTGCTAGAATTTTCTTATTAAAAATTCAGAGAATCAATCCTTTAGACAAGGGCTTTGTGGGAATAGATTATAAAGTATATTCCCAATACCAATTTGACGAGACCGGGACCGAACCAGTAAACTCTAAGTAAGACTGAATTGAAAGAAGGGAAAGAAAGCGGAAAATTTACAAGTGTAAGTATTTGATGATGTGAGACAAGGGCTCACAAACCCTATTTATAGACCTTCATACTGAATTACATTTGAAATGTATTTGAGATCCGCAATGGGATAAGATGTATACGTCATTTGTACTGTATCACTGTCGCATATAATATGCATTACTGTTGCTGCTGCATGAGTGAGATGACTTTATCGCTGACTGACGTTATTGAATTTGCTGCTGCATGCGTCTGACAGTCGGCGGAGAAATTATCGCTGTATTTGCTGCAGGGGGCAGGATATACTGTATGCTCAGCTGACGCGGCGGAGACTGCAGGCATTTGAGACTGAATTGTTGACTTTAAATTCCTTAATACTTTATTTGAAATAGTAGTCTATGGAATACTTTAATAAGAATAGTAATCCATAGCTCACAAATGTGGACTTTTGGAATTTTTTATACTTTTTTCAAATGAAAGCATTCGAAAGAACTTTATATGAGTGAGGCACATGAAAATGACATGTGTTGTTTATAAAAGCATGATGGTGACAAGAATTTATGGCTTGACTTCATGAAGGCTAGGAATTGATGAATGAGATAATGAAGCTTCATTATTTGCAGGACACATGGCTGCATGGGGAGAGCTGTGCTGACTTTGGGGACTGCATTGAAAATTGCATTCGGACATCTGTATTGCTGAATTAATTCTGCATAGAGGTGGATGAAGGCTGTATTCGATGGAGAGATCTGCATTGAAATTTGCATGATATTGCTGCATGTGCTGGATTTTAATCATTTATGAGGTAGTAATCTGGTGGTTGTGGACTGGGGGTCCATACTCCATAATCATTTTCTCTTTGGAAGAGCTTGATAAGCTGTCGCTTTGTTCTTTCAGTAATATGAAGAGACGATGCATTTTGAAATGTTTCTAGAATTTCATCAAGAACTGTATGGCCAGCTCGAAAGGGATCATAATAAACAAATGTATCTTCTGCAAGATCTTCATCAATGCAGACGACGCGACGACCATCGCTCCAGATTCCCTTAAAAGTACGAGCAAATTCAAAATGTCTTTTGATATTGATGAATCTTTGATTTTGATCAGCTTGAATATTGTAGAATTGTAGACGCTCCAGGCTGTAACTGAGATCTGCAGCATCTGAGGATTCAAATTGTTCTGCTTGATTCCAATTGCGATCAGGAAGATGTTCATAATCATTGATTGGAAGGCTGTATTTCTGACAGAATAAATCTCCGTCTTCATAATTCATAAGGATCCATAATTGATATGGTTGATAAAACCGGAATTCATCTCTTTCTCCAAGAGTGGAAGAGATTGTCATGAGAAGATTGCGCTTGGTGATGCCAAGGCAACTGAGAGCATATTTGACAATTGCAGGCAACTGTCGATGAATTGCTAAATTGTCTCTGTCGAGAATGAATCGATGAACTAGACCTTGTTCAATATAAGAAATATCAAATTCATCAGCGGGCAGGAACATCTTTGGAAAACCAGTGGCCCAGCTGAGATAGGATGCTTGATTAATTAGTCGCTCCATGATCTGACAAGAGAGAGTTTCCTCTCTAATTCTTGCAGATAAATCGTCTGGAAGAAGAGTATTAACCCTTTCCAGGATTTGGTGTCTGTATTCAATTGGAGGGAGGGGTGACGATGCACATTCCTGTTCAAGCATTTGAATTTTTGATTCCAAATATTTGAGATGATTAGACAAATCAGATAGATGCTTTCGCATTAGAAAATTACGTTGGCCAGTAAGGCATGCACTCCAAATGTTATCAATAAGGGTTTGAGAAGCAGCAGAGGGTGCTGGATAGAAGGATGGAAAAGGTATTTGAAAGGGTAGTTCTTCATGAACAGGAACAGAGGCTTTATCTGAATCTATTGGTTGTTTGCCCTTATCTTTGGAAGACATGATTGGTTTCCTATGGGGAGAGGAAATGAAATTAGTAATAAAAATTCTTTATTGATGCAATAAAACTGTATTTTGGAAATATGAAGATGTATGCAATTAAATATTAATTCCATTTATTCTACCAAGCCTTGGGCTTTCTATGAATTCAAATTTGATAGGCTTATCATCTATTGATGTATGAATTCCATCGGTATTGACAGAAAATGGCTGAATTTTTAATAAGAAGGGTGTTCCTAAGATGACATCATTTGTTAATGTTTTTGTGACAGCAAAGGAAGTTTGAATGCATTTTCCATTTTTACAGATATGAGCATTTGGAATCTTATAATTGACTATTATATTCTTTCCATTTGCTGTGCCAATGGTGTAATTTTTTATTTTCTCAAAATACTTTGTTGGAATTAATCCTTCACGGATGCAATTTACATCTGCTCCACTGTCAATTAAACAGTCTACAGATAAATGAAATTCTTTGATTTTTAGAGTGACAGTTGTATACCATTTATGGTAATGATATTTGGTAATGGAATTTATGAATTCTTGAATTTCTTCATCCAATTCTTTTTCGAGATTAGAATCTTCTTGATTATTTGAGCTGAATTCTTTACCTAATTCAAGGATTTCAATTCTTGTTTTTAATTTAGCAATTTCCTGGGTTGCTTCTTCTTTTAATTTTGCAATTTCATGTTTTGTTTCATTAACTTCATTATGGAGATCTTGAAGGGTTAAAGGTTTTGAAGAGCTTGGTTTTTGGGAAAGAATATCTTTCATGGAAAGTGATTGAAAATCTTTATGTTTCTTTGAGGTTTTATCAGTAGATTTATCTTCAAGCATTTTTCTATAATATTTTTTCTTTTCTTCTTCAGAGGAAATGTTTTCTATTAATTCCAGAAGTAATTCATCTTGAGCATTTAAAACATTAATGGAGAAATAAGAAGATGAGGAGGAAGAATCATAAGAACTCTCTTCGCTTTCGCAACATATACAAATATCTTTATTATTTTCGGAATTATGAGAATGATAATCTAATTCATTGATTTTCTTTTTTGAATCTTTATTAAAACAGTTATTTGCAAAATGTCCTTCTTTGCCGCATTTATAGCATGTGTAATTAGATTTATTAGTTTTATGGTTTGGTGAAGAGCTGGATTTTCTCTTCTTTGAATTGTATTTTTCATGTTTTCCTTTTGTATATTTTTTGTGATTTTTATAGGATCGATATGATTTTTCATGATATCGTTTCTTTTTAGACCGATGTTTATGTTGATAAATTCGATTGGATGGATTTTGTAGGGGTTCATAGCCAAATTGATAGCAAAAATCCCCTAATTCTTGTTTACCAATTTTCTTTTGTTTATGTAAATCGGCTTTAATTTTCATATCACTGCAAATAGACATACCAACACGTGAAATTTTTTGAATTAAATCACCATATGTATAGTTAGCATAATTTAATCTTCCATTATTTTGTTCTCGTAGAACATTTTTTACTTTTTCTGCAAAATGAGTTGGAAGGCCAGAAATAAATTTTTCTTTCCAGAAATCTTCATTAGAATTGAATAATTGAAAAACAAGGGATAAAAAGACATCTTTATACCATCTGAAATCAGATAAAGTTCGACATCGAAGATTGATTAATTGTTCTCTGTATTTTTCAATTTGATCACTAACATTTCCAGAAAAATTGATTAAAATATTATGAATTAGTGTTTCAACAGCATTAGAAATTGGCTGATTATTGGTATTAATAATGGGTTTACCTTCTTCAGTTAGTTTGACTGAATTTAGGATACTAGTTTTTTGGATTGAGGTTAGATAATATTCCCACCAGCCATGAAGTTGGCCAGTAAATCCAATTATTATTGATTTAATGATTTCAGCTTGTGTATTGCCATAGATCATGCCTGCATTTGTATATAGTATCATATTGCGCAGAATATTAAGAATTCCATATTCAGTAAGTCCATCAATATTCCATTCGACTAATGAACTACCATCATATTTACAATTTGCTATATCAGGAATTTCTTCAAATTGGAGATTCATTGGAGTGGGTCTACTGTAATAATTTTTTGTTTTTGATGTATGAGTTTTAGGATTGAAAATTCTATTAATTTCAGGGATACATTGATCGTCAGAGTAATCTGTTGAAGTGTCAGTATTAGTGTCTGAAGACATTTGAATTGATGTTCCTTCAATGACTGCATTAATTGAGGAGCCTTCATTTATTGATTTACCTTTGTCTAAAGGATTGATTCTTAAAGAAATGTCATTTTGAAAGTCAGCAGGGAGTTTTAATGGCCTTTTGTCTAAAGTCAATTTTGTAATAAATTCTGAACATAATGAAGGGACATCTCTGGATATTTTATACGGAGCTGAAGAAGTTGATTCGTGTTGAGATATAGTATTTTCAATTCTTTGAGTTTGTGAACCAATAGTCTGTAAATAGAGATTTGTAAAGTTACTTTGTTCAACTAGATGAGATATATGTTCAACAGTAAGGAGTTTAGAAGTTGGCAGAGCATTTTTAAATGGAGTGGCAGTGATTTCTTTATGCTTTATGGTTTCTAAAGGGGGGTGAACCGATTCAACTTTACCTTTCTCGGTTTCCCATGTTTGTGTTGATTTATTTATTGTTAGCATTACAGTTCCTTTTTTATTTATTTTTGACGAAAGCCAATCAAAGAAAGGGATATTTCGCCGTTCTTGATTCATTTGGTCATACCATAATTCTTTGACTTGAGATCTCTCAAATTTAGAGAATTTGTTAAAAAACCATTTTGTCTTTGGATGTTTTAATAAATCTTGTTGAAGGAATTGTTTATCAATTTTGAAATCATGTATTACTTCATTAGATTCAAGAATTAAGGAAATTGTATTAATTGATGCATTAAAATCGGATTCAGTTAATTTTACTGATTGTATATCTTCATCTTTTGCGTCTGAATAAACAGGGAAAGCTATGCCTGTAGGATGTATTGGGGATGATGTGGGAATAGATGTTTGATGAAAATTAGAAGAAGCGGATTTATAAGATCCAGCGTCTGAAGGGATTGATCTTTTAGTGGATGAAAAGTGTGATCTTGGTGTATTGGCAAAATTTATTGTTACTTTTCCAGATGGATGTTCTGTAATAGATTCAACATCTTTATTAATTAAAGGTATAATTTGTTGAGCTTCATCAAGCTCCCATTTTCCAGAAAGATTTACATCTTCCCATGTGATGAGTTTGGGGGTGGTTACTTTATTTCGAAAATTTGTAAGGAATAAAGTGGTTACTACTTTGATTTGAGATGAATATGCTATTTCAGGGACAATTGTATTCATTGCTTTATAATAAATTCTGTAGACTATTGCAACATTTTGTGATTGGGGTTTCATATTGAATCCTTTTGTATGTATTCCTAGAGTGATGGCTTCATGAGCACCGGGATCACTGAGTGATACGGTGTAATTGGGGAAACAATTAAAAAAGGCAGGGCCGTCATGAAGACTGGCTTCTACCATCCCTATTAGGGAATCTCTGAATGAATTATGTCTTCTATCTCGAACATATGCGAGACAGGATGTATTCAAACCAAGTCTGGTTAATGGCTTTATTGCAACTTGAACAAGTGCTATATGCATGTATTTGTATTTTGATTTATGGATTTCAATTTTTTCTGCAGGAATGACCTGTAGATTTTCTTCATTTTGCTGTATTGAGAGGGTTTCTTCAACCGTCTTTATTACATAATTTGATTTTTGTATGAAAGATCCTTCTTTATAAATTTCTTTTAAAGAGACTTTAGGTATTGTCCAATCTTGGATTGATTTTTCTAAATCATCAAAACTTATTTCTTCAAGATTTTTAATTGAAATTTTATTGATTATTGGCATGATGGATGATGATGCAGAAGAAGAAGTCGAAGCTGTGTTAGAAGATGAATTTCTTCCGAATGATCTAAAAATTCCAGACATCATTAATTAATTATAATCACTAATCAGAATGATTGGTGGCCTGTCAACGGTTTACGCCACAAAGCCCTAAACGCTCTCCTGGCTAACGGGCAACAAAGGCGACGCGACAAGGGGGCCTCGGACCCAAATCACTCCTTTTAGCAACAACAACCAATTAACTCTATCTAGTCAAGTTAGATCAAAATTCAGAAATGCAGCTACCTAACATAGATTCGATTCTACTATGCAAACAACAAACAAATAACCAAAGAAGGAAAGAGACATGATGCATGCAAAATTTTGCAAATAAATTGAAATAATTGAAAGCTTAAAGAGCTATCAAAATGGATAAAGGAATTGATACTTCATTGATAAAATATTTCTTACAATAAGAGAAGACTGGGATGGCTCTGATACCATCCCAGTCTTCAGACGGATGTATTGGGGATGATGTGGGAATAGATGTTTGATGAAAATTAGAAGAAGCGGATTTATAAGATCCAGCGTCTGAAGGGATTGATCTTTTAGTGGATGAAAAGTGTGATCTTGGTGTATTGGCAAAATTTATTGTTACTTTTCCAGATGGATGTTCTGTAATAGATTCAACATCTTCATTAATTAAAGGTATAATTTGTTGAGCTTCATCAAGCTCCCATTTTCCAGAAAGATTTACATCTTCCCATGTGATGAGTTTGGGGGTGGTTACTTTATTTCGAAAATTTGTAAGGAATAAAGTGGTTACTACTTTGATTTGAGATGAATATGCTATTTCAGGGACAATTGTATTCATTGCTTTATAATAAATTCTGTAGACTATTGCAACATTTTGTGATTGGGGTTTCATATTGAATCCTTTTGTATGTATTCCTAGAGTGATGGCTTCATGAGCACCGGGATCACTGAGTGATACGGTGTAATTGGGGAAACAATTAAAAAAGGCAGGGCCGTCTTGAAGACTGGCTTCTACCATCCCTATTAGGGAATCTCTGAATGAATTATGTCTTCTATCTCGAACATATGCGAGACAGGATGTATTCAAACCAAGTCTGGTTAATGGCTTTATTGCAACTTGAACAAGTGCTATATGCATGTATTTGTATTTTGATTTATGGATTTCAATTTTTTCTGCAGGAATGACCTGTAGATTTTCTTCATTTTGCTGTATTGAGAGGGTTTCTTCAACCGTCTTTATTACATAATTTGATTTTTGTATGAAAGATCCTTCTTTATAAATTTCTTTTAAAGAGACTTTAGGTATTGTCCAATCTTGGATTGATTTTTCTAAATCATCAAAACTTATTTCTTCAAGATTTTTAATTGAAATTTTATTGATTATTGGCATGATGGATGATGATGCAGAAGAAGAAGTCGAAGCTGTGTTAGAAGATGAATTTCTTCCGAATGATCTAAAAATTCCAGACATCATTAATTAATTATAATCACTAATCAGAATGATTGGTGGCCTGTCAACGGTTTACGCCACAAAGCCCTAAACGCTCTCCTGGCTAACGGGCAACAAAGGCGACGCGACAAGGGGGCCTCGGACCCAAATCACTCCTTTTAGCAACAACAACCAATTAACTCTATCTAGTCAAGTTAGATCAAAATTCAGAAATGCAGCTACCTAACATAGATTCGATTCTACTATGCAAACAACAAACAAATAACCAAAGAAGGAAAGAGACATGATGCATGCAAAATTTTGCAAATAAATTGAAATAATTGAAAGCTTAAAGAGCTATCAAAATGGATAAAGGAATTGATACTTCATTGATAAAATATTTCTTACAATAAGAGAAGACTGGGATGGCTCTGATACCAATTTGACGAGACCGGGACCGAACCAGTAAACTCTAAGTAAGACTGAATTGAAAGAAGGGAAAGAAAGCGGAAAATTTACAAGTGTAAGTATTTGATGATGTGAGACAAGGGCTCACAAACCCTATTTATAGACCTTCATACTGAATTACATTTGAAATGTATTTGAGATCCGCAATGGGATAAGATGTATACGTCATTTGTACTGTATCACTGTCGCATATAATATGCATTACTGTTGCTGCTGCATGAGTGAGATGACTTTATCGCTGACTGACGTTATTGAATTTGCTGCTGCATGCGTCTGACAGTCGGCGGAGAAATTATCGCTGTATTTGCTGCAGGGGGCAGGATATACTGTATGCTCAGCTGACGCGGCGGAGACTGCAGGCATTTGAGACTGAATTGTTGACTTTAAATTCCTTAATACTTTATTTGAAATAGTAGTCTATGGAATACTTTAATAAGAATAGTAATCCATAGCTCACAAATGTGGACTTTTGGAATTTTTTATACTTTTTTCAAATGAAAGCATTCGAAAGAACTTTATATGAGTGAGGCACATGAAAATGACATGTGTTGTTTATAAAAGCATGATGGTGACAAGAATTTATGGCTTGACTTCATGAAGGCTAGGAATTGATGAATGAGATAATGAAGCTTCATTATTTGCAGGACACATGGCTGCATGGGGAGAGCTGTGCTGACTTTGGGGACTGCATTGAAAATTGCATTCGGACATCTGTATTGCTGAATTAATTCTGCATAGAGGTGGATGAAGGCTGTATTCGATGGAGAGATCTGCATTGAAATTTGCATGATATTGCTGCATGTGCTGGATTTTAATCATTTATGAGGTAGTAATCTGGTGGTTGTGGACTGGGGGTCCATACTCCATAATCATTTTCTCTTTGGAAGAGCTTGATAAGCTGTCGCTTTGTTCTTTCAGTAATATGAAGAGACGATGCATTTTGAAATGTTTCTAGAATTTCATCAAGAACTGTATGGCCAGCTCGAAAGGGATCATAATAAACAAATGTATCTTCTGCAAGATCTTCATCAATGCAGACGACGCGACGACCATCGCTCCAGATTCCCTTAAAAGTACGAGCAAATTCAAAATGTCTTTTGATATTGATGAATCTTTGATTTTGATCAGCTTGAATATTGTAGAATTGTAGACGCTCCAGGCTGTAACTGAGATCTGCAGCATCTGAGGATTCAAATTGTTCTGCTTGATTCCAATTGCGATCAGGAAGATGTTCATAATCATTGATTGGAAGGCTGTATTTCTGACAGAATAAATCTCCGTCTTCATAATTCATAAGGATCCATAATTGATATGGTTGATAAAACCGGAATTCATCTCTTTCTCCAAGAGTGGAAGAGATTGTCATGAGAAGATTGCGCTTGGTGATGCCAAGGCAACTGAGAGCATATTTGACAATTGCAGGCAACTGTCGATGAATTGCTAAATTGTCTCTGTCGAGAATGAATCGATGAACTAGACCTTGTTCAATATAAGAAATATCAAATTCATCAGCGGGCAGGAACATCTTTGGAAAACCAGTGGCCCAGCTGAGATAGGATGCTTGATTAATTAGTCGCTCCATGATCTGACAAGAGAGAGTTTCCTCTCTAATTCTTGCAGATAAATCGTCTGGAAGAAGAGTATTAACCCTTTCCAGGATTTGGTGTCTGTATTCAATTGGAGGGAGGGGTGACGATGCACATTCCTGTTCAAGCATTTGAATTTTTGATTCCAAATATTTGAGATGATTAGACAAATCAGATAGATGCTTTCGCATTAGAAAATTACGTTGGCCAGTAAGGCATGCACTCCAAATGTTATCAATAAGGGTTTGAGAAGCAGCAGAGGGTGCTGGATAGAAGGATGGAAAAGGTATTTGAAAGGGTAGTTCTTCATGAACAGGAACAGAGGCTTTATCTGAATCTATTGGTTGTTTGCCCTTATCTTTGGAAGACATGATTGGTTTCCTATGGGGAGAGGAAATGAAATTAGTAATAAAAATTCTTTATTGATGCAATAAAACTGTATTTTGGAAATATGAAGATGTATGCAATTAAATATTAATTCCATTTATTCTACCAAGCCTTGGGCTTTCTATGAATTCAAATTTGATAGGCTTATCATCTATTGATGTATGAATTCCATCGGTATTGACAGAAAATGGCTGAATTTTTAATAAGAAGGGTGTTCCTAAGATGACATCATTTGTTAATGTTTTTGTGACAGCAAAGGAAGTTTGAATGCATTTTCCATTTTTACAGATATGAGCATTTGGAATCTTATAATTGACTATTATATTCTTTCCATTTGCTGTGCCAATGGTGTAATTTTTTATTTTCTCAAAATACTTTGTTGGAATTAATCCTTCACGGATGCAATTTACATCTGCTCCACTGTCAATTAAACAGTCTACAGATAAATGAAATTCTTTGATTTTTAGAGTGACAGTTGTATACCATTTATGGTAATGATATTTGGTAATGGAATTTATGAATTCTTGAATTTCTTCATCAAATTCTTTTTCGAGATTAGAATCTTCTTGATTATTTGAGCTGAATTCTTTACCTAATTCAAGGATTTCAATTCTTGTTTTTAATTTAGCAATTTCCTGGGTTGCTTCTTCTTTTAATTTTGCAATTTCATGTTTTGTTTCATTAACTTCATTATGGAGATCTTGAAGGGTTAAAGGTTTTGAAGAGCTTGGTTTTTGGGAAAGAATATCTTTCATGGAAAGTGATTGAAAATCTTTATGTTTCTTTGAGGTTTTATCAGTAGATTTATCTTCAAGCATTTTTCTATAATATTTTTTCTTTTCTTCTTCAGAGGAAATGTTTTCTATTAATTCCAGAAGTAATTCATCTTGAGCATTTAAAACATTAATGGAGAAATAAGAAGATGAGGAGGAAGAATCATAAGAACTATCTTCGCTTTCGCAACATATACAAATATCTTTATTATTTTCGGAATTATGAGAATGATAATCTAATTCATTGATTTTCTTTTTTGAATCTTTATTAAAACAGTTATTTGCAAAATGTCCTTCTTTGCCGCATTTATAGCATGTGTAATTAGATTTATTAGTTTTATGGTTTGGTGAAGAGCTGGATTTTCTCTTCTTTGAATTGTATTTTTCATGTTTTCCTTTTGTATATTTTTTGTGATTTTTATAGGATCGATATGATTTTTCATGATATCGTTTCTTTTTAGACCGATGTTTATGTTGATAAATTCGATTGGATGGATTTTGTAGGGGTTCATAGCCAAATTGATAGCAAAAATCCCCTAATTCTTGTTTACCAATTTTCTTTTGTTTATGTAAATCGGCTTTAATTTTCATATCACTGCAAATAGACATACCAACACGTGAAATTTTTTGAATTAAATCACCATATGTATAGTTAGCATAATTTAATCTTCCATTATTTTGTTCTCGTAGAACATTTTTTACTTTTTCTGCAAAATGAGTTGGAAGGCCAGACCGTTGGAATCAAATTAAAGCCAGTTTGGTTCACAAACTCAAAGAAAATTCTCAAGTCAAAGAATTATGGTATGACCAAATGAATCAAGAACGGCGAAATATCCCTTTCTTTGATTGGCTTTCGTCAAAAATAAATAAAAAAGGAACTGTAATGCTAACAATAAATAAATCAACACAAACATGGGAAACCGAGAAAGGTAAAGTTGAATCGGTTCACCCCCC
Organism: Cinnamomum chago; assembly: GCA_038049695.1. Lineage (NCBI taxonomy): Eukaryota > Viridiplantae > Streptophyta > Magnoliopsida > Laurales > Lauraceae > Cinnamomum > Cinnamomum chago. Next base: position 13,690,413 of record CP142456.1, read on the forward strand.
TTTAGAAACCATAAAGCATAAAGAAATCACTGCCACTCCATTTAAAAATGCTCTGCCAACTTCTAAACTCCTTACTGTTGAACATATATCTCATCTAGTTGAACAAAGTAACTTTACAAATCTCTATTTACAGACTATTGGTTCACAAACTCAAAGAATTGAAAATACTATATCTCAACACGAATCAACTTCTTCAGCTCCGTATAAAATATCCAGAGATGTCCCTTCATTATGTTCAGAATTTATTACAAAATTGACTTTAGACAAAAGGCCATTAAAACTCCCTGCTGACTTTCAAAATGACATTTCTTTAAGAATCAATCCTTTAGACAAAGGTAAATCAATAAATGAAGGCTCCTCAATTAATGCAGTCATTGAAGGAACATCAATTCAAATGTCTTCAGACACTAATACTGACACTTCAACAGATTACTCTGACGATCAATGTATCCCTGAAATTAATAGAATTTTCAATCCTAAAACTCATACATCAAAAACAAAAAATTATTACAGTAGACCCACTCCAATGAATCTCCAATTTGAAGAAATTCCTGATATAGCAAATTGTAAATATGATGGTAGTTCATTAGTCGAATGGAATATTGATGGACTTACTGAATATGGAATTCTTAATATTCTGCGCAATATGATACTATATACAAATGCAGGCATGATCTATGGCAATACACAAGCTGAAATCATTAAATCAATAATAATTGGATTTACTGGCCAACTTCATGGCTGGTGGGAATATTATCTAACCTCAATCCAAAAAACTAGTATCCTAAATTCAGTCAAACTAACTGAAGAAGGTAAACCCATTATTAATACCAATAATCAGCCAATTTCTAATGCTGTTGAAACACTAATTCATAATATTTTAATCAATTTTTCTGGAAATGTTAGTGATCAAATTGAAAAATACAGAGAACAATTAATCAATCTTCGATGTCGAACTTTATCTGATTTCAGATGGTATAAAGATGTCTTTTTATCCCTTGTTTTTCAATTATTCAATTCTAATGAAGATTTCTGGAAAGAAAAATTTATTTCTGGCCTTCCAACTCATTTTGCAGAAAAAGTAAAAAATGTTCTACGAGAACAAAATAATGGAAGATTAAATTATGCTAACTATACATATGGTGATTTAATTCAAAAAATTTCACGTGTTGGTATGTCTATTTGCAGTGATATGAAAATTAAAGCCGATTTACATAAACAAAAGAAAATTGGTAAACAAGAATTAGGGGATTTTTGCTATCAATTTGGCTATGAACCCCTACAAAATCCATCCAATCGAATTTATCAACATAAACATCGGTCTAAAAAGAAACGATATCATGAAAAATCATATCGATCCTATAAAAATCACAAAAAATATACAAAAGGAAAACATGAAAAATACAATTCAAAGAAGAGAAAATCCAGCTCTTCACCAAACCATAAAACTAATAAATCTAATTACACATGCTATAAATGCGGCAAAGAAGGACATTTTGCAAATAACTGTTTTAATAAAGATTCAAAAAAGAAAATCAATGAATTAGATTATCATTCTCATAATTCCGAAAATAATAAAGATATTTGTATATGTTGCGAAAGCGAAGATAGTTCTTATGATTCTTCCTCCTCATCTTCTTATTTCTCCATTAATGTTTTAAATGCTCAAGATGAATTACTTCTGGAATTAATAGAAAACATTTCCTCTGAAGAAGAAAAGAAAAAATATTATAGAAAAATGCTTGAAGATAAATCTACTGATAAAACCTCAAAGAAACATAAAGATTTTCAATCACTTTCCATGAAAGATATTCTTTCCCAAAAACCAAGCTCTTCAAAACCTTTAACCCTTCAAGATCTCCATAATGAAGTTAATGAAACAAAACATGAAATTGCAAAATTAAAAGAAGAAGCAACCCAGGAAATTGCTAAATTAAAAACAAGAATTGAAATCCTTGAATTAGGTAAAGAATTCAGCTCAAATAATCAAGAAGATTCTAATCTCGAAAAAGAATTTGATGAAGAAATTCAAGAATTCATAAATTCCATTACCAAATATCATTACCATAAATGGTATACAACTGTCACTCTAAAAATCAAAGAATTTCATTTATCTGTAGACTGTTTAATTGACAGTGGAGCAGATGTAAATTGCATCCGTGAAGGATTAATTCCAACAAAGTATTTTGAGAAAATAAAAAATTACACCATTGGCACAGCAAATGGAAAGAATATAATAGTCAATTATAAGATTCCAAATGCTCATATCTGTAAAAATGGAAAATGCATTCAAACTTCCTTTGTTGTCACAAAAACATTAACAAATGATGTCATCTTAGGAACACCCTTCTTATTAAAAATTCAGCCATTTTCTGTCAATACCGATGGAATTCATACATCAATAGATGATAAGCCTATCAAATTTGAATTCATAGAAAGCCCAAGGCTTGGTAGAATAAATGGAATTAATATTTAATTGCATACATCTTCATATTTCCAAAATACAGTTTTATTGCATCAATAAAGAATTTTTATTACTAATTTCATTTCCTCTCCCCATAGGAAACCAATCATGTCTTCCAAAGATAAGGGCAAACAACCAATAGATTCAGATAAAGCCTCTGTTCCTGTTCATGAAGAACTACCCTTTCAAATACCTTTTCCATCCTTCTATCCAGCACCCTCTGCTGCTTCTCAAACCCTTATTGATAACATTTGGAGTGCATGCCTTACTGGCCAACGTAATTTTCTAATGCGAAAGCATCTATCTGATTTGTCTAATCATCTCAAATATTTGGAATCAAAAATTCAAATGCTTGAACAGCAATGTGCATCGTCACCCCTCCCTCCAATTGAATACAGACACCAAATCCTGGAAAGGGTTAATACTCTTCTTCCAGACGATTTATCTGCAAGAATTAGAGAGGAAACTCTCTCTTGTCAGATCATGGAGCGACTAATTAATCAAGCATCCTATCTCAGCTGGGCCACTGGTTTTCCAAAGATGTTCCTGCCCGCTGATGAATTTGATATTTCTTATATTGAACAAGGTCTAGTTCATCGATTCATTCTCGACAGAGACAATTTAGCAATTCATCGACAGTTGCCTGCAATTGTCAAATATGCTCTCAGTTGCCTTGGCATCACCAAGCGCAATCTTCTCATGACAATCTCTTCCACTCTTGGAGAAAGAGATGAATTCCGGTTTTATCAACCATATCAATTATGGATCCTTATGAATTATGAAGACGGAGATTTATTCTGTCAGAAATACAGCCTTCCAATCAATGATTATGAACATCTTCCTGATCGCAATTGGAATCAAGCAGAACAATTTGAATCCTCAGATGCTGCAGATCTCAGTTACAGCCTGGAGCGTCTACAATTCTACAATATTCAAGCTGATCAAAATCAAAGATTCATCAATATCAAAAGACATTTTGAATTTGCTCGTACTTTTAAGGGAATCTGGAGCGATGGTCGTCGCGTCGTCTGCATTGATGAAGATCTTGCAGAAGATACATTTGTTTATTATGATCCCTTTCGAGCTGGCCATACAGTTCTTGATGAAATTCTAGAAACATTTCAAAATGCATCGTCTCTTCATATTACTGAAAGAACAAAGCGACAGCTTATCAAGCTCTTCCAAAGAGAAAATGATTATGGAGTATGGACCCCCAGTCCACAACCACCAGATTACTACCTCATAAATGATTAAAATCCAGCACATGCAGCAATATCATGCAAATTTCAATGCAGATCTCTCCATCGAATACAGCCTTCATCCACCTCTATGCAGAATTAATTCAGCAATACAGATGTCCGAATGCAATTTTCAATGCAGTCCCCAAAGTCAGCACAGCTCTCCCCATGCAGCCATGTGTCCTGCAAATAATGAAGCTTCATTATCTCATTCATCAATTCCTAGCCTTCATGAAGTCAAGCCATAAATTCTTGTCACCATCATGCTTTTATAAACAACACATGTCATTTTCATGTGCCTCACTCATATAAAGTTCTTTCGAATGCTTTCATTTGAAAAAAGTATAAAAAATTCCAAAAGTCCACATTTGTGAGCTATGGATTACTATTCTTATTAAAGTATTCCATAGACTACTATTTCAAATAAAGTATTAAGGAATTTAAAGTCAACAATTCAGTCTCAAATGCCTGCAGTCTCCGCCGCGTCAGCTGAGCATACAGTATATCCTGCCCCCTGCAGCAAATACAGCGATAATTTCTCCGCCGACTGTCAGACGCATGCAGCAGCAAATTCAATAACGTCAGTCAGCGATAAAGTCATCTCACTCATGCAGCAGCAACAGTAATGCATATTATATGCGACAGTGATACAGTACAAATGACGTATACATCTTATCCCATTGCGGATCTCAAATACATTTCAAATGTAATTCAGTATGAAGGTCTATAAATAGGGTTTGTGAGCCCTTGTCTCACATCATCAAATACTTACACTTGTAAATTTTCCGCTTTCTTTCCCTTCTTTCAATTCAGTCCTACTTAGAGTTTACTGGATCTTATAAATCCGCTTCTTCTAATTTTCATCAAACATCTATTCCCACATCATCCCCAATACATCCTACAGGCATAGCTTTCCCTGTTTATTCAGACGCAAAAGATGAAGATATACAATCAGTAAAATTAACTGAATCCGATTTTAATGCATCAATTAATACAATTTCCTTAATTCATGAATCTAATGAAGTAATACATGATTTCAAAATTGATAAACAATTCCTTCAACAAGATTTATTAAAACATCCAAAGACAAAATGGTTTTTTAACAAATTCTCTAAATTTGAGAGATCTCAAGTCAAAGAATTATGGTATGACCAAATGAATCAAGAACGGCGAAATATCCCTTTCTTTGATTGGCTTTCGTCAAAAATAAATAAAAAAGGAACTGTAATGCTAACAATAAATAAATCAACACAAACATGGGAAACCGAGAAAGGTAAAGTTGAATCGGTTCACCCCCCTTTAGAAACCATAAAGCATAAAGAAATCACTGCCACTCCATTTAAAAATGCTCTGCCAACTTCTAAACTCCTTACTGTTGAACATATATCTCATCTAGTTGAACAAAGTAACTTTACAAATCTCTATTTACAGACTATTGGTTCACAAACTCAAAGAATTGAAAATACTATATCTCAACACGAATCAACTTCTTCAGCTCCGTATAAAATATCCAGAGATGTCCCTTCATTATGTTCAGAATTTATTACAAAATTGACTTTAGACAAAAGGCCATTAAAACTCCCTGCTGACTTTCAAAATGACATTTCTTTAAGAATCAATCCTTTAGACAAAGGTAAATCAATAAATGAAGGCTCCTCAATTAATGCAGTCATTGAAGGAACATCAATTCAAATGTCTTCAGACACTAATACTGACACTTCAACAGATTACTCTGACGATCAATGTATCCCTGAAATTAATAGAATTTTCAATCCTAAAACTCATACATCAAAAACAAAAAATTATTACAGTAGACCCACTCCAATGAATCTCCAATTTGAAGAAATTCCTGATATAGCAAATTGTAAATATGATGGTAGTTCATTAGTCGAATGGAATATTGATGGACTTACTGAATATGGAATTCTTAATATTCTGCGCAATATGATACTATATACAAATGCAGGCATGATCTATGGCAATACACAAGCTGAAATCATTAAATCAATAATAATTGGATTTACTGGCCAACTTCATGGCTGGTGGGAATATTATCTAACCTCAATCCAAAAAACTAGTATCCTAAATTCAGTCAAACTAACTGAAGAAGGTAAACCCATTATTAATACCAATAATCAGCCAATTTCTAATGCTGTTGAAACACTAATTCATAATATTTTAATCAATTTTTCTGGAAATGTTAGTGATCAAATTGAAAAATACAGAGAACAATTAATCAATCTTCGATGTCGAACTTTATCTGATTTCAGATGGTATAAAGATGTCTTTTTATCCCTTGTTTTTCAATTATTCAATTCTAATGAAGATTTCTGGAAAGAAAAATTTATTTCTGGCCTTCCAACTCATTTTGCAGAAAAAGTAAAAAATGTTCTACGAGAACAAAATAATGGAAGATTAAATTATGCTAACTATACATATGGTGATTTAATTCAAAAAATTTCACGTGTTGGTATGTCTATTTGCAGTGATATGAAAATTAAAGCCGATTTACATAAACAAAAGAAAATTGGTAAACAAGAATTAGGGGATTTTTGCTATCAATTTGGCTATGAACCCCTACAAAATCCATCCAATCGAATTTATCAACATAAACATCGGTCTAAAAAGAAACGATATCATGAAAAATCATATCGATCCTATAAAAATCACAAAAAATATACAAAAGGAAAACATGAAAAATACAATTCAAAGAAGAGAAAATCCAGCTCTTCACCAAACCATAAAACTAATAAATCTAATTACACATGCTATAAATGCGGCAAAGAAGGACATTTTGCAAATAACTGTTTTAATAAAGATTCAAAAAAGAAAATCAATGAATTAGATTATCATTCTCATAATTCCGAAAATAATAAAGATATTTGTATATGTTGCGAAAGCGAAGATAGTTCTTATGATTCTTCCTCCTCATCTTCTTATTTCTCCATTAATGTTTTAAATGCTCAAGATGAATTACTTCTGGAATTAATAGAAAACATTTCCTCTGAAGAAGAAAAGAAAAAATATTATAGAAAAATGCTTGAAGATAAATCTACTGATAAAACCTCAAAGAAACATAAAGATTTTCAATCACTTTCCATGAAAGATATTCTTTCCCAAAAACCAAGCTCTTCAAAACCTTTAACCCTTCAAGATCTCCATAATGAAGTTAATGAAACAAAACATGAAATTGCAAAATTAAAAGAAGAAGCAACCCAGGAAATTGCTAAATTAAAAACAAGAATTGAAATCCTTGAATTAGGTAAAGAATTCAGCTCAAATAATCAAGAAGATTCTAATCTCGAAAAAGAATTTGATGAAGAAATTCAAGAATTCATAAATTCCATTACCAAATATCATTACCATAAATGGTATACAACTGTCACTCTAAAAATCAAAGAATTTCATTTATCTGTAGACTGTTTAATTGACAGTGGAGCAGATGTAAATTGCATCCGTGAAGGATTAATTCCAACAAAGTATTTTGAGAAAATAAAAAATTACACCATTGGCACAGCAAATGGAAAGAATATAATAGTCAATTATAAGATTCCAAATGCTCATATCTGTAAAAATGGAAAATGCATTCAAACTTCCTTTGCTGTCACAAAAACATTAACAAATGATGTCATCTTAGGAACACCCTTCTTATTAAAAATTCAGCCATTTTCTGTCAATACCGATGGAATTCATACATCAATAGATGATAAGCCTATCAAATTTGAATTCATAGAAAGCCCAAGGCTTGGTAGAATAAATGGAATTAATATTTAATTGCATACATCTTCATATTTCCAAAATACAGTTTTATTGCATCAATAAAGAATTTTTATTACTAATTTCATTTCCTCTCCCCATAGGAAACCAATCATGTCTTCCAAAGATAAGGGCAAACAACCAATAGATTCAGATAAAGCCTCTGTTCCTGTTCATGAAGAACTACCCTTTCAAATACCTTTTCCATCCTTCTATCCAGCACCCTCTGCTGCTTCTCAAACCCTTATTGATAACATTTGGAGTGCATGCCTTACTGGCCAACGTAATTTTCTAATGCGAAAGCATCTATCTGATTTGTCTAATCATCTCAAATATTTGGAATCAAAAATTCAAATGCTTGAACAGCAATGTGCATCGTCACCCCTCCCTCCAATTGAATACAGACACCAAATCCTGGAAAGGGTTAATACTCTTCTTCCAGACGATTTATCTGCAAGAATTAGAGAGGAAACTCTCTCTTGTCAGATCATGGAGCGACTAATTAATCAAGCATCCTATCTCAGCTGGGCCACTGGTTTTCCAAAGATGTTCCTGCCCGCTGATGAATTTGATATTTCTTATATTGAACAAGGTCTAGTTCATCGATTCATTCTCGACAGAGACAATTTAGCAATTCATCGACAGTTGCCTGCAATTGTCAAATATGCTCTCAGTTGCCTTGGCATCACCAAGCGCAATCTTCTCATGACAATCTCTTCCACTCTTGGAGAAAGAGATGAATTCCGGTTTTATCAACCATATCAATTATGGATCCTTATGAATTATGAAGACGGAGATTTATTCTGTCAGAAATACAGCCTTCCAATCAATGATTATGAACATCTTCCTGATCGCAATTGGAATCAAGCAGAACAATTTGAATCCTCAGATGCTGCAGATCTCAGTTACAGCCTGGAGCGTCTACAATTCTACAATATTCAAGCTGATCAAAATCAAAGATTCATCAATATCAAAAGACATTTTGAATTTGCTCGTACTTTTAAGGGAATCTGGAGCGATGGTCGTCGCGTCGTCTGCATTGATGAAGATCTTGCAGAAGATACATTTGTTTATTATGATCCCTTTCGAGCTGGCCATACAGTTCTTGATGAAATTCTAGAAACATTTCAAAATGCATCGTCTCTTCATATTACTGAAAGAACAAAGCGACAGCTTATCAAGCTCTTCCAAAGAGAAAATGATTATGGAGTATGGACCCCCAGTCCACAACCACCAGATTACTACCTCATAAATGATTAAAATCCAGCACATGCAGCAATATCATGCAAATTTCAATGCAGATCTCTCCATCGAATACAGCCTTCATCCACCTCTATGCAGAATTAATTCAGCAATACAGATGTCCGAATGCAATTTTCAATGCAGTCCCCAAAGTCAGCACAGCTCTCCCCATGCAGCCATGTGTCCTGCAAATAATGAAGCTTCATTATCTCATTCATCAATTCCTAGCCTTCATGAAGTCAAGCCATAAATTCTTGTCACCATCATGCTTTTATAAACAACACATGTCATTTTCATGTGCCTCACTCATATAAAGTTCTTTCGAATGCTTTCATTTGAAAAAAGTATAAAAAATTCCAAAAGTCCACATTTGTGAGCTATGGATTACTATTCTTATTAAAGTATTCCATAGACTACTATTTCAAATAAAGTATTAAGGAATTTAAAGTCAACAATTCAGTCTCAAATGCCTGCAGTCTCCGCCGCGTCAGCTGAGCATACAGTATATCCTGCCCCCTGCAGCAAATACAGCGATAATTTCTCCGCCGACTGTCAGACGCATGCAGCAGCAAATTCAATAACGTCAGTCAGCGATAAAGTCATCTCACTCATGCAGCAGCAACAGTAATGCATATTATATGCGACAGTGATACAGTACAAATGACGTATACATCTTATCCCATTGCGGATCTCAAATACATTTCAAATGTAATTCAGTATGAAGGTCTATAAATAGGGTTTGTGAGCCCTTGTCTCACATCATCAAATACTTACACTTGTAAATTTTCCGCTTTCTTTCCCTTCTTTCAATTCAGTCCTACTTAGAGTTTACTGGATCTTATAAATCCGCTTCTTCTAATTTTCATCAAACATCTATTCCCACATCATCCCCAATACATCCTACAGGCATAGCTTTCCCTGTTTATTCAGACGCAAAAGATGAAGATATACAATCAGTAAAATTAACTGAATCCGATTTTAATGCATCAATTAATACAATTTCCTTAATTCATGAATCTAATGAAGTAATACATGATTTCAAAATTGATAAACAATTCCTTCAACAAGATTTATTAAAACATCCAAAGACAAAATGGTTTTTTAACAAATTCTCTAAATTTGAGAGATCTCAAGTCAAAGAATTATGGTATGACCAAATGAATCAAGAACGGCGAAATATCCCTTTCTTTGATTGGCTTTCGTCAAAAATAAATAAAAAAGGAACTGTAATGCTAACAATAAATAAATCAACACAAACATGGGAAACCGAGAAAGGTAAAGTTGAATCGGTTCACCCCCCTTTAGAAACCATAAAGCATAAAGAAATCACTGCCACTCCATTTAAAAATGCTCTGCCAACTTCTAAACTCCTTACTGTTGAACATATATCTCATCTAGTTGAACAAAGTAACTTTACAAATCTCTATTTACAGACTATTGGTTCACAAACTCAAAGAATTGAAAATACTATATCTCAACACGAATCAACTTCTTCAGCTCCGTATAAAATATCCAGAGATGTCCCTTCATTATGTTCAGAATTTATTACAAAATTGACTTTAGACAAAAGGCCATTAAAACTCCCTGCTGACTTTCAAAATGACATTTCTTTAAGAATCAATCCTTTAGACAAAGGTAAATCAATAAATGAAGGCTCCTCAATTAATGCAGTCATTGAAGGAACATCAATTCAAATGTCTTCAGACACTAATACTGACACTTCAACAGATTACTCTGACGATCAATGTATCCCTGAAATTAATAGAATTTTCAATCCTAAAACTCATACATCAAAAACAAAAAATTATTACAGTAGACCCACTCCAATGAATCTCCAATTTGAAGAAATTCCTGATATAGCAAATTGTAAATATGATGGTAGTTCATTAGTCGAATGGAATATTGATGGACTTACTGAATATGGAATTCTTAATATTCTGCGCAATATGATACTATATACAAATGCAGGCATGATCTATGGCAATACACAAGCTGAAATCATTAAATCAATAATAATTGGATTTACTGGCCAACTTCATGGCTGGTGGGAATATTATCTAACCTCAATCCAAAAAACTAGTATCCTAAATTCAGTCAAACTAACTGAAGAAGGTAAACCCATTATTAATACCAATAATCAGCCAATTTCTAATGCTGTTGAAACACTAATTCATAATATTTTAATCAATTTTTCTGGAAATGTTAGTGATCAAATTGAAAAATACAGAGAACAATTAATCAATCTTCGATGTCGAACTTTATCTGATTTCAGATGGTATAAAGATGTCTTTTTATCCCTTGTTTTTCAATTATTCAATTCTAATGAAGATTTCTGGAAAGAAAAATTTATTTCTGGCCTTCCAACTCATTTTGCAGAAAAAGTAAAAAATGTTCTACGAGAACAAAATAATGGAAGATTAAATTATGCTAACTATACATATGGTGATTTAATTCAAAAAATTTCACGTGTTGGTATGTCTATTTGCAGTGATATGAAAATTAAAGCCGATTTACATAAACAAAAGAAAATTGGTAAACAAGAATTAGGGGATTTTTGCTATCAATTTGGCTATGAACCCCTACAAAATCCATCCAATCGAATTTATCAACATAAACATCGGTCTAAAAAGAAACGATATCATGAAAAATCATATCGATCCTATAAAAATCACAAAAAATATACAAAAGGAAAACATGAAAAATACAATTCAAAGAAGAGAAAATCCAGCTCTTCACCAAACCATAAAACTAATAAATCTAATTACACATGCTATAAATGCGGCAAAGAAGGACATTTTGCAAATAACTGTTTTAATAAAGATTCAAAAAAGAAAATCAATGAATTAGATTATCATTCTCATAATTCCGAAAATAATAAAGATATTTGTATATGTTGCGAAAGCGAAGATAGTTCTTATGATTCTTCCTCCTCATCTTCTTATTTCTCCATTAATGTTTTAAATGCTCAAGATGAATTACTTCTGGAATTAATAGAAAACATTTCCTCTGAAGAAGAAAAGAAAAAATATTATAGAAAAATGCTTGAAGATAAATCTACTGATAAAACCTCAAAGAAACATAAAGATTTTCAATCACTTTCCATGAAAGATATTCTTTCCCAAAAACCAAGCTCTTCAAAACCTTTAACCCTTCAAGATCTCCATAATGAAGTTAATGAAACAAAACATGAAATTGCAAAATTAAAAGAAGAAGCAACCCAGGAAATTGCTAAATTAAAAACAAGAATTGAAATCCTTGAATTAGGTAAAGAATTCAGCTCAAATAATCAAGAAGATTCTAATCTCGAAAAAGAATTTGATGAAGAAATTCAAGAATTCATAAATTCCATTACCAAATATCATTACCATAAATGGTATACAACTGTCACTCTAAAAATCAAAGAATTTCATTTATCTGTAGACTGTTTAATTGACAGTGGAGCAGATGTAAATTGCATCCGTGAAGGATTAATTCCAACAAAGTATTTTGAGAAAATAAAAAATTACACCATTGGCACAGCAAATGGAAAGAATATAATAGTCAATTATAAGATTCCAAATGCTCATATCTGTAAAAATGGAAAATGCATTCAAACTTCCTTTACTGTCACAAAAACATTAACAAATGATGTCATCTTAGGAACACCCTTCTTATTAAAAATTCAGCCATTTTCTGTCAATACCGATGGAATTCATACATCAATAGATGATAAGCCTATCAAATTTGAATTCATAGAAAGCCCAAGGCTTGGTAGAATAAATGGAATTAATATTTAATTGCATACATCTTCATATTTCCAAAATACAGTTTTATTGCATCAATAAAGAATTTTTATTACTAATTTCATTTCCTCTCCCCATAGGAAACCAATCATGTCTTCCAAAGATAAGGGCAAACAACCAATAGATTCAGATAAAGCCTCTGTTCCTGTTCATGAAGAACTACCCTTTCAAATACCTTTTCCATCCTTCTATCCAGCACCCTCTGCTGCTTCTCAAACCCTTATTGATAACATTTGGAGTGCATGCCTTACTGGCCAACGTAATTTTCTAATGCGAAAGCATCTATCTGATTTGTCTAATCATCTCAAATATTTGGAATCAAAAATTCAAATGCTTGAACAGCAATGTGCATCGTCACCCCTCCCTCCAATTGAATACAGACACCAAATCCTGGAAAGGGTTAATACTCTTCTTCCAGACGATTTATCTGCAAGAATTAGAGAGGAAACTCTCTCTTGTCAGATCATGGAGCGACTAATTAATCAAGCATCCTATCTCAGCTGGGCCACTGGTTTTCCAAAGATGTTCCTGCCCGCTGATGAATTTGATATTTCTTATATTGAACAAGGTCTAGTTCATCGATTCATTCTCGACAGAGACAATTTAGCAATTCATCGACAGTTGCCTGCAATTGTCAAATATGCTCTCAGTTGCCTTGGCATCACCAAGCGCAATCTTCTCATGACAATCTCTTCCACTCTTGGAGAAAGAGATGAATTCCGGTTTTATCAACCATATCAATTATGGATCCTTATGAATTATGAAGACGGAGATTTATTCTGTCAGAAATACAGCCTTCCAATCAATGATTATGAACATCTTCCTGATCGCAATTGGAATCAAGCAGAACAATTTGAATCCTCAGATGCTGCAGATCTCAGTTACAGCCTGGAGCGTCTACAATTCTACAATATTCAAGCTGATCAAAATCAAAGATTCATCAATATCAAAAGACATTTTGAATTTGCTCGTACTTTTAAGGGAATCTGGAGCGATGGTCGTCGCGTCGTCTGCATTGATGAAGATCTTGCAGAAGATACATTTGTTTATTATGATCCCTTTCGAGCTGGCCATACAGTTCTTGATGAAATTCTAGAAACATTTCAAAATGCATCGTCTCTTCATATTACTGAAAGAACAAAGCGACAGCTTATCAAGCTCTTCCAAAGAGAAAATGATTATGGAGTATGGACCCCCAGTCCACAACCACCAGATTACTACCTCATAAATGATTAAAATCCAGCACATGCAGCAATATCATGCAAATTTCAATGCAGATCTCTCCATCGAATACAGCCTTCATCCACCTCTATGCAGAATTAATTCAGCAATACAGATGTCCGAATGCAATTTTCAATGCAGTCCCCAAAGTCAGCACAGCTCTCCCCATGCAGCCATGTGTCCTGCAAATAATGAAGCTTCATTATCTCATTCATCAATTCCTAGCCTTCATGAAGTCAAGCCATAAATTCTTGTCACCATCATGCTTTTATAAACAACACATGTCATTTTCATGTGCCTCACTCATATAAAGTTCTTTCGAATGCTTTCATTTGAAAAAAGTATAAAAAATTCCAAAAGTCCACATTTGTGAGCTATGGATTACTATTCTTATTAAAGTATTCCATAGACTACTATTTCAAATAAAGTATTAAGGAATTTAAAGTCAACAATTCAGTCTCAAATGCCTGCAGTCTCCGCCGCGTCAGCTGAGCATACAGTATATCCTGCCCCCTGCAGCAAATACAGCGATAATTTCTCCGCCGACTGTCAGACGCATGCAGCAGCAAATTCAATAACGTCAGTCAGCGATAAAGTCATCTCACTCATGCAGCAGCAACAGTAATGCATATTATATGCGACAGTGATACAGTACAAATGACGTATACATCTTATCCCATTGCGGATCTCAAATACATTTCAAATGTAATTCAGTATGAAGGTCTATAAATAGGGTTTGTGAGCCCTTGTCTCACATCATCAAATACTTACACTTGTAAATTTTCCGCTTTCTTTCCCTTCTTTCAATTCAGTCCTACTTAGAGTTTACTGGATCTTATAAATCCGCTTCTTCTAATTTTCATCAAACATCTATTCCCACATCATCCCCAATACATCCTACAGGCATAGCTTTCCCTGTTTATTCAGACGCAAAAGATGAAGATATACAATCAGTAAAATTAACTGAATCCGATTTTAATGCATCAATTAATACAATTTCCTTAATTCATGAATCTAATGAAGTAATACATGATTTCAAAATTGATAAACAATTCCTTCAACAAGATTTATTAAAACATCCAAAGACAAAATGGTTTTTTAACAAATTCTCTAAATTTGAGAGATCTCAAGTCAAAGAATTATGGTATGACCAAATGAATCAAGAACGGCGAAATATCCCTTTCTTTGATTGGCTTTCGTCAAAAATAAATAAAAAAGGAACTGTAATGCTAACAATAAATAAATCAACACAAACATGGGAAACCGAGAAAGGTAAAGTTGAATCGGTTCACCCCCCTTTAGAAACCATAAAGCATAAAGAAATCACTGCCACTCCATTTAAAAATGCTCTGCCAACTTCTAAACTCCTTACTGTTGAACATATATCTCATCTAGTTGAACAAAGTAACTTTACAAATCTCTATTTACAGACTATTGGTTCACAAACTCAAAGAATTGAAAATACTATATCTCAACACGAATCAACTTCTTCAGCTCCGTATAAAATATCCAGAGATGTCCCTTCATTATGTTCAGAATTTATTACAAAATTGACTTTAGACAAAAGGCCATTAAAACTCCCTGCTGACTTTCAAAATGACATTTCTTTAAGAATCAATCCTTTAGACAAAGGTAAATCAATAAATGAAGGCTCCTCAATTAATGCAGTCATTGAAGGAACATCAATTCAAATGTCTTCAGACACTAATACTGACACTTCAACAGATTACTCTGACGATCAATGTATCCCTGAAATTAATAGAATTTTCAATCCTAAAACTCATACATCAAAAACAAAAAATTATTACAGTAGACCCACTCCAACGAATCTCCAATTTGAAGAAATTCCTGATATAGCAAATTGTAAATATGATGGTAGTTCATTAGTCGAATGGAATATTGATGGACTTACTGAATATGGAATTCTTAATATTCTGCGCAATATGATACTATATACAAATGCAGGCATGATCTATGGCAATACACAAGCTGAAATCATTAAATCAATAATAATTGGATTTACTGGCCAACTTCATGGCTGGTGGGAATATTATCTAACCTCAATCCAAAAAACTAGTATCCTAAATTCAGTCAAACTAACTGAAGAAGGTAAACCCATTATTAATACCAATAATCAGCCAATTTCTAATGCTGTTGAAACACTAATTCATAATATTTTAATCAATTTTTCTGGAAATGTTAGTGATCAAATTGAAAAATACAGAGAACAATTAATCAATCTTCGATGTCGAACTTTATCTGATTTCAGATGGTATAAAGATGTCTTTTTATCCCTTGTTTTTCAATTATTCAATTCTAATGAAGATTTCTGGAAAGAAAAATTTATTTCTGGCCTTCCAACTCATTTTGCAGAAAAAGTAAAAAATGTTCTACGAGAACAAAATAATGGAAGATTAAATTATGCTAACTATACATATGGTGATTTAATTCAAAAAATTTCACGTGTTGGTATGTCTATTTGCAGTGATATGAAAATTAAAGCCGATTTACATAAACAAAAGAAAATTGGTAAACAAGAATTAGGGGATTTTTGCTATCAATTTGGCTATGAACCCCTACAAAATCCATCCAATCGAATTTATCAACATAAACATCGGTCTAAAAAGAAACGATATCATGAAAAATCATATCGATCCTATAAAAATCACAAAAAATATACAAAAGGAAAACATGAAAAATACAATTCAAAGAAGAGAAAATCCAGCTCTTCACCAAACCATAAAACTAATAAATCTAATTACACATGCTATAAATGCGGCAAAGAAGGACATTTTGCAAATAACTGTTTTAATAAAGATTCAAAAAAGAAAATCAATGAATTAGATTATCATTCTCATAATTCCGAAAATAATAAAGATATTTGTATATGTTGCGAAAGCGAAGATAGTTCTTATGATTCTTCCTCCTCATCTTCTTATTTCTCCATTAATGTTTTAAATGCTCAAGATGAATTACTTCTGGAATTAATAGAAAACATTTCCTCTGAAGAAGAAAAGAAAAAATATTATAGAAAAATGCTTGAAGATAAATCTACTGATAAAACCTCAAAGAAACATAAAGATTTTCAATCACTTTCCATGAAAGATATTCTTTCCCAAAAACCAAGCTCTTCAAAACCTTTAACCCTTCAAGATCTCCATAATGAAGTTAATGAAACAAAACATGAAATTGCAAAATTAAAAGAAGAAGCAACCCAGGAAATTGCTAAATTAAAAACAAGAATTGAAATCCTTGAATTAGGTAAAGAATTCAGCTCAAATAATCAAGAAGATTCTAATCTCGAAAAAGAATTTGATGAAGAAATTCAAGAATTCATAAATTCCATTACCAAATATCATTACCATAAATGGTATACAACTGTCACTCTAAAAATCAAAGAATTTCATTTATCTGTAGACTGTTTAATTGACAGTGGAGCAGATGTAAATTGCATCCGTGAAGGATTAATTCCAACAAAGTATTTTGAGAAAATAAAAAATTACACCATTGGCACAGCAAATGGAAAGAATATAATAGTCAATTATAAGATTCCAAATGCTCATATCTGTAAAAATGGAAAATGCATTCAAACTTCCTTTGCTGTCACAAAAACATTAACAAATGATGTCATCTTAGGAACACCCTTCTTATTAAAAATTCAGCCATTTTCTGTCAATACCGATGGAATTCATACATCAATAGATGATAAGCCTATCAAATTTGAATTCATAGAAAGCCCAAGGCTTGGTAGAATAAATGGAATTAATATTTAATTGCATACATCTTCATATTTCCAAAATACAGTTTTATTGCATCAATAAAGAATTTTTATTACTAATTTCATTTCCTCTCCCCATAGGAAACCAATCATGTCTTCCAAAGATAAGGGCAAACAACCAATAGATTCAGATAAAGCCTCTGTTCCTGTTCATGAAGAACTACCCTTTCAAATACCTTTTCCATCCTTCTATCCAGCACCCTCTGCTGCTTCTCAAACCCTTATTGATAACATTTGGAGTGCATGCCTTACTGGCCAACGTAATTTTCTAATGCGAAAGCATCTATCTGATTTGTCTAATCATCTCAAATATTTGGAATCAAAAATTCAAATGCTTGAACAGCAATGTGCATCGTCACCCCTCCCTCCAATTGAATACAGACACCAAATCCTGGAAAGGGTTAATACTCTTCTTCCAGACGATTTATCTGCAAGAATTAGAGAGGAAACTCTCTCTTGTCAGATCATGGAGCGACTAATTAATCAAGCATCCTATCTCAGCTGGGCCACTGGTTTTCCAAAGATGTTCCTGCCCGCTGATGAATTTGATATTTCTTATATTGAACAAGGTCTAGTTCATCGATTCATTCTCGACAGAGACAATTTAGCAATTCATCGACAGTTGCCTGCAATTGTCAAATATGCTCTCAGTTGCCTTGGCATCACCAAGCGCAATCTTCTCATGACAATCTCTTCCACTCTTGGAGAAAGAGATGAATTCCGGTTTTATCAACCATATCAATTATGGATCCTTATGAATTATGAAGACGGAGATTTATTCTGTCAGAAATACAGCCTTCCAATCAATGATTATGAACATCTTCCTGATCGCAATTGGAATCAAGCAGAACAATTTGAATCCTCAGATGCTGCAGATCTCAGTTACAGCCTGGAGCGTCTACAATTCTACAATATTCAAGCTGATCAAAATCAAAGATTCATCAATATCAAAAGACATTTTGAATTTGCTCGTACTTTTAAGGGAATCTGGAGCGATGGTCGTCGCGTCGTCTGCATTGATGAAGATCTTGCAGAAGATACATTTGTTTATTATGATCCCTTTCGAGCTGGCCATACAGTTCTTGATGAAATTCTAGAAACATTTCAAAATGCATCGTCTCTTCATATTACTGAAAGAACAAAGCGACAGCTTATCAAGCTCTTCCAAAGAGAAAATGATTATGGAGTATGGACCCCCAGTCCACAACCACCAGATTACTACCTCATAAATGATTAAAATCCAGCACATGCAGCAATATCATGCAAATTTCAATGCAGATCTCTCCATCGAATACAGCCTTCATCCACCTCTATGCAGAATTAATTCAGCAATACAGATGTCCGAATGCAATTTTCAATGCAGTCCCCAAAGTCAGCACAGCTCTCCCCATGCAGCCATGTGTCCTGCAAATAATGAAGCTTCATTATCTCATTCATCAATTCCTAGCCTTCATGAAGTCAAGCCATAAATTCTTGTCACCATCATGCTTTTATAAACAACACATGTCATTTTCATGTGCCTCACTCATATAAAGTTCTTTCGAATGCTTTCATTTGAAAAAAGTATAAAAAATTCCAAAAGTCCACATTTGTGAGCTATGGATTACTATTCTTATTAAAGTATTCCATAGACTACTATTTCAAATAAAGTATTAAGGAATTTAAAGTCAACAATTCAGTCTCAAATGCCTGCAGTCTCCGCCGCGTCAGCTGAGCATACAGTATATCCTGCCCCCTGCAGCAAATACAGCGATAATTTCTCCGCCGACTGTCAGACGCATGCAGCAGCAAATTCAATAACGTCAGTCAGCGATAAAGTCATCTCACTCATGCAGCAGCAACAGTAATGCATATTATATGCGACAGTGATACAGTACAAATGACGTATACATCTTATCCCATTGCGGATCTCAAATACATTTCAAATGTAATTCAGTATGAAGGTCTATAAATAGGGTTTGTGAGCCCTTGTCTCACATCATCAAATACTTACACTTGTAAATTTTCCGCTTTCTTTCCCTTCTTTCAATTCAGTCCTACTTAGAGTTTACTGGATCTTATAAATCCGCTTCTTCTAATTTTCATCAAACATCTATTCCCACATCATCCCCAATACATCCTACAGGCATAGCTTTCCCTGTTTATTCAGACGCAAAAGATGAAGATATACAATCAGTAAAATTAACTGAATCCGATTTTAATGCATCAATTAATACAATTTCCTTAATTCATGAATCTAATGAAGTAATACATGATTTCAAAATTGATAAACAATTCCTTCAACAAGATTTATTAAAACATCCAAAGACAAAATGGTTTTTTAACAAATTCTCTAAATTTGAGAGATCTCAAGTCAAAGAATTATGGTATGACCAAATGAATCAAGAACGGCGAAATATCCCTTTCTTTGATTGGCTTTCGTCAAAAATAAATAAAAAAGGAACTGTAATGCTAACAATAAATAAATCAACACAAACATGGGAAACCGAGAAAGGTAAAGTTGAATCGGTTCACCCCCCTTTAGAAACCATAAAGCATAAAGAAATCACTGCCACTCCATTTAAAAATGCTCTGCCAACTTCTAAACTCCTTACTGTTGAACATATATCTCATCTAGTTGAACAAAGTAACTTTACAAATCTCTATTTACAGACTATTGGTTCACAAACTCAAAGAATTGAAAATACTATATCTCAACACGAATCAACTTCTTCAGCTCCGTATAAAATATCCAGAGATGTCCCTTCATTATGTTCAGAATTTATTACAAAATTGACTTTAGACAAAAGGCCATTAAAACTCCCTGCTGACTTTCAAAATGACATTTCTTTAAGAATCAATCCTTTAGACAAAGGTAAATCAATAAATGAAGGCTCCTCAATTAATGCAGTCATTGAAGGAACATCAATTCAAATGTCTTCAGACACTAATACTGACACTTCAACAGATTACTCTGACGATCAATGTATCCCTGAAATTAATAGAATTTTCAATCCTAAAACTCATACATCAAAAACAAAAAATTATTACAGTAGACCCACTCCAATGAATCTCCAATTTGAAGAAATTCCTGATATAGCAAATTGTAAATATGATGGTAGTTCATTAGTCGAATGGAATATTGATGGACTTACTGAATATGGAATTCTTAATATTCTGCGCAATATGATACTATATACAAATGCAGGCATGATCTATGGCAATACACAAGCTGAAATCATTAAATCAATAATAATTGGATTTACTGGCCAACTTCATGGCTGGTGGGAATATTATCTAACCTCAATCCAAAAAACTAGTATCCTAAATTCAGTCAAACTAACTGAAGAAGGTAAACCCATTATTAATACCAATAATCAGCCAATTTCTAATGCTGTTGAAACACTAATTCATAATATTTTAATCAATTTTTCTGGAAATGTTAGTGATCAAATTGAAAAATACAGAGAACAATTAATCAATCTTCGATGTCGAACTTTATCTGATTTCAGATGGTATAAAGATGTCTTTTTATCCCTTGTTTTTCAATTATTCAATTCTAATGAAGATTTCTGGAAAGAAAAATTTATTTCTGGCCTTCCAACTCATTTTGCAGAAAAAGTAAAAAATGTTCTACGAGAACAAAATAATGGAAGATTAAATTATGCTAACTATACATATGGTGATTTAATTCAAAAAATTTCACGTGTTGGTATGTCTATTTGCAGTGATATGAAAATTAAAGCCGATTTACATAAACAAAAGAAAATTGGTAAACAAGAATTAGGGGATTTTTGCTATCAATTTGGCTATGAACCCCTACAAAATCCATCCAATCGAATTTATCAACATAAACATCGGTCTAAAAAGAAACGATATCATGAAAAATCATATCGATCCTATAAAAATCACAAAAAATATACAAAAGGAAAACATGAAAAATACAATTCAAAGAAGAGAAAATCCAGCTCTTCACCAAACCATAAAACTAATAAATCTAATTACACATGCTATAAATGCGGCAAAGAAGGACATTTTGCAAATAACTGTTTTAATAAAGATTCAAAAAAGAAAATCAATGAATTAGATTATCATTCTCATAATTCCGAAAATAATAAAGATATTTGTATATGTTGCGAAAGCGAAGATAGTTCTTATGATTCTTCCTCCTCATCTTCTTATTTCTCCATTAATGTTTTAAATGCTCAAGATGAATTACTTCTGGAATTAATAGAAAACATTTCCTCTGAAGAAGAAAAGAAAAAATATTATAGAAAAATGCTTGAAGATAAATCTACTGATAAAACCTCAAAGAAACATAAAGATTTTCAATCACTTTCCATGAAAGATATTCTTTCCCAAAAACCAAGCTCTTCAAAACCTTTAACCCTTCAAGATCTCCATAATGAAGTTAATGAAACAAAACATGAAATTGCAAAATTAAAAGAAGAAGCAACCCAGGAAATTGCTAAATTAAAAACAAGAATTGAAATCCTTGAATTAGGTAAAGAATTCAGCTCAAATAATCAAGAAGATTCTAATCTCGAAAAAGAATTTGATGAAGAAATTCAAGAATTCATAAATTCCATTACCAAATATCATTACCATAAATGGTATACAACTGTCACTCTAAAAATCAAAGAATTTCATTTATCTGTAGACTGTTTAATTGACAGTGGAGCAGATGTAAATTGCATCCGTGAAGGATTAATTCCAACAAAGTATTTTGAGAAAATAAAAAATTACACCATTGGCACAGCAAATGGAAAGAATATAATAGTCAATTATAAGATTCCAAATGCTCATATCTGTAAAAATGGAAAATGCATTCAAACTTCCTTTGCTGTCACAAAAACATTAACAAATGATGTCATCTTAGGAACACCCTTCTTATTAAAAATTCAGCCATTTTCTGTCAATACCGATGGAATTCATACATCAATAGATGATAAGCCTATCAAATTTGAATTCATAGAAAGCCCAAGGCTTGGTAGAATAAATGGAATTAATATTTAATTGCATACATCTTCATATTTCCAAAATACAGTTTTATTGCATCAATAAAGAATTTTTATTACTAATTTCATTTCCTCTCCCCATAGGAAACCAATCATGTCTTCCAAAGATAAGGGCAAACAACCAATAGATTCAGATAAAGCCTCTGTTCCTGTTCATGAAGAACTACCCTTTCAAATACCTTTTCCATCCTTCTATCCAGCACCCTCTGCTGCTTCTCAAACCCTTATTGATAACATTTGGAGTGCATGCCTTACTGGCCAACGTAATTTTCTAATGCGAAAGCATCTATCTGATTTGTCTAATCATCTCAAATATTTGGAATCAAAAATTCAAATGCTTGAACAGCAATGTGCATCGTCACCCCTCCCTCCAATTGAATACAGACACCAAATCCTGGAAAGGGTTAATACTCTTCTTCCAGACGATTTATCTGCAAGAATTAGAGAGGAAACTCTCTCTTGTCAGATCATGGAGCGACTAATTAATCAAGCATCCTATCTCAGCTGGGCCACTGGTTTTCCAAAGATGTTCCTGCCCGCTGATGAATTTGATATTTCTTATATTGAACAAGGTCTAGTTCATCGATTCATTCTCGACAGAGACAATTTAGCAATTCATCGACAGTTGCCTGCAATTGTCAAATATGCTCTCAGTTGCCTTGGCATCACCAAGCGCAATCTTCTCATGACAATCTCTTCCACTCTTGGAGAAAGAGATGAATTCCGGTTTTATCAACCATATCAATTATGGATCCTTATGAATTATGAAGACGGAGATTTATTCTGTCAGAAATACAGCCTTCCAATCAATGATTATGAACATCTTCCTGATCGCAATTGGAATCAAGCAGAACAATTTGAATCCTCAGATGCTGCAGATCTCAGTTACAGCCTGGAGCGTCTACAATTCTACAATATTCAAGCTGATCAAAATCAAAGATTCATCAATATCAAAAGACATTTTGAATTTGCTCGTACTTTTAAGGGAATCTGGAGCGATGGTCGTCGCGTCGTCTGCATTGATGAAGATCTTGCAGAAGATACATTTGTTTATTATGATCCCTTTCGAGCTGGCCATACAGTTCTTGATGAAATTCTAGAAACATTTCAAAATGCATCGTCTCTTCATATTACTGAAAGAACAAAGCGACAGCTTATCAAGCTCTTCCAAAGAGAAAATGATTATGGAGTATGGACCCCCAGTCCACAACCACCAGATTACTACCTCATAAATGATTAAAATCCAGCACATGCAGCAATATCATGCAAATTTCAATGCAGATCTCTCCATCGAATACAGCCTTCATCCACCTCTATGCAGAATTAATTCAGCAATACAGATGTCCGAATGCAATTTTCAATGCAGTCCCCAAAGTCAGCACAGCTCTCCCCATGCAGCCATGTGTCCTGCAAATAATGAAGCTTCATTATCTCATTCATCAATTCCTAGCCTTCATGAAGTCAAGCCATAAATTCTTGTCACCATCATGCTTTTATAAACAACACATGTCATTTTCATGTGCCTCACTCATATAAAGTTCTTTCGAATGCTTTCATTTGAAAAAAGTATAAAAAATTCCAAAAGTCCACATTTGTGAGCTATGGATTACTATTCTTATTAAAGTATTCCATAGACTACTATTTCAAATAAAGTATTAAGGAATTTAAAGTCAACAATTCAGTCTCAAATGCCTGCAGTCTCCGCCGCGTCAGCTGAGCATACAGTATATCCTGCCCCCTGCAGCAAATACAGCGATAATTTCTCCGCCGACTGTCAGACGCATGCAGCAGCAAATTCAATAACGTCAGTCAGCGATAAAGTCATCTCACTCATGCAGCAGCAACAGTAATGCATATTATATGCGACAGTGATACAGTACAAATGACGTATACATCTTATCCCATTGCGGATCTCAAATACATTTCAAATGTAATTCAGTATGAAGGTCTATAAATAGGGTTTGTGAGCCCTTGTCTCACATCATCAAATACTTACACTTGTAAATTTTCCGCTTTCTTTCCCTTCTTTCAATTCAGTCCTACTTAGAGTTTACTGGATCTTATAAATCCGCTTCTTCTAATTTTCATCAAACATCTATTCCCACATCATCCCCAACACATCCTACAGGCATAGCTTTCCTTGTTTATTCAGACGCAAAAGATGAAGATATACAATCAGTAAAATTAACTGAATCCGATTTTAATGCATCAATTAATACAATTTCCTTAATTCATGAATCTAATGAAGTAATACATGATTTCAAAATTGATAAACAATTCCTTCAACAAGATTTATTAAAACATCCAAAGACAAAATGGTTTTTTAACAAATTCTCTAAATTTGAGAGATCTCAAGTCAAAGAATTATGGTATGACCAAATGAATCAAGAACGGCGAAATATCCCTTTCTTTGATTGGCTTTCGTCAAAAATAAATAAAAAAGGAACTGTAATGCTAACAATAAATAAATCAACACAAACATGGGAAACCGAGAAAGGTAAAGTTGAATCGGTTCACCCCCCTTTAGAAACCATAAAGCATAAAGAAATCACTGCCACTCCATTTAAAAATGCTCTGCCAACTTCTAAACTCCTTACTGTTGAACATATATCTCATCTAGTTGAACAAAGTAACTTTACAAATCTCTATTTACAGACTATTGGTTCACAAACTCAAAGAATTGAAAATACTATATCTCAACACGAATCAACTTCTTCAGCTCCGTATAAAATATCCAGAGATGTCCCTTCATTATGTTCAGAATTTATTACAAAATTGACTTTAGACAAAAGGCCATTAAAACTCCCTGCTGACTTTCAAAATGACATTTCTTTAAGAATCAATCCTTTAGACAAAGGTAAATCAATAAATGAAGGCTCCTCAATTAATGCAGTCATTGAAGGAACATCAATTCAAATGTCTTCAGACACTAATACTGACACTTCAACAGATTACTCTGACGATCAATGTATCCCTGAAATTAATAGAATTTTCAATCCTAAAACTCATACATCAAAAACAAAAAATTATTACAGTAGACCCACTCCAATGAATCTCCAATTTGAAGAAATTCCTGATATAGCAAATTGTAAATATGATGGTAGTTCATTAGTCGAATGGAATATTGATGGACTTACTGAATATGGAATTCTTAATATTCTGCGCAATATGATACTATATACAAATGCAGGCATGATCTATGGCAATACACAAGCTGAAATCATTAAATCAATAATAATTGGATTTACTGGCCAACTTCATGGCTGGTGGGAATATTATCTAACCTCAATCCAAAAAACTAGTATCCTAAATTCAGTCAAACTAACTGAAGAAGGTAAACCCATTATTAATACCAATAATCAGCCAATTTCTAATGCTGTTGAAACACTAATTCATAATATTTTAATCAATTTTTCTGGAAATGTTAGTGATCAAATTGAAAAATACAGAGAACAATTAATCAATCTTCGATGTCGAACTTTATCTGATTTCAGATGGTATAAAGATGTCTTTTTATCCCTTGTTTTTCAATTATTCAATTCTAATGAAGATTTCTGGAAAGAAAAATTTATTTCTGGCCTTCCAACTCATTTTGCAGAAAAAGTAAAAAATGTTCTACGAGAACAAAATAATGGAAGATTAAATTATGCTAACTATACATATGGTGATTTAATTCAAAAAATTTCACGTGTTGGTATGTCTATTTGCAGTGATATGAAAATTAAAGCCGATTTACATAAACAAAAGAAAATTGGTAAACAAGAATTAGGGGATTTTTGCTATCAATTTGGCTATGAACCCCTACAAAATCCATCCAATCGAATTTATCAACATAAACATCGGTCTAAAAAGAAACGATATCATGAAAAATCATATCGATCCTATAAAAATCACAAAAAATATACAAAAGGAAAACATGAAAAATACAATTCAAAGAAGAGAAAATCCAGCTCTTCACCAAACCATAAAACTAATAAATCTAATTACACATGCTATAAATGCGGCAAAGAAGGACATTTTGCAAATAACTGTTTTAATAAAGATTCAAAAAAGAAAATCAATGAATTAGATTATCATTCTCATAATTCCGAAAATAATAAAGATATTTGTATATGTTGCGAAAGCGAAGATAGTTCTTATGATTCTTCCTCCTCATCTTCTTATTTCTCCATTAATGTTTTAAATGCTCAAGATGAATTACTTCTGGAATTAATAGAAAACATTTCCTCTGAAGAAGAAAAGAAAAAATATTATAGAAAAATGCTTGAAGATAAATCTACTGATAAAACCTCAAAGAAACATAAAGATTTTCAATCACTTTCCATGAAAGATATTCTTTCCCAAAAACCAAGCTCTTCAAAACCTTTAACCCTTCAAGATCTCCATAATGAAGTTAATGAAACAAAACATGAAATTGCAAAATTAAAAGAAGAAGCAACCCAGGAAATTGCTAAATTAAAAACAAGAATTGAAATCCTTGAATTAGGTAAAGAATTCAGCTCAAATAATCAAGAAGATTCTAATCTCGAAAAAGAATTTGATGAAGAAATTCAAGAATTCATAAATTCCATTACCAAATATCATTACCATAAATGGTATACAACTGTCACTCTAAAAATCAAAGAATTTCATTTATCTGTAGACTGTTTAATTGACAGTGGAGCAGATGTAAATTGCATCCGTGAAGGATTAATTCCAACAAAGTATTTTGAGAAAATAAAAAATTACACCATTGGCACAGCAAATGGAAAGAATATAATAGTCAATTATAAGATTCCAAATGCTCATATCTGTAAAAATGGAAAATGCATTCAAACTTCCTTTGCTGTCACAAAAACATTAACAAATGATGTCATCTTAGGAACACCCTTCTTATTAAAAATTCAGCCATTTTCTGTCAATACCGATGGAATTCATACATCAATAGATGATAAGCCTATCAAATTTGAATTCATAGAAAGCCCAAGGCTTGGTAGAATAAATGGAATTAATATTTAATTGCATACATCTTCATATTTCCAAAATACAGTTTTATTGCATCAATAAAGAATTTTTATTACTAATTTCATTTCCTCTCCCCATAGGAAACCAATCATGTCTTCCAAAGATAAGGGCAAACAACCAATAGATTCAGATAAAGCCTCTGTTCCTGTTCATGAAGAACTACCCTTTCAAATACCTTTTCCATCCTTCTATCCAGCACCCTCTGCTGCTTCTCAAACCCTTATTGATAACATTTGGAGTGCATGCCTTACTGGCCAACGTAATTTTCTAATGCGAAAGCATCTATCTGATTTGTCTAATCATCTCAAATATTTGGAATCAAAAATTCAAATGCTTGAACAGCAATGTGCATCGTCACCCCTCCCTCCAATTGAATACAGACACCAAATCCTGGAAAGGGTTAATACTCTTCTTCCAGACGATTTATCTGCAAGAATTAGAGAGGAAACTCTCTCTTGTCAGATCATGGAGCGACTAATTAATCAAGCATCCTATCTCAGCTGGGCCACTGGTTTTCCAAAGATGTTCCTGCCCGCTGATGAATTTGATATTTCTTATATTGAACAAGGTCTAGTTCATCGATTCATTCTCGACAGAGACAATTTAGCAATTCATCGACAGTTGCCTGCAATTGTCAAATATGCTCTCAGTTGCCTTGGCATCACCAAGCGCAATCTTCTCATGACAATCTCTTCCACTCTTGGAGAAAGAGATGAATTCCGGTTTTATCAACCATATCAATTATGGATCCTTATGAATTATGAAGACGGAGATTTATTCTGTCAGAAATACAGCCTTCCAATCAATGATTATGAACATCTTCCTGATCGCAATTGGAATCAAGCAGAACAATTTGAATCCTCAGATGCTGCAGATCTCAGTTACAGCCTGGAGCGTCTACAATTCTACAATATTCAAGCTGATCAAAATCAAAGATTCATCAATATCAAAAGACATTTTGAATTTGCTCGTACTTTTAAGGGAATCTGGAGCGATGGTCGTCGCGTCGTCTGCATTGATGAAGATCTTGCAGAAGATACATTTGTTTATTATGATCCCTTTCGAGCTGGCCATACAGTTCTTGATGAAATTCTAGAAACATTTCAAAATGCATCGTCTCTTCATATTACTGAAAGAACAAAGCGACAGCTTATCAAGCTCTTCCAAAGAGAAAATGATTATGGAGTATGGACCCCCAGTCCACAACCACCAGATTACTACCTCATAAATGATTAAAATCCAGCACATGCAGCAATATCATGCAAATTTCAATGCAGATCTCTCCATCGAATACAGCCTTCATCCACCTCTATGCAGAATTAATTCAGCAATACAGATGTCCGAATGCAATTTTCAATGCAGTCCCCAAAGTCAGCACAGCTCTCCCCATGCAGCCATGTGTCCTGCAAATAATGAAGCTTCATTATCTCATTCATCAATTCCTAGCCTTCATGAAGTCAAGCCATAAATTCTTGTCACCATCATGCTTTTATAAACAACACATGTCATTTTCATGTGCCTCACTCATATAAAGTTCTTTCGAATGCTTTCATTTGAAAAAAGTATAAAAAATTCCAAAAGTCCACATTTGTGAGCTATGGATTACTATTCTTATTAAAGTATTCCATAGACTACTATTTCAAATAAAGTATTAAGGAATTTAAAGTCAACAATTCAGTCTCAAATGCCTGCAGTCTCCGCCGCGTCAGCTGAGCATACAGTATATCCTGCCCCCTGCAGCAAATACAGCTATAATTTCTCCGCCGACTGTCAGACGCATGCAGCAGCAAATTCAATGACGTCCGTCAGCAATAAAGTCATCTCACTCATGCAGCAGCAACAGTAATGCATATTATATGCGACAGTGATACAGTACAAATGACGTATACATCTTATCCCATTGCGGATCTCAAATACATTTCAAATGTAATTCAGCATGAAGGTCTATAAATAGGGATTGTGAGCCCTTGTCTCACATCATCAAATACTTACACTTGTAAATTTTCCGCTTTCTTTCCCTTCTTTCAATTCAGTCTTACTTAGAGTTTACTGGTTCGGTCCCGGTCTCGTCAAATTGGTATCAGAGAATTATGGTATTGGTATGATCTATTCCCACAAAAAGAGCATACAGTATATCATTTTTTTATTTGCAAAACCTGAATGCCACTAGATTCTTATTTCAATCAAATAAGTAATTATTCTACAACGTATTCATCCAAAAGACAATCCATTTAATCACAATAACCGTTCATTCTCTTTAAAAAAATTACAATAAATAACCAGCTAATTCTTTTAAAAATTTCACAAAGCACATGTCTGTGTCCATCGCCTATCTTGCAGCATCCTTGATTTCTAACTTGATTGTTATCTGTTGCATAAAACAACTGATATTGGTCACAACTACATTCCAAGTTTAAATTTATAGATAGATGTTGGGAAAAAATGATCAAAATAAAAAAAAACACAAAATAATATATTGCGAGAATTTCCGCATAAGCACCCAACATGGGAAAAAACAAAACAATACCTCGATTGCATTTTTTAAGTATAAGTAGACGTAATAAAATAGAAATAAAAAAACTGAATTTGTGGAGACTCACCAATTATATATAATAATGGGCAGGTTCCAAACTCATCATAGCAGCAAGATGCACAACCGCAAATGACATCAAATGCGCAGATTCCAAACTAGTGATAGAAGAAAGACGTACAGTAGAAATTAGAAATTGGGCGGAGGAAACATGGAATGGGCGGGAACGAAGACGCTCAAGAAATTGGGCGATAAAAAATGGGTGGGTTCCAAAATCGTCCTGTTTAATTTTAATCTGACATGGCACAACGGCATCACATGGCATAATCTAATTGGATATAGATGTGAGGGCCTTACTCTTATCTCTCTTATAAGATGAAAGATATCTCTAATATGAGCATCTCATATATATATATATATATATATATATATGAGGAATGTTCATATGCATCTATCCCTCACCATAGGGTGAGGGATGCTTCTATAAAGGGGTGGTTTCAAGTACACCCTATGTACTTGAAATCCTCTTTTTGTACTTGAAACTCACCATTTATGGAAGCATCCATCACCCTATGGTGAGGGATAGATGCATATGAACATTCCCCTATATATATATGAGAAATGTTCAAGTGCATCCAAATATCCAATGCTTCCATAAATGATGGATTTCAAGTACAAAAGGAGTATTTCAAGTATATAGGGTAAAGTAGAAAATGAGAATTCATGTGTAAAAAATGAAAATGTTCCTCACTCTATGAAGAGTGATGGATGCACTTGAACATTCCTATATATATCACTAAGTGCAACCACGACTCAGAAGTGGTACTTAACCATGAGTATGTTAATTAGCTGGAAAATAGTTTTATAGAAGAAATGTTAAAAAAGTGAGGGCAGGTTTTGAGTGGAGACGTAGATAATTGACGACAAACGACTAAGGAGAGAGTATTTGAGCGCCCCTTAAAATCTTGTTAATCATTTATTTTTTACTAGAAAAGTCTGATGATTTTTATAGGGCTTGCATTTAAGTGGTCAGATTCGATGGCTGGGAGATTGGTCCTAGTGACAGGCGCCACCAAGCAATTTTCTAGTAGCA
Organism: Cinnamomum chago; assembly: GCA_038049695.1. Lineage (NCBI taxonomy): Eukaryota > Viridiplantae > Streptophyta > Magnoliopsida > Laurales > Lauraceae > Cinnamomum > Cinnamomum chago. Next base: position 13,721,518 of record CP142456.1, read on the forward strand.
CAGGTCTTTGTGCCTTACCAGCAGATCAATGATTATTTAATTAATATGTCTAATAAATGGGTCAGAGTCATTTACATATGTAGACTCTAGAATCTTGATGAGGGGTTTTGCATACAAAGAACGAAGGAGGGGAATAGGGTTTTCAGGAGGTGCATTTTAGAGAAGAGAAGCGAGAGAAAACCCTAATCCTAGCTACAGATTCCTGAAAATTTGTTTGGGATGTTGTTTGGTTGGTGGGATTGTGATGGAAGTTGAGAATATTCGGAGGTAGAAAAAGAGTAATTAGATTTTGACTCTTGCTGCAATTGGAAAAAGAAAAGAAGGAATGGGTGAAACTCATAAAGAAGGTAGTGGATCAGCAGGTAGAGTTGTTGGGCGCCAGACTAGAAGAGCAGCAGGCAGTGGTCACTCTCGGGAGGTCTCTTGCTTGCCAAAAGAGATCATTTCCCTCAGGAATCATTCCATTTCTCTGTTTGTCTCCAATTTGAAACCAACGATCTCGAAGGTGGAACTGGAAGCTATGTTCTATAGATCTGGACGAATAGTGGACTCCTTCATCCCGACAAATAAGAGCACAGGTACGGGTCGCGGTTTTGCTTTTGTGAGATACAAATTTGTCGAGGAAGCAAACAAGGCCGTTACCGATAACAATGGTAAATCTTGGGGGGGGGGTGGGTGTGGGGGGGAAAGAAGATTCAGGTGAAGATTGCTGATTTTGCTATCTCGGCTTCCAAATCTCAGTTGCCTCCTCCACCTTATCAAAAGAGGGTGATTGAAGAAGATCGTGGAGGTGGGACTCCCCATTTGGCTTCTCTACATGTGTCTGGTGGGCTTCCCACTGTGTGTCAGAAGAGTTTCGCTGAGGTGGTCGCCTCTCCCTCTACTCTACATGTAGAAGCCTGGACTGTGAAGGATAGCTTCGGCTCGGGGGTTAGAGTTGCTCCTTGGGTCTCTAAAGAGGGGAAAAGGACCTTCGGAGAGGCTTGGTTGGGTTCCTTAACTCAAAGTTGAGATAGTCCTCAGAGGTGGATAATTGGCTTGCCAAAGCTTGTGGCTTATTGGCTGTCCGGCTGGCATTGATGGATGATTGGGCGATTTGGATGTGGTTTGCATATGAAGTGTAGACTGATGTCGCCCCTAGATATGCATTGAACAATTTGGGTTCTTCCCCATTTCAGGCTATTGAGAGATGCATGGAGGTAGTGGGAAGACCTCCTCGTCCGTGCTGGGTGAGGATGAAAGGTTTGCCTATACAAGCTTGGAGAGAGAGTGTATTCCGCAAGTTGGGAGACTGTTTGGGTCGCACTCTTGAGGTTGACAAGAAGACCATCGACAAAGAGGCACTGGTTTTCGGAAGGGTCAAGGTTATGCTTGGAGGTGATGTTCAACTGTCGACAAAACTCTCTCTCTGGTTTGATGATCTGATGACTCCTGTGGTTGTGGAGGAAGACGTTGTAAGCGATGCTTTAGAAGGGCCTCTTGGCCGTGACAGTAACAGCAGCAACAACACGAGAGGACCGTTGATTGCAAACATCGGATCCGTCGACGAAGAAGATGATGATGACGTCGATGAAGACGATGATGATGATGTGAGGTTGACTGACGAAATTTCAAATTTCCCTCTTCAGAGGATGAGTTCATTCTCATTTTCCAGGGTCGGTCAGACGAGTTGGGCCTTGACTTGGACTCAGGTTACTTGGGTAATGGCCTGGATCTGGGCTTCGAATTAGACCATGGATCGACTCTCGGCTATACCAGTCCAAGAGCTCTTTTATGATTGGAAAGGTCCACCCCTGATGCTCTGATGTCTTATATCCATCCCCAACTGTGGCAGCCCTATGCGATTAGGAAGAGGCTAGCAAGGAGTTGCAGATCATCCCCTCCTCAACTATACAACCGGTTAACACATCTGGCTTCACCACTCCCATCACCTCGTCCGGACATGTGGCGCGCAGCAGCTGGAGTCCTAAATGTTCTTCTCAATCATAGAAATCCTCAGACGTCCTCTCCCCTATCAAAAGGTTAGTTCTATACTCGTTGGACTCAGGTGACTTTTCTTCACCTATGAAGGAGGCATGTGCTTACGATTGCGACATGGAACCCACTCCTATCTCTATTCAAAATCGGGGTTCTTCTCGGCTTATAGAGGAATTAATACCCTTGACGCTTTGTGGTGTTCTGTCGAAAGGACTACAGTCGAGTCCTCTACCTCTCCTAAGAAGGCAGGACGCCAGGTGGGTCTGTGTCATCACTCAAGGTGTGGAAGGTGGCTGGAAGAAGGCCCTAAGTGTTCCATCGACGGCTTCGGGATCCTCTCCGGTAAGTTGCGACAGAGTGTCTATCTCCATTCCGGAAACAGATCCAAGGGATAGGGCGGATTCTAAGATGAATGACTCTCAGTTATACCAACTCCATTCTGGTCTGTACCCTATGGGGTTGTGTGTGGATGATCCGGAAGAACATACTCCCTCTGTCGGTGGCTTCAATTTTGATTGGTTGCCTTCCAAAATTAAAGAATGTGGCCAGATATTAGGGATCACTGTTGACAACACAAACGAGGGTTGGAGTCATTTGCTGGCTTTTGGACAGGAGAGGGAGAATCAAAACATTCAAGCTTCAATAAGAAGAGCGTTGAATAGGCTGGCAAGTTCTATTAATTATGACAAGGGTGGGGGTTCTTCAGAGGCTAGGCTACGTAGAAGCAAAGGGAAGAAGAAAATTCAAGAGGGAGCTCTTAGTTATAAATGAAGATCTTATCGTGGAATAGGGCCGGTCCTGAATTTTTCAGGGCCCAGGGCAAGAGTAAAAGTTAGGCCTCTTCAGCCATCATATATGATAATATCATTGGTGGGTCCCACTGATGTGAAAAATTGGCAATGGGTTGATGATGTCCAAGTATAACTATTTGAAAAAATAGAGAAGAAAGAAAACTCACACCAGAATTTAAGCATCATATATGGGGAATTAAAAATCATTGGTGGGCCCCACTAACAAATGAGAAGAACGGGTGTAGGGCTGAAGGCTTGATGATTTATTTGTAAAAAAAAAAGCCCTAAATCATCCCAACACTAGACCAGATTCTCCCAGAATTTCAGCCATCAAATATAAAATATCATTGGTGGGGCCCTCTGATGGATGCTCAAATAAGTGATGCAATAAGCACTCTCAGATGATTTGATGATGAGTCTATTGATGCGCAGGACGATGGAATCCATTGGATGAGCCCTGCCCTCACCGAATGATTGAAAAAAAAAATAGAAGGGATTTTGGGGATTTTGGGCCCCCTCAAAAAATGGGCCCGGGGCAAGGGCACTTACAGCCCTTGCCCAGGCCCGACGTGGAATGTTCGAGGCTTGGGAGGGGCTGCTCGCAGACTGATTGTCAAGGAAACTCTCCGTAGCAATAAAGTGCAAATAGTTCTCATCCAAGAAACGAAGTTAAGTTCTATGTCTGATAAAATTGTGCTAGAGGTGTGGGCAGTAAATATGTGAAGTGGACTGCTACTGATGCAGTTGGCTCAGCAGGAGGAATCCTCCTGCTCTGGGACTCAAGATATGTCTCCAATACTTCTAAAGGGGAATTCTCTGTTTCTACTGAAGTTGAAGATCTAGATACCTACAAGAGGTGGTTGATAACTTCGGTGTATGGGCCCAACTCTAATTCTTAAAGACCTGATCTATGGAGGGAGTTGAACTCAATTAGAGGAAGCTGGAATGGAGCTTGGTGTGTGAGAGGTGACTGGAATATTGTTCGTTTCCCAAGTGAAAAGCTAGGAGGAGGCCATATTTCTGCTGCTATGAGCCTATTCTCAGATTGGATTAACTCTCATTCCATTATCGATCTTCAGCTAGGAGGAGCTTCTTTTACCGCTAGTCCAACCATCAGACACCACCTTCAATGTCAAGATTGGACTGATTCCTCGTCTCAGCAGATTGGCTTTATTTGTGCCCAGAGGTTTGTCGATTGGCCCTCCCGAAGCCGGCTTCAGATCATTGCCCGATTGTTCTTGTCAATGGTTGAAGGATGGAAGTAAAAATTCAAAATTCTTCCACGGTATGGCTTCAGTGCAATCGTGAACCAATACAATCAACGCCTTGATGAATAGGGAATAGAGGCTAGAAAGAAAGGAAGAAATCATCAGACGCATTCTGGATTTTTTCTCCTCACTCTACTCCAAAGAAGACATGGTTCGTCCATTATTGAATAACTTGGAGTTTGCCACTTTAGGGGATGAATATGCTTCTTGGTTGGAGAGGCCTTCTGGAGAAGAAGAAGTCCATGCTACTGTTTTTGCCCTAGGGAGAGATAAAGCTCCAGGCCCCGATGGCTTTCCAACGGTATTTTTCCAAACTTTCTGGAATGAGGTCAAAGATGATATCATGGCTTCCCTACTCGAGTTCCACTCTAGAGGAAAGCTCTCTAAAAATTTAGAGGCCTCCTTGATAACTCTTTTTCCTAAGAAGCCGGGTGCTGACAACATTTATGATTTTAGACCATCAGTCTGATTGGAAGTGCCTATAAAATCCTAGCAAAAGTGTTGGCAAGTAGAATCTTAAAAGTTCTTCCTTCTATCATTTTGCCTACTCAAGGCGCCTTTGTTCTTGGAAGACAAATCCTAGATGGCGTTCTCATTGCAAATGAGTGTGTGCACTCTCGTTTCAAACAACGCAAGCCAGGCCTACTATTTAAGTTGGACCTTGAGAAAGCCTATGACAGGGTGGACTGGGGCTTCCTTCAATATGTGCTTCGTAGAATGGGGTTTGGTCAGAGATGGAGAGGTTGGATTATGGAGTGTATTTCTTCTTCTTGGTTCTCCATTATTATCAATGGGTCTCCCAAAGGGTTCTTTCCTACTCAAAGAGGCTTAAGATAAGGGGATCCACTCTCTCCGTTCCTATTTCTCATTGTGGGGGAAGCATTTAGTCGGATGCTTGCAGCAGCGGCAGTGGGGAGACTTATTCAAGGCTTCGCTCCTGCTCCAAATTCCCCAGTGATCTCTCATCTCCAATTTGCAGATGACACGATTAATTTTTGCGATGCCAACGAAAACCAGGTAAAGAATGTCAAGGCCATTCTACTGTGTTACGAAGCCATGTCGAGTTTAAAGGTGAATTTTCACAAAAGCCAATTGCTTGGAGTGAGGGTGGATGACCCTATCATTTCTTATTTGGCAGGTATCTTGGAGTGCATGGTTGGCTCTTTTCCGACTACTTACCTCGGCCTTCCTTTGTGTAGGGGAAACTCTCCGAAATCTATTTGGGACACGGTGTTAGAGAGGATTGAAAAGAAGTTGTCTACTTGGAAAGCGAACTATCTATCCATGGGAGGTAGAGTGACTCTAATCTTTTCTGCTCTCTCCAATCTTCCAATCTATTTCCTCTCCCTCTTCAAGTGCCCAGCATCAATTGTGGACCGTATTGAGAGGTTGCAACGAGACTTTCTATGGTGTGGTAAGGACAAGTCAAAGAAATATCATTTGGTAAAGTGGGATAATGTATGTAAGTCGAAGAAGGAAAGGGGTCTAGGATTAAGACCCATCCGTCAGATGAACTGCGCTCTCCTAGGGAAGTGGTTGTGGAGGATTGGGGAAGATGAGGACTCGTTGTGGAAGCGGGTCTTCGTAGCAAAATATGGAATCTTGAGAGATGGTTGGGATATCCAAAATCCTAATTATTGTGCTTCTAGGTTATGGAGAGGGATTGTCTCGTCTAGAGATGCTTTTGTTGCCAACATCAAATTTAGAGTGGGCTCATGAGAGAGTGTTGTTTTGGCTAGATAACTGGGTTGGTGACAAACCCTTGGTTGAAGCTTTCCCTGGCTTGTTTGCAGTTGCCAGAGATCGTAAAGCTACAGTCTCTTCCTATATAAGTAGTAATGATGAGGAGGTGAGTTGGGGCCCTGCATTTAGTAAAATTCTCACGGAGAGCGAGGAGAACAATTTCTCCTCCCTCCGCGACATTCTTAGCCAAGTCTCCATTAATCAAAATTTGGAAGATTGCAGGATTTGGACAGCCTCCAAAGAAGGAATCTTCTCGGTATTTTCTTTCTTTGCGACTATGTCAGGGGATCATTCTCCAATAAACCCTTTATATAGAATTTGGAAGTTGAAGATTCTGCCAAGGGTCATGGTGTTCAATTGGTTGGCATTGCAAGGTGGTATTTTGACTATGGATAACCTGCGTCGGCGTAGAAAAATCATAGTCAATGCGTGTCCCATGTGCTTAGCAGATGAGGAATCTATTGATCATCTCTTACTGAATTGTAAAGTAACACAAGGGCTTTGGTTTGAAGTTCTAAGCTGCTTTCATTGTAGCTGGGTCCTTCCGAGAACCATCTGTGGATTGTTTGATGAATGGTTGTTGGAGGTGAGATGAATCAAAGGAATGTGGAGAACTACCTTCCCGACACTTTTATGGATCGTTTGGAAGGAGAGGAATTCTCGATGCTTTGAGGACTCCAGCACCTCGGTTGAAGATCTTGTGTACAAGATCAAATTCACCATCGCTTCATGGATGTCATTCATTCCTCAATTTCATGGGATTTCTATTTATATCATTTTGAGGAATTGGAGGGAGGTGGTCTTCCTTTAATGTTTACTGTTGCTACAGGTGTTATTGCTCGTTTCTTTCTCTCTCTGGCTCTTGTGGTTGTGAGTTTATTCTTGGTGGTGTTGGTTTCTGTTTCTCTTTTTTTTTCTTTTTGGCTTTTCAGTATTTCCCTCTTGTACTGTTAAGTTTGTTCAATAAAAGTTAACATTAAAAAAAAAGTCATTTACATATGCCCCCTTTTTAAGCCAAGTCATTTATAAAAGGAGAGAAATGCCTTTATATAAAATTGACAGAAACCTAGAGCTCCACTAGGTTGGAGGCTGTATACAACCCATTACTTGGGTGATGGGAGATGTGGAACTTTTAGATGCCATAAACCAACCTAAGAACTTAAGCCGAAGGTGAAAGGACCAAACATGCATATCTTATATTTTTCCTTTTTTGTTATTATTATTATTATTATCTCTGTTTTTTTTCTCTGAGAGTATCATTCATGCTATGCTTCACGTGAGGTGTTGCAGATACAAGGTTAGGTGCACTTTTAGGAAAATCAAATAACACAAAGAGGAGTTTGTCCAACCGTAAAATCAAACATATGATAAATATTGCGAGTAACATGATCTTATCCATTATTAATCATATACATTAATAGCACAACTAATCATAAGCTAAATTTTATGGTAAGACACTCCAATTGGAGTAGAATTTTATGACATTCCACATAATAGTAGACCATTCATTTAAAATGATTTGTATTTTCAATAGGTAAGCCTTTTAAAGGACTCCAATGTAGAGTGGAACAATGTATGGAATATAACAATGTAAGAAATCAAGCTAAAAAGATATGTCAGCTTCCAAAGCTGCCACATTTTTTTATCCTAATATGTGATGGGCCATGCCCAAATGGCCTGATCCATGTGGAAAGCCCAATCTTATAAAGACCCACCAAGCCCAAAGTGGTCCAAGTCCGGTCAAGTTCATCAGGGAGCCACATAGCCTGGCTACATCATCAGGAGAAGCATCCAGGAGCCTCACCCTCGCCACCTTGGAAGGAGTCAACCCTCTCCTCATCTTTGACCGAGTCTCATGGAGACCACCTCAACCACCTCACCCGTTGAGAAGAAGTCATGAGCTCCACCACAATAGCCATCTAGTTGCAAGTAACTCGCCCCAATCTGTTAGGGGCCAACTATAAATTGTAAGCCCCACCAACACTTGGGGGGCAGATCACATTTTTACCTGAGAACGACTCTCTCCTCTCCTTCTCAAAGCCTGTACTCTTTGCTCCCTGCACCCTTGAGCTAATAAAGTACCCGGCAACCAAAGCCATTCAAGAGTGTCCGAAAACACTTTTTGGCATCATCAGTTTGGCGCCGTCTATGGGAAGAGAAGAAAATTTCCTTTTTTCAAAATTATGGTGATCACCACAAGATCAATGAGACGGCAAGATGGCAATCCCTCATGGGAGGGCGAGGGTAATCCTATAATGACTAATCCTGCACCGAATACTCCTGCTCCCTCTCCTCAACAAATGCTGGAAACCATGTAGTAGTTGGTGACCCAAAACCAGCAGATACTGCAACTCATGCTCGCAGGGCAATGAGGAGGAGCACAATTTGGTACAGTACCGCATAAAGAACCGCGCCCAGAGCATCCGACTGCCCCGCGCAGGGGAGCACCTCACCTGGGCGCCCATCCCCATGGTGCCCAGGGCAGAGGAGCAAACCACGACACCCGTCCTCATCCTCAATTGGGCGCCCATCCCCATGGCGCCCGGGGCCGAGGAGTACACCTGGGCTCCCATCCCCATGGCGCCCAGGGTGCCTCTACTAGAGCTCTCCATGTCGCCCCACACGGAGTACTCCTGGTTGACCTCAAGGTCGCGTCCATCACGAGGTGCCTCCACCCCCAGGTGGAAGTCCACCCCCTCCCTCTGCTTCTAACGATGAGGATCCTCATTTCCATGAGGGGGGGAGTGAAAATCACAGCATGAAAGATGGGAGTTATTTCCCTGGTCCATCCAGGGAACCCAACAATCGTTGGGAGGAAAAGATCAAAGAAATGCAGAATCAATTGGGCGATGTCTTCAACGCCATAAGGGCGCAGGCACCAGAGACGGTAGATTATCTGGTCGGGCGAACGGATACACCGTTCAAGCCTGACGTGGTGAACTACCCACTCCCTCGGAAGTTCAAGATGCCATCTGTGGAGACCTTTGATGGAACGAAGGATCCACTGGACCATCTGGAGACGTACAAAACCAAAATGCAGCTGCATAATATCCCTAACGAGATAATGTGCAGGGCGTTCTCAGCTACATTGAAGGGTTCCGCTCGGCAGTGGTTTGCCAATCTCCCCCAAACATCCATAGCCACCTTTGGAGAGTTGAGCAAATCTTTTGTCTCACACTTTATCGGTGGGCGCCGCCACCAAAAGCCTGCCACAAACCTGCTTAGCATAAAGCAGGATAAACACGAGAGCCTCGAAGCTACCTCACTCGTTTTAACGAGGAGGTGGTTCAGGTTGAAGAGCCCGACGACAAGGTCTCCATGACAGCCTTCCTGGGAGGCCTTCGCTCGTCGAGCTTCCTCTTTTCAGTAATAAAGCGACCACCAAAGAGCATGCCAGAACTGTTGGCAAAAGCTCAAAAATATATGAATGCTGAGGAAATCAACAGGTCCAGGCGAGGTGAATCATCTCGTGGATCGCCAAAAGCTTGACCTGCCTCTGTACTGTTCTTAAACAGGCAGTCTATCTCCAGCTTAGCGGCTCTCTCGCGGGTCGCCAAAAAGCTTGGCCTCTGCACTGTTCTTAAACAGGCAGTCTATCTCCAGCTTAGCGGCTCTCTCGTGGGTCGCCAAAAAAGCTTGGCCTACCTCTGCACTGTTCTTAAACAAGCAGTCTATCTCCAGCTTAACGGCTCTCTCGCGGGTCGCCAAAAAAACTTGGCCTACCTCTGCACTGTTCTTAAACAGGCAGTCTATCTACAACTTAGCAGCTCTCTCATGAGGCACAAAAAGCACGGTCTCAAAAGGCAGGATCTTGAAACTCAGGTCATCTGCAACCCAAGAGACTACATTAAATTAGCGTATCCAACTGTCTGGCCGCCCAAATGAGCCAACCCAGCATCCATAGGGGCACCGGATCCCCTTTGCTCACCCAAATGAGCCAAACCAGCACCTGGAGGGGCGCCTGACCCACTTAGCTTACCCAAAGTGGCGCCTCTTGATGCTTGCACGCCAAGGCCAGCCTCCTCCATAGCGCCCAAAGCTCCCAAGGCAGCCCTGGCTCGCCCAAGGTGCTCCAAACGGGGCGTATAATATATCAAATCAAAGCTCTCGACGAGCCCTATAAAATTCACTGCCTTTGACAGTGATTGATGGTGTCAAAAGTCCAAAAAAGGTCCAGAAACAGCTGTTTTGGCCTCTAGAAGTTTCTAAAAAAAAAAAGAATCTGCTCGCCCGAACCAGCTGAAACAGCGCCTATAAGGGCGCCTGACACGGTCTGCTCGCCCAAAACAGCTTTCTTTTTTCCTCTTTGCTCGCCTGGATCAGCATCCCTTGGTGCCTAATGGACTAGAGTAGCCTGCTCACCCGCGTGCTCGCCCACATTGGCACACAGCAGCTTGGCGCCATGAAGCCGGGCAGGGGCGCCCCATCCGTCGTCCGCCGTCACGGCAGCGCCCTGGGCGGTGCCCGCGCTCCCAGTGCCCGCCGCAGCACCCCGGGCGACGCCCGCAGCCGCGCTCCCTGAGTCCGTTGCCTCAGCAGTGCCCCGGGCGGCGCCCGTGCCTCCACCGCCCGGAGCAGCGCCCAGGGCCCCGCCCGCGCCTCCATCGCCCGTCGCAGCAGCGTCAGGGGCGCCCAAGTCCACTGCCTGTTGCAGCGCCCACGCCCTGGGTGGCGCCCCAGCCTGCAGCCACGCCAGGGCGCCCCGTCCGTCGCCTGCAACACGTGATGCCCGTCCTCCCTGCAGCTCCTCCTTTGCGCAGACCACGGGCAGCCCCTGGGTTCTCTTCGCGCAAACAACCAGCTCGCCCAGCTGGATTGCACCCCTAGCCTGGATTGCCACTCTTCCCGCCTAGGTCTCCTCTCCCGCGTCGCCCCCACAGGCGCCCGGCGCTTCAACTGCACGCCCAACAACGGCCCATCATTCAAAAAATGGAAAAGACTTGAGGTGTTTAGCGAGGCAAAAATATATCATGAAGGGAAATAGTCATCTAGCAAAAGGAGTCTCCACCACCCAGAGCTCAAAAATTCAAGCTAATGCCCCTTCTCCAAGTTTTCTTAGACAAGGGGCATTGGGGGGGGGGGCAAATGATGGGCCAAGACCAAATGGCCCGATCCATGTGGAAAGCCCAATCTTATAAAGACCCACCAAGCCCAAAGTGGTCCAAGTCCAGTCCTGTTCATCAGGGTGCCACATAGCCTAGCTACATCATCAGGAGAAGCACCCAGGAGCCTCGCCCTCGCCACCTTGGAAGGAGTCAGCCCTCTCCTCATCTTTGACCGAGTCTCATGGAGACCACCTCAACCACCTCACCCGTTGAGAAGAAGTCGTGAGCTCCACCACAATAGTTATCTAGTTGCTAGTAAGTCGCCCCAATCTGTTAGGGGGCAACTATAAATTGTAAGCCCCACCAACACTTGGGGGGCAGATCACATTTTTACCTGAGAACGACTCTCTCCTCTCCTTCTCAAAGCTTGTACTCTTTGCTTCCTGCACCCTTGAGCTAATAAAGTACCCGGCAACCAAAGCCATTCAAGAGTGGACGTAGGTCATGATTGACCGAACCACTATAAACTCTCTCTCTCCTCTTTAATTTCCACATTAATCATTCATTACTTGACCGGTGGTGTCCGAAAACACTTTTTGGCATCATCAGTATCCACTCTTGATGCACAAGTACTCATTCTGAAGCAATCACGTGCTCTATGACATGAGAAGTTATTACAAAAAATTGCTTCAATTAGTGTAAATTTGTATTAAGCAAGGAAAGAGAAAACATGAGCAATGAGCCCCGACAGCCAAGATACCTACAAAAAATTAGGAGGAATGCTCAAAATAACTATACAGAGCGAATTATTTGTAATCACTATTGAAGAAGAGGTCCATGAGAAAAAGGATCCAGCAGAGATTCAGTCCATCAAACCTCAGGCCCAAGAAACGTTGGATCCAGCACTTATCCAGTTTACCAAGTTTTAACAAATTCAGTCAAACGATTATCTCAACAGCTGCAATATTCAGGGACAGTTTTCAAGCAACATTTCAAATTCAAAATAAACCACAATTGTAGGCCCTGATTTTTCAAACTTTCATCTTATCATTGTATTCTCTCAAAGCCAGTATTATCTGTTAAAATCATCTTATCTCTTCAGAAGATGAAGAGAAAGATCATTCAATTTCTGAAACTTCAACCCACGTTTGTATGGTATCAGAGCTGTACATGTAATGGATCACTCCTTTTTACTTGATGGCATCAACATCTGAATATTCCTATCCGCAACGATTAAAGTTGCAAACTTCTTCTCCTTGAAGCTCACACATACCAACTACCTTATGTGGAAAACACGGATCATGTCTCTGATTGAAAGCCAAGATGTTAATGAATTTAACACTGGCACAATGGAAGTTCCAGTCAGGGAAATTGACTATGCCGATGGCAATACAAAAGTTAAGAATCCAGACTGTGTCTTGGGTTCGGACTAATCGATTGGTAAAAACTTGGATCACAGGCACACTCTCTGAGGATGTTTTTGTTATACCATTATTAACATGGACCCTAAGATTGTGAACAACATGATAGTCACATGCAAGATTTAATCTTAAATAAGTTGAAGAGTACCTCCAGACATCCTGATGCAGAGAGCTTTCCGATCCTGCTGTCTGGCGCTGTTGTTGAGATCCGTCGAAGAAGAGGCTGAGTGAATGGTTTCGGTTTCTCTCTCCTTGCCTATAAACTTTAATGTGTTGAGTTTTGTGTGTGGCCTTTGTGATGGACGAAAGGCTTTATTTATAGGTGGAGAGAGGACTGAATTCCCAATTAGGTTTACTTTATATTTAATCTCAACCGTCCATCAAGGTAGAGAATATTATGGAACATATCTCATTAGGAAATCGTTTTTGAGTAATTAATAGCATATATCCTATGAAAACGAAATTCCTATAATGACCACACTTCTAGAAAGGAAAGGACTTGTGGTCCAAGTAATGGGCCTAAAAGTAATTTCCTTACAGTCTCCCACTTGGTCAATAGGAAGATCCATAATGTTTTCATTATTAGGAATCATAAGGCGCGCATTATATGCTAAACACTACTTTAGTCGGTTAGCATAAGTGTCTTGGCTAATTCGGTTGTTAATGGGATTCATGGCGTGCACATATTATTTTGCAACATGTTTACTTCCATGTACTACGTCATCGACAACCGTCATAACTAGACCATAAGATGAGATTTACATAATGGTCTCATAATGTCTTTGTTTAAAGACTATTTCTGTTTATCATTTATCCAAACATAATTATGTACACAATGGAAAAAAGAACAGAAATAGTAGATGTAGAGTTGCATTAAGAGCTCAATAAATGTCAAATACAAGTACAAAAATAAAAAGGCAGAAAATGATAACTAAGAACTATCTTGAAGACTCATGCTTTCAGTATGTCCCTGAAAGGTCTTTAGAGGTAGTCCTTTCGTGAATATGTCTGCGACCATGAAATCTGTACGTATAGACTCAATGACAAATTTCTGTAACCTAACATCTTGCTTCAGTGATAGATATTTAAGGTCCATGTGTTTGGATCCCTTAGATATCCTGTCATGCTTGGAAAAAAAGGTTGCAGTGTCATTGTCAGAGTAAATAGTTAATGGCTTAGAGATGAAACTCAAGGCTCCAAACTGAGTGATAAAATTACGCAACCATGTTCCTTAAATTGCAGCCTCATAACATGCCACATATTCAGCCATCATGGTGGATGTATAAAACAACTCGGATTTCTGGCTTTTCCATGATATTGCTCCTCCACATAAGAGATACACATAGCCAAGAGTGCAAAGTCTGGAGTCAGGACATCCAGCAAAATTTGAATCCGAATAACCAGTCACCTGTAGGTGACTTGATTTTCTGTATGTGAGAATATAATTCCTTGTTCCCTTGAGGTATCTCAGTACTTTCTTTGCAGCTTTCCAATGAGCGATTCCTGGGTTACTTTGAAATCTACCCAGCATGCCAACAGCATGACTAATGTCAGGTATTGTACAGACCTGTGCATACATCAAACTTCCTACAAGAGAAGCATAAGGGTATTTTTCCATTTCTTTACATTCCAATTCGTTCTGTGGACACTGCGTAAGATCAAGCTTGTCTCCTTTATGCAGTGGAACAAGACTAGAAGAACATGTCATCATGCCAAATCTCTCTAGAACTTTGTCAATATATGCTTGCTGAGACAATCCCAAAATACCAAGTGACCTGTCACGGAATATTTCTATTCCTATCACATAGGAAGCCTCACCCATATCTTTCATTTCAAAGTTCTTAAAGAGATAATCCTTTGTTTCATGTAACAGACCAATGTTGCTACTGGCCAGTAATATGTCATCAACATACAGAACAAAAAATATGAACTTACTCCCACTGATCTTGAGGTATATGCAAGGGTCAACTATGTTTTCTTTGAAATCGAAGGCAGTAATGATTTCATGAAACTTTAGGTACCATTGCCTCAAAGCTTGCTTCAGTCTATATATTGATTTCTTAAGTTTGCAGACCATGTCTTCCTGACCTTCAATTATGAAGCCTTCAGGTTGACGCATGTAGACTTCTTCTTCCAAATCTCCATTAAGAAAGACAGTTTTCACATCCATTTAATGTAACTCGAGGTCATAGTGAGCTACTAATGCCATGATAATTCTAAGAGAATCCTTCCTGGACATAGGAGAAAAAGTCTCAGTATAATCAATGCCTTCTTTCTAATTAAAACCTTTGGCAACAAGTCTGGCTTTATGTCGTTCAATATTGCCTTTGCAGTCGCGTTTGGTCTTGAAGACCCATTTACAGCCAACTGGTTTGTGTCCTGGAGGCAATTGAACAACTTCCCATACTTGATTTTGATCCATAGATTTCAATTCATCCTTCATGGCATTAATTCATTTACTAGAATAACATCCTTAATGGCTTGTGAATAAGAAACCGGGTCTTTAATTGTCCCTTCTTCATATTCTACTTGGTAAAGCATGTAATCATTGGAAATAGTTGATCTCTTTTGTCTTTGAGACCTTCTTAATGCTGGTTCCTCTGGTGCTTCATCCATATGTTCATTGGTGACAATCTCATTATGGAGTTGTTGATCATTTATTGGATTTTCCTCATTGTTAAATGGTTCAACAACTGGAGGATTTCCAACATCTTTTGGAATAGAGGGTAAAGGGATAGGTACCCTGATTTCCTGAATGATCACTTCTTTAGGTTTATTACTCCCACTGATTTTACCATTTTCAAAGAATCTAGCATTACCGGTTTCAACAATTCTCGTACTATGGTTAGGGCAGTAAAACCTAAATCCTTTGGACTTTTGTGGGTAACCTATAAAGTAACCACTGATTGTTTTAAGGTCCAATTTCTTTTCATGTGGATTGTAGACTCTAGCCTCAGCTGGACAACCCCAAATTTGGGGATGTCTTAAACTAGGTTTCCATCCTTTCCACAGTTCAAAAGGTGTCTTTGGAACTGCCTTACTAAGAACCCTATTCAAGATATAAATAGTTGTGCATAGAGCATCCATCCACAAGGATATAGGTAAGTTGGCATGACTCATCATGGATCTAACAATTTCCATGTATGTACGATTTCACCTTTCAGCTACACCATTCTACCTTGGAGAACCAGGCGTTGTGTATTGGGCAACAATTCCAAGCTTTTGGAGGAGTTTTGCAAAAGGTCCAGGATGCTATCATGTTTCATCATACCTACCATAAAACTCACCACCTCTATCTAACCTTATGATTTTTACTTTTCTATCTAGTTGCCTTTCGACTTCAGTAATGAATACTTGTACAGCATTCACAGACTGAGATTTGTCATGCAACAAGTATAGGTAACAGTAACGTGAGTAATCATCAATAAAGGTAATGAAGTACTTTTCTCCCCAAAAGGTTGGAACATCAAAGGGTCCGCAAATGTCTGTATGAATTATTTTAAGAAGCTGAGTACTTCTTGTGGCTCCTTTCTTTGTGTGTTGTGTTGTTTTGCCTTTAATACAATCAACACATACTGTAATATTAGTAAAATCTAGATCCGGAAGGACACCATCTTTTACTAATCGTTTGATTCTTTCACTGGATATGTGACCCAGTATTTTATGCCACAAGAAATAAGAGTCGTTTTTAGACGACTTTCGTTTTGTTTCCTTAGAATGCAGGGTAAGATGGGTTTCAGTAAATGGATTATTAAGATGAAACTTGTATAGCCCGTCAATCAATATTCCAGAACCAATGCGACTAGAATCTTTAAATAAACTGAAATTACCATTTCCTACTTCAAACGAGTAACCAACTTTATCAAGTGCGCTTACAGAAACCAAATTACGAGAAATAGACGGAACATAAAGAGTTTGACATAAGTCTAACTGATAACCACTATCTAAAACAAGACGAAAAGTGCCAATAGCTTCAACTGGAGCTTTGTTTTTGTTCCCCATAAAATGAAAGTTCTCACTTGGGTTTATGGTTTGGATCGTAAGGAATCCCTGCATTGAATTGGAAACATGAACATTAGCACCAGTGTCAATCCACCAAGTACCAGAAGAAACATAAGTAAGATTTGATTCGAAATAACTTACGAAACCCATAGGGTTACCTTTCTTTTCGAACCATTCTTTACGTTTAATGTAGTCTGCCTGAAAATGTCTAGGTTTCTTGCAAAATCTGCATACGTCTTCCTTCTTTTTCTTCTTGGAGTTCTGGCTAGCCTCATTAGGTCTGGGTGGTGCCCTTTTCTGGCCTGAATTATTCATTTTCCCAGCTTTATGTCCAGCTCCTTGAACGAGATGAGCTAAGTTAATACCTTGTTGATTCAGCTTGGCCTCCTCTTGAACCAGTTTGTTAGCCAATTCATTCACTGTCCACTTGTCCGTAATAGTGTTGAAGTGAGTTTGGAAAGGCCCGTACTGAGGAGGTAAACTGTTTAGGATAAATTGGACGAGAAAAGCCTCATCCATTGATAATCCCAAATTCTTGAGTTTAGCAGCAAGGTTGGTCATCTCAATGACATGCTCATGCATTCTGTGAGTGCCATCAAACCTCATGGTTGTGAGATCTGCCATTAGTTTCCCAGCAAGGGATTTGTCTGCAGTCTTAAACCTATCTTCAATGTCCTTCATATAGTCCTTAGCATTCTCAGTTTTAGGAAGGGGTGTTTTGATGTTGTTGGCAATAGTCATTCGCAAAAACATAGTTCTTAGTCTGTCAGACCTCTCCCAAGCATTAAAGAGGGCCTTTTCCTCAGGGGTACTTGTTTCAATGAGTGGAGCTGGCTTATCTTTAAGAAGAGCCATATCCAGTTCAAGTACCCCCAATGTGAACTCAACTTGCTCTTTCCATTCTAAGAAGTTGGTTCCATTGAGCTTAGTGACAGAGGTAGCATGCGAATTCAGATTAGTGGGTGCAACAACTGTAATAGAGAAACAACAATAAGGCTTCAATCAAAATAAGACAACACATGCATAAGATAGGAATATATACGACATAAAATCTAGGTGCTCCTGTGGGTAGTCCCCATAATTTCTACACATTATACCATCTAAAGTCGTCATATTCAAGGTGGTGCTAATGAGTGATGTTACTCTTAATTATGAACAAACACTCCTTAATTATTATTCAAACGTATGAATATAATCCGCCTGTGGGCGACTAAATGTTTCATGCGCTTGAACAATATGTAATGTAAACATCATGATGGTACTATTAGGGCCACTTTTCAGTGTTTAATTGTTAGGGTCACTGTGGTGAGACCTAACCCTAAGTATACAACTTTGGTGATCAAAATTAGCTTAATATGAACATAAACATTATATGTTGCATACATTCATGATAGATCATTCAATTTATGAAAAGTACTGATAAAGAGGCCGAGCCCTGGAGGGCTGTCCGATGTTGGTTCATATTAGATTTATAGAACACATGATTCACCCTTTTTTTTTTTTAACTTACGCAGGAGTTTTATGCAGAATAATAAAAAAAATCAAAACTTTAAATAAATCACGATCAAACAGTCGTGGTCAAATTGAAATTGCGGAATAACATAAATCTAAACCATTCATGCAGGCCATAATAGTTGGATCGATAAATTGTTGCAAAACAGAGTCAGAAACGGATCTATATTTGCCGATTATGGCGATGCAAAGTTACCCTAATTAATGGACGATCATATGTTCTAAAACCATGCTCTGATACCACATGTTATACCATTATTAACATGGACCCTAAGATCGTGAACAACATGATAGTCACATGCAAGATTTAATCTTAAATAAGTTGAAGGGTACCTCCAGACATCCGGATGCAGAGAGCTTTCCGATCCTGCTGTCTTGCGCTGTTGTTGAGATCTGTCGAAGAAGAGGCTGGGTGAATGGTTTCGGTTTCTCTCTCCTTGCCTATAAACTTTAATGTGTTGAGTTTTGTGTGTGGCCTTTGTGATGGACGAAAGGCTTTATTTATAGGTGGAGAGAGGACCGAATTCCCAATTAGGTTTACTTTAGATTTAATCTCAACCGTCCATCAAGGTAGAGAATATTATGGAACATATCTCATTAGGAAATCGTTTTTTAGTAATTAATAGCATATATCCTATGAAAAAAGAATTCCTATAATGACCACACTTCTAGAAAGGAAATGACTTGTGGTCCAAGTAATGGGCCTTAAAGTAATTTCCTTACAGTTTTAGGCCCTGTCGTGGGTCTAAAAACCTCTGCTGATGTTTGGCAAGCACTTGTAGTAGCCTATGCTCAAAACTCCTAGGCACGAGAGTATGAATTTTTCCTATTTCTTCTTTTTAAATTGCTGGATTTTGTTATCAAGTTACACTAGTAGAAAAGGGACTTTTAGCGGCCGCCATTAGCCGTCGCTAAAAGTCCCCTGGCGGTCGCTAATGGGTATTAGCGACCGCCTAGCGACCGCTAAATAGCGGCCGCAATAAGCTCGTCGCAAATGGTTATTAGCGACCGCCATTTAGGCCTAATGGCGGTCGCTAAAAGTAGTTAAAAAATAAAAAAAAATATTTTTTGATTATTTGCGGCCGCCATTTTGGCCTTTAGCGACCGCCAATGGCGGCCGCAAATAATGAGAATTTTTTTTTTATTTTTGAAAATACAATGGCGGTCGCTAAAGGCCGAAATGGCGGCCGCTAATACATAAAAATATATTTTTTTTTATTTTTATTTTTGAAAATACATGGCGGTCGCTAAAGGCCGAAATGGCGCCCGCTAATACATAAAAAAAAAATTTCCGATTTTACAAATTTTTCCTTTTTTTGTACCTGTACCTGTACATATACTTGATTATATTACATACAACTAAAACAATTAATTAAAAATACTAATAACAAAACAAAGACTTATATTAATCACATTGAAAACATTACAAAAATTTCAAGAAATAATCTTTACAATTCAAGCAAAAATCACATTGAAAACATTACAAAAATTTCAAGAAATTATAATCTTTACAATTCAAGCAAAATAAAAAAAAACAACAAAAATAAATATATTGTCTTGACAGGGTGTTGTGATCGATCCGATGCTCTCAAACCTGAAAACAAAATGATTAATAAATATTAATAGTTAATTAAAAAAATTGGCAATATATAGTAAATATAAACGAAATTAAGTATTAAAATCAAAATTTTGAGAGTTAAACCTACGTTTCAACTATACGAAAAATCCGGGAGTCGAAATCTCAAGCCATCAATTCCAGCAAGTCAGGGATGAATATGAGCTTGTGCCCGTCCAGTTTCACGAAAACCGGAGCCCGTTTGCACGATTTGGGCTCTTGGAGGCTAATTTCTTCAGTTTTAAGTTAACGTTTTCAGTTAAATCTACGTTTCAAGCATACGAGCAATCCGGGAGTCCTATTTGCGAGCCGTCAGTTCCTACAAGTCACTCTACCCACGAGCGAAGTGCTCGTACTGGTTTTTGATTTTTCCGGTGGCCGTTACCCGTTTCGGACCCCCGGCGGGCAGTTTTCGAGCCAAAGTGTTGGAAAATGACAGGTTTTCGCTCGTAATTCTCTAACCGGGAGTCCTATTTGCGAGCTGCCAGTTCCTACAAGTCACCCTACCCGCAAGCGAAGTGCTTGTGCCAGTTTTTGATTTTTTCGGGGGCCGTTTCCCGTTCCGAATCCCCGGCGGGCCGTTTTGGAGCCTAAGTGTTGGAAAATGACAGGTTTTCGCTCGTAATTATCTAACCGGGAGTCCTATTTGCGAGCCGTCAGTTCCTACAAATCACTCTACCCTTGAGTGAAGTGCTCGTGCTGGTTTCCGATTTTTCCGGTGGCCTTTTCCCGTTCCGGACCACCGGCGGGCCGTTTTTCGAGCCTAAGTGTTTGAAAATGACAGGTTTTCGCTCGTAATTCTCCAACCAGGAGTCCTATTTGCGAGCTGTCAGTTCCTACAAGTCACTCTACCCTTGAGCGAAGTGCTCGTGCTGGTTTCCAATTTTTCCGAAGGCCGTTTCCCTTTCCGGACCCCCGACGGGCCTTTTTGGAGCCTAAGTGTTGGAAAATCCTATGTTTTTGCTCGTAATTCTCTAACCGGGAGTCCTATTTGCGAGCCGTCAGTTCCTACAAGTCACACTACCCTTGAGCGAAGTGCTCGTGCCCGTTTTTTTATTTTTCTAGGTGCCGTTTCCCGTTCCGGACCCCCGGCGGGCCTTTTTGGAGCCTAAGTGTTGGAAAATCCTATGTTTTCGCTCGTAATTCTCTAACCGGGAGTCCCATTTGCGAACCGTTAATTCCGACAAGGCACTCTACCCACGAGCGAAGTGCTCGTGCTGGTTTCCGATTTTTACGGGGGCCGTTTCCCGTTCCGGACCCCCGGCAAGCCGTTTCTCTCTCATATGCTTGCTTGAAATCTCACTCTATGACAAGAAAAAAGAGGAAAGCATAATTAAAGCCATACATACCTTACAGAAGATGGAAACGCACAAGACCCATAACCTACAACACACACAAAACAAAAAAACGATGTAGCTCAGCCACTGAGGAAAAAAAAAAACATGAGAACAGGAGACAACAGTTTCACCCCCTACTTCTGAATGAGAAGCCCCCACAACACTCAGTCACTTCACCCATGACTCAAAACAATTTCCCAAAAAGAGCTCACAATCAAGACTAGGCGGTAAAAATATCTACTTCCAAAACCCAAAAAAAAGAAAAAAGAATACAATTTATACCAACCTCACCCCCTGTTTCAAATGTTATCCAAACTACAGAATGTAATAAAACTAAAATTTGAAAAAAAGAGGAACTAAATAGGAAGAGCAAAAGAAACACTGACCTTGGATTGTAAAATACAGTGAAGGGACTATGGTTGTAGCAGCATGTGCTGCTGCAGCTAGAATCCCAATAAGCATAATATCACTTGACAAAACAGATGAAGATATATTCATAGGTTGCTTCTTAGCCCGCCTAATGCCCAAGAGTAGTTGTGATTTTTCATCTCTGCTCTCAAGCACAAGCAAGAAAAATGTGAATCACAAAAAAGTGGCAGATACCAAGATATGATTACTTATGATTGTATAGCTCATATAAATCAGTTGATACATGGAAAAGAGAAGACTTCCAAAAATCAATTGATATGTGAGAAGAAGAGAATGAATATTTTTGAGATTTTGGAAAGAAAGAAACAAAATATATTCAGCAGCTGGTGACCTTGAATTAATTCATATTAAAAAAAAAACACGCACTATATTTCAGAGACTGAAAACACGATCAAGTCTGATTTCAAATAAAAAGATGACTCCCACAAATGATGGCAACTCTTGTCTTTCCTCTACCAATTTCTGCTATACTATTTATTTCTTGCCTTTATTATCATGAACCTATATTGCAGACATTTTCTCCTGACTGATATGCACTACTAGAAAAAAGGGTTTTTATATCGGCTAAAAACCGATATAAAAGACCTATTATATCGGTTTTTCAGTAAACTTCAAACCGATATAAGTACCCCCGATATAATAGATAACTATAACCGATATAATATGTGTATTACTTCATATCGGTTTTTGGACAACTGATGTCTTTTAAACCTGAAATTATAACACATATTGCTGTAAAACCGATATAAAAAAAGTGAAACCGATATAAAAAATATTTATAATATCAGTTTTTTGGGATTGTATTATATCGTTTGTTCTGTAACCGATTTAATATTATATATGTATTTTTTTTTTTTATAAATAGTCCTTCTAGAAAGGGTCAGGTGACCTTACGGTCACCTGGCGGCTAGCCCCCTTGCAGCCGCCCTTTGCAAGGGGGCTAGCCGCCAGACCCACGGTCAGCTTTCCAGTAAGCATTTTTTTTTTCAGGATGATTTTCTGTGCTTCCTGCGGCTAACCGCCAGTGCACCTGCGGCTAGCCCCCAACTTTTCCTGCGGCTAGCCGTGAGCCATCCTGATTTGAATGGCAGAATTTGTCTCCAGTAGAAAATTCATTACTTCCTCTTCTGAACTCGAAACAACATGATTCTTGATCCAAATGAAAGATTTATCAGAGGGCTACAACTTTCATGTTTTGAGATTTAACCCAGATTGAATGGAAAGTAGTGTAAACTCACCTTGAAGCGGACTGGTCACAGAAAAACAGCAACCCGAGTGAAGCAGAGTTGTCTCCAGTAGAAAATTCATAACTTCCTCTTCTGAACTCCAAACAACATAATTCTTGATCCAAATGAAATATTTATCAGAGGGCTACAACTTTCATGTTTTGAGATTTAACCCAGATTGAATGGAAAGTAGTGTAAAATCACCTTGAAGCTGACTGGTCACAGAAAAACAGCAACCTGAGTGAAACAGAGTTGTCTCCAGTAGAAAATTCATAACTTCCTCTTCTGAACTCCAAACAACATGATTCTTGATCCAAATGAAAGATTTATCAGAGGGCTACAACTTTCATCTTTTGAGATTTAACCCAGATTGAATGGAAAGTAGTGTAAACTCACCTTGAAGCGGACTGGTCACAGAAAAATAGCAACCCGAGTGAAGCAGAGTTGTCTCCAGTAGAAAATTCATAACTTCCTCTTCTGAACTCCAAACAACATGATTCTTGATCCAAATGAAAGATTTTTCAGAGGGCTACAACTTTCATGTTTTGAGATTTAACCCAGATTGAATGGAAAGTAGTGTAAAATCACCTTCAACTTCTGGCGGCTAGCCTCCAACTTGGAGGCGGCTAGCCGAACCAAGTTGGAGGCTAGCCTCCAACTTCTGGCGGCTAGCCGTCAACTTGGAGGCGGCTAGCCGAAACAGCAGGGAAAAAAAAAATTGTGAAGAAACGCAGCAGGGAAAAAAAACAGCAGAAACACAGCAGGGAAAGAAAAACAACAGGGAAAAAAAATACATAACAGCAGCAAGAAAAACAGCAGCAGAGATCGTGAGAAAACAGAACAAAAAAAAAACAGAGAGAGAGAGAGAACAGAAAACAGTAGCAGCAGAAGAAAAGGGAAAGAAAGAAACGAAACAAAAAGAAAGGAAAGAACGTGATGTACCTGGCACCTACACAGCGCCGGAAGAGCAGCTTCTTCCTCTTCGTCGTCGTCGTCGTCGTCGTCTTCTTCTTCTCCGGAGAACGAGAGTGAGCGAGAGAGACAGGGAGAGCAGAGAGAGAGTAGAGAAAGCGAGAGTGAGAGAAGAGCAGAGAGAGCGAGAGTGAGAGGAAATGGGTTTTTGGAGGGAGAGAAGCGCTGGGAAGAGAGGCGAGAGTGAGGAGAGAAGAGAGCGAGAGTGAGAGGAAAGAAGGAATGATGGAGAAAGAAAGAGAAGGGAGGTAAGGAAATAAAAAGAGGGAAAGAAAAAAAAAAGAGGGAAAGAAGGACTGAGCCCGCGCGGGGGATTAAGGGATTTGAGGTATATAATATCGGTTTCATAATAACCGATATAAAATATTATATATAACTGGCGGCTAGCCGCAGGTGCACTGGCGGTTAGCCGCATGTGCACTTGCGGTTAGCCGCATGTGCACAGGCGGTTAGCCGCAGGACGTCCTGAAAAGGGAGGGAAGAAGGAAAAATAAAAAGGGGGAAATAACCGATATAAAATATGTATATATAATATCGGTTCCATAATAACCGATATAAAATATGTCTATACAACCGATATAAAATATATGTATACAACCGATATAAAATATTTGTCTATAATATCGATTTTATTGAAATTAATATCACATATTTTCCTAACCGATATTATATATAGAGATTATTATGTCGGTTCCAGTGTAATCGATATAAAAAAAAATGACCGATATAAAAAAATATTAACCGATATAAAATACCTTGACTGAAGATATTATATCGGTTATATGAAAAACCGATATAGGGCACTTTTTGCAACCGATATAAAAGCCCTTTTTTCTAGTAGTGATGATGTGGACTTTCACTTTTCTTTAGGAGACTTAGATCCAGAATGAAGCATTTATAGTATAGACTTATGGAATACCTAATAAATAAGACAGAATCACTGGCAAAGAGTCTCTTTCCGCTCACAAATAAACTCCAACCAGTCGTAAGTAAATGCCGCTTTGGCTGACCTGTAATCATGAAGAGGAACAGGAACTAGCTCTCGGTTACTTGAGTATGAGAATAATAAACATAAAAGAAGTATCTGCAAAGATTTCATGAGTGCTTGTATCACTGGGTGTCAGTGTCTTACAGAAAAACTCCATCTGTAGTTTAATTGACTTGAGTGCAAGTTCTGATGCCAGCAATATCTCCTTGTCAAACTGCATTACAGTTTCAAACAGGCAGAAAATTTTAGCAGTTAAACTTCAAGAGAAGTAATGACCGCATCATATTTACATAAACATAAAAGAAAGGTACACGCGTCCAGTTATGTGCTTGTGAATTGTGATTGTGGGAGTTTCTGTTCCTTCAATTGATTTTACATGAGATTCCATGCAACCGAACAGTATAAGAAAAGTTGCAACAGAATCTCAATAGAACAGAGGATTAAGCATGCGATTCTTTCATCAACACTTACAGTATTGACTGGCTGAAGTGTCATCTGAGCATACACTTCGTCTGTCTCTGCATCTGCCTATAAATTACAAGGAAAACAAAATTATATCCTTGATGAATAGACTCACATAGGAATAAAAATAATAATGGAACTTCATCACTACAGTTGACAACAATATGGAAGAACATGGAAAAATGAAGAACACAGTGTCCTACATGCAATCTGATATTGTGAAGGAGGCAAATCAACTTCGAGGGAAGATTCGGGTAGTTTGGAATGTGAATGTTGACATCCTTCTGCATAGAAGCTGCAACCTGGGAATTGAATTTTTTTTTTCCAACTGTTAGAAGACAAGTATGAAAAATACAAATAGGTAAATAACTGGATGGGGACCTGGGTGGCAAAGATGTTGATTCCCGAAGCAAGTTTCATGCTCTTGTAGATGCTTAATCTCCAATGTCTATATGAGGTATATCCATCTTCCGAAAGGATTTCATAGCACCTGGGTTTTTAAAAGAGTCACAAAGTCAGGTCAAACTTATGTAATCAATCCCATGTACATATTTTAGAATAAACCAGATAAAAGTGTGTGTGTGTGTGTTAGACTATGATAAAATCAATGTTTTAGGTTTCCTAGGTCTGTAACTAGGTTTCTATCCTTTTAGACATACGGGAAAGAGTCTCAAACAATCCATATCCTAGAAATTGGTACCAAAACATACAGGTTCTAAATTTTACATAAAACTAGTTACCTGCTTATATTTCTTGTAGATTTGCTTGGTTACTATGTTCTTGGATTCATCAAAAAATGTGGGAACTTCTCTTATATTATTAATGGATGAATGTAACTCACCGGAGCCCGTTTGCTCGGTGATTGTATACAGAGGCTAATTAAAATATTGAATTAAAAAACAAATAATTATACCTGGTCAGGATCAGTCGAGCCTGCTGGATCATGACTACCCTCTCAACCGGAAATGAGTTAAAAATATAGCAAATTTCAGCCGTTTTTCACCCAAATCAAACTTTCACTAAGGATGTTTCGCAATGGAACATTCCTCTTGAACCAAAGAAGATGAATTTTCTGTAATGCATCTAAAAGAAAGGAAGAAACCTAAATTAATGCAAAAATTCTTCCTTGAGCCCAAGCACACAACCTTCATCTCTGAAGCAAAAGATGTTCTCTTCAACTCCTTCACAAAAGTCTACCATTAAAGAATCTAATGAAATGATAGAGATAACAATATAAAAGTCAGAAAGGAGGAAATGAGAAAGGGACATTCAAATACATTCAAACCAATTATAGAACTGAGAAGCTTATCAAAATAGTTTACAAGAACAGCATCAATAAATATCTTCAAATCTTGGTTGATTGAAAATAAAAAGAAAAGTTGTTCTGTAACAAGAACTTTCCATTTTGAGGGTGCACTCTTTAAGGAAAAAAGGGCATTTCATTTTAACATGCATTAGCATACCAATATTGCTGTTAAGAAAAGGAGTTAATTTAACTTTTTCCATTTTTTGTTTTATTTAACATTGACCCATATATTTTCTGCGGCTCCAAGTTGTCCTTCTATGTACTGGAATTTATAAAAGTCATTGGATATTGAAATAGAACTGAAAAGAATGAAAATTAATAAATTTTCCAGTGTGGCTAATGTATCTGAAGTAAGTGCCTAAGTTACATGAAAATAGAGAAACGATTAATAGTAATCTTACCAAAGGAGTCCATACGGCTTGTCCGTTTACTATTGTCCAACCTGTCAAAACAGAATTCTTATGAGTTGCCAATTTCAAAATCAAAGCAGACCATATATGGTACATGATGCCTTACAGTTTGTAGAATAAACAAATATGCAGCTAAAGCATTTACATCTGACACCAATAACAAAAAAACCAACATTATCACTTATCACTACCCATCCACTAAGATGACTGAATATTAGCCACTGGTACAGTGGTATCAGTGAACAAACTATGCCCACAGATATTAAGAACAATAATAAATGCATATAGTATGACAAAAAATTAACAGCACTGTTAGTCAACCTTAATAAATTCTTGAAATCAAAGATTAAATAAAAAAGGAGAAAATATCATGCAAGATATTGCAAAGAGAAATACTTTAATAGCTATTGTAATATGAAATCTTCTGCCAATTTTTCAGTCACTTGGTGAAAACAAATAAATCACAGATAGATTTTTAAAGTGCAATTTTTTTTCGAAAAAGGGAGTACAGTAGTTTAAAACCTCAAACTTACCTGAAATACTTCCATTTCCTTTTGGAACAAGCAACACCAACCACTCCTTGATTTGAACACTCCTGCAATTGACATTTGACAAAGCAATATTTAAAATTGTTGGTATTTACTTTAGAATGCATTGTGAAAAAACCAACAGATACAATCTATGTGGGCTACCGATAAAAGAAATCTATGTGGAAGGTTGTTGTTGCAGTTACAAACCTTTAATGCAGCTTCTTTGAAGGAACGGATCCATCCTGCTGCTTCTTCCGAACTCGTGGCCCCTAACTGCAACGTTTAAGAGCTCATGAGCTGTCTACTATAGAAGAAACCAAGCAAGAACTAGCCAAAAGGTAAATGCCATTTTAAGATAGAAACTACCACACCTTAAGGTGATCGTTGTGATTAGAAGCATTGTAAAGTGTAAAAATGAAAAATACCTGCAAATTGCTAGCAAACGTGTATAACTTGGCAGCAAAACTTAGAACCAAATTTAAAAAAAAAAAGGGACAAAAATCATTATTAAATTTCTAGGAAAACAAGTACGTCTTCCCTGATAAAGTAGCACCAGTAGTGTTCATACCTTTCTATGAATGCTCTCTCTCCTGTTATCAGTGACACGTATGCAGGTATCAATAGCTGTCGTTCTAATAGGATCCTGTTAAAATAACAAGTGCTTATCAAGAAATAGAATTTTGCACACTTACCAATGGTTTCCATGGATATCTTAAAAGACTGAACTAGAAGAACTATAAATAAAATGCACAGGTTGAGTGGCTCTGTTACATCACAACCAATGAAAGGTCATAGTCCCTGCACATTATTATAAGCACGAACTAGCAAATGGGGACTTTCAACTTCATAGTACAGAGATTGTAGAATATGATCCAAACCTAGGACCCTTCATGGGACCTTTTTTTACTAGAAGACCTAAAGAGTGAAGACCTAAAGAGTAAAGACCTTTCCAGAGCCACCTTTCAAAGGAGAAAAAAAAAAAAACTTCCAAAACCACAGAGGACACCAATATTTTTTATCCCATTAACTACAAAACAGAATTGCCAGGGTATGGTGCCCTTAGTTTGGCTTCTTCCATGTGAACACTATAAATGGACTTGCAAAAGCATAAGTGAAGAGCCTCAACCCTTGCACTATAGTGGCTAGGATTTCTACTGAACACACAAATGAAAAGTCACATTAAAATCTCCAGAAGAAAACAGTTCCTAGTTGATAGCTCATAGGAACTCTTATGTGGGACCCACCACCTAGCATCAATCTGGACCCTTTGGCTTTTCACACACACCTACTACTGGGCCTTGCATCGGTACACAGAAAATTGATCCCAATCTTATTGTATTTACTGTTGAATTACTGAAAATTTTATATCTACCTAACATTTGTACAAGCAAAAGAATTGTGATTAAGTAGTGAATATCAGCCGGATAGGGGTGCATTTTTGACCCACTCCTAACTCACATCAAGAGTTTCCATCCACTTTACCACCATGCTTGGCATGCAGCCATAACTCTGGATGCGAGTTTGGAAATCTCTGTACAAATATTCACCAACCTCTCATGAGAAACTTTTATCTTTGGATCATAGGGATTTTCTTATCATGGCAAAACAACTTTTCAAAATACATGTAACTAGGAACAATTGACATATGCAGTACCACAAAATATCTTTCATAAGAACAAAAACACAGGTTCATATTGCTATGCCACTGAACAGAATACAGAACAGACCTCAAAGTAAAACTCGATGATAATTAAAGACCCTTTTCTTTTTCAGACACTTGGCATATCGATTTGGAGTGGAGAAGAATCTGAACAAACCACATCATGATTTCCCCATTCCACTGACCATTTCCCAAACGCATGATGATAAAATCCAAACCGAGAAAAAACTGCATCAGCAACGTCAATAAATCTAAAAAACAAACACCAGATCTTCGAAAAACAAGAACATCAACACCCTCTAAAACACAACAATCAACACAAAAAAATTCACAAACAAAACCTAATCTGAGAAATGCAAGCCCTCAGAAAAAACACAAAAAAACAATAATCAAAACTTTCACCACAACAATACAATTCCTTTCACCAGATCCCTCAGATTCATCCAAAAAAACACAAAAATCTCAAAAAGAACTAAACTTTAGAAACAAAGAAATCGGGAAATTTCAACTGATGAATCGGAGAAGAACTTACAAAACCTCTGTCAGTAAATCGGCGACGCAGTTCCTCTTTCCGCAAGTGAAATGCAGCTTCCAGTGCTGGATTTTAGGGTTTCGAAAGCTCAAAACCGATGGTTTCTGCAGAGAAATCTCTCTTCTCTCATTCCTAAAAAGAGAGAGAGAGAGCGAAAGAAAGAAAGAGACTGACAGGAAGCGAATGAACGGCGTAGATCTGCAGCTGGAATTTTCCCTTTAAAGCTTTAGGGCCTCTTTTTTCTTCTCGGTAGCTGATGTAGGAAATAGGAATGGAAGTTTGTGAGAGAGAACGCATTAAGGCCGAGAGAGAGAAATAGAGAGAGAGAGAGAGGGAGGGAAAAAATCGCTGGGAGAGTGAGGAAAAAATCGCTGGGAAGGGTTGAGCGCGGGAGCAGAGCGGGAGAAGGAAAAACAGAAGTGGGAAAGGAGTGAAGTAAGGAAAACTTTTAGCGACCGTCTTGCGACCGCTAATGACCTCTTTTGCGACCGCCCCAGGCGGCCGCCCGCGTTTTTGACGTGCCAAAACTCATTTTTCTACTAGTGTTAAGAACACGATCTTCTTCCTATATCCTTTTGTCTTTGAGTAATGCTACATGGACAAACTTTTTGGCCAGAATTTTGGCCAAACCCCATGGTTTGCATTGAATATCATAGTGATATTCAATGCAAACCATGGGGGTTGGCCAAAATTCTGGCCAAAAAGTTTGTCCAAGTAGACTTTTTGTTTGTCTTTTTGCACTTTCTGCAATACCAAAGTTACACTCCACTATTCATGCGAAGTGTGAGTGATTCAATCAAACAACCAGACAATCTGGACTCATTATGATTCACATTTCACAATAAGATAAGAAAAGAAGAACCATGACAAAAAAAAATCAGACAAATGTGGCTCCCATGACTGTAACCCCACTCATACCCAAGTACGTATAGAAAATCACTACACTAGTTGTAAAAAGACTGATAAAGGTGTACCTCAAACTAGAAGACAATCTTAGAGTCTTCAAGTAACTCCTTTTCAAATATAAGGCATCCTTTCTACTAAAATGCAAAAGGCCATGTAGCAAAAAGGAAGTCCTTGTAAAGGATCTTTTAGTTTTTCTAAAAGATAGAATCTGCCAACTTCCACTTGTCGTTGCTCTAATAAGAGAGAGGATCAAATGGATGAAATGCGATTTCATTTGCCTATGTAAATCTGTTTATTGACATTGTAACTTAACTTCGTACAAAAGGTATGCTTTCATGAAGATTCAGATAGCAAAAAGTGACTTCATGTAATCTAAGTCGGAGACTGACTCACTTCACAAATGCCCCCTGAAAAAGGGCCTTATAAGTCTGTTTAATAAACATTAAAAAAAAAAGAAAAAAAACACCTTAAAGTTTGGATAAGATGATTTTATTTAGGGATTTTTATGGATTAATCCATTTTAAACTTGAGTTCCAAGAGATAATGACAAAAGTCCCCAAAATATCAGCCAAGTCGCTTGACTCTGGTAAAAAAAAATCACATTTTTACCCAAAGCCACTGATCTCACAAGTCATGATATAATGGGGGTTCCCTTTAAAATCATTTAGGGAAATCCATTTTTTTTCCAAGTCAGACCATGCGTATAATCACCTAGGAAAGATATGAAAACTCAATCACATAAAGAAATTGGAGAGTGATCAATTTTTTGCAGTACCTTTTACAAGTGGAAGCCTTCTGATCCAATTATATGGACCTGACTCAAAATCTGCTGGGTTCTGGCCCACAATTCCATACATTGGAACTAGAATGGCATTGCTAGAAATGATTCCATGACATAAAGACATGACCGAAAGATGGGTGATAGCACGCAGTCAACCTTATCATATGTCTGTTAAAGTTGCAAAAACCAGCACAATAGGCCCACCTTTGAAGTCCACAGCTTGATTTGAGCCATACCCAATGACGGTAATGGGCCTAAAATTTAAAGATTAAAGATTTGGTTTGATCCAATGTTGAGTACCAGGACTGCTCTCTTTTCCTATCCTATTTTTTAGCTCCCTCTTTAAAACATTTGCTTTGATGGTTTACATTAATGTTACTGAAGTAGTTTGTGGAGGAGTTAGAGAGAGTTTCAGGGGCTCTTTACTATAATAAAATTTCATTGTGTATAAACAGGAGCAAGAAAGGCAACTCTAGCCTCTCTGCATTTGCCCTGAAACATAAATGGAGGTGCAGAAGCCTCATGTAGTATGTATTCCATATCCTGGCCAGGGCCACATTAACCCCATGATGCAATTAGCCAAGCTTCTACATTCAAGAGGTTTCTTCATCACCTTTGTCAACACTGATTCCACACACAAAAGGCTATTGAGATCGAGAGGCCTGGAGTCTTTGGAGTGCTTGGATGGCTTTCGCTTTGAAACCATATCAGATAACAAGCCACCATCTGTTGGAGATGTGATGCAAGATGCCCAGGCCTTCTGCAAATCTGTCCAGGAAAACTGCAGGGGGCCGCTTCATGATCTGCTGAGGCGGCTCCATTGCACATCTAATGGGCCTGGCGTGACTTGCATAATTTGGGACCGATTCATGACCTTCACCCTTCAAATTTCTGAAGAACTGAAGATCCCTAGGGTTCTGTTTTGTCCCACATCGGCTTGCGCTTTTATGGCCTTCGCCCACTACAGTGAGCTTCTCAGAAGGGGACTTGCACCACTCAAAGGTAGAATAACTTCGACCCAGATAAGAACCACCACCAACGTTCATTCAACAAGGGTGAATATCCGAAAGTGACCATCAAATAATCTCCCTTTTATAGAAAATGAATCGAACCAAGATCGGAAATGAAAGGGCCCTAATCCATCTTTACCCAATGTCCTTTACCTCTCACAAGCATCCTCTGTGGGGCTTATTAGACCATCTAATTCCAATGCATTCTATTCCAAGCAAAGGAAAGGGTCCCTACCCTCCCTAGTCGATTGTCCCCTAGTACTAGTGTTAAAGACTTCAATTTTTTTCCAGAAGATCAGCTTTCTGTATCTAATCACACATCAGGTTTCAAAAGATTCATGTCACACTGAAGTAATCCGAAGGTTCCTTACTAGAATTTGTGTACTTTCAAAGCAGCAAAATGTTGTCAGAAATCCTAACAACGGAAACGTCCGCAGGATTTCAAATTTTCCGAACTTCTTTTACACAAAGCTTAATTTATTTATGTGGAAATGGATCCCTTGTTTGGACCATTCAGGGGTGCCACATGCGAAAAGAAAAAAAAAAGTTTTTGGAAGATATGGGATGTCATTGATTTGACATCCTCTCCACCATGTGACACCCCCTGATTGGTCCAAACGGGTTTTCCTATTTAGACCAAATCTTTTGTTTACCTGTAATTTGTTATTGGAAATATTTGTTTAGTATGTTTTTAAATATTAAAGTTAATGCAATTTGATGGGTGAACATTAGATCTACATTGCTAATCTGCTAATCGGATCGATATAAACACTTCCAACCTTCTATAGCAACAATCAAAGCTGATGGTGGTAAGAACTTGTAAATTTCGACACTAACCGACAAATAAATGCATATGATATGAATCCTCCCATCTCGAGTCCTAAAAGCTGAGTCCCTGTAGTACTATGAATTCAAGAAGGTAATAAAAATTAACAGAGTTTGACCCTTTCATATGTTAAAATGCAGATGAGACCTGCATTGATTGGATACCACCATTGATTGGATACCAGGTATGAGAGACATGCGACTCAGGGATCTCCCCAGTTTTATCAGAACCACAGACCCCAACGACTACTTTCTCAACTATGCAGTGAATGCAGCCGAAATCGCTTTGAAGGAATCCGCCATCATTTTCAATACATTTGATGATTTGGAACACGAAGTTCTACAAGCCATCAGATCAACTTTTCCTTCTCCTCGCATCTACACGATAGGCCCTCTATCTCTGAAGACTCGTCTAATACCAGATAATGTGTTGAAATAAGTTAAATCAAGTATGTGGAAAGAAGAGGCAGAATGCCTGAAATGGCTAGATTGCCATGAAGCTTCTTCAGTCATCTATGTAAATTTTGGGAGCACAACAGTCACAACACCTCAACAGTTGATAGAATTCGCAAGGGGCATTGCAAATAGCAACCATCCATTCCTGTGGGTCATTAGACCTGATCTTGTCATGGGTTGCCACACAAATCTGCCAAAAGATTTAATGGATGAGATTGAAGAAAGGGGCATGATACTGAGCTGGTGCCCACAGGAGGAGGTGCTGGCCCACCCTTCGATTGCTGTTTTCTTGACCCATTGTGGTTGGAACTCAACTCTCGAGAGCATATCTTTTGGTGTGCCAATGCTCTGTTGGCCTTTCTTTGCTGAGCAACAAACCAACTGCAGATATGCTTGCAATGAGTGGGGTGTGGGCATGGAGATTGATACCAATGCAAAGAGAGAGGATATTGAGATTCTTATTGAGGAAATGATGGTAGGAGAGAAGGGAAAGGACATGAGGACGAAGGCCTTGGCGTGGAAAGAGAGTGCAGAAATCTCTATTAAGGAGGGAGGACGTTCTCACACTAATCTTAAATTATTAATTCAAGAGTTACTGCAAGCAAGAGATGTTTCTGTTTGAAGTTTGAATGCCAGTATAATTTAACATTGCAAATAATTGCAACATTCTGCTTCCTATCTCTTACTGGATTCCTCCATGAATTTGCCATTTATGTGGGCTTAACTTTTTTCACAAAAAAAAAAAAAAAAAAAAGAAGTGGTTTTTACTTTTCAGAACACCTATCTCAAGTCAAGCATGCAATTCATCAAAATAAAAATAAAAAAGAAAAGGAGGTCCCATTTGGGACTGAAATTGTAGTTTTTCTCTTCCAACTAAATTCCCATTACTTATGGTAAAAGAACAGAACTATCCTTACCATTTGGACAACTGTTTCTTAAGTACTTGTTATTCTTTATTTTTGTCTTTTGTTGATTCTCTTTCTTTTTAATGAGATTTTCTTTTTACACAAAATGCAAATTTGAAGTGAATACTCAAAATGCAAGATGAGGTTTAATTGGTCTAGATGAAATTTTATTAAAACAATGTTTTATAGAGCCCTACTTCATTCCCCACCCTCTAGTCAGCAGCACAATATGACCATTCTCAAGTTGGGTCCAAAGAGAAAGCAAAGGCAATCCAGGTATATCTCGCCTTCTCTTTCTTAACTTTTCAATTGGCAGCAACGGCCCAGGCATAGTCCGGGCCAAAACCTAACATCATAGTACACATTAGGAATATTTTCAGAAACTGACTTGGATACTCAACCACCTACTACAACCGTACGCGTAGCACCATTCATTTTCATAATCAATATTTTATTGTTTCTTTTTTATCTTAGAGGAATTTACCAAAAAAAAAAAAAAAACTTTAGATAACCAGTGGGCCAAAACAAACACTTTAACCAACCGTGCACCAGAACAATCAGTTTGCCTGAAACGGTGTTTTTTTTTTTTTAGGAGTTTCAACTAGCGTCTCTAAGGACCTTATTTTTATTAAGCTAAGGGTCCCTAGGGACCCTGCGACGGACACAAATTAGAATAAAAGAGGCGTTTTGCTCGTGTTTCGTTGTCAGGGCTTCACATTCAGGTTCCTCTGCGCCCATTTCTTCCTCGAAAAACTGTGATCCCCTCCAACATCTGCTTCGACTGCTGCTCCTGCTCATTGCCCTCCTACCAACTGTGGTCCCCTCCCCCACGTCTTTGTCGAAGGTTTGTCGAAGGTATGATGCTCCCCTTTGGCCTTTTCTGACTGGATTGTCATCTAGGACAAACCCAAATTGCGTCTTCATGCCTTTTCGTTTGGTTATTGTTTCCTCGTGGCAATCATGTACTCTCCACTCTAAAATCACTTTCTAAAAGGGTCTTCGTCGTCCTTGTGTAACAATACTCCTCATAGCTTGAAAAATGCCCGAAAAATGGCATTTGCCTTTTTTTGAAAGACAATGGGCAGAGACAGATGCATGATCTATTTTTTATTGTTTTAGGTTCTTAATCGCTTGCCAAAGGCAAATGCATGATCTAGTTTATATTGTTACCGGTTCTGAATCACTTGCTAAATACAAATGCATGATCTTGTTTATATTGTTTCTGGTTCTGAATCACTTGCTAAATACAAATGCATGATCTGGTTGTCAAAGACAAATGCTAATGTAAATTAGGGACCACATGTGTAGAAATTGGTGGACAAAAAGGTGTTTGATGGGGATGATTAAAAGAAGAGTGTGTCATGGGTGTACTGAGTTGGCTTTTGTTTTTTTAACCTTTGAAATTCTTAAACCATACAGTTCCAAATACTCATGAGAGATTGATTAAGCTATCAACATTTGCCAATTTGAAAAATCTCCGAACTAGAATTTTACAAACTCTTCCAATCAAACACACACTTATAAGACATTCATGTGATAGGACATGAAGTAGATTTGGGAGTACTGCTTTGTGGTTGGGAGAGGTCAAGGAAAGGGCAATGTGAAAAGGGAGGTATAGTAGTAGCAGTGGCAGGTAGTGTTGGAAGGAATAGGGCCTAAAATAGAGGTGGGTGTGGAATTTCAATGTGAAGTGGAAACAGGTCTAAGAACAAAGGAAAGTGGGCAAACAAAAGAGAACCAATGAGAAGCTAAAAAAGAACTGTGGGTTGAAGAGGATGAAACAGAGGAAAAAGAAGATTGAGAGGCCTGTTGAAAGGGGGAAAATCCTCATTGAAAACAATTTGGCGAGACAAATAAACTCCACCAGTAATCCCTTTATGGTGGTTGAGACTATATCTAAGAAAGATACACCATTTGAATCGTGGGTCTAGTTTGTGTGGTGTGTATGGTCTTAACCAGGGATAACAGGCACCGCTAAAGACCCTTAAAAATGTAGAGAGTAATCATGAGTGTGAGGCCCCACCCCTTGTGGGCCCTCAGTTTGATTTTTGAATACTATTTAATATTATTTATTAGCTAATTATACTAATTAGGGGTTAGTAAGGGTAGTATATTTCCTAAGTTTTAGTTAGATTAGCTTAGTTGAGTTAGGTTAGCTTAGTTGTATTAGTATTAGGGCTCTTTTGCAATTTTAGGGGTTATTAGTGAGTGGAGGCCCTAGCTAGGGATTAGAGTTAACCATAGGGGGTTATTCACAAAAAGCACCATTCTAGAATCTTCCCCACCTAAAGACCCAAATGCCCCTAACCCTAACCCTAATCCCATACAACCCCAAAGGGCATTTCAGTCCTTAGCCACCCCCAAATCCTATAAATATAACACATTTCCCAAGAAAACCCCACTACTATTCACTCTTCCATTTCCCTCTTCTTCCTCTCTCTCATTTCTCTTCTAGACTTAGGATTGAGTTACTGTTGTGCTGGAGGAAAAAGACGTAGGAGTTGTTATCATCTTCTTCATTGGATTGGCTTGGTTTTCGATCTTCTCTTCTCTCTCTTTACAATCTCTCAATTCTCAAAGGCAAGTGCAATATACTTTTAACATAGAATTTATGTTCAGTTTCATTTGATTCTGTGATGATTAGTTCATTTATGTTATTATTCATGTATTAGAAACTACTTTGAGCTTAGTTTTAGGGAAGGTTGGCATTGATGGATGGGTTTCACCCCATTTGGAAGATCAATGGGCCTATTTGGTGTTGGATGATGGGCATTGTAGTGGTTTTTTATTTTTCAATGATTTGGTGATGTTTGGGAGTGATTGGAGGAAGTTTGGAGGAAAAACGGGTTGAAAATGGAAAAAAAACCCTGAAACTGGGTTTCTGTAGATTTCACGTGTACCCGGGCCCGGGTCGACCGAGCACACTAAAACCTGCAGAAAACAGGTCTTAGTTATATTTTCCTGCAGAACTGAGTTTCAGTGTACCCGGTCGACCGGGCCCTGCCCAGGTCAACTGAGCACACTGCTTTTGCAGGAAATAGCTGGGAACCTCATTTTTCTTCAGATCCAGGAAATCCAGTGTGCCGGGTCGACCGAGCACACAGGAATTTCAGGAGAGAAGTCTGGGAACTGGGATATCAATTTTTGGGATTTCAGTATGTCCGGTCGACCGACTAGGCCAGTCAGTCGACCAAGCACACTGCATACCAGGTCGACCTGGGGGGTCAACCCCTAGTGTACCCGGTCGACCGAGCATGTACCAGGTCGACCGAGCACATTGGGAATTTGTGATTTTCCAGTTTTCAGTCAATTGAAGTTGTGATCATTTGTGGGGCCCCTTGACCATCCAAATGGACATTTATCAATGTATTAAGTCCGAGTCAACAGTGTGGCTCAACCTTGACTCGTGGGGACCACTAAGTAGGGTTTTGGTCATTTAATCTTAGATGATTCGATCCATAAACGTTGTCGATGATGCCCGTAACCTCAAGAGCACCAAATACAGTATCCATTGGCATCTGAGACTTCATTTAGGGATCAAATTATCTAAGATGGGCCTGGACCTGAATGTGGTCCACTACCTAGGATTGGACTTTTGTATTTCCCTATTGATTCCCTTACTAAAGTTCATACTTCACCTTTCTTATTTACTGTCACTTTATATCCTTAGTGTAGCTTTTAATTGTTAATTAAATGGAAATGGATGACCTGAACGTAGGATATCTTAGAGGTGACCCGATAGTATGATTTGGAGAACACTGACCCGTGTCTGTGGTTAGGCGGGTCCTTGTTGGGCCTAAGTATGGATATGCATACCCTTAGATTGGAGAGGTAGTTTATATTGGAATTATAACTCCTGATGGATGAGAATGAGTTGTTTATCAGTAGAAATGGTTATGATTGCCTCGTATGGACTGTTTTTGACCAGGCTATGTGTTGACGGGCCTTGGTATGGGTCCAACGAGTGGGCTTGGACTTGGATTGTCATCCATGGACTGATTTATATATGAACCTCTTAGAGACTTGGTTAGGACCTTGTTCACGCAAGGCAAAGCCTAGACAGACACAGACCCTTAAAGTATTCTCGAGTCGGCATAGACATTCACTCGGTTGATTTAAGCTCAGCCTGTGGACTGATCATCCCCGGTAGGAGCTATTATGAGTATTGAGAAGCTATCATGATGAGCTATGTGGTTTAGGCGGACGGTGTGATGCCTAGTCCAGTCTGGTGTGATGAGTGTGATGAGATTGATGAGTGATTTGCGAGATTAGTAATTCCCAGCACTGGTGAGATTCCCCGCCGCAATTGTGTTCAGTATGGGAGGGCCGCGGCATAATATCCTGCAGTATTCCAGCTCGTGTGAATGTTCCATTTTGTAGTAGGTTAGATGTTGTATATTTATCCTGATTCCTTATGCTTATCTTGCTCAACTACCTAGTTCATTTACCTTGTTATTCTTTAATTTATATACCTGTCTTTACTCTTTTGATATA
Organism: Cinnamomum chago; assembly: GCA_038049695.1. Lineage (NCBI taxonomy): Eukaryota > Viridiplantae > Streptophyta > Magnoliopsida > Laurales > Lauraceae > Cinnamomum > Cinnamomum chago. Next base: position 13,760,121 of record CP142456.1, read on the forward strand.
TACGTCCTATGTTACTTGTATACTGTGACTTGCCAGATCTTTAGATCTGACCCATCTTTGGTGCTTAGGACTTGACCCAGAGATCGCAGAGGATGCGCTTGCACTCGTAGAAGCGCCGGTAGCTAGAGAGTTCGCGTGGGGCCCGACCGACCTCGATGTCGAGCCGGAGGACGGAGAGTCGTTCCCAGGGCTTTGAGAGTCTTATTTTGTTTGGGCTTTTGAGCGAAATTTTGTAGTGAGCCGGGTAGTTATCATAAATGTAATTAACTTTTGCTCTTAACAATTAACACCTTTTAAACTAGACTGTAGCTCTGCTCACATTTGATATATATATATATATCGATACCTATTGCTTCCGCTTTACTTCTTATGCTTCCGCAATTTAACCATTGATAGTATGTTGTTCAAAAGTTTTAAATTGGACCTCACTGCGGACCTACGATCTTGGAAGTTCTCGGATTTTTCGGGAAGTAGCGCGCCAACTTCGGGTATTCCGACGACTTTCTCGATATCCGGAATTGGGGCATTACAATGAGTGTGATGGAAAAGTTCTGCTAAAGGGATGAGACCTGCAACCGTTTCACTAAGAGCCTGTTGATAAGATAGGTAGCTGTGGCAAAGACATTAGCTACATAATGCATAATAGAAGGAAACAAATGGCTAGACAAATTAACAAAAAAGAAAGAAAGAGAAGGAGTAGATACAGATCCAATGAAGCCCAGTTGGAACAAAAGACAGACGGCATCACATCACCATTATCATCATACATCTAAATCATAGAAGAATTTCTATTGGGGTATAGGGCTCACTGAAAGAAATGCCATCAATTTCATCTTTTATTACGAAGGTTCAGGTTGAAATTTCTTCTTGAGGTGGAGGCCACATGCAAAGGAACTCCAGATTCTTTTGAGATGTGTCTTGGCGGGTCCACTGGTCCCAATTGGCATTGCCTATATTTTATTCCAATATCTATTTGGATATGCATGTGGACTATTGAGTCCTGGGCCCATCATTCCTCATTTGTGATCTTGGTAAAGTCCAGTGTCTTTTTGCCTAGGTGAGTAGCTCCAAAGTAGTTAGCAGTGCATTCCCCAAACTTGACCTTTCTGTACACTGTCTTTCCATCCTTCTCTGGCAGGCCCGGTTTAGGTAATATTATTATGGGTTAATATTGTTGCTTTTGATTGTAACTAGCAGATGTCTGAAGCAGAGAGTAACAATGCAAACGAAAAAGCTACAGTTGATCTTCTCTCTGAGCAGGAAACACATATTAGTTGAGCCATATATAATGGGATTGTATGTTGCTAAACCACCTACCATTTTCAATTGAATATCAATGCATGGTTTTTGACGTGCTCTCTTTTACATGTTGACAGGAGATTGGTACTTATAGATGCATTCCGACTAACCCTAATTACAGGACATGGCATCTAAACGAGAGGCAGCTAGAATATGTTCGTATGTCCGGACTATACCACCTTGCACAGATGAGGTGGATTAGAATAGATCACGCATTGATTACCAGTTTGGTAGAGCGGTGGCACCCTGAAACAAACACATTTCACCTTCCCATCGGCGAGGCGACAGTGACACTAGAGGATGTTGCATATATCTACGGACTACAGATCAATGGACCGGCTATCACAGGTACAACATTTCCTAGTGCAAACGTCGCAGATTTGTGTGAAGAATTGCTAGGCCTTTGACCCCAAATGAGTGTAGATTTCAATGGAATATCCATTAAGTACACATGGTTGGAACAACACTTCCGGATCCAGGTTGATCAAAGAAATAATAATAAGAAGAAGAAGAAACTTAGTGCTGAGCAAGAGGTTTATAATACTAGAGCCTATCTCTTTTTCTTGGTTTCGGGACATATCAATTCAAACGCTTCTTCTTCTAGGGGGCCCGCATATGCACTTGAATTATTTAGGGATTTCAAACCCTATGCCTAGGCCCTCGCTTGTCTGGCCAACCTATACAGAATGTTGAACAAGGGAGTGAGGTGGGCTGGGCTAAAGAAAACCGATGTTGGTTCGAATGGCAAACCAGTTGCTATTGACCCAACGGACGAGAGTGATGCGTTGGAACATACATTCAAGAGTTTGTCAGGCCCTCTCCAGCTGCTCCAGGTTTGTATTAATCATAGTGTTTTGCTGAATGCATTAGTCTTTTACAAAGTTGGTACGCACTAACAACAATATATTTTTGACAATTTTACAGATATGGGCCTACTCGAGGATGGCAATCGGTCGAGTGATAAAGCCTTGGGCATGGCCTAATAATGACATTCAGTTCCCCTTGACAATCACATGGCACAGCAGGCTAGGAGGAATCCACCACGTTACAAGGCTGAGAACCGTACGCAAACAACTCAACAACCTTACAGCCGAGCAGATGATCAAGTTAATTATTAATTTGTTCTCTTTTGGAGATTTTTATGCACCGCTTTTATACTCTATCTAATACATTCTGTATCACGTTTCCAAAGTTTGACTAACAGCCTTATAAGAGGCTTGGCAAGGTGTTCCTAAAACGAGTACCCAAGGAAGACCGATATTTATTCAGATGTTCCGCACCTCTGATATTCTTTTAGGTGCTAGAAAGGCACAACACCGGTCGGGTCATGAAACAGTTCGGTCTAAGGCAGGTAGTTCCTCCACCCTTTGTAGCGGCATTGCCAAGGGCGGAGCGCATAGAAAAAGTCGTGACAAACTACGGTATTGTACACTCAGTAGAGATAGAGCTATGGGAGAAGAGGTATAACATTGTATTGCATGGGAAGAAGTCATCCAAAGTGGAGCACACCGGGGAATATATGGCATGGTATTCTTTAAATACTATAATGCACATAGGCTGACCAAGGCAAGATGATGCACCCAAGGCAGCAGTACCAGAACAAACTGGGGAACGTGAGCCCATTGTTAGTCAGAAAAGAGTGAGTCGGATATTTATTTTGACTTTCAAAGTTTAATATTGGGACCTATTTTTTAAATGATAAGTGTTAGTGTGTGTATTAGGTGTTTGAATTATTTGATCATATTGAGCGGTCGTGCGGTCGTGCAATGGATAAGAACTCGGCATTGTCCATGGATAGATTTATCACTTCATTGCGTTGCGAGATAAGGAAATTCAAATCCGCTATTGAGGCTACGTTCGATCAATACACGGAGACCTGCAACAGTTTCCAATCGGATGAGGAAAAACAGTTGGTACGCACACTAAACAAAGAGAAAGCCATGATTTGATCAAATTTGTGTCATACTCATTGCTTTTATCTAGATCTGATCAAGCCTAGAATTATCATTGTTTGAACGGATCCAAATGCTTTTTTTTCTGCCATTTATATCTTTTTGAAACTCAAGTCTTCCCATTCCTATCTTGTTTGAATTATCATTGTTTGAATTATCTTGTTTGAAAATTTTTGAATCTCATGTGCTTATACAACTGATTTTCAATTCCTAATCCAAAGATTGTGTTTCATATTTTCAACAATTGCGGTTTTGAGAACTTGATTGTTATCATCAAGCAACAGTGCCCTATGACTCTTGACCCTTTCTAATTTTAAGTTCTCAAATTACGCTTCATGAGTGCATGATCAAGCCCTTTCAAGTACTGAACGCCTGAACTTCTTGTGGTTTTATCATTTATGTACATGGATTTGCCATAATCCAATATTAGTCTTAATTGAGTCAACAATGTAAGCCTTTTTTTTTTTTTTTTGGCTAACCAGGTTCTTGAGGCCTCATTATGTTCATCCGTTAGGGTGATAAGTATCAAATGGGTAATGGGTTGAAAGGAGCGGCAAACAGTAGTCATAGAAACCCAATTGAGTAGGAATAAGAACAGATGTATTCCCTGGCCTGTCTTCAGCTGCATGGCCTGAAAAGTGTATCTTAGATATAGGCATATAGCCCACTAGCATGAAAAGTTTATTGGAGTTGGAATAGGTTGATCTCACAGTTTAAAACCTTGTATTGGCTTGCCCTGACTCGGCTGGGTTGGTAATATGTATGGAGTCTGACAAGTACTGGTCATTTTGGTCCAGAACAAATCATTTTGGGCTCGGCACATCTCTAATGGGGTCTTACCTGTAAAGTGTAAACCACTAAAAATAATCACCTTACTATTTTATGGGCCCTAGCGAAGGGGGATTTACCTTGAGCTCGTGGGTTTATTGGCCTTGGCCATAACAGATCATTTGGGGCTCAACACATCCTCTTATCTGTTTGAGTGTATTTTGACTTTTGAGAGATCAAAAGGGTCAGAATATACAAATGTGCTGCTGCACTACAGTCCAAATCCTTTGATGTTTAACTCTTAAGAGATTTGTGATTCTCTAATGTATCTTGAACCCCACTCTCTTATGGGCCCTTGGTAAGGGAGATGTATCTTGAGCAGCTTAGTTTTTTAATAAGTGGCTGTAGAGCCTCACAAATTTCTTGGCTTCAGAAGATATAGACTCCCTGCAATATGATGAAACATGAATACAAGCCTCAGGGTCCTTAGTCGATCAAATAAGACCAGCAACTCTTTTGTGTTAGTATTCTCCCACGGAGGTTGGGGTGTTCATCTGGGCTGAGGGATAAGGGATATTCAGGCTGGGTCCAACTTTCAAAATACAGCCCTCTATCTGGCTGAATACCTAGATGAGCTATAAATACCAAGCTCGAGCCGCCGCCCCCCCCCCCCCCCCCCGCCATTTAGGTGATCAGGTCAGACCAACCATTTAGTTGTGGGTTAGGGTGTCAAGAACCAACTTAACTTAATTTTATAGGATGAAAGGTTGGGCAATCATTTCCATCAAATGGGGATATTTTGATGGTCCCATGAACATCTCCACCTAATCCTGCTACACTCTAAGCCCCTTGAAAGAAACCATTTCCTTAGAAATACTATGAATTTAGTAGGAATTATGATCTTATTGGTAGAGGATCATAATGCATTGACAAAAGAAGGGTTGTTAATCAAATTAGACCATTGCATTGATAAGCTACAGAGTGGAATTTGATTCTCAACAGGTAGCCTTGATAGGGTGTCAAAAATGATGTCTTGAGGAAGTGTCCTATCGCTATCCATCTTCTTTGCCATTTTGTTTCTCTTATTTGCCATGTTATCAGTTCTTCATGTGCACTTCTTGTGTATAGCCTCAACTATTAATACAGTCAAAAGTAAGACCCAAGAAACTTCCTGTCAAACAAAAGACTAGTGACTATACAATTACAATCCTAGAAATGTAGATGATGCAACCTTTTCTAATCTATAACACACATAACCAAACCCTCCAGTTGTATTGCAGGAAGCGCATTGCAGCTTCTTTAGAATGAGACACCCATGAATAAATCAAAGGTGTAAACATGCATCAATAAATAAACTTATGTTTGATTAAAGTCCTTATGAAACTACTTATTGTGTTACACAGGTCCGAATGCCCAGACATGTCGTACCCAAGAAGCCTGCTTTGAAGAGTCCGGGGAAGAAGAAAAAGCGAGGACGGATGCCACAGCCACAGCTACTGAACATTGATGATTCTCCTTTGAATGCATCACCCCCCAAGAACCATGTTCAAGAATCGAAGTTGCATTATGAGTCTGTTTACGTTACCCCACCTGATGAAGATGTCAGCAATGTACCAATCGAGGATCTGTTTTCCACTTCGCCTTATCTTGAAGTGTTAACAACTCCACCACCAGTCCAGCGGTGTGCCATTGTGGTTGCCCGTTCGCTTTCTACCATTGAGTCACTTGTGTGGAGGCTTAAACATTTACCTAGGACGCGAAAAGTTCCAGACAAGTTAATGGGATTTCAGCATTCCATAACTCAGTCTGAATATATCCTCTCGGAGCTGGACAAGGAGATACTAGATGGTTTCTACAAGTACTACCATTCAAGGTAGATATACACGCTTTAACAGTTATAGGTAAGTACTACGATTCTATAAGGTCCTTAATGATATTCCAATTTGGATTACAGGAAGACAGAACTTGATGTTATATGCTCGATGATCAAGAGCGACACACTATATGCATTATTGGAGGATGTCACTTTGCTGGACACGAACGTCATTTATTATTACTTCAATTGTATTAGGAGCAGCTGCAACGATGCATATTTGGCTGACCCAAGCATATGTGTAAGTGGCATCATTACATGTTGAAATATAGAAGTCTTTCAGTGGGCTGGATGGCTTATGCAGACTACTTATTGGCGGGTTCCTTTGTAACAAATGGTGTTTATTTTGAAATTTGGATTGTGGACTGTGGAGTGTGGACTGTGGAAATATGGATTATGGACTGTAATAATTTCCCATTAACTGTTATAGTGTATAATACATCTATCATTTTCCTTTACAGAGTTGGTGGCAAGAAAAGCAGAAAATCGGAGATGATGCAGCGTTTGGCCCAGATGGATCCAGAATTTGGGAGGCAAAAGAGTGTAAGACCCTCGTTTACATCCTACACGCGCACAATCATTTCACTCTTCTCGTCGGTTACATGGACGGAAATTGCTGGGAATTCTACAATAGCTCGAAAAGTGACCATTATCATAAGAATATTTGTAATGGTTTCGTGAGTATAAAACCCATCAGTTTCTTGTTATTTATGGATTGCCCTTTCGCATGCTATTATTTATTTACTTTTTTTCCTACTTAATTTGTAAATAGAGAATGTGGTTAACTCAACGATTTGGAGATTACGGATGGGGTGAGCCTTGGGTGTGGACAAACATCACAAAGACTGATATCCCTTATCAGCAGAATGGGACGGATTGTGGTTTCTTTGCTATTGGATACGCAGAGCATTGCATACACCGTCGCTTGATAGGGTTCACCCAGGCTGACATTCCCTACTATCGACGAAAGATTTTGGTTGAGATATTCAAGAGAAGTTGGCTTATGAATGCTGACATGCTTCAACTCCCGAACTTCCCAGCTTTGTAGACTTCTGTTTTATTATATGCCAAGGACGTATGAAATTCTTTTGGTGAAATTGATGTAATGAACTGGTATTCTTTTGGATGAAAATGATGTAAAGAATGCGTAGTTTGGATGGAGTTTATTTGGATGTAATTTTTTTGTTGAATTTAAAGTTGATGTATGATGTGTAATGAAGTTGTTATTTTCTATGAAAATGATGTAATGAAATTGTTGTTTGGGTTAAGATTTATTCGTTTAAGTTGAAGTTGATTTTTTATGTAATGAGGCAACAATTGTAAAGTTGTTGTTAATCCACCGTGATTTAACACACAAGGTTCCCAGTGTCCCTAACGACTCATAAAGCAGCCCAAATTTCCTTCCCAGCGTCCCTAGCGACCTTTATTAGTTATAGATAAGGGTTCCTAGGGACCAAATGAACAACATCTGTTTCCTTCCCTACATCCCTTACGACAGATATTAGTTATAGATAAAGGTCCGTAGGGACCAATTGAACAACATCTATTTCCTTCCCTGCATCCCTTACGACCGATATTAGTTATAGATAAGGGTCCCTATGGACCAATTGAACAGCATATATTTCCTTCCCAGCGTCCTTAGCGACCGATATTAGTTATAGATAAGGGTCCCTAAGGACCAATTGAACAACATTTGTTTCCTTCCCTGCATCCCTTACGACCGATATTAGTTATAGATAAGGGTCGGTAGGGACCCATGCATCAACATCTGTTTTCTTATACATATTAAGACAAAGTGCATAGCAGAAGTAGTCTTTATGGGTAGATAAGGTTCATTCCAGCATAATTGCAGAGGGAAATCCAACTTGAATGCAATTGGAATTATTCAAGGTAAAAAAATAAAACGAAATGAGGGAAATTATACATTAACAACCAAGAGGAAGCCAGATGGAACATTACATCTGGAAAAACATAAAATGTCATTGTGACATGTCATTAAATTTCTTCTGATTACATTACTGTTCGTATGCATAAAGAAGGAGCCATAAATAACCATTTGAAACAAAATATCATTAAATCGATTGAAATTTTTTGTTAATATGCATAAACAAAACCCAAAAAATTACATGTGATATTAGACATCAAAAAACCAAAAACTGGTTCCTTTACTGAACAGCTGGAGGATTACGGCAGGTCCCCCGATTGTGTCTCCTCTCTTTACAGTTGGAGCAGGTTACAACCCTTCTAACGGTTGCGGTCTTCCACCCGGACCATATTCTTCTTTGGCCGCCTGGCTGCTTACTTGCTAATGGGGGGAGAACGCGCTCGCAAGAGCACGACTCCCATTGCTTTCTATCACGGGTTGCATGTAAAACCTCGCACGAAATTGTTGTTCCTTGTTTGAACTATGTTCTTTCGTATGTCTTGAAATGGAGGGTATACTCGTAGAGTAATGAACATCCTCTGAACGATCCATACTTGCATCATTGTCCAAAGCCCGAATGATTGGTTCCTCCTCTCCTATCATACCATTCGGCGTGGATGGAAAATTAAAATCGCAATCCTCATTCAAGTCGATGGTGGGAAATTCTTTCGTGTGTGGCTCGATCACCAACTCTTTTGCTTTGGTTAACCTAATTTCATTGATCAAGGCTTCTCGTTGATGTTTATTTCTTTGCCTCTTATTGTTTCTGCATAAAAAACACATGGATCAATTAACTTTGGATTTATATAAACACAATTATGGATTAAAAATAAATTTCACTACGTACGAACCTGGTTTCTGGGGTTTCTTTGGTAGCATATGTGTCTCCTTCCCTTCTTGCAACGAACACCAATATATTGTTTCTTGGATAAGTCCCCAAAGCTCTGAACATTCCCTTTACATCATTGTCATCATCAATGTCTATCAATGAAAAAAAACTTCCATTGTGAAGAAGGTGCTTTATACATAACGCTTCCACACTTGCTTCCCAGTTTGATGCTTCGAGTGCTACGTCCACCAGCTAACTATATGTTATGATTTTAGGGAGATGCCTCATCTTCTGTCTTCCTCTGATATATTGAGGACCTTTGAGATCAGATTGAAAATTATCATCATAATTAATATTATTAGGACATCAACATCCGAAGAAATACTACAACATTAAAACATTTCATATTAGTTGGTTAAATCAGTAATAACAAACATGCTTCACTTCAGCCATATATAATTTGAAAAAGGAACATTTGTTCAATATCACAAGTCCATTTGGAAGTTGACTGGTAAGTAAGGCTATTCGTCAGCAGTGGTACAATTATTTCTGATAACATTGATTCGATTAATCTTGTTTTTTTTACAACCCCAAGTGGTAATCAAATGAAAATTTTATTTTCATTTATGATTCTCTACGTTCTTTCTAATCACATAACTTATTTCAAATCATTTTCTTTATGTTATCTACTAGTTTCTCTGAAACCCAAAATTCAATTGTATGCTAACATTTCTTTTGGTCCATATTATTCTCACATCAATGTCAGTGAAAAATAAAAACATAAAAAATCATATCAAAGATGTTTGCAAGCCAATCTCTATCTTGGCTTGAAACATTTGGTTCAAGTCATTAGCTGCTGGGTTTGAGATCTTCAAATATAAGTCACCTTCAAAATCTTAGATCAATCACACAGTTGTCAGCAATCTAGTTTGTTATTTCCCTTGAAAGGACCCAATGGGTTTTTTATCAATGGCCGTGATAAAAATACAACATTTCTTCTTATTATCATGATAGAAGTATTTATATTGGAAAGGAAAAGGAAAGCACAAACACTTTGATTTCAAATCTCTATCTGTCTATTTTTTTTATGATGGGATGCTGTGGGGGAAGAAGACAATGAGATGCATGTAGAAATGGTTACGTGCAACTAGGTATTATGAAAAGGGTTTATCAACTGTAGAAAATCATGTTTTAGGGAAAAATACAAACTTCACCTTTCGATTGCTCTACCCCAAATAGAGTATCATATGCACTTTAATGTTCCCTACCAAACAAAGGCATGTGGCTTTAATGGTCTTCAAGAGGTGGGAATGACCTTCAAGAGGTGGCTTTAATGCACTTTAATGTTCCCCACCAAACAAACAGCCCAACCTAGAAGACAATCCAGCCCAGACGACTCAGAAAAGGCCATAAACCTTCGACAAAGACGTGTGGGAGGGGACCACAGTTGGTAGGAGGGCGATGAGCAGGAGAAGCAGCCGGAACAGATGTTGGAGGGGACCACAGTTTTTCAAGGGAGAAATGGGTGCAGAGGAACCTGTATGTGCAAATAGAAGCCCTGACAGCGAAACACGAGCAAAACGCCTCTTTTATTCTAATTTGTGTCCACCGCAGGGTCCCTAGGGACCCTTAGCTTAATAAAAATAAGGTCCCTAGGGACGCTAGTTGAAACTCCTTAAAAAAAACACCGTTTCAGGCAAACTGATTGTTCTGGTGCACGGTCGGTTAAAGTGTTTCTTTTGGTCCACTGGTTATCTAAAGTATTTGTTTTTGGTAAAATCCCCTTTATCTTATCTTCCTTTTCTCAATGATTTTTATATTCTAATGTATACTTTTGTTATTACTAATTAACACTAAAACTTCATTAAACTTATATTTCATCATCTCTCTATTTGAAACTAATGATCCAGACCGTCGCCAGTATCATTTCCATAATTATGGAATGAAATGGGAAAAAATAAACATATATGATTGAACATAGTTAGAAGTAAGGTTTTCTTCTTTTTTTATTCATGGTAGTAAGGTTTTCTTTTTGTCAGCAAATATCAAAAAACAAAAGATGGAGAACACTCCCGACTTCCCCAAATCCCAAATCCTCCGCTTCTCCAGCCTAAAGCATCCCCTCTCATCCATCTGATTAAATCCTCCTCAAGAGTCATCTCCCATTGTGGCTCAGAGTCTCATCCTTTCCCCCAGCATGATCGTTTTGCCAAATCCCCTCTTAGTTCTATCTGGAACCCTAGCTCCAAATTCTGTATCAATAGAATCCCACCAAGGTCTCTCCCCCTGCTAATAGCAAATCAACGGTGTTCTCCCTCTAGATAAAAAAAAAACCCCTTTTCTACCAAACCCTAATCCAACATCAAAGAACCATGGGGAAGTGCCTATCGCCAGCGCTTTGGACCTCATTAGAAAGCCTCCCAGGGGTATCAGTTTTACCCCTAAAAGGAACTCTAGCAGCCGAGCCTCTAGGTATTGCGTCTTCCATGATTAGGATCCTCCATAGCTTCAACTCTTGCGAACTCCAGCAGCTGAGGCTCTAGGTATTGCCTTTTACATGAATTGGGATCCTGCACAACGTCAACACCTGCATAAGCATCTAGATAATCCCCCCTAACCAACCACAATGTCAGCCTTCTGATGATTCTCTAGCTTCACACAAGTGGCCACCCCAGAAATTGTATGGAAGCCTCTTATCCCCTGTGGCCATCCTCCCCCCCCCCTCCCCCTCCTCCCGCCGACAATTACCCCAGTTTGGATTCGACTCAAAGGAATCCCCTATTATTACTTGAGTAGTGACATCCTCCTCTCCATAGCAGGCTCGATTAACAAGCCTCTTCACCTAGATGAAACAACGGCTGCCCAGAGGATGCTGTCTTATGCCAGAGTTTTAGTCAACCTAGATGTGACAAAGTCTGGCCCAAACTCCCACACAATCAAACTAGAAGGAGATGCCACTATTGAAATAGAAGTCCTATATGAATATGACCCCTATTCTAATTGTCTTTCTACAGGTTATCTCTCAGCTAAATGCCCCTTCACCAACAAGCCGGCTCTGTTGAAGACCCCTTCATCTGTTACACTGTTGAAGTCTCCTACCGCCACAGCTAAGAGCAAAGATACTGAAGTCAAAGCTAAGGAATCTCAGCACACATATCCAGCCTTAGGTAATATAGCCCATTCAAACTAGCACATAACAATTAAATTTGTTGACCTCCATACTTCTTCCCTAGGCATGATTATAGGAGTATACGAGTCTATTGACTACAAAATAAGAAGAACCCTTTGGGACTATCTTGCCAACACCTCCTAAACAACTCTCCCATGGTGTGTGATTGGTGATTTCAATTTCATCCTCTAGGCATCTGAGAAACTCAGCATCCACACCCCCTCTTCCCTATCTGTAAAGGATTTCAATGAGATGGTTCTAGCTTCAGGTCTTAAGGATTTAGGCTTTAGCGGAAATACATCAATTGGGCAAATAATAGGCAAGGGCAAGCCTATGTTGTAGCTAGACTTGATCGAACCTTTTCGAATTCAGCCTGGTTGGACAGATTGGAGGATCCCATGGTTACTCATCTTCCTATGCTATCTTCAGACCATAGTCCCATTTTTCTTTCCCACATAATCAGATCCTCTCCAAAGAATATCCCTTTCAAATTTGAAGAAATGTGGTTAACCCACACCTCCTTCAAACTGTGGTAGAGAAAAGTTAGACCATCACTGGAAGTGGCAATCCTCAATACATCATCACTCAAAAGCTCAGAACTCTCAAGGTATGGAACTTTGAAGTTTTTAGGCAGTCAAAAAGGAACATAGAAGACACAGAGAAATCTATCCTATAGGCGCAATCTGCTTTTGATTCAAATCCTAGTGATCGGCTTCTTCTTGTTCTAAAGTCAGGCAAATCAGTCCTCCATAATCAGCTCAATGCAGAATCAACCCACTGGAAACAAAAGGCAAAAGTAAGATGGCTCCAAGATGGAGATAGAAATACAAAAAAAATGCACCTCTCAGCAAAGTCTAGAAGTATCCACAACCAAATTGGCAAGATTTCTGTGGAAGGTAATCTCCTAAAGGATGAAGAGGAAATTAGAGACCAGGCCTATCATCATTTCTTTCGGCTTCTGCAATCTTCCAGTTCCATTCTAGATGAAGCTCTATCTGACCTGGATGGTCCTTCTGTCACTGCTGATAAAAACCAACCCCGACGGCAACTCCCTCCCCTACAGAGATCCATGAGGCGGTTTTTGGACTGAAGAGAAATAGCTCCTCAGGCCCTGATGGCTTCTCAGGTGTTTTCTTCACCAACTGCTGGCATATTGTGGGGATACAAGCAGTTACTCACTTCTTCACTTTTGGCAGATTCCTTAGGGCCACAAATGCCTACTTCCTAACTCTCCTACCCAAAATTTAATCTCCAATCACCTTCTTAGACTTCCGGACTATCAGTCTCGTAACTTTCACCTATAAAATAATCTCCAAAATTCTGGCCACCAAACTGTCTGGAATCCTTCCCCTTCTCATCTCAAACAACCAATCTGCCTCTGTCAAAGGTAGATCAATCCATAACCATGTAGCTCAGGCCCATGACCTCTTCCAGAAACTCAAGTCCAAGATTAGAGGATTTGTTTGTATGAAGTTGGACATCTCCAAGGCGTTTGATAAACTGTAGTGGAACTTCCTCTTCAAGGCCCTCCACTTCTTCAGATTTTCCCCATAATGGATCAATCTAATGAGAGAACTTGTCTGAAGCAGTAGAGGCTCTGTTCTGGTCAGTAAAAGCCCTTGTGGTTTCATCAATTCTTCCTGTGGTTTGCGTTAGGTTACCCCTTATGTGAGGTCCCGCCCTTGGTGGGCCCTCTAATTACTATTTTATAGACTAATTTATGCTAATCTATGTTAATTATTGGTTAATTATACTAATTATTGCTAATTACTACTAATTATTGCTAATCTTTGCTAATCTAGGCTAATTATTATTTAATTGGGCTAATTAGGAGTTGATAGAGGGATTAGTTAAAATTTTTCCTAAGATAGTTAGATTAGCTTAGTGGGTTAGTGTTTTTAATTAGTTGGGTGTATGAGTTAATCCTAGGCTATTACTGTAGATGGGTCCTTAGTTGAGTCTAATTAAGTTTATTAGGGTTGGGTTAGTGCAAAGGTGCCCCTCTCTCTAGAAGCTTCTTTCCAAAGACCAGATTAACCTCAAACCCTAACCCTAATCCCATTAAACCCTAAGGGTATCATGGTCATTAATCACCCCCTTTTAACCTATAAAATGTCTCTTAATCCTCATTTGCAAACCCTAAGCCAGCCCCCTTCCCAAGAAAAATTCCCATTACTGTTCATTGCAACTTCCCAACCTCCATTTCAAATTTCTCCTACGTTTGAGCTGAGCCATCACTGTGTTGGTGCTGAAGGAGAGCTACTGTTGCTGTCTTCTTCTACCTCTTCTTCTTCCTCATTCACCTGAGCTACAGACTCTGTGCTGGGAGGACCCTTGCAGCCACTGCTACTCCACTTCTCTCTCTGTTCTCCTCTCATTCCAGCCCCTGCTACTGCAACTGTTGCTGTGTTCCTCTTTTTCTTCAGCTGGGAGCAGCCACTACCCCACCACCTCATCTTCCCATTTCCTCTCCTCCATTTCCCTGTCTCTGTTGGACTGTTGCTGTTGCTGGAAACTCCATTTACAGCTGCTGCTATATCATCTTCTTCTTCTTCTCATTCACTGATACTGCTGGGATTCTTCAATTAAGAGTTACTACTACTGCTACACTCTGCTACTGCTGCTGTAACCTATTCTTCTTCAGCTGGACTTGGTTTTCCTCTCCTATTTCTCTCTTTTCTACAAATCTCTCTACAAATCTTCCTAAAGAGGCAAGTGCATCATACTCATAACTTAGGATGTGTATTTTAATTTGTGATTCAGTAGTTTTCCATTTCATTAGATGTTCTGTTATGGTTTAGTTTCTACCTGGAGCCCTGTTTGTTTGTTTGGATGGAAAGGTCACTGATGGATGGGGGTTTTTACCCCCCATTTGGAAGATCAATGGGCCATAAGGTGATGGATGGATGGTTTATGTGTTATTAATTGATTAGAAGTGTTTGGGTGAAGTTTGGAAGAGATTGGAAGTGGTTTGGGCGAAAAAGGAGCCCAAACGGAAAAGTTGCAGAAATGCAACTAGGGCTGATTTTCCAGTGTGCTCGGTTGACCGGCAACACTGGAATTTCCAAAAAAATCAGCCTCAGTTATTTTCCTGCAGTTTTGACCTGACACGCCCGGGACTCGCCCGACAGTGTTCTAGGTCGGCCGAGACCTCTCTGGGTCGACCGGGAACACTGAAAAAGTGGAAAATGAAGCTCTCAGTTAGCTCTGTTCTGCAGGTTGTGTTTTCTGTTGTCTGGGTCGACTGGGACCTATCCTGGTCGACCGAGACCACTGAGTTTTTGATGAAAAATTGGCCATTAGCCATTTCCTTGTAGAAAACCCATTTCACTTAGTTTGGTTGACCCGGCTTAGCCCAGGTTGACCCGGTATACAGGGTTTTCGCGGGAAATGACTAAAAGTTGGTTTTCACCCGAAATTCAGACTGTTTACACCCACACCAACCCGAAACTTAGAATTAGCATTTAGAAAGTGTTTAAAGCTGGATCATCAATCTTTCTAAGGTTTTTAGAGTATGCGGTCAATCACCTAGGCCTGGTTGTTTGACCGGACACGCTGTAAGCCTTTAGAAACGATTTAAGTTATCCAGGAAGCCTGATTCAGGTTTGTCAGTGCACTCGGTTGATCCTCCCGGCCAGGAGATCAACCGAGCTCACCATACATCAGGTTCACCTGGAAAACCCTGATTGTTCCAGTTTTCAACATTTAGGAGATATGATCAGTTGTGGGGCCCATTGACCATCCAAATGAGCGTTTATCAGTGTCCTAAGCCCGAGTCAACGATGTGGCTCAACCTTGACTCGCGGGGACCACTGTTTAGAGTTTTGGTTGATAATCTAAGATGATTCGACCTCTAAAAGTTGTCAACGATGCCCTCAATCAACTAAGCACCGAATACAGTATTTTACGGCATTAATGACATCGTTTAGAGATCGAATTACCGGAGATAGACCCGAACCTAAAGTGGCCCATTACCTAGGATTGGACCGTTGTTCTTCCCTATTGATTCCTATGTTGAAGTTCATACTTCCTTATTATTGTTCTGTCATTCTTAGATCTTTAGATTAGCTGTTCACTGTTAATTAAACATAATTGGAAGACCTGAACCTAGGGTATCTAGAGGTGACCCGATAGTGTGATTTCGGAGATCATTGACCCGTGTCTGTGTCTAGGCGGGCCCTTATTGGGCCTAAGTGTGGAGATGTGAACCCTTTAGCTGGAAGAGGTAGTTCTTATTGGACTGTTAAGCTGTTATGGATTGTAATGGAACTGTTTATCAGTAGTAGATGGATTAGTTGCCTCGTATGGACAGTGTTAGACCAGGCCATGTACTGATGGGCCTTGGTATGGATCCAACGAGTGGGCCTGGACCTTGAATGAGATCCAGAGACTGTATTGAGATGTGTAGACCTCTTAGAGATATTGTTAGGACCTTGTTCACGCAAGGTAAAGCCTAGACAGACACAGACCTTAGAGTTATTCTCGAGTCGGCATGAACATTCACTCGATTGATTTAAGCTCAGCCTGTGGACTGATCATCCCCGGTAGGAGCTAGTTGAGTGTTGAGGAGCTATCATGATGAGCTGTGTGGTTAAGACGGACGGTGTGATACCGTGCCGGTCTGGAGTGTTGAGATGATGAGTTGATGAGTGATTTTCGGGATTAGTTATTCCCTGGTGAGATTCCCCGCCGCGACTGTGTTCAGTATGGGAGGGCCGCGGCATAATATCCCGCGGTATTCCAGCTCGTGTGAATGTGCCACCTTGTTTATAGTAGTTTAGATGTTTCTATTTATACTGATTCCTTATGATTTAAATGCATAACTGCCTAGTTCATTTTCCTTGCTATTCATTTAATTTATGTACTCGTCTTTATTTCCTTTGATATATATGTTCTATGTTAGTAGTATGATGTAACTTGCCAGATCGTTTAGATCTGACCCGTTCATTGGTGCTTAGGCCTTGACCCAGAGATCCCTGACGACGCACTAGCTGTAGTGGAGGCACCCGTTGCTGGAGAGTACGCGTGGGGCCCGGCCGACACGGATGTCGAGCCGGAGGGCGAGGAGTATCTACACGGGTTTTGAGGGACTCTTTTGTTTGGGTTTTGGAGTGAAATTTTGTAGTGAGATTGGTAGAATTCGAATGTGTAACTTTGATTAACATTGAATCATTTTAAATTAGACTGATGTTCCGCTCATACTTAATATATATATACATCGATACCTATTGCTTCCGCTTTGTTTAAATCGTTATGCTTCCGCAATTTAAATGTTATAACTATGTTGGTCAAAAAGTTTTAAATTGGACCTCACTGCGGCCTACGATCTTGGAAGTTCTCGGATTTTCCGGGAAGTAGCGCGCCAATTTCGGGTATTCGAACGAGTATATCGGTATCCGGAATTGGGGCGTTACACCTTATCCATCTATCTCTTCATTCTAGCCAAGGAGATCCTTAGCCTTCAAGTGGAAGTGTTAAAGAAAGAAGGTTCCATCACTCCAATCTCTCCTGTTACTTCTACTCCCTCCCACCTTCTTTATGAAAACGACGCCTTGTTCTTCCTAAAAGCTTAAAAAAAGGCTTAAAAAGTCTCTCAGAAATTCTCAGATTGTATCAAGACTCCTCAGGCCAGGTAATCAACCTTCAGAAAGTCAAATGTTCCTAGGCAATTGCAATGCTAGAAGAGCTTATATGGTCACTGGGCTTCTCCGGATACATCAAACGTCGTTGCCATCTGTCTATCTTGGGGTTCCTCTCTTCTTAGGCAGTGCGCGCCGTGTTCACTTCAACAAAATCCTTGATTCCATCAGAAGGAGAATAGTAGGATGGAGAACAAAATGTCTCTCTTTTGCTAGCGTACTCACCCCGGTTAAGCATCTTCTCAGTTCTATCCCCTTTCACATTTCTCTATTCATCCCTCTTCCTAGTAGAACTTGCCTTCAAATAGAGAGGTTGATGAGGAGTTTCCTATGGTAGGCAGATTTGATTAAATCCAGAAGGAATTTCGTTGGATGAGAGAAAATCTGCCTTCCAAAATCTGAGGGTGGTTGGGGTTTGAGGAGGTTAAAAGAGCTAAATGATGCTTACCTGCTAAAATTAGCTTGGTCTACTGTAACTGAAGCCTCTCTTTGGGTAAAATGGTTTAATGGTACTATAGAGGCAACTCAATATGGCATCCTAGCAACCCAAGAAGTGGCTCCGACTTTTGGAAGAAGCTCATATCCATGTCTTCTTTTCTTCAAAGGGACAGTAGATGGGCAATAGGAAATGCCCAATCTATTAAAATTTGGTTTGATAACAGTATATTCCACCATGTGTCTAATAAAACTAATATATGTACCCTTTGAAAAGAATTAGAAGAAAAATATAAGGAAAAGGCTTCAGTGAATAAAACCATCTTAATCAGAAAGCTTGTCAATATGAAACTCAAGGAGGGTGGTCTCAATGAAGATCACATAAATGAGCTCCAAAGTGTTGTGAATTAGTTAGACACAATGAAGATGGTCCTTGAAGACTAGATGCAGGCTTTGTTGCTTCTAAGTTCTTTGTCGAATACATGGGAGACATTACCAATTTCTGTGAGCATCAACTCTACTCTAGATGGCGTATTTTCTATGAGTCGAGTTACTAGCAACTTGTTAAATAAAGAAACAAGAAGAGAATTTGCACGAATAGATAATGCATAAGACTTCATCACTAAGAAAAGGGGGAGGAGTAGGGGACTAAAAAGTGATCGTGGCAGGTCTAGAGGTGAATCACAAACTAAAAAATTATCTAGTAAATGCTTTCACTTTAGCAAAGAGGGACATATTAAGAAGAGTTGTTTTGCCTGGAAAAAGAAACAAAAGGAAGCCAACAATTAAAAAAAGGATGACACCAAGGACACTATGGCCACTTTAAATCAAGAAGTGGCAATATTGGCCAATGAGAATGAAGAGTGTTTTGAGTGTTGCAGATGATCAGATTGAGTGGGTTGTTAACACAGTGGCATCCTACCATGTTATTCCTTATAAGGACATGTTCAGAATGTACAAAGTAGGGGACTTTAGTATTGTGAAGATGGGCAACACGAGTCATTTGGTTGGTAAACAGCCTAGGGTCTTTTTTTAGTAAAACATCAAAGTTGATGTCTAATGTACTGACTTTAATATACTCTAATGTATGTGGTTCCATATAGGAAGAATCTGTGTCGTAATAAGGTTTTTTTTGTTACATTTATTGATGATGTATTCAGGAAAATATGGGTTTATATGTTGAAATCAAAAGATCAATTGTTCCAAATTTTTTGGCAATTTCATATCATGGTTAAAAGAAAAACAAGAAGGCTCTTGAAGTGTCTCCACAAAGATAATGGTGGTGCATACACATTCAATCAATTTAGAAGTCATTCCTCAAAGCATAGTATTCAACTTAAAAAAGACTGTTCCCGGTGCTCCACAGTACAATGGCGTGGCAAAGAAAACGAACCATGCTATTCTTCAGGGGATTAAATGCACGTGAGAGTGGACAGTTACCCAAGCCCTTTTGGAGTGAAAAGGTTCTAACTATTGGTTCCTTGATTAATAGGTCTTTTTTAATTCCTTTGTATTTTGATTTTCTGTAGAGGATATATATGGATAGGAAAAGATGCTTCCTTTTCTCATTTAAAGGTGTCTGGATCCAAGTCTCTTTCACATATATCAAAGAAGCAACGATAAAAGCTTGATGGTAAGGCAATACCATGTGTCTTTGTTGGCTATGGTAGAAAAGAATTTGGCTACGGGTTATGGGATCCCAAAAAGAGAAAGATTATTAGAAGTATGGATGTTGTTTTTCATGAGGACCAGTTTTTCAAAAATGTTGAGAAGACCGATAAGTCTAAAAAAAGTAGTTGATGGAGTGGTTAATGATCTCACACCTATTCCTTCTCCAACACAGACTACAAATGGATAAGGTGCAAAAGATGATCTGAATCTTGATGAGGCACAAGGGTTGCCCAAAGAAGGTGTTAAGCAGAGGAAACACTTTCCTTAGTCCAAAACCAAAGAACTCGAGAGCGTCAACCTGTTACTAAGTAGCTTATAATTATCCTCTGACATGAGGAGCTTACCTGTTGCTAAGTAGTGATCTAGTTGTTCTAATTATACTTTGGTGAGCCCAAAATTAAGAGGACCATGAAATGGTGATGGTTGGATGGTTGTTGATCGACTTGAGTAATGAAAACTATCCAATAAGAAATCCATGCCTATGTAAATAGGAGAATATCCAAGATTTGGATAAGAACAAACTATTGCTTGTAATCAAAACACGTTGGTCGTTTAGTAGAATGCTTTCATGATAAATGTATTTTGTAATATATAAATTTATAATAACTATGTATTAAGTTGTTTTGGTTTGATCAAGTAATTTATGAGACAGAGTTTCTCACAAATGCAATGACTTACTATTTCTAAAGACCCGAATGAAATTCTATTTGGTTAAAAGTTAGACAATAATTCGATTCCCAAAGGCCATAAGGGATATTGTAATTAGAAGGGTAAGACTAATTGAATTGGAATGATATGTGAAAGAGACCTAATAGTGGCAAATACTCTAGTCAAGAGTTTGATTGTAATATAGATATCTTGCATTACTTTACAACTCCGAGGTCCATTAAGTTTGGGTCAACGTCATGTGCTTTAAGTAAGGCCAGAATGGAGTATCCCTAAGCAATCTGAGAATGTGCTTCTAATTTAGGAATGCTTAATATTTATTTTGTTCATATCAAAATAAGGTATTTTGACCATTTGTTGCGCATAAGATGCACCATGTATATTAGTCAAATAAAGTTAATTCGCAATGGGACCCATTTTTATATGTACATGATATGTTACATGAAAAATAAATATTTATTTTCCCCATGGAATCCACATCGTTGGAATTAATTCCAATGGCAATATTGTCCTATTTATGGAAATTATTGTATTTTATTTTAGTAACAATATCTAGGCTTTTAATTGTGGATCACTTAATAACTAAAAACGTTTCTAATGTTGTTTTTCTATTGGAGAAAATAAAGGAAGACAATAAATAGAAAACAAATAAGAATTGAGAAAAATCTAATGAGTTCCCATATCTCATTCTAAAAGGATCCCACATCGGAAGCTTATAAGAAGTTTCGTCTTCTTCTTTACTATATAAGTCTCTATTAATAAGGTGAGAGGTACACAATGATATTGGAGAAAGAGTTTCTTAGTTGGGAGAGATCTAGTAAACCCTAAGAAGAGTAGCATTCTCAAAGAGCTTAGGAAGGTTTCTAAAGTTCTAACGACAAAGGATAAAGATCGATCTGCAATATGGTAAGCTTTATTTATTGTTCTTCTTTTAAAGATTATTTAAATTAAAATGCTAAGATCCATGGGATGATTTTCAGATTTTCTAGGTTTTTCAAAACTTTTAAAACCTTTTTATGCATATTTATTGAAAATCAGTTTTCAAATCCTGCCTATAGCAAAACATATTAAGGTTCATTTTCAAGAAGAGAATTTGGAGTCATTAAGGAATTTTGGGGGTTTTACGAAAACAAGTCTCCTTAAAATTGGATGAGTAAGCCATGGACCTAAACTTTGAGTATTGGTGGTAAAGGATCATCTTCTCTTTATTTATGTTTTCTTTTACATTTTTCCCCTATACACTGATGATATCATTGAATGTCGCAAAATGTTTGTTTTTTTTTCCTTCCTCCTCTTCTTCTTTTCATATCATTGATCTTCTTTGATTCAATTTATCATCATCATCCTCTTCAAGCAAGAATCGATTGAATCATTCTTGATTGTGTCTAGATGGTACGGGCAAGCAACCAGTCCTAAGCTCCTAATACAACACACTACTCCCACCACCACCAACTAGTAACTACAAAACCCCCATAAAAGAAGAAGAAAGCATCTACCACATCTCTAAATCTTTCAAGAACATTCCTATCTTCAACGAAGTCAAGAGCTTATTTCACAAATTTCCCCTCCACGCTCCCTCCCCCCATTTCCCCTCTCCTTCCACAACCTAACTTATAGAAACCCCACTTCTACCCGAACTTCATCCTCTCGCAAACCTTCCTCTCTTCTTCTTCATTACTTCTCCTTGAGCCTTCTCATCTTTTCCCTCAACCCTCACCACTTCCTCAGCTTCCTTGTTGATGCTTATACTTTTCCATTAATTCTTTTTTCTTTTTCTTTTCTTTTTTTTTTTGAAAAAATGATGATGATGAACTGAATTAACGAATAGATTATGTAAGAGAAGAGGAAAAAGAAGAAAAAAGTGAGAAAAAATGACATCCATTGATATGAGTGAATGTTGCGGACATTCACTAATATTAGTAAATAGGGGAAAAAAGTAAAAAGAAGAAAAAAGAAGAAGAATAAGAAGAAAATTCGGTGGGAGTTCCTGTACCTTCAATGAGCAGAGGTTGGGTCCACAGTTGTTGTAGCAAGTTTTAAGGGGATCTTTTTTCATAAAATTCCCTTTCTTTTTTTACTAGGTAACTCCTTTTCAAATATAAGGACTCCTTTTTTTCAAAAGAAAGTTCAAATAAAATGCAAACAACCAGAGCTCCTCATAAAGCCTATTTGTGTTTTTCTAAGAAAAGTTAATCCACCCACTTCCACTTGTCTTTCCACCAATAAGCAGAGTGTCAGATGGATGAAATGCAATTCCAATTTGCCTTTGTAGTTTTATTTATTTTAAATTATATCTTGTTGCTATGCATTACAAAAAATATATTCCCATAGAAGTGTAACCTAAGAGAGCCAATGACTTCAAGTAATCTCAGTTGGAGATTGGCTTTCTTTGAAACAACTTTTAAATAATACATTTACAAGTCATTTTAAATAAACCACAAAACAAGAGGAAATTATCGGAAAAATTACGTTAGATATCTAGTTGACCAAAAAGGCCCCAATAGTTTTTACGTAATACAACAAACCCTCCTGCCAACATTTCTTATTTTTTTCCCTTTTTCAATGCAAACCTTACATATGAGAAAAATGTTTCTGTCGGCTAACGATATCGTCACCCATGTTGTTTGTAGGATATAATCGTCTATGTCCACTTCAATATTTTCAAATAATTATTGTCAGGTTTTCTTGCGACGGTAATATTGCCTGACAGAATTGATTCTATAGTTATGAGGTCACATAATTGTGTGCAAATGCAAACATTATAAAAACTCTTCATTTACAATATCCTCCATTTACATCTTCCATGCAAACATATGTCAATTTCTAAAGCAACAAATGCAAACATTATAAAAATCATCCGTTTACGACATCCTCCACTCACAACATCCTCCATTTAGATATTTGTAAGTTTCTTTTGCACCAAATGTCAATATTATAAGAATCATCCATTTACAACATCCTCGATGCACATCCTCCCTGCAAACATTGGTAACATCACAAATGAAAACATTATAAACATAAAAATACGGAATCCTCCATCTATATCCTTGCAAATCCTATAACAAAAATGGAGTAACTGTTGACAAGCATATTTCCTCTATTTAAGAAAAAAGTTGAAACTTATTTAAACTCAAGCTCCCCCATTTGTGTCCTTTTCCCACAACTTTAGAGCATATCTAAATCCAGCCTATATGCATTTAATTCCCAACTCCTCTTGAATATTTCTTACTAAATACTCGACCTGCAATTAGAGATGTCAAATGGGCCGGGCCGGCCTGACCGCCAATCAATGGGTCGTGGCCCGGCACGGCCTGCGATTAGGTCACTTTGGTTCACTTTCTTCAAAAAATTTAAAAAAATTTGAGAAAAATAAAGTAACTTTGCCAATTTTAAAAAGTTTTCTAAAAAAAACTCAATGATGTGTCCTTTCTAATTAACAATCCATACACTTTCCAAATCCAATTTTAGGCGGTTTAACATTCCATGCATGCACCTCCTAATCTAAAAAGATGCCAAAAATAGCACACCCATAAAACAATGTAAATAAGGATAGTTAAGAAGTTATCTTATATGGCGCTCCCCGGCAACGGCGCCAAAAACTTGATCGTGAGCTCCAAGTGTACAGTCGCGATGTAGTTTTAAACTGGTGAGACCAGGTCGATCCACAAGGAGCAATGTAAATTATGATTCCTTCTCAACTTGTACCCGCCCTAAATAAAATCTAATTTTAGCCTAAAATCTAGAAAAGTTCATTCACCATTCCTACTTTCCAAAAAGTAAATTAATTACAATCCAATGAAAAGAAAACTTTCTAAATCTTAAAATCTTAAAATAAAAACTAAAATTGCAATGTTAGAACTAAAAACTAAAAAACTAAAGAACACACAAGTTAGAACATCAAGAATAAAAAATACCAAAAATATAACTAAGAAACTAAATTAGAAATAAAAGAAACCTAAGTTAGAAAGTTAGTAATGCAATGTATGCCATGAGATGCTGAAAAATTCTAAGTAACTAGTATGCAGGGCTGTTTTTATGTATGATTTCTCCTAATTTAATGCAACCTAAAATTGAGTTTAATGACTGGGTTTTGAACTACAATGATGCATAAATCAAATGAAAAAAACGGAAGTGAAAAACGATTTCAAACGAATGAGATATGAGTGTATAAACATGACCTAAAAGAAAAAAAAAACAAACTGTGCAGAAATTATGCACACAGGTGGGTCAAACCAGCCATGTTTGAGCCACTGGTTCACCATCTTTCCAAAATTATTTTGGCATTAAATTCTGGGGTTTGAAAATATACTGATCAAACTTTAATTTCCCTAAGTTTCATCGAAAAATAATGCGTTTTGATCATGTTTTTAATCTCAAACTTTTTACACAAAATATGTCCTGAAATTCCTGCAACAATTGTGCTGAATTGTACACTTTATATTGGGATCCAAATTTCCAAAAATTATTTGGCTGAGATTATTGACTCAAACCTCTGATTTTTCTTGCTTATTCAATTTAAAACTCTGATTCCAGTGATTTAAACATGTCTAAACTCCACCAATATGAATACGCATGCAATGCTAATTAGTTCCAACCATAAACTATGCACAAAATAAACATACAAAATTGAATTGATCATAAAAATAAAGGTAATATAATAAACAAAAGTTCAAGAAATTAAATGTGCGGTGAAAATAATAAAAGTAAATGTGTGGTTACAGAAACTTAAATGTGTGGAAGATCATAAATTTAAATGTGTGAAAGTGTATTCTCCTCTTTCAAAATTCTTTTCTAAGCGGGGTCATAATTTGAATCATGCTTTTAGGGCCTTTGGGTCGTCAGTCCAAACACCAACAAGAAAAGAAACATAAAACAAGCACCAATCACCTAAGGACAAGAAAGAAAAATTGAAAGAGTAAGAAACAATTTTACTAATATGCAAAGTCTTACATAAGATATAAAAAAATAAACAATGACAATTACATACTAGGATGAGAAGCCTCTTCTAGAAGAAAAACCCAAGGGTGTAATGTGATTTCCAGCCAAATCTCCTTGAGGACTCAAATGGTGAGAAAGAGAGAGGAAGAAGTCGGAGTGTAGTAGTAATTATAGAGAGAGTTGGTCTATCTTCCCATGAGAGGAGAGGGATGCTTATGCCTTCAATTTATAGAGTTTTGCCATGTTTCTTTCCATCTTCGCTCTAAGTTTGTAGCATGCAATCTTCTTTTTATAGCAAGTCCCTTCCTTGGCCAACAAGTCTTCAAAGAAATAGCAAGGTGAGTGAGATTTTTGGTGCTTTCCATGTGCAAAAATTGCAATCCCGAGTAGAAATTATAGCACCAACTTCCAGAGGTCATATCTTCCTCGTTTTAGCTCCAATTGACACAATCTTGGATTCTAAAGTTATCTACTCGAAAAGAGCTTTCCAAAGGTGTATGTATTTCACCAATCTGACGGCTGGATTAAGAGTTATGGCCAATTTAATATTGCTGCCTCTGAAAAATCCAAAAATAATTTTGCACATATGGAGTGATAGTTGTGGCAATGGGGTGTGTGGGACTCATGTGGATGTCCAAAGGGATCTTGAGATATTTCTTTCCTTGTTTCTTGACTCTCTTTCCATCTTTGGTTTGCTTCGAAGCTTCTTTGATTGATTAGTCAACTCTTTTATCACACTTTCCGTTCTTGAATTTCTTTCTTGATTTTTGAGTTTTCAAACTTAGTACGAATTAGATCTTACCAAATCTGAAGTGTTCTTTCTTGATCTTGAAATTACAAATCTAGCTTTCTATTGTTGACTTTTCAAATTCTCCAAAAATACCAAGATATGTGGGTCCACCTTGAAAGATGTCCTACCCTTGATCTCTCTCAAATTTCACCAATGTGGGCCCAATTCTTGGTTTCTCCTATCCAAAGTAAAATAAATGGATTCAAGAATAATTCTATGTAAGGAATTTAAATGGACGATGCATGGGACCCTACTCGATGCACCCAGAATAATCGGCTTCCCAAAAATAAATCTCCAAAAATGGTAGGTTTCATGAATTTATGCAAAAAGTGTGATTTTTAAGCAAATTATGCATGAATGCACTACAATAGACCCTAAATGCATAAAAACATGATTTGACACTAAATAAAGCTCTTTAATATCAATAAGCCCTTAAAATGGTCCACAATGTGTATGAAAATGTGCACTTTTCAGGACTCATCACACCCCCCAACTAGCGTTTTGCTAGTCCCATAAAAAACTGCGTATAAAATGAGGAATCCACAATGACATAATCTATCCTAAAACTAATGAAATGAAAATGAAAATGAAAATGAATGCAACGCCACTTTCACTGGCACTCTTGACTACATTTTGCATATGCAGTAAGCCCTTAAACCCCTAGGTTCCCCCTAGTAGACGAGTTGTGCCTCATGATGGTTTGCAGTGAATTTACCCACAAAATTCAATTTTTTTTTCAAAAGAAGATTTAGAAACACCAGATATTCTCGATTTTCAGAATTTTCAAAGCAAAGGCAACTTTGAAACTTGGTTCACAAATCCCATTTTTTGTTCTAAATTCTCGAAATCATGCTAAATTGATCGTGCATGGTGAAATAGCGTGTATACGAAAAAAAAACATAGGCATCAAATGATCCGCCAAGATTCCCGTGAAAACAATTTTCAATCCAAAATTCTGGGCCACCTAAATTTCGCAAAGAAAAACAATATTCTTCTCAAGGCAACCATGATGGCTTTCACACTACTATTTTTCAAAGGCCGCAAAAAAATTTTCTTTTTGAAACGCACACATGTGACTGTGCAATGCTTGGGTCCGTTAAGCTTTCTAAGTAACCCATGTAAAGAGCATTAGGCCAATGACTCTCAAAACAGATGTCTTTAGGGCACTAGGTATGTAAATACCCCTACGGGCTTACTGGTTCTAGTTAAAAAGGCTACGAACCCAAACAAGCCACACAACTTTTTATTCTTTTCAACACTTTTTTTTTCTTTTTCTTATTTTCTTAATTTTTTTTTTGTAACGGTCCCCAACAATAGGTAGCCCTTTTCATGTGCTCGAATTAATTCAACGGTTTGTGGCTTATCAAACCACCCAGATGAACCAGGAAACCGTGAAACTAAGGGTTGGTTTTCCATCATATTTTCAATGCAATCAAAGAAAATGGAAATCATAGTTTCACATTCAAACCTTGAAAACGTATACAGATTGTGTAAAAGTGAGGGATCAAAATTCAGCACTTTTCCAAAAACTATTTCCTTAAACAAAATAATAAACCATTGTTCTCTCTTTGCCCAAAGCACCAAAAATTCCAAGGTTCAAGTTATCTTTGTTTCATAAAATTTCTCTCGAAATTCCCTTATTTATTTTTTTTAAACAGAAATAGCAATTTTTTTCTTTTCTTTTTTTTTTCAAAGAAAGAACCGAAAAGAATGTAAAACTTTTGTCCAAAGATGAACAAGTGTGCTTGTTCTCACCCCCCCAACCTAATATGAACATCGTCCTCGATGTTATGCATGTGGTGCAAAAAGTAAATATAACATGAGGAAAGTAAATGACAGGAGGGTAAAGGGGAAGAAGTCACCTGAAGATGCAGCTTTTCTGATCTCTGTCCATGGTGAGACAAAACAAAGAAAAAAAAAGGGAAAGAAGCTACTCCACTAACAGAAAAAGAAAATTCTACAATAAAAAAAGGAAAATCCTACACTACTTTATCTGAAACCATGGATCCACCCGGATCCCAGATGAAATTTTCCTCCACACAAATCACAAGAAGCACATAAAGAGATGTCACCATGGGAATGTGAAGCACATTGACCATAAGGACCGCATGATGTTTGTTGTAAGAGTGTGGAAAAAGGACCACCATGAAAAATGATTCATCCTCCCTTAAAAATGGGTCTTTGAATATTGGAAAGAGAGGCAGACGCAATGAACAACCGGGTGGCCCCATGTCCTCCCATGCCACAAATTCTTTTGAATTAATTTCCGCAATATCCATAGGCACGGGCTCAAATGATTCCAAAGTGTTAGACTCGAAGGTCTGAACAGGACCGCACTCTAAGTCCAAAAGATTCTCTGAATTACAATGAGGGCCAAGAAATGCGATGACAATTTCTCTTATGGTCGGATCATCAGATTCATAAAGAATTCAGTACATGATTCCAAAGATTCCACATCGTCCGAATCAGAAATCTGAAAAATGGGGTCATCCTCCCAATAGTAATCTTGCATTTGGGCCTCATTGGGCACATTCACTAGTCCATCAATCATGGGAAAATCAATTTCTAGGAAATCCGCAATGCGAAAACCATCAGAAGAATTTGACCCAAAGTAAGGATCAACATAGAAGGGCATAGTATCTTCTTTGAAGGGGTCCACTTTCTCATTTTGATCATACAAGTGCGGGTTGGAGATATTTGGCTCATAGGGTTCATAATTTGATTCATGCAGCACACCATCATCCATATCCACAGGTGCACCCTTGGATATCCTCAATGTATTTGCGCAATCCATATCCGTCGGATTTTCAATGAGTGATGGATCATCATGTTGAAATTCATTCTCACTGCCATGGGTGTCATGTACTTTTTTCATTTGAAGTGTAGTTTGACTAATTGAAGTCATTAGTCTTTCCATGGATTGTGCATTGCTCTGTATGGATTGCATGGTGTTTTGCGTGAACGTGATGAATCTGGCTAAAGTGTCTTCCAAGGAGCCCTCCAGGGGTGGTGGTGGTGGTGGTTGTTCATATGACCATTCAGATGGTGGGGAGTCATTAGGTGCAAATGAACAAGGGGAAGAATGGGGTGCATGTGTAATATCATCTGAGGGGTAATCATACGACCCACCCGGAGTAAATTCTTGGAGATAAAAATTTCCCATATCAAACTCATCTTGCCAATTGTCAAGAGCGACATTGCACATGCTGCTCATGTTACTCATTTCATCATGGCAAGGCCATTGATTTGCATTTGATTCTGCTTGCCATTGAATTCCCAGATCCATATTTGAAGGAGCGAATGAGTGTGTAGGGTATGAGTAATCATGTGGGGCCCGTGTTGGTTGATCATCTTCCATTATCATTCCATTGATACCCTCCATGCACTCCTCATTATAATCATGACCATAGTGATTGGCCCACTTCCGCCCATATGTGGAACCTCTTTCCAACGAACAAGTTATTTGATGTATATTTGCACTCCATTCTTGTTCGCGTAACTCCCTTAGGGATTTGTGATTATTTGGAGCATCATCGGAGTTGCTTTGATAAAATCCCCACTTATTCGTATATGAGTTAATGTAAGTTGACAGGTACGTATCTGTGGGGGTGTAGGTACTCACGCCAGGACTTCTTTGGGCTATCATTATTGATTTTGCCCTCATTGGTTTGTCCAGAATTTGGTCTCCTCATGTTTGTGGATTTCCATTGGTCCATTTTTTTTAATCACTTCTTGGTTTTTTTTTTCCATTTGGTATTTTTTTTTAAGTGACAAAGGAAAAGAAACTAGCCTACACTTGCAACAACTAAGTAAATTCCTAAAGTTGAAAAGTTTACTTAAGTTCACCAACCCGACCCTATGAAACCAACCCGGCTAGTTCAGCACCCAGGTAAGGGTAGGATCACGAATGGACCCGTTTGAAGGACCATTGCCTAGAACAGTCTAGCTGTCTCCACAATCTGGACAAGGCTTTGCTTCGGCACCGAGGTGATCAAGGACAGCGATTAGGTCACTTTGGTTCACTTTCCTCTAAAAAGATTTAAAACAATTTGAGAAAAAATAAGGTAACTTTGCCAATTTTAAAAAGTTTTCTAAAAAAAATTCAATGATGTGTCCTTTCTAATTAGCAATCCATACACATTCCTAATCCAATTTAGGGCGGTTTAACATTCCATGCATGCACCTCCTAATCTAAAAAGATGCCAAAAATAGCACTCCCATAAAACAATGTAAATAAGGAAAATTAGAGAAGTTACCTTATTTGGTGCTCCCCGGCAACAACGCCAAAAACTTGATCGTGAGCTCCAAGTGTTGAGCCGCGATGTAGTTTTAAACTGGTGAGACCAGGTCAATCCACATGGAGCAATGTAAATTAAGATTCCTTCTCAACTTGTACCCGCCCTAAATAAAATCTAATTTTAGCCTAAAATCTAGAAAAGTACATTCATCATTCTTATTTTCCAAAAATTAAATTAATTACAATCCAATGAAAAGAAAACTTCCTAAATCTAAAAATCCTAAAATAAAAACTAAAATTGCTACAAAAGAACACACAAGTTAGAACATCAAGAATAAAAAGTATCAAAAATATAACTAAGAAACTAAATTAGAAACAAAAGAAACCTAAGTTAGAAAGTTAGTAATGCAATGTATGCCATGAGATGCAGAAAAATTCTAAGTCTGAAAAACTAGTATGTAGGGCTGTTTTTATGTATGATTTCTCCTTATCTAATGCAACCTAAAATTGAGTTTAATGGCTGGGTTTTGAACTACAATGATGCATGAATCAAATAAAGAAAAACGGAAGTGAAAAACGATTTAAAACAAATGAGATATGAGTGTATAAACATGACCTAAAAAAAAAAAACTGTTCAGAAATTCTGCACACAGGTGGGTCCGACCAGCCATGTTTGAGCCAGTTCGCCAACTTTCCAAAATTATTTTTTCCTTGGAATTTTGGGGTTTGAAAGTACACTGGTCAAACTTTAGTTTCCCCAAGTTTCATCGAAAAATAATGTGTTTTGATAATGTTTCTAATCGCAGGAATCGATTTAAACATGTCTAAACTCCACCAATATGAATACGCATGCAATGCTAATTAGTTTCAACCATAAACTATGCACAAAATAAACATACAAAATTGAATTGATCATAAAAATAAAGGTACTAAACAAAAGTTCAAGAAATTAAATGTGTGGTGAAAATAATAAAAGTAAATGTGTGGTTACAGAAACTTAAATGTGTGGAAGATCATAAATTTAAATGTGTGAAAGTGTATTCTCCTCTTTCAAAATTCTTTTCTAAGCGGAGTCATAATTTGAATCATGCTTTTAGGGCCTTTGGGTCGTCATTCCAAACACCAACAAGAAAAGAAACATAAAACAAGCACCAATCACCCAAGGTCAAGAAAGAAAAATTGAAAGAGTAAGAAACAATTTTACTAATATGCAAAGTCTTACATAACATATAAAAATATAAACAATGACAATTACATACTAGGATGAGAAGCCTCTTCTAGATGAAAAACCCAAGGGTGTAGTGTGATTTCCAGCCAAATCTCCTTGAGGACTCAAATGGTGAGAAAGAGAGAGGAAGAAGTCGGAGTGTAGTAGTAATTATAGAGAGAGTTGGTCTATCTTCCCATGAGAGGAGAGGGATGCTTATGCCTTCAATTTATAGAGTTTTGCCATGTTTCTTTTCCATTTTCGCTCTAAGTTTGTAGCATGCAATCTTCTTTTTATGGCAAGTCCCTTCCTTGGCCAACAAGTCTTCAAAGAAATAGCTGAAAGTCCTTGGGATCCTAACCCTAGAGGGGGGGGGGTGAATAGGGTGAGCTACAACTATGACCAATTTAAAACAAATTTAACTTCTTAACAAAAACTAGTCACATGTGATGATTAATCAAACAATATGCGGAAGCTAATAAACACAATCACCACAAAAGCAAGCACCACAACACCAGGGTTTATAGTGGATCGGCCTCAATGCCTACATCCACTACCGGCTTGTGATCTAATCACCCCACCGGATTTCCACTATTTATGCTTTTTACTAGGCTAAGCAATAACCCTTACAAAGTTGTTTTTCTAGGCTTAACAACAACCTCTCAATGTGCTTTTCTAGGCTAAGCAATAACCTTTACAAGATGCTTTTCTTAGGCTAAGCAATAACCTTTACAAATGAAGATTTCTCGAAGAAAGTGTCTTCACAAAAGATCACTCTAAGAGATACAATTTAAGGCTCAATTGAATTGCCTCTACATAGGCTAATATGAAAATGTAATTCAAATTACAAACATACACTAAATGAGATAAAGTGTGTGCACAAGTGTATGAATGCCTTTCTTCAATCAAGTTCAACAATGAAGCTCCTAAATGAATGCATGATGCATTTTAAAATCAAAGCTTATAAAATGATGATTGAAGATAAAACTAATCACATAAAAGATTCAAACAACTTTGAAGAAATGAAACAAACAAGTTGTATGAATGTTAAAGTCTAAGAATACATGTGATTAGGATAAGAGAGTTTGCAAACCAATCTAATTTACCAAGGAGGATGTTGAGTTTGCAAAACAGCTCTTTAAAGGCTTGAAATCATGCATAAATGAAAATACAAAGGATTCGAACATGCATGGATTTCATTTGAATGGAAATCAAAATAACTATAATGATGTACCTTTTAAAAACTCAAGCATTTGATTTCCAAATAGCCCTCTAGCCTTTCCAACTTCTTCCCCTTTCTTTGGCTCCAAAATGCTCTCAAAAGTTCATGTGTCAAGCCTTGAAAAGGGTTGGAAATGAATGGACTTTATAGCCAAAAAGTTGCCAACGGCTAGTAGCAGGTCGACCTACTTACAGGGGCAGGTCGACCTACCACACACAACGGTCAAAAAACTGACCGTTGGAGCTTTCTGGACCCAGTCGACCTGTAGAGAGGTAGGTCGACCTGCCCCCTGGGTAGGTCGACCTACCTCACTGCAGGTTGACCACCTGGGACCTAAAAAATCCAATTTTTTGCATATTGAAGGTTTATCTTGGGGGATCTTTTTGGCCACTAAATCAAGCTTTAAAAACATGTTTTAAATCATTCTAAGAGTTTTAAAACATGAAACATAAAAAGCCTAAAATGATTCAAAACTTTTAAAACCAAAGGCTAGCTTGATTTCTAAAAACTCTTTTCATATGAAAATGCATACAAAAATGATTCTGAAAGAGATGAATGTATGCAAGGCTCAAACCTAAATTCTCAAAATGATTTTCCAAATATAATGCACAAAGAATTAGGTTTTCAAAAGAGTTTGTATTCTAAAACCAATGCATCCAAGTCTAAAAACAAAACATGCATAAAACAATACTTTTGCAAATCTTAAAAGCTATGCATGTATAAAACCAGATTTCAAGGTTTTCTAAAACAATGCATGAGTGTAAATTCAAAAGATGTGAATATGTTAATGCATCCATCAAATTGCAAATACAAAATCCCTAACAATCTCCCCATTTGCAATTTGATGGCAACTTACTTATCATTGAATTAACACAACAAGTCTTCAGCTCCCCCTAAGCTGGACAAGTCTTGAAATCTTCTTGGATGCTCCTCCTCTTAGCTTGGGCTCTTGGGCTCTCTTCTTCAATCTTCTTGATGCTTGGTGCTTGATCAATCTTCAAGCTTTCTATTCATCTTCCTTTCTTTGGCTAAGTATCTTCTTTAGCTCCAAGCTTTCTTTCTTCTATAAGCTCTTCCCCTTTGACCATGCCTCTCTCACCCTTTGGCAAGATATGCATTCTCTCTTCCCCTCTTGATAACTTGAATGCTTTCTCCCCCTTTGAAGAGTAGGAGATCTTTGAGTACTTGAACTCTCTCTCCCCCTTTGACATTAAATTGCAAAGGTACCTACGCACATGAAATAAGAAAAAATACCTTTAGTAGCACCTGTTAACAAATGAAATCGAAAATGAAATACATAACAGGCTATCATGTATGGAAGTTAGACTCTAAGGGTTAAAAGGCAATCCTAGGGTCAATTTGATCAAAACTAATACTTCCTATGAAGGTTTACACTCCCCCTCAATCCATTCTCTTCTTTTGTCAACATATTGACAAAGATTTAACTATTAGATGCAAGAAGAAGATGGTTAAACCAATTGAGGGTCAACTTCAAGGAAAGGATTAGATTCATTTAACTATAAAGCTCAATATGATCAAATTGCCAAAAGAGAGCTAGGTCAAAGAGAAAAGCAATCATGGATACCAATTGGAAAAATAAAGAATACCAATTGAGATTTAAGGATATGACTATTAAATCAATCACTCTAAAATGGATTTAAAAGTATAACTTATTAGGAAAAATCCAAATTAGAGCTATCCATGAAGCAATGGGGTTTATTAATCATAGCATCAAATAATCTAACTATGGAAAGCATATGCTATGAAGGTTTTGAAAATCATTTCATTCAATCAATAAATATGACTTATCATGTGCAAGATGAGTGAAATGAAATTCAAGCATGAAGCCAACCTCAACTAATAACCAACCCATATTATGAACACATAAACATGGTGGTCATGAGATATACCTATGTGAGCAAAAGAGGTGGCAACATGAACATTATGATGCTAATGAAATGTGACATGGAATGTAAACATATAACTATCAAGATCAATCCAATGTACACAAGGTCTATCACATACACAAGATAAGATATCAATTGGATATGAAATCAATGGAAAGTTATACCAAATGAAACCAATTGAATATGACAACATGATTAAAAACAAGGATATGACAAACCCAAAATCCCATCAAGCATCATAAATGCATATTCATCACTTTTAATGATATTACTAAAGAGCATAGTGATGAACAAGGGAAATTGCAATGCAAAAGGATATAACTTTGACATGCATGCAATTTCCAAAGTGTCAAAATCATATGAATTCAACATCTAAGATATCCATCAAACATATAGAACTATGAGAAATGGGTTTCAAAGAATTTCATATGATTAAGAACACTACTATGCAGTTGAAACATGTATAAGGATTATACCAAGAGAATCTACATGAATCAACATCATAACCATCCAAAAAGAAATGACTAGAAGGCATAGAGGATGGATTTGGGTTCTAGTATGGTTTCTACAAATATTACTAAGATCACAACCATACATGGAACCAATTGACATTTGCATATAAAAAGAATGACTAAATAAGCAAATATGCAAATGACTTGAAACAACAATTGATCATGACTAAATTAGCTATGAAAGCTTTTAAAGTCACAAACAATTTAATCATGTATAGAAATGCAATGCAAGACATAAAACTAAATGTGTGCAAAAAGCAAATCAAACATGATGAGATTATAATCAAATGATTTTGAAAACCACGAAGTGTAACTTAGAATGGTGCATGAAAACAAAATCAAATGATCATAAATAAACATTGCATTTTTAATAGATGTAACTAAAAAGAAACAAAATGCAAATGCAACATGACCAACAAAATGATTTAACTATAAAGAATAGGTTGGTCAAGAAGGTTCAAGGCCTTAAGGTTTGTCTAAGTATCTAACTTTTGGAATCCACCTAAGGTCTTGGGCTTTGGAGACTATTTTGGAACTTCCACCAACTAAAGGAGATAGAGATTGAATTCTTTTAGACTTAACATCAAATCTTTGAGGTTTGACTATTTTAGATTGATGATTAGTCTTAGAAAGTTGGTGTGTTTGTTTCATAGGGGATTGATTTATTTTCTTTTTATTCTTCTCATTTCTTTTAGCCTTTCCTCCCTCTTTTTGCCTTTTGAACTTTAATTTTAACTTTTCAATCTTTTTCAAGAACTCTTTCATTTCTAAGGTTAAAGGAGGAAAAGAGAGAAGTTTCTTGTTGATAGATTTATTTTGATTCTTTGTCATTCTAAAATCTATCTTGGATGACTCTTTTTGAAATGATTTAACTTGTTTAAATTTCTTAGAGTCTTCCTTGGAATTCAAAGTCTTACCCTTCATAGAATTTGATTTAACTTTCTTTGGTTCAAAGATGGGATTAGACACATTGCTTCTTCTTAGTTTGCACTCAAACCTAAAGTGTCATTCAATGCCACAATAATTACATTTAGACATGGGCAAAGAAGTGTGAGTGCTAGAGAATGAGGACTCACCTTTCACAAAAGTGTTGGTGAACTTAGGGTCATGTGAAATATTCCTATCAAATCCAAGACCCGTCCTATCTCTTTGAGATTTACCCAATTTAAATAATTTTACAAATTTCTCATCACTTTGGGTAAACTTGCACTCATACTTTTGTTTATAGCTTTCAAGTTGAGTGACTTTGGTTATAAGGATTGAATTTTCATTTTTGACTTTAGAAAGTTCATTTTCAATTTCCTTATAATTGCTTAGCTCTTCATTGGCAAGTTTTAATTCAAGCTTTAGTTCATTAACAACATTAGATCCAAGCTCTTGGGTTTTTAACTTACTTTTAATCAACTTGGCTTCTAAATTGTTAAAGTCTTTGTCTTGCCTTTTTATTTGATCTCTTAGAATTAAATTTTCCTTATTGACATTATCATAATCCATCTTTAATTCTTTTAGTTCATCTTGAATGTTGGATAGATTATTTAAAGAGATCATGAACTTAGAGTCTAGACATTTTATTACTTCTTCTTTCTCTCTAAGTTCATCTTTAGAAGAGACTAGCTCTTTGTTTAGTCTATTTGATTCTTCTTTTAAATTTTTATTTCTCTTATCAAGCTTTGAAGATAATGTATATAATTCATTATAGGCTTGTTGAAGATCATCTTCATCATACTCATTTTCTTCCTCTTTTGAATCAAATTGATATTCATTTAATTGAGGGTTTGAATCTCCAATAGAAGGAAGAATGAGGGGTCTAGAAGAATCTACAAAGTCTAGCATAGTGGAGTCCATTCTAATGATTTTCATGCAAGGACAACTCTAGGGTTTTGACTCTAGGTTATTACACCTAATCAAGAGTACCAAACACTTGATCCTAAAAAATAGAGCACGAGGCTCTGATACCAATTGAAAGTCCTTGGGAACCTAACCCTAGAGGGGGGGGGTGAATAGGGTGAGCTACAACTATGACCAATTTAAAACAAATTTAACTTCTTAACAAAAACTAGTCACATGTGATGATTAATCAAACAATATGCGGAAGCTAATAAACACAATCACCACAAAAGCAAGCACCACAACACCAAGGTTTATAGTGGTTTGGCCTCAATGCCTACATCCACTACCGGCTTGTGATCTAATCACCCCACCGGATTTCCACTATTTATGCTTTTTACTAGGCTAAGCAATAACCCTTACAAAGTTGTTTTTCTAGGCTTAACAACAACCTCTCAATGTGCTTTTCTAGGCTAAGCAATAACCTTTACAACATGCTTTTCTTAGGCTAAGCAATAACCTTACAAGATGCTTTTCTTAGGCTAAGCAATAACCTTTACAAATGAAGATTTCTCTAAGAAAGTGTCTTCACAAAAGATCACTCTAAGAGATACAATTTAAGTCTCAATTGAATTGCCTCTACATAGGCTAATATGAAAATGTAATTCAAATTACAAACATACACTAAATGAGATAAAGTGTGTGCACAAGTGTATGAATGCTTTTCTTCAATCAAGTTCAACAATGAAGCTCCTAAATGAATGCATGATGCATTTTAAAATCAAAGCTTATAAAATGATGATTGAAGATAAAACTAATCACATAAAAGATTCAAACAACTTTGAAGAAATGAAACAAACAAGTTGTATGAATGTTAAAGTCTAAGAATACATGTGATTAGGATAAGAGAGTTTGCAAACCAATCTAATTTACCAAGGAGGATGTTGAGTTTGCAAAACAACTCTTTAAAGGCTTGAAATCATGCATAAATGAAAATACAAAGGATTTGAACATGCATGGATTTCATTTGAATGGAAATCAAAATAACTATAATGATGTACCTTTTAAAAACTCAAGCATTTGATTTCCATATAGCCCTCTAGCCTTTCCAACTTCTTCCCCTTTCTTTGGCTCCAAAATGCTCTCAAAAGTTCATGTGTCAAGCCTTGAAAAAGGTTGGAAATGAATGGACTTTATAGCCAAAAAGTTGCCAATGGCTAGTAGCAGGTCGACCTACTTACAGGGGCAGGTCGACCTACCACACACAACGGTCAAAAGACTGACCGTTGGAGCTTTCTGGACCCAGTCGACCTGCAGAGAGGTAGGTCGACCTGCCCCTGGGTAGGTCGACCTACCTCACTGCAGGTTGACCACCTGGGACCTAAAAAATCCAATTTTTTGCATATTGAAGGTTTATCTTGAGGGATCTTTTTGGCCACTAAATCAAGCTTTAAAAACATGTTTTAAATCATTCTAAGAGTTTTAAAACATGAAACATAAAAAGCCTAAAATGATTCAAAACTTTTAAAACCAAAGGCTAGCTTGATTTCTAAAAACTCTTTTCATATGAAAATGCATACAAAAATGATTCTGAAAGAGATGAATGTATGCAAGGCTCAAACCTAAATTCTCAAAATGATTTTCCAAATATAATGCACAAAGAATTAGGTTTTCAAAAGAGTTTGTATTCTAAAACCAATGCATCCAAGTCTAAAAACAAAACATGCATAAAACAATACTTTTGCAAATCTTAAAAGCTATGCATGTATAAAACCAGATTTCAAGGTTTTCTAAAACAATGCATGAGTGTAAATTCAAAAGATGTGAATATGTTAATGCATCCATCAAATTGCAAATACAAAATCCATAACAATAACAAGGTGAGTGAGATTTTTGGTACTTTCCATGTGCAAAAATTGCAATCCCGAGTAGAAATTATAGCACCAACTTCCAGAGGCCATATCTTCCTCGTTTTAGCTCCAATTGACACAATCTTCGATTCTAAAGATATCTACTCGAAAAGAGCTTTCCAAAGGTGTTTGGATTGTACCAATCTGACAGCTCGATTAAGAGTTATGACCATCTTAATATTGCTGCCTCTGAAAAATCCAAAAATAATTTTGCACATATGGAGTGATAGTTGTGGCAATGGGGTGTGTGGGACCCATGTGGATGTCTAAAGGGATCTTGAGATATTTCTTTCCTTGTTTCTTGACTCTCTTTCCATCTTTGGTTTGCTTCGAAGCTTCTTTGATTGATTAGTCAACTCTTTTATCATACTTTCCGTTCTTGAATTTATTTCTTGATTTTTGAGTTTTCAAACTTAGTAAGAATTAGATCTTACCAAATCTGAAGTTTTCTTTCTTGATCTTGAAATTACAAATCTAGCTTTCCATTGTTGACTTTTCAAATTCTCCAAAAATACCAAGATATGTGGGTCCACCTTGAAAGATGTCCTACCCTTGATCTCTCTCAAATTTCACCAATGTGGGCCCAATTCTTGGTTTCTCCTATTCAAAGTAAAATAAATGGATTCAAGAATAATTCTATGTAAGGAATTTAAATGGACGATGCATGGGACCCTAGTAGATGCACCCAGAATAATCGGCTTCCCAAAAATAAATCTCCAAAAATGGTAGGTTTCATGAATTTATGCAAAAAGTGTGATTTTTAAGCAAATTATGCATGAATGCACTACAATAGACCCTAAATGCATAAAAACATGATTTGACACTAAATAAAGCTCTTTAATATCAATAAGCCCTTAAAATGGTCCAAAATGTGTATGAAAATGTGTGCTTTTCAGGACTCATCAAAGAGCAATGACAGCTGGCAAAGTATCCTTAGGGTGAAGAGCTTTTTTGACAAGCTCATCAACAACATCGGCTGCAAAGCAGTCATCTTGGTCTGGAGGTTGATGAGAGGTCCTAAAAGCATTTAGCCTCACTTTCATATTCCCGAAGGAAACATACAGAACTCCGGTGCAACAATTAATGTTCGCATTGGCCGTGGCCAAAAAGGGTCGTCCAAGAATGACAGTAGTGTGCGTTCGTGAATTCTGCATTGGTTCAGTGTCAAGGATGATGAAATCGACAGGGAAAAAGAACTTGTCGACATTGACCAAAACAACCTCAATTATTCCTCGAGGCACCCTGATAGATCTATCAGCAAGTTGCAAGGTAACCAAAGTGGGGTTCAAGTCCCCTAGCCCAATCTGCTCATACACCGAGTAAGGTAAGAGATTGACACTTGCTCCTAGATCCAACAATGCATGATCAATAACGTGACTCCCAATCATGCAAGTAACGGTGGGAGTGTTAGGATCTTTCAGCTTGGGAGGAGTGTCATTATGGAGAATTGAGCTCACTTGCTCGGTGAGTAAAATCTTCTTTGGCACATGAGATTTAAATTTGTACTCTTTTGAGTGCACAAATCTTTCAGAAATTTAGCATAAGAAGGGACCTGCTTGATAGCATCCAATAAAGGTAGGTTAATCTTTACTTGCTGAAACACCTCTAACATCTCATCCATGGTTGCTTTCTTTTTATTAAAGGGAGAGGGTGTGTCAAGACAAGTGGGAAATGGGGCTTTAGGCACATATAGGGGTGCCATAGCCGGGTTAGATGAAAAATTAGGAGGGGTTGCCTCATTGCCCTTAGAAACCATTTCAGCCCAAGAGCTCTTAAGATTGGTTATGGGCTCTTTCACACTTTGCTTAGGCTCCTTAGGCCTAGTCTCAACCTCACACCCATTCAGTAATGCGACAACCATTTTTGCTTGCTCATGATAGGTATCATTATGTTGCGAGCCACTACCCACCTCAAAAGAATTCTTAGGGGTTAATCGTGGGTTGGCTAGGCAAGCTTCCATCCTCTCTTCTGTTAAGAGTATTAGCTATTTGCCCGATCTGGACCTCTAGCTTGGCTATGGAATGGGAGTGTGAATGGACCAGCTGAGTGGTTGCTTTGAGCTCTTGCAGCACTATCTCCTCAGATGATGGATTTCTTTGAGGTGGTTGAGGGTTGGGTTGCTGATAGGATTATTGGGAAAGATAGGCCGCGGGATTAAATTAAAAATTAGGCCTATTTCCCAGTTGAGAGAAAGAAGTGCCATGACCGAGTGACTTCCATGAAAAGTGGGGGTGATTACGCCATCCCGGGTTATAAGTGTTCAAATAAGGATCATTACCCGATTTGGAGAACCCCTGAGCAGCATTCACCTGCTCTTGCACAAATTCAGGGAATTGAGGTGCTGCAGGACAATCACTCACAAAATGAGCGGGACTGTTGCATAAAGCACAAGCATCTTGATGAGCAAGAGGCTGGGAAGATGAAGATTGGAGAGATTGTCCCCTAGAAATCAATTGATCTATCTTTTGGGTCAAGGCAGCCACTTGAGTTGTGAGTTCGTTAGAGGGTTGGATTTCAAACACGCCTTTAGGTTTTTGCAAAATAGAGGCTGTCAGCCTCTCCAATCTAGCAGTGGAGGCATGGTGTTGGAATGTCTCGCTCGTATTTTCGAAAAGCTCCCATGCCTCATCCTCATTTTTTAACTTTATTGATCCCCCATTGGCAGTAACTACCGTGTTTCGCCATTCAGGTGATAGCCCATCATAAAAGAATTGCACCAATTGTCATTTGGCAATTTGGTGATG
This sequence comes from Cinnamomum chago, assembly GCA_038049695.1. NCBI lineage: Eukaryota > Viridiplantae > Streptophyta > Magnoliopsida > Laurales > Lauraceae > Cinnamomum > Cinnamomum chago. The sequence continues at coordinate 13,801,640 of CP142456.1, forward strand.
ATGACACTTTCTAATGAGATCCTTGAATCTATCCCACGCCTCATGAAATTGTTCACTGTCAGTTTGGGCGAATGATGTATTGGATCTCTTGTACTGATTGGTTTTGCCCACTGAGAAATATTTGTCTAAGAACTTTTGTTGCAGTTGGGCCCATGAAGTGATAAAGTTTGCAGGTAAAGTACTCAGCCAATACTTGGCTTCATCCTTCAATGAAAACAGAAAAAGAAACATTTTTAAGGCCTCACTACTGAAATTGTTTATTCGCACCGTGGAGCAAATAACCAAGAACTCATCAATGTGATTGTACGAGTCCTCATTGTTCAAGCCATAGAAAGAAGGAATAAGATTGATTGTGCGAGGCTTGATTTCATATTGAGCTGCCTGTAGTGATGGTGACGCGTATTCCGAAGGAGTATAGTGCTCCTTCAAGGGTCAGAGAGGTGGAACCTCAGGAGCCTCATCTTCCTTTCTTTCCTCAGCCATTAGTGAATTTGTGCGTCAGACAACAAAAGGGTGTTTAGATGATCCAATTTTTTCAAAGGACTCGCTCTAAATTTTGGTCTAGAGATACCAAATCTGGATGACAATAGCGACGACCAAACATGCACACACAAAACTTACTGCAATTATATGAAAAGAATCAAAAAGTCTAGGCTTATCGCGCCCTTGGGAAGAGAGGAGAGATTTCTTTGAGTAAAACTTTGTGAACTCTCGTAGATCCCTGCACAAATTCTAGGATTCTGTGTTAGAACCAATACCCTGCAGTAAAGATAGTAAAGATGTGAGAAAAGATAATAAAGTAAAATAAAAAATAAAAACAAATTGAAAAAGCTAAACTAATGTTAGAATTAAAAGAAACAAACAACCGTGCTAATTGTCCCCAGCAACGGCGCCAAAATTTGACCGTCCTAAAATAGGGTTGCAAATATAAATTATTCTCTACTAATATCTCTGCTTGAAAAGGCAAAGATGTTAACCGAGTATCGTATCCACTATGACAAAAAGGCTAAGTTGTGTTGTTTCATAAATTCCTAAACTAATCCTATTAGAAAACGAGGTATTGGTTTAATTGGTTGTAATTCCTAAATTAACAAATTAAAAGACAAGGTTTTGATCTAATCAGAGAAAAGTCTTAGGGTATAAATCCACCTTAGCCTTGTGCAATGGCTAATATAGATCCAGGGTTTCACTATCAATGCCTTCAAGACTCGTTCTGGTTATAAACCTTCACAGAGTCAACAAATAAGGGGTGCGGGTTTAGATCTGGCATAACCTATCTCTAAGGCATAGATTATCCTAGCTTTAACTCGACACACATTCAAGCACCATATTATATGACTTGGTATTCCAAACTATAAGAATAAAATTTCAAAAAGAGATCTTGTATTAATAAACAGAATCCAACAATGGATAACATCAATGTCATATAATCAAAGCATTTAAAATAAAACCCTAGAACCTATACATCACCATAAACACAAAACTAGGGCTTCATCACAACCCTAAGATGAAGATTTAGTTACTCATGGAAGAGATTGGCGAAGAATCTCTGACGAAATCCCCATTGACGCTCTTCCAAAGCTCCAAAAGACAGCCTCCAGAACTTCTCCCCCGATGTTAATTAATTTTAAACGAGATTAGGTATCATATTTATAAAGTTTTGGCCCCAAAATTCTCGTCAAAACATGTTTGAGGCAGTCATCCATCCGGTCCGAGCGTCCGGACGCCAGGAATAAAAATTCATGCGCCCTCTCTGTGACCGGGTGTCCGGACGCCCGAAGCCAATAAGCTCCGGTTAATTGGATTTTCGGCATTTTTTCCAATTTCTTCCTGTTTTGCACCAATTTCTTCCCAATGCTCCTAGGGACCTGTAAACATAAAAATAACATAATTAGACTAATTAATCTCATCGAAGTGTATATGAAAGTCTAAACTGAGGGGCCTAAATGGTACATTTTAGGCTCTCATCAAGGTACCACTTCCGTAACAAGAAAACTATTGGGGCCTATTTTGTATAGGAGACATCTAGCATGATTTTTTCAGACAAAATTTCTCTCAAAACAAAATAAGAGTTTTTTTTTTTTTTTGCGATGATGTGTTGTGAAGTACACATGTAAATAGAGAGACGACATACCATATATAGTTTACCTTGTGAAACTTTTTCCAGTTTAAGGCAAAGATTACTTTTCAATAATTTACAAGCTAATATCAGACACAATAATTTAAAACCAAAGATCTTTAACAAGAATCTCCTCAAATTGTATCACAAACATTATCCTTTTTCACAAAAGAACATAGGAGCAGTTTGGAAACTCAAGTCTAATTAATAAAAGCTAATCAGATTAAGATCTAATATAAAAGCTTTGATTTTTAAGTTTTAATTTACAATTAGCATGTTGGGTAAAATTACATATTAAAAATGCTCTTATTTCATGCGGTATTCGAGGCCCACGTACCTTCAGAATTTCGGTAATTGTGGTCCACCAAGAACCCACACTACTAGAAAAAAGGGTTTTTATATCGGCTAAAAACCGATATAAAAGACCTATTATATCGGTTTTTCAGTAAACTTCAAACCGATATAAGTACCCCCGATATAATAAACAACTATAACCGATATAATATGTGTATTATTTCATATCGGTTTTTGGACAACTGATGTCTTTTGAACCTGAAATTATAACACATATTACTGTAAAACCGATATAAAAAAAAGTGAAACCGATATAAAAAATATTTATAATATCGGTTTTCGGAGAACTGATGTGTTTTGAAACCGAAATTATAGCATACATTACTGTAAAACCGATATAAAAAAGAGTGAAACCGATATAAAAATCATTTATAATATCAGTTTTTCGGAGAACTGATGTATTTTGAAACTGAAATTATAGCATATATTACTGTAAAACCGATATAAAAAAAAGTAAAACCGATATGAAAATTATTTATATTATTGGTTATAAAGGCTTTGTTATATCGGTTTTTTGGGATTGTATTATATCGTTTGTTCTGTAACCGATTTAATATTATATATGCATTTTTTTTTGTCAAAAGAATTTGCATTGCTGCGCGCAGTACCTATAAAACCTGCAGTACAATTGCAGTGCACTATACACCAATAAAACTTTGCACTATATATACAAAGTGATCATATATATATAACTAATTAACATAAAGCTTGACTAGAGAAATCTCTATGGAAATATTGTGTATATATATATGATGTACAAAAAGTTGGAACTATATATAAACAAAAAAAAGAATGTGATTTATATGGAGTATTCATGAACGTGATGGCCCACCGGCCACTACATCAGCAAATCGAAATTCATAAAAAAAATGAATGAACAAAAGAGAAAATACAAAAACTCAGTGTGGTCTGCCCACCTTTCCTTGGTTTTCGCTACTTGTAGCAACCAATGGAAGTTCTGCAACTTCCTGCCCAAATATTCGAAGAATTCCAACTTATACGACAGATGAGCTGCATGAGAAATAACAGTATAAATCCATGATAATAGAACATAACTGTAGAACTTAATACCAGTCAAATCATCATTTATAGTTCTTACTTTACAGTCAATACGGCACAATACATCCCTGTAAATTCTTGGTCTCTCATGTTCCTCCTGCAAAACATTGAACTTAGAAGAATTTAGAGATCGTGAAAGAAAATGCACAAAACAATATGAAAGGAATGAAGCAACAAAGTGATCATGTTCCTCTAACAGAATGATGAATTTTCTCACCCATAAACTACACAAGGAATAAGGTCTCTGCTTGTTGCAGAATCAACTATTGGGTCGAAATAGTCCTGAAAGCAATATGGAATGGAAAGAAAATTAGCAATTTCAGAGAAGTCTTCATTTCATGAGGCATAAAAGAAAAAATACACTAGATAGCTTAAATCATAATTAATTATCAAGTAACAACACATGAACATCTGCTTAACTAATAAATGCCCCACATGGCAAATGAAGTAACATATTGTAAAAAACATAAATGATTTAAGATGACAGTGGACAGTAAAGGCAATTGTTTGGATGAAGGAGGCAATCACAAATTTTTTTAAAAAAAATCACACCTCTAAATCTGCCATTTGATGATCCTTTAAACAGCCCACATGATATTCCTTCTCACACTGAGAGGGAAAAAAGAAAAAGAAAAAAGATCCAATCAAAGTAGGTCACATAAGCCTACTTAGAAACTCAGATTGTCAGCCAATCAAAGAAAGCTGCAATATATGGAGTGTAAACAAGGAGAACAAATATCATACTTGGTCACAAAGCATAACGGTGCGTGGTCCAAATACAGATTTGCTAAAATCATGGGATCTGAAAAGAAAAAAAGAAAAAAGGAGGCAAATGGTAAGTTCAAACTAACACAAACATACATGTATCAGAGACAACAAAGCAAGAAGAAATAAATTTCAGCAGAATTAAGGAACTTAAAGCCAAAAAAAAAACTACAAAAACATACAGAACAGGGAAATTTTTTTGAATCCATGCATCTTGAAAGGGCTCAAGATTTAAACACAATAAGGCTAAAGGAAAGGACAAACACCAAGTCCTCTACAACCCCACCCACACTCTGTCCTATTCCTAAAGGATTTCATGCAAAAGAAGAAATATTGTTCCAGTCCACTGATAATACAAACATCAAATCCACTAAAACCTTCATTCCATTACTAGATAAAAGAAAGATTATACCAATCCATAGTTTTAATGGGTGGTATTGTAACATAGAAGCAGAACAACTAACACAAATGGACATTTATTTGATGTAAAATCCCTCAAACAAGAAAAGAGAAGAAGAAAAAAAATATGTTCATGGAACAAAATTCTTCCCTCTGTTTTTACTCAAGAAGGGATCTGATGTGAACATAACAGTAAATTCATTACACAGAGAAGGCCTAGCCATGGGAAAGAACAAACAAGCCAAAACAGAGAAGGGATCTGGCAGTTGTAAATGCTGGAGGTGGCTAGCCGAACCAAGTTGGAGGCTAGCCTCACCAAGTAAAATCAAATTAATCTTCATCTCTACTGATCTAGAACAAAAATCAAACCTTGAAACCAACTTGTCTAAAAAATATCTCAACCAACTTGCCCAAACGAAATCCCACAAAATCCCCAAAAAAAAAAAAAAGAGTTTCAGGCACGTAGTCTTATGAATGATGAAGAAAGAGGAAGGAAAAACCCAAATCCCTGCTGATCTATTACAAATCACAATGCAAAATCATCCATTTGATATGGGTTTCTCTGAGTCATATTCTTTTAGAGCTAGAAATAGACAGAGAAGAAGAATACAAAAATTAAAAATCATGAAAAATTAAACGCAATCATGCTAACATTATGCAAACTAAATCGATCACTGAATACCTCAATCTCCACAGCTTGGGAGGCTAGAGCTCACAACATCACCACCTCAATATCCAAACTTTGAAGCTAAAACCCTAAATTCTCGCTCTTTCTCTCCTCAAATCGTTCGAAAACCTAAATCACTCTTGCTGGGCTCCAGCCACTATCCTCATTTAGAATTGACAGGCATACAACTCCAGAAGGGTAGATATTAGAGTGGAAAAAGCCTTGAGGAAACTTGCGTTTTAGGGGTTTACTTGGATAGTCCTCACTGAAATGCAGCGTGATGGGGAAAAATCCACCCTCCTAGGCAATCCCTTGCTTGCCAGGGATTGTGCAGTGCCAGGCCATCAAATTGATGGAACCATCCGTTGCCGTCTCTGGCTTAGCCACGAAACCATGAGGATGATTCTTACGCCAGGCCTTGCGCTCCTCGGCAAGTTGTCCACGAAATCCAATCTCTCATCCCAAAACAAAACAAAACAAAAAAAAACAGATCCAAAACCCCACAAAGCAACAAAAAGAAAAACCCAGAATAAAAAAAAAAAAAAAAAACAGATATCCTTCTTGGAGATCTAGAGATTTCTATGAGAGGAGAGGGTGTGCTGGTGTGCAGGGGAAGTGCTGGGGGATGCGATGGTGATGCAAAGAGGAGGGAGAAAGGCTCTTACTTGTAAATGGGATGAGTACTACGCGTGGAGGAAGAAAAGGGAGAGATGATGGGGCTCTGCACTGCTGCTGGTGGTGGTGCAGTCTGCGCGTGAAGGATGAAGGGGCGACGGTCTGCGGGCTTGAGAGAGATGAAGAGTAGCGAGACTGGAGAGGGGGGCTGCCTCTTAGATGGGTCTGCGCAGGGGGTTGCGAGATGGAGAGAAAGAGGAGGTGATGGTGCTGCGCCTTGGTTCCGGTGTGAGAGAGATGGAAGAGGTCTGCTTGCGAGGATCTTTAAGAAGAACTCTGTATAAAATGAGAGAGGCTATCTTATTTCATTTCGTCGCCCAATAGTGCACGAAAGAGAAACCCCAAACAGAGATGGCACAATTGATGGAGAAAGAAAGAGAAGGGAGGGAAGGAAAAAAAAGGAGGGAAAGAAAGGAATGATGGAGAAAGAAAGAGAAGGGAGGGAAGGAAAAAAGAAAAGGAGGGAAAGAAGGAAAAAACAAAGGGTGGGAACGGGGAATGCAGCATATTATATCGGTTTTTACTAATAACCGATATTAAGGGATTTTAAAACCGATATAAAATCATTGTGTATATAATATCGGTTTCATAATAACCGATATAAAATATAGAAATTAATATCATATATTTTCTAACCGATATGATATATAGAGATTATTATGTTGGTTCTTGTGTAACCGATATAAAAAAAAAATTGACCGATATAAAAAAATATTAACCGATATAAAAAACCTTGACTGAAGATATTATATCGGTTATATGAAAAACCGATATAGGACAGTTTTTCTAACCGATATAAAAACCATTTTTTCTAGTAGTGGCCAATATTTGCAACATTTTAAAAATATCATGAGGTCATTTTTGTCCAAAACACTAGTAGATTTTGCGTTGTCCACTTCCATGGGTAATCACATGGTGAGTCACAAGTACATCTATCTTTTATTGTTTGTTTATTAGTTTCCTCTCTATATATTATTATTTTGATAATTAATTTAGATCAATTCTTACTAAAGTATTTTCTGGTGGAGATCAGAGAAAGCCGTAGTTCTTGTTTAGCATTATAATTAATCCCATTGTGTTATACGTATGTGGGAATAGGAAATGCAACACTAGCAAATCTGGTTTGGCTCCGAAGGAAAAATGGAGTTGGAGAAGCCCCATTTAGTATTCATTCCATACCCTGCCCAAGGCCACATCAACCCCATGATGCAATTAGCCAAGCTTCTTCACTCAAGAGGGTTCTTCATCACCTTTGTTAACACTGACTTCGCCCACAAACGCCAATCAGAGTCTAGAGGCCTGGATTCCTTGGGCTGTTTGGATGGCTTTCGCTTCGAAACTATATCAGATGACAAGCCACCATCTGCTGGAGAGGCGATCCAAGACGCCCAGGCGTTCTGCAAATCTGTCCAAGAGAACTGTGTGGAGCCGCTCCGCGATCTGCTGACGAAGCTTCATGGCACATCTGATGGGCCTGGAGTGACTTGCATAATTTGGGACCGATACATGACCTTCACCCTCCAGATTGCTCAAGAACTGGAGATCCCTGAAGTTATGTTTTGCCCGACGGCAGCTTGCACTTTTATGGCCATCGCACACTATAGTGAGCTGATCAGAAGGGGAGTTGCACCACTCAAAGGTACAATTACTACAACCCAAATGGGAACCACCACCAACATATAGAGATTAGTTCAATTCACAGCGTAGCTCTTTTTATAAAATTTTGACATAAACTATTAGTGCTGCCCATTAGAAATCATGTGGCTCTCCTGCCATAAACCACATTGGGTTAAGCAGGTTTTTTTTTTTTTTTTTCCTTTTTGATATATTATTCCTCTTTAAATGTGGTTTTTCCAATTTTATAACCCAAATTCAAATAATGCAGCCATAGTTGTTTGACTCGTCAACATTATTTTTAACTTTTTTGCACCATATCTCCTGATATTATGGGATTGTCTCGTAATATCATGGGATTTAACAATTTATGTATCATACATTTTCTTCAACTAGCAAACCTAAGATGCTACATAAAACCCATAACATCATGGGACAATCAAATCTTATAATATCATGAGATTTATTGGTTTTTGTGACATACTATTTCCTTAATATCATAGGATCCTAGAAAAAAAAATCTAAAATAAAATGTTGACTAGATTCAAGCGACTCTAGTGGTGTTATCTGAATTTTGAATTTTGAATTTTGATTATGAAATTTAAAAAAGTAGATTTAAAAAAAATAATATATCAAAACTCTTTTATATATATCTTAGCTGGCGAGGGATGTAACAGTGTGAGTTAAGATTAAGAAATCATTTGACCAGCCTGCCACGAGGGCCAAGCCGGATTAAGAAGTTGGTAGATACTTTTGAAAGTTTGGAAAAAGTGATTGAGACTTTTTCTCTTCTTCAGAGGCGGCATTGCCTTACGTTCTTTTTAGAAATAAAAAGATCCAGCACATTTCTAGCAAAAAAAAAAAAAAAAAATCTAGCACAAATTTTTGTCATTGTCCTGAGGCTCCTAACCCAGCACATGTCACTTCTTTCTCTTTTTTCTCTCCGGTTTCTTTTACAATTGTCCTTGCCCTGAGGCTCCTGACCCGGCACATGTCACTTCTTTGACTTTTTTTTTTTTTCTCTGTTTTGATTACAAGTGAAAAGAGAGACAAATACGTGGAAGTAGGTACTGACATTTTGTTGTAAAATTGTGATTTACATCAGATTCTCTTTTACATATAAAATAAGATTTATTTTTTTTGGTTAAGGCAAAAAATGAAGTTGAAATGAAAACAAAAAAGGATTACAAAGGCCAAAGTCCCCAAAAGTTCAAAAAAAAAAAAGAAGAAGAAGAAGAAAAATCTAGAGAAACTCATAAGAGAAAAAAAGAAAAAAAAAATCTACAGAAGAAAGAAGACAGATACATAATTACAGTTAGTAAAAACTCCAATAAAATGAAGAAGCCGGGCTTGAGGCGGCCTTTGAACAAAGCTAGAAACCATTTTAGCAACCTGTTCAACCAAGCATCTCTTGATTCAGAGAAGAGAGACTCTGAGTTCATAAACGTAGAGTGGTTTCTGCTTTGCCAAATACAATGAATTGCATTGAAGATAACCATAACAGGCCACTTTTTCGAAGCATCCTTTCGACATTCAGTAATATTCTGAGATTGAGCAACGCCAATACCTTGGAGATGCCAATGCCATACGAAAGAAGAAAATGGGCACGTAAAGAAAACATACAAATCTAGTGAGCCATGCTGAGATGGATGACCCAAATCCGAATCTAATTTCATGAGAGACAGCAGCGGCTGGATTAGAAATGTGGTGTGATGTGTAAGTGGTGAAAAACTAAGATATAATCATTGGTTCTCGATTGAAAATAAGAATCTGTGATGCGCATACATCTGTTATCAATTGCTTGATGGATAATTGAGTTGATCGGATCGCATAAAGTTGATCAATAAGTTACAAATGCTACACTAAATGTTAATTAGTATGGCTCACTATTAATTAGTAAGTCTTGGCTAACCAGGCTCTTGGATTGCCCAAGTTGTACTGTGATTAGAAGTAGGTCTATTATAGTAAGTCAACTGAGATTAGAAGTAGGTTTTTGGTGTAACAGGGTTTGAGGCTGATATTATAAATAAAGACTCAGAGTCTCTAGGATGTAGACAACTATTCTGATTGCATAGTGATTCTCCTGTCTCCCCGTGGACGTAAACCAAAAGCCGAACCACATAAATCTCTTGTTCTCTGTGCGTGATTGTTCTCTTCTTGTAGCCCTAGATCACAACAAACTAGTATCAGAGCGTTTTGGCGTGATCGGACGAGATCCGTTGAATCGGATTTTGAAAGGGCTAGAGATCGTGTGAAATCGAAAGATCTGTCAGTGGGTCGCGATTTGATTGGTGCGAACAGTAGAGTTTCGCCGCTGCTTTTTGCATCATCGGAGAAGAGAGAAGAGGAGTCCAGATCCTCTTTGTGGGCTACGCAGATCGGAGCAACCGTTGTGTAGATCAAATCAGATCGGTTGCATAGATCTACAACCGTTGCTGCCGCGTCATCGAGCGTGTCATTGGAAGAGAAAAAAAGAGAGAAATCGTTGCTTGTATGCGATTTGGGTATTGCTTTATCTTGGCTGGGCCCCACCTCGCCGTGACAACCTGCCGGAGTTGTCGCCTGAGGATCGCCGCTGCGTGTCGCACATCGCCGAAGGTTGCCGCCGCTACGTGTAGCAGTGTTGCTCTTCTGTTTCTTATTCAGGTTCTGGTTCTGAACCAGAACAGTAATGGGTATTGGGTTCTGTTACAGAACTTGGGAAGAAGAAAGGATTTGGGTTTTGACTTGGTAGTCCGAGGTACCAAGGAAATTAATGGTCCCTGAAACGCCACATAAATTGGTGATCCCTCAGTCCTGGTTATAGGCCAGACCAGTTTCGGGTCAGGTTGACCTGGTCCACGCAGGAACCCAGCGGCAAGGCGCTGACGTCATCGCTGACATCAGTGCATTACGGTCAAAGGCAGATTTGACCAATCAATGGTTGAAAATTGTTTTCGCGATATCTTGACGATCCGAAGTCCGATTTGAGATCCGTTTGAACCTACGGACTCATCTCAAGGAGATCTACGCAGCTATTGTGAAAGATTAGAGGAATGGCTACTAAATTTGAGATTGAAATATTCGATGGAAACAGTGACTTCGGTCTATGGCGTTTGAAGATGCACGCTTTGCTGGTTCAGAATGGTTTGCAGAAAGCTTTGAAAGGAAAGAATGCTTTGCCTGACAAACTATCAGATGAAGAGAAAGATGAGTTGCTGGAGAAGGCATACGATCAGATTCTGCTGTTTCTAAGTGATGGTGTACTACGAAAGGTTGTCCATGAGAAAACTGCTACTGGCATATGGCAGAAATTGGAGAACTTGTACATCACGAAGTCCCTCACAAATCGCTTGTACCTGAAGAAGCGATTGTTCACCTTACAAATGCAGGAAGGTACGTCTGTTTCAACCCATCTTAATTCTTTTACGAAAGCTATTATGGATCTGGAAAATATCAATGTTGAAATTGATGATGAGGACCAAGCTATCATGTTGTTGTGCTTGTTACCACCCTCATATGAGCATTTTGTTGATACCATGATGTATGGTAGAGATACTCTATCCAAAGAGGATGTAGAAGCAGCCTTGAACTCTAAGGAGTTGAAGAAAAAGGTTGTGGTTGACAATGCTGGTTCGGGTGAGGCTTTGGTAGTACAGGGAAGAACAAAAGACTCCAGTAGTAAGGGCAGAAATAGATCCAACAGGAAGAACATTGAATGTTATTATTGCCATAAGAAATGACACATTAGGAAAAACTGTCCCGAAAGGCAGAAGAAAGGGAAAGAAGTAATAGAAGATTTGTCATTTGATGATTCAGTCAGTGTTGAAGATGAAAGATCAAATTATGTTTCTGATAATGCACCTTTTGTGATTGAATATGGAATTCGTCGTCAGGATGAATGGATTCTTGATTCGGGTTGTTCCTACCACATGTGTCCAAATAGGGACTGGTTTACCACTTATAGAGAAATCGACGGTGGTAGTGTCTTGCTGGGCAACAATGTTGCATGTAAGACGGTAGGGATCGGAACAATGAAAATCAAGATGCATAATGGAATCGTCAGAACGTTAGCAGAGGTTCGACATGTTCCTGATCTGAAAAAGAATCTTGTTTCTCTTGGAGCCTTGGACTCCGACGGTTGTAAGTTCTCAGCTGAAGGTGGAGTTATGAAGGTTGTGAAAGGTGTTCTGATTCTTATGAGAGGCAATAGAGTTGGAAACTTGTATGTTTTGTCCGGAAATACTGTTATAGGTGGAGCTGCAATGTCTTCCTCAGATGACCATGAATCTGTCTCAACGCGCTTATGGCACTTGCGCCTAGGTCACATGAGTGAGAAGGGATTGACAATACTGAGCAATCGGAATTTGCTATGTGGCACGAAGATAGGCAAGTTGGATCTCTGTGAGAGATGCATCTTCGGAAAGCATCGAAAGGTCAATTTCGACACAGGTACTCATCGCACGAAAGGTATCCTTGATTAAGTTCATTCAGATGTATGGGGGCCTTCGAAGGTTTACTCCAAGGGCGGGTCCCGGTTTATGCTGACTTTTATTGATGATTATTCAAGGAAAGTCTAGGTTTATACTCTGAAGACGAAGGATCAAACCTTTGTTACATTCAAGCGATGGAAGGAGATGGTTGAGAAACAGACTGGCAGGAAGGTGAAGAAGTTGAGGACAGGTAATGGCAAGGAGTACAAATCAACAGAGTTTGGAAACTATTGCAAAGATCATGGCATAATTCAGCATGACACCACTACAGAAAGTCCAGAGCAGAATGGAGTTACAAAGAGAATGAACAGAACGATCTTGGAGAGAGCTCGTTGTATGTTGTTTCCTGCAGGATTGTCCGAAGACTTTTGGGTTGAGGCAGCAAATGTTGCAGGCTACTTGACAAATAGGTCTCCACACACAAATATTGGTTGCAAAACACCGGAAGAAATGTGGTCAGGTAATCTAGCTGATTATTCTAACTTGAGGATCTTTGGTTGTGCGGCTTATGCTCGCGTGAAAACCGATAAATTAGAACCAAGGGTTGTGAAGTGCATCTTGGTGGGATATGCTTGTAGGGTGAAAGGATACAAGTTGTGGTGTACCGATCAGGATTCACCCAGATTTATCATCAGCAGGGATGTTACATTTCATGAGGATGCTTTACTCGAAGCGAGAAAACAGGTGGAGGAGACAAAAGTAGGTAGCAGCGGTGACACCATTCAGGTAGAATCAGACATCCTAGTGAGGAAGGAGAGTGCATCCGGCTCCTCCCGGGATACAGGGGATAGTCAGACTGTGTAGCAGATGCCGCAGACGGGTAGACCGCAGAGAGAAAGAAAACCGCCGGTTAGATACAGTTTTAAGGATATGATGATGTACGCGTCGACATCAGACAGTGGCCGTGATGATATGGCTGCATACGCATTGACGAATGAGTCTCTTGAATTAATGGAAGGGCTGAAAAGTAGTCAACAGGAAACAACTATGACTGAAGAGATTGAGTCTCTTGATGGGGAAGATCAGGCCATCGGATGCAAGCGGTTCTACGAGGAAGAGGAAGGAGCTTCCTGTGCAAGTAGAGTGCAGACAAAGGTTCTTGATCATGTATGCAATTTGAAGAAATCATTGTACGGGTCGAAGCAAGCTTCTGGACAATGGTACAAGCGATTTGGTGCATTCATGAAGGAATGGGTTAGATTCAAGTTCAAGCATTGCTTGGACTTGATTGGTGTTTTCAGTACCTGAGTGCCCTCAGGGGCAGGTTGTAATGCCCCAATTCTGGATACCGATAAAGTCGTTCGAATATCCGAAGTTGGCTCGCTACTTCCCGGAAAGTCCGAGAACTTTCAAGATCGTAGGTCTGTAGTGAGGTCCAATTTAAAACTTTTGGACGATATACTAACATTAGTTAAATTGCGGAAGCATAGCAAATAATGCGGAAGCAATGAGTATCAATATATGTATTAAATGAGAGTTGAACAGCAGTCTAGTTTAAAGGTGTTAAATGTTAAGAGCAAATGTTAGTTACATTTATGATAACTACTCGGCTCACTACAAAATTTCTCTAAAAGCCCAAAATAAAGTGAACTCTCAAAACCCTGGTAATAGCTCTCCACCCTCCGGCTCGACATCTGAGTCGGCCGGGCCCCACGCGAACTCTCCAGCTACAGGCGCTTCTACGAGTGCAAGCGCATCCTCTGCGATCTCGGGGTCAAGGCCTAAGCACCAAAGATGGGTCAAATCTAAAAGATCTAGCAAGTCACAGTATACTAATAACATAGGACATATATATCAAATGAATAGAGACAGGTATATAAATTTAAAGAATAACAAGGTAAATGAAACTAGGCAGTTGAGCAAAATAAGCATAAGGAATCAGGATAAATGTACAACATCTAATCTACTACAAAATGGCACATTCACACGAGCTGGAATACCACGGGATATTATGCCACGGCCCTCCCATACTGAACACAGTTGCGGCGGGGAATCTCACCAGTGCTAGGAATTACTAATTCCGCAAATCACTCATCAATCTCATCACACTCATCACTCGAAGACCGGACCCGATATCACACCGTTCATCTTAACAATATAGCTCATCATGATAGCCTCTCAACACTCATAATAGCTCCTACCAGGGATGATCAGTCCACAGGCTGAGCTTAAATCAGCCGAGTGAATGTCTATGCCAACTCAAGAATAAATCTAAGGGTCTGTGTCTATCTAGGCTTTGTCTTGCGTGAACAAGGTCCTAACCAAGTCTCTGAGAGGTTTATATATATCCATCCGTCCATGGATTACAATCCAAGTCCGAGCCCACTCGTTGGATCCATACCAAGGCCCATCAACACATGGCCTGGTCTAGAATGGTCCAAACGAGGCAACATATCCATTTCTACTGATAAACATCTCATTCTCAATCATCATGAGTTAAAATCCCAATGTACACTACCTCTCCAATCTAAGGGTTCACATAACCACACTTAGGCTCAATAAGGGCCCGCCTAGCCACAGACACGGGTCAATGTTCTCCAAATCATACTATCGGGTCACCTCTAGATATCCTAGGTTCAGGTCATCCATTTTCATTAATTAACAGTTATTAACTACACTAAGGATATAAGAATGACAGTAAATAAGAAAGGTGAAGTATGAACTTCTGTAAGAGAATCAACAGGGAAAATAGCAACAGTCCAATCCTAGGTAATGGGCCTGGAAGACCTAATTCGTTTCCAATGGTTCCCAATGTGTCCGGTCAATCTCCTGGCCTGGGTGATCGACCGCATACATCAAAAACCCTAGAAAGAGTGATGTCCCAGCTTTCAGACATTTTCCACTGCATTTCCTGTGTTTCAGGAGAAAAACCAACTTTCAGTCATTTCCTACAAAAATAGTGTACCCGGGTCGACCTTGGCAGGGCCAGGTCGACCTGGCACACTGAAAATCAGTGCTGCAGAAATTTTCTAACTGGGGCTGATTTTTTTCCAAATGCAGTGTCCCTGGTCGACCTGCCTGCACCTGGTACACTAGGGGTGGACCTCCCAGGTCGACCTGGTGCACGGGAACTGGGGAAAACCTAGTTTCAGGGTGTTTCCATTTTTTAGTCCGTCTTTCCTCCAAATCACCTCCAATCACTCCCAAACTTCATCCAATCAATGGAAAACACAAAAACACTACAATGCACCATCATCCAACAAGAAATAGGCCCATTGATCTTCCAAATGGGGTGAAACTCATCCATCAATGTCCAACCATCCAAAACAACTAAGCTCAAAGTGAAACTAGCACAAGTTAATGACTGAATTGAAACACGGAATCAAGGAAACAAACCACATACATTCTATGCTAAAAGTATAGTGCACTTGCCTTTGCTTGGAAGAGAAGGTTTGTAGAGAGATAGAGAAGAAGAGAAATCCCAAGTCCAATGCAAGAAGAAGAAGTTAATGGCAGCTCCTAGGTATATTTCTCCAACACAATAGTAGCTCAACTCTTAGGGAAGAAATGAGAGAGAGGAAGAAGAGGGAAATGAGAAAGGAATAGTAGTAGGGTTTGCCTTGGGAATAGTGTTATATTTATAGGATTTGGGGAGTGGCTAAAGACTAGAATGGCCTTTGGGGTTGTATAGGGTTAGGGTTAGGGTTAGGGTTAGGGGCAAATAGGTCTTTAAGTGGGGGAAGGTTCTAGAATGGAATTTTTACAGCCACCCCCTATAGTTCACTCAAAACCCTAGTAAGGGCCTCTAACACAGTACTAACTCTACAATTACACAAAACTCCCTACTAGCTCAATTATTAACTAAACTAAGCTAGTCTAACTACAACTTAGAAGATTAATACATAATTACCCTAATTAACCCCTAATTAGCATAATTAGCTAGTAATTAGTATTAATTAGTATTTAAAAAAATACAATTAGAGGGCCCACAAAGGGTGGGGCCTCACACAGGTGGAGATAGTGAGACGTGTTCTGTGCATGAGGATCAACTTCAATGTTCACCAAGGTGGAGATTTGTTAATTAGTATTGCTCACTATTAATTAGTAAGTCTTGACTAACCGGGCTCCTGGATTGCCCAAGTTGTATTGTGATTAGAAGTAGGCCTATTATAGTAAGTCTACTGAGATTAGAAGTAGGTTTTGGGTGTAACAGGGTTTGGGGCTGAAATTATAAATAGAGACTCGGAGTCTCTAGGATGTAGACAACTATTCTGATTGCATAGTGATTCTCCCGTCTCCCCGTGGACGTAAGCCAAAAGCCGAACCATATAAATCTCTTGTTCTCTGTGCGTGATTGTTCTCTTCTCGTAGCCCTAGATCACAACACTAGAGTTAGGAAATCAAACGATGAGGAGAGCTATGTGAAAACGATTTTAAAGTTACAAGGCAAGAGTGCAAAGACTATATGTCAATTTGGTCAAATTCAAATTCAAATAAACTGATTGATTTCTCAATTGAAATGAGTGTCTTTCATATATATACAAACTAACAAAGCATTCTTGCGCTAAGCTCAGGCCCATAAATGAAAACACGTCCAATTTTTGGCTATTTTATAAGATATTAATTAATGAGAAAATAAATATAAAACAAACAAATATGAAAATAAATATAAAATAAATAAATATATCATTTATTACGGTTCGAAGCATAGCCCAGCCCAACATTTATAGAAAATAAGTATTACTTTTTTTATAAATGAGTATGAAATTTTAAGTCTTATGTAAATTAACATTTGCAAAATTGCACGTGGCCCCGTCTTTAGGAATTAAAATATGAGGCCCACTTTAAAAAAGTTTATTGTATGTGGAGCCCATATGTATAAATCACTAACAAATATCCACTTTTAAAAATCACAAACATTAAGGATTTTCTAACCATAATAGAAATATTAAAATTCTAAATCCACCTAAAGAAGTCTCATTTTAACTTGGTTGGATAGAGTTATTGAGCAAGGTGGATTTTTTTCATCTGGACTCTTTAAACACCTATCCATAATAAATATATATTAAAACTTGAATTCACATAAAGAAACTTAACAAAAGTGGACTCTAAATTGATTAATAGAGTTTATCTCTTGAAATTGATTTGAGATCCAATCTCTCAAATTGATTTGAGATTAGAGTCTAATTTTACAATCAATTAGCAAATCGGACTTCAATTTCGAAATCGAATTATACGTCTAGAATATATATTAATTAGCAAAGCATGACCGGGCTAAGCCCGGGCCCAAAAATAAAAGCACGCCCAATTTGTGGTTGTTTTATGAGATATTAATTAATGAGAAAATAAAAATAAAAAAAATATATGAAAATAAATATAAAATAAATAAATATACCATTTATTACGGTTCGAAGCATAGCCCAGCCCAACATTTATACAAAGTAAATATTTCTTTTTATATAAATGAGGATGAAACTTCAAGTCTTATGTAAATTAACATTTGCAAAATTGCATGTGGCCCCGTCTTTAGGAATTAAAATATGAGATCCACTTCAAAAAAGTTTATTGTATGTGGAGCCCATTTGTATAAATCACTAACAAGGATCCACTTTTAAAAATCACAAACATTAAGGATTTTCTAACCATAATAGATATATTAAAATCCTAAATCCACCTGACTCATTTTAACTTGGTTGTATAAAGTTATTGAGCAAGGTTGATTTTTTCATCTGGACTCTTTAATCACCTATCCATAATATATATATATATATATATATTAAAATTTGAATTCACATAAAGAAGCTTAACAAAAGTGGACTCTGAATTGATTGATAGAGCTTATCTCTTGAAATTTATTTGAGATCCAATTTCTCAAATTGATTTGAGATTAAAGTCCAATTTTGCAATCGATTAGCAAATCAGACTCCAATTTCGGAATCAAATCCTACGTCTATAATATATATTGATTGATTATGGAATCTTTCACTTTAATGAAAGATTGTCTCTCAAATTCCAACCCTCTTAAAAATTCAAATTTCAAGAAACTTATTGCAAGAAACAATAGTGATATGTTCATATAAAAGGAATAATAAAATGTGACAGAATAGACAACCTTGTTAATAAATGGTAGGAAAAAAATAAAAAATAAAAACTTGTGGATCAATTTTTTCGTGTTACTTTTAGTGCAAAAATTAGAGATATAAGAATCTATATAAGGAACAAAATATTTTATAATGCATTTTGGAAATGACATATCTGGGTTTTAGTATACTCTAGAAATTCAAATATTGGGAGATGATCTGATCCTACATTCTTTCAGGATGAGTGTGAATTTTATGGGCCAGTTGGTATTGAAAGGATTTAAAATTTGTTCTGATGCAATATAGCTGGGTTTAGTGTGCATGGGAGATTATTAGCATCTAGAATTCTCCAAGATTGTATTAGTTATTTTGTATGTGTTACAGTATTTTAAGACACCTATCACTTTAAGGTTATGACACATTAACAAAGATAGAATAAATGAAATGGATAAGATAAGACTCTTGCCCGACTTTAGATTTAGATGGCCAGTACCATGTTTCTAAATCATTTCTAAATAAAAAGTGGTCAAGTAACCTTTTTACTTAGTAAATTAGAACTACATATATAATTTTTTAGTATCATCCACTCTGCTATATACTAAACATTTTGGATATTCCAACTCCAACTAATAGTAGTAAGGAGTACCTTACTCTGATCAAGAAAAAAATTAATATTCTAAATTCTTGTAAGAAATTCTCTAGGAAGAAAACAAGCTTTTTAGGAGTCAGCCTTCAATGAAAAGGGAACCCCCCCGCCCCCCGCGGCGGACATATTGATAATCCGTGAACCTTGTATAGGTACTTCAAACTCGGTTGCATTGCAATCAATCTACTCATATATCCAATTACACGATGACACCGTGAGTGACTCAAATTATCCAAACACATGAACCCTAAATGATCATCCAGCCTAACCAGTTATGGTATCTATTATTTAGACATACAAAATCATCTGTTGTCTTTCAGCCAACACTTTAGTAGCATCCTATCCATTGTCTTTTTAAACCACCAATCAATTGGGTAGGATATAAAAATCAATTGGGCATTGGAGATGATGCTCTTCACATGGAAATTTGATACTTTTTTTTTAATATTTACATTGGGTTGTTTTGTAGTTGGTTAGAATTATCTGAAGCATAACTTGCCAACTCGGGAGTAGTACTGTCTCAGCCAGAAATGGACAAGGAATGGAATAAAGTTGGTAACTCAGGGACTTGACTCGGAGAGTCTTGTCATGAATTTTTTTTATTCAGCTAAGAAATAAATAAATAAAAAGTAAAATATAAATATATATATATAGAGAGAGAGAGAGAACTAATATTAGGAATTATAATTAAGAAAACTTTGCACCATCAATTATAAGAACCAAAATTAATTATTCTCAAAGTATATCTTTATACATATTACGATCTTCTTTAATATAGACCGTTCATTTGGTAAGAACTTCTTGATAAAGTCCGAGAAATTAATGTGAATAGATTAGGTCTTTTTGATATTTGACTATTATATATATATATATATATATATATTATTCAGTCAGGGAATCACCGATTGTCGATGCGGTTAAGCACACTCGCTCTCATTGTCCACCCAAGGATCGGTTTCTGGGTAAGCAGGTTTATTCCACCTCTCCTGACCGCGGGGCCCACTAGCAAAAGAAGATAAAATATTATTCAGTTAAGCTTTTAAATATTGTTTGAATGTTATTTAAGAGATGAACATTAATTAAACTAATTCATTAGTCGTGAAGCAACTACAAAACAACCTTATCTCAATATTTAAATATATATATATATATCAAGTTTCCATCTGAAGAGAATCATCTCCAATGCCCATGATTCCGAGGACAACTGTGAACTATTTTTTTTTTTCTAAGTTGCAAATTGAATTAATAAAGGGGAAGAGAGATACAACAAAAGAAGGCAAACCAGAAGAAAGGGGCCAGCTGTGAACTAATTCAACTGAACAAGCTGGGCTGGAGTGGATAAGTTGGGCTGAGCTGATGTCACGACCCGGGCCCGAATCACGATAACCACGGGCGGTGATTTCATACTTACTCCCGTAAACCCCGAATTAACCGAAGTTAAAACGGAATCCACAAGGGATGACATTCTCAATAAATCTATCCAATACACAATAACGCGGAAACATATATATATTTGACAATATCAAATTTCGATTTACATGTATACAAAAGAATAAGGTCCTTATACATGTATCATTTCCAACATAGTTCGCCAAATGGTGCATATCCAACACCGTACAATAACAATTACTTACATTCCAAAAATAAATGTACAAAATGACCCTACAAAACATTTCTCAAAATGTTATAACTTCTTTCGCACTCGAATACCCATATTAAATGGTATTCCGACCATTCCATTCGTTCAGACCTCCTGAAAGAACCGGAGCAGTCTCCTCCGCTGGCGCCGGGGGCGCTGCTGCATCGGCAATGGCAAACGGGCTTGTGATGTCATCACTAACACTAATGAATACGACGGTTCAACAATGTACAAACAATTCTTGTAATAGCACATGTTAGTACATATACTGAATTCATTTAATTCATTTGGTAACAATTACCATTCTAGACAAATCTAGATAATTCCTACAATGACAATAGGTAACACAAGAGTTTATCAATAGACATTCGCTATTATAGCTTTCATTCATTTCATTTCATTTCATTTCATTTCATTTCGTTTCGTTTCGTTTCATTTCATTTCATTTCGTTTCGTTTCATTTCATTTCATTTCGTTTCATTTCCTTTCGTTTCATTTCATTTCATTTACCATCTTCCCTCAAAAGAATGATTCATCTTTCGAACGGAAGGCATCAATCAATATCCATAGATTTGGTCGGAATATGTGGGACTTACTAGTGTCAGGGCCAGGGACAACTAGCATCACCACGGAGCTCCAGACCGCCCCCAAATCCATTTGCTGCAGCAAGATTATTCATTTCGTTGTGACCTTTAGTAACTGTTCATTTATTACATTATCCAGTTCAGCTCCGTAACGAGCTTAAGGAATTACTAAGTAGTGTCATATTCAGAATTCGCATCACATCTATTAAATCTATTCAAGTTCACCATCAAACTTTCTAAACCAAACAAATGGGTGAAACGCTGGTTATTTAATGTACGTGTTATTCTTGATGAACATCACTTGTAATAGTGGTTTGTACATTCAAATAACCCAAGCTAACACTTGTGCAGGTTTAGACAACACATTTGAAGAATTAGTATTTAATTCGTCACCATTCTTTTCTTTTAGTTTCCCTAATCTTAGATTAGGGCATAATTAGCTCCAATACTAATTTATAGCCCCTTAATAATCATAGAAAGCAAATTTGGTTCCAAAAAAAAAAAACCAATTTCAACCGGACTCAAATTGAGTCCTCCGATCGATCGACCTGAAATCATGTCCCAGTTACGGATTGTCTGGTCGATCGGTCTGTATGTCCGATCGATCGGACCGAAAAGCCTCCCAGTTAACGACAGTCCGATCGATCAGACCTGGACGAGTTGCAGGTCCGAGAAAACCTGATTTTTCTCCCTTCTTCCTTTCTTCTCTTTTACACATTCAAATCACTCCCATCACACAAGAGAACAGTACTTCATGTTCCCTCTCTATACATCATCACTAATCATTTCAATCAATCCATAATAAATTTCCAAAACTTAATGGAAAATACATAAACTCCAATCCATGGAAATTTTAATAAACTTTCACAATGTCTAACACTAATCACAAGCAAGAGTTTATACTTGCCTCTTATGAAGCTTAATAGCAAAAGACCTCTTCCTTAGCTTGGCTTGAGATGAAAATCCCCAAATGAAACCCTAACTCCATGAAAATAGGAAATACACAAACTCATAAGCCATTTGTGCTATAAATCATACCTAACCACTCATTATGACTTGCAAACTCATTAAAAGTCCCAAGTACTTACTTGTAGCTCAATGAGGGAAACCTTGAGATCTTTCTCAAGCTCTTTCACTTCAATAATGGGGAAATGGCTTAGGGAAGATGATGCCTCTCACACCAAACCCCTTGAACCTTTCCTAATCCCACACTTGATGAAGGAAATGGAAGAGAAAGGAGAAGAGGAAAAATGACTCTAGGGTTTTTCTTGAGGTGGAAATGAACTCATCCCTCATCTCATTCTAATATAAGGTCCCTTCACACAATAACCCCCTCTTAATAAGCTTTATTACATATTGAGTCAAATGAAACCTCATTTGATCCATTTGAGGTCAAATGAAATCGCGTCTATTATAAAAGTTAATGTATTACTCGAGATACACACGTTGGTATCAAGGATTTCCGTATTTGACGAAATACGTGATAACTCGTATTTACGGAAAAGTCCTTAGCCTACCTTGTTTGAGTCTAAACTCACTTTAACCAATTCAATTTCATATTAGTCCATTCTATTATGCTTAATGCATCATTTAAGATTAATTTCCCTCTCTTTGGTCATTAATCTTCGTTAATACGATTATTCATGCTTAATTAGCATTCATCCCGATTAATTAGCCTTAATTGTGATTAATTTGGGTCGGGGTGTAACATTCCCCCAAACTTTTAGAACCATTCGATCCTCCGAATGCAATACAATTCAATAGAAAATCAAAAATCCAAATTTACCTAAACAAATAGCTCTGGATACTTTTGAGTCATTTGCTCTTCAAGCTCCCATGTAGCTTCGTTTGGTTCGTGATGATCCTAAAGAACTTTAACACATTTGATTGTCCTCGTGCGAAGGACTTGCTCCTTGGTATCAATAATTCGAGTCGGCTTCTCAACATATGTGGTATTTGGCAAAACTTAGATCTCTTCATGCTGAATGATATGCGAAGGATAGGCCTCATACTTTCGAAGCATCGATACATGAAATACATTGTGAATACCAGAAATCTCCGGTAGAAGCTCAAGGCGATAAGCCACATCTCCAATTCTGCTTTTAATCTTGAAAGGTCCGATAAATCTTGGTGAAAGCTTGCCCTTCTGACCGAACCGGATAGTGCCTTTCATTGGAGAAGTCTTCAAGAACACTAAGTCATCGATGGCGAACTCCAGATCACGCCGACGATTGTCAGCGTAGCTTTTCTGCCTTGATCGAGCCACCTTTAACCTGTCTTGCACTTTCTAAACTCTCTCTGTTGTTTCAGCAATTATAGTAGGACCATGGAAACTCCTTGTTCCAACTTCTTCCCAGCTAACTGGAGTCCTACATCTTCGACCATATAGTGCTTCAAAAAGGTGTCATTTCAATATTAGAGTGATAGCTGTTGTTGTACGCAAATTCGCACACCGCTAAGTGTTCATCCCAATCACTACCAAAGTCCAAAACACTGGCACGAAGCAAATCTTCCAAAGTCTAAATAGTCCTTTCCGATTGTCCATCTGTCTGAGGGTGATATGCGGTGCTAAACCGAAGTCTAGTACCCATTGAATTTTGAAAGGATTGCCAAAATGTGGAAACAAACCGACTATCTCGATCTGAAACTATCAAGACCGGTGTTCCATGCAATCGAGTTATCTCCCTGACGAATAATTTGGACATATCGCTGAATCCCATATCTTTTCTAAATGGAAGGAAATGCGCGGACTTCGTAAGACGATCAACAATCACCCACACGAAGTCATGCTGCCTCCTCGTCCTTGGCAAACCAGACACGAAGTCCATAGTCAATTGCTCCCATTTCCATCTAGGTATGTTCAGAGGATGAAGTAGACTAGGCGGTTTCTTGTGCTCAAACTTCACACGCTGACATGTTAAGCAGGAAAACACATAACTTGCTATCTCCCGCTTCATGTTATTCCACCAAAATCTATCCTTGAGGTTTCTATACATTTTCGTACTCCCGGGATGCATGGAATATCTAGTGTGATGAGCTTCAAACATTATTGCTTGTTTCAAATCCTCCTGTGCTAGTACACATAATCTGTTTCTAAAATACAGAACTCCTTCCACTAGCACAAAATCTGGTATAGTTGTAAGGTTGTCCTTGATGTTTACCAATTCAAGGTCTTGAAATTGCCTATCCTTGATTTCCTTGATGAGCATTGGTTCAAAGACGGACATTGTTGCGAACATTACTCTATCGTCCACCATTTCGACGGACAAGTCCAAATCTCTGAATTCTTCAATTAGATCCCATTCACCAACTAGCGATGCCAAGTCTGCAGATTTCCGACTCAAAGCATCAGCTACTACATTACCTTTTTCAGGTACATATGTGAAGGGAAAATCATAGTCCTTGATGAGCTCTAACCAACGACGCTGTCTCAAATTGATGTCCTTCTGAGTGAACAGGTACTGGAGACTACGATGATCACAATGGACTTCAAAAGTCTCTCCGTACAAATAATGTCTCCACTATTTCAAAGCAAACACAACCGCCGCGAGCTCTAAATCATGTGTTGCATAATTCTTTTCATGTTCCTTCAACTGACGCGAACCATAGGCAATCACCCTACCATTCTGCATCAACACACATCCCAATCCAACTCCTGAAGCATCCGAGTAAACCACGAACCCTCCTCTTCCTTCAGGTAATGCCAAGATTGGGGCCGAAACCAACCTTTGCTTCAAAATTTGGAAGCTCGACTCACATTCATCATTCCATTGGAATGGAATGTTCTTCCGAGTCAACTTCTTTAACGGAGCTGCTATCTTAGAGAAGTCTTTTACAAATCTTCTATAATAGCTCGCCAACCCTAAGAAGCTCCGAACTTCCGGCAGATTCTTCGGACTCTGCCATTTGGTAATTGTTTCAATCTTGGCTGTATCAACGGCTATCCCATCTTCGGAAATTATGTGACCCAAAAATGTCACCTGCTGTAGCCAGAAACCACATTTCTCTAACTTTGCATACAATTGATTTTCTCTAAGCGTCTGCAAAGCTATTTGTAGGTGATGTGAATGCTCTTGCTCTGACTTTGAATATACCAGAATGTCGTCAATGAAGACCACAACAAACTGGTCCAAATATGAAGCAAAAACCCTGTTCATTAATGCCATAAAAACTACAGGTGCATTGGTTAGACCAAAAGGCATCACTAAAAATTCATAGTGGCCGTATCGAGTCCTAAATGTAGTCTTCTGTACGTCTTGATCCTTAACTCGAATCTGATGATATCCAGATCGAAGATCAATCTTGGAAAAGTAAGCTGCACCCTGGAGCTGATCAAACAACTCATCGATTCTAGGCAATGGATATTTATTCTTGATTGTCACTTGGTTTATTTGCCTATAATCAATGCACATACGAAGGGTGTCATCTTTCTTTTTCACAAACAACACAGGTGCTCCCCAAGGTGAGACACTTGGCTGGATAAATCCCTTGTCCAGTAAATCTTGTATTTGCTTCTTCAGCTCAAACAATTCTGAAGGTGTCAATCTATACGGTGCCTTTGACACTGGGGCCGTACCCGGTACTAGTTTTATAGTAAAGTCTACTTCCCTGGCTGGAGGTAGACCTGGCACTTTCTCCGGAAATACGTCTGGAAATTCACAGACTACAGGAATATCCTTCAACTCCTGTACAGGCTTCTTCTCAGAAACAAATGCAATGTAACCCTCACAACCACTATGCATCAACCGTTCAACCTTGAGTGCTGAAATAAGCCTGGTATCATATTTCTTCCGTACTCCTTCAAACACCACATTGGCATGGGCCTCATCCACTTTAAAAGTGATGATTTTGCGGAAACAGTCTAAACAAGCCCTGTACTTCGCAAGCCAATCCATGCCAAATATTACATCAAAATCGTTCATTGCCAACAACACTAAGTCATCTGGCATTGACACTTCCCCAATTTTTACACTACATTGGGGAACATACAACTCACACACTACTAGTTTTCCTAATGGAGTAGTTACAATAAAATCATAAGGTAATTGCATCACTCGTTCTTGAATATCATAACAAAACGAAGCTGCTACAAATGAATGAGTAGACCCTGGGTCATATAAAGCAATTGCAGGTCTATTGTCTACCAGAATTGTACCTTCAACCACATTAGTGGCAACTTCAGCTTGTTCCCGATTCACCGCATAGGTCTGTCCCACAAATTGTGGTCTATTCTGTTGTGGTTGTTGCCTTGGTTGCCACTGACGCTGCTGGCCTTGACGTTGAGGTTGCTGCTGTCTAGGAGGAGCTGGTAAGGCCAACTGCTGAAGTGGAGCAGGAATCACTGCTTGCCCTTGAGCAGGTTGCGATATGGAGCTCTGTTATCTCTCCCACCCCTAGGACACTGGGCCATTCTGTGTTCCAAAGAACCACAGACTAGACATGCTCTAGTAGTCTTCCAGCATGCCTCAGTCCTATGAGCTTTTCCACAAGTCTCACAAACTGGTCTATTCTCTGTTCTCGCAGCAAACTTTTGCCTCGTTTTCTTATGCTGCCCTCCTCCTTTCTTAAACCAGGAGCCAGTATTGCCACCACTGTTCTTCTTTGAATTTTTAGCCATTTCTTCTCTTTGCACCTCTTCAGTTGTAAAGGTTCTATCAACCGCTTCAGCTAATGTAGTGGGCTTATTAGATGCCATCACCATCTTCTTGTATGTGGGATTTAAACCTTGGAGGAACCTTTTCAACTTCTTTTCGTCGGTATCGGCCAAATCGGTGGCGTATCTAGACAATTGCAGGAAGGTGTGCAAATACACTGACACCGTCATCTGCCCTTACTTCAGATTCAGGAATTCCCGTTCCTTCCTCTGTTGGACGTGTTTTGGCACAAACTTCCTTCTAAATTGTTCCTTGAAGGTCTCCCAGATGTCATCTCCTAGTGCTGCCAAGAGTGTATCATTAATATTCTTCCACCATGTTTTTGCCTCCTCTCTTAACGTAGAAGTGGCAAGCAAAACCCTCTGCATTCGTGTGCAGACTATTATCCCAAACACATCACCAGTGCGTTCTAACCACTCGTCTGTCAATATAGCACCTTCGGTACCGTGGAACTCAGTAGCTCCTCTCTTCCTGAACTGCTTATAAAGGACATTAGCATCCTTTTCGTTAGATTGTACTACCACCTGTGTTCCCACATTAGGAGGTAGTCGGACCGGTTGAGCTGGCAATTGAGCCTGAAGTTGAGCCTGCGTTTGCAATAGGGCGGCAATTTGAGCTTGCATACCCATTTGGGCCTCAGGGCTTTTGGCCATTTGCTCCCTATGCTGAGCTTGCATAACCATTTGTGCTTCATTGATCTTTACTAACTGCTATAATATGGCAGCCATCCTAGTTTCGTTATCCGATCTTGGAGGAGGAGGTGTATTACCATCATTAACGACATCTTCAACAAAGTTATCGCTCCCTAATCCAGATGCCATCTGAAAACAAAAAGGAAAGGTAAGATACACATCTATACCATTCCATCCCATACACATTACATATAGTAAAAAGCAATAACACAAATCCAAGAGTAGATTTGTACGCAACTCAATGTTCCTCACAACGTACTTACAGTTTTCTAAGTCTTTTAAGTTTTCCCTTGTTCTTAACTTAGGCTCTGATACCATACAATAACTATGTCACGACCCGAGCCCGAATCACGATAACCACGGGCCGTGATTCCATACTTACTCCCGTAAACCCCGAATTAACCGAAGTTAAAACGGAATCCACAAGGGATGACATTCTCAATAAACCTGTCCAATACACAATAACGCGGAAACATTTATATTTGACAATATCAAATTTCAATTTATATGTATACAAAAGAATAAGGTCCTTATAAATGTATCA
Organism: Cinnamomum chago; assembly: GCA_038049695.1. Taxonomy (NCBI): domain Eukaryota; kingdom Viridiplantae; phylum Streptophyta; class Magnoliopsida; order Laurales; family Lauraceae; genus Cinnamomum; species Cinnamomum chago. The sequence continues at coordinate 13,829,543 of CP142456.1, forward strand.
TTTCCAACATAGTTCGCCAAATGGTGCATATCCAACACCGTACAATAACAATTACTTACATTTCAAAAATGAATGTACAAAATGACCCTACAAAACATTTCTCAAAATGTTATAACTTCTTTCACACTCGAATACCCATATTAAATGGTATTCCGACCATTCCATTCGTTCAGACCTCCTGGAGGAACCGGAGCGGTCTCCTCCGCTGGCGCTGGGGGCGCTGCTGCATCGGCAATAGCAAACGGGCCTATGATGTCATCAATAATACTAATGAACACGACGGTTCAACAATGTACAAACAATTCTTGTAATAGCACATGTTAGTACATATACTGAATTCATTTAATTCATTTGGTAACAATTACCATTCTACACAAATCTAGATAATTCCTACAATGACAATAGGTAACACAAGAGTTTATCAATAGACATTCGTTATCATAGTTTTCATTCATTTCATTTCGTTTCATTTTGTTTCGTTTCATTTCATTTCATTTCATTTACCATCTTCCCTCAAAAGAAGGATTCATCTTTCGAACGGAAGGCATCAATCAATATCCATAGATATGGTCGGAATATGTGGGACTTACTAGTGTCCGGGCCAGGGACAACTAGCATCACCACGGAGCTCCGGAACGCCCCCAAATCCCTCTGCTGCAGCAGGATTATTCATTTCGTTGTTACCTTTAGTAACTGTTCATTTATTGCATTATCCAGTTCAGCTCCGTAAAGAGCTTAAGGAATTACTAAGTGGTGTCATTTTCAAAATTCGCATCACATCTATTAATTCTATTCAAGTTCACCATCAAACTTTCTAAAACAAACAAATGGGTGAAACGCTGGTTATTTAATGTACGTGTTATTCTTGATGAACATCACTTGTAATAGTGGTTTGTACATTCAAATAACCCAAGCTAACACTTATGCCGGTTTAGACAACACATTTGAAGAATTAGTATTTAATTCGTCACCATTCTTTTCTTTTAGTTTCCCTAATCTTAGATTAGGGCATAATTAGCTCCAATACTAATTTATAGCCCCCTAATAATCATAGAAAGCAAATTTGGTTCAAAAAAAAAAGAGACCAATTTCAACTGGATTCAAACTTAGTCCTCCGATCGATCGGCCTGAAATCATGTCCCAGTTACGGACTGTCCGATCGATCGGACCGAAAAGCCTCCCAGTTAACGACAGTCCGATCGATCGGACCTGGACGAGTTGTAGGTCCGGGAAAACCTGATTTTTCTCCCTTTTCCTTTCTTCTCTTTTACACATTCAAATCACTCCCATCACACAAGAGAACAGAACTTGCCTCTTATGAAGCTTAATAGCAAAAGACCTCTTCCTTAGCTTGGCTTGAGATGAAAATCTCCAAATGAAACCCTAACTCCATGAAAATAGGAAATACACAAACTCATAAGCCATTTGTGCTATAAATCATGCCTAACCACTCATTATGACTTGCAAACTCATTAAAAGTTCCAAGTACTTACTTGTAGCTCAATGAGGGAAACCTTGAGATCTTTCTCAAGCTCTTTCACTTCAATAATGGGGAAATGGCTTAAGGAAGATGATGAAGATGATGCCTCTCACACCAAACCCCTTGAACCTTTCCTAATCCCACACTTGATGAAGGAACTGGAAGAGAATGGAGAAGAGGAAAAATGACTCTAGGGTTTTTCTTGAGGTGGAAATGAACTCATCCCTCATCTCATTCTAATATAAGGTCCCTTCACACAATAACCCCCTCTTAATAAGCTTTATTAAATATTGAGTCAAATGAAACCTCATTTGATCCATTTGAGGTCAAATGAAATCGCGTCTATTATAAAAGTTAATGTATTACTCGAGATACACACGTTGGTATCAAGGATTTCCGTATTTGACGAAATACGTGATAACTCGTATTTACGGAAAAGTCCTTAGCCTACCTTGTTTGAGTCTAAACTCACTTAAACCAATTCAATTTCATATTAGTCCATTCTATTATGCTTAATGCATCATTTAAGATTAATTTCCCTCTCTTTGGTCATTAATCTTCGTTAATACAATTATTCATGCTTAATTAGCATTCATCCCGATTAATTAGCCTTAATTGTGATTAATTTGGGTCGGGGTGTAACAGCTGAGTTAGGGATCATGTTGGATGAGATGGACTGTTGAATGGGATTGAGATGAACTTGGCTGGTTTCATGTGGGCTTGGGTTGTGACTTGCAGTCGATCTTAACAATTTCAAGTTGAGTCGGGCCGAGAACAAGTGCCAAACTGGGTGACCAAGTTGATTCACTGACTTGCAAACTATGATTCAAAAATCCCGATTCAGACACTAACCCAAATCCCAATACAAGAACGGCTCCTTACCGAAGTGGTAGAAGTTCTCACTTATTGGCTGCCTAGGGTTCTAATCTTGGGCACGTGAAAAACAGGCCTGAACACAGGCTGAGGTCCAAATAACTAGATCTCTATTAAATATCAATCCACCCATGATTAAACTAATAATTTATCCTAAATCAGATTAAAAGCAATCAAACCACACAAGAAGAAGGACAAGCGATGTATACGTGGAAAACCCTATTCGGAAAAAAATCACGGGCCTTATCGTCTAGGCCAATAGACAACCAAGTACTATAAAACGAAAGTTATAAGAGAACTCACAACCCTTTCCCAGTTGCTGACTCAACTTAAGGACTGCTTTATCTTGTCGACAGCTCGCCGTACACATTCACCGTGCTTGAAATAAACACCTTAAAGCCACTTTCAAGATGTCTCTACTTCAGAAGAGTAGAATGGAAATCGAACCAAAGGTTGATCTTCAGCACAGCAGCAGCTAGAAGTCTTAGGGGGAAAGATGAATCTCTCAAAATCTTCTCTAGCGTTTAATCCTGATGAGAAGTACTTTGGAATAGAGAGAGAATGGCTATAAATAAGCATGGATTCATGCCTCAAGAGTTGTGATACAATTAGGATAAAACATAGCATCTTGAGAGAATTTAGGAGAAAGTTTCCGGATGGATCTGTAACTCATCCAGGTTCGCTCAAGCGAACACATCTTTGTCTCAGGCGATCAACACAGAAGTAAGTTGGCTCAAGCAAAGAGAAAAGATGGGTCGAGCGATGAAGCCTCTGTGATGGGTTCGCTCGAGCGGATGAGACATCGCTCGAGCGAACACAGTCAGTTCCCGGTACAATTAATCTTCTTTGCTGACAAACTTGTGCAGCCCATTCTAAATAAAAGTACAACTTTAAGAGACCCGATTTTGTCCATAACCAATGAATTAGCCAATTCTCTAAAACCTTACAGCACGCTATCTCTTCCGGTGTGTGCGGGCTTTCTTCTCGCGCGTGTGGGCTCTTATCCTACTTGTGTGGGTTGTCTTCCCATGTATAAAGGCTCTCACTTGGGTCCCAGCCCCCTAGACTGGATTACCAAAAAAAAAAAAACAATCCCAATACACTAGAAAAATTAATGCTTTTTATCCATTCATCATTCATGTCACGTCTTAAAAAATGAGTGATGTAGTATATAATCAGTTCAGCAAAATTAAAATTAACAGAGTTTGGTTGGCCCTTTCATGTGTTAAATTGCAGATGAGAGCTACATGAGCAATGGCTATTTAGACACCACCATTGATTGGATACCGGGTATCAAAGAGATTCGACTCAGGGATCTGCCCAGTTTTATTCGAACTGCTGACCCCGATGACTTCTTTCTTAACTATGCAATAAATGCAGCTAAAATTGCTTTGAAGGCATCGGCCATCATTTTCAATACCTTCGATGATTTAGAACATGAAGTTCTACATGCCATCCAATCAATGTTTTTCCCTCGAATGTACACAATAGGCCCTTTATTGCTGCAGAGTCACCTATTACCAGATAATGAGTTGAAGTCAGTTAAATCAAGTATGTGGAAAGAAGAGGAAAACTGCCTGAAATGGCTAGATAGCCATGAAGCTTCTTCAATCATCTATGTGAATTTTGGGAGTATAACAGTCATTACAGAGCAGCAGTTGATGGAATTTGCGTGGGGCATCGCAAATAGCAACCATCCATTCTTGTGGGTTATCAGGCCTGATCTTGTAACTGGTGGTCACAAGAATTTACCACAGGATTTAATGGATGAGATTGAAGGAAGGGGCATGGTAGTGACCTGGTGTCCACAAGAGGAAGTGTTGGCCCATCCTTCTATTGACGTTTTCCTCACCCACTGTGGTTGGAATTCTACACTTGAGAGTATATCTTTTGGTGTGCCCATGCTCTGTTGGCCTTTCTTTGCAGATCAACATACCAATTGCCGCTATGCTTGCAATGAGTGGGGTATAGGCATGGAGATTGATAATAATTTAAAGAGAGAGGAGATTGGGGTTCTAATTGAGGAAGTAATGACAGGAGAAAAGGGGAAGGAGATGAGGAAGAGGGCCATGAAATGGAAGAAGAGTGCTGAAATTTCTATTGGGGAAGGAGGATCCTCTCACACTAATCTTGAATTATTGATCCGTGATTTGCTTCGGCCTCGAGATATTTGAGATACTTGTGTTATTGGGTCAATGTGGTTCACTTTTGGTGGATTGTAAGCAACAGCCCATTACCTATGCATGCATGCTAAAGAGGCAGGATTAGATACTATGGAAGGTATTTCCCAAAGTTGTTTGTTGTTTGTTGTTCACTTTAGCGCTCTCTCTCTCTCTCTCTCTCTCTCTCTCTCTCTCTCTCTCTCTCCCTCTCCTTAAGACTTATAAATCCAGTTTTATCTCATTCTTTGGGTGAATAGGGGCTGTCTCTCTCTCCTTAGACTTATAAATTCAGTTTTATCTCATTCCTTGGGAGAATAAGGTAATTTGATCGTGATTATTCTTACATGATGAATGTCTTAAACTGCTATTATGGGCTTGTAGCCTATTAGTCATGACCACTGGGATCTCCGCATGCCATTAAAGAGCGGATCCGTATGTTAAAAATTTTCTGTTAGTTTATAAATGGATAAATAAATGGATAAAGCATACAACATATAAATAAGGAGGATCACATGTCGTTCTCAAGTAACGCATGAGTTCACATTTCAAAGATCCAAACTATTCAAGTGACTTCACCTTATTTATCTAAATTTAAGACGTTTGAGCTCTTCTCCAAAAAAATCGACAACAATCAGTATATATATTAAAAGAATGTGACATGATCAAAACTATCAGTAATTAACAAATAAAATTACTTTTGCATATGAGGGTGCCCACATTCTGGCAATCTGGATTTTCCGCTAGATGCACAGATTTTTGCCACCTTAATTTTTATTTTATTTTATATTTTTTAGTGCATCAAAAGTGCATTAACTCTATTGAATAAGCACAAATTAGCCAGAGTTTTCAATAGTGCCCAATCCAACAGTCGATCTTACTCCATTGGACTTGAAATTTGACGCGTTTGTTGTTGAATGGTGGAAGAATTGTATCGGCGTCTAAATCCATGTTATCGAGGCACCATCATATCAATTTTGATATTGTTAAGAAAGGGACAATGTTCTACGACCAGGCAGCATCAAAGCAGTGTGTAGTCCAGCTCATGGGGCCCACTCAGATGTAAATTTATTATAGAGGAGGAGGGCAGATGTAAAATCCTGACATGGACAAGGGATATCCAAAAAATCAACCCCACCAAATTACCTAGCTCTTGATTTAGTGGCCTTAAATCTCAATGGCATTCTAAACATTAATTTTCTTGAGATTCAATCCAAAAGTAAGTGAAGGTTGAATAAATATAAAATTAAGCATGTGCCAAATCATAGGATGAAAAGAGTATATCAAAGGGGTTGCATTGATGAAAGGCGGGCCCAAGTGTACCCCCACAGTGCTGCATTGCAGTTAGAAGTGCTCGTAGGACACTATTTTCCATTAAGAAAGTGACGGTGAAAGAAAAAGATTTCAAATAACAAACCCAACCATCCATATTTCTCAACAACAATTGAATCTGACACCATGAAATTCATAGTCCAAAGTAAATGATTAATGAAAGAGTTTTAAGGCGCTAGCAATTAATATCTACTTTGATAGGAACCCCAAGGGGTTGGCCGAGTGCCCAGGACCACGGTTCCTCCCTCTTCCGGAGTTAGAGATCTTGGTATCGACTCCCGGTTCCCTCTTCTTAAGGAATCGAAGGTTGAGTCGACTAGTGGTACCATCTAAAGGCCACAAGGGTATCTAGCTTCCCTTTGGGCTTGAAGGGATTAGTTCAACCCAAAGGGTTGAGAACCCTCCAATAGTGTAGAGCCGCGATGTAGTAATAAACTGGTGAGACCAGGTCGATCCACAGGGAGCAATGTAAACTAGGATTCCTTCTCAACTTATGCATGCCCTAAATAAAATCTAATTCTAGCCTAAAATCAAGAAAAATACATTCATCATTCCTACTTTCCAAAAATTAGATTAATTACAATCCAATGAAAAGAAAACTTCCTAAATCTAAAAATCCTAAAATAAAAACCTAAAATTGCTACAAAAGAACACACGAGTTAGAACATCAGGAATAAAAAGTACAAAAAATAAAACTAAGAAACTAAAATAGAAACAAAAGAAACCTAAGTTAGAAAGTTAGTAATTCAATGTATGCCATGAGATGCTGAAAAATTCTAAGTCTGAAAAACTAGCTAGTATGCAGGGCTGCTTTTATGCATGATTTCTCCTAATTTAATGCAACCTAAAACTGAGTTTAATGGCTGGGTTTTGAACTACAATGATGCATGAATCAACTAAAAAAAACGGAAGTAAAAAGTGTTTTAAAACAAAGAAGATATGAATGCGTAAATATGACCTTAAAAACTAAATTGTGCAGAAATTCTGCATGCAGACAGCCTAACATGCCATGTTTAAGCCACTGGTTCACAAACCTCCTGAAATCGTTTGGATCTGAAATTTTGGGATGTGATAGACCACATGCTGAACTTTAATTTCTTCAAATCTTACAGAAAAATATCATGGTTTGACTAGTCTACCCACTTCAAACTTTTTGCAAAAAAAAATGTTTATGCAATTTTCCTGAAACTGTACAGAAAGTGGGTTGTCTGGTTGTCCAACATAGGTTCATCAAAACTGATTTTTAATTTCTGTCTTAACGATCTGAAGGCTTCAATTTCCAGCCACTTAAACATGCACTAGCCATATGATATGAAGATATATGCAATGAACTCTAATCCCAACCCTAAACTATGCATAAAATTCGCATAATTGCATAAGAAGAAAAGAAAACAACAAGTGTTTGAATTTAAATGTATGTAGTGCAAAAACATTAAATGTGTGGATTGCAATAAAATTAAATGTGTGACATTGACAAGAAATTAAATGTGTGGATTTTTCAATAAATGTAAATGTGTGGAAATTGCAATAAAAATAAATGTGTGATAAGTGTGCTCTTTTTTTTTTATTCTCAAATCGGGTTCATAAGTACATAATTCATGTCCTTAGGATCTTGGGCTGTCAATCCAAGAACAACAACAAGGAAAACACAATTCAAGCATTAATCACCTAAGAAAAAGAATAAAAAAATCACACTTTTACTAGTATGCAATGTTTTTGCATAAAAGATGGAGAAATGAAATTCCAAAAAAAAAAAATAACTACATACTAGGATGAAAGGAACCTCTCTAGTTGAAGCTTCAAGTTGGGATAAGCCTTCTTGAAGAGAGATGAGCTATGGTAGAGAAAGGAGATGGGTAGAATGATGGAGGAATTGCACTAGTGGGGGGGTCTTTTCTTTCATGAAAAGGAGAGGGATGCTTATGCCTTCAATTTATAGATTTTTGCCCTCTTTCTTTCCTTCTTTACTCCAAGTTTGTAGTATGCAATCTTCTTTGTATGGCAAGTTCCTTCCTTGGCCAACAAGTCTTCAAAGAAATAGCAAGGTGAGTGAGAGATTTTTGGTGCTTTCCATGTGCAAAATTGCAATCCCAAGTAGAAATTATAGCACCAACTTCCAGAGACCATATCTTCCTCGTTTTAGCCCCGATTGGCATAATCTCGGATTCTAAAGATATCATCTTGCTGCCTCTGAAAAATCCGAAAATAATTGTGCACATATGGAATGGTAGTTGTGCAATGGCGTGTGTGGGACCCATGTGGACGTCCAAAGGGATCTTGGAATATTTATTTCCTTGTTTCTTGACTCTCCTTCCATCTTTGGTTTGTTTCCAAGTTTCTTTGATTGACTAGTCAACTCTTTTAGCACACTTTCCTTTCTTGAATTTCTTTCTTAATTTTTGAGTTTTCAAACTTAGTAAGAATTAGATCTTACCAAATCTGAAGTTTCCTTTCTTGATCTTGAAATCACAAATCTAGCTTTCCATTGTTGACTTTTCAAACTCTCCAAAAATACCAAGATATGTGGGTCCACTTTGAAAGATGTCCTACCCTTGATCTCTCTCAAATTTCACCAATGTGGGTCTCATTCTTGATTTCTCCTACACAAATTAAAACAAATGGATTCAAGAATAATTTTATGTATGAGATTTAAATGGACAATGGATGAGACCCTACTTGATGCACCCAAAATAATCGACTTTCCAAAAATGAATCTCCAAAAATAACAGGTTTCATGAATTTATGCAAAAAGTGTGATTTTTTAGCAAATTATGCATGAATGCACTACAATGGATCAAAAATGCATAAAATCTTGATATGATACTAAATGAGTCTCTCTTAGCTTGATAAGTCCTTAAACTTACCAAAAATAGCCACAAAAATATGCATTTTTAAGGACTTATCACACCCCCCAACTAGCATTTTGCTAGTCCCTAGCAAAAACTGTGAAAAACATGAGGCTTTTATTAAGATGTAATCTCAATGCAATGTAACGAAACTAAACAAATGAATGCAGCACCACTTTCGCTGGCACTCTCGACTGCATTTAGCAAATGTAGTAAGCCCTTAAACCCCTACGTTCCCCCTAGTGGACGAGTTATGCCTCGTGAGGGTTTGTAGTGAATTTACCCACAAAAATCTCTTTTTCTTTTTTTCAAATGAACGTTTTCAAAAGAAGATTTACAAACACCGGATATTCTCAATTTTTGAAATTTTCAAAGAAAAGGCAAATTTGAAACTCGGTTCACAAATTCCATCTTTTGGTCTGAAATTCTTGAATTCATGCTACTTTGATCGTGCACGGTGAAATAGTGTGTATACGTAAAAACAAATAAGCTTCAAATGATCCGCCAAGATTCCCGTGAAAACAATTTTCAATCCAAAACTCTGGACCACCTAACCTTAGCAGCGAAAACAATATTCCTCTCAAGGCAACCATGATGGCTTTTGTACTACTGTTTTTTCAAAGGCCGCAAAAAAAAAAATTTAAACACACACATGTGACTGTGCAATGCTTAGGTCCTTTAAGCTTTCTAAGTAACCCATGTAACGAGCATTAGGCAAATGACTCCCAAAACAGATGTCTTCAGGGCACTAGGTATGTAAATACCCCTACGGGCTTACCTGCTCGGGTTAATATGGCTACGAACCCAAACTAGTCACACAACATTTTATTATTTTCAACACATTTTTTTTTCTTTTTCTTTTTTTCTCTTTCTTTTTTTTTTTTAACAGTCCTGAACAATAGGCAGCCCTTTTCATGTGCCCAAATTAACGACTCTATGGCCAACAAAACCAAATGAACCCGGAAATTGTAAAACTAAGGGTTGGTTTTCCATCATATTTTCAATCCAATCGTCAAAGAAAAACGGAAATCATGACTTGGCATTCAAAAACTTTGAAAACATATACAGACTGTGTAAAAGTGGGGGATCAAAATTCAGCACTTTTTCCAAAAATCCTTTCCATAAACAAAACAGTAAACCATTGTTCTTCTTTTTGCCCAAAGCACCAAAAATTCCAAAGTTCAAGGTATCTTTGTTTCATAAAATCCTCTCGAAATTTCCTTATTTTTTTTTCAAAACCCTAAAAACAACATAAATAGAAAATTTTCTTCTTTTCTTTTTTTGTTCAAAGAAACAACCAAAAAGAATGTAAAACTTTTGTCCAAAGATGAACAAGTGTGCTTGTTTCCACCCCCCAACCTAAGATGAACATCGTCCTCGATGTTATGCATGTAGTGCAAAAGAAATATAACATGAGGAAAGTAAATAACAGGAGGGCAAAGGAGAAGAAGTCACCTAAAGACGCAGCTTTTTCGATCTCTGTCCATGGTAAGACAAAACAAAGAAAACAAAAGGAAAAAAAAAGCTACTCTACTAAAAGAAAAGAAACATCTACAATAAAAAGAAAGGAAAATCCTACACTACTTGATCCGAATCCATGAATCCACCCGGATCCCAGATGAAATTTTTCGACGCACAAATCACAAGAAACACATAAAGAGATGTTACCATGGGAACGTGAAGCACATTGAACATAAGGACCGCATGATGTTTGTTGTAAAAGTGTGGAAAAAGGACCACCATGAAAAATAATTCCTCCTCCCTGAAAAATGGGTCTTTGAATGGAAGGAAAGGAGGACGCAATGAACAACTGGGTGGCCCCATGTCCTCCCATGCCACAAATTCTTTTGACTTAATTTCCATAATGTCCATAGGCACGAGATCAAATGATTCCAAAGTGTTAGACTCGAAGGTCTGAACAGAACCACACTCTAATTCCAAAAGTTTCTCTAAATAACATTGAGTGTCAAGAAATGCGATGGCAATTTCTCTTATGGTCGGATCATCAGATTTCATGAAGAATTCAGTACATGATTCTAAGGATTCCACATTGTCCGAATCAGAAATCTGAAAAATGGGGTCATCCTCCAATAGTAATCTTGCATTTGGGGCTCATTGGGCGCATTCGCTGGTCCATCAATCATGGGAAAATCAACTTCTAGGAAATCCGCAATGCCAAAATCATCAGAAGAATTGGACCCAAAGCAAGGATCAACATAGAAGGGCACAGTATCTTCTTCGAAGGGGTCCACATTCTCCTTCGGATCAAACAAGTGCGGGTTTGAGGAATTTGGCTCATAGGGTTCATAATATGATTCATGCAGCGCACCATCATCCATATCCACAGGTGTACCCTTGGATATCGTCTGCGTATTTGTGCAATCCATATCCGTTGGTTTTTCAATGAGTGATGGATCATCATGTTGAAATTCATTCTCACTGCCAAGGGTGTCATTTACTTTTTCCATTTAAACTACAGTTTGACTAATTGTAGTCATTAGTCTTTCCAGGGATTGTGCATTGTTCTGAATGGATTGCATGGTGTTTTACGTGAACGTGATGAATCTGGCTAAAGTGTCTTCCAAGGAGCCCTCCGGGGGTGGTGGTGGTGGTTGTTCATATGACCATTCAGGCGGTGGGGAGTCATTAGGTGCATATGAGCAAGGGGAAGAATGGGGTTCATATGAAATATCCTGTGAGGGGTAATCATACGACCCACCAGGAGTAAATTCTTGGAGATAAGAATTTCCCATATCAAACCCATCTTGCAAATTGTCAGGAGCTTGATTCCCAAGGCTACTCATGTTACTCAATTCATCGTGGCAAGGCCATTGATTTGCATTTGATTCTGCTTGCCATTGAATTCCCACATCCATATTTGAAGGAGCAAATGAGTGCGTGGGGTATGAGTAATCATGTGGGACCCATGTTGGTTGATCACCTTCCATTATCATTCCATTGATACCCTCCATGCACTCCTCATTGTAATCATGACCATAGTGATTGGCCCATTTCCGCCCATATGTGGAACCTCTTTCCAACGAACAAGTTATTTGATGTATATTTGCATTCCATTCTTGTTCGCACAACTCCCTTAGGGATTTGTGATTATTTGAAGCATCATCGGAGTTGCTTTGATAAAATCCCCACTTATTCGTATATGAGTTAATGTAAGTTGACAGGTACGTATCTGTGGGGTGTAGGTACTCACGCCAGGACTTCTTTGGGCTATCATTATTGATTATGCCCTCATTGGTTTGTCCAGAATTTGGTCTCCTCATGTTTGTGGATTTCCATTGGTCCATTTTTTTGGAATCACTTCTTCTTGGGTTTTTTTTTTTTTTTTCGTTTGGTTTTTTTTTTTTTTTAAGTGACAAAGGAAAAGAAACTAGCCTACACTTGCATCAACTAAGTAAATTCCTAAAGTTGGAAAGTTTCCCTAAGTTCACCAACCCGGCCCTATGAAACCCACTCGGCCAATTCAGCCCCCAGGTAAGGGTAGGATCACGAACGGATCCGTTTGAAGGACCCTTGCCTAGAACAGTCTAACTGTCTCCAAACTCTGGACAAGGCTTTGCTTCGGCACCGAGATGATCAAGGACAATGATTAGGTCACTTTGGTTCACTTTCTTCTAAAAAGATTTAAAACAAGTTCAGAGAAATAAAGTAACTTTGCCAATTTTAAAAAGTTTTCTAAAAAAATTTCAATGATGTGTTCGTTCTAATTAGCAATCCATGCACTTTCCTAATCCAATTTAGGGCGGTTTAACATTCCATGCAAGCACCTCCTAATCTAAAAAGATGCCAAAAATAGCACACCCATAAAACAATGTAAATAAGGAAAGTTAGAGAAGTTACCTTATATGGCGCTCCCCGGCAACAGCGCCAAAAACTTGATCGTGAGCTCCAAGTGTAGAGCCGCGAAGTAGTAATAAACTGGTGAGACCAGGTCGATCCACAGGGAGCAATGTAAACTAAGATTCCTTCTCGACTTATACCTGCCCTAAATAAAATCTATTTCTAGCCTAAAATCTAGAAAAATACATTCATCATTCCTACTTTCCAAAAATTAAATTAATTACAATCCAATGAAAAGAAAACTTCCTAAATCTAAAAATCCTAAAATAAAAAACTAAAATTGCTACAAAAGAACACACGAGTTAGAACATCAAGAATAAAAAGTAAAAAAAATAAAACTAAGAAACTAAAATAGAAACAAAAGAAACCTAAGTTAGAAAGTTAGTAATGCAATGTATGCCATGAGATGCAGAAAAATTCTAAGTCTAAAAAACTAGTATGCAGGGCTGTTTTTATGCATGATTTCTCCTAATTTAATGCAACCTAAAACTGAGTTTAATGGCTGGATTTTGAACTACAATGATGCATGAATCAACTAAAAAAACGGAAGTAAAAAATGTTTTAAAACAAAGAAGATATGAATGCGTAAATATGACCTTAAAAACTAAACTGTGCAGAAAGACAGCCTAACATGCCATGTTTAAGCCACTGGTTCACAAACCTCCTGAAATCGTTTGGATCTGAAATTTTGGGATGTGATAGACCACATGCTGAACTTTAATTTCTCCAAATCTCACAGAAAAATATCATGGTTTGACTAGTCTACCCACTTCAAACTTTTTGCAAAAAAAATTGTTTCTGCAGTTTTCCTGAAACTGTTCAGAAAGTGGGTTGTTTGGTTGTCCAACATAGGTTCATCAAAACTGATTTTTAATTTCTGTCTTAAAGATCTGAAGGCTTCAATTTCCAGCCACTTAAACATGCACTAGCCATATGATATGAAGATATATGCAATGAACTCTAATCCCAACCCTAAACTATGCATAAAATTCGCATAATTGCATAAGAAGCATAAGAAGAAAAGAAAACAACAAGTGTTTGAATTTAAATGTATGCAATGCAAAAACATTAAATGTGTGTATTATAATAAAATTAAATGTGTGGCATTGACAAGAAATTAAATGTGTGGATTTTTCAATAAATGTAAATGTGTGGAAATTGCAATAAAAATAAATGTGTGATAAGTGTGCTCTTTTTTTTTCTCAAATCGGGTTCATAAGTACTTATTTCATGTCCTTAGGATCTTGGGTTGTCAATCCAAGAACAACAACAAGGAAAACACAATTCAAGCATTAATCACCTAAGAAAAAGAATTAAAAAATCACACTTTTACTAATATGCAATGTTTTTACATAAAAGATGGAGAAATGAAATTCCAAAAAAAAAAAACTACATACTAGGATGAAAGGAACCTCTCTAGTTGAAGCTTCAAGTTGGGATAAGCCTTCTTGAAGAGAGATGAGCTATGGTAGAGAAAGGAGATGGGTAGAATGATGGAGGAATTGCACTAGTGAGGGGGTCTTTTCTTTCATGAAAAGGAGAGGGATGCTTATGCCTTCAATTTATAGATTTTTGCCCTCTTTCTTTCCTTCTTTGCTCCAATTTTGTAGTATGCAATCTTCTTTGTATGGCAAGTTCCTTCCTTGGCCAACAAGTCTTCAAAGAAATAGCAAGGTGAGTGAGATTTTTGGTGCTTTCCATGTGCAAAATTGAAATCCCAAGTATAAATTATAGCACCAGCTTCCAGAGGCCATATCTTCCTCGTTTTAGCTCCGATTGGCGTAATCTTGGATTCTAAAGATATCTTCTTGCTGCCTCTGAAAAATCCGAAAATAATTGTGCACATATGGAATGGTAGTTATGCAATGGCGTGTGTGGGACCCATGTGGACGTCCAAAGGGATCTTGGAATATTTCTTTCCTTGTTTCTTGACTCTCCTTCCATCTTTGGTTTGTTTCCAAGTTTCTTTGATTGACTAGTCAACTCTTTTAGCACACTTTCCTTTCTTGAATTTCTTTCTTAATTTTTGAGTTTTCAAACTTAGTAAGAATTAGATCTTACCAAATCTAAAGTTTCCTTTCTTGATCTTGAAATCACAAATCTAGCTTTCCATTGTTGACTTTTCAAACTCTCCAAAAATACCAAAATATGTGGGTCCACCTTGAAAGATGTCTTACCTTTGATCTCTCTCAAATTTCACCAATGTGGATCCTATTCTTGATTTCTCCTATACAAATTAAAATAAATGGATTCAAGAATAATTTTATATAAGGAATTTAAAATGGACAATGCATGAGACCCTACTTGATGCACCCAAAATAATCGACTTTCCAAAAATAAATCTCCAAAAATAACAGGTTTCATGAATTTATGCAAAAAGTGTGATTTTTGAGCAAATTATGCATGAATGCACTACAATGGATCAAAAATGCATAAAATCATGATATGATACTAAATGAGTCTCTCTTGGCTTGATAAGTCCTTAAACTTACCAAAAATAGCCACAAAAATATGCATTTTTAAGGACATCAATAGGAATGTGATCTTAAGTACCTTAATTTCAATAAAACATTATCCTATAAATTTTGTAGGAATTCGATTCGAGTTCAATTGACCCATGTTCCCCACCACCCACGCACCCAGCCCCACAATTGCTAATTTGATATGAAATAGGTGTTAAGAAATGTAAATTCTACTTAAATTGCAAATTTAGAGAGTAATTTAGTAGGCATAGAAACTATTTGCAACATTTAAATATTCAGCCATTCAAACTTCAACCAGAGACATCTGTTAGTTGAGCCAACTTTTGAATCAATAATTCAAGATTAGTGTGAGAAGATCCTCCCTCCTTAATAGCAATTTCAGCACTCTCTTTCCACTTCAAGGCCTTCTCCCTCACCTCCCTTCCCTTCTTTCCGACCATCATTTCTCTAATAAGATCCCCAATCTCCTCTCTCTTTACATTGTTATCAATCTCCATGCCCACACCCCACTCATTGCAAGAATAGCGGCAGTTGGTTTGTTGATCGGCAAAGAAAGGCCAACAGAGCATGGGCACACCATATGCTATGCTCTCAAGTGTAGAGTTCCAACCACAGTGCGTGAGGAATAAGCTGATTGAAGGGTGGGCCAGCACGTCCTCTTGTGGGCACCAGCCCACAAGCATACCCCTTTCTTCAATCTCATCCATTAAATCTTGTGGCAGAATTGTGTGACCACCCATTACAAGATCAGGCCTGATGACCCATAGGAATGGATGGTTGCTATTTGCAATGCCCCATGCAAATTCTATCAGCTGCTGGGGTGTTGAGACTGTTGTGCTCCCAAAATTCACATAGATGACTGAAGCAGCTTCATGGCTATCTAGCCATTTTAGACATTCTACCTCCTCTTTCCACATACTCGATTTAACCGACTTCAATACATCATCTGGTAATAGACGACACTGCAGCAATAGAGGGCCTATTGTGTAGATGCGAGGAGGGAACATGGATCGAATGGCGTGCAAAACTTCAGATTCCAAGTCCTCAAATGTATTGAAAATGATCAGGGATGACTTCAAAGAGTTTTGAACTTCAGCTATCACAAAGTTTAGGGTAAAGTCTTTGGGGTCTGTTACTCGTATAAAGCCTCCTAGATCTCTGAGGCGCATGTCTCTCATGCCTGGTATCCAATCAATGGTGGTGTCCAGATAGCCACTGCCAATGTAACTCTCATCTGCATCCAGAAAGAAGGTGGTGGGTGATAAACCAAGTAAGTTTTTTTAAGCTTCTTTTTAGTTCTTTCTTTATTGGGGTTTTGTCATTGAGGCTATCTTAAGATATGACGTTCACCCTTCAACTGTTGAAGTTTTAACACGTGGGGTTTAGGCCCTTTTTTTTTTTTTTTTTGTTTTTTGATGGGGTATGCTCCATAGATGCTCTTTTAATTGGTAGGGACTCTCGTTGTATCTTATGAGTTTTGACAAATTTTGAAAGCTATCTTACCTATAAAAAAAATAAAAAAGTTTAAGAAATCCCCAATGAGTTATTAATGAGATATCCAAGGGCCTTGTAATATCGCACGTCTCGTAGAGTGCAGTATCGCACCTTTGTTGTATTAAAGCTCTGAGGAAAATATTTAGACTTCGGCATTTTAGAGGTAAACGTCAGGTCTAGGAGCATCCGTATGGTCAAAACCCTTCTTTATTCTATCAACTTTGTAATTATGGTTGGATCTTTGAGTCCATAATTCAATTATTCAGGCTTTGAGTCCATAAGGGTTGGCTGAGTGGTTAGGACCACAGTTCTTTTTTCTTCCAGAGAGGTCCTGGTATCGATCCCCAGTTCTCCTCTCTTTAGGAACCGAAGGTTGAATCCACTAGTGCTACCACTTGTGGGCCACACATGGGTTTTTTCCGGTTTCTCTCTGGACCCGGAGGGATTAGTCCAACCCAAATGTTTGGAAACCCTCCGTTAGCCAAAATAAAATTTTAAAAAAAAGTACTAGATAGATGCTTCACCTAATTATTATCTTATAGTGACCTTAATTCCCTTTATGAAGGACATTGGCTTCCGAGTTGAAAGTGCTACAGGAGTGAGGAGACCAATTAATTTACGATATTTATAATTAAGGTTGCATTCATTGATGTAGATTACTTCTTTTTTTTTTTTTTTTTTTTTTTTTTGCTAAAAGGCAATTGTATTAGAGGAGGAAGAAGAAAAAATACATGCTAGAAGCCCCCAAGAAAACAGCCAAAGAGATTACAAAAGAGAGAAACAAAAACAGAGACCAAAGAGAATACAACAGAGAGAAACAGAAGTAAGAAACCAATTCATCAATCTAATTGGGCAGGGGAATGGTTAGGAACCTGTAGAACTCAAGGATGGATCTGCCTGAGAAAGGTTTGGCCAGCTTTCTTAGAGAAGAAGAGATGAGCTCAGCAAGGAGGATTTTGGCCTTCATCTGGGAGACATTGGAATTCTTGAATATTTGATCATTTCTGCATTTCCATATGATATAGATTGTGGAGAGGAAGATTGCAGCAGCCCCCTGAGTCGCCAACTTGTCGCAGTTTGCCGAGAGGTGATACCAGATCCACGAGGGGGAAGGATGGAGGGTGGCTGTAACACCTGCACCTTGGAGAGTCCAAGACCAGATGGCAGCAGCAAAATGACAGTGGAAAAAGAGGTGGAGAACAGATTCCAAGCTAGACTTGCAAAGACAACAACGATTTGCAAGGCTGAAACCAACAGACTGAAGCCAATCCAGTGTGGGGGTTTTCAAGTGCATGAGCCTCCAAGCAAAGAAGGAGATTCTGGGAGCCAGCGTGGAATTCCAGATTAGGGGCGCCCAAGCAACTTTCAAATCTCTGAAACGAAGGAGGTCCCAGGCCTCTTTGAACTGTAGATCCTTACCAGGATGGGATTTCCAGCTAATGATGTCTACAGAATCCTGATGGATTGGTAAGTTCTGGAGCTTCAGCCTGAGAAGCTCAGTAGCATCCAGGGGGATATCTCCAGGGATCATCCAGCTATCAGCTAGAAAGAGAGAGCAAATTCTATGGTTGAGAGGGAAAGAGAAAGAGGGGAACAAGGAGGTCACGCTATAGTCCTCTGCCCAACTATCATGCCAAATATCAACCAGAGAGCCATCACCAACGATCCATCTTGATCTAGAGTGGATAAAGTGGGCCACCTGCCTGATATGACGCCAGATGCACGAGCCAGTTTTGAGGGATGTTGGGCTCCAGAGAGAGGAATTGTAGATGTTCCTCAACTAAATCTATAGATAACTAATCAAGAGTATTAAATTGTAGATGTTCCTCAACTTACTTTAACTTGAAATTAAAGAATTAATCTGCCAAAAAAAAACTTGGAATTAAATAAATCCAAAATATTAAGGACACGTTTGTGTATGTCTACCGAAAACCAGTTCCGTGGACCTTTTTAATATCCATGAAAAAAAGTTTAACCCCGATAGGAAAAGCTTTTCTGTAGAATTGCAAAAAGTTTAACTCATTGCATACTTTTCCTTACAAAATTGTGGTTGGACCCAACATAAATTTTATTGTAGCGTAGAAAAGCATTTCTACTAAAGAAAGAAAAGTTATTTATGCTTGAAGCACCTACCTAGAAGGAGAAAATATTTTCCTTTGATTAAAAAAGGGGCGTTATATTTGGAAAACAAAAGTTCTTAAAATTAATTTGAAAAGGATGTGTCATGGCCGAATAATCAAAATCGAATTGAAGCCTACTGGACCTTGGCGTGAACATGCAAAGAACATCCAAATGATCCAGACGCAGTGGGGCCCACCAAAATGTTAACTAAAATAATACCCAAACAAGTTTGTGAAATTATGTCATCTTTATCCATCACAAATTAAACATCAGCATTCTCTAAACTGTATATGAAGGCATGGACGGTGATCATGAGTTGGATGGGTTACAGTATTTCAGTCACTGTTTTGGTGGGTCCCACTCAAAACCACATGATTATTTGAAATAATCTTTCTTTCCTCTTTCAAAAGGACCCTACCCTTTAGATTTATGGATCGCAATGGTTCGGGTTAGATTGGATTTGGATTGGGTTAAGCACCGTGGCTAATATTTATGACCTAAACCTAAACTAAACCAATTCCTAATAAGGTCGAAAATGTCAACCCCACACCCAAGTTGAAACTAAAAGGGTCAATCAGAACTCTTAATTAATTACGGAATCAAGTTCAGGCTAGGTTGGCAGGTCAATGGCCAAGAATGGTCTGACCACACTCATTGATCATGTCAAGTTAAATTGTCAACCTGAGAATAAAAATGGATACAAGTCAGAAGTTTACCAGATTAATTGGTTCTGGATTGGTTGGCAGTTCAGGTGAATTGCCACCAATAACAAAAACCTAACTTAAATTCAGGTGTAATTTCACTCGAGGGCCCATTTGTTTGCCCAAAATGCTGAGGAACTCATATATATATAGTCCTATAAGCTCTACCAAAAGAATATTATTAAAGAAGGGAGAGAGCAAAGGATTCGAGGTGAATGGTGAAAGACATAGGGTAAGATAAAGATTCAACCCTCATTTTTCTAGGAATTAAATTGCTAGGGTGGTGAAGGAAATTCATTTCCCAGCTCCCACTGATTTGTTTTCCATTAGAGGAGAGTTAATTTAATTTAAAGGTCATTTAATCATTTTTGGAATTTTACATTTGTTTCTTCAAGTTTATTTTTTTTAATAGAAGTCTTACAATTCATATGTTTTGAGTTTTATGAAACAAAAATGCCCTCCAGGTTCAAAATTGAGGACCATTACCCGAGCCAAGCCTAATCTGACGACTGCCCAACTTGAATTTGTTTTTCTTGTGGGTGTTCCGATGTCCCCAAAATCACATCTTTCCTATTCCACCACCATGGTCTATAGGCCTCTTTGTTTCACGTAACTGAATTATTGCAAATTCTTGAACTCATATTTCTAAATGTTTATAACTTAAAGCTCATTTATTGGATGAAAAAAGAACAACTATATTTTTATCCTTTACCTAAATAAGACCCACCATAAGGGAATGACTTGCCCACCCATCTTTTGTCTCAATATGCATGATGTTGGGACGAATGGCAGTTCGCTATAGCGAGACTGTCTAGTTGCTATAGCGAACATGGAGAGAGAGCCCAAATGATTCAAACTTCTAATTTGAGTTTTCTTACTATTTTGATTGGATTAAAACTAGAAATCTAATGCACGAATCAGAGGCTATATAAAGTATGGAATCAAGTTATTCTCTTATAGACCTGAGTTGAGAAAATTCCAGAGAGATATTCCTTCTTCTCTAAAGCTATCATAGAGAGATTATTCTAAAGAGTTGTTCTAGAGAGTTTGAGGCTCCTACTTCCTTGTAGAAGATCTGAGCATCTTGGTTCTTAAGGTGTTATTGGAGGATCAAGCAAGGGGAACGGTACGCAGTGAGTAGTTGTGGAAGCAAGAAAATGTGCAAGAACAACTACCGTCCTTAGGTCGACATACTGACTAGAAAAGGGAGTGGTGAGTATATCTTGTAACTATTCAATACTGATTAGTTTTTCTGATTGTAGTTTTTTTCTCTAGACATAAATGGTTTCCACGTTAAAAATTATGTCAGCCTTCTTGTAGCGTGTAATTGGTAGATTTATTTATTAGTTTGCTTTGTCATTGGTTATTGGACTAGTAGATAAGAAAAGGCACCTTTCACAGGAGACCCATCACATCGAACCCATCTACTCTTCTATATATACTCCATTATATATTTCACCAATGGGTTTCATTGATGAATAGATTAGTTTAATTAATCTAATAGTATCATAAGAGTCTACTATCATTCTAGCCGACTCACTATCATTGCACTATTTACATGATCCCACAATGATTATGTTATTTAGTTGGGCCCATCTTAAGACACTAAATGAATATTAAGCACATCTGACATTTACCTAAATGGAGTCCACCATAAGCGACCCACTTACCCAACCTATCATTTATCTCCATGCATATGGGGCCTATCATATCTAACCCCTCTACCCTATTATATAGAACTTAATATTCAAATATTCCACTAATGGGTCTCATAGGTGGATAGCTTAGTTGGATCTAATGTGCATCATGTGATTCCACGATCATTTAAGATGACCTACTATTATTACACTATTTACATGATCTTAGAATGATTGTTTTATCTAAGCGGGACGCCTTAAGATATATACTCATATATTGTTGAGTATATAAGCTTCCTTTTTAATTAATTATGTTACGATAAGAATTGAGATCGATATATATATGCTAAACTAGAAAAGATCAATAGAATTATAAATGAATGCATTTGGGAGGATTTAGGGTGGCGACAATAGGCGATAAACTAAAAGTGCCCCATTTGGACATGTCCAACATAAACCGACAACGGCGCTCATGAGGGAATGTCTTTTGATGCAAGTTAATAGCTCGCTAAACAAAATGGTAGGTTGAAGAAGACATAGATGCAAGTAATAATGTTAGGTCTTAAGATGTACAACCTATCCAAGGGTCTAGCCCAAAATATATGGGCCGAAACAGAGAAACAAAACTTATGCAGCTTACCTCAAAATAGTTGGATAAGGCTCTAGTGATAATGATGATATTATAGTAAGAATTTATATTCTTATAATTACACAAATGATTTTTTTAAGAATCCATTTATTTTTTTATTAATTAATATTTAATTTAGATATCAATTTTAATTTATTATTTAGTTTCATAAGATTTAATCCTTGCGTTACAAAGGCTCTATGCTACTGTAGAAATAAACGTAAACAAGAGAAAACATAAATTAAATACTCAGCCATCATCCTGGTTATTCAAATCCTAAAAAGTTAATTCTCCCGCCTATATCTCCATCCTCCACCTAATATCCTTCACCTTTAAATTTTTTTCTAGGGGTAAGAAAACTTCATTCATAAGGGGGAAAAAACAACAACAATAAAATAATACAGCATTTAGGTTGGAGGCAAACAACTCCGTACTCAATCTATAATACAACCGTCCCAATAAAAACTCGTGCCAAGTCTAGCACAGTACTCAGCCAAAACATGAGTAGCCTCATTAAGAGTTCTAAACACAAACAAAAACTCTGCAGAAAAAGAAAAAAAAATCAGTTACATTGACGATAAATGTCCAAAGTAATAGGGTTGATTGCCTTCTTGGCATCATAATCAATAGCAGTCCAATATCTTCCCGTTAATACTATCGATCACCTTCTTGGCATTAGAATCAATAGCAATCCTAGGGCAACATACTTGGGATGCTTTTTCTAAAGAAAAGTTTCATTCACCTTTAATCTTTATTGGAGTCTATTTGACCATGAATTTATAACTATTTAATGCCATAGGATATGTCTTTAAATTCCATGTAAACAAACAGACACTAGGTACGTTTGGCAAATAGAGAAGAATTCTCTCTTTAGAGTATTTCTTTGTTCAACTAGAATATTCAAGCTATCCTCAAAGAGGATTGTTTTAGAAGAGTTCCAATATTAAGATTGGCAAAAGTGAGGAATCCTATAATCTATACTCTATGTGATCCAATGGTTACAGTTTTTTGCAATTTTCTCAAAATCCATGAAACATCAAGGCTGAGCTTTTACACCATTACCGGCCTTGGCACTCTAGAGAGTTTGAACGGGTCAAATCTTTCAAATGGGACTAATAAAAATTTTAAAATAATATTTTAGAACCTGGACTTTTCATAAATATCTCAAGATCCACTATGGATCTACGGCTGAAGTTTGATCCCCTACACGTTTTGAGTGTACTGGAAATGATTCACGGCTCGGATCATCATTTTGAAGCCCACAAGAATCATAAAAATGAGAAAAAACGGACTGCCCATGTAATCCCCTTGTTTGCATTGTGGCATATCAACGGTCTGCAATGTTTTGCCTTTTCTCTGACGATCCACAATGAATCTGAATGCCAAACTTGCAACACAAGCTGTTTGGACCTCCTGAAGAGTTTGAACAGTTCAGATTATCTAAATGGGGCCCACAAAAGCTCAGAAATTATGATTGATTATTTGGGACGTTTTCGCAAATATGTCAAAATATGTGAAGATTCAATAGCTGAGTTTTCATCACATGGCGGTTTTGGTACTTTTAAACATGATTAATGGCTCTCATCTTAATTTTGTTACTCAAAAAGGAGGTTTCCAAATACAAAAAGGGTAACCCCTAAGTGACGGGCAAGATGCACTGTAGCTCTGCTTTCTTCACTTGGGCGGATTTGCAGTCAGAGGGGGGAGGTCTACATGTGAGAATAATCAAAAGCAAAGACCAGAAGATTCCCAGAAAGCATTTTCTTCAGTGAATCAAACGTGGGTTTTCCACAAATCGCGGAAAATCGTAAGGAATCGTTTGCTTGGACATTTGCCAAACGTGAGTGTGTGTATTCATGATGAAGTTGTCTTACCTTCCAGTGATGCAAGTCCTCTTCTGATGAGCTCTGGATACTGAGCGATGGCCATTAAAGCGCAGGCCCCCGTAGGACAAAATATTACATCAGGCACACCCACTTCCTCAGCAACCTTGAGACTGAAGGTCATGAATGCATCTGAAATAATGCAAGTTACTCGATGCCCATCAGATGGATGATGGAGCTTCCTCATAAGATCACGGAACGGTGCAGTACAGTTAACACTGACGGACATTAAGAATGCCTCAAAGTCTTCCATCATCTCCCCATCGGTTGGCAAGCCATCTGCTATGACTTCAAAGCGAAATTCGTCAAAATACTCCAGGGATTCTTGGCCTTTGGATCTCAACAGACGTCTGTGAGTGAAGTCAGTGTTAACAAAGGTGATGAAGAAGCCTCTTGAGTGGAGAAGCTTGGCTAATTGCATCATGGGGTTGATGTGTCCCTGTGCAGGGCCTGGAATGCAGACTACATGAGGTTTCTTCATCTCCTCTATATATCTCTCTCCCTCCCTCTTCCACCTCTTTTGATCTTTCACGCCCAACACCCAGAAATTTATACTGGAGTAAATAGGTTGCTCATCTGAGTTAGGGAGTGGCGTGTTATTTTTGGTTTTTTCTTTTTGTATTTTTGCGCTGAAAGTGGCGTGTCCTGTTGAAAAAAGCACTATAATATTGATGCCGTGGAAGGTGGGAATCCTTCATTCATTTCCTAATTACAGTTACAGGGCTTTGTTGTTTCTTTTCATCTAGGGATCAATGCCTAATATCATCGATATGTGCACCATATACATGGGGCTGCGGAGTAACTGAGTAAGGATCCTCTACTGCATTTGGTTGATCTCACCATGAGTGTGCCAATTAGAGTCCACCACCTCAACATAAATCACGTGGTACTGCTCGCATTTAATTCAAACTTCAAAATTAGGTCCGATTAACTTGCATTGGCCACCATGATTGGTCCATTCATAGTGAACATGCACTTAAGTGTGTTAGAGGATCTGAATTCATGTCGGGGAAGATCTTTACTCATAAAATATGATACTGCAAGAAATTTGAAATTTTGTTGCAAATTATTTTGTGGCTAAAGGTCTCAAAGTTCCCACTAACAGTTTTAGTGACGATATTATTATTGTCACTAATTTTTTTACTCATAATTTTAAATTTCCCTAACTAGAAGTTAGACTTTTAACTGTGACACCGAAATTGCCACTAACTGTCTAATATTTAGCCCCGAAATTTACTACCTCTAATTTTAAAAATCGTTGCCACTAAAAAATCATCATAAACATATGAAAGTGGCATTTTAGTCGCAACTACATGGCTTCACTAGAAGTATTAAATATATTAGTTTTAGTGGTAGTTTTATTGGCAACTTGTAGTGGTGACTAAAAGTTTTAGCTTTTCGTTGTGACCACAAGTCGTCAATAAAATTATTAGGTATAATAGTTTTACAAGCGACTTGTTGTCGGTGATAAACGATTAATATTAAAAAATAATAATATTAGATTATTGAGATTTTTTTTCTTTTCATATACTTCATTAACGTGCTTATATATAAAGATGAGAAAATGAGATCCTCATCACTACTAAGTATTAAAACATAGCTTCAAATTTAAAAGCACTAAGTTTCATAATATTTGAGTAGCAAAAGTTAAGTTAATTTACATCATCATAAAAAAAATATATAAAGATAAATAAATTGTCACAGCCCCGCCCACCAGCAGGTTGAAAATTTTACAACTGGCGTGCCTCTAGTCCACCGTAGGCTAATGCTTATGGTCGACCGTAAGCACTGCAGGTGCACTACTGACAGGTCATTGCAAGTGGATTTTAGGGCAGTTTTCAAGGAGTTTTGACATATAAGCCTAAGGTCAGGACTTAGATACTTCTAATGCTGGACTAGCGGAGACTCACCGTTGGAAACCCGTGGTTGACACACTCTACCATAAGGTTAAGGGTACTGCCCAGACCAAGTTTCTACACTCTCCCCCATTGGAAATAGAGTCGTCATTGACTCTGATACCAATTGTCACTGCCCCCGCCCAATTCAGCCTGATATTACCCGTTTTGGCCTACGTGCGTCGTCACCCAACATTCTAGCGCCCACTGGCAGGTCAAAAAATTCACAACCAATGTGCCTCCAGTCAATCGTAGGCCAGTACGTTTTAGGGGGGATTTCGGGGCAGTTTTCAATAGGTTTTGACTTAAAAGCCCAGGGTCAGAACTTGGATATTTTCGATGCGGGATTAGCGGAGACTTGTTGTTGAAAGCCCGTGATTAACACACACTACACCTCACTGTTAAGGGTACCGCCTGGACCAAGTTCTCACATAAAATAAAATAAAAACTCATGATCATTGGGCTTTTGAGTAGGTATGCATCATATCGAAATCTGCCTCGACTCTTTAGACTTCTAAAGGAGAGTGGTGAGCTGGGAATGGAGCACGGCCTGCACGTGAACATGTACCTTTGTCTACTGTGAGGCTACCTAGGACTGGAGCACTAAATGCACTTGTGCTAGTTGCGAGGCTACTTGGGACTCTAGTAGCAAAGATCACTCACTATTCTCCTTTTCCAGCAACTCTAAGGGCCCCGTTACCTCAACTCACCTCTTAAACTCCTTATTCTCCCAGTGAAATCATTCTCCCTCTCTAGTTGCGCATATATCTGTTGCCTAGTTATAGATGTCATGGGCTTCAGACCAGCCCCACAACCACAAAGCCTTCTATGCAATGGTGTCATCTATTCTCATTGTCCATCCAACTTTTATCATTGTCGGTGCGCCTAGTACAAGTTGAACATATAAATTCATCTTCATCACCTAAAACGCTCATCATCACAGAAAAGACATGGAAGTTGTTAACTTGTCTTGATCCCTCAGGGAAACAAACTTCACTACACCATTTGGGTGATTTTGCAACATTTGAGATTTCTTATTAGTAACACAAATATTTCCGTTAGGTAATTTGTCACATTTATTATCCGTTAGCAATATTCATAACCGTTAGTAAATATCTTTGCAAATACTTAAATTATTTTGTAACATTTATTGGATATTTTGTGACGATTAGTAATGTGTTATAATGGTATCAAAATAATAAAAAGAGGAAAAATCACATTACAAAATAAAAATGAAAACAAGAGGCGGGAGTGATTTTAGTTCCCGCGCTAAAGAGAAGACAGAACATAAGAAGCAAGTGAGAAGGGGGAAAATAGTGAAATCTTGACGATGAGCATGACGATGTGCAATATAAGTTCGGCATCTTCCAACCATTACTAGAAATTTGGCTATTTGCTGTGAAAAATCGGGAGGGAGTTGGACCATTAGCGACCGCCATAGGCGGCCGCAATAGCCTAAATGGCGGTCGCTAAAGGTCCATTGTAATCCCACCCAACCCACTTTTCCCTTCCCACCTTTTTTTTCCCCTGCTCTCTTCTCCCGCGCGCTCTGCATCTCCGATTCTCCGTCTCCCGCGCTCTGCATCGCCTCCAACCCTCATCTCTCTCTCTCTCTCTCCCTTTCCTCTCTTCTCTCCCTCTCCTTCCCTTCTCTCCCTGCGTTCACCCTCTCTGCCCAGCCGCCAGCGCCCGCGCTCTGCATCTCCGTCTCGCCTCCAACCCTCGATCATCTCTCTCTCCGTTTCCTCTCTCTCTCTCTTCTTCTCTCTTCTCTTCCTCTCCTTCCCTTCTCTCCCTGCATTCACCCTCTCTGCCCAGCTGCCAGCGTCCTGCTTCTCCCTTCCCACTGCTTCTCTCTCTCTCTCTCACTTCATTTCCACATCTCATCATTCCTCTTTTCCCAACCAAATCGCTTTCTCACTTCGCACTGAATCGGAAACTGATTCGAACGAATGTCGTCCTTCTTCTTCAGATCTCGAGATCTGGTTTTCTAGGGTTAGGGTTTCCTCATTTCCACTGAAGAAAAGGGGAAACAAACGCAACATCTACTTCAGTTTCCCTTCTTTCCATCTCTGACTTCGAAGAGGATGTTCAGGAATTTGAGCTTATCGAACGCGGGAATTCTGAAGTCTTGAACTGCAATAAGAGAAAACTGTTATCAGATCAGGTGAGTTTTTTCTTGATCTGGTATTTTAGCAAGGATTTCTGGAGATTTTCCCAATTCAATGATTTGTTGGAGCCGAAAGTGTTTACATTGTACTTTCAGTGATTTCTCAACATATGTTTTGTATAATCGATTCCTCCATTAATTGTGGTTACAAGCTCGTTAAAAATATGCAGGAACTGTAACACATGAACTGCAAATTGCAATCTAAACTCAGGCCAACAAGATTCCTTTTGCCTTAGCAAAACATGAATTGTTTGTAATGAAATTGATAGGAATCAATTCTTTAAAGATCTGGGTCTCACATGGATTAGTATTTGATAATTTTTTTTTATCCTTGGTAAGTTTGTGAATTTCAATGTTGTATTGGAGAAGTCATTTGTCTCCGCGCGTGATGATTTTAGTGGATGTGTTCTTTTTTTCCTTTTCTTTTCTAAATTTTGGTTATTTTCCGCATAAGAGAAAATAAGATGTATTTTCTGGCATGAACAAAGATTGATGGAATCAGAGTATTGGATGTTGAACATCCGGTTCACATTTGAACAGTCATTGGTCTTTTGGTAAATTAGTATTTAATTTGTTCAAAGTTCTGTCTGAAGTCTGAACTGTTGCGAAATTAGAGCTTGTGCTCGTAGAGTTGCCTTTTATTGGAATTTTGAGAATTTTGGTTCCTTTATACCTTCTTTTCCAAATATAACCAGATTCATTCAAATTGTCTATTCCAACAGTGAGTTTAATCCATGCTTCACCAAACTATTCCAGCAGTGGGTTTAATCCATGTTTTCATAACCTGGTTTGTCTTGGAAATGCGTTTTTGGGTCTGATGGTGGGCTTATTTTCATTGTTTCTGTGTAAACTAAAAGCCCAATTCAATCCGGACAAGATCTTTCAATGTTTCTGTCGCAAGTTGATTGAACTGTTTTTCAGGTTTTCGTGAGGAAAGTAATTGAGCCGCATGACAAATATTTGGCGTATGTGAATGATTGCTTCATGAATCACTCCCTTTTCCATAAGGTTTGTATTCGAGATTGATGTCCAGCTGTTTGACTTAGATCTGAACTACTCTGAGTCACTAGTTACATTTGCAGGCACTGAAAGAGGCTTTTGAGGTGTTTTGCAACAAAGGTGTTGTAGGCAGTTCTAGTGCAGAGTTACTGGCTACATTTT
Organism: Cinnamomum chago; assembly: GCA_038049695.1. NCBI lineage: Eukaryota > Viridiplantae > Streptophyta > Magnoliopsida > Laurales > Lauraceae > Cinnamomum > Cinnamomum chago. The sequence continues at coordinate 13,858,264 of CP142456.1, forward strand.
GTGATAATATACTTAAAAAGGGTGGAAGTGAAAAATTAAGTGACGAAGCGATTGAGGAGATGCTTGAAAAAGTAACTTCTGATTTTTTTTCCATGTTACCTATTTACTTGATGTTAATTTTCCACAGCTTCTGAAACTGCTTGTACTTCATCTATAATCTCAAATAATCTACAGGTGGTAAAATTGCTTGCATATATTAGCGATAAAGACCTTTTCGCCGAATTGTATAGGTATTGTTTTTATTAGCATGCTTCTTTTTTTTTTTTCAAAGTGTGCTCCGAATACTTGGCTTCAGTAACTGTGAATTCTTTTTCATTGTTGTCCTATTACCATCTTGGTTTAATTAATTTCAATGAAAAAGCTTGCTCGTAGACTTCTTTTTTATAAAAGCGCCAATGATGACCACGAGCGGAGTATATTGACTAAGTTAAAGCAGCAATGTGGCGGGCAGTTCACATCAAAGATGGAGGGAATGGTTTGTTGATATGAATCATCTTTCATGAAGTGCATTTCTTCCATTTACACATCTAAATGGTTACGAATTGTGCTTATGTTTGTTGTTTTTATTGTTTATTATAGGTGCCAGATTTGACATTAGCTAGGGAAAATCAAACGAACTTTGAGGAGTATCTTAACAGTAACCCTAATGCAAACCCTGGGATGGACTTGACTGTCACTGTCCTGACCACTGGATTCTGGCCAAGTTATAAATCATTTGATCTCAACCTTCCTGCAGAGATGGTAAGGGCGTAGGTTTTTGGTCACTAGAGTATAAATGAATACGTTGTAAATTAACTATGGATGTTTGTTTCTCAGGTTAAATGTGTCCAAGTTTTCAAGGAGTTCTATCAAACAAAAACCAAGCATAGAAAGCTTACATGGATCTATTCACTGGGTACTTACTTGTAACATCAATGGGAAGTTTGAACCGAAAACAATGGAGCTCATAGTGACGACATATCAGGTGACTCCTTCAAATCCATCTCCTGCCAATTTCAGAAATGTAGTTGAGTCGACTTTGCATGTAATTCAAGTCTAAGTGGGGTGGCAAGTGGTCTGGGCCAGCCCAAGTGTGGCCCCAGTATAGCCCTCTTTGAGTTGGATTCGAACATGAATTTTGTGGCCCACTGATTTGATTTTTGCCAAATTGCCCAAAGATGCAACCTAACCCAAGTACCCAACCCTACATATCCAAAACCAACAGGCTTTCAGTTAAATGGCTGGGCTTGGGCCAAGGCCATGGGCTAGATTGGTCTAAATATTTTGTCCCTGTGCTTGCAACCTAGTTGGCTAGTCATGGCTATTGAGTTTCTTGTTGGGACATGGAAATCTCAATGTCAATCCAGAAGGCCTAGCTGGCTTAGCTCAATCAATTTTATTTTAAGTTGACTGGTCGGTACTCCCAACTTTATTTATTATTATCTTATTCGGATATTTTATTATTTTACTTCTTATAGAGTTCCTGTTTCCTTATATATGGTAGATGTTATCCGCAAAAGAAGTAAAGGCCCTTGGCACCTTTCCACCTTTAGTTTTCTCCACGGGAGACACCAAAATGGAGTATTGTGAAAGGTAAAGTGCACCAACCTTTGTTTCTAATTGGCATATCTACCGAGTGGGGAGTCCCCACTTTCACTTCCCCACATCATACACCACCTAGAAATTGGACACTAGAAACATTTGTTTCTTTTAATGATGGGAACACAAAGACTGTTCAATTTGGTGGCTGTACAATTTATGTCCCCACCTTATTTAATGGTCGTAGACAATTTTCATGCGAGAATCTGAACTGGATGATGAAGCAGATCTCTGATCCCTATAGTTGTGCTTCTGCACAGCAACTGATTTCAATGCGGGAATCTGAACTGGATGGAAGCCATTTGGGTTGTTCCTAGACAGCTTTGGTGATGATCGCTGGGCAACAGTTATATATCTTCCGCTGGCTTTCTCTATGCTGAAAATGGGCTTGAGCATCAACATTTTGGGAACTTGCCAAGTCGGCACTTCCATCCATATCAGTATCACCATGTTTCAGGTCACATACAACACCCACTTCTGTAACAGCATCCAAAAATTGTGCACCCACTTCTGTACATATGTGCTGCAACATAACCTTGGATCCAAGTGGCCACAAAAGGTTTAACTAGTAACCTGCGATTTGATATGTCACTGTGCTAGAGGCCTTTTATTGTAATAATTTTGGCAACTATTCTATTTATTATTTCTTACCAGATTTGGTTGGGTCATGGGTGCCTCTACCTATCATTCAATTAGTGTACTAAAACTAACATAATCAATACAGGGTCTTCATTTCTCTCAAAAAAATAATTTTGAAAAAAATTTCCCTTGAGCCTGACTGAACAAGTACAAGTGTACAACAAGTAGGAAGGAGTACGGTGGATGGTGGGGGCATGCGTAAGATCGCAAATGTTTACTGACCTTTTCTTGAATATCTGTAACTTGCAGACTTAATGGCATTGTGGACTGTGGTGAGAGACATAAGCACATTCAAAAGAGGGCCATGCTTCTAGTGGAGCAAGTTAGAGTTAGCAAAGGAAGCCCACTTGTTACTTGCCTTCTGGAAGGTCCAAGTGGCAGGTATACTTCCACATAAATATTATCATTATGTACTTTTTTCTCATGGCCTTGAAGCACATGGGTGAGTTTTGTATTCTGATGTTATAGTCAGTTCATGCATGTTGGGGCTTATGGAGTTATTGTAAGCTGATGCAAAAGACCTATGCAACCCTCTATTGATGGAAGACGAACATAAAATCTTCCATATTGGAAGAATCAAGCTTCTTTTCTTTGTCCATATTGTTGTTGTATTTTCTTCCTATCCTTTTTACAATTATAAGAATTAATGTCTTCTACTATATACTGACTTCAGGATACTATTCACATTCTGATGCTTTAGGGCCCCATAAATCCTCTTCTTCTGAAGATTTATTTCTTGTCAGTGGTAAGACCGCAATGGCAGCTACAATTGGTATTGAAAGTGAATTCCCCTACGTCAAGATTGTAAGTTGCTTCAACATGTTTCTAGAGTTACTCTTACGCTTTTAGTTTTTCATTAACTCATACTTTTTTAAATGAGGATAGATCTCAGCAGAGACAATGATCAGTCTAAGCGAAAGCAGTAAATGTGCACAAATTGTCAAGGTTTGTTATGTTTTCCTTAATTTCATTTTATCAAATTTTGGGGGCTAAGCTTGCAAAGTTTGTTATAATTGCCTTAATTTCGTTATTAAATCTATTATTCCATGTTTTTTTTAACAATTTGGGTTTTTTTTGGGAAGCTGTTGTTATCGTTGTGTCTTATTTGCCCTTTTGTTTCCTATCTGTGCGACTTGTTTTGGGAATTTGAAATTGGCTTTTTTACTATGTGTTTTGGACAGGTTTTTGGAGATGCTTACAAGTCTCAGTTGAGCATTGTCATCCTTGATGACATTGAAAGGTAACTCCTGTCAATGTTGATTTATATGTTACTTCTGGTTTTGTCTGATTGTCTTTCAATCAATAATGCAGGGTCTGGACTGTGAAGATCTAAAAAGGGTTGGTGTTGTAGATGTTGGAGATGCAGCGAAGAATCAGGCTACCATGAATCCAACGAACACAATCTATGGTAAATTTTCAAGCATTTTGCCTATCACAGCACTCTTCTATTTGGACTTTGTATGCTCATATCAGGTGAAAGATGCAAGGCCTGGTCTGATTAATGTAACTGAAACATTCCCATTTTGGGATACAATCTACTTTTAACTTATTGTTGCTGCAAAGTTTGTTTCTTCATATCAATTGGGTTGATCTTTTATTCTATACTAGCGAACATAAATATGCAGTCTCTTTTACATTTTCAACAGTTCTAAATTGCGTGAGACAGTGGGTTTCATTTATCGGGAAAAAACTAGTCAGGGTGGTTAACCGAGATTTTCCAATGATTACTAGAGCCTAGAGGTGTTTATGGGCGAAAGTAGAATACGCAGGTGGCTAATTTTAATTATAAAGAACTGCAGTTGTTAATATGTAAATTTCTCTTTCTTTTATAAGAAGATGATCTTTTGGACAGACAGATGAGATGCATATTATGTTGGTGTGGATGCTACTATGAACAACTGACACCATTTATTTGATGATGGTACTTACCTGCCTTTTTTTTATGTATCATTAGATAATGGTATGTAGTAATCATATGAATATTCAAGATGAAGTCAACCAAGTTGTTATCCATGAGCTAATCCATGCGTATGATGACTGCCGGGCTGCAAATTTGGACTGGGCTAATTGTGCCCATCATGCTTGCAGCGAGGTAATTTGGATTCTTTTCATATAGTATGTGCTCTGATGGTTCCTAAACTCTGATTTATTCTAGCTGGTTTTTTGTTTGCTATATCAACTTTACATAACTTGTGTTTAGTGCATGAGACTTGGAGTTCTCTTTAATCCCTAAGGTTTGCTCTCGATGGTTTCTCTCACAAATTCAGATACGTGCTGGCCATCTAAGCGGTGACTGCCACTACAAACGTGAATTATTGCGTGGATTCATGAAAATACGAGGTCATGAACAAGTAAGGTTTTTTCTTCTTTATGTCATTTTGGATGTGTCATTGATTCATGTTGGATATTCATTCTGTTGTATCTCTAGAGATATATGCCTTTTAAGATTGCAGTAAGTTTTCAGCATTGATATATATATTTTATTTTCACGTGTTGATCCCACATGGGGATGTGGTTTCATGATTCTTTTAATTTTGATAGCAACTGTCATTTAGCAATATAGCATTTAGTATCTATGTAGTCAGAAGTACTGTAGGTGGCCTGTCAGAAATTGATTAGGAAATTCCATTATTTTTTTTAAAAAACAACAAATACTTAGTAACGGATATAAACCGTTACAAATATAATACTTAGTAACGGACTCCAACCGTTACAAATAGAATACTTCGTAACAGATATCAACCGTTACAAATAGGTTGACCAAATAGTTATATATGCATCAGAAAGTGGGAATTACCAACAGTTTTATCCGTTGGGAACAAACTATGAACAAAATTAATAACCGTTACTAATAAATTGAAACGATTATAGATGTGTTGCTGAAATTAATTTCAATCACAGTTCATAACCGTTAGTAATATTTCTAACGGTTATTAAGTGTTACTAACTTCCGTTACTTTTCATTTGTGACGCAGTTGTGTCAACGCAAAATAACCGTTACTAATATTTTTTGTAACGGCTGTAGATCCGTTACTAATTGATTATTATGGTGTAGTGCTTCACAGGTAACAGCTACCTAATATGTATTACATGTGTTCATGGCCGGGCCAACCAAAGCCCGATCCCGGCACAGCCTTCTTTAGGTTGGGCTTGCATCAAGTGAAAGAAAGCCCAAAGTCTGGCCCTGCACAGCCCATGTAAGGAGTGCATGTAATTTAGTTTAATTAGACCAGAGATTTGCTAGAAAGCCCATGAAATTGATCAAAAGCTCAGTTCAACCCCGCCTAGTTGACTAAATGGGCAGCCTGACTTCTTTGGCTCAATTTGGGCTTGGGTTGGGCAGCCCGCCACTGAACACCCCTACTTACATAAATAGGGCATGTTTGGATGCACAAGAAAGTACAAGAAAATAATATTTTTTAGAATATAATCTTTCATTTTTTAAAGAAGAAAATCTTGTGCGTTTGTTAACTCAAGAAAAATTTGAAGAAAAGATTCTTTTCTTTCAAAAAGCTCAATATTCTCTCCTACAGCTCCCCCCTGTAAAAAACTTTCTACAAGATAAAAATCTTTCCAAATGACGATTACAAAGTGGTAAAGTAAAGTAAAGACCTTGGTTCAACAAATCCATCATAATGTGTATGTTTACATATATGGAAAAGTAAAGTAAAAGTAAATCTCACAGGACAATAAAGGTGGGGTAAAGTAAAGGTGGGATAAAGTACATGGTGAAGTAAAGTGGGAATGAATGGTAAAGTAGTTCTTTTTTTTTACTTTACTTAAACATTTTATCGTAGTTTTATATAGTAAATAAAAAGTGACTTGTTTACAGGTGTGGTAAAGTAAAATAAAGATCGATGTCATATCATGGTAAAAGATGAGGTAAAGTAAGGTCAGATGAAGTATGTGGTAAAGCAAAGTGAGAGAGAGAGTTATAAAGTAGTTTTTTTTTTCATTTACTTTACTTTACTATACTTTACCATGGTTTTGTGTGATAAAATAAAAGTAACTTATGGTAAAAACATGAAAGTTAAACTTTACTTTACTACATTACTTTTTTATCCTGACGTGGTAAATTACATATAAATTAAAATATTTAATAAAAAAAATTCTTATAATGTAATTTACTTTAATCATAGCACATTCCAAACATCTCAATTTAAAATCTATAGTATTCTTCAAAAATTGCCAAACAGTAAAAAAATTATACTATTATAATATTGCATTATTGCATTCTATACTATTTTATTCTTACAATATTTAAATATGTAAATATTTTATTCTGTAGACATCCAAACAGGCCCTAAGTGATAAAGAATACGTGTATATATCTAACTTGTTTGGCCTTTATGGGATTGATATCTTCTGTTTTCTTGACTAGAAATTGGCAAGTACATGAATAACTAAAGAAAAAAATATTCATAGGAGTATGTATGCATAAATGATTTGCAAGAATTATTGCATATAAATGGAAGCAAAGATGGACAATTTCAAACTTAATTACACAAGCAAATTTAAACCATTAATTATTAAATGCATTATAATGGCATACAAAAATCATTGTGATGAGCAGTTTTGAAACCAGATGAGCAATTTTAGGACTACTAATTAATTTATAAATGCATATATATACTTTAGAAGAATCATTGCATAAATGGAAGCACAAATGACCAATTTTGAACACAGACCCTACAAATTTATGTATAATAATTAATCAATGCATTGATATAGAAAAATCCTTCAACTGCTCAATTCATTACTATAGAGGAAAATGAATCAAACCTAACATGAGATCCAAACAACATAAGAGCATGCTTTGATCAAACCGATAAAAAACAATCATAAACAAAGAAATAAACGTAAGTATTTAGTATTCACAAAAGCATGACAAGCGCAGCAAGATCATTCATACATTCATTATCTAGTTGTCCTTCATTTTTTGATAAAACTGAAACCAAAATGAAAATAAGATATATGGCAGTGTAGCCGGCTTGCCAAAATATGATGTTGATTTGACAGCTATAAAAAGATTACTACTTTGGTCCCGCCATGGGCACACAGTTCTCCAAGAGACATGCCAAATCCAAGATGGACATGCCACATGGGATTTTTGACATAAATTTTCACTCCAACAACTATGCCAAAAATGAGGTGGCATTTGGCATATGAGAGTGAGATGCCAAATTTGGCATGTGAAAAAGTTAAATGCCAAATTATATTTTACATTATTTTATTCCAAATGGACTATTGTCAATGAGTTGAGTTTAATATATAAAAAATGTAAAATAAAAATAATAATAAAATATTACATCTGACATATGGGGTGAAATATACTCCAACAGAGATGTCAAATTATAAAGGGTCAATTTGCCACATAAGCCTTCATTTTAAAAATGGCAGCTCCAAATTTAACATCACTCTTGGAGATGCTCTAAGTTTCGGCCTTTTCTAAGCCTTATTTATTTATTTACTCATTTTCTTAATTACCCTATTTGACTTATGAGGAGGGTGTCCTTTTCAACCTTTGAGCCAGTGATCTTTAATTTTTGACGTTTCATTTCGATTCACATGGCTACATTGGGTCAGGATTATGGTTGAAAAAGTCAGCCGATATCAAATTATATCTGTCGATACCAGCCGGTGTTGGCCGATACTGAACCCAATCATTAATTTTTTTAATTTCAGTGTCGTATTGCAAAAATATCTCCAAATTATCGTCAGATACGACAAATAATCTTAAATTATCAGTCTTGGTGGATATATCGGCCAATAATTTCAATTTATCAGGCAACAACCCTTAAACCCCTTTTTACCCGTTTTTCTCATTTCCTTTCCCATTTCAACTCGTTTCCTCTAAACATCAGTTTCTTCTCTTCTTTGTTAACACTTTCAACACCGCTCAAGCCATAAGAAATACATATTTTTTGTGAATATATTTAGTAAGGAAAAACCACTTACAATTCTACCATATTTAATCCCCAACAGCTAGTATCAGAGTGAGAGTAAGGCAGACGATCCTTCTTCTTTTTTAGCGAGTTCCTCTGGTTTTGCTCGAGGTGGAGATAGCTCACAAGGCCTAGGGCTTGTTTGTTTGTGCTGAGGGGTAAAGTAGAATAAAGTAGACTTTCAAATCAGAGAAAAGTTGTAATAAAGTGGGGAATTCCCCAATATGTGTTTTGAAAGGTGGAGTAGAGTTAAAATAAGGGCATGTTTGTGTAATACTTTCCGCGGAAAAGTGGACGGTTTTCCGAAGAAAACCCGTTTTTCTGGCATTTGGTGTGGAACAATTCCCCGGAAATGCTTTCCTGCCTCGTCAGCATTTTCCTTGATAATTGTGGAAATGAGTTTCCCATGGGGGAATATGGGAAATGGATTTCCTCGGAAAATTTCTCCCTCTTTTTCCTCACTCTTGTCCATTTCAACCCAAAAACCCTATAACTCTTTCATTTTTTTTCTTTATATAAATTATTATTTAATGTTAAATAAATAATATACATGTTATGTTATTTTTCTTCAAAAAATTATATCACTAAATAAGAAATTTTGATTTTCTATAAGGAATCCACAACCGTACCAAACAACATCTGTACCAATTCAATGAGGAAACTCTTTTTGCACCAAACATGGTTTTCTAAATTATACAGAAATCATTTTCCGAGGTTTTCATTTCTATGAAATTTGTCGACGTGGCAATTTCATCTTTCCGCGGAAAGGGTGTGTACACAAACGTGTCCTAGGAGTTGGACTTTTCAGAAGGAAAGTTTCACTGTTGGCTTCTCTACAAATGATTGGACTGCTGAGGAGTTAAAATATAAGTTGAACTTTTTACTTTCCCAACTCTACAGTGACCTTTCACATCTATGTAAACATTGTAAACATTAGACTGCTGATGAGTAAATGTCTGACCGTTGGCTTCTCCTTTACTTCTGTTTTACCCTTATTTCCAAACAGATTTGAGATAAAAGATCTAACCGTCGATCCTTATTTAATCTCCTTAGAAAAAAAATGCCCTAGCACAAAAGCCATCATCCAAATGAAATAGTTAATAAATTTTTAATGTTTAAATTAATTATCAACTCAAAGAAAATGGATAAAATTATTAATAATAGGGAGAATTTCAAAAAGTCCTTAAGTTTTGGCCTTATTTCAAAAAAGGACACAAGTTTCAAAACTTTTCAAATTAGTCCTTAAGTTTTTCAGGAAGTTTTCAATTAAGGACATCCATCTATTTAAAGTTATTTTTGGCAACTTTTTTCCATATTTTTTTAAATACTCAAATTTCCATTCATTGTAATAAAACTCTCCTTCACTTCTTCTATGTTCTCCTCATTTCCCTTGCCGGTGACTTCACGGTGATCAAGGATACCTAGTATTTCTACAGTAATTAGCTGCATGTAGTGGCTGCCGAAACCATGTTATGGCTTTAAATGAAGGGTAATTTGGGTATTTTTAAAATACTCTGGGAAAAAGTCACCAGAAAATACCTTTAAATGCCCAGATGTCCTTAACTAAAAATTTACTAGAAAGCTTGGGAACTAATTTGAAAAGTTACAAAACTTGTGCCCTTTTTTGAAATAAGGCAAAAACTTAAGGCCATATTTGTAATTTTCCATTAATAATATTGAGAAAGCCATGTGCGATACACAGTTGAGTCCGCATATAAATTGACTTATAAGCTAAAACTAATATGTAAAATAAATAGCAATTAATAATAAGGCTAAGGCACACCAAAAATTAGTTTAGCTCACATCAAATACTAATTTTATTCAATAACCCAAAAGGCACACACAAAATTAAAGAGAATTTAGAAATATGGAATTACCGTTCAAACCAAAGTAGAAATAAATGAGAAGAAAATGCTCTTACAGACAATGTTCTTCCTATATAAAAACTTGAAAATTCTTTCTCTTGAATGGTAGAAAATAGCTAGTACAATTGAGACCTATTTTCAAGTTTTTTTTATCTTTAATTGATCCACAACTAGCCACATCAGCAGTTGAAATTGGGACCCAGTTAATACATCTCAAATCCTTTCTCTTTAAAGCGGTACGGCGGTTGGGAAAAAAATTCAATTATGACCTTAGGAGAAACCACATAATCTTTTTGGGGCCCATTTCTGAATATGTCTTTTTAAAAATACATATGTGCCTTTTCAATAAAATGTGTCTCTTGGGCCCATTTGTGTGGATGTGACCCAATTCAAATGAATGCCTTCCAACTCTATAAATTAAGGTTAATTTCAAAGTCTTATATATTAAGTATTCAAAAGTGTAGAAATGCATATGACTCCTTTGTTTTTAAGATGAAACATATATGCTGACGTGGTTTATGGGAAGAAATGTTTGATTTTCATAAATTTTTGGTTGATTTAGTTTTCTTTTATTTTGTTATAAATGGATTTATAAGAAAGAGATAATAATTCTAATATATTATTCAGGTTGCACGAGACTTAACATGAGCATCGCACAAGGGCTTCATCCTAGTTTAAATTAGAAAAAAAAACAAAAAAAAAACTAACTCATCTTGAAATGACTCATTAAGCGGATGTGTCTAATTTCCTTTCTCTCCATCCAACCTCCTCTTTAAGTCTCTCTTTTTTCTTAATCTCCTCCTCCGCTGCTTCTTCTTCTTCTTCTCTCTCTCTCTTATTTCTTTCTCTCCATTTCTAATATTTAGTGCATCCTCTAAATCTCAAATTGTTAGTATTTTTATTGGCTAATTCATGGGTTGGATAAAACTCTGAGTCCATTGAGTTGTATTTTCTAATTTATTTTAGAATGGACTGTGGATGTGTCGCCGGAAGAGCTGAAGTGAAGAATAGAAGACAAAAAGCAGACCGGGCGAATTTCCTAGGCCCGATCGATCGGAGCCTCAGACCGATCGATCGGTCAGAAAAAGACCTCAGTTAAATGTCAGGCCGATCGATCGGACCTGCAGGGGCGATCGATCGGACAGCGTGCAGAGTTCGGGAAAGTCTACTTTTCTAAACAGATTTAGTTTCCTTTTGAGACTATCTTTCCCAGTTTGAGTCCTACTTGTGCACTAAGTCTAAGGCACGAATTTTGAGCTATTTATAGGGTGTTTCTCTCAACCCTAGTAGACCCCCATCACAACTCTCATTGATCTGAGTCAGAAATATTTTAGAGAGAGTTATTCTCTAGAGCCATTGAGAGACTATTCTGAAGGGCTGCTCTAGAAGGTTATTACTGCTTCTACTTTTCTTGTAGAAGATTGATCATCTTGGTTGACAAGGTGCGAGGAGATCAAGTAAGGAGAACGGGGCGCGGTGGATGTCGTGTCAGTGGATTCTTTGCAAGAATAACTACAGTCCTTGGGTCGAGGTACAGACTTAGGTAAAGGAGCTTGTGAGTATATCTTGTAACTGTTCGTGAACTCTTGATTTCTGGTTCATGGTTTTTCTCCCTAGATAGGGTTTCCACGTTAAATATTGTGTCTGCCTTCTTGTGGAGTGTGATTGGTAGATAGCTAGTTCTATATTGTCTGATTGATTTATTTCCGCTACATTGATTGGTTAAGTTAGAACTAATAATCCATTCTGGTAACCCCATATAGAAATTTCAATTGGTATCAGAGAGGGTTGCACTATTTTATTGTGTTGATCCAAATATTGCTAGAATGGATGTCTATCGAGAAGGCACTTCAACCAATAAGCCTCCTCTGCTGGATGGTTCTAATTATGCTTATTGGAAAGCCAGAATGGTTGCCTTTGTAAAAGCCATAGATCTGAAAGTATGAAAATCTATTGAGAAAGGCTATTCCTTACCCACTGTCACTACTGATGGGATAACCAGTTTTAAATCTGAAGAACAGTGGACAAAGGATGAAGAATTGGCAGCCACTTGCAACTCTAGGGCTTTGAATGCTATTTATAATGGAGTTAGCATATCTGAGTTTCGTAGAATTTCTACATGCACTACTGCAAAAGAAGCTTGGGATATTCTGCAGACTGTGCATGAAGGGACTGACACTGTCAAACAGTCGAAACTTCAGAAATTGTATACAGCCTTTGAAACCATAAAGATGGAAGATGATGAAACTTTTGATGAGTTTAATTCAAAGCTGAATACAATTGTGAATGATACCTTTACTTTGGGAGAACCAATTCCTGAAAATAGAATTGTGAAAAAGATTCTGCGGTTTCTTCCAGAAAGGTTTGATGCAAAGGTTGTGGCCATAGAAGAGAATAAAAATCTGAATATTCTCAAAGTTGAGGAATTAGTTGGCAACCTTCAGACTTTTGAAGCAAACCTAAGAACCAATGGAAAATCAAAATCCAAAGGTGTTGCTTTGAGAGCCTCCAAAGAATCATACAAGAAAATTGCTAGTGATTCTGAGTCTGATTCTGAGGAGATTGATCCCGGAGTTGTTGTTGAGTTTATGAAGCAATTTCAAGCTTTTATGAAGGGGAAGAAAAGTGATTTGAAAGTCCCTAAAAGTTTTGTAAAGAAGAAAACTTCTAAAGGGATTAAATGTTTTGAGTGTCATGGTTATGGACACATTGCTAGTGATTGTGCTAACAAGAAACCAAAGAAAAAGGCTTTCAATCTAACTTGGGATGATGATACTTCTGAGGAAGATGATAAAAAATCTGTGTCTGAGAAGCCTGATGCTAGCAAAGAAAAATTCATGGCATTCATGGCAACTTCTGTTTCTGCTACTCCAATAGTTTCTGATGAAGGGACTGATCAAGATGTTAGTGAGTCAGAGACAGAACATGATTGGCAAGCTGAATATCATATATTGTTTGCAAAGACCATGAAGATGCTCAAGATGAATGAAAAAGTGGCTACAAGCTGGAAAGAATCTGAAGAGCAAAATACTTCTTTAAAAGCTGAATTGTCTGAAGCTCTTACAAAAGTGAGTCACTTAGAGGCTGAAAATAACAAACTGGCAGATATATTGACTGTTGAAGCACAGAAGTGTGAGTTGCTAAATCACGATATGAAGACCTTGAAAGCTGAAAATACCGACTTGCAAGGAAGACTCAAGATTGTTCTTTCTGAGTTGGATACAAGCAAGGCTTCACTAAACAGGATGAATGCTGGGTCTAAAAAACTTGATGACATCCTGTGCAGTCAAAAGGCAAAGAATAACATGCATGGCATTGGCTACGCTGACGGAGCATCTACATCAAAAGCTAAAGGTAATAATTGTTTTGTTCAAAATTCAGTTGTTACTAATTCTGTTGGTCATGTTACAAATACAGATGCCAAGAAGAAGAATGTGTCACGTCCTGAACGTACACCCACTTGTCATCACTGTGGAATTAAATGACACATTCGACCCCATTGCAATAAGCTGCGAAAGTCTCCAAACCAAAATCAATGGAAAAAGCATAAGGAAGCGTTACCTATGAAAACCAAAGCTGTCTGGGTTAAGAAAGAAGACCTTCCATCTGTCTTGGTACACACTACTGAACTTTCTGAAAATGCAAGTGTGTGTGCCAAAGCTTCATCACCCCTGATCTACAAGATCAAGCCCCCACCCCAGTGCTGATACGAAGCTCATCTTGAGGGGGAGTCTATTTAGGGGGAGCTGCAGAATCCAGATTGACAGAACTGCTTGAAGAAAATTGTTTGTCAATTGTGGACAAAAAGGGGGAGAATACTGAAGCCAGGGGAGAAACAAGCAAAGATCTACAAATGCTGATTTTTTTTAAATTCAATGTATTGTGTTTTTTTTCTTGGGTAGATCATTTGTATTGTTCTAGGGAGTTTTGTCCATGAATTGCCAAAGGGGGAGATTGTTAGTATTTTTATTGGCTAATTCATGGGTTGGACAAAACTCTGAGTCCATTGAGTTGTATTTTCTAATTTATTTTAGAATGGACTGTGGATGTGTCGCCGGAAGAGCTGAAGTGAAGAATAGAAGAAAAAAAGCAGACCGGGCGAATTTCCCAGGCCCGATCGATCGGAGCCTCAGACCGATCGATCGGTCAGAAAAAGACCACAGTTAATTGTCAGGCCGATCGATCGGACCTGCAGGGGCGATCGATCGGACAGCGTGCAGAGTTCGGGAAAGTCTACTTTTCTAAACAGATTTAGTTTCCTTTTGAGACTATCTTTCCCAGTTTGAGTCCTACTTGTGCACTAAGTCTAAGGTACGAATTTTGAGCTATTTATAGGGTGTTTATCTCAACCCTAGTAGACCCCCATCACAACTCTCATTGATCTGAGTCAGAGATATTTTAGAGAGAGTTATTCTCTAGAGCCATTGAGAGACTATTCTGAAGGGCTGCTCTAGAAGGTTATTACTGCTTCTACTTTTCTTGTAGAAGATTGATCATCTTGGTTGACAAGGTGCGAGGAGATCAAGTAAGGAGAACGGGGCGCGGTGGATATCGTGTCAGTGGATTCTTTGCAAGAATAACTACAGTCCTTGGGTCGAGGTACAGACTTAGGTAAAGGAACTTGTGAGTATATCTTGTAACTGTTCGTGAACTCTTGATTTCTGGTTCGTGGTTTTTCTCCCTGGATAGGGTTTCCACGTTAAATATTGTGTCTGCCTTCTTGTGGTGTGTGATTGGTAGATAGCTAGTTTTATATTGTCTGATTGATTTATTTCCACTGCATTGATTGGTTAAGTTAGAGCTAGTAATCCATTCTGGTAACCCCATATAGAAATTTCACAAATATTTGATCATGCTTGCAATCTCTCATTTCAGTAAGGACAGAAGGAACTAACTAGGTACGTGAGATTCAACTTTTCCTTCAAAGTTGAGAAATCATTGTTACAGAATTGGGGATGCCCTTTTTTACACAATTACAATGTCCGACATAAGATTGACAACTTGGCATGTGCAATCACATCAGACAACCTTTTTTGCATTTTAGGGTTTTTTTTTTCTTCAAAGTTGAGAAATGACTGCATAGAATTGGAGACGCCCTTTTTTCACAATTATAGTGTCCAAAGTAGGATTGACAACTTGGAATGTCCAATCACAAAAGACAACCTTTTGCATTTTAGGGCTAGATTTTGTTATTCCATCCCTTTTCTCCTTTTTTTTTTTTTTTTACTTATCGCCACTTGGGTTGGGAGGGCAATTCTAAGGATATCAGGGATACCAGAGCACAGATAATCTAACCAATGAAGTGTTGTTGGAATGCCAGATGTAATAATGTTCATACAAAATACATTTCAAACAATATTATTTCTACAAAAAAATACATCCTCTTCCATCTCAGTGGATGTCTCAATTTGTGAGGTCTTATATGGTGAATGTTTTCATATAATGTTTATAGAATCATTTTAATGCCTAGTCATCCAATGCCTTGGAAATCACTTTAGGGCCTGTTTGGATATGCAAGTAATGGAATAAATTTAAGTGAAATGAGGCCCAACTGTTTAAAACTTCAACTCAACGTTGTTTGGATCGGGTTGCCCTGACAGATGAAGTACTCTGGTCGGCCCACGTGGATCCCATTTCACTTCAACCCTATTCACTTCGGTTTGCCTGAGTAAAATCGAGATTCTACTCCACTCCTCTCCTCTCCTCTCCTCTCGTTGTTGGAGGTCGATTCTACTCCTGCAAACGCTCCACATCTCAAGTAATCTCCTCTCCCTCTCTCCCTCTCACTCCCGCTCTCTCTCTCTCTCTCTCAATAATGGGTTACGATTTCGGGTTTTTAGACATGGTTTCAAGGATTGAATTAGGGCTTACAATTTTGTTGCAGGTTTCTAGTGGATTAGGTTCGATTTGGGGTTGGATTGAATTGTGGTGGATGTTGGCTGGGTATAATGTTTGGGTCTGGTTTGGTAAGGGGAAAGGGGTATTGGGGTTGGGTTATTATTTGATGAGAGGGTTTGGGATTTTGGAATGCTGGGTTTGGAATGATTTTGAGGCTTTGGGATAGATAGGATTGAAGGACTAGTGAGGTTGTAGGGTTTGGAGATGGGGTGGGTGACTGGGATTGGGACACTTTGGGTCGAGTGCAAGTGTGATGTTCATTTGGGGGGTTTGGGTTTCGGTAGTTTTTCATCGGTTCGAACTTTATAGTTAAGAAGAAGGGTCCGAAAAGAGTAGGAGATGGTGGAGTCAGAGCAGGTTTGTTTGTTTTTTTTAAAGTTTTTACAATCTGGGTTTTGTTGATTTAGTTATGGAGTTGTCTAATTATATGGTTTTATGATTATTGTTGGGCATTTGATTTGTGGGTTTTTAAGGATTTGATGAACCAATGTGTAAACATGAATGTTTGTATGTATGCATGTCTGTTTATGTTTTGTACTGATCATTTTTTTTTTCAGGATAACATGTGTGGGAGTGTATCTTTTCTGTTTTATTTTATGGGTTCTTTTGATATGTTCTTAAGAACTCGATTTCTGCTTCTCGAGTTATTAAGCAACATTATTTCAATTTTTACTTTTTGGGTCTGCTAATTTGTTTGTCATTCTTTAAATACTTGATTTTTCAATTGTGAAAGGTGATCAATGCTGCAGAGTTTTTTTTTTTTAATGAAGGAATGCACATCCATCTGGTATGTATGCTTATTTGCATCAATGCATGGTCTTGGGATACTGGAGTAGAACTTCTTGTTTGTTCATTGTAAAACTTGTAGTTGGGCTACTGGATCCCTTATAGTTTTTTGTAGACCTTAGATGCGTTTTGTTTTGAAGAAAACATTTTTGTCTCAATTTACAGTCACCAAGAGAAGTGCGCACATTGAAATGGCTCTCTAGCGTTTTTTGAATGTATTGGTTACTCCCATGTGTACTGTTACACCCCGACCCAAATTAATCGTGATTAATGCTAATTAAGTATGAGCAATCGTATTAGTGAAGGTTAATGCCCAAAGAGAGACAAATTAGTCCCAAATGATGCATTAAGCATAATGGAATGGATTTGAATGGAATTGAATTGGCTAAGATGAATTTAGACTCAAACAAGGTAGGCCAAGGACTTTTTCGTAAATACAGATTTTCATGTATTTCATCAAATACGGAAATTTTTTATACTAACGTGTGTATCTCGAAAAGTACGTTAACTTTCATAATAGGCACAACTTCATTTGACCTCACTACAAGAAACTGCACATTCAGCGACGGAATTTTACGTCGCCAAAAGTCACTAAAACGTCAGTAAAACACTTTACTGACGAAAATATTTTCGTCGGCCAGACGTCGGCAACAAATGGTGGACAAAACCTTTTACCGACGAAATATATTTTCGTCGGCAAAAAATTGATTTTTACCGACGCTTATTTGACTTTTACATACGTTTTTTTTGTCGGAAAAAATATTTTATTTTTTATAAAAAAAATTTATTTTTCAATATACATTTACTGACGAAAAAAACGTCGGTAAAAGTATTTTTAAAAAAATAAAATACTTTTACCGACGAAAAAAAACGTCGGTAAAAGTATTTTTAAATAAAATAAAATAAAATACTTTTGCCGACGAAAAAAAACGTCGGTAAAAGTTTTTTTATTTTTTTATTTTTTTCAAAATACTTTTGCCGACGTTTTGTTTCGTCGACAAAAGAATTTTATTTCTTAAAAAAATATATTTGTTTCAATATACTTTTACCGACGAAAAAAATGTCGGTAAAATTATTTTGAAAAAATATAAAAAATATTATTTTTTTCAATATAATTTTCCTACAAACCTGTTTATGTACCTGTATCAAAAGATAAACCTATTCATACACCTATATTCAATATAAAAAATGCATGCAAACAACCATCGCCATTTTTCATCAAATCATTCATCTCATTAAACAAATATTACAATCAATAATGATATAGTCCCATATAAATGTCTAATATATATACAAATAAACTAAAAAGAATAAAACACATTTAGCTAGTCTGCAATCGACCCCAAAGCCTTCATCAATCTGCAATGACAAAAACAACGTTAGAATCTTTTCAATGAATTAAATTATAAATATCAATTTTCTGCGACATGTTATCGTCGTCAAATATCAATTTTCTACGACAACATGGTGAAGATGATACTGGAGATAATATAAAATAGCCATGAGATAGGAAGCTTAGTGTGAAGTAGAAGATACCTGTAAGCATGACAAAAGAGAAGCATGAAGCACTTTATTCTCCACAACACACCTGCAACAAACATCCAAATCCAAAAGGATTATCCATGTAAAAAGGAGCAGTACAAAAAATTAGAAGCCACATCTCTTCTACAAATGTGTTTACCCTAATATTTCTTTACCCCCATATCTTGCATTGTATCTTGTGTGTCCTAATCCAGTGTAATAATCCCAGACCTGCAAAAAGTAACAAATGGACAAAGAAAACTGGTTAAAAGAACCTCCAAATCAATTCACCTATTATGGTACAACTAATCTCTCTCTCCAAGGGGACAACCTATCTAACCCCCTGTTTGGCTAGGGTGTAAGCCATGCATTCACTGATCTTAACTCATGATGAAAAAACCATTTCTATGATTTCAGCATAAAGGTTCCATGATTTCTCGAGAAAGTGACAGAGGATGCAGTGTGTTTGATACAGAGATCAAATCCCAAGCTGAAACTTAAAGATGACCTAGATTTCTGCACTTGAGGTCAAGCAAAAGAGCACATGCATCGAATGGCATGAGAGAACACACAGATATATAGGGGAGGGAGGGTTCTTTCTGTTGTGGTTTCATATTTCTGCTCAACTCCAAACAATGAGTGGATAACAATCCATTCTCTGCCCCCAGTATTCAAAGGTGGGCACCATAGAGTTGTACTCCACATGTAGTCCTATTGTAAGAGAACATTTCCCTAGATTGAATTATAATAGGATGAGGGGTGTTTAGTCTAGTATTGAGCTTTTGTATCAAGCTCATTTGATGATTGTAACCTTTGGTTTAAGGCCTAAAAGATCTAATGGTGTATACATACAAATGCAATTGTTGAAACATTGGATCCCCTAGATCAAAAGTTAGAATCATCTCATGTTGCTAATCTTGTCTAACTCTAATCTCTGAGGCTGCCTTTTTTGCCGCTGTTTTGTTATTATTGAGGTGGACTCTGCAATACTTTTCTCAAATTTCATACCTTGAATGATTTTTGCAAAGGGGAAAGTGGATATGATCTTCATATCGAACTCCATTTTCTCAATCTTTGCATTTGTCTGAGCAATTTTCTTTTCTAACCTACAGATCAGTGGATAATTAAACTAATAAAGGAGGTAATGATCAAGCACAAACAATGAAGAAAAACTCAGAAGCAGTGAGAGTTTTATTACGCTTCAGGTGCCAGGTTCTTCTTTGTCTTCCCATCAGCATCTTTCAATGGTGGCTTCTTCCCTTTCTTAGCCCTACTCAAATCTACTAATACAAGCACTAAAGATCTAACACAAAACAAAATTACAGCCCTTTTCCTCCAACAGAGAGAAACAAGCACTGTAGTTAGAAAAGAATTTATTAAACACATATTCTCTCCACATGGCAACACATGCCAAGATGACATGCGTATGCAAGATCCAAAACATCAAGAAGGTCGACCAAAAATGCAGAGATGCACATGTGGGCCAATTCCACATGCTCCCACATAGAAGGGGACATGGAAAGGGCACCACTATTAGCAAACCTCGTAATTCAGAAAATAATATCACTATTGACACTATGAGATATGTAATGAATCCTACCTTCAGCTCATCCATTGAGACTCCACCAAACTTCTCCAATACTAAACAAGGTTCATATTGCAGACACATGAGACCAATCAAAGTTATACATTGAGACTCCACCAACCATTAAATTAAAACATCAAGCAAATAGATGAATATGTTGAATTATTGTTTGAATATAAAACTGAGACAATATAAAGCAGCAACAAATGTAACTGAGGCATTTCAGAGACACAGTTGGCATCTTCTAGTAATGATAGCAAAATCAAAGACACAGTTGGCATCTTCTACAAAAGAATGCACAGATAGAATCACAATGAGGGAGATAGTGATGATTGACCTACATGCATATTGGGCCATTGGCCCCATCTGTTGTTGGCAAAGATGCTTGAGACAGAGATATGCAGTAATCACATTGATTAAAAAAAGAGATGCGTTAAAAAAGCAGAACATAAAACATAAGAAACAAAGTTGAAAAGCTACATGTTACATTAGTTGCATGCAAGAATCCATGGAATATCATAGCGACTTCAAAAGACTTTCCATCATTAAGGTAGTTCAATAATTTTGATCAGTTACAAAAATAGGAATTTAATAGTAATAAGGGAAAAAGAGGCACAGTATTTCAGAGCCTACACTAAACTGGGCTGAACACTCAGTTGAGGACTGTACCTGCTGGCACTAGTAGAAAGGACCCATCAGGGGACCATGCTAATCTTCGAAAGAAGGATGGTAATGTCTCATCATGAAAGAGATGACTTTTTGTTAACTGTAACTTAAAACCAAAACAAATAGAGTAATGCATTATTAAACCATCTAAATTTTACTGAAACACAATAATGGAAAAGACAATGGACTAACCTTGGAATCATGAACAAAAACAAAAACAAAAGAATAGGTATAATATGCATAAAAACCCGTACAATTTTAAATGGCAGTCAGAAAGAAGAAAAACTAACCTTAGAATCATCAACTATTTGTTGCTCAAACTTTGAGAGGACATGCTGACAAACATAATGCATCTTTTTTATGCCTTTTGCAGTACCTGTAGGCTTGTTAAAATAAATTCGGCAAGTCCTATCAAAACTAATCGAAGCCAGATATTGACCTAATGGATCCCATGCAACACCTTGAACATAATGCAAATGGGAATCGAACATCTGATGGACTGAACCTCGAATGAGTGATAGCCAAAACAGTATAAATAATTGATTAATTTCAGACTGGGAAACCTAAAGTCATTCCTCTTACACATACCTTTGCTTGCATCCCATATGATGCAAGAGTTATCCACAAACCCAGAAAAAAGAAATGCCCCATCAGTTGACCACTGCAGGTCTAGAACATCGTTGCGGTGAAATCTGACAAACAAAATTTTGGCAAATTACAAACAACAGTATCTGAAAGCAATCAAAAAGTGTAGACAAAATGATTCAGGTGGAATCTTACGATAAAGTCTTGAGTACTTTCCAAGTATGACCATCATCTGTATGGTGCATTTTCCATATGACAAGCTCTCCTCCTACCATGAACCATACACCGTTTCCAACAAATCAGCTATTCAAAAGAAAAGCCCAATCCAATTAAAGAACATCATGAATTGCGAAGGAACTGCATTCCATACCATCAGCACCAGATGCCAGTTGTTCTCCTGCAGAATTCAGAAGACAATTACTTTTTTGTTCAAGTAACATGACAGATGCAAGCACTCTAAACGAATTTTCTGTTCATGCAAAGGATTTCTCCAAATGCCTTGACAAAAGGGTATCGAAACAGGGAAAGTTTCTTATGGTTTAACCGTGTCAATTTAGACTAAGCAAGCATGAACAACGTCCTCATGAAGACCCATTTTTACAAAATATAACAGAATCAAAATTTGAACATAATTAATACTTAAGTATTAAATACTAAGTAATAAACCAAACATATTCAAAAGATAAGTGCACTTTTACAATAATATGAAGCTAAAATATCAGCACCTAAAAGAAAAACTTTGCAATCCTTTCTCAATAAAATTTATAATAGTATCACTTACACCTACTGAGAAGGGTAGGTGCTCTATCCAGCAGTTCTCATGGTATGAAATCACTCCAAGACAAATGAAAATAGTTCACAAAACATACATGAGCACTCACCAGAAGGAAAGAATCGCAAAACGTTTACAGCAGAACCATGATAAGAGAGGGAAATTTGATACGTAGCAGTTGGAGCTTTCTTTGGCATGTTGCCTGGATTTATAACCCAAAGCTGTCAAATGTAACACGGCATAACCAAACTAGTTAAGGAACAATTTGATACTGGTTTCAAGCACTGATAAAAACAATGTTGCAGAGAAGCTAAGAAACCAATTTATTCTATATTGAACACATCGAATTAAGAAGCTTGAAGCATAGTTGCCACTTCTGTTCAAAGACAACATTGTGTTACGATAAAGGAACCAGAACATGTACTATAACATTCTGCTCACTGTTAAAGAGTTTGTTCTGTCTACTAAAGTCTTGTTTAGGCCACTTCAGCTAATTGTTTTAAAATTATTTTCTTTTCAATCTTGGACGAGATCTAAGATCATCTACCAGAGATAGATCTCTTTTGTTTCACTCCAAATGATCCGAGGTCAAGGATCGACACTGTAACCATGGAGTGGGATGATAGACAGCTTGATTGGCTGAATTGGATGCAGATCAAGGTTTCCCCAAGAAACATCTCTCTCCTTTTCCTTTCTCCCTTCTCTCAATTCCTCTTAAAACTAAATGTTTTCCTTCTCATTAGACTTGAGGTTTATTTCATGCCCTTTAAAAAGGGATGGAAACCCTCAATAGAAGCTTAATTGGATAGATATTGTAGGATCTTACACCCTATTGAGCTACCACTTATCCCAAAACCAATTGGTGATGGGAAACGGCACAACAATAGTTTTATGGTGAGGGCGAGGGCTCGACCACAATTATGACCGCTCAGGAGCGAGAGTGGACGTTAACCTCAACAATCTCTCCCTCAACGGCACACCCGCCGCGACTCCTGCTGCGAACGCGCAAAACGCGTGTCCCGTGATTCGAACATCCGACCTACCAGGCTCTGATACCACTTGTAGGATCTTACACCCTATTGAGCTACCACTTATCCCAAAACCAATTGGTGATGGGAAACGGCACAACAATAGTTTTATGGTGAGGGCGAGGGCTCGACCACAATTATGACCGCTCAGGAGCGAGGGTGGATGTTGACCTCAACAGATATAAAGAAACATAATCCTTATCATTGATGATTGGGGAAAGAGAGAAATTGGGAAACAATTGATATAGTTACAAAAGTGGGAAATGGAAATCTACTTCTCATACATGAGGGGCGTATCTTATCTGTTGGTCGGGGTGCACCCACATGTGATCACATGTGCACCCTATCAACGGAAGGGGGGCAAGCGAATCAGCCAAGTAGAACTGAGTCCCAACCTAAAACCCATCAAAAAAAATTTTAAAAAAATATGTGAAAAAAAGTTTGAAAATAGATAAATGGTGTTCTTTGAATTCAAGCCACATGTGGTTTAATTATTCAAAACAAACTTAAAGGTGGTTCCATTTGGTTTCCATTCAATTGGATGAACATTACCTACGATCATTAAATGCTTAGAACTTCCAGAGAATATGATTTTGATCTTCCAAAATCAGTGCAAAAGGACCCAAAAAGCCTCAAACATCTTCTTCTTTTATATATAACAACCCATTCCAAAATTTAAGGCACTAAAGAAAGAAAATGGCCTAACAAAAACTAGTTCTCATACTGCCAGTATGAACACATCTCCCAGTTGACAACCTCAACCAAATCTTAAAAGATTTTATCAACTCTGACAGACAAAATGTGTTGATTTACCACAATCCCATAGAAGATCAGCACACCCATTTGTGGAAAAACAAATTAAAGACGAAAGGCACATGCTTTCTTCTAATAGATAGTCATCACAACCCCATCTTCCATTTATGAAGATGAAAAATGCAAGAGGAAATGATTTGACATAAACTACAAAACATCCTCAAATCACCCAATCATCACAAAACCATCTACCATTTTATAAAAATCACATCATCAGATAAAGGAATTGAAGCATTAGAGTTGAAATGCAAGACATCAGAGCAAAAAATAGAAGACCTAGAAATATCAAAGACCCAATCAGAATTATGACCGCTCAGGAGCGAGGGTGGATGTTGACCCCAACAGATATAAAGAAACATAATCCTTATCATTGATGATTGGGGAAAGAGAGAAATTGGAAAACAATTGATATAGTTACAAAAGTGGGAAATGGAAATCTACTTCTCATACATGAGGGGCGTATCTTATCTGTTGGTCGAGGTGCACCCACATGTGATCACATGTGCACCCTGTCAATGGAAGGGGGGCAAGCGAATCAGCCAAGTAGAACTGAGTCCCAACCTAAAACCCATCAAAAAAAAAAAATTAAAAATATGTGAAAAAAAGTTTGAAAATAGATAAATGGTGTTCTTTGAATTCAAGCCACATGTGGTTTAATTATTCAAAACAAACTTAAAGGTGGTTCCATTTGGTTTCCATTCAATTGGATGAACATTACCTACGATCATTAAATGCTTAGAACTTCCAGAGAATATGATTTTGATCTTCCAAAATCAGTGCAAAAGGACCCAAAAAGCCTCAAACATCTTCTTCTTTTATATATAACAACCCATTCCAAAATTTAAGGCACTAAAGAAAGAAAATGGCCTAACAAAAAATGTAAGTCCATGGGGATCCGAACCCTAGAGGGGGGTGAATAGGGTGAGCTCCAATTATGACCAATTTTAACAAATTTAACTTCTTTAAAACAAACTAGTCACAAGTGATGATTAATCATACAAGATGCGGAAGCTAACAAAAGAATCACCACAAAGCAATCACCATCACACAAGTATTTATAGTGGTTCGGCCTCAATGCCTACATCCACTACCAGCTTGTGAACCAACACCCCACCGGATTTCCACTATTTATGCTTTTCAATACGCTAAGCAATAACCTTTACAATATGCTTTCCAAGGCTAAGCAATAACCTTTACATTGATGTTTTTCAAGGCTTAACATCAACCTATACATTATGCTTTTATAGGCTAAGCAATAACCTCTTCAACCATAGGTTGGTTATCTCACTAAATTAGTGTCTAACATACACTTGATGGAGATTCTATTAAGCTCATTACAATGCCTCTTAAATAGGCGGATATGAAAGTGTAAAACTAATACACACTCACACTATGAATGCAAAGATGAAAGTACATGAAGTGTGTGTGTGTGTGGTCCTCAATCATTTTGAAAATGAAAGCTCATAAATGTATGCCTAAGGCTTTTGAAAGTTTTAGCTCAAAAACATTTATGATTGAGGATGGAATGCAAGTCACATGTTAAAAGTAACAACTTGTTAATGATGTCAAAGATACACAAGTTGTATGAAATGAATTAGCTCTAAACATGTGATGCATAGGGATGTCAATCAAATCAACAATGTAGCTCATAAATCATAGAAATAGATTTGATTGAAAAGAGGGGACAAATCATATGTAATTATAAATACAACTTGAAAGTGATATATCTATCAAAGTAAGGCAAGTTGTGAAACTTTAAAACAATAATACACATATGATTTGTAAAGATGTTGAATCCAAAACATAAGATACATTTGAAAGAGATTTTCTTATGATGGAAAAACAACAACCAAAGATTCAACCAAGTATATGAATCATGTTACATATTTCATTAACATGATCTACTTAGATTTACCAAAGATAAAGTACTACTTGGATTGAATCAAATGGTGATGCATCCAAAACAATAGATCTATTCAAAGTATAAAACATGCTAAGGATACAACACATCATAGTTTATCATGTTACTAAAGATTTACCTAAGATAAAACAAAACATGAAAACATATGATTTGTAAAGAAGTTGAGTCCAAAACATAAGATAGTTTTGAAAGTGATTTTCTTATGATGGAAAACAACAACCAAATATTCAACCAAGTATAGGAATCATGTTACATATAATTTCAAAGGTTCTTTCATTAACATGATCTACTTAGATTTACCAATTCAAGTACTACTTGGATTGAATCATTTGGTGTTGTATCCAAAACAATAAATCAACTCAAAACATAAAACATGTTGAGGACACAACACAAACATAGTTTAACATGCTAGAAATGATTTACCAAAAATAAAACAAAGCATGAAAACATATGATTAAGGAAAGTAAAACCTACTTGGTGATTTAACTTCATTAATCCAAGCTTTAGCTTTCCTAATGCTCCCCTTCATCCCTTGGTTCTTTTCCCTTGTATATGCCTCAAAACCTCTCAAGGAGGGGCTTAAAATTCCCAACTTTTGGCAAAGGAAAGAACTCATATATATAGCAAAAAGTGCCCAACGGCTAGTCCTCGGTCGACCGGCACACAGGCCTCGGTCGACCGGGAAGGCACAACGGTCAAATTTCTGACCGTTGGAGCACTTTTGGCCCTGACGGCCTGCAGTGTTCCCGGTCGACCGGGACCTCTGCGCCGGTCGACCGGCGACACTGCAGGGATCCCAAATTCCACTTTTGCAATTTCAAACTTATTCTTTGTGGAACTCTTTGGGCCATAAAATCAAGCTTTAAAAACATGTTTTAAATCATTCTAAGGGTTTTAAAACATGAAACACACAAAACCTAAAAATGATTCAAAACTTTAAAACAAAGGCTAGCTTGATTTCTAAAACTTTTTCCAAAAACAAATGCATCCAAGTTTTAAAAGCAAATCATGCATAAATCAAAACTTTTACAACTCTTAAAAACAATGCATGAATAAAACAAGATTTCAAGTCTTTATAAATCAATGCATATGTGTGTAAATCAAATGATGCTAGAATGAAATGCATCCATCAAATTGCAATCTATAAAATTCCTAACAAAAACTAGTTCTCATACTGCCAGTATGAACACATCTCCCAGTTGACAACCTCAACCAAATCTTAAAAGATTTTATCAACTCTGACAGACAAAATGTGTTGATTTACCACAATCCCATAGAAGATCAACACACCCATTTGTGGAAAAACAAATTAAAGAAGAAAGGCACATGCTTTCTTCTAATAGATAGTCATCACAACCCCATCTTCCATTTATGAAGATGAAAAATGCAAGAGGAAATGATTTGACATAAACTACAAAACATCCTCAAATCACCCAATCATCACAAAACCATCTACCATTTTATAAAAATCACATCATCAGATAAAGGAATTGAAGCATTAGAGTTGAAATGCAAGACATCAGAGCAAAAAATAGAAGACCCAGAAATATCAAAGACCCAATCAGAACTCATTCTCATCATCCCACCACCTCAACTTAACCACTACATCAACAACTCTCTATCCATCCAATCAAGAAAAAAAATCTAGCACAAACCAAAACCATCATTATCATTTGTTAATCATCTTCACCAATCAACTGACTTCATCATCTCTATCACCCTCACTGCATCTTCTTTCCTCTCACCCATGAACCCACTTACTCATCAAACACCATTCCGAAACCAACCCATTTGAAGTGTATGCCAGCCTCCAAACTCACACACCAAGCACACCGCCTTTCATCTGAATCCAATTCATCTCTCTGCCCATCAACTCACTACCATAAAAACAAAAGTTTTTGCTCCAAGACTAGCAAAACAATCAAATGCAGATAACTAGTAGAACCCCACCATCAAAAAAATAATTGAAATAGAATAAAATAAAGGACTGAAGAAAAGAAAAAACAGAGAGTAACAATAAGAAATGCAACCTATTAACCACGAAAATTCCAAACAGAAGCTGCAAATACCCATATCAGATAGAAACGAAGAGAGAAGAGATGAGAAAGTTACTATACCTGCAGAGAGGGGAGAGATGCAGAGGCGGCAACGGCAGAGAGGGTCCGAGTAGAGGCAGCGGCGCAAGAGAGGGAGACCCTTCCTCGAGCGACGATTGGTTTCGGGTAGAGAGAGAGAGAGAGAGAACGAGCGAGAGAGAGCGCAGAGAACGAGCCAGGGAGCAAGATAAAAGCAGAGAGCGAGTGAGACAGAGAGTGAAGACGCGCAGCAGATCGAGAGACAGAGAGAGAGAGAGAGAGAGAGAGAGAGAGAGAGAGAGAGAGAGAGAAAAGAGGGAGCAAGACAGAGATAAAAGAGGGCTTTTGGAGGCGGGAGAGGAGAAAATAGGATCTTTATTGACGTTTTTTTTTTTGTCGCGAAAAAGAAATTTTCGTTGGTAAAAATTAATAAATTTTTATTAATAAAAAATAAGTTAAAAGTCATCAACTTTTACCGACGTTTTTTCAAAACGTCGGTAAAACATTTATCGACGCTAATTTTCATCGGTAAAGCATTAATTCGTCGGTAAAATAAAAAACATAAATAAAAAATAAAAGACTTTTACCAACGTTTTCTTTTTCATAGGCAAATTAAAATTAAAAATAAATAAAAAATGAAAAGACTTTTATCGACGTTTTTTTTCGTCAGCAAAATAAAATAGAAAATAAATAAAAAAATGTAAAGACTTTTACCGACGTTTTTTTTTTGTCGGCAAAAGAAAATAGAAAAATAAATAAAAAATGTAAAGACTTTTACCGACGTTTTTTTCGTCAGCAAAAGAAAATAGAAAAATAAAAAGACTTTTGCCGACGTTTTTTATCGTCGGTAAAATAAATAAAACGTCGCTAAAAGTCATTTTACCGACGTTTTCTAATTCGTCGGTAATAGTCTCTCATTTTCACTTCTCTCTCTTCCAAGAACTTTGCCGACGTTTTTAAGGAAAACGTCGGTAAAAGTATGACTTTTACCGACGATTTATAAAAGCGTCGCCAAAATTCGTAGCTAAAACTGCAACTTGTTGTAGTGCCTCAAATGGATCAAATGAGGTTTCATTTGACTCAAAATGTAATAAGATTTAATAAAAGGGGGTTTTTGTGTAAGAAGGCCCTATATTAGAATGAAATGAGTCATTCTCTCATTTCACTCGAGCAAACCCTAGAGTCATTTTCCTCTTCTCCTTTCTATTCCATTTTCTTCATCAAAGAGTAAGATTAGGAGAGGTTCAAGCGGTTTTGAGTGGGAGGCCTCATCTTCATCTTCTTCCTCAAGCCATTTTCCTCCATTAATTGTTAAAGTGTAGAGCTTGAGAAAGATCTCAAGGTTTCTCTCATTGAGCTACAAGTAAGTACTTGGAACTTTTAATGAGTTTTCAAGTTATAATGAGTGATTAGGCATGGTTATTAGCATAAATAACTTATGAGATGTATCTTCATGTTTTTATGGGTTAGGGTTTGAGTTTTTGGGAAAGACGTGTCAAGCCAAGCTAAGGAAAGAAGATTTGTGCCACTAAACTGCAAGAGAGGCAAGTATAAACATCTACTTGTGATTTTGTGTGTTATTGAGGTATTTGGAGTTCAAGGGATACAATGTACATAAATTAGCTTCAGAAATATGAAGCTTGTAATTTGTCCTGGGTTCAGTTCGGCAAGCCGACATGCTAACCGCCAAAAATCCACGGAATGGTGTGTCACAGGAAAGCTTACCGCCATCTAACTGCTAGATTTCGGTTAGCCGAAATCTGAATTTCGGCTAGCCGAAAGGTAACCGTTAAGCTGACCGAATTTTGTCAGGAATCGTCAAGCTTCTGGAAAGCTGACCGTAAGCTAGCCGAACCAAAATTCGGCTAGCTGCCATCCAAATTTCGGCTAGCCGCTAACCAAATTTCGGCTAACCGCCGGGTAACCGCCAAGGTAACCGAATTTGATACTGGCCAAGACATTAGTTGTGATTGAAAATTTGACCAATCGATTGGACCTAAAGGTCCGCTCGATTGGGGGAACAGCGGGTTTTAGATTTTTGCATGGACTTGGAGTACTTCTTGTAAGTATAAGTGCTCCCTCAATTAGTTTTAAGTCTAAACTTCCATGGGTGTTAATTACGGGGACTATATAATGCACATATTAAATATTTAAATGTGATGCCCATCGAGAATAACACGTGCATTTGAAAACCAATGGTTACACCCAAATGATTGTTTAGATTTGAGACAAAGTTAAGTAGAACCATAAATGATTAGTAGGTTCTCTCATTGTATCGTACACCGCATTGTTGGGTTCCAATCTAGTGAGATTGGTATTACTAATATTCCCTTCTCTTGTTACGAAGAGAATTATTGAATTAAATTGAATCCCGTAATTGATTGCTCATTGGAGAGCATTAACTCTTAACTTTGTCACTACCTAGCTATGGTATTAGAACTTTAAATGAGTTCAATGAATTAATAAATGAAACAATGACTATTCCTACTGCAGTAGAAGGATTTGGGGGGGGTTTCAAAGCTCCGTGGTGATGCTAGTTGTCCCTAGCTCAGACATTAGTAAGTCCCACATATTCCAATCATATCTATGGGTATTGATTGATGCCTTCCGTTTGGAAGATGAATCCTTCCTTTGAGGGAAGATGGTAAATTAAATGAATGAAATGAAATGAAATGAATGAATGAAAGTTATGGTAGTGACCATCTTGTACATGTATGTTGATTAACTCTTAAGTTACATATTGTCATTGTAGGAATTATCTAAACTTGTCTAGAATGGAAATTGTTACTAAATAGGTTTGATGAATTCAATATATGTACTAACATGTGCTATTACAAGATCTGTTTATACATTGTTGAACCGTCATGTTCACTAGTGTTATTGATGGCATTACAGGCCTGATTGCCCTTGCCGATGCAGCAGCGCCCCCAGCGGCAGCGGAAGAGACCGCTCCAGTTCCTCGATGAGGTTTAAACGAATGGAATGGTCGGGATACCATTTGAGATGGGTATCCAAGTGCGAAAAGGAACTATAACATTTTGAGAAACGTTTTGAAAAGTTATTTTGTACATTCATTTTTGGAATGTAATTAATTGTTATTGTATGGTGTTTTGGATATGCACCGATTGACAAACAATGATGGAAATGATACATGTATAAAGACTTTATTTTTGTATACATGTAAATCGTAAATTGATTTTGTCAAATATATATGTTTCCCAAAAAATTGTGTATTTGACAGGTTTATTGAGAATGTTATCCCTTGTGGATTCCGTTTTAACTTCGGTTAGTTTGGAGTTTACGGGAGTAAGTATGGACCCACGGCTCGGGGTTATCGTGATTCGGGCTTGGGTCGTGACATGTACAAACCTTTATTTTTATCATAATATTTGTCTATTGATTTGATATGAAGTTCTCTAATTAGAAGATATGGTGATGAATTGAGGTTTCCATTTGTTCTTTTTTATCTTAGGTTCTCCTTTTTTCTATATCAATTCCAAGAACAGGCTTTCTATTGGGTTTTGTTATCATTTGCAACTATTGAAACAACTGGTGACCTATGAATGATTACTAAGAGTTTGGTTATCTTGATTTCAGGATCAGGTGAATATTCATACTTGTTTGAGCCATTATGGTGGACTGGGATGATTACTAGTAAGTCAGCACTGAAGCTTTTCTTTTTTACATCATATCATGGGATTGTTGATTTATCATGGAAAGTTCCTTTTGTTTACTTGTTTTCATCTTGAAATGATTAGAAGGGACAGATGCCTTTGTTTGTTTGTTTGTATCAATCGACTTCACATGGATGCTAGTTTTCTTAGAAGATATTCTTTTAAACGTCACATATGGATGCTGAATTGAAGTTCTATAACCAATCTACAGCAAGGCTAGTTATCTGTTTATACATGTAGCGTTCGATGTTCTTGGACTGGTAGCATTTTGTTGTTTGTGATCTCCTGCATGCTCACTAAAATTTTGAGAATGAGGTAGGCTAGTATGGCGTACATATTTGTTGTATCTTTCTGTCAATTAAAATCGGATGATGAAGATATGGTAGCAATGAAAACACTATTATTTTTTTAAATAACCAATGAAAACAGTACTTGAAGTACTGTTAAGATGCAGACCAACTCGTTCATGTTCTGTTGATGGCTCTGCTATAGATGTGTGCAACTGGGGTCATGAAACCACAAAAGCCCATTTCTTTCCATAAATAGAGGGGTGTGGGTCCCATGTAAGCTACACTTGAAACATCTTTCCATTGAAGAACAGTAGGCAGCGCCACATAATCTATACTTTCAAATGTAGCTATGAGTTATTTCACAGAATGCATGCTTTTCAACTTGCACTTACCTACTAAAATTGGATTGGAGAGAACCAGCGGTTACCGCATTATCTTGCTAATAGACTTCAGTGACTAACAATAAATCCTTCTTTGAAGGTTTCTTTATCATCACTCAGTGCTTAAAGATGAAAAGTACAAAGAGCCTTCATGAAGCTGTACTCTGGAGAACAAGTTTAATGTTTCTGGAGACTAGAAACCTCTTAGTACTTTCATCTGAACAATACTATTAGGTATATGAGATGAAAGAGGTGGGCAATTACGTTATTGTTCTCTTCTAACACATTAAACTAACAGGGTCAAAAAGTTCGCACCTTCATGCTTCTAAGAAATCAATTGCATAACTGCAGAAACACATTACACATATCTAGAGCTGTTTAATATTTAACTGTAAAAAAACTGAGCATTGGATGTGGAGTTACTTTGAACATGCTTTAAATAGGTTGGAAAAAGTAGAACTGTGACACAAAGTGTTACACCCCAACCCGAGTTAATCAAGTTTAACTCTAATTAATCGCGATTAATGCATATTAAGCATGATTAGTCGATTTAATAGTGATTAATGATTGTAATGGATCAAATTAGTCTTGAATGAATGAATTAAAGCGTAATGAACGACTATGGAAGAAATTGACTTAATTGAGTTGATTTAGACTCAAAGTGGTGATATTAAGGACTTTTTCGTAAATACGAATTTATACGTATTTCATCGAATGTGGTGAAAATTGATACCATCGTGTGTATCTCAATGAGTATAACGATTTTCATAATACACACATTTTCGTTTGATTTGAAATGAGTCAAGTGGGTCTTAGATTGACTCAAATTGTAAATAGGTAGAGAGTGTAAGGTTCATATGTAAAATGCATAGGATAGGTGTCAATAAACCAATTTGCATGTCATTAGGTGTTTCATTCCTGTGATGGTTCATTTCAACAATGTTGAAAAAGGGAGAAGAGCTGCTTAGGTCTTCTTCTTCATTTCTTTGCTATCAAGTGTAGGAAAGGAGATAGTTCAAGTGATTGTGAAAAGGAAACAGTGATCTTCATCTCTTTCCCCTTGTCTTCTTTCCTGAGTGACTGATTTATGCTTGAAGGTTGGTGATTTTGAGTCAACTAGAGGAAAGGGTTTTGTGTCAAATTGCAACTAGAGGCAAGTATAAATAATGATTTGTGTTTAGTATGGTGTTTCTTGAGTTTTATTGTCACTTGGTTTAAGCCTTATGTTTAGAATTTTGTTTGAGTTGTAGATTGTTTAAATGGATTGTATGAGGAATAGAAGTGTGATTTTGATATGTATGGAGATGGTGAGTGATGGGGGAACAGGAGGTTCCATTTTGACTATGCAGGTTATGAAGTGAATGTAGAGAAAGAGGGAAAGAAAAAGGTCGGTTTCAGGGTTCTGCAACTGAAGTCGTTGCAGGTCCGATCGATCGGACTGTGAGAATTAGTTTAACGACTAATTCTAGTAAGATTAGTGAATAAGGACTTTAGTACTATTCCATCAAATGTTATCTTTGGATTTGATCCAAAGAAAAGTGTATGTTAACCAAAAGGTTAACCAAGGTAATAATTATAGTTCAATGGTACAATTAGCTTTCAAAACTAATTGAGAATACGTTGATAATTTGTACGGAGTTATTATAAATGCAGAATGTCTTTCTGAATTTGAAAGACAACCTATTGATCATCTCAAGACTCATCTAAAGGCTAATAGTGTTGTTTTATCACCATGGATGTTGATTAAGGAATTTTAATGTACAAAATTCACATAAACTGTGATGTCATCAAAAATAACATGTACATTAAAAAACTGATGATTACATCCTAATGTTTGGTAGTAGATACTGGAACGTTGATTTGTGTCCAAGTTGAATTGTAAATCGAAATTAAATTGAATCCGTTAATTGTAATGGAACGGAATTGTTATATTGATATTTTGAGTCTGACACTACATGGTGATTTCTGTAAGCTCATTGAAGTTGTATCTGTTGCAACAGAGTATTTGGGGTGCTCCGGAACTCCGTGGTGATATCAGTTGTCCCTGACCCGGACTCTGATAAGTCCCACAAGATATGAATCCATTCGTGTGGAAGATGGAAATCCTTCATATTATGGAAGATGGAATATGAATTGAATTGAAACTGAAATGCTATTGTAGTTTTCCAAATAAATGACTCTTATTGATTGTGAATGAGAATTGTATTGTCTAACCATGAGTTAGATGAATTAAATGTGTAATTAGCATGTTTAATCATAAGATTGTTTATACATTGCTGAATTGTCAAATTCATATGATTGTTATTGATGGTATTACAGGCACAGCTGCCCATGCCGGTCCTTCTGAGGCCACAGCGCCACCGGAGACGTCCATTACGGTTCCTCCAGGAGGATTAGTGGAATGGAAATGATAGGAATCAAATGAGTGTTTTAAAAAGAAAACTTTCTTGTAAATAGAATGGAACTGTACACTTTTAATCCTTGCATTTTATGTAAATATGCAAGTGATTAGTTTGTTCATAGTGTAAATGATTTTGTGTTTTACTCAAGCAATGTATATTTGTTATTTCCGCATAATGTATTTTTGGTATCCCTTGTGAATTTTATGCATTGAGATTCACAGGAGTAAGTATGCGACGCGACTCGGGGTTATCTCGGATTAATTATAATCTCGGGCTCGGGTCGTGTCACAAATCCAACCTCAGATGGAAGGACTTATTGAAAATGATAATGGTGATGAGTAAAATATGAGTAATAGAAATCGATGTAGAAAATTCTTGGTTTTATGATAAACCATACATGCATTATAGTACTTGATGTGAATTTAAATTCAATCTTTTAATACTGCAAGTACACAGCTGTCCTTTTGAGACAGTGGCAAGTACAGGTCGAATCCCACAAGGAGCACTACTAAGTTAAAATTTAAAATCTGATTTTTTTTAATCAAAGATTAATAAGTAATTGAGATCCAAGAAAAAAAAACTAGAAAAATTCAGAAACACAAACCAATCAAATATATAAAACAGATCAGAGCATCCAGAATCCACTAAGCAAGATAATTAATCAATCCATGCAATTATTCTACTATTTGTCTCAAAATAACTCAGATCAGCAACAAATCAATGTTTCGAATCCGGAGGATTTGTCTTTTGCACAAATCAATTTTTAATAAAAAGAATAAGGTTACAACCCAATACCTCCTTCACCTCATAAAAGAATGAAAAATCATAAGCATGACTCATCAAATTAGGCATAAATTATCAAAGGATCTCAGCCCTAAGCGTAATCTATCAAAATAAGTATAAATCATCAAACTATTTTCATTAGAAATCAAAACAGAGGTTGCCTAAGGCATGAAGAC
This sequence comes from Cinnamomum chago, assembly GCA_038049695.1. Taxonomy (NCBI): domain Eukaryota; kingdom Viridiplantae; phylum Streptophyta; class Magnoliopsida; order Laurales; family Lauraceae; genus Cinnamomum; species Cinnamomum chago. Next base: position 13,893,646 of record CP142456.1, read on the forward strand.
AGATCTATTGTTCTAATAGAGCATGTATTTAAAAGAGACAAGAAAGTAATAGAAAATCACATAGATTAAATTAAAGATCTACTTAGCTTCATCTATATGCTCCAATCCAGGAATCTAGCGAGCCATTGAAAAGAACTCCATAAGTAATTTCATTGATAGCATCTCCTTGTACAATGATCTCTCAGAAATCTCTTTTCCAAAAATTTTAATTTCTGGAACAAGGCTCCAGAATACCCAAAAATAATTCTTAAAATCTATTGATTAGAGAAAGAAGAAAAAGAGGAGAGAATGATAATGCACGTCCAAGGGGAGGGAGTTGCACCCGTATGCTACTTTTTGGTTCCTTTTATTTCTCCGGTTATCTATCAGATACATTGAATCTGGACACCTTCTCTGCAGATTTGGTTTTTCTTCATTGATAAGGTATATCTCTTATCCTCTTTTGAATTTGAATGAGGTGGAAGCTTCTGGAAACCTCTGAGTGGCTTGGCTAATCTTCAAATGGGGTCCCACAAGGGATGTGCAGCAATTGATTATCAACGATGTGGATTTAATCTGCAATCCAGTCTAAAAATTAACATGAAAATCTTCAGACCCATAACTTTGTCAATATAGCTCTGATTTGCACATTCTTGGGCTCCTCGAGTATCTACTATGAATAAGCTTTCCAACGGTATGTAAATTTCATCGATCCGACGGTTGGATTGAAAGTTATGGCCATTTGAAGATTAGTTGTCCTAAGAAAAACGGGATTAACTTCTAAAATTTGATTTGCAATGGATTCTATCTCTGCACAACTTTCTTTTTTGAAAGGACATCAGATGTGGATGATTCAAACTCTTCTTCTTTTGTTCCAATCAGAATGATGCTCTTTGAATTATCCATTAATAATTTTAAATTTGCAACCACTGTGGACCCTGCCATGTGAGACATTTCATCCGTTTGAATAGTGGGCCCTATGAGAAGTCTTCTTCTGTAGTTAGGATTCTTCAAGTGACATGATGAGTGGACCCCTCCTTTGATTGATTTGCATATGGCTTGTGTGTGGGGTCCACGTGGTGAATTCTTCACTTTTCTTCTTTTCAATCTTCAATTCAGCAATGCAAGGCTCATGATAACTATGTGTGCTTGAAAGTGGGCTCCGTGACAGAGGTCTGCAATTCTCATTTTCTGCACATTCTAATTTAACACATTAAATAGTGAAGAGCCCATATTGAAGCGGGACCCATCCGGACAGAGTTCTACTCCAAGTAGGACTCTTCGGAGAAAATTTTCAAAACAATCTAAGTTAATGCAGAAAATGTATGAAAAGTAGGAAAATTTAGATTCCTAGGTGAAATTGTATGAAATGATGAAATTAGATGAATAATGATGTCAGAACATCCTTCTAGGTAGCTCTTGGATTATTGGTAATGGCCAGAACATAAACACTTGGCATGACCCCTGGGCAGATGACCTCCATATCTCATCTAGATTCCCTCATTACCATTTCCCTCAGAATCAAAGGCTCTCTTCGCTGATTCAAGCTGACAGATGGTCTATCCCAAACCATTTGCCCCCAGACATCCACCAATACCTCTCAGCTTCCATTTCCTCCCTCTCCCCAGCTCAACAAACTCAGGACCCCCTAAGATGGAGAGACTCCTCTGATGGTCTCCTTTCAATGAAGGCAGCTTGGCATCTCATCCGTTCAAGAGCCCCCTCCTTAGTTTGGCCTCCCTACATCTGGAACAGCATCTGTCTGCCCAAAGTTAGCTGCTTCGGGTGGCGCCTCATGCACAACAAGACTCCAACAGAGACAAGACTGAAGAGAATGGGATTTTCCCTTGCTTCCAGATGCAATATTTGCTGCCATGAAGAAGACTCCCCAGCTCACCTCTTCTTTCACTGCAGTCAAGCCAAAGCATTATGGGTCTGGCTCTTCCTCAAAGCCAACATCCCAGTTCCAATTTCCCTGTCAGCCTCCACGATCTGGGCAGCTCTCACTAGAGGCAACGATCTTGCCGGGAAAAAACACATAGCAACCATTATCATCAATGTTATCTACTATCTATGGAAGGCAAGAAGATCTCTCTTTCAGCAATCCAGCAGCAGCTTCAGGAAACCCTCTCCTTCTCTCTTGGTAAGATCTCCAAGCCTTTGTGTAGCCATCAGCTCAGTAACATTCTGCTCTTCCTCAAAACCCCAGCCGGGTGTTCATCATGAGAAGCCCTCTCCCAGATCGGCTATTCTCTGCCTGCAGCCCTTCCTCATCAGGGCATCCTCTGGTTTCTCTTCATCAGGGCATCCTTTGCCTGCAACCCTTCCTCATCAGGGCATCCTCTGCTATTCTCTCTCTGAAGCTCGCAGCCTCATCAGCCCTCCGCTCCCCTTGCTCTCCTCCGCTCAGCTCGCCTCCGATAAGAGATTTGCAGCCGTCCTCCTCCCTTGTCGCTCCTCGCCAGCTTCCCTCCTCGCTCAGCTCCCCTGCCGATCCTTTGGGAGATCCTCTGGTTCATCCAGGTTTAGCAGCGCGTCTAGCCTCCCTTCCCAGTAGTTAGTTCTAGCGAAAATCCACCTCAATTTGGTAATTTTTTTTCCTAAGCTTCTTCGCCCCTTTTGTTGGGGTTCCCTTATAATGTTTCTGTTTTTTCTTTCCCTTAGCAGGTTGCTCTTTTGGGGGCCCTTTTTGGCCCATGTAAATTCTTCTCTCTCTTTTCAATACACTTACCCTTATAGCAAAAAAAAAAGATGAATAATGATGCAAATCACCTAATTAAATCTCTAATTCATCTTAATATGGTGCGTAAATGTGCAAATTCATGAACTCAACAGTACTTTGATACATAAATTTGAGAAACCAGATATGAGAAACTTAAAATATTTTTAGAGATAATTTTTTCTTCTTCAAACAGGGACTACCTATTGAGAGTATGAATACAACCTACATAGGTTGGTTGTCTAGGTTGTAATCATGCATTCACATACCTCTACAGGGATGTAATTAATTATAAGGTGGTGTTGTCTTATAGGGAGATAACTTGAGGCAGTAGACCCTTCATCGAATTAACCAGATTCTCACCATGTGCCAGGCTGGTCGTTGCTTCTTAGCCATAGCTGATCAGTATTTCCACAGGCTCCAAGCCCTCAGTTCTATGTGGTTGGCTGGTCCAAGACAAGAATAGCATTATTGCTCATTTGAATCAAATGGATGCCATCATCTCAACACATTTTTTCAATCTAATTTTATTTTATTTAATTACATGTAGTAAGGGCCATGCCCTTTAGTAAAAATATGTACAGATGGATGGTTTGTTTAACTGCTACAGAAGATTGTTGAAAGATGGCCTCATGTTCCTCTGCTTGGTGTCCTTTTTATTGCTTTCCTTTAATGTATTGGATTCAGCAGTATTCTCTTGGAACTAACTCATTTTAGCATTGGACTGGACGACAGAGGAAAGTGGCTTCTGTTCTAGGACTCAACCTTTTTGTTGTATCTGACCAAGGTGGCAAACAAGACTCTAGATGCTGGCCTTGGCTGGTTCTAGTAGGATAGTATTGCTTACTTTCTTTTCTTCTTTTTGTTACTGAAGTTAAAAAGTTTTTAGTACTTTGACTAGTGTTGAGGGCGTGAGTATGTTGATGGTTTCGCACAGAATTACATGACATGGTAGATCAAAATATCCTCATAAAATATAAAGCGACTTTGCAACAGTTGAATATAGGTTATTTTGATGTTTTAGGTGACGTTATTAATTATTGTTGCTTGATGGTCTCTCAAAAAAGGCCATTGAAGTATATCTCTCTAATTTTTTTCTAGCCCTTTTGTTACCTGCTTGGGTCAATGCTGATGAGGCATGGAAAAGATGATATTAGGTGTGTCCATGAATATAAATATTATATGGGACCTGTTGAAACGATCCCATGAAGTGTTCGGACAGAGAATAAAAACGAGACTCGTTTTTCTCTATGTTCCCATTTTCACTTTACTCATAGGTATCCAAACACATACAAAGTATTTTAGATTTCACTTTACACAAAGCAACCAACCAGAGTGAAGCGAAGTTAATTTAATTAACTTCAACACACTTCACCCCACTTCACTTTTCATGTGAAACTTACTCCACTTCACTCTACCCCTCAATTATCCTAACAGGCCCTTAGGGCCTCTTTGGATAGCCAAAAAATGGAGTAGAGCGAAGTTAAATGGGCCCTAACAATCTAAAATTTCAACTCTATCCTGTTTGGATGAGTCTGACCCAATAGATGAAGTAATATTGTGAAGCCACATGTACATCTTCACTTCAACTCAAAATACTTCAATTTTCTTGAGTAAAAGTTGATTCTATTCCAAACCTTAACTTCAAAATAAGCATCCAAATGGAGTGAAGTGAATTGTACTCTACTTTAATTTCAACCTACTTCTCTTCACTCCACTTCACATGTGAAATTCACTTCATTTTACTCCACTCCTCATTTATCCAAACAGGTCCTTAGGGTTTTGTAGGGCTAGGGCTGCACAATCAATCAAATGATCTTTGGGTTTGAATATCAGAGGACATTAATCGTTCAAATCAGTCGTAGAAAGCCATCCATGTTTGGAAACAAAGAGGCAGGACAATATCTCTGAAGAAGGGTATTCAGAACCCTTCGATCTAACATTATCGACAACTCGTTAGTGTTGGTGTCGTAGTCGCCGAAGAGGTAATAGGCCGAAGGATTCTTCCATTGACTCCATGTTGCAAAAAATGGAATCGAAGGAGTCCTTTGTTTGCAAGTTCCATTGTAGATCATGGATCAGTTTGGCAGGAGGAAGATCAGTTGTAGCAGATCGTCGGTGGCAGATATCAGAGGAGTTTTGCACGCAATGCTCGGAGAAGAAGTGCTGTCAAAAGATCAGAGCAGATCAGCAGATCAACCGAAAAGGAAAGTTGCAATGCAGTACTGGAAAACAAATGTTAGAAAACTCTAACTACTAGAGGACCATAGTAAGGTTACTTGCCTCGAGTAGCGGTAGATGATGGATTTAACATGGCCTGACTTGAATGCCCTGGTGACTCGGTTTGGGTCCCTGTTAATAGCGGGTCACAATTGAATTAGCAATGGGTTTGAAGACTAGATTCATGCACCAATTATTTGACTTGGGTCAGGCTTGAGTATGGGTAATGTGTGATGAGCTAATACAGATTGGCTTTGGGTTTGGGTTACTAAGTATTGCAAGTGGACCCTGTATCAGGTTTATGCATGCTTACGAGCCAAGAGGATTGGGCTTGGAACAATGGGTTGTGTGTTAGGATAATGGGTGTGCCCAAAGTATTGGGTCAAGAACTTGGGCCTACTTATCATGGGTGAACCCTATATACTAGGTGAACCAGGGATAATGGGCCGAAGTAATATTAAATTTGACAATATCTCCTTTGGACCAAGGCCATAGGTTGAGTTAGCCAAGGTACAAATGAATTAAGGTATGGGTAGAGACACTATAAAATTGGGCCCAACTCATTTAAAGAATGTAAGTGGACATCACACTTTAAGTTGAATTCATCATGCATGTCAAAAGTTGAGATGCCCTGGGTTTATTATATTGTGGGCACTAATGTTCATTTAATAGAAAGAAAGAACGAGGGAAGAGGTGAGCGGTTAAGATGGTGGGCATCACACATGCATATAGGTTAAGTAGGTTAGACCTAGGCAGTGGGCAACATAAGTTTAATTGGGTTGGGCATGAATCAATAACCTTATATTAATGAAAGAGTGGGCCCGAGAGAGATGAAAATGAGGTACAACTTAAATAGAATTGAGCACAGAGACTGATATAGGAGGGAGTGGATATGCAAGTTATTACAGGTAAAGAGAATAGAATACATGGATGATTAATATAATGAGATATGGATGCTTGCCATGAGAGGGTGATAAGGTGGGTTCCAACTCTGCAACAGTGGTGACAGAGTTGCTCAACCTATGGTGGTTGCTCATTTGAGGGGTGGTTCTAGGATGATGTAGATTAAGTCTCATGATTGTAAGTTGGTAGTGATGATGACAAAAGATCAAGAAGACAGGGGTTTGGTGAAGAAGAAGATGCGTAGAGGGATTTTGTTTGCTACAGAAGCAAGAAGATGAAAAGAAACAGAAAAAGGGAGAAGAAGAGTTATAATAGTCTTTGTTTGGAATGATAGTGATGGGAATGAAAATGGGAATGAAACAGGGAAACAGAGAGATAGAAGCAGGGGAAGAATCAAGATGAAGTGAGGAAGAAAACAAAGATAGGCTGAAGGGTGGAGTTTCATTGGGTTCAATTTGTGAAATGGGTACAGATGTTAAGGTGAACTAGTTTGTATGAATGATGGTGGCATGGAGTGATGATGAGGTTACAGATGATGGTGGGCATGGGTTGGGTACCTTGGTTGCTAATGTTGGGGTCATGCACTAAGTTAATAGAAAATCTGATCATCACATGGGTTCTATGGGTGACAAGGGTACTGTTGCAGTAATATGAATTAATGATGAATGCCATGATGATAGTTGATGATTTCATGAATACAGGGGTTGTTAATGCACTTATTGTAAGGCGGGGGTGTGGCCCAGATGCAAAACGAACCCAAGGTTGTGGATGAGTCTCATTGGTGTGATCCAACATGCTATGAAAGTTTTAATAGGAAAGAAGCAACAAGAAGATAAAAAAGCCTACCATGAAGATAAATTGAGTGAAGTAATACTGAAATAAGATAAGCATACATAGTAAATGAAATAAATGAACCAGAAAGTGTGAAAGAAAGTACCTGGAATAGAGAGAGCTTGAGATGGGAGAGGAGATTCATATGAGAGGAAGAGATATTGAAGGGTGCTGTGGAAAAAAAAAATGGGCTCTGCAAGTATGAGCCCTCTAATAAAGGAAGAGATGGAGTTCTAGTGGGAGGAAAGATCGTGAAAGTGGAGAGAGGTAACTAACAATACCCACAACGTGGGATTCCAATTTGACTGGGTCTAATTCCCATAATGAAGCCAAGTACTAAGATTTAATCTTCATCATCAATGTCGGGTCCCACACAAAATATGATGAAATTACACAAAGCACTAATTTAATTCAATGAATGGGTGGGGTCCAAGCATGATCCAATCTATGGTCTAAATTAAATAGCAAAAACCACAATAATAATAATAATAATAACAATAATCACATTAAAGACCTAGGGATTGGGTCCATACAAATACAGTGTCTCTCTCTTAAACCATGTTTATAATAACATATCTGACACGACCCGAGCCCGAGATTATACTTAATCCGAGATAACCCCGAGTCGCGTCGCATACTTACTCCCGTGAATCTCAACGCATAAAATTCACAAGGGATACCAAAAACACATTATGCGGAAATAACAAATACACATTGCTTGAGTAAAACACAAAATCATTTACACTATGAACAAATTAATCACTTGCATATTTACATACAATGCAAGGATTAAAAGTGTAAAGTTCCATTCTAATTACAATAAAGTTTTTTTTCTTCCAAACTCTCATTTGTTTTCTATCATTTCCATTCAACTAATCCTCCTGGAGGAACGGTAATGGACGTCTCCAATGGCGCTATGGCCTCAGAAGGACCGGCATGGGCAGCTGTGCCTGTAATGCCATCAATAACAATATGAATTTGACAATTCAGCAATATATAAATAATCTTATGATTAAACATGTTAATTACACATTTAACTCATCTAACTCATGGTTAGACAATACAATTCTTATTCACAATCAATAGGAGTCTTTTATTTGGCAAACTACATTAGCATTTCAATTTCAATTCATATTCCATCTTCCATAATAGGAAGGATTTCCATCTTCCACACGGAAGGATTCATTTCTTGTGGGACTTATCAGAGTCCGGGCCAAGGACAACTGATATCACCACGGAGTTCCGGAGCACCTCAATACTCTGTTGCAGCAGATACGGCTTCAATGAGCTTACAGAAACCACCATGTAGTGCCAGACTCAATAGTAACAATTCCGTTTCATTACAATTAACGAATTCCATTTCATTTCGATTTACAATTCAATTTGGACACAAATCAATGTTCCATTATCTAATACCAACCATTAGGATGTAATCATCAGTTATTTAATGTACATGTTATTTTGATGACATCACAGTTTATGTGAATTTTGTACATTAAAATTACTTAATCAACATCTATGGTGGTAAAACAACACTATTAGCTTTGAGATGAGTCTTGAGATGATCAATAGGTTTTGTCTTTCAAATTCAGAAAGACATTTATATTAACTATGCACACATTTATCAACGTATTATCAATTAGTTTTGAAAGCTAATCTTACCATTGAGTTATAATCATTACCTTGGTTAACCTTTTGGTTAACATACACTTTTCTTTGGATTAAATCCAAAAATAATAGGTTATGGAATATTAATAAATTCCTTCTTCACTAATCGTATTAGACTTAGTCTTTAAACTACTTTTCATAGACCATCTATGATCCGAAAACCAAACTCTAACTCAAAAGAAGACCAATTTTCACCGGTCCAATCGATCAATCCGAATTTTGTCACAGTTAAGTGACAGTCCGATCGATCGAATCTGCAACGAATTCAGTTGCAGAACCTGAAACCGATCTTTTTCTTTCCTCTTCCTCTACATTCACTTCATAACCTGCATAGTCAAAATGGAACCTCCTGTTCCCCCATCAATAACCATCTCCATACACATCAAAATCACACTTCTATTCATCATGCAATACATATAAACAATCTACAACTCAAATAAATTTCCAAACACAAGGTTAAACTAAGTTACAAGAAAATCCAAGAAACACCATACTTATTAGCATAAAAACACAAACCATTGTTTATACTTGCCTTAGAAATTAATCTAATACAAAACCCCTTTGTTCCAAGCTCTAATTGATTCAAAAACACCAAGTTCCAAACCTTTTGTTAACCTAATACCATAAAACAATCCAAAACAGATTTTCTACATAAGTTGTTGAACAAACAACAACCTCAACACCTAAATATTCAGAAATCATACAAAGGGTTTGATATACTTACTTCTTGTTACTACTCAAAGAAACCACAGACTCTACTCTCCAAAGAAATCTAACCACCTTAGTGAAGAAGTTGATCCTTCTCTTGAAAATGAAGAAGAAATCACTTGAAAACCTCAAATTTGATCACAAGAAGAAGAAATGAAGAATAGCAACTCTCAACCTCTCTCTTTCTTACTGTTGCTAAGAACTCACCGACTGAACATCTTCTGGGTTCATGTAGAACCTTATGGAATACAAGTTTTGCACATAAACCCTATAGTTTCAATATAATATTTATAATATGAGTCAACTCAAGACCCACTTGACTCACTTTAAGTCCATTGAAAACGTGTATATTATGAAAATCATTGTACTCATTGAGATACACACGATGGTATCAAATTTCACCGCATTCGACAAAATACGCACAAATCCGTATTTATGGAATAGTCCTTAATTCCATCAAGTTGAGTCTAACTTTAACTTGAGTAAGTCAATCTCTTCCAAACTTGTTCATTATGCTTAATTCATTCATTCAAGACTAATTTGATCCATTACAATCATTAATCACTATTAAATCGACTAATCATGCTTAAGATACATTAATCGCGATTAAGTAAGGTTAAGCTTGATTAACTCGGGCTGGGGTGTAACAATATCCTAATTTCATTAGAATATGATCATAATTCCTTTATGTCTAGTATGCATGTAGAGGATCTATTATAGAGTCATATTAATTATTTTGATGTAGGGCTAGTTCCACATAATTGGGTTTATATATATGTATGCCCCACTCCAAATTCAGAATTTGGTACCCGCCTATGTGGCACTACCCTCATACTTTAGTACTAAGTTACAATTCCAATCATTCAAAAAAATTTCAGAAGTTTAAGAATGATCCTGGTACTTAATTACTTGTTTTAAAATCATGTACCATGGTTTAGGTTCCATAAACATATATCTATATGAGGCAACACTAAATTATACAAATTAACAGGGCCTATACTAGAATCTTCAGAACCATAAACAATATCTTAAATCGTCACAATTAGTTTATAATTATTGTGATAGTAAAGGGTTGGAATGGAAATTTCTGTACATGGCCTGTTTGGATGCACAAGAAAGTACAAGAAAATAATATTTTTTAGAATATAATCTTTCATTTTTTAAAGAAGAAAATCTTGTGCATTTGGTAACTCAAGAAAAACTTGAAGAAAAGATTCTTTTCTTTCAAAAAGCTCAATATTCTCTCCTATAGCTCCTCTCTGTAGAAAACTTTGTACAAGATAAAAATCTTTCAAAATAACGATTACAAAGTGGTAAAGAAAAGTAAAGACCTTGGTTCAACAAATCCATCATAATGTGTATGTTTACATATATGAAAAAGTAAAGTAAAAGTAAATATTACAAGACGATAAAGGTGGGGTAAAGTAAAGGTGGGATAAAGTACATGGTGAAGTAAAGTGGGAATGAATGGTAAAGTAGTTACTTTTTTTTTTACTTTACTTAAACATTTTATCGTAGTTTTATATGGTAAATAAAAAGTGACTTGTTTACAGGTGTGGTAAAGTAAAATAAAGATCGATGTCATATCATGGTAAAAGATGAGGTAAAGTAAGGTCAAATGAAGTATGTGGTAAAACAAAGTGAGAGAGAGAGTTATAAAGTAGTTGTTTTTTCATTTACTTTACTTTATTATACTTTACCATGATTTTATGTGATAAAAGAAAAGTAACTTATGGTAAAAATATGAAAGTTAAACTTTACTTTACCACATTACTTTTTTTATCCTGAAGTGGTAAATTACATATAAATTAAAAAATTTAATAAAAAAATTTCTTATAATGTAATTTACTTTAATCATAGCACCTTTCAAACATCTCAATTTAAAATCTGTAGTATTCTTCAAAAATTGTCAAACAGTAAAAAAATTATACTATTATAATATTGCATTATTGTATTCTATACTATTTTATTCTTACAATATTTAAATATGTAAATATTTTATTCTGTAGACATCCAAACGGGCCCAATATAAAAGGAATCTTTAAAAAATTCTGAGAATAACCAAAGTCCTTTGGACCAAACCAACATTAGACCTAATGTTTAAGGTCATCTAGGGATAGACTTTACTCTTAATGGATTGAATTCACCATCAATCATCATTATTGGGCCCCACAATCTCAATAAATACAATTAAATTTCATGAATAAGCCTCACAGTTAACAAAATTGAAGTTCCTAGATAACTAGACTGATGGAGACCGGGTCACATGGGACCACCACCTTTCAGATCGTCCCTGGGCCCTCTTCAAAATGTGGGGGCCTACTCTATGATTAACTTAGGTAGTGGGTCCCAGCATGGATGTAGACCCAACTACTCTATTTTCTCAAATATGACGTTTCTGTTGAAAATAAATCAAATAGTTTGGGCCCACTTCACATGGGTCCAGGTCTTCGTTGGTCGACCATAAGGGTTCATGCAGGTGACTGATCCTGATCCTAATCCTTGATCAGATGGACCAGTGGGCCCCACGTGTCTCTACAACATTTAGTTGTAAATACACTGCCGTCTGCAACCTTTCTTCTTCCCTATTAAATCGTTTTTCCACAATTGTTTTCAAGAGATGGAGTCTACAACCACATGAGTTTTCTCATTTCATCATGTCACATCACACAAGGTAGTTTTTCAACAAATTTTAAATAATAACAGTTTGTTCCCAGCAGCCATGAGCATGTCTCCATAACCAGAACAGGGATAGTTCAGATGGTGGCCCACCATGGTTCAACTTGTCTGAGACCAGACCCACCTTGATCGCCCATCAAGGGCTAACCAGATGACTGGCCGTGATCCTTGATCAGGTGGGCTAGTGAGTCCCACAACCCAATTCACCAAAAACCCCCAAAAACCACCAAAATGACGATGCAAGAATTTTCTGAATTCAGATGGGGCCAGATGGGACCCATTCCAAATGGGTCCACCTACACTACGGTCGCCCAGGGGTCTGCTTCCAGATCCCTGGGTCAGATCTTTGATCCAGTGGGCCACCTGATCCCACTACCCAATCCATCGATAAAACCCAAAATGCCCAGATTGCCGATGCAGGAACGATTTGGATTTAGATGAGGGCCTAATGGGGCCCAGTTTCAAAAGGGTCCATCTTCATCTTGGTCGCCCAAGGGTTGGCTCCCAGATCCCTGGGTCAAATCTTTGATCAAGTGGGCCCCATGGCCCTAGTATCCACATCCACAGATCGTGAGTCTGTTGAGTTGGTTTGAAACCATGTTGTTGCCTTGGTTTCATCTAATCTCTACTTCCAAGATTGAAATAAAATAAATAAATAAATAAAAAATAAATCCAATTATCATATATATCCACATATAAATAATCACAATCTATTACTATTTTGATATGGATATCACATATATTGGTCAAACCGCCGGATCTGCATATAGGGAATGAAAATTTCCAGATCCGTCAGTAATCAGATTTTCATTCTTTTATTCCCTTTTTGGGTTATAATTATGATCACGAAAACACACTATAGACCCAGTAAATCCATACTTCTCTATGTACTAGAAAATATTACTCACCTCCTAGTGTAACAGATCGTGGCACGGTTGATGTGGAATCTCGAGTACTGCATCCACTAGGCCTTCCGGCTTCTTCCTCCTTCCTCCTTCCCAAGAGTCTTACCGGTCTCTATTGATCTTCAGAGGAAACCCCTCTCCTCTCTGCTACTCTCTTCTTCATAAACCAAATGAAAGCACCTAAGAATAAAAAAGAAAATTAAATAAGAGGGAACAAGAGAAAATCTAAGGATAACCCCAAATTCCAGTCGTTGGAATTGTTAGATTGTATAGTCTGGTCTGTTGATCTTTAGAGGAAACCCCTCTCCTCTCTGCTACTTTCTTTCCCTTTTTTTTTTCATTTAAAGTTTTCCCCAAGATCAATAATATATTTTGTTTCCCTTTTCAAGAGTCAAAATCATATAAAAAAAAAAAAGTCCAAACCAATGGAGGGACCAAAGGATGTCTTTAAAGGGTATTTTAAGATGTAGGGAGGGGGGCGCCATGGCCCGTGCCAGCCCCCCTAGGTCCGCCCCTGCTTGTGATCATCATTCTAATCCATTCAAACATACGCATCAACTTTGAATTGGAAATGATCTTAACTTACTATTGAGTTTTATCACAACACTTTTTTTTATCATTTATAGCAGTTAAAACTTTGAAAAAAGGCAGCACCCAGGAGAGAAACTCGCACGTACAAGAAGAGGAGACAAGCTTGAATCATTCTATCGGCCGCTTTATGCTGTGCCCACCTCTAATCCGACCCCCGACATACCCGTCCTTCTCAACGTCTTGAATTTTATGCATCCAGTTGCCACTTGCGACCTAAGGTGTGTCACAACTCGCAAAGTAACAAAGAACAAACTGCCAAAAAGTTTATTGGTTGGCCTGTGAGAGGTTTATCGTATTTTTTTATTTTTTTTGGGTTTGTTGGGCCTTCCACTGTGAGCGTTTCTTACATCAGATGAAAGGATCAATGAATCAAAAAAGTCGGCTCTCTCCTAATAAAAAAAAATGGTTCAAGTAACTGGTCATGTTGATTGAAACGTCTCCTATGTGGAATATGATGTGATCTCTTACGTCTGTTTCGTATATTTTATCTTGTTTTAAAGCATTGATATTTCCAGTTGGATGCATGTTTGGATCAGGGGTGGCCAAATATCATTCAAAATCAAATCATTGGAATCTTTGATCTCAGGGGCCTCAAATTTTAATTTTAATTTAGTTCCAAATGAGGGGGGGAATGTGTGTAGAAGGGTAGGATTGATTGTTATTGATTCCTACTAGAGTATTGTGGTTATAGTTATATCCAGCTAAACTGATGCTTTTCTAACATTTGCTCTTTAACTGCTGCTTTTTCTTCTTTTTTTCAAATCAATTGTGTAGCCCACATGTAAGAAACTAGATGAAGGATGAGATCAATAACAGCCCCCGAGAAACCAACCAGGGCCGGCCCTGAGCAAGGGCTGTAAGTGCCCTTGCCCCGGGCCCATTTTTCAGGAGGGGCTCAAAATCTTTTCTACCTTTTATTTTCTTTTCAATTATTTGGTGGGGGCAGGCTCATCCAATGGATTTTATCGTCCTGGGCATCAATAGACCTATCATCAAATCATCTGAGAGTGCTTATTGCATCACTTATTTGAGCATCCATCAGTGGGGCCCACCAATGATATTTTATATTTGATGTCTGAAATTCTGGGCGAATCTAGTCTAGCGTTGGGATGATTTGGGGCTTTTCTTTTTTACAAACAGATCATCAAGCCTTCAGCCCTTCACTCGTTCTTTTCATCTGTTAGTGGAGCCCACCAATGATTTTTTATTCCCCATATATGATGTTTAAATTCTGGTTTGAGTTCTCTTTCTTCTTTTTTTTTTCAAATAGTTATACTTGGGCATCATCAACCCATTACCAATTTTTCACATCAGTGGGGCCCACCAATGACATTATCATATATGATGGCTAAAGAGGCCTAACTTTTACTCTTGCCCTGGGCCCTGAAAAATTCAAAACCGGCCCTGAAACCAACTCAAAGTAGAGTTAAAGTAGAAAGCTACCCCATATAAGGATTGGTTGATAGCAATCAATGGGGAATTTTAATCATCGTCTTAGTTTTATCCAATCAATCTATTTGGCTTCCAAATCACTTCTGAATTCTGAATTCTGAATTATGATAACTAAGGGCACATTTGATGGATAACAAATTCACAATGAGCCAAGCCCCAAAACCAAATGGTCAACATCCAAACAAAACAATAATGAAAAGAGAGAGATTTATTCACCCCCTTGGCCCCCGTCCCATCTTATACGGCGTCTAATTGAGTAAAAAAAACAATATTGACAATAGATATAGAAAGATACAAAGAGAATCCAAGAAAGGCCCTCTGGATTAGCTCTGAAAGAGAAATGGCAGAGAAGAAGCCTCATGTAGTATGCGTTCCATGCCCTGCACAGGGACACATCCACCCCATGATGCAATTAGCAAAGCTTCTCCATTCAAGAGGCTTCTTGATCACCTTTGTTAACACTGATTTCAGTCACAGACATCTACTGAGATCTAGAGGGGCTGATTCCTTAGAGTGTTTAGACGGCTTTCGTTTTGAAACCATATCGGATGGCTTGTCCTCTTTAGGAGAGGCGATGGAAGATCCCGTGGGATTCAGCAAATCCATCCATGAGAACTGTGTGTCTCCTTTCCGCAATCTGCTGAGGAAGCTCCATCACCCATCAGATGGAAGTCGAGTGACTTGCATAATTGCTGATGCAGTTGCGACCTTCACTCTAAAGACTGCTGAAGAGCTGGGCATCCCAGAGGTTCTGTTCTGTTCGAACTCTGCTTGCGGTCAAATGGCCTATTTTCACTATCAGGAGCTCATCAGAAGAGGGCTTGTACCACTCAAAGGTAAAACAACTCGGGGGGCTTCTTTTGGCGTCACACTTTCATCTCTCCACACCGCACCAAAAAAAAAAAAAAAAAATTCCAAACTACCCCTCCTCCCTTTCCCTCCACCTCCACCCTCTTCCCTCATCCACCCCACCGAGGGATCCCCCCCGCCGGCCCCCTCCCCCTCTCTCCCTCTGTCTTCCTCCCTCCCCACTCCTCTATTTTCTCTCCCTTCCTCCCCTCCCCTCCCCTCCCCACTCTTCCTCTCCTCCCCCCACCTCCCAGCCGCTGGCGGGGAGGGAGATCGGGCAGCAGGGAAGAAGAGGAAGGGAGAGAGTGAGAGAAAATAGAGGAGGGGGAGGGAGGAAGAAAGAGGGAGAGGTGGGGAGGGGACCGGCTGGCCGGCCGGGGATCCCTCCGCGCGAGGGTAGGGTGGGGTGGGGTGGAGGGAGGGGATGAGGGAGAAGGAGAGCGAGACGGAGGAGGGGTAGTTTAGGAAAAGTTTTTTTTTATTTATTTATTTTATTTTATTTTTTTGTGCGGTGTGGAGAGATGAAAGTATTATCCCAATCAAGCCCCCAACCACTTATCTATGAAAAAAAATACACAATACTACTGGAGATTTTGAAATTGGGCCCTGAAAGCACAAGGGTGTATGTAGGGATGAAAATGAGTCCCCAGCCCAAATGACTGAAGGACCCAAATTGATAGCTGGACTATGTGCACAACTAAATTTGGGTCCACGTTCCACGTTCGGATCTGATTAATGGACCAATGAAAATTGGAACCAAGGTTTAGGTCCATGGGTTCCATATCCAAGAATATATATGTTATAAATGTATTTAAGTTTATTTAGCATATTATTTAGTAGTTATTATCAATTTGGTCAGGTATTTCTAAATGTTCACAGTGATACTAGAAAACCATGGGCATTCAATGGTGAATCCAATAGATGGACACAGTCCACATAATTGAACTTACGTTATAAATATAAATATATATATATATATATATATATGAATGTATTTAAGTTTATTTAGTAGTTAGTATCAATTTGGTGAGGTATTTCTAAATGTTCGCAGTGATACTAGAAAACCATGGGCATTCACAGGTGAATCCATTAGATGGACTGAGTCCACATATTTTTTAACTTTGGTTTGATTTCTCTTTCAAGATGAATGATGTGGGACTGTTTGGTAGTTGGCTAAAGTCAGTTGCACATCTTGATTTGACACTAACCAAGTACACATAGAATCATAATATGCAAGTGTTGTCTCAAATCCTTCAATTTTGACTTCCATAAACTGAATCTAATTGTATTATCGATCCAAACACCCAATTACCAATAGTGGGTAACAGAGGAACTGGAAAACTAATACAGTTTTGGCCATTTCATGCATTAAAATGCAGATGAGAGCTACATTAGCAATGGCTATTTAGATACCACCATTGATTGGATACCGGGTATGAAAGACATGCGACTCAGGGATCTGCCAAGCTTTATCCGAACCACAGACCCAAACGACTACTATCTCAACTTCCACCGTGATCAAGGTCAGAAGGCTTTCAAGGCATCAATGATCATTTTCAATACATTTGATGATTTAGAACTTGAAGTTTTGCATGCCATGCGATCAATGTTCCCTCCTCGAATCTACACAATTGGCCCTCTATCTCTGCAGTGTCGTCAGATGACAGACAGCGGGTTGAACTCCATTAAATCAAGTATGTGGAACGAAGAGGCAGATTGTCTGAAATGGCTAGATAGCCATGAAGTTGATTCAGTCATCTATGTGAGTTTTGGGACCACAACAGTTTCAACACCCCAACAGCTAACAGAATTTGCGTGGGGCATCGTGAATAGCAACCATCCGTTCTTGTGGGTCATTAGGCATGATCTTATAATGGGTGGTCATACAAATTTCCCACAAGATTTACAACATAAGATTCAAGAAAGAGGTATGCTTGTGAGCTGGTGCCCTCAAGAGGATGTGCTGGCCCACCCTTCAGTCAGCTTGTTTCTCACACATTGTGGCTGGAACTCTACACTAGAGGGCATGTCATCTGGTGTGCCCATGCTCTGCTGGCCTTTCTGGGCCGAGCAACAAACCAACTGCCGCTATACTTGCAATGAGTGGGGTGTGGGCATGGAGATTGATAACAATGCAAAGAGAGAGGAGATTGAGGTCCTTATTAGGGAAATGATGGGAGGAGAGAAGGGGAAGGAGATGAGGAAGAAGGCCTTGAATTGGAAAGAGAGTGCTGAAATTGCTACAAAAGAGGGAGGATCTTCCTACACTAATCTTGAATTATTAGTTCAAGAGTTACTTCAACCAAGAGAGAGTGAAGTGATGTAGTTGGTGTTAGGCATAAATTCTGCTTATGGCCCATTAATTATACAATGGGGCCTACTCCAACTAAATATCAGACTCACTGCTCTAAATATAAAGTTGAAAAGATAAGTTGTTATGGAAAAACAAGAGTGGTTATATTTGTTATGTATCATTTGACATAGGAGGGGTCTGTTGAACTCCTTCAATTTCTTAAGTTAATCCAATCCATTTTGCTGGCAAAAAACAAAGAAAAAAAGGGCTATATAGTTGTTAATTTAATCAGGATGGGTTGGTAGCTGATAGCATTGAATAAAATTATCTTGTTAGAGAAATTTTGATAGTTGTAAATCAACACCTACTTTTGGGACTGAGACATCTCACTGGGGTTTCATTTGTATGGTGAAGATCATGAATCAAAATTGTGGCTGCCTCGTGGTGTAGCAACTACCTTGGCTACTGCACTAAATAGTATTTAGCGCCACTCACATTTGTAGAGCTACTCCAGGTCCGTTGCGCCCGCTACGAAGCCGTTACAAAGTGAGACGGACTGCTATTTTCCAAAGACTTTTAAAATGTATAATAAGGCTTATTTATTTTCTTCTTCTCTCTAAATAATATTTTCATCCAACTCTTCTACCCTTTTATACTTCAAATAATATCAAAAAATCACATGAACTTACCAAATTGCAGTCGATATAAAGAGTTCCTCTCAAGAGCTCTTTTTTAGATATATCCTGATAAACACATCCTTTTATAGAGGTATTCTTTTCTCTACACTCAAAAAAAATACATTATTTATTTTGATGAAAGTTAATTTGTTATTTGGATAGAACTTTAAACTTTATTTAAGTATTATTTTATAATTTATATATCCTTTTTTATATATAGTTGTACTAAATTGCTTATTTGAATTATGAATTTAGAAATGCATAAAAGAATCAAACTTAGTATAGCTAATCGACATGAATACATGGAAGAAATTAGATTAATATATATAATAATCATTTAGTGATACAAACTTTTTGTGCACTAAATGGACTGTTGCACCCTTCTATCTCAGTTATTATAGGGGAGAAATACCAAATTCTAACATTTTTCAATATTCTAGTTAATTTGGATATTTTTTCAAAAATATTTTACAACTTTTTCGATTCACACCGGTATACCGATATATATATCAGCGGCAATGTAGCATTTTGGTCACTGACTCCTACACCTGCTGCAACCGTTATTTTGATCTTTGGTGGAAACGACATCATCTAAACGGTTGAGTCTTGACTTGGGAAACTCAATCGATGCTCAAATCTATGTTCATAATGAACTTTGGAAAAGTAATCAATCACCACACGTTGGATGTTCTTATTTAGGTGTAGAAGCCCAATGCTGATTGTTCGGGGTGATTTGACCAGATGTTTTGAAAGGTAGATGTTTTCTGTGGGTTCAAGGAGTTTAAGAGCCATTTATGTGTAAGTAGGAATTTTCTAAGAAGGCATATGAACAACTTGAATGCTTCAACCTTCAATGAAAATTATATATAGGAGATAGTATTAACATATGGTAATGCTGAGCATGTATAGACATTAATATCAGTCATCACAATTTATGGTTAGTTATAGCTAAATAAAGTCTATATTAGTTAGAAATTTAACTACAGTCAATATTTTCGCATGCTTCTTCTCAAAGAAGAATGTCTCAAATAATACGTGATTTCAAAATATAAATTGGGTGGAACTTTTGAAGTACTTGTGTGAAGATTTTCATTGGCATAGTAAGTCAATCGATTAAGAAGCGCATTACATTCAAAAAAGCTTCTTAAAAGTTAAAAGTGATATATAAAACATGTGCTACAGTGTACGAAATATTTTATCAAGCCTAAAAGTAGGAATGTTTATCTTTCATGAGTGTCCAAGAGAGAACTGTGCAACATGGTATTTTTCTCATGTACTTAGGAACAGTTATTGTAGCATATTTGAGTTGCAAAGGACATGAAGTCATAAAGCAAACCCAAGTAGCTAAGAGAAGGTTATGCTAACTTCGATGTTTGATGTCAATAAAAGTCATCCTCCATAAGAGACAACATTTTCTTAATTGATTAAAAAAAAAAACCTCAAGTGACTTAAAGTTTGACACATGCTAGGTATCATTTCAAATAAGTTGAGCAGAAATCCATTTATTGAAACTAAGAGTTATGAGCCAAAGTTATACCGAAGGAGGAAGCGATGTTGATAGCATTTATCCTCATAATCAATATTGTTTCGGAAACAATCAATTCTTAGACTTCGTCATGTAGACACCTTTTATCTTTGACCAAAACTTGCACGTCTTCTATGACATTAAAGAGCACCTCATACACAAGATACAAATGGATCTCCCAAATCTAGATCTTCCTATTCGCCAAGGGTCCAAGTCCAGGTAGGCCAGTCAATTTAGCCCAGTGAAATGGGTATCCGACCCATCCGTACCAAGTCCAAAAACACAGGCCTTTAAAAAAAAATCGAGCCCGCTTGGCTTGGACAATTTTTTAAAACCCCGGCCAAAATAGGACAGGGATTGGGCAAAGCAGGCCCGCCCAGCCTAGCTATAAAATAATTTTATTAAGTTTTTAATATATCTACCGAAACTACCAGATCAAATTATGACATTAGATTAGTAGGGGGAATTAGTTATTTTAACATTTGAACTGTTAGTCATGTTATAGGGTGTTTATGATGATTATTTGATTACTTGAACCGGATCATTGAGATACTGGTATGAACACATTAATATAAGGAGAAAATACTATCTTGGTAGTTGAATCTTTTCAATCCACAATCGCATCCAACAGATTAATTGCACTCTGATGTGTTTTGAGATGAAATTGTAAAGTTCATACTTTTCATATTGGGCTACGCTCTCTTTGTTGATGGGGTCACTTTATTTGGATTACTTCCATTTTCTGGTATTTAGTTTTTGCGATTGAGGTTTAATTAGTTTTCTAATTCTTCATTTATGCTTCTTGATGATGCCAAAAAGTGGTTTTTGGGCACTATCGGTCAAGTAATAAATAATTAATGAAAAAATGGATGGATAGAGAGAGAAAGAGAGAGGAGATTTATAGTGGTTCGGTCAGTGTGACCTACGTCCACTTTAATTGGTGAATTTACTGCTCTAGGGAGGAGATTACAAAGTAGGAGATTACAATGATGATGTGAAAGTGGAATCGGAGGAGGATTGCTTGTTTGCTTGCTTGCCTGCTTGCCTGCTTGCCCCCCAGTGCTGGTGGGGCTTGGTGATTTATAGTCTTCCCCTAACAGATGGGGAGACTCTTCAGCAACGGACGATTCAATCTGGAGGAGTCTTCGAACCGCTCCCAACAGAAGAGGCGGGTATGATCTTCTCCGTAAGACTTGGTAAAAGCAGGTAGTTGGAACGACGTGCTGACTTCGTCGCTTCGTGGATTCGGACCCGGCTTTCAACGAATGGGTTCAGACCTGGGCTCATCGTGGACTCGGGTTACTTGGGCCTGACCCGTCATTGTGGACTGAGTCATTTGGGCCTGACCCATCATTTGCCCCTCAATGTCTCGCGCCAAAAACTTTGAAAGGGAGACATTTATAAATACTGATTGCCCATTCCCATTCTTCTTTGCAGAGATTGTTTTTTCCCTTGAAGCCTTTTCTTTTCATCTTCTTCTTTGGGAGATGCCGGCGATGCACGAGGCGCAGGCGCTGCCGGCGTGACGGGCGACGGACGGGCTGCGCGTGGTGGCCCAGCGGCTGGGCAGACAGCACAGGGCGAGACACCTGGGGTGCCCATGCAGCGGGCGACGAGGCCGGGGGTGCCTCCTGAGGTGGGCGACGTGGCTGCGGCTGCTGCCGTGCGCCAGGCGGGCGAGCTGCTGGCTGGCAAGGCAGCGGGCGCCCCAGGCGGGGTGCCCCTGCTGCTGGTGTGGCGACCGTGGCCGTGCGCCAGGCGGGCGAGGTGCTGGCTGGTGAGGCAGCGGGCGGCCCAGGCGAGGGTGCCCCTGCTGCGGAAGGAAATGGAAAATGTGGCTTGGTTTACTGTTCCCTCTCTATTTGTTTGGTGGGTGTATAGGATTAAGCGCCTCTGGGTTTTTTACTGTCTTTGTGGTGGTGGGTTGGTCCTGGTCCTCCATCAATAGAATGGTTCGTTTGGTGGGATCCCACTATGAAAGAATTTTATTAACTTTACAATATGTTGGGTTCCAGGAATGGTTGAGAAAGTGAGAGATGATATGTTATCAATCGATCAGGTGCCCTGTATCCCCATGAGAAGTCCACTGTAGGACCCACTGGGTTGGTAAAAGATAGTAAGGGGATTCAAAAGTGTGATTTTCAAGCACACACTCTCAGTTGGGATTGAGAAAAAGTGGACCCCATTGTGAAGATTTTTGGAGGACTCTTCTCTAAAAATACTCAACAGGTTAGGTAGGATCAACAGGAATAAATCACCACCTGTCGTTCTTTCACATGTACATTCTGCTGTGGAGAGACGGGGCGCCCTTGCTGCTGCACCTGCTGACGTCGCTGGCGTGGAGGCTGGAAGGGGACAAGGCAGCAGGCGCCCCTGCTGCTGGGCGTGCAGTTTGGTTTTTTTGTTTTTTTGTTTTTTTTTTTTTAATATATTGGTGGTGGCAGGGACGCCCAAGTGATGGGCGCCCAGCACTTGGTACCTCTTTTTTTTTTTTTTTTAACAGTAAAAGACAATCATAACCATTGTTATAAAATATTCAATGGTTAGATTTAAGTGTACTCCTTGAGAATGTTTGGGATTTTAGAATACCATAGCAGGAACAAAACTGTTTTCCATAGTCTATGATGTGACCCACCAAACAGTTGGTGACAAAAACCCACAACAAAGTATTGTTTATTTGACATCAAAGGCTTTATGTGATGGTGCCTTTTGACTCTGTACTTCTGATGATGCCTTTTGACTTGGTGTATTCATGTACATAAGTGAAGCAAAATCAAAGGAATCTTGCCCAGGTAGTGGACTTGGACGCTGGGGGCGTGCTGTGCTGGGCGCCCAGCCATGGGCCAGCAGGTTTTTGTTTGCTTTTTTTTTTTTTTGATGGGGGCAGGGGCGCCCAAGTGCAATTGAAAGGGGCGCCCATCACTTGGAAGGGTGTAAGGGGCGCCCCCACATGTGGCACCCTCTTTTTTTTTTTTTTTTTATGGGCGAGCACATGGAGAGGCTGGGCGAGCACACTGGCACTTTTTTATTTTTATTTTTTGGCCAAGCATTTGTAGCTTTCCTAGACACTGTTAGTCTCTGCTGTCCCCCTTTTAATACATGCACTTCGCAGAGGGGGTCCGGGGGTGTCCCTCGGCGGTGGTCGAGCTGGACAGGGTAGCGGCGGCCGCCTGGGCGCAGGAGAGGAGCGCTGGCGAGGAGCGCGCGGGGAGCGCCTGCCCGCGGATGCTGGGCGCCCAAGCTGCTGGGTGCTGGGCGAAGAGCGCGGGCGCAGGGCGCGGGGCGCGGAGCACTGGCGAGGAGCGCGGGCGCGCTGGGCGAGGAGCGCGCGGATGTTGGGCGCCCAGGCTACTTGGTGCTGGGCGCCCAGGTTGCTGGGTACTGGGCGCCTAGGCTGCTGGGTGGCCCGGGTTGCAGATGACCTGGTGAATGAAGCAGATTGCTTGCGTGAGAGCAAAAATAGAGTCTGGGAATTGCTTGTGAGAGAGCTTGAGACCGTGCTTTTGGCGCCCCATGAAAGAGCTGCTAAGCTGCGGATTGGTTGCCTGTTTGAGAACAGTGCAGATGTAGGCCAAGCTTCTTTGACGACCAGCGAGAAAGCCGCTAAACTGGAAATAGGCTGCCTGTTTGAGAACAGTGCAGAGGGCCAAGCTTTTTTGACAACCCACGAGAGAGCCATTAAGCTGGAGATAGGCTGCCTGTTTGAGAACAGTGCAGAGGGCCAAGCTTTTTTGACGACCCACAAGAGTGCCGTTAAGCTGGAGATAGGCTGCCTGTTTGAGAACAGTGCAGAGGTAGGCCAAGCTTCTTTGGCGACCCGCGAGAGAGCCGCTAAGCTGGAGATATGCTGCCTGTTTGAGAACAGTGCAGAGGCAGGTCACGCTTTTTTGGGCGACCCACGAGATGATTCACCTCGCCTAGACCTGCTGATTTGCTCAGCGTTCATATATTTTTGAGCTTTTGCCAATAGTTCTGGCATGCTCTTTGGTGGTCGCTTCATTACTGAAAAGAGGAATCTGGATGAACGAAGGCCTCCCAGAAAGGCGGTCATGGCGACTTTGTCATTGGGCTCCTCGACTTGGAGGACCTCCTCGTTAAAACGAGTGAGGTAACTCCTCAGACTCTCATCTCGGTCCTGTTTTATGCTGAGCAGGTAGGTGGCAGACTTCTGGGGGCGGCGTCCTCCAATGAATTGCGACACAAAGGACTTGCTAAGCTCTGCAAAGGTGGGGATTGAGGCTGGGGCCAGACCGGAGAACCATTGCCGTGCGGAGCCCTTCAGGGTGGTTGGAAATGCTCTACACATGATCTCGTCAGAGATGTTGTGTAGTTGCATTAGGGTTTTGTACGTTTCCAAGTGATCCAATGGGTCCTTGGTCCCATCAAAGGTCTCCATGGT
Organism: Cinnamomum chago; assembly: GCA_038049695.1. NCBI lineage: Eukaryota > Viridiplantae > Streptophyta > Magnoliopsida > Laurales > Lauraceae > Cinnamomum > Cinnamomum chago. The sequence continues at coordinate 13,918,044 of CP142456.1, forward strand.
TGGCATTTTGAATTTTCTAGGGAGTGGATGGTTTGCCACTTCAGGCTTGAACGGTGAATCCGTTCGCCCGACCAGATAATCTACCGTCTCCGGTGCCTTCGCCTTTATGGTGTTGAAGACATTGCTAATCTGATTTTGCATCTCCTTGATCTTCTCGTCCCAATGGTTGGGAGCTTCCATGGACTGACCTCGGTAGCGACTCTCGCCTTCCAGGCTGTAATTCTCGCTTCCCTCCTCTTGGAAATCAGGATCCTCATCATTGGAAGCAGAGGGAGGAGGTGGAAGTCCACTGCGATTTGACCCTCCTGGGGCTCCACCCGGGGGAGGAGGTACATCGAGATGAGCGCGGCCTTCAGGATCGACCAGGAGTCTTCCGTGTGGGATGACAGGCGGAGCTCCAGCAGATGTGCCCTGGGCGTGGGCGCCGTGGCGACGGGCGCCCAAGGCGCCATGAGGATGGGCGCCCAGGGGTTGGGCGCCCAGCTGTAGACCTCGACCCTGGGCGCCCAGGAGTTGGGCGCCCAGGTGAAGGCGGCCTCGATTGGCGCCTCGGCCCCGGGCACCGTGTGGACGGGCGCCCGGGTGAGGTGCCCTTCTGCGTGGAGAGACCAGTTGCTTCGAGCGTGGTACTTGCTGCGGTCCTGCACCTAGTGCTCCTCCCTGACTCGTCAGCATGAGCTGCAGTATTTGTTGGTTCTGAGTTACCAACTGCTGCATGGTCTCCAGCATTTGCTGAGGAGAGGGAGCGAGAGCATTCGGTGCAGGGTTGGTCGGTGGAGGATTACCTTCGCCATCCCGCGAAGGATTGCCATCTTGTCGCCTTGTTGACCTGGTGATCGGCATGGCTTTTGAAAAAAGGAAATTTTGTTTGATTCCCACAGACGGCGCCAAACTGATGATGCCAAAAAGTGGTTTTCGGGCACTATCGGTCAAGTAATAAATAATTAATGAAAAAATGGATGGAGAGAGAGAGAAAGAGAGAGGAGATTTATAGTGGTTCGGTCAGTGTGACCTACGTCCACTTTAATTGGTGAATTTACTGCTCTGGGGAGGAGATTACAAAGTAGGAGATTACAATGATGATGTGAAAGTGGAATCGGAGGAGGATTGCTTGTTTGCTTGCTTGCCTGCTTGCCTGCTTGCCTGCTTGCCCCCCGGTGCTGGTGGGGCTTGGTGATTTATAGTCTTCCCCTAACAGATGGGGAGACTCTTCAGCAACGGACGATTCAATCTGGAGGAGTCTTCGAACCGCTCCCAACAGAAGAGGCGGGTATGATCTTCTCCGTAAGACTTGGTAAAAGCAGGTAGTTGGAACGACGTGCTGACTTCGTCGCTTCGTGGATTCGGACCCGGCTTTCAACGAATGGGTTCAGACCTGGGCTCATCGTGGACTCGGGTTACTTGGGCCTGACCCGTCATTGTGGACTGAGTCATTTGGGCCTGACCCATCACTTCTAAATTGAACCAGTTGGGCTTTTAATCAGAAAAAAGAAAATTGTGCTTGCTTTGAGGTGATTGGACTATCTTATTTCTCACTATGCCTTAGTTTGATCGATTATTGTAATTCATCCGTTTGTTTGATGGCTAGTGGTTGCATGGCGAGACTTTTTTTGTGATTTCTGTGTCTATTACTGAGTTTGGAGTGGTGATTATTTGTCTGACTTTAGCTATCTACATCTTATGGCTAGCTGTTGAAGTGCTGATGTGATAGTTAGAACCAATTTTGTGTCATCTGATTTGATTTGAAGGGTTTGGATATTTTTGGATTCCATTTCAGTATTCCAGTTTTCTTCATTTACGACTTTCAAATTCCAGTCGGTTAGCATCTAATTAAAACATAACCACCTTATGAGACATGTTGCTTGTTACATTGCCCTATCGGTCCCAAGTCCGGAAAAAAGGTACGGCTTTCAAATTCCAGTCAGTTAGCATCTAATTAAAACATGATCACCTTATGAGACATGTTGCTTGTTACATTGCATTATTGGTCCCCAAGTTCGAAAAAAAAGAGGATGGTATAAAGTCCGGTCACAGTATAGGAATAATTAGATAATCTTGATTTTATGTTCAAGATCATGCTAAAGCCCAGGCCCAGCCCGAACCCACATGGGATGGGATTTGACATAGGTCCGCTCAATTTAGGGCCGGGATTAGACAACCTCCAGCAGGCCCGTCCAATATCCAGGACAGAATTGGACAACCCAGGCCAAGCTCATCCCATTGACAGGCGTAGGTCCAAGGTCCATGGTCCAGACCAAGTGGCTACGAGGTCATGGGGGTTTTGGTAATTATACAGAGGCTTTTTTAGAGCTAAAAAAGTATTTCTTGGGGGGCAATATATATATATATATATATATATATATATATGTATGTAATCTATAACCTAAAACTGTACATAATGAACCCAATGAAAGTCTCATTTTCAGTGGACGTAGGCAATCTTGTCAAATGGCCACATAAATCTCTATATATGATTTTGTCTTCTTTTTTTTTTTAGTATAAGTGTGATTTTATCTTCTTATGCGTGGTTCAATTGTCCATTGCAGGTTTTATCCTTCCGCACACACGCGCACAACTCTTCCCACTCATCATCCGTCGTGGATGAATTCGTTGCCCTTCTCTTCAAAACCCTATATATACCTTGTCAAACTATAAGTACTAACCTTAATCTACCACAAGTTGAGGTTGTTTTTCCATCAAATCTTCTTGCCTTAAATTTTGCATCAAACTTTCTTGCAGCCATTGTACAGGGACTTTCCTAGAATAAAACGACGTGCCACTTTCCTTTTGATCAACTAGTTCCCAAGATCCAATGGCCTAGGTTTACCTAATGAACCTCGAGTCTTTTGTCTTAATCTGTCTTTTGAGTTGAATCATGGCCAAAATGGCATTTGGGCCATTTGGATCTTCTCCATCATTGTTTTAATTAACCCAACCATTATTATATATTATAAACATAGGTATCTATTTCGAAATTGGAGTCCGATTTCGCAATTGATTGAGAAATTTGATCAATTTCAATTTTAATTGCAAAATTGGTACTCCAATTTCGATTTCAATTTTTACTAGAAAAATGCCCCCGTGCTCAGCACGGTCAATAGAAATGATATGAAAAATACTATTAGATTTTATGATATAAATAAAAATTTTGATTTTGATAAATCTAAATTAGAAGTATTTCTAACAAACAAAGAATTTATAGGCTTTCTTAAAATCACACAATAGAAGATTTAAATAAATAATAAATATAAAATAAATATAAAAATTAAGATTTTAGTAGAAACATGAAATATCATATTTACACTCACCAACTGATGGAGGTAATGCATCAGGTAATACATCTTTGGGCTCCGATCATTCTCCTTTACATCACCTTACCAAAAAAAAAAAAGGTTGATTACACTCCATTTTCATAATCTTTCCTATGTATATAGTTGGGTTTTTTTTTATGCTGAGATTTCCTATGCATAAAGTTTGTTTTAATGATTTTCTACATTAACAGGAAGATGTTCATTTCAAAAGATCAAAGGCAGCAAACTTTCTTTTTAATTTCTATAGAACGACCCAAATAAATTAATCGTTTTCTTGGAAATGATTTTTCCATTAGAAAAGCAAGTAAGCATTCATTTTCCTTTATAGTCTATAGCCTTGAGAGACTGAACCACTCAAACTATATATGCTTATTTTAATAAAATTCATTATTTTCTATTAAAAAAGAGTCAAACCTCCATCAATCGAAAGAACTAAAATTATCTAGGGTGATGAACATCATAAATCCAATACCAAACCATCTCAGCATTCTTTCAAATTTATATATTTATTTGATTTCCTCATTCTTTGCCATTGGGATCCTAACACATACACTTGTCAAACAAATGTCTTAATCTTCAGCAATTGAGTCACAAGCAAACGAAACTTGTTACAAATATAATAATGAATAAAGAGGTATACAGAGAAATACCGATTAAAGACCCGCCGACCCCCCTTTAGAGGATCATTGGTAAACCCACGGATACATAGAACAACCCACCAGCCCTATATATCGGGTAAGGCCTTAGGGATTCGAAGGTAGGACCTCCAGGTTAAAACTGGACTTCCTAACCACACGAACATTTTAAGTGTGGGTAACATTTTAACAACTCAAAGACCTGATCTAAAGCAAGTTCGCTGGAGAAACCACTCGATGCATTCTTATACAATAAATCAGCAACTCCTTGATAGCCACTTCACTAAAACATAAATTAGAATCTAAAATAAAAATAGAAAGGGTGCATTTAGATATGAGAGAATTTCTATGTTTGAGACCGATCTGCTGAGGACAGAAGCGCTAAGAAAGAATGATATGTAGTAGCATGGAGAAAAGAAGTGTTTTTGGTTAGGAGAAAAGAATGACCTAGGGGAAAAGATAGAAGGTGAGGAGAGACTCAAGCTTCCTTTTTTGCTTTGCAAATCAAAGATTGATCATGCTGCTATGGAAAAGGCTGCATGGAGAGAAATATGAATATGATCTCTAGTTGGTTGCAGCAAAGAACTCGTGGCAATCACATCTTGGGTATGGCGGCTATAGAAGAGGAGAGGATTCTCTCACTCGATCGGGCACACAAACAGTGCGACAAAGCCGATGAAGATGACGACGACGATGAGGATGACGAAGTCGATGATGGTGTCTGAATCGGATGAGAGAGAAATAGAGATGGGAGGTGCTTTACCTTTGGTTGCTGAATTAGCATTAATGTGGCACGTTTGCATGTAGAGAGGATTAAAGGAAGAGTTGCTTGCAGATGAATCGATTTCAAATGTAGTTTCTTTCTTTTGTTGGCAGATGAATCGGTTTATTTCTGCATCGGGAACTAAATGGTCTGTTGAGTTATGGGGGACGATGGCTAATATTAGTAAGAGGTCTAATGAGAATTGATGAAAATCAATGGAGAATATTAGTAGGACGTTAAAATTTGAGAACGGTCAAAATTGAATTTGAAATTGGCATGTGAAATTGCAATTGAGCCGGTTCGCTTCATATATAATAATTGTTACAAAAAATACTTAAACACTTGCCACAATGAAAGGTATTTATTGAAAAACTCTTATTAATCTTCTCCTAAAATTACTCTTACATGTTTCCTTCTATATCTTCTCACTCAAATCTCTGCCTTATCTCAAGCCTACAACATCTCCTTATCCATCTCTTCCTACTCTTATCTACTCCAGCCCATAAAATCTTGGTGAGAGAGGTGAATTCCTAATATCTAGGTAGGTCCCTAACATATAATCTTCTCTGCTATCTCTAATCTTCCTTCTCCTCAATTAAAGTGACATCTCCTACGAATCATCTCCACCCTTTCTTCTTTGAAGATACATTCCTAATCTCTATCTTTATCTTTCATTTACATCATTTTTATGCATTTATTTTGTTCCACTTCCATATCAATGGTGATTAGATCATGGGCACTACATTTATTATCTTCTATATCATAGGCAAGATTTAAAGTAAATTATTTTCTTCACTCCCATCTTTTTTATGTGTTTATTTTGTTCCATTTCCATATCAATGGTGATTGGATCTTGGGCACTACATTGATGATCTTCCAGATCATGGCCAATGGGCACTATATTAATCTGTTGAGCTTCTACAGAAAAAAAAAAAAAAAAAAAAAAAAAAACGAAAAGATTTGCTCAACTGCTCTCTCTTTTCACTAATTTGGGTCCATGTTTTTTCACAGCTAATAATATAGATAGTTGTCAATGCCTCAACAGTTTTACTCCAGCTGTTTGACTCCAAGCAATCATTGTTGGCATGGCTCATAATGTGGTGAGGTACCCTACCCACGTCTTAAGATACATTGTGTTTTTATAGCTAATAATTATTTTATTCGTATTTTTCTTTAGTAATCACTTTGTTGATATACTAATTATTTGTAGTTATAAATTTGTAGATACGAACACTTATGCTATTCTCTTTTTTCTTATTTTTGAGATTTTCATAAGCTTCATATTTTTGCATTTTTGTTTTTCGGTGCATATATTTTTTATATTATGAATTATACTGCCGTGCTTAGTTTAATTATTATTTTATTTTAGGGCCCGGGATTAGCACGGGCCTTTCTTGCTAGTTATGTAAATTAAACTGGGATGAAGAATGCAATCCCTCATAGTCTAATTTGGCCCACCCCCTACAATGGATAGCCACGCTATATAAGCCACAGAGTGGACGGCCTATCCTGACTGGTCAACAGGCACCAAATTGGCTTTGCAGGCCACTAATCAAGCATCTGGGATCATCCTTTTGGAGCCCACCAGAAATAGTGGTCAATGCATGGCCCACCAGACCATCAGGCAATGACGCCAACTGTCTGATGTCGATGATGGAGACCAGAAAAATCCTAGGCCATAGAGCCTGCACTGACCCAAACAAATATCAGAGTCTTAAAGTAGATCCACCGAACCAACCAAAAACCATAAAAGAAGAAAACCATAGAGTCAACACAGCCCATAAATTAGATCACCAACCTCAACTCCTAGAACAAAGCTAAACCAATAAAGCGCCCCGTGCTCCCTCAGCTCACCTCTTAAACTCCTCATTCTCCCAGTGAAAGAAAGACTCATCATTCTCCCTGTCTAGCTGCGCACGGATCTGTTGCCCATTTATAGATGTCATGGGCATCAGACCAGCCCCACAACCACAAAGCCTTCTATGCAATGGTGTCATCTATCCTCAATGTCAATCCAACTCTTATCTTTATCGGTGCACCTAGTACAAGTTGAACATATAAATTCATCTTCAACGCTCATCATCGCAGAAAAGGCATAGAAGTTGTTAACTTGTTTTGATCCCTTTAGGGAACCAAACTTCACCTAATATGTATTACATATAGGGGTGTTTATGGCCGGGCCAACCAAAGCCCGATCCCGGCACAGCCTTCTTTAGGTCGGGCTCGCATTAAGTGAAAGAAAGCCCAAAGCCCGGCCCTGCCCAGCCCATGTAAGGAGGTGCATATAATTTAGTTTAATTAGGCCAAAGATAATTTGCTAGAAAGCCAACGAAATTGATCGAAAGCCCGGTTCAGCGCCACCTAGTTCACTAAATGGGCACCCTGACTTCATGGCTCATTTTGGGCTTGGGTGGCTTGGGCTTGGGCCAGTGTTTCTAATGCCCCCTGAACACCCCTACTTACGTATATAAGTGATAAGGAAAACGTGCATCTAACTTGTTTTGCCTTTATGGGATTGATATCTTCTGTTTTCTTGACTAGAAATTGGCAAGTACATGAATAAATAAATAAATATTCATAGGAGTATGTATGCGTAACTGATTTGCAAGAATTATTGCATAAATGGAAGCAAAGATGGGCAATTTCAAACTTAATTACACAAGCAAATTTAAAACCACTAATTAATAAATGCATTATAATGGCATACAAAAATCATTGTGATGAGCAGTTTTGAACCCCAAATGAGCAATTTTAGGACTACTAATTAATCAATTTATAAATGCATATTATATATTTAATGAAGCGAACTGATTCCAATTAAAAAATCAGACACTTCATTTCAATTTTATTTTGACCATTTTGATACCAATTTGACCCTCCTTAATACCTCCTTAAAGTCCTCTTAATTTTCATCTAAGCCTATTATTAATTTTTAAAAATGTTATGGAGATTTGCAATTGAAATTGGCATATATGGAGCCCTCTTTTCTGTAACTGAAATGAATAATTGAGAAAATAAGTTATAACCTTCTCCATACAGAGTCTTCTCACAACGTGCCTCTTTTCTATGTGGCATATTTTTTTCTTTTCTCCGTATGAATGGCCACAAGTCTCATTGGGTCTTCTCTTCTCTACAAGAAATTAAGGCATTTGCATATTTTTCACTCCTTTTTTGTGATTTTAGTTTCATTTTATGAATCTTAATTTTAATTTCCAACATAGATCATTATTCACAGCATCTATATCTGATAATGAAAATAGATATATTATTTTCTCTTGGTTGACATAAGGCAACCAACTCACTACAAAACCTGTTTCTAATTGAAAAATCTCATATTTTTAAATTTTTTATAATTTCACCCGTCTCAATATTTCATAATTCATGTTTCTACTAAAGATTTTAAATTTCTATATTTAGTAGTTATTTTAAATTTTAATTGTGTAACTTTTAAAAAATCTATAAATTTGTGTGAAAAATTAACACTTCTATTTTAGATTTTATAAAATATAAATATATGAAATTAAAATTAAAATTTTTATTTATGTCATAAAATTAAATGTTATTCTTTGCATGACTTTTAATGCCCGTGCTAAGCTCGGGGGTATTTTTAAATGGAAGCACAAATGATCAATTTTAAACTCAGACCCTACAAACTTATAAATAATAATTAATCAATGCATTGATATAGAAAAATCCTTCAACTGCTCAATTCATTGCTATATAGGAAAATGGCCCAAACCAAACATGAGATCCATACAACATAAGAGCATGCTTTGATCAAAACCGATAAGAGAAAACAATCATAAACAAAGAAATAAACATAAGTATTTAGTAGACGCATTCTCAAAAGCATGACAAGCGAAACAGGATCATTCATTCATTCGTTGTCTAGTTGTCCTTCATTTTTTCATGAAACGGAAATCAATGAAAATAAGATATGTGGCAGTGTAGCAGCCTTGCCTAAGGGCGTATTTGGATGCGTGGTGAAGTAAAGTGAGGTGAGGTAAAGCCTCCATTATCTAGACAATAAAAGACAATGGGTCATATCAAAAGTACACAATTTCAAAACTCCCTCCATCTTTTTAAAAGAAAGTCAAAAAAACAACCTCCTTTCTCATCTAAAAGACAAAAAAACTCCATTTTTTCTATATAAAAAGTCCAAAAGATTCCATATCAAATAACTAAAAATAAAACATCATCATAACATCTTATATTTTATTCTCTCTTTATTTGATACTTTACCTCACCATACATCCAAACAGGCCCAAAAAAAAAAAAAAAAAAATGATATGATATTGATTTGACAACTAAAAAAAGATTAGTACTTTGGTCACGCCATGGGCACACAGTTAAAAATGGACTTCTAAGTTTTGGCCGGCCTTTTTTGAGCCTTATTTATTTATTTACTTTGAGCTTAGGGGGCTCAAAGTTTAACGATTTTATGTGGATATTTTATTTTGACTCAATCAAACTGTGAATGATGATTGGTTTAGTGTCAAATTTAGATTAGTACCAAATGAAGGGGGAATGTGTCTAGGAGGGTAGGATTGATTGTTATTGATTCCTACTAGAGTATTGTGGTTATAGTTATATCCAGCAAAGCTGATGCTTTTCTAACATTTGCTCTTTAACTGCAGCTTTTTCTTCTCTTTTTCAAATCAATTGCGTAGCCCACATGGAAGAAATTAGATGAAGAATGAGATCAATAAAAGACCCCGAGAAACCAACTCTAAGTAGAGTTAAAGTAGAAAGCTGCCCCACATAAGGATTGGTTGATGGCAATCAATGGAGAATTTAATTATCGTCTTAGTCTTATCTAATCAATCTATTTGACTTAAAAATCACTTCTGAATTTTTGAATTAGGATATCTATGGGCACATTTGATGGATAACAAATTCACAATGAGCCGAGCCCCAAAACCAAATGGTCAAATGGTCAACATCCAAACAAAACAATAATAAAAAGAGAGAGATTTCAAACCCCCCCCCCCCCCCCCCCCCCCCCCCCCCCGTTTGGAAAATTTTATATATACAAAATAGATTTATATAAAATAGATCTATATGGAATATATCTGCATAAAATAGATGTTTGAATAAATAGACCGTTTAATACGTCGAAAAGATAATTCAAAAAGACTTTTTTAGAAAATAAATTGTTTGGTAACTGCATCCTATACGTCTATATGAATCAGTATTGTAAACATTAATGTCCGTGGCATAAAGGAGGTCAAAAGAGTCCATCTAGAACAAACAATTATGTCGGAAGTAGGTAGAGGAGGCGGTGCTACGGTAGCTTTAATAGATGGACGCCCATGTACTTTTTACCCTTTCTTTCTATACTATGGCTTCCTAATTGAGATCTGAACAGATAAAAGTCTTTTACAAGGTGAAACACGACCACCATACAAAATTTAAGCAGTTGATTTGTCATGGATCTCGAGATATATATAAGAAACTATGCACGCTTAAATACGCATTTCTAGACTTCTGTTGGATCCGTATCAAGCTCCAAGCCGTGGTTCTCTTTAAAATAACAGTCACGGATATACTTTAAAACTTAAAATATGAACTCTTGGTAGATCTCAAGAAATCTCTCAAAACTACGAGTCATTGATATATATATATATATATATATATATATTCTTTCTCTTGAAAGCTCAATTATGGTTGTTGTTGAGGTTTAGATATGTTTTTTAGTTAAGTCCATCCACATTAAGCAACGTCAGCATATTTGAAAAAAAAAAAAAAAAAAACAACTACCTCAACTAATTTGAACCGACTCATAATTATTCATTTGTTCCTGATCTCTCCTTCCTCTCTCCCACGCCTCCCTCTCTCTCTCTCCCTCCCTCCTCTCCATATACTCCCTTCTTAGTCTATCACCCTCTCCTCTTTCTTTCTCTTCCTTTCTCTCTATTTCTATTCTTCACTTCCTCTCTCACATAGTTGGTACTGTATATGAACACTCTCACATCAACAAGTAATAAAAAAAAATTACAATGGTACGTGAGATTCAGATTAACTACGTTTAGGTTGACAAAGATCTGATTTTCTTTTTCAATTTTAATTTTATGTTTTTACTTGAATTGGTTTTCCACCCATGGTGCATATGAGAATTCTTTTTTATTTGGAACTTGCTATGACACCAAGAGTTTAGATCATTCAAGTTCCGGAGAGTCTTTTTTTCATGGTATCGAGTTGTAGAGAGTTGAATTTGATCCATTTAATTCAACAGATCTTCTTTTCTATGATTGAGAGGGTGGTGGGTTCTGTAAGAGGGGAATGATTATGAACGTGATCAGGCGGGTTGACTTGATTTTTTTTCATGTAAAATATCTCTTTTTTTTCGTTTTTTTTTATTTAGTTAATCGTAAGAATGTATTGACTTGATTTTTCACATTTCGATGGTGCATATTAGAGTTTTTTTTAAATATTAGAGTTATTTTTTATTTTTTGTTTGGAACTATATTCGGATCTTAATCTGACTGTGTGGAGATGGATAGGGCCATCAAATATCTTATATGACAAACTTAGATACCATGCGATGCACAGTAACTCAAATGAACACAATATCTCTTCTTGGTATCTCTCTCTCTCTCTCTCAGAGTGAAAAGCCGTTTGTGTGGGGGTGGGGTCTCACTGAAAAGCCGTTTGGGTGCTCTCTCTCTCAGTGAAAAGCCGTTTGTGTGGGGTGGGGTCTCACTGAAAAGCCGTTTGGGTGGTGGCAGTGGCGGATTCAGGATTCAAAATCACTGGGGGCACGATTAAGTAGTAGGGGGTCCGGGGGCAATGCCCCCAGAAATTTTTTTTAGGTTATTTATATGATTGTAAATGATTTTTTTTTTCATGCTTGAGAAAAAACAATACACAAAAAAAATAGACCTGCGGTGGACTTTGGTTTGACGTAGACGCGAAATAGATAAGGGCAATTTCTCTGTAGCTTCCTCTCGCTCACAGTCACAAGCACGTGCGTGTCGGTTCAGGGTGGGGCGGCGTTTAATCCATATACTCTTTAATACAGTCAAAATCCACGGGCGTTTTAAGTCCACATAAACTTTAATACAGTCAAAACGGCGTGCACTAAATCTGCGTTTTGCTTTAATAAAATAAGAGATTTTTGTATACACACCCCAAACCTGGCCATAGACAGATACAGTGAGGATCCAAGAAAGGCCCTCTGCATTAGCTCTGAAAGAGAAATGGAGGAGAAGAAGCCTCATGTAGTATGCATTCCAGCCCCTGCACAGGGACACATCCACCCCATGATGCAATTAGCAAAGCTTCTCCATTCAAGAGGCTTCTTCATCACCTTTGTTAACACTGATTTCACTCACAAACATCTACTGAGATCTAGAGGGGCTGATTCCTTAGAGTGTTTAGACGGCTTTCGTTTTGAAATCATATCTGATGGCTTGTCGTCTTTAGGAGAGGCGATGGAAGATCCCGTGGGATTCAGCAAATCCTTCCAAGAGAACTGTGTGTCTCCTATCCGTGATCTGCTGAGGAAGCTCCATCACCCATCAGATGGAAGTCGAGTGACTTGCATAATTGCTGATGCAGGTATGACCTTCACTCTAAAGATTGCTGAAGAGCTGGGCATCCCAGAGGTTCTGTTCTGTTCGAACTCTGCTTGCGGTCAGATGGCCTATTTTCACTATCAGGAGCTCATCAGAAGAGGGCTTGTACCACTCAAAGGTAAAACAACTCAGGGGGCTTCTATTGGCAGCACACTTTCATCTCTCCACACTGCACCAAAAAAGAAAAAAAAAATCTTTTGAAAATAGAAAAAAAAATCCACAATACTACTGGAGGTTTTGAAATTGGGCACTGGAGGCACAAGGGTGTATATAGGGATGAAAATGGGTTCCCTGCCCAAATAACTGATGGACCCAAATTGATAGATGGACTATGTGCACAACTTGGACTAATGAAAATTGGAACCAAGGTTTAGATCCATGGGTTCCATATCCAAGAATATATATATATATATATATATATATATATGTTTTAAATGTATACGAATGTATTTAAGTTTATTTAGCATATTATTTAGTAGTTAGGTATCAATTTGGTCAGGTATTTCTAAATGTTCACAGTGATACTAGAAAACCATGGGCATTCAAAGGTGAATCCATTAGATGGACAGAGTCCACATATTTGAATTTTGGTTTGATTTCTCTTTTAAGATGAATGATGTGGGACTGTTTAGTAGTTGGCTAAAGTCAGTTGCACATCTTGATTTGACACTAACCAAGTATAGATAGAATCATAATATGCACGTGTTGTCTCAAATCCTTCACTTTTGACTTCCATAAACTGAATCTAATTTTATTATCAAACCAAACACCCAATTACCAATAGTGGGTAACAGAGGAACTGGAAAACTAATACAGTTTTGGCCCTTTCATGCATTAAAATGCAGATGAGAGCTACATTAGTAATGGCTATTTAGATACTATCATTGATTGGATACCGGGTATGAAAGACATGCGACTCAGGGATCTGCCAAGCTTTGTCCGAACCACAGACCCAAACGACTTCTTTCTCAACCTCCATCGGGATGAAGCTCAGAAGGCTCTCAAGGCATCAATGATCATTTTCAATACATTTGATGATTTAGAACTTGAAGTTTTGCATGCCATGCGATCAATGTTCCCTCCTCGAATCTACTCAATTGGCCCTCTATCTCTGCAGTGTCGTCAGATGACAGACAGCGGGTTGAACTCCATTAAATCAAGTATGTGGAAAGAAGAGGCAGATTGTCTGAAATGGCTAGATAGCCATGAAGTTGCTTCAGTCATCTATGTGAGTTTTGGGAGCACAACACTTTCAACACCCCAACAGGCAACAGAATTTGCGTGGGGCATTGTGAATAGCAACCATCCGTTCTTGTGGGTCATTAGGCATGATCTTATAATGGGTGGTCATACAAATTTCCCACAAGATTTACAACATAAGATTCAAGAAAGAGGTATGCTTGTGAGCTGGTGCCCTCAAGAGGATGTGCTGGCCCACCCTTCAGTCAGCTTGTTTCTCACACATTGTGGCTGGAACTCTACACTAGAGGGCATATCATCTGGTGTGCCGATGCTCTGCTGGCCTTTCTGGGCCGAGCAACAAACCAACTGCCGCTATACTTGCAATGAGTGGGGTGTGGGCATGGAGATTGATAACAATGCAAAGAGAGAGGAGATTGAGGTCCTTATTAGGGAAATGATGGGAGGAGAGAAGGGGAAGGAGATGAGGAAGAAGGCCTTGAAGTGGAAAGAGAGTGCTGAAATTGCTACAAAAGAGGGAGGATCTTCCTACACTAATCTTGAATTATTAGTTCAAGAGTTACTTCAACCAAGAGAAAGTGAAGTGATGTAGTTGGTGTTAGGCATAAATTCTGCTTATGGCCCATTAATTATACAATGGGGCCCACTCAAACTAAATATCAGACTCACTGCTCTAAATATAAAGTTGAAAAGATAAGTTGTTATGGAAAAACAAGAGTGGTTATATTTGTTATGTATCATTTGATATGAGAGGGGTCTGTTGAACTCCTTCAATTTCTTAAGTTAATCCAATCCATTTTGCTGGCAAAAAACAAAGAAAAAAGGGCTATATAGTTGTTAATTTCATCAGGATGGGTTGGTAGCTGATAGCATTGAATAAAATTATCTTGTTAGAGAAATTATGATAGTTGTAAATCAACACCTACTTTTGGGACTGAGACATCTCACTGGGATTTCATTTGTACCGTGAAGATCATGACTCTTTTACCCTTTTATACTTAAAAGAATATCAAAATATCACATGAACTTACCAAATTGCAACCAATATAAAGAGTTTCCTCTCAAGGGGTCTTCTTTAGGGCCCGTTTGGTAATTTACTTTTAAAATAAAGTGGAGTGAAGTGAAATGAAAAGAATGAATAAAATATAAGTAAGTTATGATGATATTTTATTTTTAGTTGTTTGGAATAGAATATTTTTGACTTTTTGTATGGGGAAATGTAGATTTTTTGTCTTTTAGTGAGTAAATGTAGTTGCTTTTTGACTTTTTTTGGAAAAGATGGAGGGAATTTTTGTAAAAAGTATTTTTGATGGAATGTTTAACTTAACTTGACTTTATTAATAAATTTACCAAACGGGCCCTTAGGTGTATCTTGATAAACACCCCTTTTTATAGAGGTATTCTTTTCTCTACACTCAATAAAAATACATTACTTATTTAGATGAAAGTTAATTTGTTATTTGGATGGAACTTTAAACTTTATTTAAGTATTATTTTATAATTTATATATCCTTTTTTATATATAGTTGTACTAAATTGCTTATTTGAATTATGAATTTAGAAATGCATAATAGAATCTAACTTAGTATAGCTAATCAACATGAATACATGGAAGAAATTAGATCAATATATATTATAATCATTTAGTAATACAAACTTTTTATGCACTAAATGGACTGTTGCACCCTTCTATCTCAGTTATTATAGGAAAAAAATACCAAATTCTAACATTTTTCAACATTCTAGTTAATTTGGATATTTTTTCAAAAATATTTTACAACTTTTTCGATTCACACCGATATATTAATATATATCAGCCGCTATGTAGCATTTTGGTCACCGGCTCCTGCACCTGCTACAACGGTTAATTAGTTTGATCTTTGGTAAGAACCACATCATCTAAACGGTAGAGTCTTGACTTGGGAAACTCAATCAATGCTCAAATCTATGTTCATACAGGACTTTGGAAAAGTAATCAATCACCACACGTTGGATGTTCTTATTTAGGTGTACAAGTCCAATGCTGATTGTTCGGGGTGATTTGACCAGATGTTTTGAAAGGTACATGTTTTCTTTGGGTTCAAGGAGTTTAAGAGCCATTTATGTGCAAGTAGGAATTTTCTAAGAAGGCATATGATGAACAACTTGAAAGCTTCAACCTTCAATGAAAATTATATATAGGAGATAGTATTAACATATGGTAATGCTGAGCATGTATAGACATTAATATCAGTCATCACAATTTATGGTTAGTTATAGCTAAATAAAGTCTATATTAGTTAGAAATTTAACTACAGTCAATATTTTCGCATGCTTCTTCTCAAAGAAGAATGTCTCAAATGATACGTGATTTCAAAATATAAATTGGATGGAACGTTTGAAGTACTTGTGCGAAGATTTTCATTGGCATAGTAAGTCAATCGTTTAAGAAGCGCATTACATTAAAAAAAGCTTCTTAAAAGTTAAAAGTGATACATAAAACATGTGCTATACTGTGTATGAAATATTTTATCAAGCCTAAAAGTAGGGATGTTTATCATTCATGTGTGTCTAAGAGATAAATGTGCAACATGGTATTTTTCTCATATACTTAGGAACAGTTATTGTAGCATATTTGAGTTGCAAATGACATGAAGTCATAAAGCAAACCCAAGTAGATAAGAGAAGGTTATGCTCACTTCGATGTTAGATGTCAATAAAGGTCATCCTCCATAAGAGACACCATTTTCTTAATTGATTAAAAAAAAGCTATGACAAAACAGCCCATGTGACTTAAAGTTTGACACATGCAAGGTATCATTTCATACAAGTTGGGCTGAAATCCATATATTGAAAGTAAGACTCATGAGCCAAAGTTATACAGATGGAGGAAGCTATGTTGATGGGATTTATCCTCATCATCAATATTGTTTCGGAAACAATCAATTCTTAGACTTCGTCGTCTAGACACTTTGTCTTTGACCAAAACTTACAAGTCTTCTATGACATTAAAGAGCCGGACCTCATACACAAGATACAAATGGATCTCCCAAATTTAGATCTTCCTGTTCGCCAAGGGTTATGGTCCAGATAGGCCAGTTAATTTAGCCAGGTGAAATGGGTATCCGTCCCGGCCTAGCCAGGTCCATACCAAGTCCGAAAACACGGGAATTTAAAAAAAAAAATCGAGCCCACTTGGCTTGAACATTTTTTTTAAAGCCCAGCTAAAATAGAATTGGGATTAGGCAGAATATATCTACCCAAACTACCAAATCAAATCATCACATTAGATAAGTAGGGGAATAAGTTATTTTACCATTTGAACTGTTTGTCATGTCATAGGGTGTTTATGATGATTATTTGATTGTTTGAACAAGATCTTTGAGATACTGGTATGAACACATTAATGTAAAAGAAAAAATACTATCTTGGTAGTTGAATCTTTTCAATCCACAATTACATCCAACAGTTTAATTGCACTCTGAAGTGTTTTGACATGAAACTGGAAAGTCCATACTTTTCATATTGGGCTAGGCTCTCTTTGTTGATGGGGTCGCTTTACTTGGATTACTTCCATTTTCTGGAATTTAGTTATTGCGATTGAGGTTTAGTTAGTTTTCTAATTTCTTCATTTATGCTTCTAGATTGAACCGGTTGGGCTTTTGATGAGAAAAAAAAATTGTGCTTGCTTTGAGGTGATTGGCTAGTGGAAGCATGGCGAGACTTTTTTTGTGATTTCTGTGTCTATTTATGAGTTTGGACTAGTGATTATTTGTCCGACTTGAGCTATCTACATCTAATGGCTAGCTGTTGAAGGGTTGATAAAATAGTTAGGATTGATTTTGTGTCATCTAATTTGATTTGAAGGATTTGGATATTTTTGGGTTGCATTTCAGTATTCCATTTTCTCTTCATTTACGGCTTTCAAATTCCAGTAAGTTAGCATCCGATTAAAACATGATCACCTTATGAGACATGTTGCTTGTTACATTGCACTATCGGTCCCAAGTCCGGAAAAAAGGTACGGCTTTCAAATTCCAGTCATTTAGCATCTATTTAAAACTTGATCACCTTATGAGACATGTTGCTTGTTACATTGCATTGTCAGTCCCAAGTCAAGAAAAAAAGATGATGGTTTAAAGTCCAGTCACAGTATAGGAATAATTAGAGAATTTTGATCTTATGTTCAAGATCATGCTACAGCCCGAGCCCACATGCGATGGGATTTGACATAGGCCAACTCAATTTAAGGCCGGGATTAAACAACCCCCGGCAGGCCCGTCCAATATTTGAGACGGAATTGGACAACCCGGGCCAAGCCCGTCCCATTGACAGGCCTAGATCCAAGGTCTAGGGTCCAGACCAAGTAGCTTTAAGGTCATGGGGATTTTGGTAATTAAACAGAGGCTTTTTGGGGGCTAAAAAAGTATTTCTTGGGGGCCAAGAAATTAAGTGTGGATTATATATATATAGATGTAATCTATAACCCAAAACTATGTACATAATGAACCCAATGAAAGTCTCATTTTCCGTGGATGTAGGCAATCTTGTCAAATGGCCACATAAACTTTGTGCATGATTTTATCTTTTTTTCTTTAGTATAAGTGTGATTTTATCTTCTTATGTGTGGTTCAATTGTCGATCGCGCACACACGGGCACAGCACTTCCCACTCATCATCCGTCGTGGTTGAATTCGTTGTCCTTCTCTTCAAAACCTTGTATATACCTTGTCAAACTAAAAGTACTAACCTTATTCTGCCACAAGTTAAAGTTGTTTTTCCATCAAGTCTTCCTACCTTAAATTTTGCATTAGACGCTGTTGCAGCCATTGTACAAGGACTTCCCCTAATAACTAGAAATCTAGGTAGCCATAGAATAAAACGACGTGCCACTTTCCTTTTGATCAGCTGGTTCCCAAGATCCAATGGCCCTGGTTTACCTATTGAACCTTTGGTCTTTTCTCTTAATTGGTCTTTTGAGTTGAATCAGGGCCAAAATGGCATTTGGGCCGTTTGAATCTTCTCCATCATTGATTTAATTAACCCAACCATTATGTAAATTAAACTGGGATGAAGAATGCAATCCCTCATAGTCTAATTTGGCCCACCCCCTATAATGGGTAGCCACGCTATATAAGCCACAGCAAGTGGACGGCCTATCCTGACTGGTCAACACTCAACAGGCACCAGATTGGCTTTGCAGGCCACTAATCAAGCATCTAGGATCATCCTTTTGGAGCCCACCAGAAATAGTGATCAATGCATGGCCCACCAGACCATCAGGCAATGACGCCAACTGTCAGATGTCGATGATGGAGACCAGAAAAATCCTAGGCCATAGAGCCTGCACTGACCCAAACAAATATCAGAGTCTTAAAGTAGATCCACCGAACCAACCAAAAACCATAAAAGAAGAAAACCATAGAGTCAACACAGCCCATAAATTAGATCACCAACCTCAACTCCTAGAACAAAGCTAAACCAAAAAACCAAGCAATCAAACAATGCACCATAAGAAATCTATAAGTACTACAAACTCCCCCACAAAAGTGCATTAGCAGAAATTTGAAGCTAATATATATTAGAGATCAAGTACAAATCTTGATTGTATTACTCCAAGTACAGCTGAGGATTGAAGATGGAGAAGGCCTGGGCCTGGAGCTGTATCTTGTTAGCCATGACCATCTTAGCATCTGAGTGTGGTGCCCAAGACACCTCTTGCATAAACCAACTGGCCCCTTGCTTGAACTACCTCAATTTGACAAGTGGCCGCCCATCAAGCGATTGCTGCAACCCACTAACGTCAGTGATCAAATCCAATCCAAAATGTCTTTGCAACTTGATCAGCAGCAACACTGCCTCCAGCGGCATCAATGTAACAGAGGCTATGCTGCTGCCTTCTAAGTGTGGAGTTAATGTCAATTCAGGCATCTGCTCTGTTTCAAGTAAACACTTCCACTCATCTCTCTTTTGTTGCAATTGAAGTATTTCCATCTTCCCATGCTTTTTAGTTTGAGTAAATTCACAATGCTCTGCTTTTAAGTGTCTATTTGGCTCTTTTGGTACTCTCTTTGAAAGAAAAAAAGATCCTATTTGCATTTATGAAAATACATATAGCTCAACAAAATTTATAAAATACTTGACTTAAAAATAGGGGTGTCAATATGTATCTTATTATCTCAATTTCTAAGACCTTCACTGGAATGTATTGAAACTTGCCCCAGTTTGACAGTCATTTCACTAATATAACCTCTTGGATTTAGTAAACAAAGAGATGACTTTATCTAAAGTTAGAAACTTTGAGGCCGCTAAATCATGGGCTAGTATGATTTGAGTGGGACAATCTGATCTTCCGAATTCGATGTGTACCATTCTCCAAAACAAGAACACAAAACCCCCCTCCTCCTTCCTTCCTTCTCTCATAATTGACATGTGAAAATTCTATATGGGGCTACTAGAATGGATTACTAGTTCTTATTAACCAATCAATGCAGCGGAAATAAACCAATCAGACAATATAGAACTAGCTATCTACCAATCACACACCACAAGAAGGCAGACACAATATTTAACGTGGAAACCCTATCCAGGGAGAAAAACCACGAACCAGAAATCAAGAGATAACGAACAGTTACAAGATATACTCACAAGCTCCTTTACCTAAGTCTGTACCTCGACCCAAGGACTGTAGTTCTTCTTGCAAAGAATCCACTGACACGTCATCCACCGCGCCCCGTTCTCCTTACTTGATCTCCTCACACCTTGTCAACCAAGATGATCAATCTTCTACAAGAAAGTAGAAGCAGCAACAACTTTCTAGAGCAGTCCTTCAGAATAATCTCTCAATGGCTCTAGAGAATAACTCTCTCTAAAATATCTCTGACTCAGATCAATGAGAGTTGTGGTTGTGTCCTCTAGGGTTGAGAGAAACACCCTATAAATAGCCCAATATTCGTGCCTAAGACTTAGTGCACAAGTAGGACTCAAACTAGGAAACAGAGTCTCAAAAGGAAACAACTTCGTGTGAAAATAGGAGACTTTCCCGGACTCTGCACGCTGTCCGATCGATCGGTCATGCAGGTCCGATCGATCGGTCCTGGGAAAATTCGCCCGGTCTTCTTTTTTCTTCTTTTCTTCACTTCAGATCTTCCGGCGACACATCCACAGTCCATTCTAAAATAAATTAGAAACTACAACTCAATGGACCCAGAGTTTTGTCCAACCCATGAATTAGCCAACAAAAATACTAACAACATGCATCCATATGGGCTCCATGACAAAAGGAACTCTTTTTTGTGGAATATCACTCCTGGCTCTATACCTTGGTTTTACATTATTATGATGATGAGAAAATCTTTGATCAAGTAATAAGTGTTTTTTGTGCAGGTTCTCCCAACAACAGGACCAGTACTGAACCAAACTCTGGGAGCAGATTTTCTTTTGGAGACATCTTGTTGGCTGCTATGCTGCCATTGATCATTCAACCTTTTTGGGCATGATGAAGTAATTCAGCATCAACATGATTGCTTCATGAGTGATCCTGATCAATCCTTTTTGAGTTTTTTTTTTTCCTTCCTCCTATCAATTTGCTAGATAGGTCTATTGATCATTGAACCGAGTAAAGGTTATGGTATGTTCCATTGTTCTGAGTTAACGTTCTATCTTTGCTAATTGATCAGTAGTGGTTAAGATGCAAATATTGTGCAGTGCCATATAGTAGTGAAGCATAATACCCAAATTAATTACAGGCTTTCATTTGAACCAAGCATTCCATACATACATGTGGGTCACATCTTATTCCAGTAATCTAGATCATCAATCAGGTGAGAATTATTAGTTCTCCTAAGCAAAGCTTTGTGTATCTTCTACTTCCAAGATAGACTGGAAAAAAAAAAAAAAAAAAGGACTGCGTCTTATGACTAATTTATAGAGAAACACAAATACAACTCAAACAGGAAAAAGATTTAGAGATCAGAAGGAAATCCATGCAACTTTTTGTTAATGGAAAAATTCGCTTCTTATTAACATTTGTGCTTGAAAGATGACCAACCTGCAAGGGATTTGCTAGTTTTGAAGTTTTGGTGGGTTAGAACTTGGTCCCCAATCTTGAATATAGGCTGAGATGAAAGCAACCCAAGCCCTAACAAAAAGAGCCAACAAAGGGCTTCCTGGACTTAATTTTCAAGTTGCTCCCAATTGAGAACTTGGAAGATGAAAGAAAAGGATGTTAAAGCTAGAATCCATGAAACACTGAAAGATGAAATAAAGCTGCTTCTATTTGATCCACAAAATAGCTAAAATGATATAAAACATGGTATGAAATTCCTTTCACATGCTTACATTTATTTCACTGGACTCGTATGCTCTTTCAAGGAAATTATGTTTAGGACCAAGGAAGTTGACTTCTGGATCCACATGCAAGTGGACTCTGTGATCATGAGTGTATCGGGCCAAACATGCATGGGCCAACCACCCAAAAAAGTCCAAATATGTTGGCTTTCTTGGATCTCAAAACACTTTGTGCAACCTCACTCAAAAGTATTATTTGGTTGAAAACAAGGGGTAGCCCAGTTGGTTGGGTGCCCATTTTTCCCCTGACTAATGAGGGTTGGACTCCAAAGTTCCTTTTCCGTAAGCTTTGTTTTTTCTTTCTTATTGCTGAGGCTTCTTTTATTGCCGAAGCAAGATTCTTTCCACATTGCTGGGTTCTTTCATGGGTCCCCACCCCCATGCGATAATCATCCCTTGAGAAAAACTCTTTAATGAATTATAAGTGTAATAAAGCAGGATTCTTTCACCATTGTTGGGTTCTCTCTGGGTCCCAACCCCCATGGTATAATCATCACTTGAGAAAAATCTTTGATGAATTATAAGTATAATAAAGGTTATTATAAAGGGTTTTTTTATCCTTCATCTTCCATCAACAAATTTGCTTCTTGGAACCTTCACCCTACCATATCTGGCATGGGAGTGTAGAAATATCAATCCAAAGTCAAGAAATGCAGCCGATCAAACCAAAGTCGAATATGCCAATGCATGCCTTTGCCTTTAATCTCCATACCTGGATCCTAGAATAAATTATTAGCAAGATATGATCATTAAAAACAACAACGCCACTGGAAGGAACACACAACAAATATATAATAAAAAACGGTCATTATATAAATTTTATAAATCCAACAAAATTGAAGACAGTTTGGGTTTCGCTAAAGAATATTAAACATTAGGGTATTGAATTTAAGGATGTGAATTGAAGACCCTCATTTTGGGCTTGTTTCTTTACTAGAATTCAGAGTGTTTTTTTATTCTCAAATATAATGGAATTCCTTGATCTTCCTTTGTGTTTGAGCATCCAAAAATTCCATCAAAAATCAATGGGATGGAATTCCAAATGGCATTTGATACGAGACCTTTTAGGTGGCTCAAACTTGAAAACTATGGTGAAGAAATATGCATTTACAAATGCTACAGGACAAGCCACCACATCATGTCATGAATTTCTCAACACACTAAATTCTTATCAAAGATTCTAGTAAAGAAATAGGTCATGTTTGATTAATTATCAGATTCATAGCTCGGGTCTAATCAATAATTAGGTCAAGGTATCGGTCCATTCATGTATACCCATTTACCAGAGTGTATAATAATTTAATATATAAAAATTATATCATTATTATTTGTAATTTACTTAATATTTACATTAATATATATATTAGATTAGTAGTAATAAATATTAGAATAATACTATAGTAGCACAGGTTCCCGTGCTCAACACAGAATCTACATGCATTGCAAAATAAGTAATCATAGATATTAAAAGGTTATGAAAGTACATCCTTTAATAGAGCAAGTTGCAAAAAATAGAAATAGGAAAATTGAGACAAAAATGGAATAGAAGAGATGGCGTAAAAGAGAGCTTTTACAAAAATGAAGAACTGAAATTTTAAAAAGTGAAGAGTAAATGTGAGTGGTTTGGTGGAGAGTAGAGGTGAGTGGTTTGTTGAATAAAAGATATAAATGGGTAGGTTTTTTCTTTTATAGAAAAACTCACTTTGATATTATTAAGAAGCCATCATAGCATCAACACATACATATTGCTTTACCGGATATGAGGTAGAATTGTTGGATTATATGGTCTCAATCCATTAGATGATGTAATAAATTGATTTATTTCTTTATTTATCAATATAATCATGCTTTCTTTTCATAAGATGAATTGTGTTTTATTACTTGTTTGCATATAACCAATATGAATGACATGATGGTTCATGAGATTAATCAGAGTCCACAAGTATACTAAATGTAATACATGTGTATGGATGAGATTCACATACGAGAGACATATATCGCAAATCTTGTACTTAAATATCTTCACAATCAGTGATGAAATTGAACATCTCATCTGACAAGGTTGCAACACTTTGATCACTATGAGATAGTATGATTTGTCTCAATCATCAGAATGTAAGATTCTAGATCATTGTGCTGGTTCATTGGATGTATTGAAAGACCATGAGAAGCATCATATGAAACATTGTCTCTACTTTAAGGTCTGCTCTCATAATTCCCTAGCAATAGACTCATAATCCTAAGACATTAATGAACTTAAGTTTCTATCTATTCATTTGCTTTGAGTCACCAATGAGTGAGGCCAATTGTAGGTCAACACCTCGGTATCTTGGGTATGTGATAGTAGGATTGTGGAACATTCAATGGTCAAGATGGAATCTATCTTTATTATCCCCTTGTGTCAATTAATAGATTTATCATTGGTAAGTGCGCACCCATCTCAATTAAGAGTTAATTCGATACGTACCGATGATCACTATAATTAATTGGGCATCAAGGATAATATAATATGGATCCAATTTGGTGGACAGGACCAATTGATCCATGGATATGGATGGAGGGGCCTACTTGTGGTCATAGGGAAGTTTAGGGTCTTTTTATAATTCATTTCTAAGATTGGTGTTCAATTGCATTTATATAGTAGAGTTATTTGCAATTAATTGTGGGCCCGGATTACACATGAGATGTGGGGTCAAGGTGTCCCGGTTGTAGCCAGCTTTCTATAGAACAATAAGTCTATATGGCCTGAATGGTTTACCCAAATCAGAGCCCAAATCAGAGCAATAAGAGCTGGAGGTTCAGCTGGACTGCATATTTTCAAAGCTCGCGTGATTGTTTTCAAAGCCCGCCAGAAAGAGTACCAAATGCCCTAAAAACAAAATAGAGAAACGAATGAGTCACTCTGTCTCTCGGATAACGTCCCCAGCGCCGCGCCTCCCCATCGTATCGCCTATCTCTCACAACATCTCTCTCTCAAATATCTTCCCAGATTCAAAAAACTTTCCACGACGGGGCATTTTTATAACCCAACAAGCATTTACAAGGACAAAAAACAAAAGGAACATCAAACGAACAAGGTGGAGAAAGGAATCAAATGGGCTACGTTTCTTCCAAATTTGCAAGAGGTGATTTCAATCAAGAAGAAACCAATGGGAATCTCTCAAATCATGTCGTCTCTCTCACCTCAAGCACCTATGGAGTACTGCAACTGGAACCCATCAAAGAACCCAAGAGATCTCCATCACCAACTCTCCCCAAATTCCAAAAGAATGGTTTTGAAGAACTAAAGATCATCAATGCCTAGGAACTGATGGAGGACCTCGACGAGGAAATACCCATTTGTTCGCCTGCGAGATGAACCCCAAATCCCATTTAGAGAAGAAAGCACAAACGTTCTTCAATCAGATGAGAACACCAAATAAGCAGAAGAACTTGATGGGGAAAGAGAATAGGAAGGGCGAAGGCGGGAGACATGATTCCAAGGCCAAACAAGAATTAAATACTTTTGGGTCTTTGGAAAATCTGCAACCAGTCACACTCGGATCTAAACTTCGAACGAAAAACGTTGTGGGGGATTAGGAAGACATTTGAGGACTGTAACAGAGTGAGATCTTTGATTGAATCACACTGCGTTCAAATGATTGAGAGGGACATTTCAATGGATTCTGGGTTTAGGGAGGAGTTGAGGGTGTTGATGGAGAAGGAGGTGAGAGTGCCTGTGGTGTTTGTGAAGGGGAGACTGATAAGAGATGCTGATGAGGTGCTGAAATTGGAAGAGGAGGGGAAATTGAGCTTTCTTCTTGAAGGGATTCCACAAGCTGCTGAGGTGTGCCAGGGGTGTGAGGGTTGAGAAATTCGTCATTATTTGAATTGCAGTGGAAGCTACAAGATCTTAGATGCAAAGAGGAAGAGTGTCGTGAGATGTAGAGAGTGCAATGAGAATGGGCTGATTCAATGCCCCATCTGTTGCTGATTAGGTGATGGTTTAATCTGTTTACAACCATCCCATGTGGCAAATGTTGTTACAAAATTGGAGAAACTTGAACAAATTTGTAACGGTAGTTCTGATTGTTTATGGTGTCGTGCTTGTCGTATTATTGTGTCAAATGTAGCATCCATCATGTACCCTTCCTAATTGGAAGCTACTATTATGTAAGGGGTTGGTTGATAAGTGAAATACTCCACAAAAAAAAATTCTTTGATTAATGGAAGTTGCTGTTGTATTTCATCTTTTGAGCACCTGAAAGAGTCTTATTTGGCATATTGAATCTCGTGAGAATTTGTCTAAAAAGGCCCAAGAGGCTGGTATTCTCGTCCATTCCATTTGAAAAGAAAACTAAAAATAGAATGAGTAGAAAGTGATTGATAAACCTGAAATGATTTCAGATATGAAAAGCCCTACAATGTGAATGGAATTTCCAACATTCGGTTAACACAAGTCTATAGAAACCTTGCTAAGTATCCCTGTTTAGGGCACTGTTTAGCCCACTTTCCGATGGATTTTTTTACTGAAATTTGAGGCATTCCAAATCCATATTATGAAATTAAAATCTGCTATTTTTCAGTTAATTACAATCACGTCTGCGCTGTTTTCAACTCGGGCACTTTTTTAACTCGGTTAACACAAAGCTACAGAAACCCTGCGAGTACCCCTGTTTAGGGCACTGTTTAGCCCACTTCCTGAGGGATTTTTTTTTGCTGAAACTTAGGGCGTTCCAAGTCCATATTATGAACTTAAAATATACTATGTTTTAGTTAATTACAATCAAGTCTGCGATGTTTTCAACTCGGGCACTTTTTCAACTCGGTTAACACAAATCTGCAAAAACCTCGCTGAGTACCACTGTATAGGGCATTGTTTAGCCCACTTCTCGAGAGATTTTTTTTAGCTAAAACTTGGGGCGTTCCAAGTCCATATTATTTAGTTCAAATCTATGATTTTTCAATTAAGTACAATCACATCTGCAATGTTTTCAACTTGGGCACATTTGCAAACGTTTTACCTGTATTTCAATGAGAGATTTTTTCGATGAAATTTAGGGCTTTCAAAGTCCATATTAAGAATTTAATATTTGTTATTTTCTGGTACGATACAATCACGTTTGCCTTCTTTTCAAACCGCGCACTTTTGCAACACAGTAGCTGAAAATCTGCTGCAACCTTGCTAAGTACCCCTGTTTGGGGCACTGGTTAACCCACTTACCGAGGGATTTTTTGTCTGAAATTTGGGCTTTCAAAGTCCATATTATGAACTTAAAATCTGTTATTTTCTGGCACGATACAATCACGTTTGCCTGCTTTTCAAACCTCGCACCTTTGAAACACGGTAGCTGGAAATCTATTGAAACGTTGCTGAGTACCCCTGTTTAGGACACTGGTTAACCCACTTCCCGAGGGATTTTTTGTCCGAACTTTGGAGCTTCCCAAGTCTTTATTATGAACTTAAAATATGCTATTTCCGGCACAATACAATCACGTTTGCCTGCTTTTCAAACCGCCTACTTTTGCAACACAGTAGCTGAAATCTGCTGAAACCTTGGTGAGTACCCCTGTTTAGGACACTGGTTAACCCACTTCCCGAGGGATTTTTTGTTCGAAATTTGGATCTTTCAAAGTCCATATTATGAACTTAAAATGTTCCATTTTCTGACACGATACAATCACATTTGCCTGCTTTTCAAACTGCGCACTTTTGCAACACAGTAACTGGAAATCTGTTGAAACCTAGCTGAGTACCCCTGTTTAAGACATTGGTTAACCCACTTCCCGAGTGATTTTTTGTCCGAAATTTGGAGATTCTCAAGTCTTTGTTATGAACTTAAAATATGCTATATTCCGCAATGATACAATCACATTTGCCTGCTTTTCAAACTGCGCACTTTTGCAACACAGTAGCTGGAAATCTGCTGCAACCTTGCTGAGTACCCCTGTTTGGGGCACTGGTTAACCCGCTTCCCGATGGATTTTTTCGATGAAATGTGGGACTTTCAAAGTCCATATTATGAACTTAAAAAGTGATATTTTTTAACTTTATACGATCATGTTTGAGATGCTTTCAACTAGCGCACTTTTCCAACACAGTGGGGTCAAACCTGCTGCGATCTTGCTGAGTACCACAATTTGGGGAACTAGTAACCCGCTTCCCGAGGGATTTTTTAGATAAAATTTGGGGCTTTCAAAGTCCATATTATGAACTTAAAAACTACTATTTTTCAACTTTATACGATCACATTTGCGATGTTTTCAAATCAAGCACTTTTCCAACACAGTCACAGCAGACTATTCACCAACCACAAGAGAATAAAAACTGTGTAAATAAAAATCCATAGCAAAATGTTGAACCATGGGAACATCCAAATCCAACAGCCAAGCAGGTGTAAGCCTTGTCAAAATAAGGAAACTCTTTGAATTTTAGAACACCCATGACAATGTTAACGAACCATATGTGGGAAATGTTAATTTCGATTACATCCCAACAATCATAAATTAGATTTCACTTTCACCTTCACCTTGACCAATCACATGCAATGTTCTCATGCGCCAACATGTACGAGATGACCTTCGGTTCATTGATTCATGGAAACATATCATTCAATGACGGCGATATCAGCCAATTTTGGTATAACCTATGGGATCCCATAGTTAATTTTCTGGTTTATTAGACTTAAAATTATGGTTCCTC
Source organism: Cinnamomum chago (assembly GCA_038049695.1). Classification (NCBI taxonomy): domain Eukaryota; kingdom Viridiplantae; phylum Streptophyta; class Magnoliopsida; order Laurales; family Lauraceae; genus Cinnamomum; species Cinnamomum chago. Next base: position 13,946,540 of record CP142456.1, read on the forward strand.
AGATTTATGGCATGACTGCTAGTCCCAAGCACAGATAAAGGAGAGTTGCATAGGACTAGCAACAGCATGGCAATGCGAGATTTAAATTGAGTAAGAAGCAAGCATTATGAATTGGCAAACAAGGATCCTCTTTTTTCCCATCTCTTGATGGGTTGATGAGGTGAAGATGCTTCAATACTTAGCTCAATGTACATATATAGCCAGTTTCTTTCAGCCTACAAATAATCTACAAAAATAAAGCATCTCTAACGTCTCAGATCCTCCACATCAAATCAATGATCAAAATTTGGAGAAGAAAAAAAAATCAAGAATGGAAGATTAGAGGGGGATATATCACAAATTCATTATTATAGGACCTATAATAGACTGGAACATGTCAGATATAACACACTGCACATCTCCTGAACTGTGCTCGCAGCGGATGAGATTAACCAAGTAAGAGAACAAGTGGGATAAGTATCTCTTGACTAAATCCCTCACCAAGGTATTGAATACCTGCAATGGCAACACAACCAAGTATCTGTGACACAGTTGAGATAAATTTGCAAAATTGTTTCACAAAGTGAACCATTGGTGGATCTGATATCTCCAAAATGGCAACATATCCAACAAATCCAACAAATACAAATCCAACACCAACATAAAGTAACAAAGTATCTGTGAAAAAATCCAACAAATACAAATGTATCTAAAGTGACAACAACGTGAATGGAGGTAGCATTCCAAGTGATCCAAGTGAATCTTAAAAGATAACAGCCCACAAAGTATCCAAGTGATCTTCTTCTCATATTTCATTCTGACGAATCTTCTTAAAGGTTCAATTCAAGATTTACCGCCTAAACCTACACATGCATAAAGTATATGAGGCCATATGCAATGAAGTTAAGCACAACATATAGTAAGTTGGGGGTATTCTTACAATTAAATTTACATTCTCTTGTGTGATGATCTCGTCTAATCCCACAAAATTCCTACGTAGAACAATTCTAAATAAGAATAACATTCAGAATTCATAACCCAAAAAATTGATTTCAATGGAGTGGATCTTAGTTTCATTAGCTGCATTTTGACTGTTCAATACTATAATAATTACCAAATAGCACATCAAAGCCTTGCATCTTAACAAAAATGAAGAGAAAAAACAAGAGCAGAGCCTCCACATTCCTCCTCATCTCATTCCACATACCCAAATCAAAATATGTATTGAACACATACAATCAAAACTATATTGCCTTAACAGTCACAAAGATAACATTGTTACATCAAATATAAAGCCACATCCGGACTAAGCAGATTAGCAAGAGGCCTTGTAAATCTAAAAATCTCTTATACATATGGAAAGCTCTGTATTGGTAATTCCATAACTCTTTTGAAGAAATTTACATCAATTTAAGAACATTAAAGCAGTAGTCATGGATACTTCTACTATAGTATTCTGTGTAGTTTTCTCATCACTTGAGATTCAATAACATTGGAAACAGAGGAAGGCATTGAATTAGAACACTGTCACACAATAGTATACACTGTGGTTATTAGAAGTGCAAACTTAAGTTACAATTGATCCTTCAACTGACATCTGAATTTCAGTTTTCATGAAGATAAACCTCTGAACTACCATCCCATTCTGAGTTTCCTGGCTAAACAAAAAATTATTCACTGGAAGCGGCACAACTTCCACTGGATGGTGGTGAACATCAGCATCAAAAGGTAACAAAATAGCACTTTCAAGCCGCTCTCACATTAACATATCAAGTTAACATAAATCCAATAAAATGGTTCAAACATAATTATTTCTTGTCTATATATGTGCCACACTATGAAATCAGAATTTCAAACATCCTTGGAGCTAACACAGTTTATATAAAATAAATTAAGAAAATGAAGATGGTACTTAACAATTCAATATTTATAAGATATATTCACAACTGGTTTCATCTTTTCGCCTTCATGTCAAACCAGAATCCTTATATCACATATTCCACTAAAAAACAGAGGAGCCCAATACTTGAAATGGCAAAGTACATTGAGAACAAGATTCTCTCTTCAAACAAAACAATACAAATCAAACCCATATCTCCTCACTGTTTTTGTACCAGCAGAAAGCTCTGTTGATGGCTGCCAACTGTTAAAAAATCCCCACAAACAAGTCATTGGTTGATAACTCAACTTTTTTGCCAAGAACAGTCCAGCTGGACCTCCAGAAAATCCCCACTAAACCCAAATTTGAGCCATAATATAAGACTCCTCATTTTCTGCTGGATACCATCTCAATGGTTGCCCTTAGCCAGAACCGTGGCCCAAATCCCCTCATTTCATAACTGCGCCTCTAAAAAAACCAATGAAAGAAATGGAAGGAGAACAACAACATAAATCCCAATATGAAAACTCAATATCATTTGCACCATTTAAAAAAAGTAAAAAATAAAATAAAATAAACCCGAACAACAACATACCTGCGCTGCTCCTTTTCCTCTCCCTTCTTTTATCCTCTTTCCCCCTTCTCTATTACTTTCCCGCTCGCACCTCACCAGAAACAACAAAGAATATGCAATCCGAGCTAGTCTATGCACTACTATGAGGGAGGGAGGGAGTCGCTGCGGTGCTAAGAAGGAGAGAGAGAGAGAGGTGTTGCTGCGTGGAGGCGCGCTGTCAAGCGAGCTATGCTGCGCGTTGTTGCAAAGAGAGAGAGAGAGAGATGTGCGTTGTCGCCAAGCGAGAAAGAGATGCTCGATGTTGCCGAGAGAGAGATAGAGAGAGAGAGAGGCGAGGAGCATTTGGGAGGGAGAAGAACCAGAGCGTTTAGGGCATTTCTGTGGGCAGAGACCAATTTCCTTTTTTTTCATTCTGGCGTGCATATGAAAAGTTGAATACACTATCAGTCCACCTCAGTGCCACATGTAACTCCACGTGGGATCGGTCCCAAAATCGGGCTATGGAGTCGGTCTGTGTATACTTATTATCTATGGAATCCCTAATGGTCTCCACGCTAGCCAAAGTTATTAGATAATTACCAATTTTACTTGAACTCTAAAAGGAAAGGAAATAGAAAGTTACTAATCATATTTGAAGTGAGACTTCTAATTGTGATATAGTAAGTTACTAATTATTATAGAAGTAAGACTTCTATTTTAATTAGTAAGAGGAGATTGCTTAAGTGCTATAAAAGGAGAAGAGGAGGTCTTGGACGTCCCATGCTAGTTCCACATCTTGGAATTCACGCCCAAGAGCCTTAGTGCAAGAGTTGCACACTCCCATCAATCTCTTTCCTTCCTCTTCTAGTCTCTCTTTCGGTTTTCCTAAGAGCTTCTAGTAGTTTTCTTTTGGAGATCCCACCCATCTCCTTGAGAAAAGAGATTTCATACGGGACATAGCGTAAAAGACGATTGGGTCTTGGAAATTCTGATTGGCTTTGTGAAAGAGTTCTTTATCAAAGAAAGAGATCAACTTCTCCATTAGAGCAATACTAAGCTCCAAAGTTATAATAGATTTCGTGGTTGCTTGTTAGGTGCTATTTCTATCTTTTAGATAGAGTTTATTACTGTTCATGGTTGATGAGTTTGAGGACTTGGATCCTTGATTAGGTTTGTAGCCTTAATGATAGTTGATCCCTGCATCAAGTAGGTCAAAAGTTTTTGAAACCTATCCATCAGGCCCACCTACTGCCAACAAGAATACCACAACACTACCATATCATCAACATGCTGAGCATTTCTAACCAAATTGTGAGCTACTGCATTTCCCTCTCTACTCACGTGTTGAACTTTAAAATTATTGAAACGGTTTAACAGATCATTGATCTTTCCAAACAGAGGTCCATGTGTTGACGTGTTTGGGCCAGAAGATTTCAGCGCATCCACCACCCACATGGAATCACTTTCTAGGATGATATTGTTCACCCCATTGTAACATGTCATTTGGAGAGCTCCTAATGCTACAAAGGCCTCAATGTCATCAGCTTCATCCACTCCATTTTCTATCTTGCTCATGGCCAGAATCACATTTCCCTTCTCATCTCTAAGAATAGCCTCAACTCCTGCTTTCTGAATCTTATCAAACATTTGGCCCATCCACATTAAGCTTTTAAACTCCAACTGGAGAACGTTTCCAATACTGGATTTTCTTTGTTTTGGGACTTCTCTTATCAATTACGAGCACATTTAAAGGAATGTAGCAAAGTTCTATTATCATCAACGACACGCCATGGATCCAAGATTATACCATTGTGGATAAGCTATTCCATAATCTCCACACTATCGTAAAGAAAAGTCCCAAATCAAAAGATGGAACATTTTCAACTAAATCCCATACAAATAATCCAAAGCTATGTTGTATAATCTAGGAGAAATCTACTTCAGAAAAACAAACCCTCCACATTCGGTGAAGATGAGGACATGAAAACAAAGCATGCATACCATCTTCTATCGCCCTCGCACAAAAAGGACATGTGACCTTGTCAATGATGCTTCATTTGAAAAGATCAGCTTTAGTGGGCAATATGTCTGTACATGCTCGATCTCCATGTGAAAATCTTGATTTTGTTTGGAATCTTCAAATTCTATAACCGCAACCAAAACTTCCTTCGCTCCCCTGAGATGGGATTTTCACTTATGCACCTTTTTTTCCGAAGTCTTAATATGACCACATAAGCACTTTTAATGGAGAATTCTCCCGATTTATTCTCTGCCCATACCATGGTATCACTTGGCATATGGTGGAATATTTGAACAAAAGGCATAATTGTCCGTCAAAATTATAACCGCTGATTAAAACTAAAGCCAAAACCCTTAGCTTTAATATATTATAATTAGATTAATATAATATGACATGTTTCGGTTGGACCCAAATCCAGGTAAAAACTTTGATTGGGTCCTGGTCCAAGTCTAAGATGGACCCAACCAACCCATTGACATCCTAAACATAGAAATAGAGTTTATGTGTAATCTAGTCCCACCAATTCATACTGTGTCATCTCAGTTGACAATCCTATCATCTGAGTTTGTTTCACCATCATTTGTCTAGCTAGTTGAGTAAGACATTTATTCATAAGATTCAAGGCATGACCAATTCAACATAACAGACAGATATCTTTGGCAAGTTTGGTTACTCTTCTAGTATCCTTTTCCTTTCCGCTAGGTGCTAAGTTGTAATTTTTTTTAGTCTTTTTGTTAGTGTCTTCTTGGTTGTATGCTTTGTCTCTTTTAATGATATTCCCTTTCTATCAAAGGAAAAAAAAAACAGACAGATCATTGGGAAACAAAAAAAATGACAGACAGAGACAGACTTTAAAATCCTCAACATCGGACAAAGTTCACATGAAATAGAAATAGTGATAAGAGGCTAGCTAGTAATAAGCCTATGTTGGCAGATGAGTAGTATACTGAATTCAACAAATTAAATCATGGCCAATGGAAAATGGACTGCAGAGTATTGTAAGCAATCAGTTTTTTCTCAGATTACATAGCATGATTTTAAATAACATCTGAAAATCGATATGAATCAGCTGTATATATCAAAGTTTGTAATTGTGATTATTAGAGATTTTCAAGAAAAAATTCAAGAGATCGAATTACAGAATCATGGAACTTGTGATTTTTAGAGTCTAACTATCCCATTTTTAGTGCATGAATTCTGTGTTATTACTTTAAACATTATAGAGTGATTTTGTTTTTAACCCAAAAAAACGTGTTGCTCCATCGAAAATTCATTTTTATGCAAAATGGCTGGTTTTATGCTTTTTTTTTCCTTTTTTTTATTTTTTGCCCACACAGTGTGCTGCATTCTATTATGGGGCAATAATCTGCCTTGATAGTCCCACATGTATTTAGCAAGCTTCTCTTTTGGAGACAATCTCTCAACTTTAATATGTGCATTTTATTTCCTACATTGCCAGAATATCAACTTAAAGCTCTTCTTACAGGTCGGGGTGTTCATGGCTAGGGTTGAGCCGGGCTCAGGTCTATCCAAGCCCAACCTGACGTCTAAAACACATGCCAAGCTCGGCCCAAGCCCAGCTTGTCTGAAAATGAGTAAGCACGACCCAGAGCAGCAACCAGCACGAACATTTAGCCCTTGTGAGCCCTTTCTCCAATTTCTCTGCGGTTTTTTTTTTTTTTTTTTTTTTTTTGTGTGTGCTGTCGGAGGGTTCCCAACCCTTTGGGCTGGACTAATCCCTCCGGGCCCAGAGGGAAGCCGGGTAAATCCCATGTAGCCCTAGTGTGGTAGCGGAGTTTCGAACCCACAACCTCCGGGAGCAAACCGTGGTCCTAAGCCAATTTCTCTGCGGTTGAGCTTGACTTAAAAGGATGGGACTCACAATAAGACCCGTCGTATAAAATCTGAATCATTCAAAACAAATAACTACAGTTCACACCGTGTATCTTCAAATATCACTGAGAGTCTACGATTTCGCCCCACCATTGTATTGATTGTGTAATGAAAAACTTAATAACGTTTTTTTGCAAAAGATTGTAGAGGCCTTATGAAGTGTGCAAGCCTGCGAGGTGCACATAGAAACTACCATGAACATCTCGCTATGGGGTCCACCTGAGGACCCACACGTGAATAGAGCCTGCGGATTTTAAAAATCTAGTTGGACCCTTCTACTTACAAAAGATTAATCAATCTCATCTGATCATCATCGTAACTCCCTCATCCACGGCCTATAAATTTCTACCATCTGAAATTAGGGACCATCGATCCAACGGTCAAATAAAACCAATTTATTCGGCTGCGTACCAACTGGCAACTGAAGGGTTTAAGTGGGCCCCACTGTCAAGTGCGTAAGATTGTGCAGCTGATAACTGCTTGTCAGATATGTATGTCCGTGTCCACACCAAACTCCTTCGATTCCTCCTCAACAACACATCACAAAAACCCCAGAATTTCTCTCTCACATACACATACACACATTCTCATACTCCTCTAAGAGCTTTCAGACGCCATTTCAATTCCTCCTCAACAACACAACAAACCAAACCAAAACCAAAACCCTAACACTCTCTCTCTCTCTCTCTCTCATTTCTCTTCAATGTCTCTGCAAAACCCTAGAATTCGAAGACGACGACAGCACCGAACCCGATCGACCACACCTTGAGAACCGACGACGCCATGGATCTTCGAGACGCGGATGAATCAAAGGCCGCGATCTCCACCCATAACAAGATCCCCAATTCCCATCCGTCCATCTACCGCCTCACCAACGGCGCTCCATCTCCGCCGTCTGCTTCCTTTGAGATCCGCCTCTTCTACGTCCGTTTCTCCCCTTGCGTCGTCGACGCCGTCCCCGACCTCCTCACCCTCTCCCTCCTCCGCCGCCAAACCGGCGCCGGACTCGAGATCAACGGCTCTCGTGTTCCGGCATCGGAAACCGCCTCCGTCTCCCTGCGCCGGGATCGGATTGACCGGGAGTCGTCCGAGGTCACCTACGTCAGCACCGACAGCGTGCGTGTATCCGGAGCCGTCGATTTCGAGGTGTTAGATAAGGAGGATCTGGTCCTCTGCGGATTGGTGGAGATGGTGGAGAACGGATCGAAGCTCGGGTGGAGCATGGATTGCTTTGCGGCGGCGGGATCGAGCATTTTCTTCCAGCCGAAGCTGGGGATTTCGTCGCCGTCTGTCGAGGTTTATGTTGCTGGTTGCTGCTCTGGGTTCCCGTTGATTCTGACGAAGACGATTCAGTTGAGTCCGAGAAGAAAGCCTGCAAGGCACGCGACCTTGGATGCTATACCAGAAGACGAAGAGACCTATAAGGAGCAGAAGAGGGTCAATGGGTTTTCTCTTGGACATCAGCCAGTTGAGGTAAGAAGGTGTCACTTGTTGATTTTGATTGATTGTTCTTGATTACTAGGATTTCATTTGATTGCTTTATTTGATAAATCTTTGCTGTTCAATTGTTTTGCTTTATTTGATAAATCCATGAATTCAGTTGCCCTGCACTTAGTTTACATGTAAATCTAATTAACTGCCATTGTCATTTGCATACCGGCTTCATGATTCAATGGTGAGTTTTGAAATTCTATTTGGAAATGTGCTGGGACTTAACACCCACCATCCATTAGCAATGGGGTGTGTTCACTAGCCACACAAACTTGTACGATTCGGTTTTGATTTAAGTTTGTTGGATTTTGACTAGGGTGATTTTTTTCTGCAGGAGGAAATAAATGAAAAGGGTCTCTGGATGGGTTTGGTTGTAGGGAGATAGAATTAGGACAAAGTTAGGTAAAAATTGAATAAGAGACTTAATGTGACTAACCAATATAGAAAGGAACAGTCTGCGCATTCATAGCTAAAGACAGGGTTGGTTGCCAATATTGGTTAAGGCGTTCCAGCTGAGAGATGATCCCAGGATAGTTGTACATGAGGGATGCTATGTATGTAACCAAAGTAGAGAGATTTTCTTTTATTCTTACAATTCTCATACAAGAAAACAATTTTCTAGATGAGATTATCCCTTCCAAATGTGTCAGTTAACATTGATTCATATTACAGTCGGCTCTCAACACAATATCCCACAATGGAAACCCATGTCTATAAAGCAGTATTCAAAACTACAATGGATTACCAAGCTTCCTAGTTTTTTTTCTTCTTTTGATCTGCATAAAATCCTATTATTAATATTCAACTATGGAGGAAAAAGTTTCTTAAACGTGAACTTGGAATAGGGATTGCACAAATGCCTTTTCTACTTGTAGGTGTGGCTGTTAAAATCTTGTGTCCTCAAAGTTAAATGCTTCTTCACGGAACTTGTCAGACTTCCTCTCTTGATGAGTGCCTCCTGTAGTCTTATAAAGAAGGATCACTAGCTCTTTCTTCATGGATACAATAGGGACACGCCACGGACAGGGTAGAGTTCTGATTTCGCATCAAAATAAAATATTGGAGACATTATGATATAGATATGCCACCTATTTTGAAGAATTAGGTATCTCGGTTCTTCAAGCATTTTTCTTGCATGGTAAAATGGGGGTTCATGCATAACGGTTATGCATCCCATGTTTGTTTGCACAAATTACGTATGTGATGTGTAAATGGTGTGAAAATGGGTGTGGTTTTGTGCCAAAAGTTTTCACACCTCTCAGGGTGGTGAACATTTAGGCACATTACTGTGCATGGGCGGGTGCTACAATGAATCATGTCATTTTTGGCAATCATTTTTTTTTTTTTTTGAAGTTTTTTTATCATGTGGGCCCCTAAATGAAGATCCAAACCATTGGATGTCTTTAAAAGGCCAAAAATGGCTATGGGGTCAAATATCAGCCATTGAATAATCATATATTTTGAGAAAATTGCAAAAAAACTCCAGATCGAAAAAATCTACTTCTCTAGACTTTTTTGGGCCCCTAAATCATGGTCCAAACCTTCATCCTCTTTGAAAGGCCAAAAACTGCTCGGGGGTCAAATTTCATGTTTTGATTCATCATGGATTTTGAGATATTTGATAAAAACGCTGTACCATTAGATGTACTCATGGAAAATGGCCTGATTTTCATGTGATTTTGAGGCATTCCCTCTTTTTAAATTTTTTTTTTTATTCTTGTTGACCCCTAATTTTTTATCCAAAACATTCATCCTCTTTAAAAGGCTACAAACGCCCGAGGTAAATTGTTGGTTCATCATAGATTTTTTGAGAAAATTGTGAAGCACTTCAAACTAATCAATCTGCTTCTTTGGACTTCTGTGGGCTCCCAAATCACGATCCGAACTATTCATCCCGTTTGGAAGGCTATAAAGGGCTAGGGTGTCAGATTTCATGCATTGATTCATCATGGATTTAAAGAAATTTTTGAAAAATGGTGAACCATTAGATCCACTCAGATTCACATGTAAAAAGGACAAACAATGGACTGTGTTTCCATGGGACTCTATTGCATATGGAAATGAATCTTATGTTACACATGTGCATCATTTACGCATGTGAATCATTTTCCTTTTACATGCATAAAAGCAAACAACCCCTTAATAGTTTTTTGAAAGTTGACATGCGCTGATAGAATTTTTTATATTTTCATAGATAACATTCAATTCTTGAGCGAACCACACACGGAAGGAACTCTTTCTAAATTTTTACTATGAGACCTTTTTCTTTTCTTTTTTCTTTTGGGACTTATTATTTGTAAGATTGTTTTTCTTTATTTGTTTTTTCTTTTTTCAACTCAATCCTCATGAGGTTCTTGCATGATTAACAAGAGTCCTGAAGCTTGTCCACTTTCTGCATTATGTACATGGTCTTTGTTGCATATCTAGTTTGATTGTGAACTGTTTCCATGGGATTTGAATTGTTCTGTAGTATGTCTCAAATCATATGACTAAAAATTCTGTGCACGTAATTTGAATGTCCATTATTGCATTCTCTGTTGGTTACAGTAGCCAATAGCTGCATCTATTCTTTCTACGCCACACGACATTTTTGAAAGGTTATAAGAAAATTTGAGATTTAAGAAGTTGAAATGAATTGGCAGTTTCCATCAAGAGGCTGGTTTTAGTAACTCACTCGTATATGTTTTTCAAAAGGGTGAGATCGTTTCTATGATAGATGAGTTTAAAGTTTCGCTTATTTAGTAGTTCCTTTTTTTTTTCTTTTTTTTTTTGCTTCTTTCATGGGTTTTGGCTTAAAAAAATAAGTTTGTTATCTACATCCGCCTTGTGCTGTGCATCATTTCTTGTAGATCAAATCTGTTATTCTTATGCATTTCTTTTAAAAAACAAAATTTGGGGCCTTTTGTAGGTTCCAGAAGAGGAGGTTGATGGATATGATTCAGAAGGGAAACTAAAGTATGATATTTATTCAGAAAATAGGTACTCAGATGATGATGGCCAGCTCTCATGGTTCAATGCTGGTGTGAGGGTTGGTGTTGGTATAAGCTTGGGGATGTGCCTGGGGATTGGCATAGGCGTTGGACTACTGATGCACTCATACCAGGCAACAACCAGAAACTTCAAGAGGAAGTTCTCCTAATTTTCTGGCTTGAAGAACTGCAATTTTGCTTCTGGACGTGGTGGATCTGGATGAAGCTCTTAACCTCTTGTATGTCTAGAGTTTTGGTACGTGTGGAGGTTGTACAGTCCTTTATTTTGTTAATCAAGGTTTCTTGGTAGTCTTGTGCAGCTTATCATTCTTTTTGCTTCTAATCATCATGTGAGTGTGTGAGTTTGTAGTGTTTTATTGCTGCTGAAGTTATGTAACATATGATTGCTTCTAACTGCACAAGTGAAGACGGGGTTTGTAAGCCTAACTAATAATTCCATATAAATTCATCTTCCAACCACTGGCCCTATGCAAGGTATAGAAACTATCAAGAATTTTTTGTCCTTGGAAGTCCATGCATGTTATGTGGTTGTTGTCATGTTGTATTAATGTATTATTTTGCTTCATACAGACATTGATATTGAAATTTGTGTTAATTCTACTAGCAGAACAGTTATAACCTTTTCATTGGTCATGAATATTACCGATGGTATTGAACTTCTGCAACCGCTTTCTGAATGCACAATGAAACGAGTCAAGTATTTACAAGAACCTTGGGTATGCCATAAGAAGGGGTTGCTCGGTTGGTTGGCAACCCTAAATCGCAACCTGCTTTGTGGGCTTCTCATCCCTCTTGTTTGGGCTATCCGTCCCACATAGTGGGCTTCCTCTTCCCACTTGTGTCCCAGCGCCCTAGGATGGGAACAAAAGAAAAGGGTATTTACATGATCTATGTATGGTGTCATCTAAGATTCTGCCAATTTAAGTGTCGGCTAGTGTTCCAGACCACTGGATAAAGGATTATGGTGATTGTGATTGCCTGTGGGTGTTCTATCAGTGTGAGGTCGTTGGTGAGTGTTTACTTGTCAGGGCACCACCCCCTCTGTGAGCTATGGTTTTTTTATCACTGGGTCATTGGCCCCATCAATACTGGCCGTGCTTGGATGTAGGGAAAGGGAAACTTTGCTGGGGCAGCCAAAATTTTATCCGCTTTCCCTAACATGAACCTTAAAGTCGGTCATCTGGAATTGAAAAGGCCTGCATTCTACCAAATGAATGAGTGTTACAGTGAATTCTAGTGAGGGAGCTGGAGCAAACCACAATTTTGGAAGTGCTTCAATTGGTTCTTAAAAGTTTTTTTTTATTCTTATTTGGTAGAAACATGTGGTTTATGTTAATTGGTTCTTTTAGTTGAGCAACTATTTCCACCTGTTAATTTACTTGGGTCGCATTGTCATCCAAACCCCATGTTGTAATTTATATGTACTTTTTTCTCCTGATATTAGGTGAATTTGTTGCCCCTATGCTTGTCAATTACTAATGGCCGTGTGCGCGTTTGAATGGCTGTAGTGACCAACTCAAGTAATTGCATTGGTTGTAGAATGAAATGGAGCCATTGAGAGCCAGGTGTTCTTGGTTAACAACCCCGTTTCTCACCCAGCTGCCCACCATTTGATACTTGGGTGTACGACTTCCTCCCATTTATGTGGGCTCTCTCCCTGGGTGAGTGGGTGCTCTCATGGGTCCAAGCCTCCTTAGCTGGGTCCCAGGGAAAAAATTGGAGCCACTATCATCAACATGGTCGTCAATACTGCAAGACTTCTTATATCCTTATCCATTATAAGGATTTGAATTTTAGACAAGGAAGAAAGGGCAAGACAAACTGATGTGTAGATTAATAAGAAATGTTGAATTGTGGCTAAATGCATAGGGAAGAAATCTGTAGGCGTATGATAAAAAAAAAAAAAAGGAATGATCAATGAATGATGCTGGAGATGGTTTGAAATGTGCTTCAGAAAATACCCTTACAAAGTTTAAAATGCATAGAATTGACTTATATTACAAATTAGTTTTACAAAATATTGTTACCCTTCTAATGAAAAATGAAAGAGTTGGTTAACATAAAAACCATTGAGATCATATAAAAAAGGCAGTCAACTAAATGGTTAGCAATACTAGGAAATCAACATCATCAAATCCTTGTGCAAACTATGTTGAGGTCAGCTATACGAATTCTGTTTCTCTATTCCGAGCTGTCTTAAGACAGATTTGAAGATAAATTATACTTTAGATTTATTTTTACTATTTCTATTTACGTCCCCTTTGGTCTACTCATTTCCCTTTAGTGTGTCATCAACCTTCGTAGCCAAACTTCTTTTTATCGGTGTCGGCGGCGGGTTATATTTGACATGCCCAAAGCATTTTAAACGGATTTTTTTATCCCCCATTATTACTATTTTTAAATGCCTGCGTTCATTTTTTTTTATTTTATCCCTTCTTAATTACTTTTACCAATAATCCACTTCAAAATTCTCATCTACATTCTAAAAAGTATATCGGACTATCAGGAAAATGAAGGGTCCAAATCATATCAGACTAGCAGTTTCCCAGCAGTATCCCTTCCTCGTATGCGAAAAATGCAACTACGTTCAACTTTTTTCACGCTATCCACTGATTCCATCTATAATAACTTCATGCTGCCGAAGAGGAAGAAGCATCATTCACTCCTTGCTTTTGATGGACGTTTTGTCTCAAAAAGCCAAATGATGGTAGAAAGAAATTGACGTCTTAACTAATGTTCTTGGACCAGAGGTAATAGATAGTCATCATTTTTAGTATTCTCATTTTCAAGTTGAAAACCTTTCCTTTGAAAACGACGAAATATGAAAGATGACGATGATAAGATTTTTTTTTTTTCTTTCTACACTGAGCCGGTGGTTAGAGTTCTCTCATTATTTTTACAGACGAGATACAGTCACTGTAGTCCCTGTCACAACGTTGTCCTGAACCTAATTAGTAAATAAATCGGATCCGGGATATGAATTTTAAGGCTAATTAAAAAAATTTACCCTTTATGCCCAACGATCAAAGTCCGCTAGCCCAACAATCAAAGTCCGCTATAAGGATTATATACTTGAGCCTCATTAACCAAATAACCTGCGGAACTCATCCAGTAAACACATTTACTAAACATGTAGAAATATCAAAAACAAGTATGCATTTTGTCCCTTTATATATTTAAGTTTCAAAACAAAAGAGATATAAAGTTTATGTACACATCGAGACCATCCCAAAAACTTAGGTCTTGGAACAAAAGATATACGATATAATAAGATAAGTCCCAAAAGATTGAAAAACTCAAAAGATGGAATCTTGGTGGCAAGATGACAGATATCCCCATATGTCGCGCACAGATGCTGAGAGTGATGATGCTAAAGTACGTCATCGGCACCCCACTTACGTAACTCGTCTTCCTTCCCCGGTCGAGGATCCTCTGGGATTGCCTCAAAGTCTAGGTCGACATAGTAGGTGGTGTTGTCTACACACCAGGGAATAAAGAATCAACAATATGTTGGCAAGAAGATAAGCAATATATATGATTCATAACATGTTTCAAAGGAGAATAGATACAAGTACATGATTAAAAGACATCAAGGCAACAAGCCAGGCATAGAAGCAAGAGTAAATATAAGAGTCAAGTAACCATGTAAATCCTATCAAGTTATACAAGAATAAACATCCATGAAATGCAATGCCAAGTAAGAGCAGACTTCGAGGATGTCCTAGCCATCTCCCAAGGGTATCAATGTCGTCCCAGTCAACTACCAATACCCTAAAGTCTGGCTCTAGTGGTATCCAAAGCTGCCTATTAGAGATAATAACGCCGTCCTAGCCGATTACCATTATCCTGCACCATGAACGTCGTCCTCGTCGATTGCCCACCCTAGTGTCCGAGTAACCAGCCCACTCAGTAATCATCAGATTGCAGCTGATCATAAATGCAAGATGATAATGATGATGGTTTAGCACGTAACCCAAGATCCAAGACAAATACACGTGGATAGATTTCAAAGTACAAGATAACAAGTTGAGGGCCACTTCGAGTCAAGCTAAGATACAAGCAAGTCTCCAAGTTCCACGAGTAGTCCCCTTAACAAGTCTATCCACACGTGTTCATCAATAGAAGATAACAAGGTACCTAAGGGTACATTCTAAGTCCAGTCAAACCCTAGTTCTACAAATTATATTACAAATTATACAAGTATACAAGAATAGAGTGTACAAGGTACGTCAAGCTACGGATACATGATTTATGAGTCAAGAGTGAAGAACAAGCCAATCCTAGGTCAATGATCGTCCATCGTGTATCATACGTATTCCAACGAAGTGCTTACGGAGAAAGAGTCAATGATGCCATAGTGTGGTGAGACCTTGGTGTACTGAGATTATTGGGCACCAATGGACTAAGTTCCGTATGCATTCGACTAAGTTGCAATCATACATGGAAGCCCGGACAAGCGACGAAGCACACCAAGCCAATCGTGCTCTGTTTTCACTTTCCTGAGTTGGTCATGCAAGGGGTAGGATCAAGGGGTCCCACATATAAGGTCAAACATAAGGTAGAAGTACCCTTTATAAAAGAGGAATTAGGCATGCGCGGCCAGCCGCGAAGGGGGTCCGCGGTTAACCGCTAGGTCACCGCGGAGGTCACCGCGAGTAGCAGCAACACTACTCTAAATACATTCGTCAGGTCGATTAGCCGAGAGGTGACTGCGAGGTAACCGCGAGGTCACGGTCAGAAAGACAGAACCTGACCCAATTCTGTTTGGTTTGGCGGTTAGCCGTGTGGCTAACTCGGGGTGACCGCGTGCACAGAGGTGGTGATTTCTGAAGCTGTTCAATCAAACTTCAATGCGCACACACCAATAGCTTCATAATTCACATCTGTAGCACCTAAAAATGTCAATTCATTTACCAAAACCACCCATCCTATCCTTTTTTCAAGTCCATTACAAAAATCCTAATTAACATGTGAAATCCAATATATATAACAAGGCCTGGAATTAGAGATTGGCTAAACAATTGTATTGTCAAGAATTCAAATAAACATACATGCATGTGCAATACATAATGCTATTCTACTTGCCCCAACCAAAGGAATGAAATTAAGAGAAATTGAAAAGGAAGAAACTCTCCACTCACACCCAAGCCAAAACCACTCTCCAACAAGTTTAATCTACACTCCAAGAGTACAAAGGGAAGGAGAGGAAGGGAATTCATCAACATGTAACCCATTTACAACAAGAAGAAGGAAAATTGAAAGGAGTAGAATTGGGGGAAAACTTACAGGTCTAGGAGAAGAGGAAGAGGAGAGGAAGGAGATGGTGGCCAAATCTCCACTTGGAATGGTATCTAGAGTAGCATGCAAGAAGGAGGAAGTGAAGAAGAAAAGTTCCAACATTAGTTCACCTTTGAAATAGAACGAAAGAATAAAGAGTTGCTGAAATGAGTTTAAATGAGAGATGAAAGAGAAAAAGTCCAGAATGCCCTCTTAAGTGAAATGAGAGAAAAATGATTAATTGAGGGACTTTGATACGTCAAATCATGACGAGTCAAGAACAGAAAACGATGAGCGCGAAGAGATCTTTCCAACGAACCCAAATTCGGTAAAAACTAATTTTTCCAAAAAAATACTCAATTTTTCTAATAATCACAACCCAACCCCCTATTAAGACCAATTGTACTCGGAATCGAACGAAACTTCGCGGACAGCTTTCTCATGATAAAAGAAACTCGCTTAAGCACTAAATCAACCTAATTAGTTAAAATCACAATTAATTAAACTAATCATCAAAATTAAGAAGTTAAACACCCTATTAAGGTCGGAGACCTTACATCTGATTCAAGATTTGACATGTATAGAATGAAAACTTAATTCTTGATTCTACCAAAATATTTATGAAACCATTTCATTTGTTTCTCTTCTACAGCAATTTCATTTTTCCTAACTTACCCTAATTTTGGGCATAATTCTTTTTTTTTCTTATTCTTCTTCTTTTTTTCCCAGCTAAAGGGGATCGGACCCCATCGAACCCATGCTAGTGGGAGAAGCCCTTAGGTGAGGGAAGGAGAGGCAAGGTTGAGCCCTCAGATAAGAGGAGGAGACCTCAGGTGAGGTGAGAGAAGGTGGTATGCCCAAGGGTTGATCCATCGGCAGCCAGGTGAGAACTAACGCATCTTCCCACTGGAATAAGATGTCGTTCTCACCTCATTCTTTTTTTGATGATCAATTCAACCTCTAATTACATGTATATGCGTTGATTATTTTATCTTTTAAACAAGTGTAGTAGTGAGCAAACTATCACAATTGTATGAAGAAGAGAAGAACCTTTGATTAACTTTTAAGAAGATTTCTGTTATTTACTAATATTTACAATATTCCAATCTATTTTAAAATTTAAAATAGCTACTCCATGGGTTCCTTTGTGTAACAAGAGGAATCCATGATAGAGATGAAAACTGTTATTATTTTTCATGCATCATACTATGTCATTGTTTGGTGTGACAAGCTTTCCTTGTGAAAAAAGAAAGACTGAACTAATTTCCTATGATAGACTGGGCTTTGATTTCCTATTGAAGGGATAGGAACACAAGATTCCTCTCTCTCATGGAAATAGAAATTTACAAAGAGTAGATTCATCTTGTTGCATAGACAAGTCCATGCTACAATCCTAGGTCAAATTTTTGTAGAGTGAAGAGAAATTTTCTACATTGATTACATTTTTTTTTCTATGTTTGATTAAATCAGTTTAATTAACTTTTGCTAAAGGTAGTTAAAAGTTTTTGTGGATGTTAGATACTTTTGTTATTTACTTAATAAATTTGCCAATATGACTTTCATAATCATGGTTTAAAATCTCGATCTCGGTTGCCATATCGGCTGGGCCGAAAAACCGATATGATATCGATATCAGTCACAGATATCGGTCTATCGTGATCGACGCAGTGTGAATTTTTTTTAATAAAAAAAAATTCACAAAAATATCCAGAAAATCTAGAATATTAGAAAATGCTGAAAAACAATATTTTTTTCCATTAGTAACAATAATAAATTAAAATCTCGGTCGGCTTAAGTTATGAGTTATGTCTTTGTCGCAGTTCGTTGTCTTCTCTAGTATTTCATATAATGTAACCATTATTAATGCTCAAGATCAATTTATTAGTGTAAAATATAAGAAAATAAAGATAACATATCAAGTATCATTTAATATTAACTCAATCATCAAGTAAGTTGTGAAATTCAAGACCATGAAGATAAAATATTAAAATCTGAAACATGATACTGAGATAAATAAATCAAAAGGCAATTGGACATCAAAATATTTATGGTTTACCTGAAATTAGAGGAGACTAGAGAGAAAGATTGATGAGCGTGACAGCCTAATTCCAAGTGGAGTGTCTACCAGACTCAATATCATCATCATCATCATCATCATTTATTCGGTATGGATTGTTAAAGAATACATAATATTTAAAATAAGGGAGTATGTTGATTTTCTTATCAAAATAAAATGTTTTCTTCAAGAAATAGTGTTGGAAATATGCAAGAGAAATAGAATGAGCTAAGGAGGAGGGGTTTCTCTAAGGGGATGAGTGGAGAGGAAGAATGAGGAAAAAAGTGAAAAATTTAGGATTTTTTTTACCATTATTCCATCTTGGCTGATATTTTGACTGAGATAGACCGATATATCGGTTAAACCGATATTTTCAAAATAAGGGCCGAGATGGACCGATATTTTCAAAATAAGGGCCGAGATGGACCGATATTTTGGGGATATTTTGGTCTACGATACCGAAACCAATATCACACCAAAATATTGGACCGGTATGGGCCGATACCGATTCATATAGGCCGATATTGTATACCATAATCATAATACAACACTTTTGTCAGTACTACTACCATTTTTTTGTGTGTGTACTACTTTTGATTTATTACAAAGTTGCATGTATACTAGTTGTATGGTATAACCATCTTGTCTATTTTTACTTTTATATTATGATAAATTTTTTTGTCTAATTAAATCACATTTCAAATAAGCCTATTTGTGAAAAAGAATTGAAACAACTATATTTAAAGACTAGGGCTCTTCCAATCTGCAACTTAGCTTATCATAACCTGGAATAGTGTGAGGCCCCACCCTTAGTGGGCCCTCTAAATGCTATTTTATAGACTAATCTTTGCTAATTTATACTAATTTATGCTAATCTATGCTAATTATTGGTTAATTATGCTAATTACTACTAATCTTTGCTAATTATGGCTAATTACTATTTATTTGTGATAATTAGGGGTTGATTAGAGAGATTAGTTAGACTCCCTAAGTTAGAGTTAGATTAGCTTAGTTGGGTTAGTATTTTTAATTAGTTGGGTGTTTGTGTTAATCCTAGGCTTTTAGTGCTAGTTAGGCCCTTAGTTAAGTCTAATTAATTAATTAGGGTGGGTTTAGTGCTAATGGTGCCCCTCTCTAGAACCTTCCAGCCAAAAGACCAAATCTGCCCTAACCCTAACCCTAATCCCATGGAACCCTAAAGGGTATTATGGTCATTAATCACCCTCCACTAAGCTATAAATCATCTCTTATCCCAAGAACCCTAATCCCTAAGCCAGCCCCCATCCCAAGACCAATTCATTATTCCATTGCAAACTCTCTTCTCCTCCCTCTCAATCCTTCCCTACGGATGAGCCACTGTCACTGACTGTGCTGGAAACTACAGCCACTACATCACCTTCCTTCTTCCTCTTTCGCTCTTCTCCCTCCAAGCCACTGCAACTGTTGCTGGGATTTCTTCTCAGCTGCAGCAGCCACCTCTCCTTTCAAGTCACTGATTTTGAGCTAAGACACCCACTGATTTCTGTGCTGGGAGCATTACTCCTTGGAGCAGCAGCTACTGTCTCACCTCCTTCCTCCCTCATTTCTCTACCTAGGAGCTTCTACAATTGATTCTTTGCTGGGCTACTGCTGCTGCTACAGCTGCTCTGCTGCATCTCTTCTTCTTCATCTTCTATGCCAGGACTGTAACTGTGTGCTGGACTCCTTCTTGGCAACAGTTGCTGTTGCTTCATCCCTCTCCTTCCTTTCTCATTCCTCCTTCCAAGCCACTACTCTTGTTGCTGTTATTATCTCCTAGGAGCTGCTGCTACAGCAGCTGGGTTATCTTCTCTTATTCACTCTCTGTTCAGCTGGAAATTGGATTTCTCTTCTATTGCTCTCTCTACCAAACCATCTCTTCTCACAAAGGCAAGTTCCAGGTGCTTATTAATCTAGAATGCATGTGTTTTTTTCTCCTCCTTCGATTTGAAATTCCATTTCCGATTGCTGGATATTCTTGTTAGATCTAAATTGAGCCTAATTGTGTTGATTAGATGGACTATTGGCCATTGATGGATGAGAGAAAACCTATTCTTTTCTTATGCTATGATTTGTGGTTTTGTATAGAATAATTGATTAGAAGATGGGTGGAGAAGAGTGACTGTTTCAGTCACTGTAATGGAAACAGAGTGATTTTTTGGGTTGAGATCAGTGGGCCCAGGTGGGCCACCCTTGGAGATCCGGACCCCACATCATGTGGGACCACCTTGGGCAACACTAGTGGTGCAGCTTGATCTGAGTTGATTCAGTGGGGCCCACCATCCAAGCTTCCTGTAGTTCTGTCGTCCAGCCCATTCTAGAAGATGGGTTCTGTGTGTGTGGACGTTACACAGGACCTGACGAGTTTTGTTGTAAAGGTAGGTGAAAGAGATGAGTAGAATAGATAAGTGAGGATGGGATGGGTGCTGATGACATGGCCTGGGTAGGTGATAAGAGATGAAGGAGTGGGGATAGTGATGAGTGAATTATGGTAGGTTGGGGGTGCTTGAAAAGGGGTGGTCTTCACTCCATTTCAACTTTTTAAGTGGACTTAGGTTCTGGCTGGAGGGCTTTGGGCCCAGTGGGGCCCACCAATCTATAACCAATTAGTTACTTTAATTAGAAAAAAAAATCCCTTAGTTGATAATGTATTCTATTAGCACCATTAATTTTCTTAGATTAGAAATATAGACCCCTTAATTGGACCAAATCGGAGCTGGGCCCAGTGGGGCCCACTATTTCCATAACCCATTAGCTTTATTAATTAAATAAGACATTTAGTTTCTAATGTACTATGGGACCCATTAGTTTTAGAAAATTAGGAGAGTATGACCCTTAGCCTTATGGAACCCTATTAGAATAAATTAACTTGTTACCCTTAAATTAATATTTCCAGACCCTTTAGTCTTTAAATTAATTTAAATTAATCTGGACCCTTTAGTTTTACACTTTTAGGAATTCATTAGATTTTATAATCTGATTTAAGCCCTAAGTATTTTGCGAACCCAATTCGAATAGTTTGTGTATGACTCGGATTATTCTGTCAGACCCAGACCTCAGTGCAAAAGTTGAGATTTGGCCTGGAATCTGTTGACTCAGGTATACCTGTGTACCAGATCGACCGGTTGGCCACCTAATCAATCGGGTACACTGGAAATTCCAGAATCCAAACCAAGTCCCAACTTTGATTCCAGTGGAGCAGATCGACCCGACCCTTGCCAGGTCGACCTGCCACACTGTGAACACTAAGAAGTGAGTTTAGCATTATTTTATGATTAATCGATTGTGGGGCCCATTAACCATCCAAATGAACTTCCATCAATGTGCCAAGCACGAGTCAATGGTGTGGCTCAACCTTGACTCGCGGGGATCACTGTTTAGTGTTTTGGTTATTAACTTAAGATGATTCGACCTCTAAGTGTTGTCAAAGATGTCCGTAAATTCCTAAGCACCAAACACAGTAATATTTGGCATCAATGACTTCGTTTAGAGATCAAATTACCGGAGATGGACCTGAACCTAACGTGGCCCATTACCTAGGATTGGACCGTTGTTTTTCCCTGTTGATTCCTTCACTGAAGTTTATACTTCATTATTATTATTGTTGTCATTCTTAGATCTTTAGATTAGCTGTTAACTATTAATTGAACACAAATGGAGGACCTGAACCTAGGATATCTTAGAGGTGACCCGATAGACTGATTTGGAGAACATTGACCCGTGTCTGTGTCTAGGCGGGCCCTTATTGGGCCTAAGTGTGGAGATGTGAACCCCTAGTTGGAAAAGGTAGTTTCTTTTGGGATTTTAAGTTATATGGATTCAAATGAAACGTTTATCAGTATAAATGGATTAGTTGCCTCGTTTGGATAAGATTTAGACCAGGCAACGTGCTGGTGGGCCTTGGTATGGATCCAACGAGTGGGCCTGGACCTTGAATGAGATCCAGAGATTGTATTGAGATGTGTAGACCTCTTAGAGACTTGGATAGGACCTTGTTCACGCAAGGCAAAGCCTAGACAGACATAGACCCTTAGAGTTATTCTCGAGTCGGCATGAACATTCACTCGGTTGATTTAAGCTCAGCCTGTGGACTGATCATCCCCGGTAGGAGCTAGATGAGTGTTGTGGAGCTATCATGATGAGTTGCGTGGTTAAGACGGACGGTGTGATACCGTGTCCGGTCTTGAGTGTTGAGATGATGAGTTGATGAGTGATTTGCGGGATTAGTAATTCCCAGCACTGGTGAGATTTCCCCGCCGCAACTGTGTTCAATATGGGAGGGCCGCGGCATAATATCCCGCGGTATTCCAGCTCGTGTGAATGTGCCATTTTGCTGTATAAGTTTAGTTGTTACCTATTTATTCTGATTCTCTATGGTATTATTGCACAACTGCCTAAATCTTTATCTTGTCATCCTTTAATTATTTTACCTGTCTCTATTCATTTGATACATGCGTTCTATGTTAGTAGTATACTGTAACTTGCCAGATCTTTTAGATCTGACCCTTCATTGGTGCTTAGGCCTTGACCCAGAGATTCCCGAGGACGCACTAGCTCTAGTGGAGGCGCCTGTCGCTGGAGAGTACGCATGGGGACCGGCCGACCCGGAGGGCGGAGATTATTTACCAGGGTTTTGAGAGCTCATATTTATTTTGGGTTTGAGAGACATTTTTGTAGTGAGTCGGGTAGAATTCAATATGTATAAACTTTGATTAACAACTGATACATTTTAATTAGACTGTAGTTCTGCTCATACTTTACTTTATATATCGATACCTATTGCTTCCGCTTTATTTAATCGTTATGCTTCCGCAATTTAAATGTTATTACTATGTTGGTCAAAAAGTTTTAAATTGGACCTCACTGCTGCCTACGATCTTGGAAGTTCTCGGATTTTCCGGGAAGTAGCGCGCCAACTTCGGGTATTCGAACGAGTATATCGGTATCCGGAATTGGGGCGTTACAACTAGTGCCGGTCCCACAAATTAAAGTTGATTATATTTTTTTTTTTGTATGATGGAACTAGAAAATCCAGTTCTGATTGGATTTATCTTGATTTTGGAGACGATCATCATGCAAAAAAAACAACAATAATCAACTTTTATTTGTGGGATCAGCATTGTTTCAGTTTAGGATAAGTTCCTAAGCTTCAACTTAGGAGAGCTGGCCCCATACTTAAAAGATACATATTTGAATAAGCTTTATCTCCAACATAAAAGACTTACCAACTGAAAGTTCAAAAAAATAAAAATAAATAAAAGACTTGCCAACCAGTTTCCCATAGTTTTAATTAGATAAGAATGGTTGCATCTCCCTAAACAATCCAAAACATAGAATTATCTTGTTGAGACGAATTATTAGGCATAAATTACTGATGACAAATGCAATCGAATGGTTCAAGAATTGAGTTCGAATCCTCTGTTTTGTAGAAATAGGGGGATACTATTTCACCCAATCCGCATTTGCCGATTGTGCAAAATCACTTCCTTGAGTTTTTTCATTCTTGAAAAGAAGCATTTGTTGTGATAAGATTTTGCACAGTTGGCGAATGCAAATTGAGTGAAACAGTATCTTCCTATTTATGCGAAACAGGGGATCCAAACTCCTAAGAACTCCTTATTCATATAAGCGGTTTCTCGGTTGGCAAGCCTGCATGGTGATGCCCATGGATTAACCCCTAGGTACGTGGGTTTTGCTTCCTACAATATCGGCTTTCTCTTCCCTGTGTGGTCTCTCTTGGGTCCCTGCCCACTAGGTTGGGTACCAGAAAATTAAAATGTATTCCTTATCTAGATCGATGTACAGTTTATTTAAAGAAATTAGAATCATAGATGACAATTTAGGTACCTCAACCCAAATAATCCGATTAAATCCTCCCCTCTTGATTAATTGGAGACATCCCCAAAATTCGCTTTTATCATAGTTATATACACCATCAAGTACATAGAAGGTCAATCACATCATCTTCCTACAGTGATGGATGGGTCATCAACTGTCCCACATGAAGTGGTCCTATGAATATCATCCACACAAAAACAATTAGGTCCCACTAGGGATGGAGCACATCCAAAATTTTATTGATTGGATGATCAAGATCTTCAATTGATTAAGGATCTGTTTGATAATAAAAATTTGAGGAATTCTTGGGGTTTGTTTTCAAGTGTTTACAACGGGAATTCCATGTGTTAAAGAGTTTCTTACATTTGTCTATAGAATTCTTTTGTTCGATTAGTAGAATTCTAAAAATCCAGTCTTTTAAATTGCTATGATTAGTCTTTCAAAATTCTCAAATCTAGTCTCCTACTATAAGTCAACTTGATAGGATGTATGAGAGTGCATGAGTTTCGGTCTTTCTTAGAAAAAAAATGTTTTCAAATTCCAGTATGTAGGAGTTACAAAACCTTTTTTTTTTTTTCGGGGGGTTGGGGGTGGGGGGGTACATAAGACAAAAGATTGCAAACGAACATAAGAAATAAGATTGCAAGCGAGTGTCCGATTATGTGAGTACTCAAAGTCTCATTTTCTTAATAAAGTAAATTTGAAACCTATTTTTGGATCTTGAAGAATTTTGAATTTGGATCCAGATCTATCCATGTAGGGTCCAAACTAGATCCTAGTGTCTGTTCCAACTCGATGATCTAATTACATGACGATTGCATTTACATATTATAAACTTATTTAGGTTTTAAGGGGCTACATATAGATTGAGTTATATTTATATTTGGGAGTTTACTCAACTTTAACATGTGTCATTTAATAATCCTACTTGTTTATCTACAAAATTTATCTTATTAATTCTTTTATCCAATTATACTATCGGAATTTGTATCTCATTTCGAATTTGAATTTCTTTTCTTAGCCCGTTTGGTACTTTACTAGTTTAGTAAAAGTCAAGTAAAGCCTTCATTTTCCATAGAAGGGGTTACATCAATAGTACCATTTTTCAAAACTCCCTCTTTAAAAAAAAAAGTTCAAAATCAACCATATTTCTCCACTAAAAGACAAAAGAAACTTCACTTTTCTATAAAAAAAAGTTAAAAAAAATTTCATACCAAATAACTAAAAACAAATACAAAAGTCCATCATAATCCATTTATATTTCATTCTTTATTGATTTAATTCTTTATTTTATGTTTATTTTACGATAAAATTATCAAACGGTCGACTAGAGGAACACAAGAAATAGGTTCCATGATTAATATCAAACGGTCGACTAGAGGAACACAAGAAATAGGTTCCATGATTAATTTGAGAATATAGAGCATTGAAAAGATATATCTTTTGGTCCACTCTTCTCACCAAAATCTTGAAATTCTCGCCCCTCAAATATAGGATGCGGGAAAATGAAAGGTCGGGTTCTGACAATCATAAAAAAAAATTTCCCGTAAAGACACTACCCAATGCCCCACATACCAACTGTGGGGTGCACTGAGATCACCTTCCAATGGGGTCCACTAAAAATGAAATGCTGGACCACCAACCCACATCACACTACAACAGAAGAAAGGCTTTGAAAAGAAACAAAATGTCTTGAAATGCATCATCAGTCCTCCTAAGATCCCTTCTCGATTTGCTTGTCGAAGGGTGTTGAAGAAAACGATAGAAATAGGAAAAAGGACCCAAACGCTCCCACAAACTAAAAAAAAACTCAAAACGCATGAAGGGAAAATAGGATTCTGGGACATCCAAACGGCCCCAAGAGAAAAACGAATCGCTAACAGCAGCAGAAGAGAGCTTCAAAGAAGATGAATCCGAGGGACTACGGAGCGAGTCACAAGCGGGCGATGCACCGCCACGACAAGGACCTCAGATCGGCCGAGTCGACTCGCCCGACTCGCCCGATCCCACTCGTCGTCTCCCTCAACTGCCTCGAGGACGCCTCCCTCGAGCAGGACTCTCTCTCCGGCGTCGCCGCCGTCGAGCACGTCCCCCTCTCCGGCATTTCAGACGGACGGATCGAGGCCGCCGCCGCCGTCCTCCTCCACTCCCTCGCCTTCCTACCCCGCGCAGCCCAGCGCCGCCTCCAGCCCTGGCAGCTCATCCTCTGCCTCGGCTCCGCCGACCGATCTGTCGACTCGGCCCTCGCCTCCGAGCTTGGCCTCCGGCTCGTCCACGTCGACGCCGGCCGCGCTGAGGAGGTTGCCGACACCGTAATGGCTCTCATCCTCGGCCTGCTCCGCCGGACGCACCTCCTCTCCCGCCATGGCTTCTCCGCCTCTGGCTGGCTCGGATCGCTGCAGCCGCTCTGCCGCGGGATGCGCCGCTGCCGGGGGCTTGTGCTTGGGATCATAGGCAGATCTGCCTCTGCGCGATCGCTTGCGACTCGGAGCATCTCATTCAAGATGAGTGTGCTCTATTTCGATGTCTATGAGGTATATACAGACAATTTCATGTTTGAAATGCAATTTCATTTGCAAGGCAACAATGCTTGTTGTTTGTTTGATTAGATCCATCAGTATTCATTCTCATTGTCATTCTTGTTGAACTCGACTGAGTTTTTGAGTGAATATTATACCTAAAACCAAGTTGCTGTTTGTATGTTACCCTAATAGGAGTTGGATCCCTCTTTAGTAAGGAAAGGGTATGAATTCGGTTATTATAGAATGCACAAGATGAAGGGAATTTCTTCATTGTTTCTTAGTGTTCATCTGGTAGGACTCACTTTGAATGAGGAATGGAGCGAAAAATTCATCTCCATTAGAATTTCTCAGTTATTTCATCATGGTTTTCCTGATGTTAGTTTGGTTTATTATTATTATTTTTCTGCTGGGGGGGGGGCGGGCGGGGGTGGATAAAGAGACTGTTCTTTTCACATCTATTAGTGGGTCCATTACACAAATGGTCTTGATTGCTGAAAGATTGAGTTGCTTGCCCAAATCAAGCTCTAGGTATGCTTAGGTTTTACATGCTATATTTTTGCAATTATATTAGTATATATATCCAAAAAAAAAGAAAAAGAAAAAGAAAAATAAACTGTTTAGTGTATTAAGGATTGTATTGGAGCTCATAACATTAGTAGTTTGGTCAGTTCTTGGGAGTTGGGACTTGAAAAAATATACTCACTGACATCTGCATCTACACTGTGTAGGGTATGTGCTGTTTATCAATGTGTATCCATCGAATGATTGAATTCTTTCTTTTGAAAATTAACTGATTGTGCCCAAACATCATTTTGTGTAGGACAAAGGAAAATCAGTGCGGCGTTCTACTGCATTTCCTCCTGCTGCTCGAAGAATGGATACACTTCATGATTTACTTGCTGCAAGTGATGTTGTCTCGCTCCATTGTGCTCTATCAAACGAAACCGTACAGATTCTCAATGCGGAATGCTTGCAACACATAAGACCTGGTAATTTCACAGGATTTCTTGATTCTTATGCTCTTGATCATGTAGTTGTTATTCTCTTGCTTTGTACTTGATTATCCCTTCATTTTGCATCTAAAGAAGGATGGCATTGCTTTCCTGCAGGGGCATTTGTTGTGAATACAGGTAGCAGTCAGCTAATTGATGATTGCGCTCTGAAGCAGCTGCTGATCGATGGAACTATTGCTGGTTGTGCATTGGATGGTGCTGAAGGGCCACAGTGGATGGAAGCATGGGTATGAGCATTAGCCTTGGGTATGAATGGTATTCTTGAATATATGTGGCATATTGGAACTCAAAATGGTTTACATTAAAAACTGCCAGGACTTCTTTTATGATGTGTTTGTCTGTTATATAATAATTATATTTTGACTTATTTTACTGATACTGTTAAGCTATGTCTCTGGAATATGTAAAACACATGCAAATTGGTTGAATCAATCAGCCTGAAAAACCACCTGAATATCCAGAATTGATCCTAGATAAGGTAGAACTGGCTCCTAGATTTCCCAAATATTGGTTTGACTTGTAGATGTTGTGCAGCTTCAAGTAATGAGAATGGCTCGATAAGGCGATGGTGATAGCTCCTCGCTATGTGATGCAGTGAGGTCCAAGAAGAAAAGGGCCCCCTAATGGACCCCACCAAGGAATCTTTTCCATTTAAGTGATTTCCTTAATTAGATTAATTAAATTTTGTTAAGAGAATAATTGATTTGAGTCAATTAGAGTGATATTAGCGGTCATTAGATTGATTTGATTCTGTTAGAGATTAATTAGAGTGATTTTAGCAATCATGCATTAATTAGATTTTTCCTTATTAAGCCATTCCTCACTATAAATAGAGAGGAGCTTTTAATTTTACTCATGCTATTGCTAATAAACAAATAGTCAGTGTTCTCGTGAATTCTCTTGGGTGTTCTTATATCTGTGGCCTTAGGGCTTGAGTCTAAGGACTCGATCACACCGTCGGAGGTGTTGATCTTCACCGTTGATTGTGGCTGGGCTGCACCACTATGCCCAAGTATTTCTAGTTGCTAGATTCATCTATACTGTTTAGTTCTTTCTGTAATTATTTTGGATGAGTAACTCTTTATCTATCATGTTGTGAAAATATCATTCTGTTAAAGACTGAAGGGTCTTGCTGATTTTTCCTGAAGGATTCAGGTATTTATAAAAATATATGGAGATAGATTGTACAAAATATCAGTATAACAATATTTCAAAGGGTTAGACTGAGTAGTATGAAACTCTAAGATGCTAATTTCATTTGACCCTTACGGCTTTAAAAGTAACTAGTAAGCCCAAAATCTCACTGATAAAATTTTAACACCACCACAAACAATCTAGAGTTTGTAATCATCAACATCATCATCATCCTTATCATTAAAGCCCTATCCCATCTATTTGGGGTTGTCTTTATGAGTACTACTTTACCACTCTACCCTTTTTACAATCATGCATATACTAGTACAATGCATGTCTATTGCACATGTGGCTAGTCTTGAATGTAGATTTCTAACTAATCAAACTGTACCATGCACATGTTTTACAGGTGGCCTAGCCCTGGATGTAGAACATCAAACTAATCAAACAAGTGTTAGATTTTGTAGATTATTGTTTCTCATAGTGTTAGAAATCATCATCATCATCAAGCCTCGTCCCAACTATGTTGGGCTTGGCTACATGGATTTTGTTTCTCCATTCTAATCTATCCCGAGCCAAATCCTCAGATGGGTTGTACTTTTCATATATATTCTTACTACTTCCATCCATGTCGTCTTTGGCCTACCATTTTTCCTTAGTGGGCTCATAGTGTGTGATGTGAAGATCTACACCTCCGACGGTGAGATCGAGTCCTAAGACTCAAAAACCCTAAACTCACTTAGGGAAAACACTCAGACTCACGTATGAGAATAACTGAAATCTTATTCGAAAATATATCATAGCATTACAATAGCATATTACTCTATATATAGAGTAAGAAGATGGTTCTATACTAACCAAATCTTTCTAAAACAATAAACTACTAATCTTAATCAAGATTAGAATTTAGGAAATAATATACTAAGCAACTTGATTAAATTAGAAATATCTAAACTAAGATAGGGATCTCTAATTAGAGATCATGTGGACCCTATTAAGGGGGCCATCAGGGCTTGCGGGCCTTGGCCTTTGATCGGCCTGCATCAGTGTGGGAAATGATCAATAAAAAACTAATTAGAGGTTGCCCATAAAAAAAAAAAAACCTAATTAGAGGTTGTGAAGGTCTAAAATGTGTCCATTAGTAATGGAGAGATTTTTTTTTTGAAAACGGAGTGTGTCCCAGCCCTTTGTGTCCCATCCCTTTGGGTTGGACTATCCCTATGGGCCCGGGGGGAGTCTGGTAAATCCCCTGTGGCCCCAGAGTGGTAGCGCTGTTTCAAACCCTCAACCTCTGAGTTTTAGTATTCTTTTTAATGTGATCAATTCATTTTAATTGTTTCAATGAAATAATTTGTATTTATAACTTTGTTTGTCTACTCTAGATGCAAGAGGAGACTAGGGGAAATAAAATAGGAAGAAGGAAAAGAACTATATTTTTTAAATCCAACCACCAGTCATAACCTTTTCGATATAAATTCATTTCCAATTACATACATAGGGACTTATGTACCTTCTTTAAAACCTTCTAAACTACAACACTCTTTAAGAAATCACTTTTTACTTGTAAAATATACAACATTAGAGAATTAAAAAAGAATGCAATCTCATTATTTAGTTATGTTTTGTAGTTTGAATGTTTGGTGGGGATTGCACTTTTGCAAGACACTAGTTGTTTATCCAAGTTCGATTTCACCTAGCCTAAGTGGATGATCAAATTTGATCCTGGTTTGAATGTCTTGCACCGTTGCTTTGATAATGGCCCCACTCTACCGAGCATCGATGCTTACCTTATGCTGAGCATCGGTCCATGTGGGGCCCTACCTAGGGGGGACCCACCTGTGTTTGGTGACATAGGCGAATCATCATCCGCCAAAGGTCCAATCCATTCGGATGGGTGCCAAACTCGGGATTGGCGACTATCTCCGGGCGCGGGGGGGGGGGGGTGGGGTGGGGTGTGGAATGTCTCTGTGCTGTGGTCCACTCAGATGGATCATAAGGTGGGCCTGCCCCACTAGGTGTTTGCCGACGTGGTGCTCATGTTATGAATATGTTTCCCCATTGATAATAGGATATGTTTTTACCTCAAGATCTTGAGTTACTTAAATAAAATTTTGTATTTAAAAGAACGATATATTAGGAAACCTTATCCGTGTAAAGATCTCTCAGTCCATCCTCACAAATACAATGATTCCGAATGGGCCCACTTGGGCCTGAACAACTAACCCAACAGATGGGGACAACGAAGTTTTGCACGAAGCTAGTTGGTTTTACCTTTTTTTATTTTTTATCGGGTAATGAAGGATTTCATTTAATAAACAAACAGGTACAAAAAACTGAAACAAGAACCAAATAGAGGGTAGGATTGCAATGGTATTAGAGCCTTATACCAAAGTGACAAAACAAAAATTATAGAAAAAACACAATCATGGGAGAAGATCTATCTATCCCTTGTTTAGCCAATGAATCGGCCGAATCATTAATAGACCGATCCCACATGTTTGAACTCCACATGGGTCATCAAAGATAACACTTTGATTTCATTTCAATAAAAGTGAAAATGTCAAAGGGAAGCCATAGAAGAAACCCTAGAGATGGCATTCAATGTGTCGCTTTTCACCACCAAAATGCCATGAAAATGAGATGCAAAGATCCAAAAAGCTTCTAAAATTGCCAAGACTTCTGTTTCATTGAACTACATGATGCTAGAGGGAAAGAACACACCTGCTGCCTCTTGTTACCTCTTGCTGTCCCATCCACTTTAAATTTAAGATTGTTTCAAGTGGTTTGAACCATTTCAACACCTTTCTCACCTTCAGAGAGTCACAAAACAAAGAAGCATCCCAATTATGCAAAATGCCTTCTAAGATACTACTGTCAAACTCACTCCTTGAGGAAGCCTACTTTGGCAATTCTCCTAATCACTAAATGCATATTATTTCCCTCAAACGTCAAAGTGCCCTAAACATTCCTGTTATTTCTCTCTTTCCAAATTGTCCAAAGGATTGCGAATGGGATCACAATCAACCTCCATAGAAAAAAATTGCGTCTGGAAAAGGAAACGTCGACCATTGCCTCCACTAAATTCGTTAAGGATTGCGGAAGACATCAAGAGATACCACACTTAAATAGAAAATTCCTCCATAAAACATAAGAAACATTGTAGTACAGAAACAGAAGACCTATGTATTCTAGATCCTCCTGCAAAGCACACACAGATCTTAGATGTCCTCCAACAACATGGCTCTTCTTATTTGGTTATTCGTAGTTGAAACCTTATTCAGCACGACTAGCCAGCAAAAAGCCTCCACCCTCGTAGGGGCCAAACCCAACCAAACCAATGAACAAGCTGGTTTGTCAACCTACACCTCCATCTACAACAAAAAGCTTTTTTCAAAGAATACACTAGATGGACAAGGCTTCAAAACTCAGATGTCTTCATCATCCCTACAAATAAAAGCTTTAGACAAAATACTCAACAATGACTCTTTTAGTCTTGACACTTCAGTGAGAAGAAACTCCCTGCTAAAAGTCACATTCCAAGACATAACCCCTCACTCACATAATAGTGTTTGACAGGCGATCCCTTGTTTAACAGAACCCTATACAACTCAAGCTTTAGTCATGTCGCCAAGTGCCAACTCTCAAAATCTTACCCCTCAAGCCTGACACCCTATGCTTGAGTCGGACTCAACTTGGAATCCATCCAACCTCACCCATCCTCCCTGTATTTTGAAACAATGAGGTGGTTTTACTTTTGGGGATGGTCTTCTACAATTGTGCAAAGAAGTTTCAGGTTTGTTTGCTACTTAGTAGTGAAGGGATTGTTCTCGTTATATCCTCTAAACATGTTAGCATCTTTGACTCGAATAAAGCGAAAGTTTTGGCTATTGTGGAAGCTCTTAGGATTTTTGTGCCTTATTTTCATCAAAAGATAAGTGAAGAGTGATTCGAAGATTGTGATTTCTTGAGTTTCTTCATGTGTGGCATCTCCTTAGAGGTTTCAATGTTATTTAACGAATCAGGTCGTCTTCTTTGATTCTAGTGGAGTTCAAGCATGCCGGGCATTCGGTCAATGCCTTGGCAAACCCTTTGGCTAAGATAGATCTTATCTTTTGGTGGTTTCTTCCTTGTAATTTTGTTTTTGTTGCTTTGGTATCATGCTTTTATATCATTGTAGTCCTATCAGTCAATTGGTTGTCCTTTTTTTTTTTTTTTTTCTCTTGTAACTCGTAAACTTTTTTCTTAATGAAATCTTTGTTATTGATAAAAAAAAGTTCCATGTTTGTCTATTAAAACTATATTTTAACTTAGTTATACAGATCCAATTCAACTCTACCATGAATACAGCTCATCTGGGTCACCCCTTATTAAATCCAAACCATTAAAAACATATCAAGTAGTAGCGGCCGTATTATCGGCTGTAGCGGTTGAGGCCACTATGCTACTTTTAAAATAGTGGTGCTATGGTCTAAAACCTAATAGAGCCAAGCAATTTTATTTTTTAACACTATTTTTCCTATTTCTTCTCTTCAATAGCATTTTCTATAGTTGTCTCTACCCTTGTATAGTTCCAAAACACAAGATTTACTGCTATACAAGATTCAATTTTTTTTTTTTTACCACTAAAAAAGTTCACACCGCTATGCCGCTATGTATTGCCGCAACCACTATGTAGCGTTTTGGACACTGGTTGCTATACCCATCACAATTGCTATTTTTATCCTTGTCCAGTAGTGTATTGCTATTGGACCAAATTTAATTTGAATTAGAGTGAGATGGATATTTGATTGAACCATTCGAAGGTTAAATCTTCAATTTTTGGGTCTGTCACACCTTTAACTAAAATCATCTAGCAATAGAGGATTGTACAGGAGTCTCATCCATGTGAGGCCTTTTCTCCTGCTAGTCATTTTTACTGGTAATTTATGCGGGGTCATACCCCATAAAGATAGGTATAAGCTTCATTAAGCCCAACCCCAAGCCCAGGCCAAGGCCAAGGCCCATTCGTATATTTTTATACACTATTCTTTTAGAAGCCATTATGTTAAGAAGTTGATTTCTTAGGATTTTTACGTTGCTTATAGCCTAAAATAGTTTGGTTTAATGAGTCTAAATTAGGAGTCTTGGTTGTAATTGGCTAAAAAATAATAAGTTAGTCCAATCCATCTTTTCCAGAGATGGGTTGAATTCAGGTCTCGTACGAGATTTGATCAACATGAAATTAGGTTTTTTTTATGGGCTGTTCAGTTGTCTATCCAACTGTACTGTGCGATTCAGACATGAGTCAGATAAATTGTGTCCTACTTTTTGACAAGGGGTATCCCCATCACGATTCTGTTAAATTTAGTAATAGAGGAGGACTACAACTTGTGCATATCTCTAATCTGAGTTTATGAATATTTCTCTCCTCTCTCTTTTAGACATTCATCTCATTAGTGAAAAGAAGTTTTCCTCTTTCCATAGTATTGATGCAGGACATGGATGACTAGCCTAAATGATATGATTTTGAGATTAGGAAATTAATTACCAGTTATAATTAAATCTATAAAATTAAAGTAGGCACGCCATTCAATGTAAATTTTAGCAAGCAATTAATGGTTATCCAAGGCCTATCACAATCCTGCAATGAGACCCTTCATTAATTGAAGATGGATCCAGTGGAAGGTTAGGACTGCCACATTGTCTAGGGAACCACCGACAAAAGTAGATTTGCGGTGTCCTTTGAGGATTTGATGGTAGCTTGGTTCAAACGGTTCCAATTGTTTGGGGAATTTTGCAAATTAATGTTCAATTTCAGATTTAAATGAATTAATTTGCACAACTTTTAAAAGGCCCAGACTAAAATTCAGAATTGAAATCAAGGGTTTGAAGGGCTAAGGAGGGAAATTGTTGAATTTGGGTTCCCAAAGTGGGCTGGCTCAATTGGAATGGACAGGACCAAGTTCAGATGGGCCTGGATTGGCTGGGCTTGGTTCGGCCAAGTGGACTTGGGCCTGGATCAGGTTCAACCAACCTGATTTGGATTTGGGGATGTGTTGGGATGGTTTGGTAGGGCTCATTTAGGGTTTGGATGGAGGATTTGGATTTAGGGTTCTAGTAAGGATTTGGGGCTAGATCTAGTATTGTATGAACTAGATCCAGGGCTAATGTGGGTAGATCTAGGGTTTCAGTAATGGATGGAGGAGATTGGTCACTGGTAAAGGGGCTGGTTATTGGATTTGAGAAGGTTAGATGATGTGGATTAGGGTTTGGATCGTGGTTTGGGGCTAAATCTAGGATTCCAACGGTGAGATGGATCTAGATCTAGGTTTGATGGATGAATGTTGATGGCATTGGAGGTGATGGGGTACGACCAGCAAGGGAATGGGGCTGGTTCGTGGGTTTGAGAAGGTTTAACGGTTCAGATATTGGTATGGAAGGTGGATCTAGACTAGATCTAGAATTCTAGTGAAGAACTTGATCTAAATCTAAAGGTTTGTGAGGATTTGCAAGAGATTAATGAAAGAAAGGAGAAAGCAATGGAGATCCTTGGCCTCATGCCAAACTCCCCATCATCGGTGAGGAAGAAGATCCTGCAGGAGATGCTCTCAATAAGGCTTCCATGAAAGAGTTGTTTATTCATTCATTAATAATTGTCTTCTCCAAAGGAGATACAAGTTTAAAAGAGAACAAAACACAAGCCCTAATATTGGGCAGATATGATTAAAACATTTAATAAGTAC
Source organism: Cinnamomum chago (assembly GCA_038049695.1). Taxonomy (NCBI): domain Eukaryota; kingdom Viridiplantae; phylum Streptophyta; class Magnoliopsida; order Laurales; family Lauraceae; genus Cinnamomum; species Cinnamomum chago. The sequence continues at coordinate 13,981,925 of CP142456.1, forward strand.
CCATCTAAGACATGGAATAAAATAAAATAAAAAAATGTCGACAAAGAGGGGAGAGAAAAGTGTCACACGCTTGGGATTTAGTGCGCATAGGCTTGCGCACAAATCCCAAGGCGCACACAAATCTCAAGGCATGTGAAACACGCAACCACCCCCCGCCCCCCCCCCCCCCCCCCCCCCCCCCCCTCCTTCTCCTTCCTCTTCTCACCATCTCTCCCACCCCCACTCTTCCTCTTTTTATATTTCTTCAATTTTCACTCCTTTGGGCCCCTTAATCCTTTAAAAGCCTTGAAAACCTGCAACACTCCTTTTCCTGTTGCACATCCCAGTGTGGGCCTTCCTTTTGACTGTCACAGGAGGCCTTCAGCCAGCTGTTCATCAAATCCGATGGTAGATCTTCATTAGAACTCAGATCCAACAGTGGATCTTCTTTAGAAAGCAGATCCAATGATGGATATCCATGATCCTTATGGACCCATCTTATATCTTTCCATCAAGAATACACTTGGTATATGAAGAAAGTATGTGTGCTTCCATTTCTCCCCTTCAAAGGTCATGGGGGAAACTCTTTTTATTATGTATAATTAGCTAGTTAATTTTCTTCTTTTCATATCGTGCTTTGTTTTATGGAAGAGGTGTAAACATGCCTCAAGTAGTAGAATAAAACAAGAGAAGAAGAGATGTGAGGAATGTTGGTCGTATCCTTTAGACAGGCTTGACCCTATGTTTTATAGCTACTAATGGCCCAAATATGAGGTGTACAGATTTAATAGCCTACAAAAACAGTATGTACAATATACACAGGTTTGACTACAGCTATCACACGTGAGTTATTTGGGCAATAGCCTGATGGGCTTGTTCTCCACTATCTTGGGCCCTTTCTGGATGGGCCTGATTTCTACACTTCCCCTCAAATTGATGTGATTTGGAGGAGAGTAGCAATTTGGAACATAGATAGATATGACAATCTCAAGGAAGTGTTTTCGTCATCTGCCAGCTGCTCATGAGAGGAAACATAACAAAGAGATTACATTAGTGACAAGTTGCCGAATGAAGTGACAATCGATCTCTATGTGCTTAGTCCGCTCATGGTAAACGGTGTTCTTTGCGATGCGGATGGCATTGGTGTTGTCTGCATAGAGTGGAGTGGGGCTCAAGGGAAATGCGCCAAATTCTCGAAGTAATCGACGAAGCCACACAATTTCTCCGCTAGCTGATGACATTGAACGATATTATGCTTTTGCGGATGATTTAGAAAGTGTTGATTGTTTCTCGCACTTCCATGAGATGACGGAGTTGCCAAGAAACATGCACCATTCTGTCATTAAGCGGCGAGTGTCTGGAAAACCAGCCCTGTCTGCATCAACGTAGGAATCCTGTAAATCCCACCCTGGTGATGAGATCCCAACCTATAAATCCCACTCAAATGCCACCCTCACGGCAACGATGTTGAACAGGAACCCGAAGGTAAGGGCTTACTTCAGGAATCCTTCCATGTCAGCGTCGTGGACGTTCTCCTTGATAGGTCTTGGCTTTTGTGCATGAGGTGTGTTGTTGGTGGGGAAGTTGGAGTGGACAGAGGGGCAGAAATCATTGGAGTTACGGGTGTGAAGGGTGGGATTGTCTCAGTGGGGAGGTTAGGGTTGCTTGTTGCAGGTAGAGCTGCATGAGGTGCATGTTGCAAGTGGGGAGGTTTGGTTTGCAAAATGAATAAGTAGAGAAGAGGGGAGAGGAATGATGAGTAAAGTAGCAAAGTTATTATGGTTGGTAGGAGCGAGTAAAGAAGGGTCAGGAAAGAGGAGTGAAGAGAAAAATGACAGGGCTTGACATATGTTACTTTATCTGTCGGGAGTTTGCATCCAAATAGCCATTGAAGTAGAAAAAGGACCATTGACAACTTTTTCACTTTACATCCACTCGTCTCGTTAAACATACAGGCCCTAAAAGACGGGCGTGAGTTGACTTTTCGGGGTTCACCTAGGGTCATGCCAATTATGGGGATGTGGGGGATGGAAAGATCTTAATGAGACTAACTGGTCTGCCAAATATCAACCCCCATGGATCATCCTAACCCCTTCATCCATGGCCCACTGGTTTAATGGTTTTATAAAGAATCATTTTTTTTAAAGATTTCAATCCAATGGTGAGTAATGGTTGGATGTGTGTTGATTTAGGCTAGTGCCAATTCATGGGGTGGGGTGGGTATGAGGGGGTAGGATTGATCATAAGGGGGTTCCACACACCTAAAAAGGGAGAATCTGCAAACTCTCTCACGAGAGATATCCTTTGGAGAGCCTTTTATATATATATATATATATATATATATGAGGAAGTTTCAAGTGCATCTATCCCTCACCTTAGGGTGAGGGACACTTCCCCTTTTTGCACATGAAGACAAGGAAGTGTACCTCACCCTATGTACTTGAAAAGTAACTTTTGTACTTGAAAATCCCCAATTATGGAAGTGTCCCTCACCCTATGGTGAGGGACAGATGCACTTGAAACTTCCCCTATATATATTATATGGGAAATTCTAAAAAGGGCCCCCTTTTTCCGGCCCCCTTTTTTTTGTCATGGGGCCCATGTTGAGTCAATCTAGTCTTTTCACACACACTACCCCCCTATCAATAGTCACAAGTCCAAGTTTGACACTCATCTAACTTTTCCTCCCCGTTGGATTGAAATCATGAGAAAATGATGCCTCTAAACCATTAAATTTTAGGGTCATGGATCAAAAGGTTAGGATGACCTTATGGACTCAAGATTTTTCATATAGGATATGGATGTTTCCATCCAATGGACTTCCATGATCATCATGCATCCCAGTGGGCCCAACTAGGAGGGGCGTTTTCTCCTAAAAAATGCTCGGGCGCTGTGTAGCGCTCCATATATTTATATATTTTATATGGCTTATCCAGTGCACACGGTGTCCATGGAAGTTTCCATGCACACTTCGTTGTGGGGCCCATCTGGGGCCCCACTTGGAGATGAGATTAGGGGGATCTTTTCATCTGGTTTGGGCCTACCTATCTACAAAATATGAGCCCCATCTCATCATCCTAACCCTTTCATCAACGGCCAACAATTTTTGCCCCTTTAAAAATTCACCCTTTGATCCAATGGTACAGACTACTGAGTCCATTCGGATGGGTGTAAAAAAGGGACTGGTGTGATTCAAGTGGGTCCTGTATGCGTGGTCCATTCGGATGGGTCATCAAGTGGGTCCCACTATGAGCCGTGCATGGTGTGCACAAAAAAAAGGTTTGCATAGGATAAATTTTGTATATTATATATATGCATGAGTTATCAGGTGCGTGCCATGATGTGGGACCCACCACATGGCCCACCTCGGGATGGGATCCGGGGGTTTTGAAGATCTGGGTGGAGCCCACAAGTTCAGTCCATTCGAATGAGGTGTGTAGTTGGTCCATGGGCCCCACTAGGGGTGCACAACATGCGCACCGGGCGCATGTGATGACCCCACACACACAAACTAACCAACCATATATATATATATGTATATGTATATGTATGGGTAATTCTCCAAAACGCCTCACTTTAAAAACACCCCTTTCCCACCCCTTCCACACACACCCCACCAAAAAAAAAAAAAAAAAAGAATATTCACAAGTCCAGATTTGACACTCATCCAACTTTTTCTCACCATTGGATTGAAATCATAATAAAATGATGCCTCTAAACCATTAAGATTTAAGGCCATGGATTAAAAGCTTAGGATAAACTTATGGAGTCAAAATTTTGCATATAGGTAGGTCTCATATAGATCTTTCCATTCAATGAACTTCCATGATCATAACGCATCCCGGTGAGCACTGTCTAACGCTGCCCCATATATATAGGGGCAACTCTCCTAAGTTGCAGCTTAGGATAAGGTAAGCTGAGGTAAACTCAAGTGTGTGGTGGGGCCCACCTGGGGACCCACATGGAGGTGGGGATGGGGGTGATTTCAAGTACACCCTGGGACCCTCTTTGCAAAAAATCAGTCCCAATCGTGGTTTCTATGATCTTCATTCAGGCCTCAAAAGTTTAATGGTCTATAGTCTAGTCAATCCGATGGTCTAGTAAATTTGGATCCGACCAAAAGTTGGTGGACGCGCAATTTAGGGAGGTCGTGTGTTTGGTCCATTTGGATGGACCAAGGGTGGGCCCTAGAAGCGTTAGGTTATGGAATTTGATCCTAAGCTTAAGCTTAGGAGAGCCTGGCCCATATATATATATAAGGAATATTTATGTGCATCCATTTTTCACCATAGGGTGAGGGACACTTACATGACTTTCCTTTACACATGAACATTCTTCTTTTGCAAATGACCATACATGCCTTTTCCTCTTTTGCACAAAAATATTTCCAATTATGTATGTGTCCCTCAACCTATGGTGAAGGATGGATACATATGAACACTCCTCTCTCTCTCTCTCTATATATATATATATATATATAGCTTTGTTCAGGTGAGAACTGTTCTCACAGAGTCACCGTGAAAACTTTGTGTGGGGCCCAATTGTGGGTATATGGGGATGAGACTAGGGGGGATGGAAAGATCTATGTGAGACCACCCCGAGTATCAAGTTTGACCCCAATCTCATGCCCCTAACCTCTTCATTTGTGGCCCGCAAGTTTAATTGCTTCATATTTAAAAAAAAAAAAAATCAACCCTCCATCCAACGGTCTAGTCCATTCGGATGGGTGCCAAACCTTGGGATCAATGACTATCAAGGGGGGGTCCCTTAATGGGGGGCCTTATTTGTGCACGGTTTGGATGGGTTCCTAGGGGGGCTCGTTCTCACAGAAGCTCAGTGAGAACTAGTTCAAACCTGAATATTTCCAATATATATATGATCCCCTACGCACCTTGATGACGCGCACCCCATTTTTTCCTTGCCGTGGGGCACACATTGGGATGGGGGCCGTTCGATGGAAAGGTCTTGATGGGCCCTACCTCTCTGCATAGTTTGAGGCCCTTTAGTTGTAACTAACCCCTTGATCCATGCCCCACAAATTCAATAATTTTATATTTAAAAAAAACAAAAATCTGTTGATCCGGCGGTCCAGTCCATTTGCATGGGTGCGCTAAGTGCAAACCTATGGGATTGGTGACTATCAAGGGGGGTCCCAATGTGTGGTCCCCTCAGAGGATATATATATATATATATCTTATGTATGTAGTGTGAATCCCCTGCACACCTTGATGGTGTATGCTCCATGTGCTGCCCGTTGTGATGCCCACCTAGGGATGGGGACTGTTGGATGGAAGCCCTACCTCTATACAAAGTTTGAGGTCCACATCCTAACCCCTTGATCCATGCCCCCACAAATTCAAGATTTTTATATTAAAAAAATAGTCAATGCAATGGTCCAATCCATTTGGATAGGTGCAAACCCATGGGATCAGTGAAGATCAGGGGGTCCCTATGTGCAACCCCCTCTGATGGTTGATCAGGTGGGACCCACTTTAGGTGCGCACTGTGTGAGATGCGCATTTGATGATTTATGTATGTATGCATGCATGCATATTAAGTATATGCGGGTTGTTTGGATAATTCACTTGTTGAGTGAAGTGAAGAGAATGGTCAAATCAAAAGAGAATAAAAGTAGAGGGGGTCAAATCAAAATGTGTTAAATGTTTGTCATTTAGTGGCTCAAGAAGGTATCATTTTGACTTTTTTTTGTGTGTAAAAAGTAGAGGGATTTTTGTCATTTAGTGGAATGTGAGAATTGCTTTTTGAGGTTTTTTTATTTATTTAAAGAAGAGGTGATTTTTGAAATTTGGTACTTTTCGATATGACCCCTCTTCTTTTCATGCCTTCTTAAATTGAGCCTTCAGTACGATTCACTCTACAAGTGAATTATCCAAGCAAGCCCAGGAATATGAATTTGATGATGATGATTCCTATATTGCATTAAATGCTATATGTCCACATCTTCATGGATAAAATTTCTGGAAGTTGATTATCTCGAGGTATAGTTGTTTCATTCCTTGTTTTCTGTATTGACACAACTTCCAGTTTTGGTAGCCTAAAGTGTACAGTTCACTTTCAACTTTAAAACGAACGGCCAAAAGTTAAAATGCGGTTATTTATCTGCTGTTTACCCTTTTGGGTGTGAATTGAATGAAGTTTCTTGATCAGATGTATACATCTTGGAAGCACCATTATTTTAGGAGGAAAAAAAACTCCCTTCCAGTTGAATTTATTATTCTCCTGCCTTAATTTTAAACGTCGGTTCGTCTTCTTGCATTGATAAACACTGCATCATACTGTATCTTTCGCACACCTTGCAATGAAAATGGTCTTTTTCAGACATGATATTTATATCCTATTATATGTTACTTTGTGGTGCCCATTTTTGTCATGAATGCATAAAATTTAAGTTTTTTAGTTCTTTTATTTGGTGGTAGCACCTTATCTTTCAATTATTATTTTGGTTCAGGTAAGGGAGATGCCAAATGTGTTGATACTCCCTCGCAGTGCAGACTACAGTGAAGAAGTGTGGATGGACATAAGGGAGAAAGCTATTTGTCTGTTGCAGACATTCTTCATTGATGGAGTCTTTCCAGCTGATGCTGTTTCTGATGAGGATGACGAAAAAAGCGAAACCAGGTATGAAGATGAGCTATCTGTAAAAAAGGAGAAAGAAAATGATTTGCATATTCGTGATGGTGAGCAGCTAACAGATGAAAATCAATTAATTCCGGAGCACAATAAGAAACAGGGCACTCATCAATTAGGAGAATCCCATTTTCAATCTCAAAGTTCAGTTCTTTCTCAAAATACCCATACACGATCTGAAGGAAGGCGTAGCAGGTCAGGCAAGAAGGGTAAGAAGCGGCCTGCTCGCCGTAAGTCCCAGCAAAAATCAGGCAACCTTTCTGAATTAGACAGAGGCAGCAACTCCACTTCACAGCGCGACGATGATACTGCTATAAGCAGCAGAGATCAAGTGTTAAGTTCCAGTTCTCGTTTTGCTTCTCCAGAAGATTCTAGAAACCGGCAAAGCCGTCATGTTGAATCGACTTTGGAATCTACTTCTGAAAAACAGGTGACATTGAGCATGGGTCTCAGTAGAATATCTGGTGAGGCGTTGAAAGATGGGTATGTTATAGCCTTACATGCAAGAGATCGACCTGGATTTCATGTTTCTAGACAAAGAGTCCCCAGTGGTGGTTGGTTCCTTGATACTATGTCGAATGTGACAAAAAGGGATCCTGCTGCACAGTTTCTCGTTGCTTTTAGAAACAAGGTACAACAGCTCAAAACATTTTCCCTCTTCTCAATTTTTCTGATCATCTATATGTTTTTGTTTAGAATCATAGGAATATTAACTTGTTCCATCGTCTTGTTGGTTGACTGACAAGAGTATTCAAATGCATTTGTTCAGGACACAATTGGATTACGATCTCTTGCTGCTGGTGGAAAATTGTTGCAGGTAGTTTTCAGATTCCTAACTGTTGACCTTGCCGTGGCTTTTAGATATGTGTGTGCGCATGTTTGTGTGCCCACATGCTTGTGTGTTCATTTTCCCTTTTGATATTCTCTTGTTGCTTCTTCATGATGTTCATTTTGTTAAGTATGGTTCTTATTATCAACTCCTAATTGGTGTTACAAACTGAAGTTCACTGATAAACTGAAGAGTGTTGAGCTTGTAAATTTTTTCCATTGTGGCTTTTTAATAAACAGTCACCATTGCACAAAAAGAAACTATTTGATAACACTAGATGAGAAGGTTTAGTTCAGTTTCAGACCCATAGTTGACTGAGGCAAACTCTGGAAACAGTGAAAGAAGTGGATTGTTTTACAACAATGTTTTATGGAATATATATGAACCACTCTCTCTCTATACAGGTTTTTGTGGAATGTATATGAACCACACTCTGTACAGAACACATGATGCAGGATAAAGTAGTATTTCCGATGGGAAACAGCTTTCTGGCAACTAAATAGGAACCACTCTTTATACAAATTTCATCCAAAGTTGCAGTTTGTGCCATAGTTGTCAATTTCATTTCGATCTCCATTTCAATCTGGCTTGTTAAATGAAATATTTAGGCGTTTTGGAATTTCGGAAAAATATTTTCAAATATATATATTATTTTGAAATTTGGGTAGATTTTTTTTTTGATAAAAGATAAAATTTTATTCCACCAAGCAGAAGAACAGTGACAAGAACCGCCGAAAACAACAGCGAACAAGGGAAAACCACCTAAAAAACCTTATACATCAAAAGAAATAGAAGTGTGAAAAACTCCCTCCCTGGCCAGACCATCCACCATAATATTAGCTTCTCTTAAAACATGATGGAAAGAAGCACCCAACAAACTTGAAATATCTTGCACCTCCTCCACCCAATCCGCTAGCCTCCAAGGATGAATAGCTTTTCCAGCAGCCCATTGGATAGAAGGAAAAGAATCTCCTTCAATGATAGGATTAAGACCTCCAATTCTACTCAGCTCACGACACCCAATTAGGAGAGCAAACAACTCGTCTTCGTTAGCACCTGAAGAACCCACTGGCCTAGAAAAGTTTCTAATAATTAGACTTTTCCAATCTTTAAAGGTTTCTAATAATTAGACCTTTCCAATCTTTGATCTGTTGGGAAGTCCCACATCCCACATCGCCTAAGTATTAGGCTTGACGTGTCTTAATATACCTGTATGGGCCTTCCACCTATAAGCTTAAGCTTTTGGGTTGGTATATGCTATGATACCCGGATACTGCAAATTACCTATGGTATCCGTACCGATACGGTCCAATATGGAAACGGCTTGGATTGGGGGGGGGGGGGGGGGGGGCGCAATTTCAGGATACGGCTTGCATTATTTTTCGCCCAATATTTCAGCAGATTTTCCATTTCGGCCAATTTCTGTCTTTCTCTCAGTTTGATCAAAAGGAAAACAAAAAAGAAGAGGAGGAGGAAGAGACCCACCTGCTTCGACTGCTGCTGCTGCGACCTTCATGTGCCAGGTATTCCTCCTCTTCTTCTTCCTCCGTTCTTTTTTCTTTCTTTCCTTCTTCTTCTTCTTTCTTCTTTTTTTTTTTTTTTTTTTTTTCTCATTCGTTTGTGCCCTAGAGATGCCAACGAAAGGGCAGAAAAGAATCCATTGTTCTTATGTTTCTTTCATTTTTTAATGTTGGGCTACTGCGCCCATCAGCCACTCAGCCCATTTTTCTTTTCTTCTCTTTTTAATGTTGTGCTACTGATCAATCAGCCACTCAGCCCACTTTTCTATTTTTTTCTCTTTTTCTATGCTGAGATATTGTATTGTGAGGCCCACCTCATTGAAAATTTAAAACAAACAGTGGGCCTTGTAATATTTGAGCTCTAAATTGAGATAAAATAAGCATTCCACCTAAAATAAATCCCTAACCAAATATTTATATTTATATATTTCTAGGAATGCTGTACCCGTATCTGTATCCTAAGATTTTGAAGTTGACGTATCGGACGCTTGTTCCCGTGTCCCGTATCCGTACCCGTGTCCGTATCCGGGCATCATAGGGTATATGGTTTCTTACATGGTATCAGAGCGGGTTCCAATCCCGTAGTTCGTTCTCATGTAGCCCTCGTGGCTGTCGTTTGTAGCCCACATGACAAGCCCATCCATGAAATCTGTTGGGCCTACACGTGAGGGGGAGTGTTGGGAAGTCCCACATCCCACATCGCCTAAGTAATAGGTTTGAGATGTCTTTATATACCTGTATGGCATAGTTATTAATTTCGTTTCGTTTCGGCTAAAATGGCCGAGATTTTTCGTTTCGATCAAGTGGCCGGTTTGAATTTCGGTCAATCTCGGTCGAAATTCAAGAATTCGGCCGAAATTCGGGATTTCGGCCGAAATGTGACTTTTAAGCCGAAATGAAATTTCACATAATTAAATTTTTTTAACTTTTTTTACACATATTTTGTATTTCTTATATTTTCACAAAATATAATTCCAAAAAAATTACTATAATGGATTAAATCTATATTTATTACTTTTTCTATTTTTTTACTTATATATGTATATATATATTATGTTATATTTTCCCCAAAATGTAATTCCGAAAGGTTTTGCCGAAATCCCGAATCGGCTGAAATTTTCATTTTGCAGGCCAGAGCGAAATGAGGTCCGAAACGGTATTAACAACTATGTTGTATGGGCCTTCCACCGGCCTTCCACCTATAAGCTTAAGCTTTTGGGTTGGTTTATGGTTTCTTACATGATGACCCCACCAATACCTCCTAGTTGAACACTTTGAACGAAACTACCATCAAAGTTCAACTTAAAAATACGAGGAGGGGGAAGATTCCAAACTGGTCTTTGCACAATTCTAGATAGCCAAACGCCAATGCCAATTAAGATCTTCCAAATAGACTCCAATAAATTCCTTACTATTACATACCCATTCTGACACAGTCCAAACGATGGATTCAACAACATCCTCAACAGATTTGCTCTTGTTGGTAAACACTCTTCTATTCCTCTCCAACCACAATTTCCACATTGTAGCATAAACATCTGATTTCCACAAAATATTGCCGCGGACAGACTTACTTCACAGACGCCATTGAATAAAAAGATCCTCCACATTCTTAGGCATCACCCAACTCATGTCAGAGAAATTTACCATAGCCATCCAAACTTTATAAGCATACTGGCAATGAATTAGCAAAGGATGAGCCGTTTCCTCGTCCTTTAAACACATAAGGCACCCATTTACTAAAAAGTGCTTCCTTCTTCTCAATCTATTGTCAGAATTTTATGCTCTCTTGCCACCTAACAGAAAACCAGAACTCTTGGCGGAACGTAGGGATCTCAAAAAGATTGCCAACCTGTCCCTCTACTTGAATTGTCAGCCAAAGCATTATAAAAAGACTTGACTGAAAACTGGCCTTTTACAGTAGGTTTCCAAAGCCTTTCATCATCTCTGCCAACCGACTCATAGACCTTGTCAAGAATGCCAAGCAAAGTAGCAAAATCAGAAATTTCGATGTCATTCAGATTTCTTCGAAACTAAACCTTTTCCATAACCACAAAAATTTTCAGCAACAAAAGCATCTTGCCTCTGATCCACCAAAAACAAGTTTGGAAATTGATTTTTCAATACAAGCTGCCCACACCACTCATCATGCCAAAATTTTACATGATGACCGTTATGAATCCTGTAGCGAATCCAACAACCTTGTAATATATATTTGGCCCATAAACTGAAGTAGCCACTAGCCACCCATTCGGCATCACATCTGACATCTTTCATTGGAACAGAAACAGAATAACTCCCCACAAGTTCATCCAATTTATGCCAAAATTTAGCATTCCAAGCTTCAAGAATACCTCCAGAAGCACCTGAAGAAGGACACATGACATACTGACAAGATGGCCAAGGACTAATCGATGTAATTATCCGATCATCAATCAACTCCACTTTTGTTTCTTGAACAAACATTCACCCTTAGACGACTGAACCACACCTTTCAACACTGCTCTCTTGGAAACTGAATTCATGCCACAAACATTTTAATATATTTTCTTCATAAACCTAATAATTTCACTCCATTTTGACGGTCACTGTTAGCCTTGTCATAATTAATTGAGCACGCCAATTTGTCTAATTCTCTTTGAGCTTTCGATTTGTTCGTACTGACATTAACTACTTTGCACTTTGCCGCCGCCTCTTCCACCATCTCTAGAATAAGTCTCCTCAAAGCCCCAGTTTTGCCCCACATTGATATTCCCAATTTTTCAGCAATTTCAAACAGTTTTTCTTCAATTAGTGATTTTGCATCTTTCTCACCTCTATCAGAATAACTCTGTTCCACAGCAAGAGCCTCCAAACTTTCAGCATGAGCCACCACTGCTAAAGCTTTATCTTGACATCGAATGGCATCATCCAGCTCACCATCATCACCAGACGTTTGATTTTCTTCATCTGAGCAACGATCACCCCATCGTTCACCAACATCCCTCAAGTTCAAGTCGATTTCACCTTCACAGGCGGATGATGTATTTTCAATGTCAGCCTGAGCAACTGTATGATCAAAGCTTGGAATATCATTTCCCACTGGGTCCCCACATATATTCGAATGAGATGGCACCCCCATTTATGAGCATACGTTCACTAGTCGGTTCAGCCGCAGAAGGACCAGATCTTTGGGCCTTTTTAGAATTCCGTTTAGTGACAATGGTAGAAGGGTCATTTCGTAACTTCCCAAAAATATCTTTAACAGCAGGGTGGCTCGATGAACCAAGTTTTCCTCCTGGAGTTCGAAGAAACCCAGCCTCTTCTCCATTCAACAATGAAAGATATGATTTTGCACGAATATGGGAGAAATTTTCAACGGATTTTCCTCTAACACCATCGAATCCGGGATTCGTTACCATCTCTGCTGCGAGAAAATCTCCAGAATGAGGCTTTTGAATTTGAAATCCAAGAATCCTTGGATTGTCGCACGAAAATGTTGGAACTCCATCCGATTGTGGCTCAACGGGATTGGCTGGCACAGCAGACTTCCAGCAAGGCACATCCGGCAATTTCGTCTCCCCGGATCGACTGCACTTATCTTCTTCGCTGACAGAAACTGAAAATCTTGCCCCAGCAACCTGCAATGCGACTATCTCTATCTCTGGCAAATTCCGACGAGGGTCCTTCAAGATAAGTATACGAACTTGGTCGTTTCTATTTTTATTTTTTGCTTCATCTACTTCCATCACCACCCCCAGACATTCACCGATACTAGTAAAAACCCTCTCATACCATCCATGCAGAGGGATTCCTTCAAGCCTTACCCAAACTGGGTGTAAAACAGGACCTATAGCTTCAGTCCATCGATCTAACCTTCTAAACAGACAATCAGGCACAGCAGCCCCCAACCTAGACATCTTTGAGAAATCCTCCTGCCCAAAAGGCTTAATCCAGAATGAATAACAATTTAACCTTTTCACATCACTTGAATCCCCTCCTTGGACAGTAGCCACTCTTCGATTTCACTAGCAATGACATCAAGGTGACTAACTGTTGCTACAAACGAATCACATACCTCCTGCTTCAGAGATGAAGAAAAATAATCTGCAATCTTAACAACCTTAAAATCACCCTCTTCCTCAATCCGAACCTGTTGAGCTCCCTTCTTCTCCCCATCCCTTTTGCTTTGAAGTAGATCTGGATTTCCTTTTCTTTGATAAACCACCCCAGATTCAATCCTCCTACCACCGACTGACAATCTTTGCTCAGGGTGTTTAGAATTTGTGTCAATAAGCCTTTTGAACTCCAATCATCCTGCCTCCAAAAACCCTTTCGTCCAACCTCTGGATTGCCCTATTAGCATCCCATTCAGTTTTAAAACGAACAAAGCCAAATCCTCTGCCTTTCCCTGTGATCTTGTCTTTTGGCAAAATTACATCAAACACTGGGCCTGCCTCCTTTAACACATCAAATAGATCGTTGGTCGTTGTTGCCGGAGAGAGATTTGAGACGAATAGTGACCAACAGTCTCTTATCCATCCCAGATTCGCCATGCTTTCAACTTTCATCCCCTCATATTGAAACCAAAGGAATGGCGGTAAAAAGAAGAGCGCCCACCGTGGGTATTTTTTTTTTATTAGAGGGAAATATGTGTAGGCCTCTAATTTATAATAAAGATTCTTTAAACCCACCCCAGCCAAGGCCCAAGCCCTTTAAGTTTGCCCCAGCCCTAAGCTATGGATTCGGTTACTGTTCGTCCGAAATTAGGGGTCTTAATCTATGGATTCAGTTACTGTTTTGGTGTCCTAATCTATGGATTCGGGTATTGTTCGTCCGAAATTAGGGGTTTTTGACTGAGACCCTCTATTTCAGGTGGAATCGAACGGATTCTGAACCGAAAGACGTTCGGTTCAGTTTTGGCTCCAAAACGAAAAAAAATCGGACATTTCATCCAAACTGAAACGAACTTGACAACAATGGTTTGTGCGTTCATTAGCAAGACATCATCAACTGATACTAACTTGTCACACATCAATGACACTTCTGTCAATGCATTAGTAGCACTAGGTTAGCCATATGCCTATTGTATGCTCTATTAATAAGTTAATAATCGCCAGAGTGGCTGGTCTTGCACAAGAATTTTATTCTATTCCAAATTCTACTAATGGTATTTTTTTTATTGGTAAAAAAGAGACGATTTTATTTCGAAAAAGAGAAAAATACACCGCCAAACTCAAAAAAAGGGTATTAAGAGATTAAAAAAAAAAAAAAACCTACAACTACAATTACATAATATGGGCTACTCAAGGAGAGATTCCATCTACCCCTTGTTTAGCTAAACCATCCACCAAAGAATTTGCCAATCTAAGCACATGACAAAATACCACATCTAGATGGGAAGATAACTCCTTGATTTCATTAAAAAAGTACTGGCGTCTCCATGGCCTAGAATCAAAGCAAGTAGCTCTAGTGTCAACCTTGTCTGGGGATGTTCTGTCAGCAACACTAGGAGCTGTGCCTGCTCATTATATTTGCTGGCTGTTTGATTTGTAATTTGTTGAGTCAGTTTCAAAAATGGCTCCAGTTATGACATTTGACAGCTTGAAGCTATCATGTGGTACTATTGACAGCTTGAAGCTATCATGTGCTACTATTGACAGCTTTGATTTTCTCAAGCTGGTGAAATTTAATTTTCCTGTAGTAGTGTGTTAAACTGAATGAGAGAGTACACAATTTGTACTAGTCAAGCATTCCATACAGGTCAGACCCATCTTTCATTGACTGAGGCTGTTAATCTATTGGGACCCACCATGAATAGGCATTATATCGAATTTCCAATCCATTGAGCAATCTCTATCCAGGGGTTGCTTTTTGTGTTGAATATGGATCTTTGTCTATATTTCTTTTTGATGGTCCATTTGCTAACTGATTATCATATGGCAATGATAGTTGGGAGGGCAAGCACTTGGCTGCATTTATGGGGGGTCACACCAGAAGAAGCTCTTGATCACTAAAATATGGCTCCATGTCAACAAATGCTTAGCATAAACAATAGGGCTCTTTGTCATACCATTCTTTTCGTCTCTTTTTTATAATTGGAACTAGAGGCCCTGTATCTAAGGCCTGGTTCTTCATTAAATATTTAAGTTGATGTTGAGTTGCCTATACTATAATATAAAAGAGGATACTCTGTATTATTTTGGTTTTAGCGAACTTGGGAACATTATAATTTTTTAGGGCAAAATGGTGCTCTCTTCAATTTATGCATTGCATGTGCTAGAAGCCTAGTAAGACTGTCAATGGGGCAGAATCCAGCCAGGGTACGGCCAAGATCTAGTCCTATTTAGGCAGCCTGAACTTGCCGTGGTTCCAAAGGGCCAGACCCTGATCCATGCTTAGAGTCAGAAACCCTTTATGAGCCGGGTCTAGCCCTTGGTCATCTAGCCCAATGGACTCTTATTATGCTCGTTTGTCTTTTATATGTATATGTATATGCATTATCATTTTCATTTGTCACTCGTTAATTCTGTTAATTATCACTCGTTTTAGTTTTTCAAATCTGCTTTTGTTTGTTCGCATTGACGCTTTCAATGCAAACCACATTATTGTAGTTATCTGCAACTCCAGATGTATTGCTGTTATTGGTGCTTTCTTTTTTGTTTTATGACCAAAGTTGACTATTGTTTTATCTTCATTAGAAATTGTCATGCTTTGCCTCCCATATAAACTTTAGTTTATTTTCTTTCATGGTTCAGATAAATCGAAGAATGGAATTTGTATTTGCAAGCCACAGCTTTGATGTTTGGGAGAGTTGGACATTGGAAGGCTCTTTTCTGGAGGAATGTCGGCTTGTGAATTGTAGAAATCCACTGGTAAATTCACACAATCCTGTTCAATTTTTTTCCTAACAAAAGCATTGCATAATCAATTATATTACCTTTATTAATTCTTCCTTTCACTTCCTCTTTTTTTTTTTCTCTCTGTGTGCTAATCTGCTTATTACCATTTTCATTTAGAGCTTTTGCAACCTGCTAAACATGCATTTTCTATTGAAGGCGTTCCATATCATGAACTAGTAGTAGTGATATGGCTGTCAGTGAGCTAGGATAACCTATTGGGTGGGCCGGTCAAACTTGGGCCATAACTGAACCTAACGAGCAAGCCCATCTAACAAAAAGGCTTGCCTGTGCTTTTGTTTCAAAACTCATAATTGTGTCTCAGCCCTGCTCGTTTAGGCCAATCTTTTCTAGTTAGATTCATGAAATTTCATAATAATAAATTAGTTTTTCGAATGTTTAATGATTCGGGTCTCTGGTGCACACTATATAATGGACATGACCTGGAAATCTGCTTCCATCGTTGGCCCTTCCTGCCCAATTAGTAGCATTTTAATCAATGTTGAAAAACTCATGTTCAGATTTGTGAAGTCAATCAAAATTTTGAAAAAAAGATCAAGTCTAACTGTGAGACCCCAGTCTGCCAAGGTAATCCCTTGAGGCAAGACCAGGTCAAGCGATCCTGTAAGCCAAGAAAGGGGAATCCACAGCGGTAAGAGTGGAGTGCTTTGGTTAGCACTATGAGGCTTTGTCCAACTCTCACATCAGAAATGTCCAAGTCCTGACCCTGGGCTTATAAGTCAAACATGTCTTGACTCAACATGACGCGTTTTAAGATCGTGCGGTCTTAGAAACCATAAGAACTCTAGAGTTAAGTGTGCTCGGGCAAGAGCAGTACTAGGATGGGTGACCTCAAGGGAAGTCCTCACACGCGCACATGGGCCAAAGCGGTCATGCTGAGTTAGGCGGGGCTGTGACAATTGGTATCAGAGCCAAGGACGACTCTATTTTTGGTGGGGAAGAGTGAGACCCCAATCTACTTGGGTAATCCCTTGAGGCAAGACTGGGTCAAGTGATCCTGTGAGCCAAAAAAGGGGAACCCGCAGGGGCAAGGGTGGAGTGCTTCGGTTAGCACAATGAGGCTTTGTCCAAGTCCCACATCAGAAATATTCAAGTCCTGACCCTGGGCTTACAACTCAAACCCTGTCTTAACTTGACGCGTTTGAAAATCGTGCGGCCCTGGAAATTGTAAGAACTCTTGAGTTAAGCGTGCTCGGGTGGGAGCAGTACTTGGATGGGTGACATCCTGGGAAGTCCTCGCGTGCGTCAAATCAGTTTGCACTTCAGGGGTTTCGAAGAGACAAAATAGGAGAATTTTGGGTATAAAATTAAGATTGGTTTTTGGAAGTGAAAAGTGATTTAGAGTTCAAAAGTCTGGAGATTTAATGGGAAATAATAAAAGATTCATAAAGTTATGAGTTGGAGATGTGCTGGGCTTGGTTTTGAGTTTGATATGGAGGGGTTTTGAAGGGTGATGAGATTGAAGGAAAGTAGAAAAATAAAGGAAGAACAATGAAAAGAAGAAAAGAAAATTGCAGGATTTTTTGCTCTGATACAAGGTTGAAACTTTTAATCCACAACAAAATTGAGTAAAAAACCCTAGTAGATTAAAGAAGAAGGAAAGGAGTTTCTCAAGAATACTAGAGTTTTAGAGAGGAGAGGATTTGGAGAGACCCATCAAATCTGGTCGTCCAACTTTACCTTATGATCAGCCCTAACACTTCGTTTAGGGCCTGTTTGTTTGCATGGAATTGAATACATGGGAATTCAAATGGACTCCAACAAAGGATTAGTAAAGATGAGAGGTGAGTTGTTAAAGAGATAGGTGGAGATATAGATGGGACCTTGACTTTCTTAGTTTTTGAATTACTAGGATGATAGCTGGGTATTCGTTCCCTTGATTCATTTTTCCATAAAAGGGGAGATTATTTGGTCATTTTTGGATTTTCACCTTTGTTTCTTTGATTTTAACCACAGTTACAAATTAGGTCTTAGAATACCTAGGAATTCAATTACATGAAAAGGCCCGTATTATATCCACTTATTTCAGAAATTACGAAAAACCATTCTCACAAAAGTTTCCCATAATTACAAATTAGTCCATTATTGCTGGAAAATTACAAGTCCTTGGCTGTTTCTCAACACCACATGATTCAAATGCAATGAGGAATTCCCAGCTTTGGCCACGTGATACATCATCATCATCATCATCAAAGCCTTGTCCTGATTATGTTGGGGTCGGCTATACGAATTTTGTTTCTCCATTCTGATCTATCTTGAGCCAAATCCTTGGATAAGTTGCACTTCTTCAGATCTAATTTTACTACCTTCATCCACGTCCTCCTTGGCCTACCCCTTCCCCATAGTGGGTTGTCAACCTTCATAAATTGTCACAGCCTCGCCCAACTCAGCATGATATTGTCCGCTTTGGTCCGTGTGCACGCGTGAGGACTTCCCAAGTGGTTACCCATCCGGGTACTGTTCCCACCCGAGCATGCTTAACTTTGGAGTTCTTATGGGATTTGGGGCTGCATTGCTTTAAAACGCGTCATGTTGGGATAAGACGGGTTTGACTTATAAGCCCAAGGTCAGAACTTGGATATTTCCGATGTGGGACTTGGACAAAAAGCCTCACAATGCTAACCAAAGCACTCCACACTTAACCCTACAGATTCCCCTTTCTTGGCTCACAGGATCATTTGACCTGTTTTTGCCTCAAGGGATTACCCAGGCAGTTGGGGTCTCACACTCTCCTCCACCGGAAATAGAGCCGCCCTTAGCTCTTATCCATTCAGTCAGTTCCCCACTTCCAAGTGCCTGAAACGAGACGGAATACTGAGATTTGGGGACGCGGACAGCCAAGATCTTAGTCCGCTATGAGGTCCAATTTAAAACTTTTTGACATCTTTATATAAGAACATTTAAGCGGAACTTAGCTTTGGCCAATTGATACATTTTCCAAAATTAGCTATCTTGTCATTTTAGGTATATGTTTAGAAACTATCGAAGAGTCTTGATTATTAGAATTTTTTAGTGAGTCTTTTAACTATTTTGTTTCATTAGGAAACTAAAGCAAATTTTTATTTCCAATTGGATTGGTCAACTAAGTGATGTCTTTTTTCCTAGAAGAATTACGAGGTGGTCTAATCTTATTGTAATAGGAATTTAACCCTAATCGTATGTGAAGAACACAAAAATATATCGAGATATTCTATTCTTGACAACATCAACGAAGTTCAGCCTACAGATGTGGTGGGACTCCACTGCTGTCTCCCAATGTGATTTCATGAGTTCTACGGCAAATGTGAAGACTGGACCGTGACTCCAAGGCCGTCATCCTGCACTTTCCCTTCATCTGTCTAAATTTGAGCCTGCCTCTGCTCAGGTTGAACACTTAAAATGACTGGACCACAACTCAGTTGAGTCTTTGAGCTACTCAACTCAGCGAGACCCCTGAGTGGACTACAGTTTTCTTGATTTGAAACACTGCTTTTTAAGGGATGGTTGAAATAAAAATAGATATGGTTTGCTGTTAGTGAAAATATGAAAACTTAGTTAAAATTGTTTGGTCTGGACTTCACTTTTTGGAATTACCGTCTTGGGCCTGACATTGAGACCTGTGGGGCAGAGCCGGTCTTGGTCTGCCCTTGGTCCTGCTCGTACATAAACAGGGTGGTATTGGGCTGAGTTAGGCCCGCCATAGACACACTAAGTATTGATTGTTCTCTTTCTTCTTTTTTTTTTTTTTTTCCCTCTGATTGGGAATATAAAATTAATGAGACAGACCAAACTTGGGCATGAGTAAGTCAAGGCTGAAACATACCCATCCACACTTTAATCGTTATTTTGATTAGTTCCTTAGTACATGCATTTATTCCAACATGTCTTCATGATAAAATCGCTGACACTCAAAACCCTGCTCAGTCATTTGTAAGGACAGAACTGATGCCCAATTAAGACAATAGTTTCAAAGTACTGATAATACTATGCTTTTAGTACAATGAACATAATTTGATTTCATGTGAAGCTGGAACATTGGGCAGTGATGCCAGTTGTCATATCATGTGCATGCTACTTTCAGCATTCTAGAAATTTAGGCTGATTAGAGGGTTTTAGTTGCTATTTTATGCAAATAATCATTACCTGGAACTTGATTTTGGCTGAATATGACTTTTGATTTGGTAGAAATTCTACAGTTTATAAGCATTTCAATCAATTTCGCTAGGTGTTGGACTACTTTGTGTAATTCTTTAAAAATTGTCATGAGTTAGCAATCTAAAGTTAGCTTGGTAAAACCTTTCAGGAAAGAACGAGTGACAAAAATATAAAGCATAGGTGGATTTTCTTTCTTCTAGGAAATGAACAAGTAATAAAGAATAATAATAAAAAAAAACAATAGGTGATTGCTTTGGCTCTGTGAATGACTTTTTTTTTTCTTTGGCTTAATGGTTCACGTTGAAACTGCACAAATGCAGCTTTCAGTGCGTTTTATTTTCAACTGCGACTTAACCCATACCAAAAGAAACATTATGCAATTTTCAATTTTGATAAGAGCAACAGTGTTTTTGTTTTCCAACCAGCAGCTTTACAGGTGAGTGCAACCAATTTTCTAATTTAGAAAAAGAAAAGGAGAGAGAAAAAAACTGTTACAAAAAAAGGAGGAACCTCTTTGGTGGATTCCAAATGGACTTGGATAGCCACTTTTCTGAATCAATGGGGATCAAATAACTGGAGAGATTCTTGGGGTGTATCCATAAACATTTGTAGGCAGGATATCAGCAGTTCGGATTTGCTATGAAGAAAATTGTTTACATCTGCATCCAAAATCGTTAAAAAAAAAAAAAATTTGAAATTTTTATTGGTGCATGGATATTTCAACTACCAATCTCGTTGTGATGTTCTATATAGACTCAACTCAGGCTAAACTTTCATCAGATTAAAGCCATGTTTTCCTCATCTGCAACTGATTGATGCTAAATGCAGGCTGTGTTGGATTTATGCATTGAGATTATTGCTGCTGTTGGTGAAGATGGAGTAGCCCGCTGCCTCGATTAGGTGACTTAGGAAGAAGTGATTTCTGTCTTGTTTCCTTATTATTATTTAGTTTGTATTTCTTACTATGTAAAGCTCTGGTTGCGTAAACAGTGTGCTGCAAGTTCTAAATACTTGTAATTCAGTTTTAACGTGTGGAGAGTTTCTAATTTGATGAGGAGGGATTTTCTTGTTCTCTTTCATTTTCATGATAGATTTTATGGTCCAATGCAAATATTATTAGTTGAATTCATCATCTATCGACAAGGAGGGAAATGGGGGAAAAAAGGTTAAAACCTTTGCGTCAAACAGGAGCTTTTTTTTTTGCCTCGTTTTAATCCTTTCTACCCGACAACTTACTTCATATTTGGTATGGCAGATTCATTCAAGAGTTCACCCATTTATGCTCTTTCATCGATCCTTAAGCGTGGTTTTAATTAGGGCTACAAACAGAATGGTTCCGCATAAGAACCATTCTGGACCCGAATGCAGATCCTTTTTAAATAATGGTTATGGCTCCAATGTGGAAAATGTTTTGTTGGTTCTAGACCTGTTTTTGATAGGAGGACTTGGATGACTAGAGGACCTTAATATTAACTTTTCTTTTTTTGTCTTAAAATAAGGATGTCATTCAACTTATAACTTTGCATCAAGTATACTACCTAGAGGATTAAAGATAAAATTGTCTAATAAGAGTTGATTTTGAGCTATAGTTTGTAACATTAAAGACTCGTATGCTGAGTCCATAGGTTGGATTCTATATGGATACAGAATTGGACCCGTTTATCAATTAAAACATAAGTTGGGTTTTGGACCTATACCAGTTTATGAATCGAAATCTAAAACAAGTTTTAAACTCGGTTTTCCTGTTAGTATGAACTTTCGAATAATTGGAGAATTGAATACCCATGGCATCCCTAGTTTTAATCTTCATCCCTATCTAATATTACATA
The DNA here is from genome assembly GCA_038049695.1 of Cinnamomum chago. Lineage (NCBI taxonomy): Eukaryota > Viridiplantae > Streptophyta > Magnoliopsida > Laurales > Lauraceae > Cinnamomum > Cinnamomum chago. Next base: position 14,003,763 of record CP142456.1, read on the forward strand.
GTACATATAGCCATACACGGCATCAGAATTCTTTATATCTTTTTAATGGGCTAGACTCCCATATCATTGGTCCTTCACCACATGCTGAGGTCTGGTTTATCCCAATTTACTTGATTTCGTGTCAGGCTTTGCCTTCTTCCATTGCCATTACTGACATCTATGGAAATTAAGTGTGCTGTATTATACACATGGAGTTATTTTAGTGGCTTGATACACCCCTTTGGACATAGCAATCTCTTTGCTAATTCTTTGGCACACATCATACCAAATACATTGAAATGGATTGTAACCTTATTGGAATGCTAACTTGTACTGAGATGCCATGGAAAATTAGAAAAATAGAAGGATTACATTCTAGGCTATTGATTGAATGTACGAAGAAACTGAAAAAAAAAAAAAAAAAAACCATTACTTTTACAAGTATGATACAAAATGCCTCACTATCTCTTTCTTTCATCCTCTTCTTTCCACAACTCAGGCCAGTTCTTCTGAGCCTGTTCCCATCCAAGCAGCGATCCCTTCCTTTCTGGCTCCCAACTAGTTGACAGAGTACCATAAGCAATCCCCAGAGCCGATGTCCCAAACCCGAATACTATGGTCAGGTAAGGCACCCACATAGGGACGTCCCATATATGCTGTTCTTTTAGTGTGCTGAGAAGGTACAGGGAAGCAACACCCAGGGTCATTGGAGTTCCCACGAAGAAGAGGATCCGAACTATAATCCTATTAAATACCTCCTCTGGTATCTCATCGTCACCGTCACCACCACCACTGCTGCTGTTGCTGGATTCGTCGTCTTGAATTATCTTTCTGTCTGAGACTGTGACTTCCCCGCCAAAGCCTTTGGCTCTGGCATGGAGTCCTGTTGTTCTTCTGTGGGGCTGGATGTGTAGAGGATCACCTGCAGGAGCTTGGATGGCTGTGGAGTGTTGTGGGCTTAGGCTTCTTTTCATCCATGGAGAAACCCTTTTGGTGAGGAGAAGTGGTTGTGTTGGGCACCCCAAGATTTGCATGCTTTTTTCTTGCTCATGCAAAACCATCTCAGGGTCTCATTTGTATCTGTTACAGCCTTATCCAGATAGATGAATGGCTGTGCAAGGATAGTTTTCTAAGATATTTCTTCTCTCTCTCTCTCTCTCTCTCTCTCTCTCTCTCTCTCATATTTAGGGAGATGTTTGACACTTCATCCTGACTTGCCCCTTCTAAATGTAAAAAAGGTTGAGGAATTATTGATTTTTGTATTATGACCCGAACTACTGTACAGTTCATGGTGCCTACTTAGATGTATGGTGTCAGTGCGCAGTGGCGGATACAAAATTTTCATTTGAGTGGTGTGGGTAATGATTAAGTTAAGAAGTCAAATGATAAAGTAGAGTTTTTTAAGGTATCATTTAAAGAATTTCTTGAATCTCGTGGGAGCGACTGCACGTCGCACCCGCATGGTTATACTTAGGTCTGCCCCTGTCAATGGAGACGGGGCATGCTAAGGTCTCGTGAGGCGAAAAATCAGCCCCATGATATTCTCTTAACCCTTGATGTCATAGCCTCAAAAGTTTAATGGCCTTTTAAGTATAGTTTTTGTTTTTTTTTTTTATTATTCTATCCAACTGTGAGGGCAGGTGGGAGGGGTATCATATTGAAAATGCGAGGAGGGGTTTTAAGGTTAGTGAGATTGAAGGGGGTATGCTGATCAAAGTTGGGCCCAAGTGGTTGCAGAGAGTGGAGAAAATTTCACTATGCATGGTATCCTTTAGCCTAGAATTTGTGCACTTGGGCCATCAATTGGTGATGAAGACCGTTGAAATTATGAGCCCCAATGTGGATAAACAATGCAGAAAATATCTTTCTACATTCTAACTGTGTAAAAGGTTTTGTTGAGGATTATCATGTCAGGGAGTGTTTTCTTCCATGGTTCATTCACAGTGGGCCGCGAATCCACAGACCATCCGGACCATCCAATTGGTGGCCATCATACAGGCGACGGCCTTGGTTGGTAGAGAAAACATAAGCCCTTGCAGGATCAGAAAGAACAGTTTTCATGCCATTGAGCTTAATTTAGATAACAATATTAAACATGAAATTTCACCGGCTTTCCATCCGACGGTCAAGTAGGCGTGAGGCCATCAAAAGAGCGGAACCCCTGAATTTAAAGCACGATCATGACAACATCATAGAAGCAGGAGAAATTTTTTTGGAGGAGAGGGTTGGGTGCAGGGACAATTTAGGTTGTGAATCTGACATTTTAGTTGGAAAATCAATGCTAGAGGAGATCTGGAAATCCGACCGACCTACCTAGGTCGGATTTAGAAGCTGCAGAAGAGGAAATATGGGGTTTTCTCTTCTGCGGTGCTACACAAATGCCCCCTAAAGCCTAGGTCCAGAAGTTAGGAGCCTAGATCCTCTAAGTTTCTTACTTCCGCTTCCATTAGTGACGGAGTGGAACATCAAAAAAAAGGCCCACCGACTAAAATTCTGAAACACAGAAAATGAACACTTAAGACTGAGCATATGATTAATAATATGATTTGAAAATCATTCATATTTAATTATATGTGCATATTAAGGAATTTTACAGCAAAAAAGAGAGCTTAAACTCTGATTCCACGGATATATGAAGAAAATAATAACATTAGTAGAGGGTGCCGTACATCTTTTTTGGAGGAAAATACCTTTGTTGGCGGTATTGGTATTGTCACCCAATTGGATATTGTCATCATTTCTCCCTTCCATCTAAACATTCAACCCAAGGCACCCTTTATCCTAGCCCCATCAACAATCTGTCTTCATCCTAGTTTTGTATAATCCAAGTGGGAATCCACCTCATGTGCTCTATTGAATAGAAAGGTACTACTATTTCTTGAAGGATCGATTTGTATAGTTTCCCTAACATGACCCTCGATCGGATGAGCAGCGATCAAATTAGGAATGCAAACTGGTCGATTTCGGGCTGAAACCATACTGAACCTAAAACTGGAATCGTTTCTAAAAGATGGTTTCGGTTTCAGATCTAGTTCCAACTTAGAACCTATTTTGTTGGTTCATGATCCGGTTCTGACTAAAGGATCGAGATCCATTTTCACAAGCGATTCTGACTTCATCCTTATTTTTAACTTAAAATAAGGATATCATTCAACTTATAATATACATAAAGACTACTACCTCAAAGATTAAACATAAAAATGTCCTAGTAGAGTTGATTTTGAGCTATAATTTGCAACATTAAAGATTTATATGCCATGTCCCCTTGTCCGTGGGTTAAAATCTGTATGGATCTGACACCATACCCATTTATCAATTAGAACCTATAAATTGGGCTTTGAACCGAGACCCATTTATGAATCAGAACAAAAAACAGGTTCCAAGTCCATTTTTTTCCATGTAGAAACCACTAGAGAAACAAATAATAGGATATATATTTGCATTCATAAACCAAACACGTACTAGAACAAGGGACATCTGGTGGTGGAGTTGGAGCATAGTTATTAATTTCGTACCATTTCGGCAAAAATGACCAAGATTCTTCGTTTCGGTCAAGGTGCCAAAACGAAATTTCGCATAAAACTTTTAGTTTTAAATTTCAGTCCATTTCGGCCAAAACTTTGGATTTCGGCCAATGTTGGCCAAAACATCACATTTCAAACAAAATGATATTTTATATAATTAATTATTTTTTTAGTTTTTTAATCTTCATATAAATATATATATAGTCTTCATATTCTTATATTTTCCCAAAAAAATGTAATTCCAAAGAGTTTTACTAGAATGATTAAATCCATATTTCTTATTTTATTTTTATTTTTTATTACTCTTGTACATTTATATATAAATATACTTTTTTTATTTCCCCGAAATGTAATTTCGAGAAATTTCACCAAAATTCCGAATCGGCTAAAACTTTTCATATTGGAGGCTAGACTAAAATAGGGTTTGAAACGATATTAATAACTATGAGTTGGAGACTCCGGGGTTTAAGAGATTTATTAGGCCCTTTTGACCACTGCTTCTAGATCTAATTTGACAAAAATCTTAGCACCAGCTTAAAGACAAATATTTAGTTAACATCAATATCTTTACTTGTTAGGGAGACACAGACACCAACACACAGTGGCGGATTCAGGATTCAAAATCACTGGGGGCACGATTAAGTAGTAGGGGATCCGGGGGCAACGGCCCCGGAAAATATTTTTGGGTTATTTATATGATAGCAAATGATTTTTTCTTCATGCTTGAGAAAAAACAATACACAAAAAAAGTAGTGGACATTTTACATATACTATCAGTAACTAATACACAAAAATGTGCATTCAAAGACAGTTAGTTTGTAGATTTCCACTGCATTGCAAATCATGCCTAGCAAGGACAAATAGTGTGCAGATTTACCCCAAACTTTTTATATGGAATAAATATAATATAATAATTTCAAGCAATAAAACAAGACATATTTATTTATCACAATTGTTCTCTACGAGTTTTCATATTCTGAAAAAGTTCTATTACAATATCATTAGTAATTGTTCCAAGCAACTCTTTTTCTATAAAACATACAAGACAATCATTCATAAATTGGTCACTCATTCGATTGCGCAAATCTGTCTTGACAATGTTCATTCCTGAAAAGCATCTTTCAACACTTGCTGTTGCAATAGGCAAAACCAAAGCTAACTTCAAAAGTCGATACACCAAAGGAAAACATAGATGTTTCTTTGTTTGCACTAGTAATCTAGAGAGATCGCTGAGTCCCTTCAACTGACTAAATTTGTCATCTGTGCGTACATCTGCAATGTATGTCTCAAGTTGATTATCAAGAGCCATGCATTTAATGAGAGAGAAGTCATTGGGATAAAATTGAGCCAACTTTATCAACTTTGTCTCTGCCTTTGGTGCCCTAGTTAAAGATAAATGTGTATAAAGAATGAGCCTGATAAGTGATAACTTTTCATTGGGGGGCCTGGTTCAATGTCACTGGGGGCCCAAAAAAATTCATTGGGGGCCTTATGAAAGAAATTAGGGGGCCTCATCAAAATTATAAGTAAAACTCATAAAATCCACTGGGGGCCTGGGCCCCCAGTGGATATATGCTGGATCCGTCTCTGCCAACACATGTAGAAAGGCGACTTCCAAACAAGCAAAAAAAAAAAAAAGAAGTGAAAAAAGAGAGAGAATAGTTGAAGAGAAAAATATTGTGTTTGAGAGAGAAGAAAGATGTGATAGATGATGAGTTGCAGGAGAGAAAAGACGAGAAGAAAAAGGCATACATATGGCAATATCACCACTAGGGGTATTTTCATTAAAAAAATTATACGACACCCTCTCCCGATGTTTTTATGTTTTTCTTCATATATCCATAAAATTATAGTTTAAGCGTAATTTTTTCTTTAAAATCCCATCACATTAGTAAGAGTATCCAGACACCTGGAAACAAATATAGATGAACCTATACATAGATTAGGATAAATTTGAATTAAGAAACTGGATCCTTGTGTGGTCCTACAGAGGATCAAAATCCAAAACCAACAAGCCATGTATTATATATGAAAGATTACATATGAAAAAAGTTTGTCATATTGGTGTCTTCTAAAAGCCAATCGTAACTAATTTTCTTTTTTGGTAAAAAGAAATTCATTCATTAAAACAGGAGGAACAGTGCAATAAGAAGAGAACCAAAACCAAGAACAAGAAGCAAAAAAAAAAAAAAAATCACCCACATTGTTAGGCCTTATAGGGATGAAAGCAAAGACGACAAATTCGAATTTCGAAGATAGATTCATAATGTCCAAAATAATAGCATTGATAGATCGGTCACCGAAACCATTCAAGGTCATCACCACATCCTTCGAATAAGATAAAATAGAGACCATTGTCAAACTCATATCTTTAGCTCTTACGAGAGCATGTCTATCATAACTTGAATCATATTATTACATAACCTCACCCACATAACACGGTATACATACATCTATTAAGACTTTTTAAGCCCATTTATCTCAGTGTACTCGTGTTAGCCAAGCTTTCTGTTTAGTGATTGGTGTCCCAACATTATCTTCACGTTTCTTTACTCTTCATTTCCTTTCTGTATAGATATATATTTTTTATCTGAAGCCGACACATAGGAAAGCAGAGTGATGAAAATTTCGTCAAATAGTCATTAGACATTAGGTACTATTTGACTGACCAGAGCTGCTACTATCATACACTTAAAAAGAAATTGGCCCAGATTTCACTATAGTCATAGTGATATGTACCATTAGATTGGACTATGTATATAAAACAATTAAACATTCAAAACCAACTCTATATACTATTCCAATTTGAGTGAATTTTGGGCCATTACCTGTATTAAAAGAAAGTGTGTGAAATGAACATGCTGAAAAGGCAAAAGTGGGCTGCACATAGGCTAATTTAGGTGTTTAGCTTCAGTCGATATGCTAATGACGACACGTGTGCATTTCTTTCAATGTAAATATGGTAGACTAGACTTGATTGGATGAATGATGATTAGGGCCATTCTCCAGCAAGAATGGCCAGGAATGGGACCCCTTTGGGTGCCCCTAGGATTAATACAGAGTCCCCACACTCACTTTCCCAATGAATCAACATTCATCCAAAGTTGGTATTCATCCCATTTAACAGGGGCAGACCTAAATGTAGGCCTAGGGGGACCATGAGTTTTCAAAATGTTATTTTTTACCACTAGATTTTTTATAATTTTTTATTTTCCCCCCTAAAATGTTAAAACTTTCTTTTAATAATTTTCTTTTGGCCCCCCTAGTTCCATTTTCTTGGTCCGCCCCGGCCATTTACCTTGAATTCATCACTAAAAGCAAGGTATGAAGTTGTTCTACTTTAGAGGCCTCAAACAATGATTTCCATTATCAAATAGTTTCATCATTTTCACCCATCTAAGTCGTGGAGAAACTTTCAATTCCTTTGCCGTTCCCGAAAAGGCCTGGACAGTTTTGTATGGTGCAGATGCATCACTTTATACTCCCATCTTCTTGTAATTTGGTTGTACTCAATGAATAATAATAGATCCTTGTATACTCTTTAACAAGAAAGAAAAAGGAAATAGAATATGAACGTATATATCCCTATAAGGAAAGAATGAAATCTCTCCAATTCTCCATGATGAACACAGGAAACTCAGTAATTGTGAAAGAAAGAAAGGTCTCTCCATTTATCAGGCAGTGATCAGGTACTGTGGAATGAGGAGAGACCAGCAGCCAGACAGAGCTCTCTCCTCCTCCCTGCAAAACCCATGGAGTACAAATCATATGTCAACATATACCATGTCCCCTAATACAATCTTTGTTTCAATTAATACACCGCAGACCGTACGTGGCAGCAAATTATTAGATTCATGCCAATCCCACCGTTCAATTTGTGGGTCATAAGTCGTAACATATGTCAAAATCACCGTCATTAAATATATATGAATTTATGTCATACGTGGTTAAAAATGAAGACCAAATGTGAATATACAAGAATGACGTTCAAATAAACTTCCACTTGATCATGGAAACTGAATCAGGGGAATATGAGAAATGAACACCCAGCATAAATGTCAAGGTCCATTTATATTGCTACTTTATACTCTTTATCCCTCAACCCTATATCATTCACATCTCACCTCTTTAATTAAACCTTTTTGGGGCTTATTTAATCATGAATTCCAATATATTCAATTCCGATATAATCTAGTGCATACAAGTACGTCCTTAAAAAATTAAGGACCAAGCAAAAACAAGTATATAGTCTTCCTATAATTATACAGTGAACCTCTTAAACTCAAGCCAAAATAGGCATTGGTGAGCATGTGAGGGTTTGGATTAAACATGGATAGGCTCTATTGGATGAAATAAAACTTGGGTTAACTTTCCAAAAGAAAACCCTAGGTTTTTTAGTTTTATTTCATAAATTTACCTTTTCTAAAAAAGCACACTAATCACTCTATCTGAAAGTGTAAAAATAACAAAAAGTCTACTTGGACAAACTTTTTGGCCAGAATTTTGGCCAACCCATATGGTTTCCATTGAATATCACTATGATATTCAATGGAAACCATATGGGTTGGCCAAAATTCTGGCCAAAAAGTTTGTCCAAGTAGCATTACTCTAAAAATAAATATATTTTCATTGATAAGTTAATCACTAGAGAAAAAAAAGTTCTTCCTCAAAAATAATCTCATTTTATTTCTGTTTCTAAAGAAGTCACCGGATTATAATTAATGAATTCAAAGACAGGCAATATATGCATGTATTGGAAAAAAAAAAAAAGTTCAAAGATATCTCTTTCTCCCTTTCATTAACATCCGAGTACTGTTTCTCTCTAGCTCGTTACTTTCTGGGTTCCTTCTTTAATTCTAGATATACATCTGATAATGTTAACTTTGGACCTATCACAAGGATTAAATCAGTATTATGACCATTCAATTGGTTTCTTTCGAAAAGTCCATCACAAGGAACATATAGACCTGCAAATTAAAATATTTTGAAATCTATTTTTGTTGGAGACCACACAGTGATAAATTTTTAAAAGTGGACCCATGGCATAAAGTGAGGGAAGGGTGCTAATGGGTTGGAACAGGCTTGGGTCTAGTCAACTGGCTTCAACTCAGGACCAGCTGACCATGCCCAGCTAGCTCATTTGCAAGATTTATATCCCTTGCTGCTAATATATGCTACGATTAGGCTAAGAAGAGCTAGTCTAGCCTATTTAACTATTGAGCCTTAGCTATTTAGGTACACGATTGAACCAACAAGCCTTAAAAACCTGCACAAATCCAGCATAATGCAAGGTTGAAGTCCAGCTGATCCCCCCTCTAAGCACACATTAGAAGTAGCTAATTAGACGCAACCAAAGTTTTTGAATCCAGGATTTTCATTTAAAGAGTGCGGATATTAATATCTAGTTTGGTTTTGGGGAAAATCGAGGATTTTCATGTAGATTTGGTGGGTATACTTTAGACCATTCAAAAGGTGGAACCCACCTTCAAATGCGCATGACCCATGGTGTGGATCTGCGATGATCAGGGATTTTCCAATCTACAAATCTCTGATGTAATCGGTTGGGCTATTTGACTCAAATCTCTCTATATATATACAATCGGTTTAGATTAAATTATATAAAGCTGTATCAGATATGCATGGCTGAAACCTGCATGTATCGGCAAGTGTATCGGGCGATACAACTCGAATTTCGGCCTATTTGTGTTGGAATATGAATATATACCTATGGCTGCCATGTAGCGGGGTCCGAGGTGGAATGGAAGATGGGGACCGAGTAGGGCTCCGAGTCAAAGAAACAGGCAAGAAGAACTTCAACAGCACCCCTCCTTCTCCATCAACGTATCGGCTGCTCCATCTGTCATTTCTCCTCTTCTTCTTCTTCTGATGCTGCTGTTGCTGTTGCTGTTGCTGTTGCTTCTTAGTATCCAATTTCTTCTCGACAACATCGGATCTCGGCACGCTCCGTAACAGCCCGATATTCTCTTCTCCTTCCCGACTCTTGCTGTTGTCCCTCCTGCGTTTCGTCACGAGACGTGCCGTCGCCTTCCCTGCGCAGCAAAGGGTCTCCAGAACCGAAACCGAAACCGAAACCGAATTCGATTTCTCTGTCATCTCTCTGTCTCTATCTCTCTCTTGATGTCGACCGAGAGTGAAGTAAAGAAACTTCAAGCGGTATATAAATAATGATACTTGAGAGAAGTTTCCTGTCATTAGGAATGAACCACAGTTAAGACTCTTGTGTAACTCTTACTGAAGTTATGTTTGGTGTAGTTCTAATCTAATGAGTCAAAGGCCACAATCATAGGGCTGAATTCTTGGGATCTCACTAATCAAACGAGCCCGGATATCACAATCACAGGGCTGTTTTAGGGGATGAAATAGGAAAACACTGTTTCTGCCGATCCATATTCGTCGCCTGTGTAAAATGCATTCATTTTTTGTTTTGTGTTTTGTGCCATGAGGTATGAAATTAGAGTGAGTCTAGATCCCCTGTTTCGTAGACACGGGAGGTGCATTAGCTTGCATGAGATTTTATACATCTTGTGAATATTGATTGGTTGATTGGATGAAATAGTATCTCCATCTTTTCTACAAAATAAGAGATCCAAACTCATACGCATACGATTTCCCTCAAAAAGTCTCCTCCAAACAAACGCCCCTATATGACAAGTTACATGCTGGTGTTTAGGGATGTCAATGGGTACCCAATTCTCTTATTATTCGGAGATTCTGACCCGTTAACAACTTGGTTTGGGTCTTTATTTAGGTCTCGATAAGTAAATGGGTTGGTTCCGGCGGTTCCACCTTGGTTCGGACCCGTGGACCCGAGATCCGACATATTACCTCAATTTTTGAAAATCTCTCCTAAAAACCATGTTTTTTTAATATCATTGTCTACCTAAACTCGGACCCGAATCCAAACACGTCCCATATATGGTTCTGGTTCCGGTTCCGAAACCAAGAAACTGGGTCCGGATCCCATTCCACCTTCCCCTTAACGGTTCCGGTTCCAGGTCCACCATGGACCTGGACTGGAACCAATCGGTTTACAACCCTACAGTGACATTAGTAAATGTGCAGCAGTCTGTGGGTGTCAGTGGACCTACTTGAAAGACATAAGTTAGTAACTTAGAATTACTAGGGTGCTGGCTATCCCAATTTGATGGTCATTTTGGTTAATTCTCGAAATTAACATTTGCTTGTCAAGTTTTAACTATTTTTAGAAGTAGAAGTTTTATCATTCTATGTATTCATTTAAATATTTTCATCGATGAATTCTATTACCTCTGGGAGTTAGAGGAGCCAAGCTAATTTATTTGTGTTCCAACTCTACAGGACCACAAATTAAGATAGCAAAATGGAAATAAACAAAGAAAACAGAAAACACTGCTTAGATGCCAGTGATAATGTCGGCATGCAGCACTATTACCCTCTGTATACAATGCTTTTCATTAGAGGAAGAATTTCCTTAGATGTGACAATTTGTCCCCACCCTTTAGTCGTTAATGCGATTTCATTTCATCATTATTATTATTATTTCTATTTTATGATTTGTTTGCTATCCAACGATTGGCAGCATTTGTTCTTTTGAGACCTCTATCTTGATTCTTGTGTTGAAAGCATGATTTTAATTATCAGCCGATCGATACATTTCAAATTTTTAATTGATACTCACCAATATATTTATTTTTTATTTGACGACCTTATTTGAATAGGATCTGTTTTATTGGCTCGTACAGCTGTATCCTAAGAGTCTTACTATGTGGACATACTGGGGGGACCGATTCTTGGCCCGACCCCCCAGAGAACCCTTGGATCCCAGAGCTGGCGGGGCCGGGCCAAGAATCGGTCCCCCCAGTATGTCCAAGTGGATATTCTCGTATCCTAAAGTCCTAAAGAGACAGGCATTCGAGTCTCGTTAATGAATCATGACCATGGGATCAGTGTGTGGTTAACAACTGGGGTCCCATGGACCTTCGGCGGTATAGGATCCCTCTCAGCCACAGATCAAACCAAATTTTTAATGTTATATACACTTTATAATTATTTGCCTACACAGCTACACTGGATGTGGACTGCTATTTCACTTTTTCAATAGAAATTTTCAATAGAAAATGAGATCATGTCAATACAACCAATACATGCAGTATGTGCAGTGTGTATGGGATTCCACCTTTTGATACTTCAATTCATCCTTAGAAGACAGCATTCACTGAACCCAGGATTAGGTGGGAAAAAAAATGACCTACTTATTTCTTTTTTTACTGTTGCTCTGCAGATCATTGATGATGGGACCAAATGAATGAAAAGTTGGGATCTTGTTGAGGTTGGCCACATATAAGTTTCTGGATCATCTTGGAGGATAGAGGATCTGGCCCCTGTTTTTGTGTTTTTCTAACCCATTAATACAATGACTGATTGACTCATTTAGATGAGAAGGGAGCCATATAGCCCCTATTGTGGTGGCCCTCCATTACAAATGATTATGATTGCGCTAATTACTCACGTGTATGGTGTGGCTCATGGCGACATCCAACTCTTTGGGAGTCCGGAGCCTCTGAGGTTTTCCTCACGGTGATCGTGAGTGGACCAATCATATTTTCATATGGTGACCTTAAGTGGACCAATTATGGGTCAAAAGGCTAAGAGGATGAAAAAATTCTTGAGGGCTACCAGAATGGATTACTAGTTCTAATTTAACCAATCAATGCAGCGGAAATAAACCAATCAGACAATATAGAACTAACTATCTACCAATCACACACCACAAGAAGGCAGACACAATATTTAGCGTGGAAACCCTATCCAGGGAGAAAAATCACGAACCATAAATCAAGAGTTCACGAACAGTTACAAGATATACTCACAAGCTCCTTTACCTCAGTCTGTACCTCGACCTAAGGACTGTAGTAATTCTTGCAAAGAATTCACTGACACGACATCCACCGCGCTCCGTTCTCCTTACTTGATCTCCTCGCACCTTGTCAACCAAGATGATCAATCTTCTACAAGAAAAATAGAAGCAGCAACAACCATCTAGAGCAGCCATTCAGAATAATCTCTCAATGGCTCTAGAGAATAAACTCTCTCAAAGATATCTCTGACTCAGATTAATGAGAGTTGTGTGGTGGTCTTCTAGGGTTGAGAGTAACACCCTATAAATAGCCCCAAATTCGTGTCTTAGACTTAGTGCACAGGTAGGAAGTAGGAGGCAAACAGGGAAAGACACTCTCAAAGGGAAACTAATTCGGATCAGAATAGAGACTTTCCCGTTTTCTGTGCACCTGTCCGCTCGAGCGGACCCACCATCCGCTCGAGCGGATGAGGTTCTGTCTTGGCATAAAAATCTTCTGTCAGTACGTTTGGGATATCTATGTTGACTTCGCTCGAGCGGATGAGATATTCGCTCGAGCGGACTTCATTCTGAATGATCCGGAAATTCAGCTCAGTTTCTCCAGCTTTCTTCTTTTGAGTCCTTCCAATCTTCAATTCTACAGAGTCATTTTTTAAAAAACATTACAACTCAAAAGTCCTAGAGTTTTGTCCAACCCATGAATTTTGCCAACACTAAAATACCTAACAGAGGATCCTGATTCAACTCTTTGACATGTCTCATGAAGTAAATTCCAAGAATGGAATCTTGTCCAATGATTTCTGTGCAGTTTTTTTTCCAAGATTTACTCACATTACTTTGATAGGTTCAAATTTCAGGGCTGTCATTTTTAAGGTTTTTATGTAAGCCAGGGTGTCCTATTCTTGCACCCAGTGGGATTTGATGGGTCAGGCCCAAATGACTCGGCCCGTAGTGGCAGGTTAGGCCCAAGTGGCTCGGGCCACGATAACGGGTCAGGTCAAATCGACCTTAGTCCATGGTGAGCCCGGGTCGTCATCTACCTGTTAAAGGCCGGGTCCGGATTCACTGAAGGACGAAGTCAGCGCACGTCGTTCCATCTACCTGCTCTTACCAATTCCCGCGGAGGATATCTTATCTCATCTTATCTCCTCATCCGTTGAGGACAGTTCGGAGGACTCCACCAGACTGGAGCGTACATCATTGGAGATCCCTGGAGAATCTCCCCACCCGTTGGAGAAAAAGTATAAAAGGAGGAATACTGTCAAAGAGAAGGGATCTCGAATTCTACACCTCATTATTGTATCTGACTACTGTGTAATCTCCTCCCCAGAGCAATAAAGCAATCACTTGAAGTGGACGTAGGTCATCCAGACCGAACCACTATAAACTCTCTCTCTCTTCATTAACTTTCACATTTATTACATATCACTCGACCGGTGGTGCCCGAAAGTCACTTTTTGGCATCATCAGTTTGGCGCCGTTTGTGGGAAACGAAAAGAATTTCCTTTTTTCAAAAAGCCATGCCGATCACCAGGTCAACAAGGCGACAAGATGGTATCCCCTCACGCGAGGGCGAGGGTAATCCTCCACCGACCAACCCGACATCGGATGCTCCCGCTCCCTCTCCCCAGCAGATGCTGGAGACCATGCAGCAGTTGGTAACACAAAACCAACAAATACTGCAGCTCATGCTGGCGAGTCAGGGAGGAGCACTAGGTGCAAGACCACAGGAAGCACCACTCTCGGAGCAACCGGTCGCTCCACGCAGAGGGGCACCTCACTCGGGCGCCCGTCAGCACGGTGCCCGGGGCCGAGGTGCCAACCGAGGCCGACTTCACCTGGGCGCCCAGGGTGGAGGACTGCAACTGGGCGCCCAAGCCCTGGGCGCTCAGACCCTGGGCGCCCATCCTCATGGCGCCCTGGGCGCCCGCCATCATGGCGCCCACGCCCAGGGGACGTCTGCTGGAGCTCCGCCCGTCGTCCCGCACGGAAGACTCCTGGTTGATCCTGAAGGCCGCGCTCATCTTGACGTACCCCCTCCCCCTGGAGGGTCAAATCGCGGTGGACTTCCACTTCCTCCTTCAACTTCCAATCATGAGGATCCTGATTTCCAGGAGATGGGAAGTGGAAATTACAGTCTGGAAGACGAAAGCCAGTTCCAAGGTCAATCCAGAGAAGCCCCCAACCTTTGGGACGAGAAGTTCAAAGAGATGCAAGATCAGATTGGCAATGTCTTCAGCGCCATAAGGGCGAAGGCACCGGAGACGGTAGATTATCTGGTCGGGCGAACGGGTTCACCGTTCAAGCCTGACGTGGTGAACTACCCACTCCCTCGGAAGTTCAAGATGCCATCCGTGGAGACCTTCGATGGAACGAATGATCCACTGGACCATCTGGAGACGTACAAAACCAAAATGCAGCTGCATAATATCCCTGACAAGATAATGTGCAGGGCATTCCCAACTACATTGAAGGGTTCCGCTCGGCAATGGTTTGCCAATCTCCCCCAAGCATCCATAGCCACCTTTGGAGAGTTGAGCAGATCTTTCGTCTCACACTTTATCGGTAGGCACCGCCACCAGAAGCCTGCCGCACACCTACTCAGCATAAAACAAGATCGAGATGAGAGTCTGAGGAGTTACCTCACTCGTTTTAACGAGGAGGTCCTCCAAATCGAGGAGCCCAATGACAAAGTCACCATGACCGCCTTTCTGGGAGGCCTCCGTTCATCCAGTTTCCTCTTTTCAGTAATGAAGCGACCACTAAAGAGCATGCCAGAACTATTAGCAAAAGCTCAAAAATATATGAACGCTGAGGAAATCAACAGGTCTAGGCGAGGTGAATCATCTCGTGGGTCGCCCAAAAAAGCGTGACCTGCCTCTGCACTGTTTTCAAACAGGCAGCCTATCTCCAGCTTAGCGGCTCTCTCGCGGGTCGTCAAAAAAGCTTGGCCTACCTCTGCACTGTTCTCAAACAGGCAGCCTATCTCCAGCTTAGCGGCTCTCTCGCGGGTCGCCAAAAAAGCTTGGCCTACCTCTGCACTGTTCTCAAACAGGTAGCCTATCTCCAGCTTAGCGGCTCTCTCGCGGGTCGCCAAAAAAGCTTGGCCTACCTCTGCACTGTTCTCAAACAGGCAGCCTATCTCCAGCTTAGCAGCTCTCTCGCGGGTCGTCAAAAAGCTTGGCCTACCTCTGCACTGTTTTTAAACAGGTAGCCTATCTCCAGCTTAGCGGCTCTCTCGCGGGTCGTCAAAAAGCTTGGCCTACCTCTGCACTGTTCTCAAACAGGCAGCCTATCTCCAGCTTAGCGGCTCTCACGCGGGTCGCCAAAAAAGCTTGGCCTACCTCTGCACTGTTCTCAAACAGGCAGCCTATCTCCAGCTTAGCGGCTCTTTCGCGGGTCGCCAAAAAAGTTTTCCCTGCACTGTTCTCAAACAGGCAGCCTATCTCCACCTTCGCGGCTCTCTCAGGGTCACCGAAAGCCCAGTATCAAAAAGTGCAGCTCCCACATGAGCAATCCTCAAATCCTGTCTTTGCTCTTACGCAAGCAGTGCTCTCGCTCTCCAGTGCAGATGAGGCCCGCCTGCGCGAGGTCCTCAAACAGCGCTCCTCCATCGCGATCAGCAAAATCGCCTCTCAAGCACCCAACGACTCATGGGTGCCCAACTTTGGCGCCTAGCAGCTTAAAAGCGTCCAGCACCACAGGGGCGCCCGCGCCGGTAGCAGGGCGCCCACAACCCCTGCGCGTCGCCCATAAAAAAAAAAAAAAAAAAAAAAAGTAGTGATGGGCGCCCAAGTGCTGGGCGCCCCTTCCAAGTGCTAGGCGCCCAGCTACTGATGGGCGTCCCTGCTGCCACCAATATTAAAAAAAAAAAAAAAAAAAAGTGATGGGCGCCCAAGTGCTGGGCGCCCCTTCCAAGTGCTGGGCGCCCAAGTGATGGGCGTCCCTGCTGCCACCAATATAAAAAAAAAAAAAAATGCCACATGATGGGCGCCCCTTCCAAGTGCTGGGCGCCCATCACAGTGCTGGGCGTCCCTGCCTCTTGCTCCCATCATAAAGAACATAAAAAAAAAAAAGAAGGTGTCCCCATATTCATGGGCATGCTCGCCCAACATGTGTCATTAATAATCCTTGGTTGACTTTGTTGGTGTTGTCCACCTGATCAGCACCCCAAAGTTAATGGAGAGAGTCTGCCATCTAGAAAGTAAAGGCAGTGGGGCCCACTTGCCTATTTGCTCATCAAATCTTGACATGATCTGCACTTGTTTTGGCCTACAGAAATTTCCCAAATAAAAAAAAATTATATATATATATATATAAAAACAACAGCGCCCAGGCGCCCAGCAGCAGTGCCCTCGGCGCGCCCGCGCCCCCTTGGGCACCAGCACCTGCTCGCCCACGTGCCCGCGCCCGCGCGTCCTCGCCCGCGCCACAGCCTCGCCTAGGCTGGGCGCCCATCTCCTCCATGCTCCTCGCCCAGGCTAGGCGCCCAGCTCCTTCGCGTTCCTCGCCAGCTACAAACGCCCGCGCCCAGTGCTCTATGGGCATATATTAAAAGGGGGTTCAGTGTTAAGAAAAGCTACAAATTGTTTGACATGAAGAAGCTTGGATTGTACTAATGTCTCCCTTTCAAACCCTTCTTTGACGCAAGACATTGAGGGGCAAATGATGGGTCAGGCCCAAATGACTCGGCCCGTAGTGGCAGGTTAGGCCCAAGTGGCTCGGGCCACGATAACGGGTCAGGTCAAATCGACCTTAGTCCATGGTGAGCCCGGGTCGTCATCTACCTGTTAAAGGCCGGGTCCGGATTCACTGAAGGACGAAGTCAGCGCACGTCGTTCCATCTACCTGCTCTTACCAATTCCCGCGGAGGATATCTTATCTCATCTTATCTCCTCATCCGTTGAGGACAGTTCGGAGGACTCCACCAGACTGGAGCGTACATCATTGGAGATCCCTGGAGAATCTCCCCACCCGTTGGAGAAAAAGTATAAAAGGAGGAATACTGTCAAAGAGAAGGGATCTCGAATTCTACACCTCATTATTGTATCTGACTACTGTGTAATCTCCTCCCCAGAGCAATAAAGCAATCACTTGAAGTGGACGTAGGTCATCCAGACCGAACCACTATAAACTCTCTCTCTCTTCATTAACTTTCACATTTATTACATATCACTCGACCGGTGGTGCCCGAAAGTCACTTTTTGGCATCATCAGGATTGAATCGCCCTAGAGATCCAAAGGCCTTCCAAATTATGAAGAAATCCGTAAATTTAGAATTTAGAGATCCATTGGTGTCCATTGTTTTTTCCTCTTTCGGATGAAGATTGGCTTCAATCTTTGAATGCTTAGATGTCAAAATGTGATTTTAATCCTCTAAAACTAGTGCAAAAGGTCCCCAAGAGCCTCCAACAGCTTCATCAATAGAAAGAGAATCACATGAGTTTAGCCTTCTCTCATGGGACTGAGGAGGGCGACTCAAATCAGCACCTGTCAAGCTGAAGTTAACTCACCCAAGTTTAACTTGGACTTGGCTGATTTTTAGAACCATGTACCCAATAGCTATATAGATAGAGCGTGGACTTGTGTTTCCATAAAGGCCCAACTAAATGTGTGGCTGTACCCAACACTTTCAACACAGTGGTCCCATTACTAATGGGCTGGAGTCAGGTCTGACATTTAGACCCATTGCATGAATCCAGGCCTGAATAATAGGGCCCCATAGATTATTTTTCAGGTAGACTTGGACAAGATTCAGCCCATCCCAGCCCAGTGCAACCTAGAGTTGCCCAAGTAGAATGAATGGCATCTATACATATCGAGATTGGTTGCAGGGGTGGTCATTCCACATTGAGAAAGACACCATTCTATCATAGTTTTGTGCCCACCCTTTAAGTGTGAACCAATCATGGTGTGGTAGGTCCACACTCATAATAATTAGCAGAGTCAATTAGAGAAGAGAATTAATTTCCTTAGATAGAATCATTTGCAATGATAGACATTGAGTACAGGAGAACTGCAAGAGTTTAGGAGAAAAAAGAGTTAAAAGATTGCTTCATATGACTTGAAGTTTGACAAGGACTAAATGTCTGTTTCAGCTAATTTTACTAGGAACATGAAACCCTGAAATTCTCATTCTTTCTCCAGCACCATAAAGTTTGATGAAGCAATTCATTGATCTCTACACTTAAACGGTGCACATGTCGTTCAGCATTTATAAGTAGATCGATTAAAAGTCGAAAGAAAACCAAAGAAAAGTAACTGATTCAAAATTGCGCAATATGATTTGTATTAGCACAAATAGAAAAACCATCTTTGATACTGCACATGATCAACTGCTTAATTTCATTTTTCGGCTTATACAGAATAGTTTGGTATTCATTATACATTAGAATAATTCTCTATTAATATATGCATATATATAAGATGAATCAGTCCAAACTTTAATAAGAGATGCTATGCTGTACACACTTAAATATTGAGGTACTACTATAGCTTTCAAAACCAGAAACCCTCTTTAGAAGCCTCAGAATTCTATCCACCATCAACCTTTTGGAGCTTCTCATATGGTTTTCTTGATACCTGCCAAGAAAGGAAAATATGAGTAAACTTTATTCATGAAGTTATGACTTTTTGGACCTGCCAAGGCAAGATTAGCAAATTAGAATTACTCCACATATACCTCAAGTGGTTTGATATTTTGGAAGAACAGATGTTTATCCAATTCACTATATTTGAAGTGATAAAAATAAGAAACCAGGGTACATTATAAAATAAAAAAAAAAAAAAAAAACCAGGGAAGATGGAATCTCCTACATTGTTTTGAGACAGAATCTTACAATATTATCCCAACTTAAGTGATGCATGAATTCTGTAATGTCCTTAGATAAGATAATCGCACACCACCAAAATTTTCAAGCTGAGAATGATTTCAATGCACATCTCAACATGCCCAGATTAATCTAATGTAAAAGCAAATTACCAGATACGTACATGCTTTGGTAAGATACAAAAGGCTCTGGTTTTAAAAACCAAAAACTAAACCCATAAGAGCTGACATGTTTCAGCTTCCAGCTGGCTTGGTGGGTTGCTAATTGAAGTTGAAGAACAAGCCATCCAACATAGTACTGTTCTGTTCTGCGAGAGATTTCTGCTGGTTGCTGCTATGTTCTTTTCCTTTATAAATTTCCTTCTCTTAAACTTGTATGTCTGATGGTTGATATTAAGCAATTCACAGAATATAATTACCATAAAAAAGTGATCTCCTTCATGGGGAAAACAATTCTAGAAAATGTGAACTTCCAACAATAAACAAAAGTTTATCTTTAAGGACATTCAAAACTAGAATAGTTCAATAGACAAATAATAGTGTTACTTGAAAATTAATCTCTGTACTATTCCCTTGATTCCAAAGAATAGGTGTCTTTAAGAGGTTCTTTTATGATCATCAGCTTAAGGATATGCAAAGTAGCTTGAGGACCAGAGTTTGAACACGTGCCGCCTACATTATTGTGATCCAAATTCAACATGAAAGGACAAAAAGTGGACATATAATCTTCCTTTCTTGGAAACGTTAAGAGTTTTGAGGCATGTCCATCCACAGTCCCTTCAGATCAGCATCCTTCATCACAAAACTGCGTGCTGCTCTTGTACAAAATCAGAGGCCAAAAGTACTAATTGTACATAATCCTTTCAAATTCATTAGTAATAAGATCTGCAGTTGCAAACATCAACAGTAGCCACACTATAGGGGAGTTTCAAAGAAGAATAAAATCTTAAACATCATTGACCCATCAAACCTAACTCATGCTATAACTGGCAGGAGGCAAAACTATATGCATGCATGGTTACTCACTCGATGCGAGGCGGGTGAGCCGCAACTGAGACGGTGTTGTGCAGGAGAACCCTGCAATGATTTTGTCGGGGAGCTAGATAGCGTTGGCATTAGACCTGGAACATGGATGTAGGGGGAAAGTGGTGACCTCAAGATTGGAGAAGGATGATGAGAGTTGAGTGGAGACCCCACAGGAGTTCGCCTTTGGAAATGAGAAATAGATACAACTCCAGGAGAGCTTGGTGAGGATCTTCTTATAGGTTGCATGTTAATTCTGATGGTACTGAAATAAAAGAAAAAACCAAGATACATAGAAATCCTTCTAAGCTAAGATGGTGCATTTTATAAGTGGTGAAGAAATTAGGAGGAAAAAGATTGTAGAACTTACTTGTTGTGGGCATTAAAATCCGTCTCATCCAGTATTTCTTCCTTCAGAGACATTATCAAAGTATAAGGTTACTTGGGATGATATAAACATATATATAGTGCATATTTGGTACTGGGATAAGGAAGTACATTATAAGCTTCAATTTTTATAGCTCACTTTAGTTAGTGTATTGAACTCAGTAAGGCAGATGAATTTTTCTCATTTGCCTTAGCATTAATTAACAAATGATAGATTAGCCAGTTCTAACTCTCTGTTGCAAGCTGTCATTAGAACTTACTTGGTTTTTCTATTGAGCTGCATTCAAAACAAACCCATAGATTAATCCAAAGATCTTAAATGTATGAGTATTGTCCACAAGAATAATAAATGTACAGAGTATCATCCACGAAAGTTATACCATATTTTGATTAAATAATATAGAAATAGTGAATTATTGACATCTCTCTCTCTCTCTCTCTCTCTCTCTCTCTCTCTCCATATATAAAATATACATATTCAAACTTATTTCTTTTTTCTTAATACTGTTAAGGGGGAAGAAACCCTCTCAATAAAATGGGAAGGTTTCATGTGCAAAACTGAGTATTTTGGTTCTCTCTCCTTTGAAATGGAACAATGAAATGGCTGAGATGATCCTGTTCAATAGCAAAATAATAGTAATAATAATAATTAAAAAAAACCAACCTGAAGCAGTTCTTCCATAACATCTTCCATTGTTATGATTCCTATGACTTCCTCATCTGGTGGATAACTTGGAAGAGAATCCAGATCAATATCAAGAACATTGTCATGTACTCCTCTTTCCCACTTCTTGAAATGTGGATGCATATCACCATGTTGTTCCACGTTTCTCTTTGACAGAGGACTCTGAACTGTAGTGGCTCCAGGATGTACAGAGGATTTATCGATATCTATATTCAGTAGCTCACCCAAAACTGGTTGAGAAACATCTCCTGCAAAATCATGAGCTGTGTTAGAGCCTCAAAGTTCCATGCATAGCTTGAAACTCTCCCAGTTGATTTGCAACTTAACCAAGTAAATTCCTTTTCCCTAATCCTTTTTTTTTTTTAAATGGAGGGTGTCCCAGCCCTTTGGGCCAGACTAATCCCTTCAGGCCCAGGGAGAGCTGGGTAAATCCCCTGTATGTGGTAGCACAACTTCGAACCCTCAACCTCCGGGAGGAAACCTTGGTCCTAGGCCAACTGAGCTACCCTCAGGGTTAAAATGTAAATGCTCAACAGGGAATAAGTTACACGATACTGTTACTTGTCAAAGTGACTACTAACTCAACTGAGTAGTGATCATTTCTTTTCTCAAATAATTAATCTAGTGAGGTTCTAATTTAGAACATACACCTAATTTCTAATTTCTCAAGCAAGGCAATTAGAATGTTCATCTTTTATATTTGTTACTCCAAAGTCCCAAATGTTCATTATTCATGACTTGACGCATTTCACAATCCATTATTTGTTATTCAATTTATTTTAAAAGAAATCATGAAGCCATCAATATTCTCATCAGCAAAGATACCTTGCCTATCTGCTTGTGTTTGTTCCCTATTCAGATACATCTTCTCAAGCATACCAACATTTCCTTTCATGTTTCCCATGTTTTCTCCAGCACCCTTGTGTTTCACAACCACTGCCATGTGGCTATGACCCTTCTGGAATTCGTTCAATATTTCATAAAGTGGCATATAACCTGAGACCCTGGTACAGAAGCAATACATATGGCTAAATGGCAACTCAAGACACTCTACACAAAAAGTTGCAGCGAAGAAAACCAATGCGTAATAAACTGTTACTAGTTACCAGTTCATAACACGTTGTTGGTAACTGGTAAACATGCAATCGAAAACTAGTTTTTGGAGCACTATCAATCAGAACTCAAAGCCATGGATCCAAGGGGAGTCCTCACTAGAAAACTAACAGTGGATAACAATGGTTAAGATTTTGTGATGTTGAGATACAACTATATGCAGTTACTGCATATAGTTGTATCTCAACATCACAAAATCTTAACCATTGTTAAAAACACCTAAAAGAAAGCTTGAAAACATGTGATTAATCACAGTACCACTCCAAGTGCATGTGTCAGCTCAATTAGTATGTGAGATATAGCTCAATTACTACTTGTGTTTTGCATTTGGGTTTCCATCTCCTCTTAATTCATTTTCCATTAAAAGGGAGATTATTTGATCGCCATTTATGGATATTCACCTTTTTTCCTTCAAATTTAGCCACTTTTAGAAAGTGCTACTTAGAAATCATAGGAATTCAATTCCTATGAGTTTCTATGTAGACAAACAGGCCTAAATGCGAATCGTTGTTAATTAGTGCCCATGTGAACTCCACAAATTAAATGGCTGAGATATTTTTAATGATAGTGTTTTCTGATGTACCTCGTATTCATTGTTGGGCCTGATATAAATTTCAATTCTCATCTACACTTGGCAAGTGGATAGTTTTGAGGATGGAGTAAAGTAATGTCTGACAAATTGTGTTTCTCCGCTTAAATATCACCCATATGCATTGGTAGAGCTATAAACATATCAAGAACAATAAAGGCAAAAAAATATATTTATTGGAGAACTCAAAGAACTTTATATGAATGACTAAACACACCTAGGGATTTTCCTAATTGTAACATTTCTGATGGGGATTTCATCTTCAGCACGGTAGGTGATCAAGTTTTTCACCTGAGACCAACAGCCACGGAATGCAAAAATATTGAGTATGTTACTTTTCACTTGAACCATATGTGCATTACTAAAATTGAATCACCACCTACAATTTACTCTTGACCACATTGTTCTATTACTTGCTTAAATAACCCACTCATTATCAATAGTTCTGAAACACAAATAAGACTTTATAAAGCAATGCTTACCAAAATAAGGCCAATGACATTTTCCGGGCATACAGAGTAGATAGGCACACGACTATGTCCCTTTGTAACTATTAAACTCATGGTATGCCTAAGGAGAGGCATGATTAGCAATATGAAAACAAGTACAAAAAGAACTGCTAAATATCTAAATTTTGGAGACACATACATGTCGAGTTTCGAATTTATGTCAAGGGAAAACGTTTCAGAGATGGGTGTCATCGCATTCTCCGCAGTCTTTTGTGTCAAATCCAAAGCTCCCGTAATAATAGTAGTTTCATCAAGTGTCAACTCTCCACCCTTCCCTGCCTAACAACAAATGTGAGATTATCAGCATTTCATTCTTGTCAACTTCTCCAAATGGAACTCACTAGTAGAAGGGAACAAACAACCAAAACCTTGGTAATAAGCAGATAACACAATTTGAAAAATCTCATATGCAATCAGTTATGAAAAATGAGCACAGGTGGACATCCTAAGCTACTAACCTCATTTCCATGCATATTGACCAATATCTTCAGCTCTGCTCTTCGCAGTAGTGCAAACTTCCCTTTCCCCAACAGACAATCAAGTAACTGCTCGACAATAGGAAACCAGAGATTTATATGAATAATCCACTTTCTCGACACAGTCAATTAAATGCACAAGAGTACGTGAGAAGAGTAAAAGTTCCATATGATTGTTACAATGTCCTTTCTCTCTGCCTTATTGTACTAGTATCAAAATAGAACTTTATATCAATCAAATTGGAAAATGCTGATGATTAATGTAATGAAGTCAGGTAAAAAGAGAAAATAATATAAAAATCTGGAATCTAAGAACCACTGTTTTCTTCGAATAGTAGAAAAAACTAATCAGACAATGTGACTATGAAAAAGGCAGACATCAGCCCCATAACTAATCTCACTTTTAGGTAAAATAGAGAAGGAAAAGTACCTTACTAATTGGGTAAGATATGGGGAAGAAGACCAAAAGAAGCACACGAACAAGAAAAACCATTTTAGCTCCAATTTTTAGTCCATAATGGGAGAAAACTGCTTGTGGAATAATCTACAAAAAGAATCCAATCACCACACATTAAACTCCTCCATGCCGCAACAAGCAATTCCAATTACCATATATTCTCAATACAATTCTAATCAAACATTAAATCAGTATGTTGATGATCAACTGTTAATGAGTCCTATCTAGTCCACTTGGATGTGCCACTTTCAGAAAACTGCACTGATTGGATAAATAATCTGCCCCGCCTTATTGGTGGACTTCCTTTCCATCCAAAGCTGACCATTAAGAAGACTCTGTGTTAACTGTTCATTTTTGTTAACCAATGGATGGTTAATGATCATCCAGTGAAAGAGATTTTTTACAATGGCCCACTAATGGAGGACCCCAAGTCCCAACAGCTGGGCACTTGATTAAGGACTATTATGCTCAATTTCTGTTTTTTATGCATTACAGAGGAAAATTCAATCTGTTCTTCACCAGGAGGTTGGAGTTTAGACTTCCCCATAAAATACTCACCTCTCCAAAAGCTAGAATAAGTGTGACGGATATCAGAATAGCCACCCAAGCAGGGACAATCGCATCAAGAAAAATAGGCAGCGCCTGAAGATTTCAAAATCCAGTCATTAAAACACAAAACACCAAACATCAAAAAAGAAGAACAAGATTACAAGAAGAAGAATATAAACAAATAGCATGTAATACCTCCGCTGCTAAGGCATTCACAATAATCAAGGTACATAGCAGCAGATGCTGATTCTTCACGACCGGGAGAATTTTAGCTGTTATACAAAGTGAAATCATTTTAGAATAAATGTGAAGTCAGAGTTGATAATTCTTGATGTATCAAGGCCCAATTAGACCTTGGTAAATAGAGTGAAGGTACCTTAGTTTAGGCATAAAATGATTTGGATAACCTGAGTGCACTTAAATCACCATTTTTTTTTTTTTTGGGTTCTTTTGTGCCCCTTTGGAGTTCATGCCCTTCTAAACTAAATGCATGAAACTGGGTTCATGCATAAATCAGAGATAATGCATCATGGGAAAATTTCTGTATATCAGTCGTTGTTACTAGTGCGCGGTGCACATGGAGCTTTCCATGTACACCTCGTTGTGAAGCCCAGATGGAAATGGGGCAGGGGGATTGAAAGATCTGGTTGGGCCCTTCTATGTACAAAAAATAGCCCATCTGATTATCCTTGTTAGTAACTAGGGACACCAAGAACTTGAGTATTCAGAAAATGGCAGAACAATGTATATCAAAGGGTCCTAACAGTTCCCCTTACATGTGGGTGTCCGCATGTAGCGAGAAATATGCCAAACAACCATACGTTGACAAAAACACAACCCTAGTGATTAAACCAAGACCCCTTGGTTCCGATACCATATTAGTAACCTGAAACACTAAAAGCTTGAGTTGTTTGAGAATCACAACAATATATATATATATATATATATATATATATATATATATATAAGGGTCATGACAATCTTAAAACTTTCATCCGCGACCTACAAATTTTCATTGTAAAAAATGGGTGCACAATTAATTCAACAGTCCAGTCCATTCAGATGTGTGCGAACCCAGGAGTCCGTTGACCATCAAGAGGGTTGTGTGTGGTCTAGTCAGATTGACCATCAAGTGAGCCCCACTATGAGCTGCGCATGAAATATCCCATGCACACAGTGTGCATAGGATTATGTGCATGGCATTTTTTTATTTTTTATTTGTTGTAAAAGTGTGCATCGTATTTTATATATATAACGTAAATGCAACCAAGTCCTTAGAAATACAAATAATGCTAACAATTCTAAGGACCCAAAAGGATGTTGAGATATAGTTACTAAGTTCGCAATTAGATCAATTTGTATTTGAGTTTGCAACTCATAATTCTAGACTAAGCTTGATTAGAAGATATAGTGGAGTAGGCTCATTTAATTCGCCTTTCAATTCATCTAATTCGGAGTTTGAGTTAGACAAATCTAATGAACTAATTTGGCTATATCCAAGATATAACCCATCACTCGAGCCCTCATCTAAATTTTTTTTTTTTTATTGGTAATGGCAAAATATATTAAAGACTTAAGAAAGGTACAATAAAGAAGATGGAAAGACCAAACCATGCACTCAAAATAACTACTCTTTTTTGCCCTATTTTTATTGAAACGCTATCATATTGGTTTTTTTTATAACAATAAAATTTTATTGGGTCATGAAAAGACAAAAAAAAAAAAAAAATGGCCACAAATAGGCAAGGTAAAAACCTAGTGGGGAGTCCAGCCGTTAGAAATGCACCAATAGTGTGAGATCCCAACTTGGGAGCACTCCGTCGAGGCAAGACTATGTCAAGTGATCCTTTTAGCCAAGAGGCTCGATCTGCACAGGAAAAGGGTGGAGTGCTTCGACTAGCATTGTGAGGCTTTGTCCATGTCCCACATCAGAATTATCCAAATCCCGACCCTATGCTTATAAGTCAAACCTTCTCTTAACTTAATATGATGCGTTTTTAAAGCCATGCGACCTTGAATTCCACAAGAGCTCCGAAGTTAAGCATGCTGGAGAATATCATGGTCCGATGATATCATGACTCACAAAATCATGAGTTTTTCCACCTTTAAAAATTAAAATCCCACGATAACATGGGTATTTTGAAAAAAAAAATTTCAAAATCAAGCTATGGTGAAAGATAATATCACATTTTCCTTACTATTTTTTGTTGTTGTATTTTTTTTTAAAAAATGATGAATTCCATTATATAAATATATATATATATATATATATATATATATCATGAGTCACGATAGAAACTATATAAAAGGGACTAAACCATAAAAATCCCAAAAGTAATCTCTTTTCTTTCCAAACTCTTCTTGTTTAAACAGAAAAGCCAATAAAAAGTTGGCAAGAAAAGGAAGTGACTGTGTATAAAATTGGCAAGAAACGAAAGAGACTCATGTAGAGTGGGATGTGGTATGATGAGAGAGGAATGAGTACCAGCATTCCGGCGGTCTTGGGGTTGGCCAGCTTTGATTAGAACTTCAAGATCGACGAGGCTGATAGACATGAGCCCTATGGTGAGACCCGACACGATGCCTGCAAACACGACGAGCGCAATGCAGATGAGGAGATACACCCAGAACATGGCCTTGCAGCATTGCTCATCCTCCCCTGCCATTTCAACAAGTAACACACACCCACACACACACTGATTATGAGATACTGGGATGAGGGAAGTTGCTGTAATACTAATGTATTTATTCATGTGTTGGTTTGATCAGCTAACGTAAGTCATGACGCTGAGAGCAGAGTCGGTACCATGGGTTAGAATATAATTTTTGTAGCAAGGAGATAGGAGATGGTATTCAGGGCTGGCTTTACCATGAACCAAGGAAAGCCCTTGCTTGGCTCCAAAAATGTAAAACATTAAGCCCATAATAACAACTGTCATATTTTTTAAAGTCCAAAACAACAACCGGAGTCCTTTTATTTCTCCCTAAAAATAAGGTCCTATAATAAGTTTCTCTTGAGAAGATATAATCAAGATCTTCATTTCCTTTTGCCTAATGAATTCTCCCTAGAAGTATCATTCCATTTCTTGTCTTCTAGCCCCCTCTCTCTCTCTATATATATATATTTTTTTCCTCTTTCCGCTTTAAAAACGTTAGACCAATGCTTGAAGGTTTAGCTTCGGAGAGAGTTGTGACTTAATTACTAATAGGAAAACATAAGACTCCATAATAGCAACTGCAATCTTTTCAAATTTAAAAAAAAAAAGAAAAATCGTTAATTAATAGTTTTGAATAACAAAAAGCGAGAAAAATAGATTTTAAATAAAAACATTTATAATAATATTAAGAAATAAAAATTACCTCATTTAGGGGATTTTTGCTTCAGGCCTCAAATTGTCTTGAGCTAGCCCTGATAGTATTGATGGACGTGGGATGGATTCCAAATTCTCTTTCAGCATGGCCTTTAAAATATTCTCCTCTACCGCCACTTCATAACTTCATCAACGTACCCAGGCCAAAAATAAAAATATAATAATCCATCAATGTGCAGACTTTTTAAATCCAAATGGTAAGCATTTATTCTTCATCCACTGATAAGTTATTAAGGTTTTTTATAGGAATGGTCAACTAAGAGAACTTAAAATAATAGTTAGCTAAGGAAATTAAATATGGCATCCGAGTGAATCAGTCAGGAGTATGAATACTTGGAGGAACGATTCAATGCTGAGCAAAACAATATGCATTGCCAAAAGTTCGCCCATTAGGTTCCATCAGACGAGAGAGTGTCTAGGGATGGACTCCACCCCAAGAAAGTATTAAAAAATATTTATAATGCCTCTATTAACTGTCTAACACTTAACACCAATTGTCCTGTCACCGACATCTTCTTTAAAATCCAAAGCGAAGAAACTCATTGTCAAAATTATAGAATCTACCATGTTTTTAAATCTGCAGACGTCTGCAGGCTTCCTCCTGAATGAAATTCAACCCATTGGCCCAGCCAGTGAATGTAGGGAAGGCCTCCATGCATTCAAAAAGAAAAGTGCATGTGCCCTTAAAAAAAATAAAAATCTTCTTTTATAAGTATACTTCTTTTATAAGTATACTGCATATCATCAGCTCATATAGGTCCCTGTTAAATCGGATGTATTCATATCACTGGGGAACAAGCTTGATGGTAAGTTCTCTTTATGGTTGGATGGGGGTCATCCAAAAAGTCAGCCCCATCATATTATCTTAGCTCTTGATTTTATTGTCCTAAAATTTAATGGCCAATTTAACGATACATTTCTTTGACATTCAATCCAATAGTGAGTAAATGTAAGATGAGCATAGTATTAAGAGCTAGATCATGGCAAAAAGGACAAAGTGCATAAAAAGCACATATCAAAGGTGGGTCCCAGTACACTCCATGTATTGGGGGATATATAATACAAGTCCACTGGTATGAGAAAATTCTCCACTTGGACCACGTGCAGGCCAGTTCTATGCAGACATGGAAAGGTAAGGCCTGTTGATATTTCCCATGGTCTTTTCTTTATTTGCGTATATTTGTGTCTCAACGTGAGTGTTTACTCTTCTTCTACAGTATTACACAAGCAAGCCCTGAAAATATTTAAAAGGCCAGGTAAGAAACGGAACTGAAAAAAAAAAAGAAAAAAAATTGCATGGGTCCTTAAAAAATATGAGACGCTGGGGAGAAACCTACGCATGCAATATTGAATCAATCTTGTTTTTTACTGGGATCAGTGCATCTGGGGAAGGGTTAGGCATGCAGTATGCAGTTGAGTTAGTACTTAAATGTTAGTTTATATCACTTTTAATTGTAAATGAGTGACATAGATTTTGACTTGCATGCAACAAAACGAAACGATTCAAGTCATGATGCCATCATTAGTTGCAGATGTCAGTTCTTGTTTGTCGTAAATTGTAATTGCTTTTCTTAAGGGGATGGTTTTGTTTGGTACTATGATCTTTTGGTGACCAGGCACCCTTGTTTATTAGGAGGTGGGTGGTATTTTCATTCACCTCAAACTCTTCCTTCTCGAATCTTGCTATTCAATGGTTCTTTTCCAAAGGTTGATTTTGAGCGGCTAGAAATTTTCAATAGGTTGATCATCCTATGAGTGAGACACCCAAGATTTTGATTTGTCTTTTCTCCTGAGACACAAAAGTGAAAAGTGGATGCATCATGTAAATGTGTGTTTTTTTTTTTTTTTTTGGGTAAAATTGTGTAAATGTATATTGAAAATTGATGAGAATTAATTTTTTCATTATAAGAAATAAATATGAATATTTCCTTTATCTACATGTGTATTCCATGCAAATAAACATGCCCATTTGATAATAGATCTCTATGTATTTCAATTAGATGCAAACTAAAAGGCCCATTTGAATTAATTAGGTCTTCTGTATTCTGATCCCATGTGAATCAATTATTTCCTGTGCTTTCCAATTCCATGCAAGTAAATAGGCCCACTCCATTGATGAATTCCTACGCATTCCAGTTCCATGTAAACAAACAGACATATTTGACAGTGAATTTCTATTATTGAAATTCCATGCAAACAAATAAGCCCTATTTAGATTTATTACTTCCTATGTATTTCTTTTCTTCTTCTTTTTTTTGTGGGAACTTCCCATGTATTTCAATTCTATAAAAATAAATAGGTAGATTTTAATCCATTACATCCTATGTATTCTAACTCCATATAAATAAAAAGGAATATTTGCATCAATTACTTTGGATATATTCTAATTCCATGTTAACAAATATGGCCATTTATGTATTTCAATTCCATGCCATTTTATGTATTTCACTAAGATGCAAACAAACATGCTTGCCCCGGTGCAAACAAGTATACTCATTTGATAATAAATTCTTATGCATTTCCCCATTTTACAATGAATTCTCATGCATCCAATTATATGCAAACATATGGGCCCATTTGATTAGGCCAATGCATATGTAAAACAGAGGGGAGGGGGGATTACCATTGCAAACTACGCAGAAGATGGATGTGATGTACACCGCCAAAGGGATGTGTAATGAATATGGATCCCTTGCTTCTCTGTATATTGTTTTACTAGGCTTTCAGGTGTAAATTTTTACTAGAAGTGGGTCATTTACGCACTAAAACTTTTACAAATCATTTACATACAAAAATGAGTGCAAGAAAAAAAAATCATATGTAGAGATTTACATTGAAGAAAAAGCTCTCCTTTTACATATCCCAATTTGTTCATACAACTTATTCCAAAAGTATCATAGTTTCCATATCCCTTACAAGGCTCTCACTCTTAAGTCTCAAAGGCCTTATGATTTTATACCATAATAAAATTGACAACAACAAATTGTCGGTTATTGTCTTGTATTCTGATTTAGCTGAGTTGGTTCGTCTGGGTTAGCTAGGACCGAGGATCAGGGTAAAAGGTATTTTAGTCATTATGTATGGGATTTTCTTTGGAGTTAAGAAAGACTTTCTTGGATGCCGAAGATTATATACAATGATGTATTGTAACCCTAACTCCTTGGATTGGGATGAGATTAAGACACAAGAATGATAGACGATGTTTATATTCCATGTGGACGTAGGCAATATTGCTGAACCACGTAAATCGTTGTGTTCATGTGTCTGACTGCTTGATGGTTTGATTGTGTGTACTCGTTCATTAAGGTTGAGACCGTCGATTGTGGGTGTTTTTCTCTGCACCACTTTCCCCGGCACAATTGCATTTGTTAACATCATGTTAAAGTCTACAGCCGTGGTAATTTTTTTCCTTTTCTTTTCTTAGTGCCCTAATCCGGCCTTGTCTGTCTGTTTTCCCTTTCTTTAAGAAAATATGGTTAAGAAGCCAAAAGGCAATGCAACATACTAAAAACAAACAGCATACATCTCAAAAGAAACAACCACTTACCCATCTTCTCTTAGGTCCCTATCGAATCACACATAAAGTCTTGATTCAAGGAGTTATTTAGTTTAACCAATTCACGAGCACCCCCATTCTTTTAAGTTAGGGTAATAATATATAGCCTATTCAATGCAAGCCCACTGGGGGCAAGAGCAGACGCTGGCCCGACTCGGTCCAGCCCTTTGACATGCCCAGTAGATACTGTATAGCCGGCAAAAGCCGCCCCAACCCGACCCGCATATGACCTGCACAACCAGACGCAAATAATATACGTGTTGGTCGTGGGTTAAGCTTTCCTAACCCGCATTTAAACGGGTCGGGTTAGGGTTAGCTTGTTTAACCCTCACAACCTATTTGTTTTTTATTGCAGTTAAAACTTATACTCAATACCTCTTTTTTATTTTGACATGATGTTTTTTAATTTTTCATGAAGACTTTATTTTATTTCTATTAATTTTGTTATTCTATTTCTATAGTCACTATTTAAAAAAAATGTATACTATACTATTGTATAAATAATTCCTTCTCTTTCTTTTTTCTCGCGTAGACCATTTATCAACTTATGTAAGAATATTTTTATGTGCTCTTCTTTCTTAGGAGCATAATGGATATGAAGAAAAAACAATGGATATGACATCAATAAAATAAAAAAAAATAATCAAGTTATAGCTAAGGTAATGCTAAGTGTCCACAATATTTTCTCCTTACGCTGACACAAGCTAGAAAGAATGTTGTATTATGGCATCATGACCCAAGCCTAGGCCTAAATTTTCAACCCAACATCAGTTGAGCCTAAATATGATTTAAGATCTTATACGAAACAAATTGACATTAGACTTGTGATAATCCAAATAGAGCTTGTCCATATTACCTATTAAGACATGTTTTAAATTCCACCAATAGGATTTACAAAAGTTAAGTATTGTTCTTTTAGATCTTATCTCATTTTTATAAATCAACTTATTTGGGTTTGAGTGCAAGTTATATGGATCAATCCGAAAGGGTTACTGCGGTTAATGTAGGTTGGGTCGGGTTAACCCTCAGCGGGTGTGGGTACGGGTTAGGAGTTTCTAACTCTTTTAATAACCGGGTCGGATATGGGTTAGGAGCATCTAACCTGTTTAATAAATGGGTCCAACCCGTTTAGCCCAACCTAACCAGTTTGCCACCTCTAGAGTAGAGACTAGAGACATTAGAGTTTAGACACAATGATCACATGATAGAAATCATGGGGCATTTATTTGATAGGGAAAATTACCGTACGTACGGACGACCCAAAACCCGACATTTGCCCAATAACAGATAGAATATTTGAAATTGTCGGATAGAAGATCGTACATAAAAGAACGCCTAAAGTGAGACGGTCTTACCCTTTATCCTGTGATATCCTAAGGCTATAGGATATCCCAGACTACGATATCCTACGGCTGTAAGATATCGCACGGTTCGATATCCTACATCTATAGGATATCTCCATAAAAATTTTACCTTCTCCTTTCAACCTAGGTTAAACAGGGACGGAGATAACCCGATAAAAAACCCCTTTGTGATCATTTTCTTCGATCCTCCAATGATTTTTCCTATGTGTTATTCTCATCGTCTTGCCATGGATATTACAGGAGCACAGCCTTCCACTCCATTCTCCTCCATCGTTCGCTACAATGTCGTGGATCTTCAACTATGTAGGGTTTTAGTGCAAGAAATATACCCACTCATCAACAGTTTAGGGTCGGGGAAAGAAGTATTGTTTTTCCTTTATCTCTTTATTTGTTTGTCTTTTTTCTAGATTAGGGCTTTTTTTAAGGCTGGGCATTTGGGTTTTTATTGTTATTTGGGGGTTGCATCGTGTGATGTTGCATCGTGTGATGTTGCTACGAATCTTATTCGTCTTTCACTCTCTGATTATTAGAGATCCCTTGCAAAAAATGTAGTAGTGATGCTATTGTCTGCTTATTTTACCATTTTTCTATAGAAGATATTATTTTTAGTGGGAAAGGTTGAAGTGGGGACATGAATCAAACAGTCTAAACTAAACTAAAATATTCTTTTGTGCTTTTGTTTTCATCTACATACACTTTTCATTCTTTTTTAATGGGATTGTGCTTGGGAGTACATTTCTTCTGAGTCGACAGGTCGGGTGGGTCAGACCCTGATCAATCCTAGAACAGGGTTGCAATTATAAATTATTCTCTGCTATTATCTCCGCTTGCAAAAGCAGAGATGTTAACCGAGTATCGTATCCACTGGGACAAAAAGGCTAAGTTGCGTTGTTTCCTAAATTCCTACACTAATCCTATTGGAAAACAAAGTTCTGATTATTAAACTAATCTTATTAGAAAATGAAGTAATGGGTCGATTGGTTTTGATTTCTAAATTAACAAATTAAAAGACAAGTTTTGATCCAATTAGAGAAAAGTCTTAGGGTATGAATCCACCATAGCCTGTGCAATGGCGAATATAGGTCTAGGGTTTCACTGTCAATGCTTTCCAGACTCGTTCTGATTACAAACATTCACAGAGTCACCAAATAAGGGTAGTGGATGCAAATCAGGGCATAACCTATCTCTATGGCATAGATTATCCTAGATCTAACAAACACATTCATTCAAGCATCATGTTATATGACTTGGTATTCTAAACTACAAGAATAAAACACCAAAAGAGATATTGCATTAATAAACGAATCCAATCAATGGATTAAATCAATGTCATATAATCAAAGCATTTAAAATAAAACCCTAGAACCTATACATTGTCATAAACACAAAACTAAAGTTTCATCACAACCCTAAGATGGAGATTTAGTTACTCATGGAAGACGATTGACGAAGAAGTCTTGACGAAATCCCCATTGATGCTCTTCCCCAAGCTCCAAGAAAGCCTCCAGAACTTCTCCCAATATGTGAATATCACCAAAAACGAGTTTGGGCTCTTATTTATAAGTTTTGGGATGAAAATGGTCTTCAATTCGTGCAGGAGTCGGATTCCCGTCGGGTCCGGGCCCAATGGTCATCACAGCGAACTTCACGAGGTCATATCTCCCTCGATATAGCTCCGATTTATACAATCTTAGACTCCACGGATATCTACTCGAAAAGATCTTTCCAACGGTACGTAGATTTCATGAATCCGACACTCAAGTTGAAAGTTATGACCATTTCAAGTTTCTACCTCTGAAAATTCCGAGAATAATGGTGCAATTAGAAGACCTTCCATGTTGGCATGCTATGGGGTGAGTGGGACCCATGTTGGACATCCAAGGCATGTTTGGACTCTTGCTTTGCTTTCTTAATTGAGTCTCTTCCCATATTTGGCAGCTTTCTTACTTGCAACTCTGGTTTGTCATGTCTTGTGAGATTTCTTCAATTTTAGCTCTGAATTTCGCTTATTGCATTTGTAATACCTACAAACAATAAAATAACATAATTAAGCTAATTAATCTTTTTCGACGGTATAACCAAGTCCTCATTAAGGGGCCTAAAA
This sequence comes from Cinnamomum chago, assembly GCA_038049695.1. Classification (NCBI taxonomy): domain Eukaryota; kingdom Viridiplantae; phylum Streptophyta; class Magnoliopsida; order Laurales; family Lauraceae; genus Cinnamomum; species Cinnamomum chago. The sequence goes on from CP142456.1 coordinate 14,039,135, forward strand.
TGTATCTTTTAGACTCTCATCAGACCCCGACCCTAAAAATGCACACAACAGTTGTGCACGCAAGTTGTTTATGTGAGGGATGGGAAGGCCATGTTACCAACCCCTCATCCAAGCTTTTATACTAAACGGAAGAGTCACTCGATGTTTTCCTACAAAAGATCGAGGAAGAAGACAATTAAAATGGTGGTAACCTGGGTGCTTTTTCGGGCGGTTACTTCTAAACCATTCATGGGCTAACCAAGAACGAATGGCTCAGATTCTAGTTAAACTTATATCACTTTTTTACATAATAAACCGACGATCCTGAATAATATACCCATATAAAATTTAAGGGTCACTATCTGTTGTTAATAAGGTGGTGTTTTTTAATGCCACTTGAACATATGTGGGAATATTCACCCATCCCATATATCATCATTCCGTTATTAGTGGACCCATGTTGTGTCACTATGGTTCACACCAATGCAGAAGAACAAAGGCTGATTAAGATAAAAAGATTCTTAACAGAGCACATGACCATCTGAAAAGCAAGCGCTATAAAGGCTGACTGACAAGGATTTACAAATGAAATCACAACAAATGGGGTTTATATAGTATCAACCCACTTTTTATTGAAGCCTTTTTCATGTTCCTCTTCATTTTTACAGTGGCCCGCCTTTGACAAATCCACTACATGATCATTCACACTCACCAACCTCAAATTCATTGGTATCATACTCAATTTGACACTTATCCAAGTGGTGACCGTGAATAGCTTAAGTTCATCAAAGGTGAGGCTTGATGGACAAAATAAAGAGCAACTGAAGAAAGGCTTGAATAAAAGCAGATTGATAGGAAAAGTGGTCACCTAACTAAGGATGTCGTAGTCTCATCTTATGTCTGTGATGATAATTTTCCTGTGCAGGTACATTGTGGAATGGGTGAGTATGATAGAAGGCCCTAATGAGTCTCAATTGGGCATGTGCTAGTTGCAGAATGGTAGATGGAAGGCTAAATGGAAGGGGTTAGATTGATCACATGGAGCTAGGTGGGCCTTAATAGGCTGAATGGTTCCTGAGATACAAATAGTCTGGCTGTTCTTGAAAATTTCTTGACTTGGGTTTTAGTTTTGGGAACCATTTAAAACCCAAGGGTTTGTTACAATTTTAAAAAGCACTGAAATAAGACCTCGTTAACCAGGAAAATGTCCCTTCTAGTAGGTTTTTATAGGCTCCCCTTTATAATTATCCAATGCATTTTGCCATTCGGATAAAATAAAATAAAAAACATGCATTTTTCCATTCAAGTGGAGTCTGCTCGTAGGGGCGTGTGGTCATGTGGGCCACACCCTCACACGTTTAACAAAAAAATCTTGTCACATAAATTACAAAGCTAAAGAAAGATCTTTCGTGGGGTGGATTTGGTGTAAGTATAGTTTTTATGGGTACTTTCTAGATTATTAGTTTAGTCTTGTGTGGATGTTTTTGAATTTGAATATTCTGATATGTTGTTAGGGTTCTCTGCAGCTAGTGGTACTATGTTTTCACTGCGACTGAGGTTTTGCCCTCTAACACATGGTCATTTGCTCTAGCTAGGCCCGACTATTGTAGTTTTTTAGCTATAAAACATGAGGAAAGATTCTCTGATCCAATTAAGTGATGCTTTGGTCGCGCCCAGGAAATGTATGTATCAAATGAAATGTACATTTATGCAATCCATTCAAGTTGAGTGCTTGTTTGTAATGATTCTGTTTACCTTGTTTGAGTCTTGGAATCATTGGACATCCTTTCACTCCTCTCTGTTTCTGTACACACACAGAGATGTATTAATTGAAATGCTTGTTTATTAGTTTCTCCTTAGTTGCATTTTGGTTTCTTTGATCATCTTTCCAGTTAAGCCCCAACTTTGGTATGTGTTTGCAAGGAGAAACTAAACTTTTTTGTTTTTAAATTAGGTTAGAAAAAGAAGAAAATTGTTAGTGATAGGAGTGTACGTTATGTACCATTCACCAGGTTTTTTTCCTATTTGTTTGTTAAAAAAATTAAAAAAAATAATTGTGGAGGAAATCATCACAGACCCCCCCTGTTATGGTGTTTATTCATTGTTTCTAGAGAGTGGTCTCGTTACAACCCTCACTATAGCGAGAATAACCAGGGTCCGGAGAGTGATCTCGCTATATCGCTATAGCGAGAATAATTCATGTGTAGTCCGTCCAGAGAGTGTCAAAAAAAAAATTTAAACGAGCCCTACTCATTTTTCAAGATCTTTCATTTACTTCTCTCATTTGCAAAGGGTTTCTCCTCTCTGACTTTTCCTACTCTCATCACTTGTTTTCAAGATCTTTCATTTACTTCTCTGATCTTCTTATTCTTCTCAGGTATGATCATCTTCTCTTCTTCTCATGGGTATTTTTTATTTCTCTTACATAGAGAAATTTTGAATTTGATTGAAGGTTGGGTGGAACCACATGTGATTCCTTTTTTGATGTTCTCTATTTTAACGGCTTGCACCTTATATGTTTGTTTGTTTGTCTCTGTGACTCTATATGGTACGGCATGGCTCCTAAAACTTCTAAAGGGAAGCGACCAGCTGGGTCTTCCTCTCGCTTCGATACTGAAACGGTTTAAGGATGCTGAGTGTGCTTCACATTTTGAATCAAGATTCATCAATCGCACAGTCATTTTTTAGAGAATAGTTGTACAAACCAATCTCACCACTACAAGCTTTTTGCATTGGCTTCATCTTAACCGTTGATGAGTGTTAAATATTGCATATTGTACCCATCATTAGTTCGAATTTTATCGGCATCGCATATGCATATCATTTGCCCTACATAGAGATTTTATCATTCTATCACATTAATGGATTATAGGATTATCATTTATAAATCCGATTATTTGTAGCGCATTTTCATGTAATTTCTCTTGTATAGGCGGACCCCGCGACTATCCCAACATTCCGACTGGTGTCTCAAGCCATCAAGAAGAGATTTCAATAAAGAAATTACATGAAGAAATCTTAGAAAGTGTTGAAGAATTCCAAAATAAGAGGAGAAGACTTTATGGATAAAAAAAGTCATTTTCTATAACAAAGGATTGGTTGGTGTATTGGTTGGAGCTTGGGTTGATATGGAATAGGTTATGGATTCAAATCCTAACAATTGCATATTATTTTTTTTCCATCCAACTCACCTCTCCATGTGAAAGGATATGAGCCAATCAAAGCTTGTCATGGCACAAATCCATGTGAAAGGATATGAGCCAATCAAAAGCCTCCAAGTTAAGGGCCCGTTTGGTAATTTTACTAATATAATCAAGTGAAGTCAAGTCAAGTTAAACATCCCATCTAAAGCACTTTTTACCAAAATTTCGTCCATCTTTTCCAAAAAAAGTCAAAAAGCAACTACATTTATTCACTAAAAGATAAAAAAAACTTCATTTCCCCATACAAAAAGTCAAAAATATTCCATTCCAAACAACTAAAAACAAAAGGGCCCGTTTGGTAATTTACTTTTAAAATAAAGTGGAGTGAAGTGAAATGAAAATAATGAATAAAATATAAGTGAGTTATGATGATATTTTATTTTTAGTTGTTTGGGATGGAATATTTTTGACTTTTTGTATGGGGAAATGAAGATTTTTTGTCTTTTAGTGAGTAAATGTAGTTGCTTTTTGACTTTTTTTTGAAAAGATGGAGGGAATTTTTGTGAAAAGTATTTTTGATGGGATGTTTAACTTGACTTGACTTGACTTGACTTTATTAGTAAAATTATCAAACGGGCCCTAAAGGACCATATAAAGCAAAAGGCAAGGAAAGTTTGTTGCAACCAATCAAATTGAAGTTATTCATGTAAAAACAAAAGAGCCAATGAAAAGCCTCCAAATCAAATTCAAGCAATCCATGTGAAAGCAAATAAGTCAATCAAAAACTTTCAAGTTGCAACTAATCAAATGGAAGCAATCCTTATGAAATGAAATGAGTCAATCAAATGTCTTCAATGTTCCTATAAATTAGAATGTTTTTATAGAGTGAAGGGGGATCTTTTGACAAGTTAGTCATTTTGCAATTTTGTTTTTACTTTTAGATTGTAATTAGGAGCTTCTTTGTAACTAATCTAGAGAGAGTTTAATTGAAAATCATTAATGAAGATTTGGAGCACTTTCTTGATGTTTAGTGGCTAAGGCTCTTGGATTAGGCTCTCCTTTCGAAGCTAAGTAATGTAATTAGTTCAATTTCATGCATGTCTTAGTTTAAATTCCCTACTTGTGCCTTAATTGATTAGTAGATTTTAGATTTAATTGTGTTAATCTCTCTCATTTCTCATACTCTATCTCTACACTTGATGCTTTGATAATCTCAATTGATGCTTTGTAGTTAGATTAAGTTCTCTCACATAGCATGCTCTAGAGCCCTTATCTTTGATCTTTTGTACCTTGATTTTGATGATTAATTGTTAGGGTAGTTAGGTTATGATTTAGAATCTTGGCTTTTTTATTTTCTTTACTTTGATATTCATTGTTATATCATCCAATCTAATTAGGTAAGAGATTGTTAATTGGATTGTAGATTTGAGAATTGAATTAGAACATGCATTGTTTGAATTAATTACATACTTAGTGGATTTTGGATTGCCTAATTTCTTCTTTTTATTGTTGTTAATTTAAATCCTTGTTTTATTTGTTATTTTTACTTTTAGATTGTTAGATCCACATTTCAAATCACTTGTTTTAAAACCCTACACATTTCACACCACATCTTCATATTAAATCCTCCATTTCCACCACCACTCATCCACTAGTTTAGTGTAATTTGTTAGATCTCATTAATTTCATTCTTTAGATTGTTAGTTAGAGTAGTTTAGTTGTTATTTTAGTTTTGTTTCACATTTAAATTAGTTTAATTCCATTTTTCACTCATAGTTTAGTAGTTTTAAATTCCTCACTTCAATTTCTATATTAGTTATATCTTAGTTCAACTCTCACTTAAATTGGGTTCATTGCTTCTTCCATCCTCTCCTCGTGGGAACGATAATCCGGACTCTTTTTGTCCTTTACTACTTGACGACACCGTAGTCTTGCGATTAAGCGTTACACATCTAAGTGTCGATGAAGTTCTTGTGATTCTAATGAACTTGATTGATGAATGCTTTGAGGACTGGGTACGGGAGTTTTATTGCAACATGTTTGACGTTACAAATAGTGGTTTCAAGACCTATGTTCGGGGAAAGACATTGTCTGTGGATGCAAATAGGATTGCCACTTTACTCAATCTTCGAAAACCTGCTCGCACATCCTATCCCTTCCCGGATCCGGATAACAGTGAGCTCCAAGCGAATGAGGTGGCTACTGTTCTCTGTGGTGAACCCACTGTATGAGATTCTCTTGATCTGAAGATATCCGATCTAACCTCTGATTATCGGCTACTCAACACATTTGTCGGCAATAACATTGAGCCTATAGCCATTAATCTAATCTTCTCTATCCTCAGGCTTTCCTTCTCTACTCTTTAGGCACAAGATGTAAGGACCCGTTCCCAGGAATACCTAGTGGGACCCAATTTGACGAAGTCAACCATAGGTTATCCTATTTAATAGGCGATTAGTATGGGAAGCTAGTAATTTCCCATTAATTAAGCCTAGTTTATAGGATTGAGACCTTGTGAGATTAATAGTACTTTTCTTAGAATTAATTAATCAATTAGAGGCCTTAGTTGAAATCCTAATTATAGATGTGTTTCCCTTAGAGAGTGGTGCAATTTATCTTAGAATGACTCAACCACTTATGGCCTAACCCATTAGCCCATTTATTATACGAGGGTACTCTAGTCTTTCCTACCACACATTTTCCCTCATTTTTGGAAATCCCAATACCATAAATGACCTTGGCTCCTTTATTCTCTATCAAGTAAACATGGGCACTTTTGCCATAATAAATAGTCTACCTTTATTGCCCTTAGGCTCCTTTATTCACAACCACTTATTTGAAATTACTTTAGTCATTATATGTGAATACCTAAACTATGATAATCCTTATCCTTTATTTCTATTGGCAACCAAGGACCCTTTCGTTATTCCATTTTAACATTCTCCAAATACCCTTATCGTTAACCTAAACTTACACTAGCAAGACTATAACCCAACCAACCCCTATAAAAGAAACCCCTCTTATCTCTTCCTCTCATTTCTCTACAATTTCCCACCCATCTCTCTCTCTCTTTCTAAGTTAGAGATTAGGGTCTCTCTCTCTAAATCCTAGCCCTCCAATTACTAAAAGCTAGAGCCTCATCTACATCTAGCCGTCTACAAGCTAAGGAGCTCATCTCATCTCCTAGATCTCTCTTTTCTCTCCAAGTAAAGGTAATCCTCATTCACTCTTTCCAATTCCCTTGTAGTGTAGCTCTTCTCTTAAAGTTCCATTTCTTATGCATTTCTCTCTTTGGAAATGGGTGTACAGATTGTGGAATCAGCTATTGGGGTGATCTTAGGGCTATTGGAGTAGAGCCCAAGCTATTTGAGGAGCTTTCTTCCTAATTAGGCAAGTAGATATGCTTAGATTCTCTAATTTAAGTGATTAATATGCTTAGATTGTTAATTATTATCTTTTATAGTTATTTAACATGATTTATATATTTAGATGGTTGATTGGATAGTATTATGTATGGGTTGTGGTTCTAAACTCTTTTCTTATGTGTTGTTGGCCATTGATGGATGGAAATCCCCCATTTGGAAGATCAATTGACCATTTGTGATGAGATCATGATATGGGAGGTGTGTTTGATGTTTGGTAGTGTTTGGTGAAGATCTGGGATCCATTTGATGGAGTTTTGATGAAAAAGAAAATAGGGCAAAATGTTAAATATATGGATTTTGTGTGTACCCGGTCGACCTGGTCACCTAGGATGTTGACCGGGCACACAGGAGACTCTTCCCCAAACTGAGAACAGAATGGTCACAAGGTACAGAAACCCAGTGTACCCGGTCAACCGGCCAAGAGGCCCTGTGATCGACCACACTACCGTTTCCCCCATCTGCCAGATGTTTGTAAAAATGCTCGAAGTTCATCCGGTCAACCGAAGGACCCTCCAGGTCGACTTAGAACACTGTAAAATGTGATGTCTGTCTCCCAATTAGCTGTCCACTTCCACAATGTAACAGGTCGACCCATGTACCCATGATGTCGACCCGATACACTGTAAATAGTGATTTTCCAGATTTAGTTTCCTTTTATGATCGGATCATGTGTGGGCCCCGTTGACCTTCCATTTGAATTGTTTGGGATACGCGAGACACGAGTCAAGGGCCGGTCTTAACCTTGACCCGTGCAGCTGCCTAAGTAGGGTCTTAGGTTGTAAACGGAACCCGATTCAATGGTTATGGATGCCTTATGATGCTAAATACCTACACGAGCACCAAAGATACTTAATAAGCATCTGAGACTCCGTGATCACTGTCTTAGGTGAAGTGACCCTGGACCTGATGAGAGGGGTAGTGTTTATCGATGGATTTGTGATATTTGACATTTATATTGTGGAAACAGACACTGTGGCTGGCTGGTAGGTCCGAACCTTGGATGTAGGCCTCAAGAGATATTATAAATCAGGGTACTGCACTTAGGCTATGATCCATGATCACAATCCGTACTGGATGATATGTCGGGACATGGCACACGAAGTCCTGACCTGTAATATTGGAGACTTAACGGTAGATATTGATGGATGGACTGTATAATGAGATAATACTAATTAAGTGTATAGAGAAGCGGAGTTTATAAGAGTATGCATTATTAGCTGTTGAGAATCACAATGATGGATTATCTATACCCGAACTACGTGCCTCGTACCCTTGACTAATATTATCTCATATTACGGATAACAAGGTTATCCAGTTCGGAGTACCCCCACCTAGTGATGTATAGGATTTATAAATGTACGATTGGCATGCTGAGGGTTATGATGCTGGCATGGACATTGATATTGAGTATTGAGTGATTGAGATGTGGTTGAGTACTGTAAGTACCGATGGTGATTGGGTACCGAGACCGCCGGCATTCGGACCGGGTATATATGAATGAGTATTGAGGTAGATCTAACACGTAAGACCAATTACTGAGACTTGGCAGTGGATATGGATGAGTGTTGAGATAGATCTAGCACGTAAGACCAATGGCTAGGACTTGGCAGTGGCTATGGACATTGATGGATTCTTGTACGCTCCTAATCGATATGACGGTAGCGATGAGTGACTATGACCCCCATGACTAATGTCCATCGATAATTGTTGGGACAACGACGATGGGCTGGCTCTGACCCCTCATGTCCCTTGTACTTCATCTACGGACGTACCTTTATATTCTCTTGTGGATGTATATTGGATGTATGATTATTATGTATTGTGGATGCTATTATTTATTGTCTTTAACTATCGACATTGTTACGATTGGATCCGGACACGATGGTTACGTGTATGGTAATGTTACTTTCTTAGGTTATCTATGCTACTGGTGACTCTGATGTGCTTACATGATTTATATGATGTCTTGATGATAATGACTTCTCTTACCTACCTGATATGATGCATTAAACATTTGTTATATAAATATCTCGATTATCGTTCATGCACTACCCTCTACACCGTTTTCTTTTGCGCTCTGATATTCTATATTATTATCAAGATACTAATCACGCAGGTACAGCTGGGATCAGGTATGGTCTTCTTCCCAATCTATTAATATAATGTATTGTCATCTAAACATGCCTATTTGCCTAGCTCATCGAGCCTGACCCAATCCTTGGTGTTTTCAGGTATCTTCTCTTCCGCTTTCTTTGATTGGTAGAATTGCTTGGCGGCTGATTCGTTGCCGCAAGGTTCAGAGAATGATGCAGTTGATGCATCGAGAGGCGTCTAACACTTAGATTTCTATTCTTTCCTTTTCTTGTAGCTGGCCGTGTCGGCCTAAGATCGAATAGTTAGTTAAATTACGGAAAGTACCTTGTAATCCCTTAAAGTGAAATAAAATTATAAGGCTTTGTCCATTTACTTGCTCATATGAGATTCACACTTGATTATATTATTGGATTTTCCACATCTCTTGGGTACTTTCTCATAGCGTCCTGAGATTCGAGGCACCCGGATCTTGGGGCGTTACACAAGCACCTCTGCGAACATTCCACTGATGATACTTGAATCAATGATGCGAATTTACGATGAACCACGGAAACTCACTCTTCCGTTTGGTGCAATGATCTGCAAATTTATATATATGAAAGTAGTTGTTTTCAATTGAGAAATCAACCTCAATTTGTTCAATTAATTTTGACCCTCCAAAAATTGTTGACTGTCCTTTTATCTTCTTTGGAGAAGAGTGACTCCTTTCATCATCTTCCAAACGGTAACTCCTGCCTCTCTTCTTAATTTCTCTCTTGCAAATTCCAGGCCTTTTATTGACTCCTACAAATCATGATCGGTAACCAAATCTCCTCCAAATTACGTTCGATAACCAAATCCCTAGGCAAAAGATTTCCATTCCATAAAATTGCCAATTATCTATGTTCGGTAATCGTTCACCTTTGGATTCTTGGATCTGATCCCCAATGAGATTTGCAAATTCTGCAAGGCGAAAGGAGAGGAACGGAATCTAAAATCCTCACCTTCCTTATGCAAATCATCTCTCCAGATTGACTCTCTTGCGGACATGAACACTTCTCTCTCAAAGAACAACTCTCTCACAACAAGTCCTCTTAGGCATATGCACTCCTTGTCATCCTCTTCCTGTCTCAGTCGTCTCCATTCTCATTCTCATTCTCTCTTTGTGGGGGTGATATGACCCTTATTATATGGATTTGACTCTTGGTAGTGGATATGTGAAGTATTGCCTCTTCCTATTTGCATGGATCACAAAACCAGAGAAATATTGAAACTTGGCATGCCACTTGTTCATGTTATCTCATGTGATCTCCAATACACATCCCCAGCAACTCAACGCTATGAAATATCATATGACTAATGGTTGTCATTCCCAATAGACCAAACATGTGTGGATGCTATGTCATGATTGCATTCTTAGTATCCAATACTACCATTAGGACAAAGTTTTGTGCTAATATGTTGGGTTATGATTTTTAAGTTCATTTACCAATAAAAAATAAAGTTGATTTTTTAATATTAGATTTATTGGTCCTCCATTTTGTTGTATTCCCTATCATTTAATATTTTTTAGTGCGGCTGGTGATGGATGCAACAAGAACTCAATCTATAATATTATGCTGCTTTGTATGACCAGTTCTCTAAATTGGTGCATTTGGTTTGTATTTCTTTTGATTTTTCTTTCTTTTTGTTTTTGGGTAGACGAATCTCTTATGTAAAGCATAAGGTATAAAGATTGTGGTTGGCAGTAGTTAAGCTCTTTCTTGTATGCCTTTATGATTTATCACAACATGAGTTCCAACTTTTTATAATACTATTTTTTTCCATTTCAAAATAATAATAATAACAATAATGATAATGATAATGATAATTGTAAGGATAATGATTGTATCATCATTATTTAAATATACAATCCATAGATTTAACCATTAGAATTTGTATTAATTAGTGACAAATACAAATATAGCTACTACAAGTCTACAACTATAGAAGCACCATTAATATCCTATAACACAGTTGGAAGGATTCAAAAAAAATTTAAAAGTGAAATTCGTAATTGGTTTTAAAAACTCTTTCTTGCATTTTCCAAATCAAGTAGGAAAATAGGCACACCACCATGACTCGCTCCTACGGGGGTAGTTTGATATTAGGTCTGTCAGGCTCAAAGTAGCTAGGTTTGGGTTTTGGGTACAACTTGACCCACCATACCCTGGATATATACTTAGTGGATTATACAACTCTTTATAGAATGGAATCTAATACATCCATTTTAAATAGTTCTTATTATATACAGTTTACAGTCTCTTAATTCTTTTGTTCATCATATAATCCTTTTGTAATGTGATATTTCTTGATTGGAATCATTATGCATAATTCATGGACACCTGATAGTATCTTAATTCTTTTGTTCATCTTAAAATTTGTTTATTTATCTTTTAGATAAGATCAATTTAATAGTTACTAAAGTAGTTTATATTAATAGAACGTCAAAATTCATGAAAGCAGTTAATTTGGATAGTTTGGATGGATCTTCATTAAATTTGTATATTGATAATTTATACTATAGCAACTAATTTTAATGTAATTTTGAAAATTTCAATATAATTCACACCAAAATAATAACTTTTCTTAAAATTCTTAGAAGTTATCGATATTTTTTTAAATATTTTATATCATTAATTATATTGCTCGTGCTAAGCACGGGTGCGTTTTGCTAGTTGATGATTGAGGCTGGTTGCCAAGCGTACAGCCATGAATTGCCCGTCTCTCGAAGACAGAACATAGATGGCAGAACCAAAGCCATGTCTGATACACATGTGCGTGGACGTCTTCAGGGGGGAGCTAGCCCCAGTCTAAGCTGATGACACAGAGGTAGATTCCATTAAAAATCGTCTCCTTGCGATTGAACATGCAATGTTTGATCAGTCTATCCAGATTGAACAATTGGAAGAAAGGGTGGCAACTAGTTTTTCTGACATTCGTAATCAGCTGACCAAAATGTTCAATCAGCTTTGACATCAATGAAGCACCTCCTATTCATTTTTTTTATGCTTTTTTGTTTATTATCCACGACTCTGTACAACCTGTATCAAAAACTTAAATGGTAGTTTTATATATCATTTTAACCTATATAAAAAGGGAACAACAGTTTTATATATCATTTTAACCTGTATAAAAAAGGAACGGTAGTTTAATATATCATTTTAACCTTCTGTACACTATACTCTAATAAACTCAACCAACATAACATATCCAACCTTTTTTAGTTCAGAATACGAACACCCTTAGAGTATCAATGTTCAATTAACTGGCACATTTGCTATCATAACAACTAACCCACAGAATCCAACAAAAACATCACAAAAATAACAATAAAAATAATTTTAAAAAGGTGCACAATTTCACACAAAAGAGGTTGGATTCATTTAGTCCAGATGCTTCACAAATTTATCTATTACAAAAAGGACCCACGTGATGATTGTTTCCCATACATACAACAAGCATTCAACAAAGTTGTCAATGCATTAGCTTCTGTTACAATAAAGTTATAGACAATAATCAGCAATGGATCAAGGTAAACAAAATTCAGCTGTTTTTTCTTATTACAAAAGTATGTACTAAAAATAATGATCATCAGCAAAATCCTACCAACTATTTGTACTAATGAAATGACATTATTCTTGAGCCGGTGGATTGCGACATGTTTGTCGATTATAACCATTTTCCTCGATAGCGGGAACACGTGACTGGATTCTTTTGTCGGTCTTCCGTACGAATTCTATTCTTCTTGGGTCGGCCATGTTATCTTGTTGCATGGGGTGGTAATACCCGCACGTTGCTTCTTTCATCACATTGCCTTACATCTCGTGTTGCATGCAAAATATAACTGTATGTTTGTCGATATGTGTCCCTGGAGAACCAATGCTGACAAAAGTTGTATGGGTCGAGATCTCTGGCCTTGATAACGGCTAAGGCATGAGAACATGGGATGCCAAGTACGCCCCACTTCCGACATGTACAAGAATGTTTGTCAAGCAAAACGACGTCTACATACCTACCGGGTGAATGAATCTGAAATTCCCATTGACTGGCTGGATGCACAGTTCCCAATCTACATGAACGTTCTAACTCAATGTTTATGACCTTTTCAGCATAATGGGTCATCCTTGTTTCCAGCAATTGTGATTTCAAGCGCCGATCTTCAAAAAACTTCAAAAGTTTGGCGTGTATCGCTTCAACTTGTTTTGCTATTGGAAACTCCTTCACTTCCTTTAGCAAAGCATTCATACATTCCGCAATGTTCTGAGTGAGCATATCATAATGTCGACCCCTTCAAATGCATTTGCCCACTGCTCCTTTTGGATGTTGTCAATGTACTTGTATGCTTCATCTGAAACAATTCTTATATTAGCCATCTCTTTCTCATACTCGCATGTTTTGTACGTTTTTGCCGCTCTCCATAACTTAGCCACGATAGCTTTTTCCTTTGAATCTTTCAGCTATATTCTGTGAACATGTCGTACGCAATGACAATGATATGCAGTTGGGAACCTTTTGGAAACGGCTTGCACAAGTCCTTTTTGCTGATCAGAGACAATGGTCAAATTCTGTGTAGGGTGAAACACAATAGAAATTACCACAAGGAACCACTCCCAAGAATCTTTTGCTCAATTTCAGGTATGGCAAATGCGAGCGGAAAGAGTTTGGGGTCTCCATCATAAGTCATAGATCTGAGTACGACTCCAGGATATTTTCCGCGAAGATGGGCACCATCGACAGCAATTAATGGTCTTAGAGATAAATGAAATTATTGTATGCTTGATCCAAATGCCCAGAAAAATCTTAAAAACGAATCATCATCTTCCTTAATCAGCACCGTTAAGCTGCTAGGATTTGTCATCTCCAGCTCAAGGCAATAGTGGGGCAAAATACTGAAGGATTCCTTGTATGAACCCTGTATATCAAGCATCGCAATTTCTTTTGCTTTCCACGCCTTCCTGTAACTAAGTAAAACACCAAATTCCAATTAAAAGTCAATAATAATTTCCTTCGGTGTATATGAGGGATGGTGTTGAAGCCGCTCTTTGATCCACTAAGCAACTAAAATCGATGTAGCTTGCCTATGTCCCATCCTCATCGTTGGCTTTGAACAACAGTGACTACTGTTAAATGTCTTCACTTGAAATTGTGGTCCAGAAGCCTCAAGCGAAGCGCAGATACGCCAGGGATAAGTAGGATCAGCACATCTTGCAGTGACTTCTGTCTTGCTCGTTTGCAGAGGCTTAATAACAAAGTTTTTGTGCATTGTAAATTTTGCCAATGTTTCCTTGAACGAATCACGATCTGGAAATTATCTTCCCTTCCACATGTCATGTTGGAAATTCTCTACATGCTCATCATTAGTGTGCCCTAAATCAGGAATCAAAGTGTCAACAATATTATTATCAGTGCCTGTATTATATTTCTCTCCATTAACTTCTGCGACACTTGCTTTGTTTTCTACCATAACAAAATGCTGGGATTCACGCAGTGGGGGAGTAGCACATGCCATGAGACTGTTTAAATCAAACTGAATAGGTTTAATGCCCAATAAATCAAACTAGTATAGTGGATGATCAATCATAAACACATTGATGTAAATAATATTCAGAAACTAAATTTCAAAAGTTCTAGTGCGAGCTTATTGGATTTGGTAATTGAAAAATGACTGACTTCATCCTCAAAGACTCTTGATGGGTTTATATCAGCATCATTCATGAACGATCTCTTCTGTACGCCACTACTTCAAGTTACCTTCTCATCATCTTGTTTATCCTCAAGACCTCTTGATGATTTTATATCAGCTTCATTCATGGACGATCTCTTCCTTACGCCATTACTTCTCATTACCTTCTCATCATCTTGTTCATGCTCAATAACTCTTGATGGGTTTATATTAGCTTCATTCATGAACGATCTCTTCCTTAAACCAATACTTCTCGTTACATTCTCATCATCTTAATCTAATTGAGATATTGTACACCTACTATGCATCCAAATTGACATACGTAATAAAAATTATAATAATAGATATCAAGCAGTAATGTGATTTATTCCATGCCTTAAACTTGGTGGTTGATGGTTTGTGGCAACATGATCACTTCTATAGATATACAGGAAGATAGGATCAACTCCATATCGAAATAATTTGAACATTCTCATGAGATCGTCATCACCTCTTATGCCTACTAATGTAAAGTTCCGACCTATATAACATATGTATTGCATGTAAGGGAACCCATTTCTCATCTCCTAATTGGTTTCTGCTACAACTTTTTCAATTAGTGAATTGTAAGTTATGTTGCTATAGACAAAGATAAGCTTCTGCTCTCCACCATTATATATTTGATGTAAGCGATTCACATCTAGCTCTCCATCAAAGTGCAATATAAGACACAAATCAACATCTGACATCCTAATAAAAACAATAAAAACACAATATATTTTATTAATAAAAATTAAATGGGTTGGAAATATGTAGTTATCATAGGATGAATTTTACCATTAAATCATTTGTTATGAGATTTATAGAAACAATATAATGCCACAATATTAGTACCTATAAAGACTCAGAATGCCTTATTTTCTACTGAGTAACAACTTCATATATTTTATTATAATATAGAAAAAAAAAAGGCTTCACCAATGGGCTATTAAATAGGTTAATGGTGAAAGATACAAGAAGAAGGGAGCAGTATATAAATAAAAACAACACATCAAATGTAAGAAGATGAACAAAATAATGCATTTCATAGAGGGATTTAAATCTTAATAAGTGATTTACGGTTTCCATCATAAGAATCAAATCAGAAAAAGGGCTTATGAATACCACATTTATGAGCTGTTTTTTTAACGCATTCAGAAATTTTATGGTCTCACATACCTGTTGTGATGAATAAAATGTATAAAGTATGGATGAAAGAAGATGTAATGGTAATATCCTATCGGAATCCACTATTGAGGTAGGAGTAGGTAATGATGTGATATCCTACAGATTTAATATATCAAATCCTGAGATATCCATAGCCTTAAGATATCGCTGGTTAAAAGGTAAAATTATTTATTTTAGAATGTACTTTTATGTACGATATTTTTTTCGACAATTTCCATTATTACATTTGGTAGTGGGCCGTCCGTGCGGTAATTTTCCCAATTTGAGAAGCCCCCACATTCCCGCCCATTCATTCATCGACCCAACCTAAAAAGAGACAGCGAGATCGATCGAAATCGATCCTAATTCCTGAATGTTGAGCGAGAGAAGATGAGTTCAGATCACAGGGATGATGTGGATCGACTCTTCGACTGTTTCAAATGCGGTTTCACACCTCCTCGTAACACGACCCTCACTTTCTTCTCCCTCTTTCATTTTTCTCTCTCCTCTTATTCTTTCCCATTTCCATACTAGGGTTTTAAAATTCATCTTTGAAGGGGCTCAAATTTTCACTATCTTTAAGAACTAAAAGTTTCAGTTTTTGTTTTCAATTGATCTGTTAACAATGAATATGGATTAGATTTAGTTACATACAACGGGCAATGTATCCGTTAACGATGTTTGGTTATTATATGACAGTGTCTGCGATGAAAGAAAGGAAAAAGATTCGTCGAGACAAACGAATGGATGTGGGGTCAAAAGGAGAGGCCTCTGCACCTGCTGATTTCTCATCAGCAAGTTCTACAAAGCCACAGAAACATAATGCAGCAGACGCGCAACTCTGCATGGAGAAAGTGAGTATTTCTTTGTTGCCTTTATTTCATTCTAAGATTGATTTCTACAGATTTATGTTAGGAAGGAGTGGTGTTAATTATTTCTTTGGACTGGGTGGTAGTTCTCAGTCTTGAAGCTGTAGATTGCTTGTTCATAGATGGTTTGTTAAGAGTTGAATTTTTAGATTTGAAGTTGTTTGGACGTGAAGGCGAAAAGGTCTGAAAATCATGAGTGAGATTGGTGAAGATAAGAAAGAGAGAATAAGAGCAAGGGAGGAGAATTAGGAGAAGCAAACTGGGACCATCTCTGTATTTTTAATGTTATAATGTTTTTCAAAATTGCAGAAAAGCACTCATGTTTCTATATTTGCAAAACAGTCTCTTTGCTTTTTTTTTTTTGATAACCTGGGACCTGGGTATCTCCCGCCCAGCCCAACCCAACCCAGGAGCCTTTGGCCATGAGCCCGAGGGACATTCGATTCTGGACAGTCGAGAACTAATCCCTAGGGGCACATGCTAACCCTCCTATCCACGTGCACCGAGTCAAACTATGGGAGGTGGCCAACGGAGGTAGGTGTCGAACGCAAGACCTCTCCGCTTTTTGAGCCGCATAGTCCTGCTACCACTCATTGCTTCGGTCCCTTTACTTTTTGAAATCACAAAATGAATCCATTCTATCTCTCAACAGTAAGTTCTTGGATGACCTTTTGATTGGCATTGCAAAATTCGCAAGGGAATTCCCTGATGTCCAAGGCTAGATTTTTATTTTCTATTAGTCATAGATAGAGCATGCGTATTAATGTGAATACTGATTAATCAATGCAATGAATAATGATGCTACGCCCCACCAGATACGAATTTATCCATAATTTTGAGTTTCAGTTTGTACAGCGACTTGGCAGGGAACAGGAACAGTTACAATTAGGTTTTTTTGAAAGAGTCGAGCTTTGCTTGCTTCAATTATACCAAAACTTGGTGGACTTGGATGTGTTTTGTGTCCATGAGTTAATCAGCTGTTGTCAATCATAAGGCTTCATTAAGTGTAAAAAAAGAAAAAAAAACCAATAATCAATATTTGGGTTCCATATGAAGTTTGCACATTGTTCGTTGTAAAATGTAACGTAAGGAAGTTGCCATTCAAAAGAAAAACGAATGTAGTTTAAGGAAGGCAGATTTGCTCAACCTGGAAGCTTTCTTCCTCTGAAGTTTTGACTACTTCCAGTATCTGCTTTTATGTTGATGTTGGGATCTTATTATCTGCTTTGAGTGGAACTGTTGATTAGACTTTTTACTTTATTGGATGAGAAGGGTTTTAAATGGTTAATTCATTGTATGACTATTAACAAAGCAAGTAGCACACTAGTTAACACATTGTTTAACTAGGGGTAGATTGTAATAGAGTTCATGGGGGCTGTTATACTGTTTTTTTGTCTTGCCTCCAACATATTACTAGCAAAATAGCCTGTGCAATGCATGGGCCTCAACTTTAGAAGGGAAAAGACTTTAACTATATGGAAACTTATGTTGGTGAAAATCGAATAGTAAAAACTAAAACTTACATTGATTAAAAGAAGTGATAAATATAAAAAAATCTTACACATTATGAACTACCAAATTAGAGAGAAAATTAAATTAAAACTGAAAATTGATTACTAATATCTAATGCTTCCTAGATTTCTAGAAAAAGAGAGATGGAGGTAAAAAGTTAGGAGAAATTAAGGAAATAAAGTAAAAAATACATTGCATTAGAAACCTTGAGGGTTGAAGTAAGAAAGGAAGAAGCAACGAAAATTCTAAAAATTTTGATATCTAAAAAATAAAAAAACTGAAAACAATGAAAATCTTAAATGATAAAATTAGTAAATAAAATTATAAAAGTAAATTTCCCATATATATTCTCATTTTTTTTCTTTATAGATTGCAAAAGATGAAATTCCTTATTGGCAATGATAAAAAAACTAGGTTGAAAAAGAAAAATAGAAAGTTTTTGATAATGATGAGAAAGATTTGAGAATAAAAAAATTCAAAAAAAAAGTCTTACGATTTTAAATCTGACTTTTATGTATCTATTGTAAAAGAAACAAAAATTTAAAAGGTTCATTTTACTTATCTATTTTTAAAACTGCGTTCGCAATTCATGACCCATGGGTGGCAATTTTTAATCGACTCACAACTCAGTCTTAACTCAATCCAGTCATTTAGGGCTCATGTTGATGCCTTTTACTTTGGAGTTGTATCTATGCCGACATTTTTGCTCCAATTAATACATGGCATTGTTTTTTTTTTTTAATCCTTACTTTATGGGATTGGGTTTTTGTTGAATCCTTACTTGCCGATGGATTTGTTGCATTATGACCCATCAATCCAACCCAAGCCTGACCTTCTAGGGTTTGAGTTGACTCATTTAACTTTTAGATTGGGCTTGAGTTGACATATTCAATATGATTAATGAATCAGTTAGGGTTTTCTTGAACCCATACATGTTATTGACTGTGTTGAACTTGACTAGATCCGATGCTTCCCATTTCCACCGTTTCTTGATTCTTGACCCCAGAGGCGGACCCAGGATTTTCGTTAACGTGGGGCGGAACTTTTGCTAGAATTTTTTCACATCAACAATAACAAAAGAAGTTGTTCACCCAACATAGGAAGTACCTGTCAAGATTCAAGAAGTTGTTCACATCAACATAGGAAGTACCTGTCAAGATTCAAGAAATTGTTCACCCACTAACACAACCCATATGACCATTACCTTCTATCAGAGGAGGACCCACTATGTAATGACATGGGGCGGAAGAAAGAAAAATAAATAAAAATAAATTTGAATTTGCTATCAGATTGAATTTGCATAAAGAAAAATAAATAAAGATTTTGGCACAATTTACATCAGATTATCATTAAAGTGAGGTAAAAAAGAAATTAGAAAAAGAAAAAGGATAAAACATCTTTGACCTGGGGCGTGGATCCTCTTGATGTGGGGAATGGGCCAAGGCCCAACACTATTTCAAGAGGAATGTGGAATTTGACCTGGGGCGGTATATACTCGGTCCGCCTCTGCTTGACCCATTCAATCATTAGGCTCTTCTGTGACTGAATATTTAAAACAATAGAGTTCATCATTACAAACAAAATACACAAGACGAAAGCAGTGAAATCACATGTTTTACACATGATCAATTTGATATAAGACAATTTTTATTGAACTGAAATTTTGCCCAACACCATATGACAGTGGTTAATGACAAAGAAAATGCCAGATGAATGGCGAAGAAGTAATGTAGTACCTATAAATAAGAACAAAGGAGATATAGAAAACTGTACCAACTATCTTGGGATTAAACTTATGAGTCATACTATTAAGGTATGAGAGAGGGTAATGGAGCAAAGACTTAGATAGAAGACCATGATATCTAAAAATCAATTTTAGTTTTCTGCCAAAGAGGTCAACTATGGAATCTATCTTCTCACTTAGGCAATTGATGGACAAATATTGAGCGAAGAGGAAAAATTTGCATATGGTCTTCATCGATCCGGAAAAAACTTATAACAGGGTACTTAGAGATTTAATTTAGTGGGTTTTAAATAAAAGGAGTATTCCAAGAGGTTATATTGAAATTATTAAAGACATGTATGAAGGAGTGGTAACGAGTATGAGAACTACCTGTGGAGAAACATGTGAGTTCCCAATGACCCTAGGTTTGTATAAGGGTCAGCTCTAAACCCCTATTTCTTTGCACTGATTATGGATGAGTTAACTGCTCATATTCAAGAGGAGGTACCTTGGTGCATGTTGTTTGGTAGATGATATAGTGCTAGTAGATGAATCAAGAGACGGTGTGAATATAAAAGTCAAGAGATGGTAGGAGGCTTTAGAATCCAAAATCTTTAAATAAGCCGACCCAGAATTTATGGATTCTAACTTCAGTGGGCATATACAAAGAGCCTGAAACTGCTGTACGAATTGAAGCCTATGAGATACCACAAAGAGATTCTTTCTGTTACCTTGGCTCGATAATTAGTAAGGATGGGGAGATTGATGAAGATGTCAAACATAGGATAAAAGTGGGATGGTTGAAATGGAGACTTGCATTCGGAGTGCTTTGTAACTGAAGAATACTAAAATGATTGAAGGGAAAATTTTAGAGGACATTGATTATACCAGCTATGACTAATGGAGTAGAATGTTGGCCGGTCAAGAAATAACATATGCACAAAATTGATATAGCAGAGATGAGAATGTTGAGGTGGATGTGTGGTAAAATTAGAAAGGATAACGCTTTTGAGAGCATTTAGGGGTGGCATTAATAGGGGGATAAAATTAGAGGAAACTGTTTGAGATGGTTTGGGCATGTCCAACACAGGTTGGCAATGACGCTGATAAGGAAATGTTTGGCTATGCAGGTTGATGGCCCACCAAAGGGAAGGGGTAGATTGAAGAGGACGTGAATGAAGGTACAAAAAATAAATCTGAAAACGTGCAACTTATCTGAGGATTTGGCTTAGGATAGATTGTAATAAAGAAACAAAATTCATGTAGCTGACCCCAACATAATTAGGGAAAGTCTTTGATGATGATGATGATGAGGACGATGACGGCCATATGACGGTGGTTGTCATTTTGAGTGCTTTAGGCCCTGTTTGGCATCGTGCCAGTGGGGTGTTCTCGTGTTCCAATGGAATAAAACCATTCAGAATGTGTTTGGTAACCAAAATTATTTTTCAACGCCCATGTTTTCGCTGGACCGACTGCGGGAAAAGTGACCCACGGGAGTAAGAAGTTGAGAATGATTAATTTCCATTTTTTTTTGGAAGAGACTCGCTGGCACAAAGCAATCTCCAGATTTTCCCTACGTTTCTCGTCAACAGTCTGGGTTCCACTAAAAGTCCCCTACCATGTCTCTTCTCTTACCCTCTCAGTCTAGCCTGCAACTTTGTGTGCCTCTCCCTCTATGTGCCCCAAGTTGGACGAGCCACTTCTGGTTCCTTCTTCTTCATCTCCTCCTCCTTTTATTTTGTTTTTCTTCACTCCTTTCTCCTCTGCCCCAACCAGCCACCTACACGATGCCTCTTTTTCTCCCTTATTCTTTCTTAGTCCTCTCTTCTCTCTCCTTACCCCTCTTTATGTACAGCTCTCTCTCAAGCCCAACTACAATCACACCCATCAACCGGACTTTCTCTCTCCCCCACATGCCTAACGACTTCCCACCTCCTCTTATTTTCTTTTCTTTCTTTCCTTTCTTTTCCCTTTCTCCTATCTCCTCTTCCAACCCAGCCACCCCCTGCCAATCCCTCTCTCATCGTTTTCTTTTATTGTTTTTCTTCTTCTTCTCTCTTTTTTTTTTTTGGATCTTCTTCCTTTTTTCTTTTCATGTTTTTCTTTTTCTTCTTCTTCTTTTTTTTTTTTTTTTTTTTTTTTTTTTTTTCTGCTGGATCTTCGTCCTTTTTTCTTTTCATGTTTTTTCATTTTTCTGGTCAGCCCTTTGATCTTTCTCGTTTTCTTTCTTCATTTTTCTGAGCCCTCCTCTCTCACATCTCCTACTGACCCCTTCCCTTCTCTTTCTCTACTTCCCTACCCTCTCTCAGGCCAAACAAGTTCCATACAGCACATTCTCCACGAAACAATTTAATATAATGTTACCAAACAAGTTTTACATAGAACAATCTCAGCACAACCCATCCTCAATACAACTTGATCTCAGCACAAAATCGAGAACAATATGAAAACGATGCCAAACAGAGCCTGAGATTGCAAAGCTGGATCATGCCGACATATTTATAACATGGCATGAGAGAATTCTGTAGAAATGGTGCTAAAGGATCCTTATTGTGGGGAGCAAAGGGACTCTCATCTTGTTCAGTGGAAAGAGTGGACTGCCATATCATCTATGATCAGAGAAATTATATTAAATTACTATTTGAAAAAAACTAAATGCGTTTGTTTTGTTTCATGAGAAATACATGAAAGAGGGTAATGTTGTACATAAGAATGCAGTTAGTGTTTCATGAGAACAGTTATGGTGAGGGGAGAATCCCAATCTCAAAGGCAAAAGTGTAATTACAAAATAGCATGAACATCATGCTTCACATATGTAGAATCAGTTTATGTTTATCATCACCATCATCATTGTTCTTAAAATCAAAATCGTTCGATCAATCACAAATCATTCAAGGTGTTAAGTCATGGGATTTTTTTATTTTTGTAAAAAAAATGAAAAGTACTAAAAAAAATTAAAATTAAGAAAAATTATAGCTTTTTGTCCAGTATTAATAGATTGTAATACAATTATATGAAGAACATCATTGACATAGATCAATATTATCATAAATGATTATATGTCTAAACACTCGAATATTTTTAAAATATCAACTTTATTAGGAAAAATAAATAAGCTGTAGGTTTTTTGTGTTTAAATAAAAAAAATCCAAATCATATGGTGGACATGCTGCCTGAAGTTGAAATTATGATTATGAAAGGAAAGAAGCATGAAAAAGGCTAAAAAACAGGAGTATAGGGCAAAACCCATACCTACATTTGAATGCTCTAGTCACATGCCTTTAATCCTTTCTACAGTTGAACACTCATATGCTTTAATCCTTTCTCTATAGACCTCATTAGAATATCCCAAATTGCAAGCCTCACACTTGAATCTTAACACTTCTTTGTAAATTGGATCGTAGTATAGATATAAATCTTTTTCTCTAAGATTTGATAGGAATCTTTTCCCTTTGTGGTTGTCTCTTTTTTTATGATAAGTCAGCCTGAAACTCTTGTATATTAAATGTTTGTCCAGTTTGAATCTTCATGGATCTATCTAACTTGTTTTGATCAAGTTTTGGTTAATTGTTCTGAAAAAGTAAAAAGATAGGATATTATGTTTTGATGTTTCATGTCTTGTTTCTTCTTGTAGTTCTTTTAAAATCTTACTAATTAACATTATCACTATTTTTCAGCTTGATACATCATCAGTTAAGGCAATCAAATTTAATAGTGGCAAGCAGTTCTCACCAATTGTATTTTATGGATCCCCACATGGTGTGCCGAGGAAAAGACCATCACATTTGTTGCGATTATTACGTGAAATTCGTGTTGATCTTACGGAACAAAATGACTTGAATCTAAGGTATGCAGTTGGGTCAATCTTTTTTCCCCCTTTAATCGTATCAGTGAAGCCTTTAGCATGTCCTTTTCTGAGTCCATAATTTCGTCTTTATCTTATATTTGGGATATCTTGCCTTCTTTTCTATTATAGGCACCAACAGATCTTCCTTGTTTATATAGGGAAGAGGTGTGGGCCACATTTCCTAAACAAGATGAGGCAGTAAGATTTGCTAAAACACATGCCAAAGTTCATGTTTTCAGCTATCAAGATCATTTGAATGGACAAAGAAGGTTCCTTGTCTCAACTTATGAGGAGTTTTGGAGAAGGTTATTTTTATTTTGTCCCATATTTTTCTTGTAATTGTCAGTTCTACATAATTGCCTTTTGAGGTCTTTTCTCCTTATGCAATCTATGGTTTCAGGTACAAAATTATGGACCCTAAATTTCGTCATCATTATGAAGTCATTCAAGAGGTGATGATCTCTTTTTGTTTCTTGTTGTAGAGGAATGGCGTTGGAAGTGGAAGTGGAAGTGAATATATATATATATATATATATATATATATGAGTGATTAAGTGCACACCTTGTGCACAGTGCCCACCTAATCATGGGGTCCACTAATGATCCATCTGAATGGATCACACACAGGGACCTCCCTTGGATTACACTGGATCCTTGGGTTTTGCACCATCCAAATGGATTTGACTGTTGGATCGACTGATCTTTTGTTTTTTTCAAAATATCTTTTTTGATTCTCCCAAAAGCATATGGATAACGAGACTTGACACAAACACACACAAAAAAAAAAAGAAGAAGAAGAGAAGCAGAGATCATCACCAGAAGCTTCTCTATGTGTATAAATTTTTATTTTAAGGTTAATATCTCGCATGGAGAGATACTTCTATACGTAGAATGCATGTCCTTTGTTGCTATTCAATATCAAACTTGCAATTTAACTGTTGAAACAGTCTGAATCAGAGAAATCAAGGATAATAACTGTAACTAAGCACGAACAAAGATCTCTGAATGAAACAGGATGTTACATTGCTAATCTAATCTCTAGAGAATATAATGAATAATAATAAGTATAGTACATTGCTGGGTTATGAAAAATACATTTTCTGTTGGCTCTTACAAGAACTTACCTAGCTGGCCCTGAAAATGCAATTTTGTGTATCCCATGTGTACCAATCATTATTTGCCACTGTAAATGCAGACCTGCCATTTATGCTATCCTTAACAGTAATAACAGAAGAACCCTTTAGCTTTATGTGGAATTATAATCCCTGTTGCACCCTAGACTTGGATAGATAGAAGTACACCGTACAATAACAAGAGGCTGTACTAATTACTGTCTACTAACCATCATCATCATTATCAAAGCCTTATCCCTATCAACTCAAGAGAAAAGCCAAGAGAAAGAGAATTCTGGAATAATTTGAGTGCCTTTCCTTTGGATCAGTTACCTCACTTTATAGAATATTTTCCTCTAAATACAGTAAGTGAATCCCCTTATTGGGGTGCTTACATGATGATTACATCCTCTTTTTGGGGTGATATAAAAGAATTACTTCCCATTCAGCACTGTTTTGAATTAGTCAACTGGGCCCTATGATGGTGGAGTAATCCTTTGTAAATCCTTTTGATAATTTTTTCCCCTTTAAGGATATATGAGCTACGATCTGATGCACCATTTGGTTCAAGTCCACCCAATGTTTCTGTGATTCAAACCATTGAATTGATGGGCCCCAGCATGGATGGGGATGTCTCCTAATCATTCCAAATTGTGTGATCCTATTAGTTAACTCTTTGGCCCGCAGATAAACATTTAAGAGGAAATACGACAGTGATTAAGAACAAAGGCCTAGTGCTGGAGGGCAATGGTTTTTGAACTGATGGTTCCCAGTATGGATGGGATGCTCTTAATCTTTCCAAATTGTGGGATCCTATAAGTCAACTATTTGGTCTACAAATAGCCATTTAAGAGGAAATACAACAGTGCTTAAGAGCTAAGACCAAGTGTTGGAGGGCAATAATTTTCGATCTTGAAGCTTTTTCGGGCATCTGCAATCCACAATGGAATTTATCAAATTAATGGTTTTGATACCTGAACCATGGTTTAAGACTCGGCACATACCGAGTCGGGTCCTATGGGACTCGGACTCGAATCATGTGACTCAGCCAAGTTCAGGTCCCGACTCCAATTTTTTAAACCTTGACGTGAAATATGGGCACTGCTTGCTTGGAATGGACAAATCAATATACTGAACACCTTGCATCAGAACTCAGAACCATATAATTTATTGCTTTTCTTTTGCTGCAAGTTCTGACTATAATTCTTTTAGGGTTTTCCTTGCCACCTATACTTCGATTTGGAGTTCAATAAGAAAGTCAATCCTGGAAAAGATGGTGCAGAAATGGTTGAAATCTTAATATCGGTCATTTTTGAGTCTTTGCATGACAAGTACTCGATCCAGGGTAACTATGACTGGATTATAGAGCTTGATTCATCTACTGAAGGTATCTTCTTTACCTTATTTTTTCCATTTGATAGAGCTTGACTCATTTATCATGTGTTCCATCTCATCTACTTCTATATCTAATGGCTTCATGTGATTTTAGCAACAAATATATTTAATAACTTACAACCAGTGTCTCATACGGTTCAATGGGTCCAGTTTGGGGTGGAAACATGTTATGCTTCAACTAGGACTCAACTAAACTCCATGTATAAGACCATGGTTTAAAATTGCGGTTCGCAGTCATCACGGCCCCATCGCGGAGCGAATTTTTATTTGACCCCAAAAAAATATGAAAAAATATCCAAAAAATCCAGAATATTATAAAATGATAGAAACTAATACTTTTTTCCATTAGTGCACACTTTAAAGCAAAATAACAGTCCCCTCAAGTTATAACATCCTGTATCATTGTTCTATCGATGTATATACTAAAATAAGCTGAAATATCATAAGCTTTCCCCACATACAAATCCACCCAAAAGTAGCTTAAATCTAAGCTTTTAGGTGCTCCTCTATGCCTTAGAAGTTGTAGCAGGCCTTAGGAAGCCTTAGGAAGCTCTCAGAGAAGAAACACAATGAAAGAAGTGAAAGAAGAAAGCCAAAAGGGATGTTTTTTTAAAAATTCCCGTCGTAACGGTGTGGCTGTTATATTCAAAATAACGGCCGTTATGGACCCTTTTTTTGGTTATTTTTTACCCCGTTTTGTATCGCGGCCGTTATGTAACGGTAACGATAATGGGCCGTTACGACCGTTATTTTAAACCATGTATAAGACCCACTCCCGATTTCAGTGGAGCAGACACCTGACTTTGAAATGAAAGAAAAATGCACTTCGTAATGTATGTATATGTATATAAGATGGCAACTTCTGCAGAACTTGGCAACCCATTTTAGTTTTCATATAGGGGGCCCACCAATGTTCAATCCCTTTACACTTACCTCTGATGATTTGGCGCGGATCGTAATTTGACCCTGATCTGGGTATCATTCACCATTGCATTTAGTATGGCCCATGTGAACCCTTTCCATGAGTTAGCTCAAAACGACCTAGCCTAGTGGGATTGTGTTAATTGGTTGAGTGCCAAACTAGAGCGACAATGGGTAGCAAGGCCCACAACTACAATAAAGAAACCTCAAGTGTATGTAGAGCAGGGTACAAAATCGTGGTAGTGGTAGATGCTGCAACCGGCCTTGAAAACCAATACGTCATGGCAATATGTTGCAATCCACGGTCCTTACGGCCCATCAAGGCATGAATTTTCGTTTGTCATAAAAAATCTAATAGGAATCTGAAAAATGCAGAATATTGGAAAAGCTAGAATCTATTTTTCTTTTCATCATGACACATTATTAAGTAATTTACCGATTTCCCAAAGTCATATAAGTTCTGTATGCCCATATTGTTGTATTATTTGTAAGTGTTAAAATATGTTAAGTGATTCCATCAATATATTAGAAAACACCATCATAGTGCAAACCATCATTTCAATCATCTGAATATCGGACCATAGGCCCACTAGTTAAAGCTGATAAACCCATGATAGCATCAACTCAACTTGGTGTCGGTTTTGCGTTTCCTTTTTGTGGGGCCCACCTAGATGCATGGCAATGAAAGAGATAAGGAGATGGAAATGTCTCATATTGGATAAAAAATCAATCTCACAGGATTAACTCAAGTCCTAACTCCTACCCCATAATTTAAGGGTCTCAAAGCCTTAAAAGATATTTATAGTCTTAACCATGCATCAGGGCCCATGTATGATGATCAAAACCCCCACACATACAAATCCTGTCTTGAGTTGGCACTCACCCTAGTTTGACTATAATTCTTATCCGTTATTAGATTAAATTACTACAAATAATTGCACTTAAAAATCTTTAGATTTTAAGGGCTTAAATTAAATGCAACCATTTCAAACCAATCTGTTGAAGATAATCTGGAAAAACAAAAAGACAGCATATGCATCCCTTTATGAAGCTAGTTCAAGTTGAAGCCCGTGTAACACTTATAAGATCTCATTAAAACAAGATTCGTGTTTTTAGGTTATAAATATGTTAAAATACGGTGGAAAGGAGGCTAGAGCAATGTTTTGCACACCAAAGAACCTTAAAATGGGCAAAAGAAGGCTTAAATAGGGCTGTTACTGATGATATTGCCAGTGATGTCGGCTGATATTTTTAACTTCTCGCTTGATTCATTTTGTTGGGCAATATTTTAAACTTTGATGTGGAACTCAAGTGGGGGCATAAAAAGGCATGAAGTGGGTCGGAGCAGAAAGCATGACCCACCAGGCTTTTATTAGGCCTAGTCCAGCAATTATTAGGCCTGATAAGCCCAGTCGAGCTAAGCCCAGTCGAGCTAGTTATAGGCCCGTGTGGCTGAGCCAGGTTATGCGTAGCCCTTTTTTTTTTGCTAGTCTTCAAATTGATGGATGGTTGAAATTAGTTCTAGGTTCTTTTTTTTTTTTTTTCGCTTTGGCTCATTGGCCAGGAGGAAGGAGTTCAAACCTCCCACCAGGTATCGATCCCTGGTGGGAGGGATGGGAGTGAGATTCCTTACCAACAGGCCATCTTTATATTCCCGTTCTAGGTTCATTTATAGAACCCTTGTATATATTCAATAAGAAGCGATGAGGCAGTACGTTTTGTGGAATTAGTTGAACCTCAGGCCGCCAGATCATGATGCGCCTTAGATGGAAAATGACATACTTGATAGGACCTACCCAATGCACCCAAAATTGTTGAAATCCAGAAATTACAATGAACCCCTCAAAGTTTCCCAAAACTACCCCCCTATTACACGCAAACTTGCTCTGAATGCTAAGAAAGCTGCGGGTCCCACTCCTAACACTAAAACTGACTCGCTAAGCCACTAAACGAAACTAACTAATTATAATTACAATTAATTACACTAATCACACAATTAGGGTAAGGGATCTTACACCCAGGGCATGGGGATATTAAAATTTAAACCCTTATTTGGATTGAAGTTTGCAAAGTGAGGTTATATCAAATTCTTCGAACCTTTAAAAGCCTTTAGCGGAAACATAACCAAACCATCAACTTCATGTTTATAGGCTGAATCATGTAAATGCATACCGATGAGGGGATTGAGCAACGCAAACTACATTTATAATCTTAAAACTGGAACATAATTACTGAGTTTAATTACAACTGGCCAACAGCCCTACAAAAGATATACAAAATGAGTTTAACAAGATGTGACGGCCCTCATTTGCGACTAAGCGACGACTCTACACCATGTTGTCTGTGCACCATTCATGGAGTTCCTTCGGCTCCTGCTCTAGGACTGCCTTACCCTTCGAGTCGTGGGTAGCGGGCTTGTCACCTACAACACCAGTGTAGTATCATCAGGATCGTGAAACCCAGCAAGTAGACAAGTTTAAATGACATATCATGATGCATAAACATAGAGTCAGTGGCAGTGGTTCTAAGATAGCAATAAACTGGAGACTAGGAAAAGATATGCAATAATAATAATAATAATTAGGAATCGTGTAAGCTGGGAAATGCTATCATCATAAACATGCTAAGCAAAATGGCGGTCCACATAAGCTAAGGTATCACGGGATATTGTCACAGCCCTCCCGTACTCGATAGAGTTGTGATAGGGAGGATGCGCAGGATAATAGCCCAGCCATTTGGGTTATGCGGGGAATACCTGGCCAGGAGTGGTACCCAGGTAATAACATAATTCGTATGGCCAACACGTGTGTAATTGGTACCAGGGGGTATACATTCCACCCCGTCCAAGATCTATCTGCAGACATCGTGTAATCGTAACAAGTAACCAATCCATCATAGTAGCGCACCAACTGTGTTAGATTCTTAACAACTAAGTGGCGTTGACTCTGGAATTCAAGAAAACAGGTCTGTTGAGATTAACAAGCAATGATCGTGGAGTCAGGCAAGAATTGTGAAGGGAAAACTACTCCTTAACTGGCAAGCTTATCATGTATGATATCACAATGAGTAGTCCCATTTCTAGTCTTGTACCAGATGCAAGCATCTCGACTTACCCATAACGGACATGACATGACATGACATGAGAGGGCATGAGAGTAAAGTGCTAGATTCCATTCCAGGTTGACAGTGCAAGACTTATAACTGGTACAAATAACATGACATAAGGATAAATACTTGCACAAGTCATGCAGATAAAGAACATAAATGAACATCTATAACATGATCGGTTACTGTACGAGGAACGAATACAAGTATTCCATTGAGCTGAATTGGATTTGGTGAAGAATTGAGGAAGAACTGTAGAAGGAAGCCATGGCCGAATGGGTGCTCTCGTTTTGTCTTGGAAAGGAAGCAACATAAGGGCCTGTTTGGATGTACGGTGAATTGAAGTATGGCGAGGTGAAGCATCAAATCAAGAGAGAATAAAATATAAGGTGTTATGATGGTATTTTATTTTTAGTTGTTTGGTATGAAATCTTTTGACTTTTTGCATAGAAAAGTCGAGTTTTTTTTTTTTTTTTTGGAGAAAGGAGGTTGCTTTTTTTTTTTTTATACTTTTTTTGAAAAATTCGGAGGGAATTTTGAAATTGTGTACTTTTGATATGACCCCTTGTCGTTTCTTGTCTGGATTCACTTTACTTTACTTTAACTAGTTAATTGCCAAACATGCCCCAAGAGAAGGAAGAAAGAGAATGATGGAGGCTCAGGTTACTTTTATAAAGTGGGTTTTGAGATAATTACAAGTTTGCTGTCCCCACTTAACTTAAGGTGTATTTGGTTGGACTGAATAAAAGGGCCTTATGTGCTTTTGACTTTTCAAAAGCCCAAAAGCATACAAAAGTGTGTTTGGTTACTTGACTTCTTAAAGGGCTTTTTAAAAGTTAAAGGCCCAAACCTACTTTATGAATAAGCAGAGCTCGCTGGACTTCGCGTTTACACGTTGCTTTTGGCCTTTGGCGGAAAGTAGTCATCGTGAGTGGAATGTGTGGGTACATAGTTTATCTTTTCTCTCCTCTTTCTTCTCACTCTCTCTACCTCTTAGCAACGTCTTATGCCCCATCTCTCCCATTTCTTCTTATCTACAATCCACTTTTCCTCCCTCTCTCCCTTTTCCACCTCAAAATAGCCTTCCTCTGACCTTCTCTCATTTCTAGCATTCCTTCTTTTTCTTTCTTCCTCCCTTCTCTCTCTCGTCATTCCTTCTCTAGTTCTCTGTGCTCTCATTCCCACTGACTTTCTTATCTCGTTGCCTTTCTCTTAAACAAATCCATGGGAAAAAAATCATTCGAGTGATGCATCATGGGCCCTTGCAGCAGCGGTCTCTAGTGTGGAATTAGAGCCAAACCATATCCCCTCTCTCTTTAACTTATTTACCCATGAACCCTATCAATGGTCAAGCTCACCCCTCTGTGTGTCTTCTTCCTACCACCCATTGATTTGGCCACACTTAGTTCTTGCTCCTTATCAGATCACACATTTGAAATCTTGTTTCTCGAGAGTATTCTCCTAAGTAAGCTGCTTGGGAATTTTATCCATTGTCATTTTTGCATTATTTATTTTTATCTATGAGATAAATTGGTGAGAAACTTCACTATAAAATTTGAGTGTTATTCTTAGCAGATTTGACTTTTGAAATTTTTTAATAGTTGATTATTTATTGAATGATAATTGCAATCAGGTTAGTGTTTATTGAATTATATATATATATATATATATATGGAGTTGCTCTATTACTGGTTGAAGTTTAAAGTTTGAACCAACTCTAAGACCCAAACACATTCATGATTAAATAGCATGTTTTGGATAAAAATCATATGATTTTCACAGGGTTTGTATATTATGTAATTCTATTTTTTAAATGATTATTATACTATTTGATATGTTAAAATGTTTCTTATGCCACAACCAAAAAACTTTGATTACTTTGCTGTAAAAAAGTCGGTGCAAAAACTGTGCTAGCCAAACGACATTTTCTACTCAAAAGTTGATTAAAAAAAGTAGCTTTTAACATGTGCTTTTAATAAAGCACTTTTGACTTTAAAGAAGTCCAACCAAACATACCCTTTAAGTGAAAATGAAAGTTCCTTCACGGAAGTTTTACGAAATACTATTATCTACCCTACGGACCCCAAGTTGACATATTTCTGAAATTCCAAAATCACCTGTCACAATAACCAAAATTCCAAAGTAGTCCTCCAAGACACTAACCTAGGTCTAATCTCTCCTGAGTCAAACCAGTCAGCTAATTAACCTTCAAACCCATTTAATTAGATACTAAATATTCATAATTACCTTAAACATAATTAATTACAATTGGGTCTCACAATATGTATCGGCTAGCTAATCAACATGAATACATAGGAAAGTAGATTAATTCTATTATTTTATAATCATTCAACTATATGGGACCTTTGTGCACTGAAGGGACCGCTACGCCGCCTACGCCTCCCTATCTTAGTTACCGTAGGAAAAAAAAGTATCAAATTCTAACATTTTACAATATTTTGGATTTTCTTCCAAAAAATTTTACCACTTTTTTTTATTCACATTGCTACGCCGCTGCATATCCTTGCTACCACTATGTATCACCCACTATGTTGCATTTTGGCTACCAGCTGCCACGCTCGCTGCACCCGCTATTTTGATCGTTGAGTGGCTTGAATGAGTTCCCAACCATGGATGAAAATAGCAGACGCTATATCGGCCGGAGTGGCCGCTACATCCGCTACGGGACCGCTACAGGCCGCTACGGGGTGAAAAAAATTCCTACTTTCCAAATTTTTTTTAAATGACATAATAAGACTTATTTCTTTTCTTCTTCTCTCCAAATAACATTTCTACACAACTCTTCTACCCTTTTATGTTTAAAATGACACCAAAAAGCATATGATCTCGCCGAATTACAGTCGATATAGAGAGTTCTTCTCAATGATTCTTCTCTAAGTACATCCTATTAGACACCCCCTTTGGTAGATGTATTTTTTTCTCTAGGTACTCTTAAGTCTTGACTTCATGACATAGTTTTTTCTTTTATAAGTCTTTCATTAGTTTCTAAGTTAGTATAACTAAGCAACATGAACACATGTGAAAAAAATGATCATTACTATTATTTTCTATTTATACAGCGATACAAGACCTCATACAGTGAGGGGACCGCTACGCCCCCTTACCTTAGTCACTTTTGCAAAAAAGATACATTTTCTTTCATTTTACAATTTTCTGGATTTTCTGGAATTTTTTCAGATTTTTTTGGCGATTTTTTCAAATCGCACCGCTACGCCGCTACGTATCTCCGCTACGCTACGTATCGCCCGCTTCGTAGTGTTTTGGCGGCGGGCCGCTACGCCCGCCGCTACTGCTATTTTCATCCTTGTTCCCAACACCATTAAGACTATAAAATTGTTCTAATCCTTAGCAATTGTTCTTTCGTCATTTGGGTCTGTTTGGAGCATAATCTTGGAGATGCTCACGAGGTGTTCATATCATTTTTGTTGGTTCCTACTTCCTAGTATTTAGAATAATGATGTGTTATTGAAATTTCAGCGTGTATTTTTCTGGAACTTAGTGAGTTACATTATTTCTTCTTGGTAGAAAAATTTTCACGACATTTGACAATTCGGATACCAGAGACTGCCTTCAAGGACAACTCGCATGCTGGTGCGTTTATTCAAGAGGTATGTGTTCATTGATCAATATGAGTCTTTTTCTTTGAACTGATCCTGGAGGTAAATGCTGATTATTTCTCATTGTATCATGAAGTTTCTTTCATTATCTTCTAATTAGTGGTTGATCATATTACACTATTGGTGATCATAATTTTTGCAACTAGTTGCACAGCCTAGAATGTTATATAGAAAGATCAGTGCGTTTCTTGAAGATTTATGCACTTGTGGGAAAACTTCAATGGGCTTTTAGTCTGTTTTCTGCATTGCACTAATGTGAGCTTTTGTCATTTTACATTTAATGCGTCCCATTCCTTGTTCCAGACTGATGGGATAAATGCTAATGTGCACCTGAACCTGAAGGGGCCTTTCCTTAAATTCCTATCGTTAAAATAAATAATTCCTTATGACTTTATGGTTTTAGTGAAGAATTGTGTGTAAAAAGGCTCTAAGGGAAGGGGGACGAGAAGAGAACCAAAGAAGGTAACAAAGAAACATATTTCAAGTACCTCAAAGAACCAAAGAGAGAACTTTTTCTTCTTTAATTAAGAATCTACCAACCAGCTTTTCACTGGTTCCACATGGGAGGGAAGAACTTCAACTTTTATACCTCAATAAAACTGTCGAATACGAATCTATCAACTAGCTGTTCACTGGTTCCACATGAGAAAGAAGAACTTCAACTTTTATTCCTCAATAAAACTGTCGAATATATCTTAAACAGCTGACCCCTTCTGTAACCAACCAGCTGTTCACTGGTTCCACGTGAGAGGGAAGAACTTAAACTTTTACTCCTCAATAAAACTGTCAAATGCATCTTAAACAGCTGGCCCCTTCTGTAGTGATCCCTTCTATATGCTACACTTTCAACCTATGTCCTTTGAAATCCTAAGGAGGAAAAACGTATAAAAACCCTACAGGCATTGATATGGTTCTGACCTATTGAGGCAGATCTACAGTTGAAGAACTGTTTACAGTTCTACAGCATTTAGATGCCCAAAAAAAAAAAAAGAAAAAAAAAGAAGAAAGAAACAGCAAAGAAACAGAACTTGAAAAAGGGAAAACCATCATTGGATCACATTTAATTCATTTGTAATTGAAAATCGAGATGCCCAGCTTACAATAGCTATCACTTGTCCAAAGATTACTGCTGCAGTGTTTTTTAGGAGAAAATACAGCCAAACGAATGTGCTGGCTGCTGCAACTTATTATTATGGAGTCTAAAGCAATAGCGGCGCTGGAAAAGATCCTAACTAGTCAGTCATACATCAATAAGGACATAAATTCAGTCCCTCCAGTTGTGAACAGCAGGCTAATAAGTAATTCAAATGAAAAAAGATAAATTACTGTGCTTGCATGTGCAATGCTTGTGCTAGCAAGCTTGCTCAGGAATTCTGCCCATTGCACAGGCTGTGGGGGCCCTTTTTTATGCACCAGTGGCTTGGCCCAACCCAAGTGACCCTGGCAGTGGGCCAAAGTGACAGCTGGGGCTAGTTAACCCAGCCGTGGGAATAGCTGGGTCCAGTTGGGCTCCCGTGCTGCTTGAGGTCCTTTTTTGTTGGCTAGTTCTGGACCCTTGTTGCCTTGGTTTGGTACCATTGGGCTGTGCAGTTCAGGGGTCATTTTCTCAATTTTGTCGAGTAGGCCCAGACAAGAGCCCGTGGCACAATGAAGGTGCTCACTATTGCAACATTGAGGTTGTAGGTTCAGCTTATGTGACCAATCAAAAGTGTCAAGTAGGCCTTCAGCTGCCCCCAAACTTTGTTAAAACCCTAAGATTCATATCCCGGATTCTACGTTTTGTATTGAATCCAAACGGAATAGATTCTTATCTATGCAACAAATTCCATTTCCATTTGAATCTTAGGATTTAGGTGTGAATCTTATGATTTGATAATTGTTTAATTGAACCTATGATTTAAGTGATTTGTATAGGTGAGGATAGCCACAGTTAAATGACCAATATGATTCTTCTTCCTCTGTTTTTTGGGATAAGGGCCCCCGGCACGGTGGAAGGTTTCCACCATTGCAAGGTTCAAGTGATGTTACCAATAAAAAAAATATTAATAGTTTTTTTTTTAATTTTTTTTCTTAATGTTTTTATTTTTATTTTTATTTTTAAGAGGCTAAGATGATGATGATGCTGCTTCCTAGGAATAAATTTCTAGGGATCTCTATTCTCTTATCTTTTGAGCATCTCAACAAAATGAGAGTAACACTGACTTGCTTTCTTGATGTCATCTTTTTAGCTATGCTCACGCATAAGCAATGCACGGGGGAGTGATCCAAAACTTGACAAGCTGTATGTTTCAAAAGACTCAAGCTGTCCTGAATTTCCATGTCAACTTTTTCTAGACACCGCTGTCTATTCTCGAAATCGCTGTTTCCGTTTAGCTCTCTCTTCCAAAGCAGGGAAGAGTTCTGTTCTCCTGCCCACTGGACGTTTCAAATGTAAGAACCTGGTATGCCATTTCTTTCCAGTTTGATTTAATATCTCTCATTCTCCTGATTCTTGTCTGAAAATGTTGTGATCTACTTTGCCAGTTACAACTTTTTACTGTTGAGCTGTATTCTATTAGTGAAATATCACAATTTCTGGATATCATCCAAAACAGTCCTTCAATGTGTTGATTTGCTTTTTTGGAGGCAGGAGCTCAGAATCTGTAAAACCCTCATGAAGATGGGTGAACTCCAACATGTAAGCGATATGAGGGCTGTCTTTATATGTGTGTTGCCAACAGGGGTAAAGAAAGAATAGTAAGCTAGATATTCCTGGACTGTTGTATAATTAAGCATTATGAGAACTGTCCTATATTTCTATTAAGGTAGCCAAGTTCCTCATCATCTAATTAGTGATGCACTTGAATGGATTAATAGTGGTCCTTTTTTATGGTCCCTGCTTTTGATGGTTCCTTCCCGTTGCCTTTAATCCATTCATTTGACTTCCTTACTGGATAGCATTTTTGTGTAATGTCTTTTACTTATGGCCCCTTCTTCGAGAAGCATCATGTTGAGTGTTGGGAGGGACCATTCAATGCCCTGATTTGACAATCAATTCTATTGAGCAGTTTCATTTTCTCTTTGCCATGCCCTAGTCCCAAGCTAGGAAAGGAGGGTTGATAGATGCAGTTGACTGTGTTGCTAACCAGTAATCCCAAAACCAATTGGTGATAGGAAACTGCACAAACAACTACTTAACACCCCCACTCAGGCGGGACACCGCCCGAATCCAAAGCACACACGCACAAGACTATAACACGGCATGGGGCCTACTTGCCCTGTGCACTTGCACCTGCACAAGCACACAACGTGGCATGGGGCATTTTTGCCATGTGTGGTTTCGAACTCAAGACCTATGGCTCTAATACCATGACAAAGTTGCTAGCCAATAATCCCAAAACCAATTGGTGATAGGAAACTGCACAAACAACTACTTAACGGCAGTCACGTATAAAAACTTGCCTAGCTAAATTCTAAATCTACTTTGAGCAAGAAGCAGTTGTTGGCAAGCTCTAGTTAGAAAGGATATGGTTCTAGGAGCTGATGATATTCCTGGGATGAACTTAGCAAAGTGTGGTGTACTGGTGTTTTCTGATTGACAATCAGTTTTGGCACCTGTTATAGCCAAGAATAGCTCTAAACTCGTGAAAGATCTGTGTGAAAAACAGTTTCATGAGATCTTCAATAACTAAACCATGCATAATGTTAAGGATCTTGATGAACAAGACAAGTGGCAAAACCAAGCATGACACTTGCTCAGGCCTTAGAGAGTTAAGTCAGGCCAGAATGCCCATCTTTTATACAATTTGCATTGATACTTCAAATTCATATAGATGATGATTTATTTCTCCTCCAGCATCTTGTGCTTTCACATTTTGAACTTGATTTCTCAATTCAGTCACTTGTCTGTTTACTTTTCCATAATCCCATGTACTGGTCCCTATTAAGGCTTATCTACATGAGTTCACTTTAGTAATTTCAATGTAAACCTGCAATATATATTGGAAACAATAAATTATTTGGAGGAACTTGCTGTTATAAACTTTGTGGTATCCTTTGATCCTCTCTATCTTTTTGGCATCAAAATCATTTGATGGGAGGATTATGTAATAGAAGCTTTATATCAACATGTTCTAACTCTTTCTCCTGAATTGGAATTTTGCTAAAATTGTTGTCGTTCCATCAATACCTTTTTTTTTTAGTTTTCGATCTTCCCTAAATATAAACATGCACCATTTGTGAAAATGCAACCTTTAGAAGTCAAGACTACCATTGTAAATATGAATTTGTGCGCCTCTGATCCAATGGTTGCAGAGTGAGCAGCAAATGTTTATGGAATCCTTAATCTGCAGAATGGATGTTGACTGCAAGAGGCTCCTGATTTGCAAAATGGATTTGGATTGTAAGAAGATCTTATGCTTTGATTCTCAGGTAAAGTCATTCTCTATGGGTGGATTTGATTCTAGTTTAATCTCAGGTTGGATTAGTTTCTATAAAAAAAATGATTATTAGTTTCTACAATTATTTGAGCAATACCATTAAAAAAAAACAATTATTTGAGCAAAAAGAAAAGTTATTAGAGAGAGCTTGGCTAACATGGCAACTGATGTCTCAGTAGATTTTAATGAGTAAATTTTTTTTTTTGGTAACTCTTATTATAAAGGCTTAACAGTACTAGTGAACCATACTGAAAATCCCTCCACCAAAAACGAAGGCACACAGAAAAGCAAAAGCAATTTAGGACAGAATACAATCAAATATCATAAGAAACAAACAAATTCTGTCGCCAAACTCCATCTTTTGCTTAACCATCTGCTGCTTCATTTGCCGATCGCTGCACATGGGAAAAAGAAGTGTTAAGGGATCTCACAAGATCTATCACCTCTTCCACCTCATCCAACCAATTCCAAGGCGAACTACGATTAGCTGAGGCCTATCTGATGACACATTTAAATCCCCTTGCAACTGAATTTCCTGGAGACTAAGGCAAAGTGCTTCCCTCAAAACCATCCTTAAAGCCAGGATTTCTGCATTATTAGTAGAGTGAAAACCAGTTACCCCGAAAAAGATAGTGGCTGGGAGGAAAAGCGGTCCCAAATAATTCCCCCTATACCAGCATGTCCTGGAATGCCCACAGCACTTCCATCAAAGTTCAACGTGAAACTCCTGGCAGAGGAGGGAACCGGCTTTGGTTGTTCTGATGCAACGCAATATTTGACATGCAAGACAATAATAAAGTACAACATTTCAAGGCCTATAATTGAGATGCCAACGTAAGTTTTGAATACCAAAATTCTTGAATCTGAGATCTAAATGTGCTTTAGATTTTTTATTTTTGAACATTTTAGTTAGGATGATGATTAGCCTTTTCTTTTATGAGGACAATGGTTAACTTCCATAGGAATGTCAATTGACTATGCCCCTAATTGTTTAGTTTCTTTTTAGAATATCCAACGCACTCTTTCTTTGTCAGCGCCTTTGAGATTGAGCAACCTCAATTTCCAGGAAGTACTTAAGTTAAGCTGTATTGAATCTTAAATGTCAAACATCATTCTCTTATAACTATTTAGAACTTACAATTTTACTTGTTCCCAATAACACTAAAACACCCAAACCCAATATGGTAATACCTTTATTGTTTTCATCAAATAAGGTAATGATCAATTATTATTATTATTTTTTTTTGCGGAAAGATCAATTATACTTCCATTATTGTCATCTCAAAAAAAGGGCTTCATTGAACTTTTGAAACCAAGCACGTGCAGACTGCTTTAGACTATATAGATATCTTTAGCTTAGAAATCTTTCTCATTCGGCCTATAACTACAGATCCACGAGTATGAACCATATGCACTTCGTGTGTATCTCCATGGAGGAAGGCATTCTTGACCTATGTTGATCCAGAAGCTATGGTAAATTGGCAGCTAAAGAAAGTATAATCCTTGTTGAATTGATTAATGACTTAAAACAATGCTTTTGCTTGTAATGCGCATTCCTTTGAGTTTATGTCTCAGTAGTATTATCAGCGTTGTGCTTCACTGTGAATATCTATCTGCAAGAAGTGATCACGTGAACATCATAGTAAAAAACTACATGTGGCTCCTATCAGAGAGAAATTTGAAGGAATGTCGTTATGATGATTTGGGCATGTGTGAAGATTGGAATTGCCTTTGTACAAAGAATTGCAATGTTGCAAGTAAATGAACTAGGAGAAGGCTCGTAAGGACTCAAATGAAGTAGTTAGAAATCACATGTTAGATTATGGAGTGAAATAGAACACAGCCCTAAATAGGGATAAGTGGAGAAGCTTAACTTAGAGGTGCTCCCCAAATAGAAGAGATGAAGCTTTGATGATGAAAATACATCTTTGGCAACCTGTTCAATACAAAACCTGCCAAATACATCTTTGGTAACCTGTTCAATACAAAATCTGCCATTTCAATCCACAGTTCAGCAGGATTCATTTGATTCCTTACGTACAACTTCAATTTCTTTTATACCACTTGTTGATGTACTAAAATGGAGTACCTGAAACCTCTCTTTTGGTTTGACTATGACCTTTTATGTTCAACTATGCTTTTTCAAGAGATCTAGTGGCAAAGTTGGAAGGTGTTTGTTTTTGTGACACAACGTTCTGGGTTCGAGTCATGTAACCCATAAAAGAAAAATATATTCTCTTTGACCAAAGGTTTCTTTATAATTATGTCATTGTGTCAGTGGCTGTTGAACGTGAAGGAAAATGATTTTAATTTCTTCCTTTCATTCTCTGGCAATAGCTTTCTATTTATCATGGTATTTAATATCTTTCATGGACTAATTAATGCTTTTTGTTTGGAAATTGGTCTCTTCAATCAGGACAACACTAACAGTCAACAAAGTTCTAAAGCTCTCCAAGAGCTTGCATTGCGTACTTGCGCTGATAATCCACCTGAGGCATACTTCTCTGGGAAATCACCGTTTCCTGCTCTCGACTTATTTGTGGAGTCCATAGCATCTATTGGAAATGTATCAGGTGGTAGTTGTCTTTTATTTACATATTTGTTTATGAACAATGAGAAGTTTTTCATTGCCTCTAAATGTTCATATGGGTGATAGAACATGTCGAAAATTGGGATTTAGAACTGCTCTTCGTCAACACCTGACTTTGGGTTTCATGTTGAATGAAGTATAAATACCTTTGTAACACCTGACATCATTGCTTCCAAGTATCTTTCAGTTTGAGTTCTCATCAAGATACCAAAAGCAGCCTGTATGCAACATTACTCTGACCAAGTATAAAGCTGCTTTTATTCACCATGTAGTTTGTAAGAAATTGGAAGCTATAAGTAATAAAAAACAGGAAAAGATAATAAGTCATTTCCAAGTCTTTCTAAAAATTCATCATTCACATAGCTCCACATGTAACCAAGGCTCTTCCATGGTAGGGTGGGGTCAACAGTGGTCAGTTGAACCATCTTACTTACTTATTTTATGCTTCAAATATGAGGATGATTACTGAATGCATCCATGCATGGATCAATGCGGCGTGGGTAGGGGAAGATAGAGTCAATAGGGCTTCACTCCCAAAGGCATGCCGTTGGCTTCACGCCATTCCTTTCACAGGAGAGAACTCAAAGAGAAATTTTCTTTTTTCATTAATCAAAGTCTAGAAGCCAAAGAGGCATTACAATGCTTATGTAAGAAAAAAAAAGCTAATCCTAGATCTAATCTCAGCCACTAACAGAATCTACGGGTAAGATTAAAACAAACACTTAAATAAATATTTCCTAATTGAAAATAAACCCATTACATGAAAATAACTTAAATAAAAGATCCTAAAGGAAAAGATCCTCTAAATTAGGCCTATTGGGCCTAGTCGACCCATGGATATGGGTCTATCCTGTGTCATGCAGGTAACAGGAACCAGCCTTTATGGTACCTGGATACTTTAAGAGAAAGACCCTTATTATATAGCATCTGGTACTTCAATTTTATATGCAAAATCCATATCCCCATTGTATCCATGGTGTGTCCTTGCTGTATCCATGCTGTTTCTGGGTATCATAGCCCAGCTAGGCCCGATCCAAGCTCAAGAGGGGTGCCAGGCCAGGCTAGCCCAGCTGGACTTAAACCAGGCCAGTCAGACCCAGCAGAAGGCTTCACTGTCCAAACAGGCACAGCTGAGGGCTGTGGGATTTCTGCAGGCTCTTTAATTACGAAGAAGGCTCTGTGGGGCCTACTCGAAACATATTGAGACCTTGCTGGTCCCTCCCTTGTGGTCAACAGCCCCTGCAGTCCCCTTTTAGGCAATCACAATACCTAAGTTATGGTTGGGCCTTTTTTTTTGGTGTGCTCATGTTTGATTGCAATTAAGAAACAATCATTAGTGAGATTATGGAGTTCTATGTTAGAAAGTCCAGTTGAGTAAGGATTAGTTTGGAAAATCGTATAGATTTGGGTGGGTCGGTTTGTATATTCGTCATTCCAGTTTTATTTTGAATAAATTTCACTGTTTGCTTAGTGGGTGAAACCACAGTTGCTACTCCAGTGAAGGACAATTGGGCTTAAAAACATACCCAGCTGACTGCATGTGAACTCTAGAACTTTTTTTTTATTGAAGCTTCTTCCTCCCTATGATCTGCTATTGAAGCCCCTTGTTGTTCTTTCAATTTCTTCTGTTTCTGAGTACTGTTACTGCAGTATTGCAAATTACATTTTGAGTGACTGTTGCTATTGAATCCTGATCCACATGGAGGCTATTCTGAAGGTTTGATTTGAATAGTTGTTCCTGAGAATGAGGCCTTTTGCTTATTCTTCCACTTGATAACTTGACATCCTGGAAACTCACCTTACACGGCCTCTGTGAAATCATGAGCTGTCCCATGTATTGTCTATCATACAAATGCAACTGCTTGGGGATAACAGGATTTCAGGAAGTGTACTACTTGAAAGTAAAATGGTTTTTTCTGTCTAAGCATTTGGTGGATGATGTGCATTAATTACTTCCGGCATAATGAAAATGGAGTGTGATTTGTCTGTTGCCAAAAGTTGGGTTACTGAAAAAGAAAAGTGCTGGTGGAGAAAGCTTCATTTTGTATAAAAATTAAAGAATGTTGCAAGGCTGTGGAGTGTGTTTCCCTCCTCATTTCTTGAGAACTTAATGAGGAGGTGGATGTTGGATGTTTTATCCAACCCGTTCGGGGCGGGGGCGCCTTGAGAGAGATCATACATTTGTGGGACCAATAATGTAATCCTAGTTCCCTTCCCTCTTCTTCTACTACTTGTTGCTTCTTTTCTGTGTATGTCTCTAGGACTACAGAGCTGCTTTGTGTTTTTAATAATGAATCTTTGTCATTACTGATTAAAATCAGCACAAGGGAACCTGGAGTGTGGGTGATGCAATATGGAAGTCGGCCTTGGGCCCACATGATGGGCCCAACCATCCAACCCAGCCCTTTGGGAGCAGCCCACAGGCCCAAATTGGCTGAGAAAGCTACTGTGGAATTATTCTAAATTTATCTTAGGATTGATTAGGAATTGTTGCTTATTTTGTTAGTTGATGAGAATTAGTCGTTTTCTATTTCTATTATAGTTTACTGTTTTAGTAGTCTTAATACATTATAAATAGAGAAGCCCTCTATTGTAATAGGTATGCTTTCAGTTGATACACAGATTTCTCTGAGTTGCTCACGTGAGTTTTGGATTGTTTCATGGTTTCGTTTGTGCCCTAGTGGCTGGAATCCTCTTGAATTTGATCAATTCTTCAGGAGATTGATCTATCAACCCGATCGCTGATCTTGGGTGCGTCAGTGGGCGTGATTTTTTTAAGAGTATCTGGTATATCAGGGGCCGTCAATCCAAATAATCAGATTTCTGTTACCTTTCTTAAATAGTAGTTGTGTAGAGGATTTTCAGCGTGCAACATGTCAATTTGTGAAACAATGGAGACGTTCTTATTCTGATAGTGTAATAAAAGATGAAGTGTTAATTTTTCTTTTTAATTCATTCTGATGTTTGGGGGCAATGGCCCCATGGCTTTTGCCTTTTCTTTTACTTTAATCCATTCTGATGTCTGGAGGTATCGTATAAATTGGATTCTAAATCTGTTATTGCATTTTTGGGCTATAGCAGTTCTTGAAAAGGTTATAAGTGC
The DNA here is from genome assembly GCA_038049695.1 of Cinnamomum chago. Lineage (NCBI taxonomy): Eukaryota > Viridiplantae > Streptophyta > Magnoliopsida > Laurales > Lauraceae > Cinnamomum > Cinnamomum chago. The sequence continues at coordinate 14,082,901 of CP142456.1, forward strand.
TGTCTTCCTGGAATGAATGGTAGATAATTCATCTTGATGGATGTTTGTTTGTTTGTTTTTTTTGAAGATATCCCATTTTTCTCTCGATAGAGTAAATATATTTCTCCCTCATCGCCTTTTGGGGAGTGTTTTGAGAATTCTGGTCATGTTTCTTTGGCCTATGTTTCGGCCTTTGTCTCAGTATAGTCCTCTTAGACTGCAAAGTTTTTTGAGTTATAAATTCATCTTTCTCCGGAAAAAAGAAAGAAAGGAATTCGGGTCATATTTCTTTGGTCCTACTAGTTCATGCTTATGTGCTTCCATCTGCTCCATTTCATGTGTGTAGTGTAGAGAGAGATCTAACTTAGGGATGCTATTAATTCTAATCCTTTTTTTGGTAAATTAAACCAATATAACTACAGGGAAACATTCATAGGAATGCTATAAAGTCTGAACCCTTATTTTGGTATAATTAACCACTATAACTATTGGGAAAATGGCGTTCATTCATGGTTATGCTCGACATAGTTATCAGAATTCTACGATTCGTATCCTGAATCTTAAGGAAAACAATTCGAATCTATGTAGTGAATCCCATTTATAGATGAATCTTATGATTCCGGTGTGAATCCTATGATTCGATACTCGTTTCATCGAATCTTATAATTCAAGTGATTCGGCTAGGCAAGAATAGCTACAACCAATAAGTTAATATTAATAATCTTTTACCTTTTTTCTTTCTGTATTCTTTCTTTCTTTCATCGCTTTTATTTTTAAAAGGTTATTTAATAGTTAACAAAACCTCCTAAGAATCTTTTGCGGCTTTGATGAGGTTTTAAAGATGAATCACGAATATGCATTTAATTAAAGCATTCAATTGTCCGTATGATGCTTGGCTATATCTTCTTCTTTTTAATCTATTTTGGTTTTTTTTTTCTTCATGAATACTTTCTTAAAATATATATATTTATTTCATTTATATATATATATATTAATATATGTTATGATGTTCTTGATATGATTGTATGATAGACTTTTTTGTTATTGTATTTATAGTGATATAAATGGGAAAATGGATGTTTATGAATAATTACTTTTTTCTTTTTCTTTTAATTTTTAATTGTTTTTCATTTTTATTAAAAAAAATCCTACGATTCACGATTCGATTCATGGGTATGAACGATTTGCGATACGATTCCGATTTTGAAAACTATGATGCTCGAAATAAACTAAGATTTTAGACTGTATCTTCAGATTTGAAATCTTAGATTGCTGAGTAGTGTATGAACACCACTAAGTACAACATTTGATAAATGCCAATGGTATTAAGCAAAAAAGTTGGGCTTCTTTGTAAATATACATTCAGGGACTTTTGTAATTTTAAAAAATACAGTTTTTTTAATTATGAAAATTTTAATAATTCGCCCTACCCGAAGCAAAGCAGTCATATACTTTTTTTTCCTCCAATTTCATTTATTTTCTTATGTTTTACCTTTGTTCTTATATTAGGGTTTTTCATACAGTTCATTGTAAAAAACCTAAATCCCTTACATTCTTTAGATTTTAGCCATAGTGCAGTTTGTCTGGTTTGAAACTGATTCTAAAAGTACATAGAGACAAATTAATAGTGTTCTATTTGTAATCAATGTTTAATTTCCATGTCAGCAAGTTTGAATGTCTCTAAAAGACTGTCTGTTCACAAATACAAGAATGGTTATGTAGAGGTTATCATATTTCACAAGCCCTATTGCTTATGTGTTTAGGTTTTAATCATTTTTATCCTTACATTCTCATTTGTTGTTATGTTAATTGTTTCACTTTCTAGGAAGAATTCGGACTTGGTATTGGTTCTCAGAGTACGGCTTGATGGTTTACAGCATGTCCAGGAATAGATACTGTGAGAGGATTGGCAGGGAACATAAAAGCAATCATGGTAGTGTCTTTTCTTAGTGTTCACTTTTTTCTGCATAAAATATGAAGTGATATATGGAGTAAAAGATTTGAAAAGCTTATCTTTATTAGTTCTTTCCATACATCCTTTCTTTAACTGAGTTGTAGTTCTGATTTGAAATTTGTGGAACAAAGACATTTTCCAATCAGGAGAGCTGTCTTGTGTGACTTTTTTGGCCACAGCCTGTAGCATTAATAATTTAATGTTTAAAGGTTTGGTTGGAACAGGATCTTGCACCTCAGTGTGAGTTTTGATGCTCAGAAAATCTAAAATTAATGTCCAAGACTTAGTAATTGCAAAATAATAAGCACTGGGGTTTGTAGTTATAATGTGTAAAAGAAATGTTATCCAATCTCTTAACAGAAAGAAAGATGAACCCGAACTTGTGCTTTGACCAACACAATGTATTTTTCCCTTATATTCTTGGCTGCAAATCAATTTTCATTGATGGGCCGAGGAACAAGAATTCTAGAACTGATTTTTGTTTATAAATGAAAATAGCAGTAAGAACTTCATGGAACATTTAATCTCAAAGGGAAAAAAGGGCTATGGTTCTAATAAAATTTAGTGTAACCATGTTGAGTATTGACTTGTCTATATGCAGTATGCATGAATTGTTGATCTTTATTTATTTATTTATTTTTATTTTATTTTATTTTATTTTTATATTTAATCCAGTCCTGCATATATCATGCATCCATACTGCAAGATGCCTGTAAACCTTAATTAACTCTTTCAAATGCGCCTTTGATCACACTTTGGGCATCACCTTAGTTTCATAATGGTATTCACATGATCACATCTAACTCAAAGGAAAAGAAAATTTTGAACATACACTGAATGGCACTGACATCTACTATTTATTACAAGTTTCTTTTACTGTTGGACTTGTTCTAAAGTTATGTATGCCCCCTTGTGCATTCTCTTCTGTATGCCTGGTTCTATCAAATGTTAGGTGCTATCTGCTTTTAGAACTTTGTAAAACAGGATATATTCTACCCTAGTAAGGAAGTAGTGTGGTACAGAAACTTCATCAAGTTGCATTCAGGAAGACTAATTTGGGGGAATTGCATAACACTTACTGAAATATTTTGTTTCTAACTCCTGAAATTTCTACTTCCAGAAAACAATGCTGATACTGGATCTGTGGTTCCAGTTTAAGCATCTGAGTTCGCTGATAATAATCATCTCAAGGATGTAACTTATTTCTTTTGCTCTCAGTATTTTTTGGAATAGAAATGTATACTAGAGAGTCAGGGAAAACATAGGAAAAAAAAAAAAAAAAAAACAAACTGCAAAGTTTGCTGTTTCATATTTTGTATCTAAACCAAATATAATTGAAAAATATTTCAAAACAACTGCCAAGAATCTGGAGCATCCATCTCATGGATAATATTGGTGGTTTACTTTAAAAAAAAAAAAAACTTTATAATTGAAGAATCATTTCTATTGTGTGGATACCATTTTCCTTTTTGAAACTGAACTGTTACTTTTTTATTCCTTTGTTTATTTCTTTTTAACATTTTCACTCCTATTGTATGCTAAATTCAACTGCAAGGATTGTGTGCTTGGTTTTACTATCATTTGCTATCATAGAAGGCTCAACCAATTGGATGGTCTAAGTGACTGTTGACAAGCCATGATTTTTTTTTTAAAAATCATGCTACAGGAAAAGTCCACTATAAGTAAGTGCAGGAGTTTTTAATGATTATACCTTGAATCGGTGACTGTTAGGATTGTGTGTTTGGCTTGGTTTTATCATAAGGGACCAATACAGAAGAGCCCACCAAATGGACAGTTTAAACTCAATAAATGTGCTGTCATGTTTATGGGGAATAGGCGGCAATACGTAAATGGATTCTTGTGTGGTGGGTGGAGTCGACCTCCAATTACTAGGCTCAACTCTCAAGAACTTGAATGATTATCTCTTGGAATGAGTAGAGTAGGTTCACTATTTGCAAAGTTTTGCTCATGATATGCTCTAGTCATTGAGCAATCTGTCTTCAATTTTTTTCTTTTCTCAATGCATTGTTTTAAAAATCCCAAACAGCCTAATCTTTATTTATATTTTTCTTTTCTCAGTAATGTACATTGTTGACTTCAAAAGGGCTGGCTATTATCAGAAATGTTATGATCCTGATTGCACAGGTTTGCAAATGATGCTAGTTAACTTAGATCTTTTCTAAGCCTACTGATCCATGTAGATCATGTCTTTATGGCCTCACATTCTGGTATGGCGCGTGATATATCATGGTTGTCCATCACTAGATCCCATTGTATGGATTCTACCCCAAGAATCAATCTGGTCCAGTCTTCAGGTGTTCTTAAATATGCACTTTGATTGAACTTCTAAGTATTGCCTTGAAATTCACAAGATCCTGCTGGCAGGACTGATTTGGACTGTTGGCCAGTCTGGGTTTTATTGGGCCCCCATCTATTCCACAGTATAGCTGCCACTGGGCCACAAAATACATATTTTGGCATTAAAGCTATAAAACTGTACAATATATAATAAGAAAATGATATCAGAAAAAATATAGCTGGTGATGTGGATTGACCCAGTTGACGGACCAACTGGACCAAATAGCCTTCCAAACTGGTTTGAGTCCTTGTCCAGGTTTTAAAACATCAGTTTAAGCTACATTTTTTCTGTATAGTGGCAGAGGTGGAGCTGATGTGTTGACTTGTCACATGCCTCTTTTTGACCCATGGTGCATTCACACTGTCACTCAGCTGACTGATGTCATGGACCTGTGGCACAAATATGCACGTGGCTCCACATAGACAAGTTTAGACCTACATATGCAGGCCTCTGAAAGCTGCTTTTAGTTCTCTAGAATTTCTACATTGTTTTAATTTTCTGAGCTTAATGATGGCAACAGGTTATCGATCCCCCCTGCGCCCTATACCGAGGGATACCATCCCTGATGACATGGCTCTCTTTAATTCAACATGGAATGAGAACTATAGGGAAGTGATGAACATTAACCTTGATGTTCACGTTGGCGAAAACAATGTGCAACATAGTTGCCCTAAATTTTATGAGGGAATTACTGACAGCTGCAAGAAGGATGGTGGGTGGTGGTTAGAAGCCATAAGAATTGCTGATGACATTGAAAACAAGCCAAAAGAACCTGATTTTAGTGAACTGGTAACTTCATTTTCCAAATCTCCTGTTATCAAGCTTTCCCCTAGTGTTGCTTCCATTTGGTATATCATTACTGTTGAGGACGCTTGATCAATTATCTTCACGTTGCTTCAGTTGACTTCCACCAAAAATTGCCAGAAATGCTCATGTACCCTCCATTGCTGCCTACTAATCTCTGTTCAAGTTATTTGTCACTCAATGTGGAAGCTTCCATGCCTACATGGAATGAGCATCTTTGTTAATACTTTTGTCTTGGCACTTGTTTATTGATCTGTGTCTGGTTTTGAGCAGGATGAGGCAGGTTTGGGTGAGGATTATGAATGGTGGATGGAAGTTGAAAGAGCTGCCTCTCAGGTTGAAGAACAGCCTGGTGACCTTTCTCTGAACATAAATGTATGACCTTCAATATTCAAAGTAGATTTCAAAAAATGTCTCTGAAGGTGCAGCTATTCTACATGGGAAGGAGGGTAGGTAGTCCTTGCAATTATAGTCATCAAGGATGTTCTGTGAGCCCTTTAACAGGTGATGGAGCTCATTGTTTCCATCGTACCTGACAGAGGTGAACAATCCTCCAGGATTACAATTTGGGACATCGGCACGAACCTTGATTTGTACCACTCTGTCCATTTTGTGGTTAATTCTTCCCACAGATGTGTGATGCCTGTATTGTATTGAGACATTGTATATTTTGTAAGAAATAGAAGGGATGCCTGTACCATAACATTTTTTTTTTTTTGCTGAGTTGGCCCAGTGGCCTGGAGAGGAAACTTTAAACCACCCTGCTAGGGATCGATCTCTGGCAGGGTGTATGGGAGCGGGAGTTGCTATCTACAGCAACTCCCTGTGATTCCCGCATGTATCATAACTTTTGAGATGGGGCTTGGCTGTGTAAATTTTCTCTGTATTTTTAGTAATTGATGACATTGTATGGTGAGCACATGCACTTCATAAGAATTAGAATGAGTTATGATGTATCAAAATGTTGAGATGGGACTTGGGGATATAAGCTATGTCTGTATTTTTCGCTATTGATGTTAATTACCTGGATTTGTATTTCACTTGTTTTGGTTTTAGCTTCACCAGCCAGTTTTCGGATACAGTTTGCAGGTTAATAAATCAAACTACTACAATACAACAGCGTTCATCCACTGATTTCCATTTCACTGCACTGGTTGCCTGCCAATAAACAGAGACGTATTAACAGACATGTCCAACCAGTACTGTTGCTTGTTATCCCCTGCAAATAAACAGAGATGTATTCACGGCCATTCCCTTGTTTTGTTTGGTTTGGTTTGCACAAGAACCAATGATGTATCAGGATATTTTGCCTGCGAGTTCGGATCTCAATGTAACAAATGTCTGGAAAATTTATTGTGGGGCCACATGAAGATAATTTGGACTGTTATAATGTATCTCATCCCCTTGAGTGACATGTCCTCCATTTTCACTTTAATAGGAGTGGGGCCTACCACATAGTCGAGCACATGATTGAGAGTCCAAATTCCTTTGTTACAACTATTTTATGGGAATTGTGTAACACGTGGGGCACATTTTGGTAATTGATTTGGATAGTATTTATTTAAAAAAAAACTATTTTTTTTCATTTTGTATGATGAAAGAATAGTTTTTTTTTCTTTTTTTTTTAAGGATGTAGTTCTTGAAATTTATTACATTTTAATTTGATTTCGCTTCTATTTTTTAATATTGAATTGACGCTTTACTTTATATAATACTTTATTAGTAAAGTACCTAAACAAGCAGATGGGGAACTTCATCGCAGGTTCTTAATAGAGATAGTGTGGACCATTCAAGATGAATTCTATCCCCTTCATTGAAATCTTGATATTTTAATTATAGTGGGTCCCACTTTAATCGGAGTGCTGACGTGACATCATACCAAATGGGGTATCACTCACATTTTCATCATGTACTCAATCCAATGGTGGGATGCAATCCTATTAAGCTTGAATTTGCTCAAAGGGGGAGGGGATTCATCTTGAACCATAGTTATCAATTTCGTGCCGTTTTGGCCAAAACTGCTGATGTATTTTGTTTCGGTCAAGTGGCTGAAACGAAATGACACTCAAAACTTTTCGTTTTGAATATCGGTCAATCTCAACCGAAATGGTCGAAATGTTAGATTTATGCTTAAATTTACGAAATCTAGATTTCGGCCGAAATGGGTTTTGAGGATATTTAAAAGAAAAAAAAACTGAAGGGGGTTAAAAGAAAGAAAAAACACTTAAATTGAATGTGTTAAAAGTTAAAAGTATTATTTTACTAGAATGGATTAAATCCATAATTAATATTTTTATTCTTTATTTATTTATATTTATATATTATTTTAAATATTTTCCCTAAATGTAAACCCGAAAAGTCTAGCCTAAATTCCGGGTCGGCCAAAAAAATTTTCATCCCTGGCCTAAAGGGGTCCCAAACGACATTATTATGTCTTGAATGCTCTGGACTATCTCTACATGGCGCCCACCATGAGATCCCAAACTCCATGTCTGAAATCAATGGGATTGGGTGCTGCTTAGTGTCATTAATCACATTGCCATAATGTTATCGATCGGATAGTGAGACCCACTCATATTGAGCGGATATTCGGTGTTATATTCCCTTGAATGGAATTCATTTTGAATGATCTTGATTATCTCTAGTTGGCCCTTGGCCCAAGGTGGAGATCGTGGCATGTGCTCCACAATTCCCGTGTAATAACTAGGAACAGGGGATGATCCGCACTCTTTCCCACCACCATCTAAGTTCAATCAATGCGGGCCCACTCACGTTCACATCAGCGTCCGTTTCAGATGTGTAGTTACTATCAGTGGGAATGAGGAAGCTTTTGCACGCTTTTTACTAAATTCGTCTGTAAAAAAAGTTCAAACCGATAACCAAAGCCACACAACAACAACAACACCACCACAAGACGAGCTGAGAAGGTAATGGAAGGAGAAGAAGAAGTAGAAGTAGAAGAAAGGATGGAGATTCAAGGATTGTACGGAGGCATGGGAGATGATGAATTCTGGGAAGAAGAGTACAATAGCTATACAGCCATGCCTGAAAAGAATCCTCCAAAGGAGAAGAAGATGAAGATGGTACAAGATGCCGTTGTCTCTCAGCACCATCAGAGGATGATTAAGAACAGGGAATCCGCTGCTCGATCCAGAGAAAGAAAGCAGGTTCTTCTCTCTCTCTCTTCAATATTAAACAAGGGGTTCTTATTTTTTATTTTTTTGAATTTTTTTTATAAAAAAAGCCCTTTAAATTTGAGAGGGTTGGCCTCATTACAGTGTAATATGGAATAATCAAACATACAAATCATCATCATCATCAAAGCTCAATTATAATAGGTCGGGCTACAAGAATTTTGTTTTTCCATTTCGCTCTATTATAAGCTGCATTTTACATAAGTTGCAGTTTTTTAAAATCTATTTTTACCACCTCCGTTCACGTTATCTTGATTATTTAACATCATGTGATAGAGTAGCATGGGGTAAATTTGAAAAAAGATAAAAATTTTACTGTCAAGTGTTTCTGACCTCCATTGAAGTAAAAGTCCATTTTTTTAATAAATACTTTTCTGGGATTTTTGTGCTTGTGGATTATAGAATTTTTTTTTTTTTTTTTTTTTGGCCTTTTGGAGTTACTCGATGATCTGGAGGAGCATGAGGTTTTATACTTCTGCATGTATCAAAGTTGTGAAGCCAGCACATGCAGACAGGCATACGCCTCAATCTAAATCAACTAAGTTGTGGGTCCCAGTGTGGATGGGGGTCAAAGGCTAGACTGAGTAGACAGTCTTTGTCTTGTTCTGGTGGGCATAAAGTGGACGGTTGGTATGTGAAACTGTTGATCAGGAGTCATGACAAATATTGGTGGGCCCATGTACAGTGGGGCCTTGACCGACAAGTTGGACGGTTTCGATTAATGTACGTGTACGACGTGTGTTGAGCATGTGGTATGGATAAGCATATCCTGCCAGTCTATGAAGTGATTTCACAGCTTCTCAATCATTATTGTCTTTGTTTTTTTTTTCTTGATTCTTAAGTACAATATTGATGGTTAAATTGGGGTGAACTTTGTTTACCTGTTGTGTTGAAGGCTTACAATTTGGAGCTTGAAGGCATGATTAAGATACTGAAGGATGAAAATGAACAGCTGAAGAGGCAAGAGGTGACTATAATGTCTAAACACCATCTATTGTTGTCTATGTAGTTACTGGCTAGTAGAGGAATAGTTTTTGGTTTGTTTTGTAGTTGTCATTTTTTATTGGAGAATTATCATGTGCTGTTTTAGTCTCTCTCTATTTTGTTTTAGGGCTAGTTTTTACAATGTGGGTTGACCCAAATGGCAAAATCTGCAACTAATCTCATAGACCATGTGTGCATCCAATTGTGGGCCTTTGAAATTTTGGTCCTATTGTGTTGACTTGGAGACCATGAAATGATAGGTTAGAATGAGAATCATATTGTTACAGTTCTCTGGTCTGTACTACTTTCAGGTTATGCTTCATCATCAAGAGTGGCCACAATTTCAATTGCTACTGTTGGCATTCTAATTAATATGCTGCATTCTATGGTGGATGAGTTGCCTCAATTTAGTTTGCTGTGAAGAGGCCTATCCCTAAGAAAAAAGGACTATCGCCATCTTTTCTCTTCAAATTGAATTAGTCAATACTGTTTTGAGTTTTTGAAGTTCATTTGTATGCAACAATATGATATGGTATCAAATCATGATCTTTGAGAAGCACAATGTTTTTTTTTCTTGGACATGTGAAAATTGGAGAGAAGTTGTTAGCCATGGTGGTTGGGATCATAATTTTGAATCTAGCAAGGTTGGGCTCGTACTCACACCTACAGCTATGGAAAAAGGGATTTCTTATTCTCTTCAGAGTTCAGATTTCCTAAGTCTAAACACAAGCTTTTACTTTTGGTTCATAAAAGTGGTGATTACTTTATATGAATGTGGGTTTCTAAAATAAGTTGCTTCAATTAAAAATAGCAAGGGAGGAAATAGTAAAGGCTTGTGCGTGTTGTGTGGAGCGAGAACAAGTGAGCCTTTTTTGGAATTGTTGCAAAATTGTGTGGCCCGCATGCCACGGGTCCCACGTTAGATCAAGCAGATGGCAGTTGCCAGCAGAGAACTAAGTCCCACTATAATGAAAGACTTGATCTCTTATAGATAAGAAAGGGATCTTACCCCCACGTAGCAGACTCCTATCAGGATTACGGGATGTGGGTTTCTTGGCGAAAGAGGTCTCTAGCAAGCGTGACTTTTTAGGATCAATATATAAGGGAGATGAGAGCCCTTAATGAGAGACGCTTCTAATCTCGTTCAGATCCAAACGTAGGAGACCCGCAGAGTCTTCTCACCGTCAGGAACGCTACAGATCTTCGGCCGCATGTTGGAGCCTTCCACATCCTGATCCTTCAGGAAGGAAAAGCCAAAGGGGTTGGAAAAAAAATGGTGAAGAGTTTATATATATATATATTCTTGATAGGCTCTATAGGATTTCTAAGAAGCTCAAAGGAGAAAATGAAAGGCAGAGAGAAGTGATCGAGGTGTAGGAGGTTTCTCTCCATACTTTTTACGAAGCTATGGAGGTGAAGAATAATCAAAGATTACTCTCCCAGATAAAGCTTTTAGCATAAACACATTTGCCGTCTTTGTTTCACACCTACAGAATTTCGACACCAAAATAGGGAGAACAATATTTTCATTTTGTGTATGAGAAGAGAGGAAACATTCATTTATATAGCCTTTGGAGGATATAATCACACATGACAATATTTTCATTTTGTGTATGAGAAGAGAGGAAACATTCATTTATATAGCCTTTGGAGGATATAATCACACATGATGTAACTTATCATTCCACTTCTTAGTCTGAGTCATCCAATACTAAATGATAACTAATATAAATATAGATAACTTTCATCTACCTTTATCAATTGAGGATTCTATATATAGCAACAAGAAGTTAACTACTTTAGAGAAGATCCTTATTTATCTAGGATTCTAAAGATAATAATAAACTAAAAAAATGCAAAGTGAAAATATCTTCAAATTGACTAATTCAGTTGGTCATTTTTTGACAGCGCATCAAGACTGGACAGAACCATATCTTTCTCAGTTTGCACTATTATGACTGGAAAAGAATGAGTCTTCCGATTTCAATACAATGAGTTGGTAGGATTTATTTCAGGCATAAAAAAAACCTGCGGGCAAAAGATTTGTTGAACCTCCATCTGGTTTCAGCCAATTTTCTGGTTTCCATCCCAATTTTAGGATTAGACTGATTTATCACATTGGAGAATTGCTTTGAGAGACCTTGTCAGCCTGCTAGGTGTATGGATGATGCGAATTAGCAAGCATACCTTGCAGCCACATTTATGACATGCTTGGGGAGAACCTGTCATAGGAAAGCTGGGGAGTGGACTACTGAGCTAGGCAATGAGTTGGTTCAAGATTTTCTCCCCTGGTCGGCTTGGGAGGATGGAGATTTTATCTGTTAATATTAGTAATTTGGAACTATAAAAGGGATTTTTCTGCTAGGTCAAATGTATATTTTGATGATTCATTGCTCTCCTTGGATTTTCAGTTTGAGGTTGGTGGAAATGGAATTTATTCAACTTTGGGTGGCATGGTCGCTCTTGTTGATGTGGATGTAGCAGAGAGGGGATCCACTAATTCCTTCAGATTCTGTGGATGCCTTCACATTAGTTCCATCTTTCTAAGGGTTTGATGCAAAGCTAATGAGCTGTCGCAAGGAGGCTCAAGGACCACGTGTGGAACCCAAGGAAGTTTAGAAATATTTTATTTTTGTAATTAGTTTTCATTATGATCAAGCTTTCTAATTTTGTTAATTTGTTGTAATTAGGATAGTTTCTAATTTTGCTTGAATTTCCTACTTTTATTAGAAGTCTAAGTCCTTAAGTTTTCTTTTCTTTTCTATATGAGCCTTGAAGAGATTGGATCTCAGAGTTCAAAATTTTAATAATATTTGGTGGATTTTGTCCCCTTTGAGGTGCATCCCCGTGTGGTAGTCTCTACGGAGACCTTTATCATGCCTCAACACATATCATGCAAATGGTAACCCTAGGGTTCTGCATCAGCTTTCAACTTATTGATTGCACTGGTCAAGGCCTGGGTTCTCCTTTTGGTTTTGGCTTACACATTTTTAGTTAAACCTAGTTCTCTTGGAGTGGTTGTGTATGGGTGCTAGCTTGGTTCTATTCATCTATTATTGCCCATCCAAGGTGGTTAACTCCTCTGATGCAGAGGGTGTGCCATAATTTGATATTTTAGATGCCTGTTGCCTCACTTGGCTTCCTTATTATTCCTTGTTTTGTGGCAGCATTCAAGACTCCAAGAAGAGTGCCAGTAGTCACTTTTTTTTTTCCTAATCAGTAGCAATGAATGTGGATGAGGATAGACTTATGATGTTTGCAATTGCAAGGGCATAGATATACTGTTGCATCTTTCATGGAATCTATAGTTGTACAAATGAAATAACTGTGTTAGTGGAATGATTTGCTCATTAACATACAAATTCAAAGATAACAATTAAATTGTGAACAAGACAAAAAAAAAAAAAAAAATTGTGGAAAGAGGAGATGATTTTAAGTCATCCAACCTGACTGTTAAATTCATGAAGAAGTGTAGAGGGTGTTTCAGGAGTTTCTGGGAGTACCAAAAGCAAGATTATTTCTCCATTTGAATGGAGATAAAGATTAACTTATGGTGGAGCCGGCCATATCTATTTCAGGTCATGGGCAGTCACCTCCTAGGCCTTAGGTGATGCGTAGTCAGGTTCATTTCTTTTGTTCACATTCTGTTCTTCAATAGCTCCCCATGGTCCTCAATTTGGGGACTAGTTTTTGCCTAGAGTTTAAGATCCTCTTTAATTTCAAATGAGAAAAAAAGGAGTATATTTAATATCAAGAAGAATTCACCTAACATAAAGGGGAAATCTATCTTCCAAAATTTTTGTGATAGTGGTATTTTTATGAGCGCATGTGCTTATGTAGAGAAATAAGTTATAATTGTTTATTTATAGGGCTTCTATATATTTAGAATACTGCAAAGACCTTTATTTCATATTGTATTTCTCTTAGGATGAAAAAGATGGGTCGATGGAGTCTAACCTAGACTGCCATACTTGCTTCTCCTCTTCTATTTTCTTTCTTTCTCTTCTGTATAAAACCTTAAAATATTCGATTGATCTTCATTGCTTTAAGGTTTAAGAAGACAACTGGTAAGAGCAAGAAACATACACAATGTTGGGTTTATGTCTTGTATTCCGGCTTACCGAAGTGGTCCATTGGGTTAGCCAATGACCGGGTTCAGGGTCCAGGGTATTTTGATCATTGTACCGGGGCTTTTTTGGGGGCAAGAAAGCTGAGATTATATATACAATGTAATCTGTAACCCTAGACTCAGAAGAGAGTCAAGATGTGATTCTATGCTCTCTTGCCGTGGACGTAGGCGGTTTTGCCAAACCACGTAAAATCCTCGTCTCTCTCTTGTATGGCATGATTGATCGATCGCAGGTTTTGTGCTTCTGCACGCACGCACACAACACACAAGGAGCACAAGCAAGTCAGCAGAGGTGTAGCGGGCCCTGTTTTGGTTTTCCAGACCAGCCAAACATGAAATAAGGTTCGACTGGTCCTAAGCTTACAAAGGCAGGGGTGTTTGGACTGAATCCATGTGGTGTTTGGACTGAAATTAGTTCCTTGGGGTTCAACTGACGTGTAGCAACACAGAGTGTGAGATGTGGGTATAGATTGTATTCTCTTAGGCTTCTTGTTTGTTCTATTGATAAAAGATGGTGGTTTGGAATAGTTAGCAAGTCAGCACATGCACTGCAGTTTGTTCGACACTCAGTTTGTGTTCTCTGGTCAGTTCGATTGGTGAAAGGTGGCTCAGATTTCCTTATATGCTGTGAATCTGAGATTCAGTAAGGGTTAAATCATTTTTTTTCCTTGATGATATATATGCTTGTCTCATAGGAGGTACTGCGGGAGGTTTTGTCCTTGACATGTGGGTGAAAGTGACGACATCAATAAATTTTTTTTTGTAAGGGAATTATGCTTCTAACCCCAAAGGAGAAGGTTCCAGTGGAACCCAAAGTGTATTTAACTCTACAGGGAACATCAACTCTAATACACGTATTACAATAGAATTATTCAATGAAAAAAAAAAAAAAACTATAAAGAATGGTCTTATTCTGCAAGGATGGCTATTGGTGGAACCAAACGCAATGGGCGTATCAAAGAATCTTCAAAAGAGGATCCAAAGTATGAAGATTGGGAACCAGAGTACATGTTGGTGATGACTTGGATCCTGAACTCTATGGAGGCTTTGATTGCAAAGAGCTTTTGGTATTCTAAAGATGTACATGGATTGTGGAAAGCAATTGAGACGGCCTATTCAAGGAAAAAGAATCATGCAAGAATATATCAGCTGACTAGAGAATTGGCTCAATTCAAACATGGAGACAAATCTTTAGGTGATTACTATACCATATTGAGTGGGATTTGGTTTGTATTGAGTGAATGTCAACCTCTCAATCCTTGTTGTGAAAACGAGTAGGAAAGGAATTTAGAGGAATAACGGATATATGATCTTCTGGGAGGATTAACCTTAGAATATGAGACTGTTTGAGCTCAAGTGTTGAGCCGGGATCCTCTTACTTCAAGTGGAACAATGTTTGCCTTATTACAAAATGAAGAGGGTAGACGTGATACTATGGTAGAATCCATTATTCCAGTGATGAGTCAAGATAGATTTGCATTTGCTATAACCAACCTAGTTGGTATGGGGGTGATGGAGGCCGTGGTGTTAGAGGTGCTGGCCACGGCGGCGGCCGCCATTGTCATGGTGGATCACCTAGGGTCCTAGACGCCACCGCCGCTGTCATGGTGGATCACCTAGGGTCCTAGAGTGGATAGGGATAAATTACAATGTACACATTATAGTAAGACCCGCATACCAAAGAAACATGTTGGGATCTAATTGGGCGACTACGTAGATTCAACACAGCATTTGCAACTGAATCTTCAAGTGGCAAAATTAGTTTGGGGGAAACTAGCATATGGGGGAGCTGAATGTGAGTGATCAGATTCAAGCATTGAATCATCATTTGAAGGAATTAGAGGGGATGGCTCTGTCGTACTCGGTAGGCATGGCATCTTATTCAATGAGTGGTACATGGCTTCAGCATCTTCATCTACTCCTTCATGGGTTGTTGATTCAGGTGCCACTAATCATGTGACAGGTATGTGCCCTGAGTTCATCTCAATCACACCCTCACCTTCCCTTGGGGCAATTAGAGTTGCCAATGACAATCATATTAAAGTCTTGGGTGAGGGAACAGTTGATGCGTATCATGCGTTATCCCTCAAATCAGTTTTGCATGTTCCCCAATTTTCACTTAACTTACTTTCAGTTAGTTCCATTGTGAAATCACATAATTGTAGTATTACATTTTATCCATTGCATTGTGTTTTTAAGGATCTGGAGACAGGCAAGAAGATTGGCGGTGGCCGTGAGCATGGTGGCTCGTATTTCATTGAAGCACCACAAAGAAACTCAGTAGCGTTACAGTCTACTAGCACTGCAGAGGCCATGTTAAAGTGGCATCGTTGTCTTGGTCATGCACTAGTTAGAAGTCTCAAGTCTGCCCTTACTCATTTGAGTCTGAATAATGATGTAGTAGAAATAAATTGCGACACTTGTTGCTTTGCCAAAAGCTGTACAAACTCTCATTCAAAAAGTAAGAATAATAAAAGCAATGCTCCGTTTTTTTTTCAATTCATAGTGATGTGTGGTGCATTCCTCTTGTTTCTATTGGTGGTTATCGATATTTTATTTCCTTTATTGATGATGCTACTAGGTGCACTTGGGTGTATTTGTTGAAGTCTCGTGATGAAGTTTGTGATGTGTTTGAAACCTTTCATAAAATGATAGATACAATGTTTAATACCAAAATTCAAACTCTTCGATCTGACAATGGAGAGAATATATGTCACATAAGTTACGGTCGTGTCTAGTTCAAAATGGAATCGAGTCACAAACCTCCTACCCATATACACCTGAAAAAAATGGGGTTGCTAAATGCAAGAATAGGCACTTCCTAAAAGTTACTTGGGCATTACTCTTGGAAATGAATGTACCAAAAACATATTAGTCCAAGGGGTTCCTTACGGCTTGTTTCTTGATCAATCATATGCCTTCACGCGTTTTAGGGGGAATGTGTCTGTTGCAAGTTCTTCATCCAGGTGGTCCATTGTTTCCTGTACCTTTGAAGGTATTTGGATGTGTATGTTGCATTCACATTCCTAACCACCAACGGGACAAATTAGATCTTAGAGCACTCAAAGGTATTTTTGTGGGTTATTTTAGCACTCAAAAAGGTTTCAAAGGTTGAGAATTCTTTGTTACCATGGATGTCACCTTCTTTGAAGATGTATCTTTTTACTTATCAAAAGGAAAGGAAATATTGGAGCCTAATAAACAAGCGGAGTCACCCACACTTGTTCAAGATGTTTTGCCTCCCTCATATCCAACTTCCAGTCCTAATGAGAGTGAGCGTACAATTGTAAAAATATCTGTAAAGCCTTTGCAGGTCTACTCCAGGAGAAAAAACAAATTTGAGCCGTCACCTGCTCTCGTACATCACCATCTGAAATACCCAATCTAAAGAAAACATAAGGTACTCATCAAATTTCTGATCCCTCTGACTTAGATCTTCCGATTGCATTGAAAAAAGGACAACGGACATGTCCTACCAGATATCCATCCACCAGATACCCAGTACAAAATTTTGTGTCCTACCATTTTCCTTCCCCTGCATATTGAGCCTTTGTGTTACAGTTGTCCTCAAGAATGTATACCTAGATCTGCTAGTGATACATTAAATAGCCAAAAGTGGTAGGCAACTATGCTTGAAGAAATGAATGCTCTAGATAAGAATGGTACATGGGAGATAGTAGATCTTCTGGCCGGAAAGCGAACAATGGGATGCAAATGGGTATATACCATTAAATATAATCCAGATGGAACCATTCAAAGGTACGAGGCAAGACATGTGGCAAAAGGTTTTACATAGTCTTATAGAGTAGACTACTTTGAGACCTTCTCACCTGTTGTTGCTAAGTTGAGTTCTGTGAGGGTTGTCTTATCTATTGCAGCAAATTTCTAATGGCCTCTTACCAATTAGATGTTAAAAATGCATTCTTGCATGGTGATTTTCAAGAAGAAGTATTTATGAAGCTTCCTCTTGGTTTTATGTCTAAGAGTCAAGGAGATAAAGTATGTAGGCTCAAAAAGGCACTTTATGGACTAAATCAATCTCCAAGGGCTTGGTTTGACAGGTTTACCTAAGCTATGGTAAGGCATGAATATAAGAGGTGTCAATCGGGTCACACACTGTTCATCAAGAGAACGTCACAATTCTTATTGTGTATGTTGATGATATTGAATTAACAGGTGTAAGATACCATGTACCAACCCAAAAGCTTAAGTTGATATGTGGAAGGCCCAAAAAGGTATATGAAGCCCTATCAAACCCATCACTTGGGGTATGTGGAACGTGGGACTTTTCCAACACTCCCCATCACGTGTAGGCCCAACAGATTTCATGGACGGGCCTGTCACGTGGGCTACATAAGAACGATAAGAACTCGCTCTAATACCATGTAAGATACCATGTACTAACCCAAAATCTTAAGCTGATAGGTGGATGGCCCACACAGTTATATGAAGCCCTGTCAAACCCATTAATGATGGAACCAATTTCCATCATTCTTCTTGTATTCTCTATTTATCTCGTGAGAATGACATGGTATGAGAGCCAAAGGTCACAAGTTTGAAGCCATTGGGAGGCATGTCACCTATGTCACCTCGATCTATCTGTCTGGTCTCTCTGTTTTGTCTATTTGTTGGGTTTCGAATTCCAACGGCTTTACATTCAAGTGGGGGTGTTGATATAAATTGTTATGTTGTTCGCCAACAGCTCGAGATTTTGGTGTTTTTGGTTATTAACAATAGGTAACAGTGAGGAGGAAATGTATGGACTCAAGAGTTTTTTAGCAATGACTTTGAAAATCAAATATCTTGGTGAACTCAAATACTTTCTTGGCATAGAGGTTGCAAGGTCAAAGAATGGGATCTTTATATGTCAAAGGAAATACACTCTAAATCTCTTGGAAGAAATGGGAATGGTGGGTGCTAAACTAGTTGAGACACCTATTGAGCAAAATCATGGGCTCCGTTCAGATAGTGGAAAATTACTAGATGATCCAAGCTTATATCAGAGACGACTGGTCACAAGAATCTACTTGTTAATGTGTTTTCCAAGTTTGGGATCGTAGATATCTACTCACCAGCTTGAGCGCGAGTGTAGAGACATAAGTTATAATCTTTTATTTATAGGGCTTCTATGTGTTTACAAAATACTACATTACGTAATATTGTATTTTTCTTAAGATGAAAAAAGATGGGCCAATGGAGTCTAACCTAGACTGCCATACGACTATTTTTACCTTCTTCTCCTCTTCTCTCCTTCTCTTCTATTTCCTTTCTTTCTCTTCTCCATAAAACCTTAAAATATTCTTCTTCTCCATAAAACATTAAAATATTCCATTTATCTTCATTGCTTTAAGGTTTAAGAAGACAACTCTTAGGGCCCGTTTGGCAAATCTGGTCTGTTTGAAATTGATCTGGCTCAAATAGATCTGTGTGAAATAGATCTATTTCAAATAGACTCCTCTACAAATAGACCGTTTGGTAACACATGCAGTATATCTACTTCAAATGGAGCTATTTGATAAAACTTGTTTGGTAAACATACAAAGAAGAGCTTATTACAAGGGCATTTCTTGTCTTTTCAAAAAAAGTCAATTTATGATAGAAATTAAATATTACATCTATTATAAAATACTTTTAAATTCAAACAGGCCATGTAAGGTGTCAAAAGATGATGCCCCGGGGACTATAACGTTTCAACTTAGGGCTTGTTTGGTAAATCTTATCTGTATGAAATGGATCTTATTCAAACAGATCTGTTTGAAATGGATCTATAAAAAATAAACCATTTTACAAATAGACCGTTTGGTAAGAGATGTTGTATTTGTCATTCAATTAGATCTGTTTAAAAAAACATGTTTGTTAAACATATAAATAAGAGCTTATTAGAAGGGCATATGCTGTCTTTTCTACAAGAATAATGTATCATAAAGTGTGCTTCTAGATTAACTCCATTTGGTTGCATGATTGAAGCATTACCCATAGAAAGAATGTTTCTAGATGAGGTTTAGGTTAAATTTCTCTTATGTGCTCTAGAAAGGTTAAAGTATGCATCATTGATCATAGGCTTCTTTCTTTCTTTCTTTCTTTTTCTTTTTTTTCTTCTTTTTTTTTTCTTCTTCTTTTTTTTTTTTTTGTCATTTTTACCATCCAACGACCAATATTGCTCTGATTAGGCATTTGCTGCTTTAAGCGTTCTTTTGTGGTTTTTAATTAATGATTGATTAGACAAAAGGTTTTTCATTTGGTAGTAAATCAACCAACAAATTCAAGTTCCAATTCTGCTGGCTATATTGAACCAGTTTTTTTATTGTAAAGAATACATTATTCTATTTAGGAGAGAGAGAAGTATTGGTAATCCATTTTTCAATCTTGATCTATTTGGGTTCAATATAAGATGGGCCATATTTCAATCTTGATCTGTTTGGGATCAAAATCAACTTGGAAAGCTCCAGTCACAAGATGACAATAAAATCCTAAACAAAATTGTGTAGATCATTTGATATTGTGATTTGTGACCCATGTAGAATTGGCCTTAATGACATACGATGCGATGAGCAATCAAGCTAACGATGCTTGCGTGTGCGTGCATTTGCAGTAGCTTACAACACGAACTGATTTGAGGAATTAGGGGGAAAAAATTACAAATTGGTTTACATTTGTATTGACATCTTTGTTGGTCCATTAAATGACAGTCATGGAGGAAATGCCAATAAAAAAACCCCAAATAAAAAATCCCAAATCAGAAATTGCATTATCCATTTTCGATAGAGCATCTTTAAATAATTATATAAAATAATCCGAAGGCACCCACCATGAAAACTTCCAATAACATCTATGATGAATACATAGCCCAACGAGGAAAAAAAAAAGACAAAGAGGAAGACAGGAGGAGGAGGAGGAGGAGGAGGACTGAGGTGTTAGTGGGATTGAGGGATCGGGATCTAGAGACGATACAAAGAAAGCAGTCATAGTTGAAGTCATGGTGGTGCCCATCTTCCATTCATCATACACAAGAAGAAATCTTCCATCGCCTCTTTCTAAAGGCAAGAGCTCTGTTAGGGTTTCTCTTGTTGGAAGATAGAGGTGAGAGAAGGAAAGTGTACTGCTTTTAGGGCTGCACAAAACCGGACCGCAGACCGGACCGGACCGGAAAACCGGACCGGACCGGACCGGATTTGTGGTCTAAGACCACAAATCCGGACCGGACCGGACCGGTTTTGAAAAACCGGTTATATCCGGTCCGGACCTTTTAAAAACCGGTCCGGACCGGATTAATAAATTTTTTTTTTTTTTAATTTTTTTAATACAAAACTTTAAGTATAAAAAATTTTCAAGTCAAATACCATAGTGAAATCGAAGATCTAGTTTCTTACATTTGGAAAAAGAGGCATGAAATTGGCTGAAAATGAAAAAAAAAAATAATAACTTAAAAAAAAAAAAAAAAACTAATGAAACCGGTCCGGACCACTTAAGTGGTCCAGACCGGACCGTTTTGGACCGGACCGGACCGGACCGGACCACTTATAAGTGGTCCGGTCCGGTCCACTCTTTTAAGCCGGACCGGAAATCCGGTCCGACCGGATTCCGGTCCAAAAACCGGACCGGATTTCCGGTTGGGCAGCCCTAACTGCTTTTATATGGGCAATGTTGTAATTTATTAAAGGTTTAGAGGGTAAACTTGTCCCGAAAAAATGAAACAATATCTTTCCGCATTAGACATTACCGTCTGATTCGATTCTCTTCCATTTTGTAACTTTTTGGAATGGACCAAAAACATCTTAAATCTGATTCAAGCAGACATTCACCTTAAAGTTACCAAACAGTCTAAAAGCACAAAAACCTCTATTTGAAACCATTTTAAGTGAAAAAGAGCTTTGAAACAGACTTGCCAAACAGAACCTTACTAATCAGCAGTGACACATCTATTTTCTTTGCATAGCAAGATCTCCACAGTTACTTGTTCCAAGTCCAACTGAAATAATCGAACTGTGTATGTACCCATAAATGCATGCATGGATTAGCAAGATGTTCATAGTTGAATTCTGATCAGTATAGTATCACCCATCATGTTCAAGCTTGGAATTAGATGCACAGTTCACATTAGGAGGTCACTACTGTCATGGAGAATTCTAGTCCATTTTCTAAGGGCTAACTTGTCAGCAGTCTGAAGTTGTGATGGATGATGGAACACTAGAATGTTTTCTTGTGCACATCAACAACATATGTTATGAAAACAACCAACCAATGTAGAAATTTGTTTGCACATTTGATTTTATGTATATTAGATGAAAATTATCTTATTAAAACTAAATTATCAAAATTTACTTTTGACAGAGCTTGCTTTCTCATTATGTTTTTACCATTTATATTTGTTTTGATAGTAGATCTTTTATTGTAGGTGGAGGACACCAGAAAGAGGCTAAAGCAGGTGAATGCTCTACCAACCTGCTGCTGTTTATGTTTCATTGCATATTTGTCGAATATATCGAGTATTTCTCATGGTCAATTGATTTACATATAGACCGTTCTCTTTCTACCAAAGTCACTTATTGGAGAAATTATCCTTTCTTTGTTTATGTTTCATGGATTGTTTTTCGAATATATCAAGTATTTCTCATGGTCAATTGATTCACATATAGAGCTTTCTCTTTCTACCAAAGCCACTTATTGGAGAAATTATCCATTCCTAACCAATTATATGAATTTGAGATTTTCATTCTTGTTTATCTCTTGATATGGAATAACCTAAGCGTTTTACTTGGGGCAGCTATTCAGATTTTCATGAAACTTGAAACAAGTTTTGGTTGGTTAAACTTTTGTTCAATGAACAACTGCATGTTGATTTGGTGCTCTTTAACCTCCCTGGGCACCTTTTTCTTTGGCCCCATGAGAGATAATGACATGCCATCCTGAAAATATATCGAAACTGAGCAACCTTCAAAATGTTTGTAGTTGATTCATGATTGGAAAGGGAACTATTAATTATATATTTGGGCTACTTAGTCATATTTATGGTCTTATGTTGGTGTTTCTATAATCTTCGAAAACATTTTTCCAATTCAATTGAGTGTCATTTGGATGTGCCTAATATTGAATAGGTGGGGCACTGCATTTTCTCTTTCTTTTCAACTCTAAATCAAGTTTGACAATCAGAACTTTTCAACCCTAAATCAAGTTTGACAATCAGCACTGCGATTTGGAGCAGCAAATGCAGAAAACTGATATTCCACCTTACGTGATTTCTGAATTTCATGCCTCCCTTCAAAGAATCAAATACTAGTTTGTAGTAATCCTTTCTTGCAGATAATTTGGAATTCGGAGTGCATCAAGATGCATCATTATATAACATCCAAAATCCATTTATGAATTTCACGTCTTATCTGAAGTTTATTTTTGAGGCTCTCACTTCATTTCTCATTAGTCATTAGTACTAATTACTAAATTATCTATCAAAATCCACTTCTGTTGATTACTGAAATTTCCGCTTGCATTGAATGGAGATGTTTATTTACTGCAATTTCTGCTTGCAGCTAATGGAGACATTGATCCCTGTTGAAGAGATGAGCAGACCACCACGCCGTCTTCGGAAAACAGAGTCTATATGAATTGAAGAGTGGTGACGACATTGTCCCTAAAAATATGTTATTATGGTTTTCAGGGGAACAATCACATGCCAAATATGGAAGCAATCTCTATGGCTGCTGTGTGCTGACTTTCTGGTCTAACAACTTAGAAGAATGGGATGAAGGTAACATGACCAATATGAGTAACCATTAGGAGGTTGCTTGATACAGGCAATTGAGCTTCCCACTAGGAGAGGAATTCAGGTCATATGACTGCACTGCTCAGGGCCATTGTAATGTGCTTTAAAGATACTGATCATTCAAAATTAACGAGCCATTGTGAAGTCAAATCAATTCTATGGTGTAGTCAAAGCCACTTTGATCTTAAGTATAAATCTTAATTAGAAGGGAAAAAGTCTAAAATTTGCCAGTTTTCTGATTGGTCGAAACTTAAAAGTGGATAAACAAAAAGAAGCACATGACACTCAATTGGATTTTTGGCACAGGTGATTTTTTATTTGGCAAATTTGGATTGGATCCCAATTGATATTATTCATGTCAAAGTCTATTTAACTATGTCCAGAGTTTGAAATCTGGGAGGTGTAATATCTCGGTGAGGGGAGATTGTTCATCATTGCCCATATCGGATTACCAGTTCTTCTAATTTCTAATTTCTAATTTCTTTCAAAGGACTTGAGTGTATTAGAGCATCAGCTACAAGGAAGAAAATAGTTTGCCAGACTGTGTAGCATGTGAAAAATTGGACAAATCAGGTGAGGGGATCACGCCAGCATCCAAGAGTTCTGAACTGAGAATGAATTTTCCTTTTTGAAGATATAATTCAATTTATCCTGTAATAATATTGGCTTATGCAGTTCATTCATGAGCATGATGGATTGGTTTATGCACCCCCAACCCGTGTCATTCACATGATTCCACTGTCCTGCATCTCCTTGCTGCCAACAAGAAAGTTCCATATATGTCATCAATAAACTCTCAGATATTAAAAAATATGTTTATCCATATTTAGCTCCTGATCAACAATGGTGTGATGAAATGACATTCGCTGCAACTGTTTGATGAGATTCATCATCCCATTGGTACTCTTCTTTTTTAATCATTGTCATCATTTTCCTCTTTTGTAGGACAGAACCATAGGAGACATAAAGAGAAGCCAGTTTTTTCAACTCAAACATAGGATACCTATCAAGAAGTTTTTTCAACTCAATCATGTATGATGGAATCGTCAAAGATTTCATCTTTTCTAACTCTATCTCTAACTCACTAGAGGCTTGGAAAACAAACAGAAGATGTGTATGAACGAGATATCCAGCAACTCACTAGAGGCTTGGAAAACAAACAGAAGATGTGTATGAACGAGATATCCAGCAACTAGGAGGAAAAGAATTGAATCGAGGAACTCCCAAGCATTTGGTAATCTCTGATGTGTCCATATCAAAGGAATGGGTGACTCATTATTTTGATGAATCATATCTTCGGACAGAAGAAGATTCCATGAACACTTACTCGAACTCTCATTTATCGGAATCCGTTGTGGAAGAATCGTCCACCATCTTTTCTGAGGAATTGGCCATGATATATCTGATCCATGCATAATATTATGAGAAATGGACACAAATTTTTGACTGCCACATGGGGAAATATTCAATATAAAAAGAAATTATTTTTTAAGGTGAAATAAAGATATTTACACCCGTCCAAGTTTATAGGGGCGAATGACGGAATTGAACCCGCGTGGTGGATTCACAATCCACTGCCTTGATCCACTTGGCTACATCCACTCCTCCTCTCTCAAAAGGATTCAATTTTCACCCTTCATTATTTTTGTTATTTAGACTTTATTACTTCACTCTCCTTCTTATGAGATAAAAATTCACCAAAGATTCTTGATTCAGAAGAAATATTACATTCAATAAATGTTTACTACTATCTACATTAGAAAAAAAAAAAAAAACAGGAAATTCTAATCAGACTCACTCAGCAAGCACATCTGGAACAATTACTCTTTGATGCAGAGCAGCAGGATTCAAGTTGACTTGCCTGGTCTTGGTTGAACTACCACTCTTGAGGCAGAGATTTCTATACTTTCTAAAAAGAAACAAGTGAATTACAATGAAAACTGCAATCATCCCCATCAACAAAAAGAAGTTTATACCCTAGTCATTTTTTACTTGGTATCAAATTCAAGCAGTTCAAAACAGGATTAAGGTGGCCTTTGATGACAGTTGGGACTCAATAGCTCTCCTTCCTAATTGAACCCAATCTCATCAATAATCTCTCTCCCTCTCAATGCAAAACAGGCGTAGAAACTCGATTGGCCTGAGCCTGACCCATGAAGTCAAGAACCTCAGTCCGGCTGCGCACAATTCCATGGAAAACCTCTCTGACTTGGCGTTGGAAAGGAACCAATTCCTCTTCCAAGCTCCTGCAAGTATCTGCTAAATCATTTGCTTGCACCTGAATCTCCTCCATCTTTTCCTCCTCCAATGGGAATTGGATTGATTCGCCCAATTCTATCAATCCGCTGGCGCATTTCTCCAACCTCTGCAGCTCCTCCATCAACCCCACAAAGCTCTTCTTCTCCCTTTTTCTCCATTCCTCTGCTATCTTCTCCTGCAGGCTGATCATGGGCCCTGCCCATGCCAGCTGCTTCGGCGGCAAAGGGAAATGCATGTTCATCCCTCCACGGTCCTGACAAGGGATGGCGGTGACAAGAACCCATGCCACAAACATCAGGACTGTGCTCATGGTGTAAATTGGCAAGGCCAGCCCGTTCATGTCTGCACCCCGAGGGGCCGCCAGATTGGCCGCCATTGCCTGCAGCTGCTTGGAGGCAGACCATGTCTTGGACACGCTCCAAGACAGTGACCGCAAATGCGCGCCGCTGGTCCGGTCCTTCCCAGTTGGCGCCACACTACCCCTCATTCCAAAGGACCAAGATCTCTCAGTTGTTTTACCACCCTTATCATCATGATTCATCGTCGCAACAAGTGTTGTCAATGCCTTCTTTGCACGTCGAAACTGGCCTTCGCTTAATGGCCTCTGCTCCAGCGCCAGGACAGCTATCTCAGCCCGCTTCTGCCAGTGGTGAGCCGAATCAATGCCATGGGAGATGGCGTTGCATATGTCTAGAGCTTTCACAGAACGGTCGAGCATCTCGGTGATGAGGCGATCAAACGGGGGCTTGGCCATGTGTGAAGGGTTGCGCCGGAGAATGATCATGGCCTTGAATTCTGCTTCACAGCAGAGGAAAGCGTCGAGGAGCTTTCGAAGCCATGGGAGGGAGAGGAGGCTCTTGTTTTCATCCTTGTTCTCTTCAGTTAATGGAGAGAGCTCGTGGAAGCGATCAGCAATGTGTTTTGTGAAGAGATCAATGTCTTCCAGCTCTTGGTCATGGCCACCTTCCATGGAGGCCACTTGGTTTCTACGTATGCTGAGGATTGAGCGGCCAAGAAACCCTCCTGGGTTTTCTGTTACAGGCATTTTTTTTTTTTCCCTTCTTCTCTTTTACTGCTGCTTTCTTCTTCTTGAGTGGATGATCTGTGTATGTCTTCTTCCTCTTCTTCTGTTAGAAATCTATCTTAGATGGATTCAGAGAGAGTGTGGGGGACACTTTTTTCTGTCTGGGGTAGTATCTGAGGAGAGAGAAAGAGAGAGAGAGAGAGAGAGAGAGAGAGAGAGAGAGAGAGAGAGAGAGATGGAGAGGAGTCTTCATTCATTTTTCTGTTATGATAATAGAGAGCAAGGGAGAGAGATTTAGGGAGGACCATTGGTTGAGCATATAATATCTCTATAATCCATGGCTTCCATTAAAAGGAGACCGTTTCTCCCCCCCACCCATTTTTTTTTGGCCTGATATTTTGATTTGCATGAATACCCCTGGTCGTTATTACAATTACAAAAATGGGTTTTACCTCCATGGTTGTGGGACTGGAAAATGGTGGCTTTGAGCTGATTAGTTGGATTGATAAAATATATCTTGCTTGGTGAACAGCAATTTTATTTATGGCCTGTAATTTCATCTGTTAGCTTGTTTATTTCCATTTTTGGCCCAGATGGATATAATTGGCACGTGATAAATCAGATTAGAGAAACACGGAATTCATATAGCCAATACCAACATAGTTAAGACTCAGTTTTGGCGCTGATGGTGGTGGTGGATGTAATTGGCATAAGCTCCTGGTCGGCGCATGTTTTAGTTTTTATTAGATTAGATGGTAAAATGATTAATCTATTCATTAAAATAAATAAGTGCATTGGTGAATTTATTAATAATTTATAATACAAGAAGTGCCCATGGGATATAAAAAAAAAAAAAAATACAGGACCGCGACCATCTAGCTACCATCTTTATAATATAAGGAAATTTTGATCCTAGAAGTGGACCTTTTACTATTCATATTTAGTCAAGGCCGCATGGATGCATGTATGTAAGAAAGGTTAAGGGGAACACATACTTTTCATATTTAGTCAAACGTGCATTGATGCATGCTTGCAAGGAATGAATAAGAAGAATAGAAAGCTTCACCGCGGCTAGGGTCAATAAAAAAAATCCTATCAATAATTGTCTCTTTTTTGTAGAAACACCTAAGTTGATGTTATCAATAATTGTCTTAAAACTTAATAGAGTCTTTAAAAATAATGTGTAAAGGTCAAATGAGTGTCCAATTGGACATGGTGCCACATCATAGAAAGGTAATATGAAGTCAGTCCATCTTATGTGGCCCACTTAGTTGCATTTCTATCAATGGGTGTAGGATAGATGGAGGTCCCCTTACGGGAAGCCAAAAAATAGTCCCACCAGATTATTTTGGCTTTTAACTTAGCAATCATAAAGTTTAATAACATCTTAATGGTAGATTTTTCTCAGATTCATTTACATGGTGAGCAAAGGTTCAATGAGTTTTTGTAAAACTGGTCTTGATGCCAAATCATATTGGATGATACAAGCATCAAAAGGACCACATTAATCAATGGTAGGAAAAGGTGGATCCCATAAAGCTGGACTACATAAGCAGTTCGCTTGTAGGAGAACATTTAATGATTTGGTGATAATTTAGATGATCTTTAATATAGAACATGAGCAAAGTTTGTAGGGCTCACTTTTCCAATCAAATCAAATAAAACTAGGTCTTTGAGGTTGAACCATTTATAAAAGTAAATTGGGTCCATTAGATGTTGTCATTGTCCAAATCATAGGCTATGAAATGAATGGTTAAAGTAGAAACTTTGCTTTATTAGTTGAATGTCCTTTTTTAATCTTCTTATAACTGGTAAGGTCAATGGGTCTCACCAACTTTACCACGTACCCTTCAAATCATATCCAATTGATCATGTCCAATTTTTCCATCTTTTACCATCAGATTGATCATGACTAAACACATTACTAACTTTTTTTGAGAAAAAAAAAAACATTTAAGTTATTCCATGTATTTAGGATATAATAACGGGCATAACTTTAATTGGAGTGAAATTTTTTTACGAGGGGAACATTATGATTTAGTGATTTTGAATGGCTTAGGTGGAACCCATGATCTTGATCACTAGTTAATAATTTTATAGCTATTATAAAAATACTTTCCAAGTGCCAATCTCTAAGGCATTAGTATCTACATGACTTAAATTTAAGATATATGAAAGAATTTTAGGACCCACTAGCCCCATTAGATAAGAAAGAACTAATTGGATTAAACATCATAAAATACCTTATAAGAAAAATCCCCACCTCTTTGGAGCAAGCTGATGTGAGTAAGGAGTTAGCCAAAAACCATTTTAATCAAATCATGTTAACCCTTGATTTTTAGTGTATAAATGTAATGGTTCAATAAATGTATTATCATGAATCAATCCAACCATAGATAATGCATGGATCAATCTCAACATACGTAGAAACTATTGTCCATCTCTATATTATATCCTTCACCCCTCACCTCGGTAATACTTTGTTTTAAAAACCCACTTTACCAACAATTAAACCCAATGAATTCAAATGGACCCATAAATTGTGTTTATAATGACTTGAAGTTAAAAATCAACCATGGAAAAAAAAAAAAAAACACTCAAGTTTAAAAACATCCCTGACATTTTTGTTATAATAAATTAACTATCATCTGATTCGGATCAGTAGAAATTTACCATATCCTTTGTCTGCTTAGATGATTAGGTCAAGCAACTGCAATTTCTGCCGGTACTCTTTTTACCAAAACATGGTGACATTTATGTAAATAAGTTAAACTCTATGCCCTAAAGACGAGCCTCATGGATGGAGCTGAGTCAGCATCGGATTTTTGTGTGGCTGTGCGGGCCATGTGCAGAAGGACTTTTCTCTGTGCTCTATTTGAAAATTTAGAAGCCCTTGACCGGGTCGCGCTAAGATCCACTATCCCGACACGACCGCATGTCCGTGACCCGCCTCAAGATCCGGATTACGTCAGTTGTGCTTCGTTGGTCTTTGTTAACGGTAACGGAAAGCCGTTGCCGGCCTCAGTTTCTGCCGTTAGATGACGCAGACGACGTGAGCTCGCCCTTCGCTGTCGGGCCCGCTGCCACGTGACCATCTTGGTGGGTCAATAAAGTCAAGATTCCAACCTGCAGTTGTTTAGCCGCTTGTCTTTTCTTTTTGACTTTCTTCTATTCTTAACATGGAAATAATATAGTCCTGATTCCCACTTGATTCCCACAAGCTTATCCTATAAGTTGGGATGTCCATCATGTGCTCCATCAAATTCATACTCTCAAGTGAATGTATTCTATATCTTCAAGTTTTATTTTAATGGAAGTTGGTGTCATTCAATATTAAGCACATGAGTGATACTATGATCAACACAATTTTATAAGTTATTAATCATAAATACCAATCATATTATCAATTATGTCCTCAAATTTTATAGTGGGTCCAATTCCTAATAAATGATTCGAGGATACATCACCGGAGGGGATCATATCCATTTTGAGTAGTTCATGTTATCAATAAATAGGCTCCGTAGTAAAGTTCCACACATCCCACTAATGAAAGCAAGTGGGAGATACTTAGGGGATTGGAACTCGAAATAATAAATGAAAATTCTCTCATAAACCACTCCTTTGGTTTTTTTTTTTTTTTTTTAATGCAAAACATATGAGCAACGGACTAAGTGGCATATCGGTGAGTTCACTTATAAGAAGATTAAACAGTTCAAAATAAATACCTCAGTTGTTAGCCTCACACTCTCACTGGAGCTGACTGTATAATCATATCGATAAATATAACTAATATACTTTAAATTTTAAAAATATTTAAATTATATTTTTATAAGTGGTTTTCTTATGATGGTCCAACTTCTATTAGAAAAAGATTTAGTGAAGGTTCATACAATAGGAGATATTCATTTTGAGTTATTTAGATTTATTGAGGTTAACTATAGATGTTATCTTTTCACTTAGGCAATTAAGAAAAATCTTCATATTATCTTCAGGATTTAAGAAATCCTATTATAGGTTATCTACAGATTTGATTTGGTAGATTTTAAATAAAAAGAGTCTTTCAAGAGGTCGTATTGAAATCATTAAAAACATATACGAGGGAATGATAATGAGCGTAAGAATTACCTATAAAGAGACGTGAGTTTTCGGTGACTATAGGTTCGCATGAATGGTCGGTTTTAGGCCCTTATTATGAATGAGCTAATTGGTTATATTCAATAGGAGATATCTTGAAATATGTGGTTCATAGATGATATAATACTGACGGATGAATCGAGAGATGTGATGAATACGAAATTTAAGAGATAATGAGAGGCTTTAGAATTCAAGGGCATTAAAATAAGTCATACTAAGACACAATATATGGTTTGTAATCTCAATAGGAATATATAAAGAGCTGAAACTATGAGAGTATTGAAACTATGGGAGTATTGAAGCTCAAGAGATATCACAAAGAAATTCATCTCGTTAGTTTGGCTTGATAATTAGTAAAGATGAAGAGATTATGAAAGATGTTGAATGTATATATAATAAGGGAAAAAACTTCAGGTGAGCACTGGTGCTCAGGTGAGGGGAGCCCTATGATAAAAGTGGGATGGTTGATGTGGAGAATTGCTTCTAGTAGGGGTGTACTGGTTCAATTAACCGTTTATTTTTAAAAAAATGTTAAACAAACTATATTTTACGGATTTCGGTTTTTAAAAACCATAACCGTAACCGTATAAAAAAAACCGGTTTGGTTGTGATTAATTCCAATATGAGCTATATATATATATTCCAATATAAAAGAAATATCTATACATATCAAAGAAACTTAAACAAAATATATTGAAATACAAAAAGAAAAAAAGATTCATAGAGAAAGCAAGATGAGGAAAGGGGGCTTAACTTAAGTCATTTTATTTCATTTAGACCCTTTAGTTTTTTGTTATTAGTGTAACGGTTGGTTTAACCATGTGTTTTGGGAAAACGGTTGATCGAACTGTATTTTATGGTTCAGTTCAATTAATAACCGCGAGTCAAGACTAAAAATCATAACCAAACCATGGAGTACAAATTTTCAATTTTAATAATCGTAACCGTAACCGAACCGTGACACACGGTTATTAACCATCGGTTTG
This sequence comes from Cinnamomum chago, assembly GCA_038049695.1. NCBI lineage: Eukaryota > Viridiplantae > Streptophyta > Magnoliopsida > Laurales > Lauraceae > Cinnamomum > Cinnamomum chago. The sequence continues at coordinate 14,114,467 of CP142456.1, forward strand.
GTTAGACGATTTTCCATTTTTGTTTTTTTTTTTTTTGACACCCCTAGCTTCTAGAGTGCTTTATATTAGCACATAGCAACAAGACTAAAGAAATTATTTTGCAAAATAGCGATTAGATCAACTATTACTTATAGCGTAAAATGTCGCCTAATTAAGAAGCAACACATGCACAAATTGAGTATAATAGATATGAGAATATTGAGATGGATATGCAAAAAAACTAAAAAAAGAAAAAAAAATAGAAATGATTGATTTCGGAGGCATTTAGTGATAACATAAGTAAGTGAGAAATTAAGACCACCACATTTGAGATTAAGACCCAAAAAGTTTAAATCAATAGTTTTCATTGGAACCATGTATGGCTTTTTCATGGACCATCGCTTCAAATGGATGAAGGAAATAATTTACTCAATTGAATCTTCATTTATTGATACAAAATGCTAGGGAGATTAAGGGGAGTTTTGAAACCTATGATACGGCGCCATGGATATAACGGGGATATGCCATTCATTGGAGATGTGTTGGATTCTCTTGGTCTTTTGAGTCATTTCTTTTTATGAGAATTTTGAAGAAATCTCTTTCTTGTTCAAATTATGTAATCAGTGTCACAAATATTGGTATTTTTTTTTCTTCAAAACATTCCGATGTCATATTGGAACATTTGTGAGATTTTTAATCTTCACCAACCACAAAAGAAGACCCCTTCAATTAAAAGCTCCACCAGAAATTTGAAAAACTATCTATAGCAGTCGCCATTTTAAGGTCAAAGTCAAATTAGTATAAATCATCAGTTATAGCTGTTTTTTAAACTAATTTTAATGTTATCACTTTATAAATTTTTTTTCTTGTTATGATCTTACATGACTCATCCCAATCGAAATACCAATTTAGACTAACTTATTAGTCAAGCAATTCAACCTCCAAGACTAACTTTCTAGTCAAGCAATTCAACCTCCAATTCAGTTCCTGAACCTTTCAAGTGAATCCCAAAATTAAAGAATACAATTAACTATGCATTAAGCTTGGTGGAACTTGGCAGTCTCCATCACTTGTGTTCATATCCATCTATGTTAATTGGTGCCATCACCTCATACCACGGAAACATGAGCACGGCACAAATACTATACATATTTTCTATATGACTATAGTCCACAAATAATATTCTTTCTATTGTATGGCGCAGATGGGCAGAACTAATTCTACCTGTGTAACTTGTGTGCAGATCATTTTTTTGCTTTAGGGTGGTATTTGATAGAGTGGATATGAGCAAACAAATGTGTACCACATGCGGGTTTATTTATTTATTTATTTTATTAGGCGTGCAAATCACTTCACCTACAAACGTTTTTTTTTTTTTTTTTTTTTGCCAGAGGTGCTATTTGGCGAGTTTATTTTTTACGCTTGTTCCGGTACTTAAAAATAATTCAAATTAACTTTTGACTATATTAGATCATTTGCAAACTTCTCTTTAATGTCGGATTCAAAAGCTTTAAGACATTTTGCATCTTTTAAAAAAAGTGAACAAAAGGTTTTTCTTTTTAAATAAACATCAATATCTAAAACAAACGAACATTTTTTGCAATTCTCTTTTGCAAATTTGCTTAGATAATCTTTATAATATAAAAGCTTGTGTATACTATCTTTACTTAATGACAACTTTGTCTATACTTTTAATAACTTTGCCCGTATGACTTTAATAATATAAGAAGTCTGGATTTTTTTTTTTATCTCTCAATTAAACTAGACTTGCCAAACAATCTATTCATAACAACGTTTAATTGATATGATTTTATTTTGGATGGGTTTATTTGAAATATAAATTTTATTTTGACTATGGGAGAGCTTTCAATTCTTTGGATTGAACTATTCTAAAAAAAAGTCGGGTAAACTCGTCAGTGTGGTATTTGAAATATCTTGATTTCAATCAAATAAGACTTGGCAAATAAGGTAATAATTTGGACCAGATCTTCCGACGATGAATGGGGCCTCAGGGCAAGTGGTTGAGGGCCCCACATGCAAGTTATTAGGCGACAGAGATTAAATTATAGTCTGAAGTCATTATTGTTTGGTTTGACTGTTTGTAAGAGGATATTGACTAAATGTCTGTCTAAAGAGGAAGCAACTGGTTCCTGTGGGTGCGTGCTCATCATAATATTGATTCTTTTGTGTTTCAACTTTCCACAAGTTGGTTAGTTGGAATGTAAAGTACCTTCCACCAGTCTATGGTCAACCTTCTCACCATCATTTTTCTTCCTTGCTGACAAAGCATTCATGTGGCCGATTCCATTTTAGTTTCTTAATAAGGGTCTTTGAAATGGGCGACTCCACATTTTGTCTTAATTAAGAATGCCCCTGTTTAGCATTGAGAAGCGTTTTGCAGGCATTGTTTTAAAGAATAATCTAAGGGCCCCATCGATTGTAAGAATTTGAAGAATTCATGTATGTTGGAATTTGGAGAATTTAGAATAATGAAATTCAAAATGCTATTAAACTCTATATGAGTTTAAATTTTATATTTGATTCATCCTACAATTCCATGCTTGAGAATTCAATTCGGTCTGAATTCTAGAGATTCTCTGTTTGATAATTTGGAAATATTGTGAACAACTACACTAGTATTATCATTATTTTTAGTAGAATATAATGCAAAGTTAAATAAATCTATACATATAATTTAACAAATCTTGATCTCTTCACAACTTTAATATTCCATGGTACACTGAAGATTTACCGGACCAACCCTAATCCAGAACTCATCTTCACCCACTAATCTCACAAACTCACACTACTCAACAACAACAACAATAATAATAATAATCCAAGACACCCAACAACCCAAAGCTGTTAGCATTAAGAAGTGCCCCCACTTGGGTTTTGTTTTTGCAATCTTTAGTGCACCAATTAGTAACAATTGTCATAGGGCTTTTCACTCAATACCAACACATGTTCGTGATCATCAAAGGCAGCACTCATCCATCCAAAACACATGGAATTCACATAAAAGAAATTCAGAAAAAAAAACAATGCAAAACACCAAAGATCATCAAAATCACACTAATAAAACACATCTGACGCCACTCACAATCTAACATCAATCCAACTAAACAAAAACCTCAAAAAACACTACAAAAATAAAAAGTATATAAAAAAAAAAACACCCTAGAACCCAATTGAAAAAAAAAGAAGGAAAAAAGCCACTTAATAATTGCAACCCAAAAGAGAATAAAAATACCCAAAAACAAATGACTCATTAATGTGTTTGAAGCTCTTGGCAATCATTCCATGCTACCATCTAGTTTAAGGATTTTCATAGGGCAGATGAGGAAGAGTGCAACTCCGTCGATAATGGAAAGCTTGGGCACACCTGGCTCAAACAAGCAGAAGCAGTTGAGATCGTTTTGGGCTCCATTTTTAGTTAGGACCCCTCACTGACTGGTTGAAGAAAACTAAGTTGCAGGGAGAGTGGATTTGAGATTTTCTCAAAATGGAATCTAGAAAAAAAAAAACATGAAAATGGAATAGGTAGAAGAGAGAAGATGAGAAAAAATAGGTTTTGCCCCTGTTTTTGTGTTAAATCTATATACGGGAAATGATCGTTGCAATGGCCGGACACCAATAGAAATCCACCTGAAATCTTCTCCTCTCAAAATTCCACAAATGCTGAAGGGCTCTCTGGCATTCGGAATGCTCACTTTCTAAGCATTTGGGATTCTCAGAAAAGATGGGTTTTGGAATTCTTTTCCTCTCAAATGAAGCATTTATGACAAGAATTCCAGAAATACCCGACCGCCGCAACTCTTGTCAGAAATTCTCTCAAAAAAATAGGCCCTAAAACGGCCCCAACAGGACGCCTCACTGCTCGAGGAGATGAAAAATCACTACAACCCTGGCATCAACTGAAAGCCCAAACACCTGGGAAGAAAAGCCTGCACGCACAGAAAAAAGTGGAATATTTGATATTCAAACTCTAGACAAACAGGTGAGAACTGTCACTCCTTACCATTAGCATAAGGATCACCACTAGGGTAAGGAGCCGTTCTAATGTTGAAGTTTGGATGTAGTCCCAAACATGAAACAAACGTAGCCAATGTATATTCACATAAATATTTTTGTAAAAGAATAATTTATGTTTATTTTTATTTTTAAAATTTTAATACCATTATAAGATTTCCAATGGTCTTTTTTTTTTTGCTAAAGTTGGTCTTGCACCCTCAGTTATTTGTCATGTCCCTTCTTTCCAATTGTCTTTTAGTAGAAGCTAATACTAGAGTTACTGCAGATCTATTGTTTCAGCGGCTATGGCGGGTTATTGCATAACACTCAACCTACTAATTGTAATTAGGGATCAACCCTATATGAAAAGGGTTCCATTGTTTCCTAAAACATGAAGTTTTCTTCTTTAATTTTCTCTTGCCATTGTATTTGACAAGGGAGTGAAGCTTACCAGCATCTACGGTTATGTGTGCGGAAGCACCAGTATCTGGGAACCAAGCACTGTCTTGATTGTCAGAAATTGCCATTGCCACTAAGGCTTGGGGAATGTCAGCAGGCTGAAAAGCATGATTGAATCTTAATTTGAAGCAACATGATTTGGTTTATTACAAATTTGACATATAGTACCCTTGCCTTTTCATTTGATATCGGGTGTGAATTTGATGCACTTGGCTGTAGACTTCCTGTAGAGTCACCTTTGGCTGGGTGTTGTCTAGTTTGAGCAAACCCCCTTCCTTTTGAATTGAAGAATTCCTGTCGTTCTTTATTTTTCCTATTCTTTGATATTGTCCAACAAAAGCAACATTATGGTTAGGCAGACCATAGCCCTCATTGCTATGAAGAATTCTCATAGTATCATGGCTCTAAAGGAGAGGGACAATCTCCTTATATGAAGGGATATGAGGCTTGATCATTGTTGTGACAAACGATTCATACCCCTGTCCAAGCCCATTTAGAAATGCAAATACTTTGTTCTTGTCATTTACCAGCTTTCCGATGGCAGCTAATTCCTCACAAATTTCTTTAAAGGAACATATATAATCATTGATTGAGGATGTACCCTTACGATGCATTTGAAGTTTTTGAGACAAATAAAATTATCTTTCTTGTGAGTCACGAGCAAAAGAATCTTCTAAAGTTTTCCATACCTCTGTGGCAGTATCAAAACCTACCACCATGCCAAGAACTTCCTCAGACAAGGTTCCGGTGATCCAACCCCGGAGTAGACGGTCCGAATGCCTCCACGCAACATCTTCTGGATTCACACTTTGGCTTGCCCCACTCGCACCTTCAATGCTTGAGGCAGGAGAAATTGCTCAGGCATTGAACTTGTGTCATCAATCAATCCAAGCATGTCCTGACTTTCAACAAGGCCCATGATTTGGGTCTTCCATAAGGGAAAGTTGGTTTGTGTTAATTTAATAGACACAAAATTTCCAACATTCAACGTGGATGGGTATGGGTACTTTTGTGAGAGGGAATTAGTTGTGGATGTTGCCATTGATAATGATCATGAACTTCTTCGTGAGGCTCTGATACCAAAATAGAATTTGCAGAAAATATTAATTTGATGTTATTCTTTACAAATTGAAGGGATACAATATTTATAGAACATCCTAATAGTTTCAGGTGTGACAGCCCATAAAGTCATCCCATATGTGTCCATCATGCAGAGGTTCTTATCTAAGTAATAGCCAAGGGATTGAAACAACTGCAAGCCATGTGGATAACAGTCTTTTGACTGAAGCTAACAACCAATCTACTAGCTAGCCATCAATCCCACAAAATCAGTCCACATAAGCCCTTCTCATAGTGTCCCCTACAACTCCCCTCTCCATTATGTTTTCTGACTGAGCACTTGTTGAAATTTTTTGTTCACCACATGGTTGTTGTATACTGTGGTTGGTTCTATTGAGAACCTGAATTTTATTCAAGGGACGGACTTGTTGCAAAGCGAGCATTGCCCAATATGTTCATTGGATCAGACATTGCAGTCTTGTTTTAGAAATCTCAAGTAGAGTCGTAAACGGGACGGTTTTGAGTCCGAATCATATTAGATCCGGACTCGGATCCATTTCTAAATAACGGTACTACTGATTTCGGATCTAATTTTCTAAGTACTTTCAATTTTGCAGGTACAGTGTCCAAAGATTCACCTACTTCTGAATCAGTTTCCACATCTCAATACACAAGTAAGTAGGCTTATATCATAATTGGTTATTTAATTATATGCACTACCACAAGACATGTTTTGATGTATATAAATTGAGGAGGAGAAAAACATTCCTCTAGAGACCCCTTCCCGATTTGGTTTTCATTTTAGAGGAGAAAAGACTTATTGCAAAATATAGCTGTAGTGTTTTCTGCTATGAGTTGGAGAAATCACCATTTTATCAATAAAAATGAAATTTTCTATCTTTAACACACTTATTTTCTAAAAAAAAAAATAAACATTCCAAAATGATTTTCGCTTATATAGCTTTTTTCATACAAGTCCGAACCTAGAGGCAGACCTGCGTGTATGCTCTTGGGGCAGTCACCCCGTTATACCTGGATTCACTTCTAAAATCAATATAAAAATACTGGCCATGGAAATCTTAGGTCTGTCCCTAAAAACCCGCATGAAAATCCTTAATCTTTTCCCAAATGACGACTATAGACGTTGGGGTCTGCCTCCCTTAAATATAAATCTTGGGATCAACACTGATTCCGAACAAAATAGGACCACAGGGATTCATCACACCTAGCTTTCTCCTTATTTCTCCACATACAGAGAATTCTTCATTCATCAATTTCTCTCATCCAAATGGGCCAACAGATTTCTTCTTTGATTCCTAACCATTGCATTTCAACAATAAAATCAACATACTGAACTGGGGTTTTTGTGCATGATCATCATGAATCAATTGATGCAGCTCCAATTATATTCGTCCACTCGATAACCGGCAAATGGATGGTTGGATCAACAACTTACTGCCGCCACAAGGTGATCGTGAAGAACACGTCCAATAAGACGATCACCAAGCTCAAGCTTACAATTGAGCTGGATCTCTCAGGCTCTATCTGGGTCCGAGTAGACCCGTTTCTAAATGACCCAGTATGTCATTGGGCTATCCAAGGATTAATCCCCGGATATGCCACTTTTCCCATATGAGTAGTTATTCTTTTTCCACTTGTGTGGGCTTTCAATTCAGTATTTCAATCTCAAGTGGTCCGAGTAGACCCTCGGTTTCCCCTTTTTTAGGAATCGAAGGTTGAGTCCACTAGTACTACCACCTTGGAGCCACATAGGTGTTTGCCTGGCTTCTTTCTGGACCCGGAGGGATTAGTCCAGTATAAAGGGCTGGAAACCCTCTTTTTGAAAAAAAAAAAAAACCTCCCTCCTACGTGAAAACGGATAAGCACCCAATAGAAAAGATCCACAGTTCTAATCTAGTCCATCAAATGACCAACTAAAACTTAATCTACACTTACTTCGGACTCAGCCTAGTGTGGCCAAATCCATTCATATCACACACATCCCTTTATATGAACTGACCCAATTTACATTATAATCTGAATAACAAGAACCAATGAATCAATCATCTACATAATATAGTTATGTTTTCTACCCAAAATAACTTTGACATTTGGGCCAGTTCCAATATAGAGAGACCTATGTAAAATGACCTGCTTTCATCACCTAAAACCAAGTCCCACTCAGGATAAATCAGGCATTAATAGCAGGTCGACCCGACCCAGACCTGATTCTGGGTTTTATAGATCCATGTGCAGGGCTGCCAATAGGTTAAAGGGAAGATTTGAAACCCACTAGCAGTAATGAAATTTCATATAGAGGCGAACCTAGGATTTTAGTTTGAGGAGTGCAGTTCGAAACAAATCTAAGATTTTCACGTAGGTTTTGGGAATGGATGCAGAACTTTTATGTGAAATTCCATAGCAGAGCCAGAATATTCATTTTGATTTTAATCGTGAATCGAGATCCAGCGGGTGCACCCGCCCCCATATGGTTCTACTTAGGTCCGCCCCTGCTTAATAATATATAAATTAAAGATATGTGGGTGTGTGTGGCGGGTTGACACACCCAAAATCGAAACCTGCTCGACTCGAGTTAGTGTATCGAAAACCATACCTTGACCTTGGGTGTGTGTGGCGGGTTGACACACCCAAAATCGAAACCTGCTCGACTCGAGTTAGTGTATCGAAAACCATATCCGGACCCGCCCCCCCCGCCCCCCCCCACACACAACCAAAACTGCCCCTAATATGAGCGGGTCGGGGCGGGTATCCATTTAAACCCGGCCCATTGCCTTCCCATCCCAATGCTTATATATTGCTCATCCTCCACCACTCATCTTATACTTGTTTCAAAACCCAAACCAACAAAATCAATGGGGGCACAAAATCATCCAACATTCTTCCACTTTCTCAGCAGCATAAGATTAACATGTCATCTTTTCTCTACTCCTCTCTCACTCCACACTTTCTACATTTCCGACACAAATCCACTCAATCTCCCCCAAAATTTTGTAATTTCCAATGCAATGCGAGGCGCCCAACGTCTCCGCCCGACCGAGACGACTCCCAATCCGACAACGCAGTGCTCAAGCTGGCGTGGTACGGATCCGAGCTGCTCGGGATCGCCGCTTCCTTCTTCCGGTCGCCACCGGAGCCCCGGACTCCGGACCGCCAGCTCGATGTCGCCGGTGCTGATGCTTCTGGACCCATTGCGCGTGATGGGGTTGTGGAAGCCATCAAAGAGGACTTCCAGCGCTCGTATTTTGTTACTGGTATGGTAATCTCAATTGGGTTCATTTTCATTTCTGAGTTTTGTTTTTTTGTTTTTGTGAATTGTCAGTTACAGTGCTTGAATTGTGGGGTGGGAATTTTTCTCTGATGGGATTGGATGGAATTCTCTGTTAAGTAGTGAAGTTGATGTTTGTTTGTAGATTGAAGTTTGGATGAATTTAGAGATGGGTTGTTGAGAATTAGACTCTAGATTAGGATCCAGCTTGTTATTGGTAAATGATGATGGTTTGAAGGTTGGGTGATGAATCTTTACTTGAAGTAAAGAAGAATTCGACTCCTCCATCAGATACTAAAGAAGAATTTAACTCCTCCATCATCATCTGATGTTATGTAATTGTTCCTCTTTTTTTAATCAGTAGCAAGAAATTTTATTAAGAGCAATGTAATACAAGAGAGAAATGGTATAAAAGCATTTATACCAAGCAATAACAAGACAGAAGCACAAAGTTACAAAGACAAATCAATGGAATATAATAACAATCCACTCCTTGCTTGGCCAAAGTATCTGCCAAATCACCGACTGATCGCAACATTGTGCTTAAACTCCACTGCAATCAAAGAAGACAATGTAAGATAGAATGAAATCCCCAAGGGCCCACAGTGGAAGATGAGGAATGGCATTGAATGAATGGCTTTCCTCCACCAGCTTGTCTTGAAAATGATACATAAACATCGAAAGCACCTCTAATGTTGCCAAAACTCCTGTTTCATATGTTTCTTTAACACCTACATGTTTAGAGAACGCGAGCAACATCTCCACAACCTGTCCTATACTAGTTGTTCTTGGTTTATTTCTAGCTGGTTATCAACATTGAATTTCAACACTCTTTCACGGGGAGGAATCCTACACACCAAACTTCCTCACCTACGAGTACCACAACATAACATAGCCTCCCAATTAGGGATAATGTCATCTGCTCTTATATTTTCAAACTCCCTCATCATAATAGAAATCCATCTCGAAAGCAAACTAGAGAAAAGACTATCCAGAGACGACATCGATCTGCTGAATATAGGTTAACAATGACGGATTTAAGATTTTTGAATAAAGGTTAGATCTAAGATTTTTTTTTCTTTTTCATTTTTGTTGTAACATACTTCCAGTTTTATCAGTCATTCGAAAACTGGCATCTAGGCCTAGCACCAGTCAAGGAGGTTGACTATATAATTAGATCAACATAAATGGTATTTGTTTTAGTATAAATTACAGATGTTTTCAAAAATAATTCCTTTAGCCTTTCCCTAGTCCAATTCAGTCAGTTATGGAAAAAACTTAATATAGGTTCTATGATCAGATTTAACAGAAAGTTGAAAAAGAAAATGTGAAATAAATAAAAGAAGCGGCTAAAAAGTAGCAACAAATATGATGTGGGCCAGATCCATGACCGGCCAGCCCACAGGCCCAAAAGTTTTGGCAGAAGACCCATTAAATATAATGATTCCAGATCGTTCTCTCTATTTTGAATAAAGCAGTAGCTAATGATTAGAGATTGATATTGATTTATTTAGAGATTTTTATCTTAGGATTTTATTAGATTTAGTAATTGATTTTTATTGGAATTGTTTCCAAAGTAGGATTGGATCTATAGTCTTTATAAAGGATTGTAATCCCTCCTTAGGGACAAGTTGATTGATTAATAAATTTTCTCCCTGAGTTTTTCTTTTGGTTATTTGTCTTTGGTGTGAGACCAAGACGATTTGGGTCCTACGAATTCCTATCCCCAAGCCAAAGCCACTGGCTATTCTCCCCTTCCCCATCCCCGCGCTGCGTCAAAAGACAAGCGATCAAATTCCATGTAGGCTTGAGCATAAAAAATGTCTTTTTAATTATAAAAGAAGAATCTAAAAGACAACCAGTTCTTAACATCACAGCACGTGGCTGATCAAATTCACAAAAGTAAACCAGAAGATCAATTAGTACCATGCAAAATGAAACACGCGACAATTTTTTTTAATTTCAAGGGCAGAGAGGGGGGGTTGGTTGAAGAGCTTAGAGCTAAGAACTGAGAGTGAAAGGTTAGAGAAGGAGAAAGAGCTAGATCTCAGTAGGGTTTGTGCTTTTTTTTTTTAAAGGGATAGGTGGGGTGGAGGTATGGATGGTATGGAATTACCTCCATATGGCCATAATATGACTGTTGAAAAAAAAAACAGGGGAATTTTAGTAATCCAAGGTATATATAATATAAATAAGAAAAACAAGAGGTCCGAGCCTGGTATTGTTCATGCCCAGCCGCCAAATTGGTGGGCCCATAAAAATTTTGTCCAAGCCCCACCCTCGGGATTTTAAGAATAACAAAAGCCCTCATTTTGTGGGTTTTTTGAGGGCCGGATCGGGTACCCTCATAGGGGTGTCCAATTGACTGCCCACTGGTGATGTAGTTATATTGTGACTATTCTCTCCAAGATATTCTAGTGCTGGAGACCTGGATTACTATGACTATGGGAGTACACATGTGTACATTTAGGAGTATTATACAATGCTTTCTGTTGCTTTCCTTCCGTACTCCTCATTTATACATTAAGGCATGTAATTTAATTGTACAAGATAGCTTAAATCAGAAAATTATTATTCTTATGTCAATAGAACTGACGTTGACCCAAAAATCATGCATATTTTCATGTCCTTAACCTATAGGAAAATTTTAGAAACTACAACTAGAAGTGAAGGACTGTACAAGAACCTGACAGAAAAATACTTACATGGATATGATAGAGTTGCCTGATGAAACATCAGTCCACCCATCAATTGAGAAGATTTGACCATCTTCATGATCATCATCTCGATGAGAATTATGAAAAACAAGCCTTAAAGATGCCTCTTTTGCCTGAGATAAAGAGGCAATTGAGACACACTTGATAATCATTTGGTGTCTATTTAAAGAGCAGGAACCGCAATTCCTTCTCTGTCAAAATGGATGGATTGTCCTATCTCTGATAGTACCTTGATCACTACTATGGATTTTCAGTCTATAGGTCTAGACATGCTTGAGTAGGATCAGGACATTCACTCATCAGGGCTGAGTCTTCTCAAGCTGAGCATAGATGGTGCTTAAAGACTACAGAAGAAGATCGAAAATGGACCCCATGATTCTTGCCTCACCATTTTGTTCAAATGTTCCAAACTGTTTGGCATGCAGCTATACGCTTCTAAGCAGAGGTTGAGTGATCACTAGTGGTAGTCATTAGTGAATGTATATATAGCGTGGGGCCCACACGGGAACCCACCTGGGACTGGGAGTTGGGGGGGATTGAAAGATCTCCCTGGGCCCTTCATCTTTGCAAAAAATCATCCCCATCCCTAAACCCTATCATCTCCATCTAGGCCCCACAATATAAATGGTGTGCAGTCCATTTGGATGGGTGTGCAGTCGACCCAATGGTCTAGTCCATTCGGATAGTTACAAAACCCCAGGGGTGTGTGAAATTCAGGGGGCGTGTATGTGTGTTGTCCAGTAGGATGGACCATTAGGTGGGTCCCAACTGATAACCACTCTCTCTCTCCACACACACACACACTCTCTCTCTCTATATATATATGTGGGAGATGCTCCTATGAGAGATGCTCTCACCTTACTATGAGAGATAAAGTGGGGGCCCTCACATCCATATCCAATGCCAACAACTTAAATGTGAGGGCCCCCACCCCTATCTCTCATATAAGGTGAGAGAAATCTTAGACAGGAGCATCTCCCTATATATATAATGGTAAATTTAATTCAAAAGGAGAAACAAAGTGAACAAGCAAACAAACGAGCAAAGAATAATGGCAGTAATTAGTGATTGTTGCATGTCATAGTCATTGACACTTCAAGGTTTTTTCCATTTTCCAAGTCATGATGTGAATTCTTTAAGTTATAAGTCAAAGTGGAAGTTTTGGGCAGGTGCATTATACACTGGTCGGGGAGAGGGGGTAGGAAGGGGTGAATTCTGAATATAACTAGGATCTCCAATCCTAATCTTCCAGATAGCCATATTATACTTCTGTTCTTATCTATTGTCTAGTGAAGAATCGTGACTTCTTTAAGGTTGTGACTCCTGAGCCTCTAGGTTCTGACTCCTAGATCCTATTCTGCATTGCTGGATGTTTGCACATGCATAAGGAATTCCATATTAAAGAGACCATTTGAACATTCTGAGAACATTCTTTGAAACACTAAGACAGCCACCCGTCCATGTTCATGCCCACATATATACAGTCTCTTTTACATGCAATATTTCAATAAGTGATGCAATAAGATGGCACAATAATTCCATTTATTTCTGTTTATAGATAGGTACTTTTTTTAAAGCAAGAATATTCATTCCTTGCTTCTATTGTAGGAAATTTGACGCTCAATGCTTATGAAGAGAATTGTGAGTTTGCTGATCCAGCAGGTTCCTTTAAAGGGCTTCGTCGTTTTAAAAGAAATTGTTCAAATTTCGGTTCTCTCCTTCAAAAATCAGATATGAAACTTATGAAGTGGGAAGACTTTGAGGTGAGTCTCTTAGCTTATCCAAGAACGAAGTGGTTTAATGAATATCCATCCAACCACAACCCCACCAATAAAAAAAAAATAAAGGGGTCGACCACAAGGGATTGACCCATACTTTTTGGTGGAAAAACCCTCTTATTTCTATTGTTATGATAGGATCAAGGGGCTAGGGGTTGGGGATTGACCTGAAATTTGATATCTTTTCATCCCCTTGGTCCCATGATCTGTGGGACCCTAGGTGGGCCCCCAACAAGCTACCTTGCCCGAGAAAATGGCCCACACATAGATATAGAGTACTGATCGAGTGCGCGACTTGTGCACTGGATCAGTGTGCGCACCTCAATGTGAGGCCCACATGGTGCCTCACCTCGGACTGGGACCATGGGGATCGAAAGACCTCCCATTGCCCTTTATCTCTGCAAAAAATCAGCCCCATCCCTAATCATCATCACCTCCATCTGGGCTCCATAAGTTAACGGTGTACAGTCCATTTGGATGGGTGTGCAGTCGATCCAATGGTGTACAGTACATCAGATGGGTGCAAAGGTGGGCCCCATGTGAAATTCAAGGGGGTTGCGTGTGGTCCATTCAGATGGACAATTAGGTGGGCAAGATGGGCACTCAGCACACCTGATAACTCCTCATATATACATATACATATACATACGTACATACATACATATATATATATATATATATATATGGGAGATGCTCCTATGAGAGCATCTCTCACCTTACTATGAGAGATATGATGGGGGCACTCGCATCCATATCCAATGCCAACAACTTAAATGTGAGGCCCCCCACCTTATCTTTCATAGTAAGGTGAGAGATGCTCTCATTGGAGCATCTCTTGTATATTATATATATATTTATATATATATATATAGAGAGAGAGAGGGAGGGATCCTTGCTCTATAATTAGTAACAATGGGGTGGTAAGAGATGTCAAACGGAGATATATATATATATATATATAGAGAGAGAGAGAGAGAGAGGGAGGGAGGGATCCTTTGAGGACTCCTTGCTCTATAATTACTAACAATGGGGAGGTAAGAGATGTCAAACGGGCCGTGCCGTGCCATGTTGGCATGACACGACTGGCCAGGGGGGCGGCCCATCATCGTGTGGTTCTTGCCTTTTGAGCTTAAAAAACAAAGTTCTTACACTAAAAAAATTAAAAGATACATACAAAGAAGAGTATGACACAAATTTAAGTGGTTCAGTCAAATTCAACCTACTCCATTGAGAAGAGAACCATTTGGGTCTTTTCTATTTGAAGATTTTTCAATAGGATTACCTTCGAAACCTTTACAATTTTTTTGGATAATAAAAAAATAAAATAATAAAAGACTGTTTTTTATATTTACACTAAAAATATCAAATATTCCGCGCCGTGTAGTGCCTCTGGCGGGCCGTGCCCAATCATGCCGACTGTGCTTGGCCTAACACGGCATATGCCCTGGGCCACGCCGTTGACCAGGCTGGGCAGTGCCATGGCATGTTGACTGCCATACTCAACTGTGCCGTGCTGTCTCGGCCCATTTGACATCTCTCGGGGAGGTTAATAAGGATGTAGAACAATAGGATAAGAGCTGGAAGGTTGAAGTGGAGACTTGCTTCTAGATTGAAGGGAAATTTTTTTTATCCTTGATATCGGAGGGTGTCCCAACCCTTTACAAGAAAGCGATTTGACCAGCTACTATGGAGCAAAATATTGGCCAATTAGGAAACAACACACGTGATCCATCCAAGGGATCCACAAATTGGGCCACCCCCCCCCCCCCCCCCCCACCCTGATAGTCAATGATCCCATGGTTTTTCACCCATCCTAATGGATTGGACCGTTTGATCGAGGTGATTCTTTATTTATAGAACTGTTGAAACTTGTGGGCCCTTGATGAATGGGCAGGCTCACATGATCATGTGAGTCCCTATCACTATACACCGACAGGGAACTGCATCTTTCCATTCTCTCTAGTCCCTTCCCCAAGTGGGCCTACACAAAGGTGTGCATGGGCTTCCCTGGCGAGCGGTGCACAGGGGTAGGCCCTGTTCTGGTACATTTGCCGCCTCACATGAAGCTTCCATGTGAAGTAGTTGGGTGGGGCCAGCTGGGCCCAACTAATGATGGGACTGGGGGGATGGTAAGATCTTAATCGATAGGGCCCAGATGTCACATTTGGGGTCAATTCCATCCCTTTAACACTTTGATCCATGGCCCATAAGTTTAACAAATTTATATATAATTCGGATTTCTTCGAGTGGGACTGGTTCGCTCGCAAGGTGTGCGAACTCAGTTGTACTGTTCGCACTTGAAAAAATCTGGTTTGTATTGGGCTAAGAAGCACGGATACATAAAATAGGCCCCCGTATCCGTATCCCGGACGTATCGGACACGGATACGGTCGGATACGCGCTGGACACGTATGGGATACGCCAATTTCGTATCCGGAATTTTTTATTTTTTTTTTAAGCCGGACACGTGGGGGACACGTGCGGGACACGTGCGGGACACGCGCGGGACACGCACGTGTCCCCCACGGACTCGTTTAAAGCCCTTAAAAGTTAAAAAAGAGGAGAGACCGAGAGAAGAAACAGAAAGGAAGGAAAAAAAAAAAAAGAAGAGAGGGGAAGGAGGAATCGCCTGAGCCTAGCCCGTCGCCGTGCTCCCGCCGTCGCCGTGCTGCCGTGCTCCCGCCGTCGCCGTGCTGCCGTGCTGCCGTCGCCGTGCTGCCGTCGCCGATTGTGCTGTTCTGCTGCCGTCTGCTGTCCATTGCTGCCGTCTGCCGTCTGCTGTTTCATCTCCACACTTTCAGGTTCTTTTCTCTTCTTTCTTTCCACTTGTTTCTTTCTTTCTCTTCATCTGTAAATGTTGGTTTTTGTTGGTTGATGCTATTCTGGTTAATGCTAATCTAGGGTTTTTTTTTTCTTACCCCTTAAATCATTTGGATTTTAGGGCTTTTTTTTTTTTTGCTGATCTTCTTTCTTTGCTTTCGATTGCTGTTGTTGCTGTTTTTTTTTTTTTTTCTGCTTCTTTTTTCTGTTCTCTGCCGTGTTTTTTTTTTTGCTGCATTTTTTTTCTGTTTTCTGTTCTCTGTTTTTTTCTGTGCTGTGTCTGCTGCTCTTGTTTCTTTCTTTTTTTCTTCTTTTCTTGATGCAATGCTACTGCTGCTGTTTCTCTTTTTTTTTTTTTTTTTTTCCCTTGATGTTATGCAACTGCTGCTGTTGTTGCTGTTTTTTTTTTTTTTTTTTTCTGCTTCTTTTTTCTGTTCTCTGCCGTGTTTTTTTTTTTGCTGCATTTTTTTTCTGTTGCTGCTGCTGTTGTTGCTGTTCTCTGCCGTGTCTACTGCTGCTGTTGTTGCTGTTTTCTGTTCTCTGTTCTCTGTTTTTTTCTTTGCTGTGTTCTGCTACTGACTGATTGATTCTATGCTGCTGCTGCTCTTGTTTCTTTCTTTTTTTCTTCTTTTCTTGATGCAATGCTACTGCTGCTGTTTCTCTTTTTTTTTTTTTTTTTCCCCCTTGATGCTGTGCTGCTGCTGCAATTTCTTTTTTTTCTTGATGCTATATAGCTGCTGGCCTGCTGCTGTTTCTTTTTTTCTTTTTTTCTTGATGCCATGATTTTAGGTGGCCTGATGGGGCCAATATGTTGTGTTTCCAGCAACCAAAGTTTGCTGTAATGGCTTCTAGTACGGGTGGTAGTACTAGTGCGTCTTCTCCCACTATTGAATTAGAAGACGCTCACAACCCCCTTTGGAGGTATGGTGGCGGACTTGGTGGCCAGGCAATTGTTGAAGTTTAAGTAGATCTATTGTCTGTTTGTTTGGGTTATATGTTTATGTTTCTATAGTAATTGGTGAAAACTTGGATTTTGAACTTGGAAGTATTGAATGTAATGTTTGATGATGATGATTGATTATGATTAAATCAATGGAAGTGCATATTTTATGGTTATTTTGATTGAAATAATGTTAGATTTTTATTACATAGTCATATAAAAAATATTTTTTTTTTTTTTTCAACGTATCCCTGACGTATCGTATCCTACTTTTTTGAGAAATGGCGTATCTGCGTATCCGTGTCGTATCGTATCCGTGTCCCGTATCCGTGTCCGTGCTTCTTAGTTGAGAAGTAAGAAGATTAAAGGAGTAATATGAAATAATGGACTTGGTATGCAGGATGTGCAAAACTTGTACACTAGAATTATCGGTGCAGTATCGGATACTGATACGAGTGTCGTAGCAGCCTGACAAAGTCGGGCTTGTAGCCTTGTACAAGTATCTGAGTATCATAGGCTACAGGCCATCATCATAATATATGCGTACACAGTTACGAACATACACCAAAATGATTACATTGGTTATGTTGCCAGTGAGACTAACACAAAACCAATTAGACACTCAACCAAACTAAATGCACCATCGGATTTCACATTGCAACCCTTGACCTGACATCCGATCAGGCTGATTTTCTGGACCACCACATATCAAAGCATGGATCTTTTAATTTCCCAAGTATCTACGCTTTACTAATCTGCCAGGTGGGTCCCACATGGGTCTCACTCACTATCGCCTAGTATAACAGTCACTCAGGAGATCAGACCTTAAGGTGCTCTCTCTCTCTCTCTCTATATATATATATATATATATATATATATATAGGGAGATGCTCTTAAATATGAGGGCCCCCACCTTATCTCTCATATAAGTTGTGGGCATTTGATATGGATGCGAGGGCCCCCACTCAATCTCTCATATAAGGTAAGAGATATCTCTCATAGAAGCATCTCCCAATACCTAAGAAGCACGGACACGGATACGGGACACGGATACGATACGACACGGATACGCAGATACGCCATTTCTCAAAAAAGTAGGATACGATACGTCAGGGATACGTTGAAAAAAAAAAAAATAATATTTTTTATATGACTATGTAATAAAAATCTAACATTATTTCAATCAAAATAACCATAAAATATGCACTTCCATTGATTTAATCATAATCAATCATCATCATCAAACATTACATTCAATACTTCCAAGTTCAAAATCCAAGTTTTCACCAATTACTATAGAAACATAAACATATAACCCAAACAAACAGACAATAGATCTACTTAAACTTCAACAATTGCCTGGCCACCAAGTCCGCCACCATACCTCCAAAGGGGGTTGTGAGCGTCTTCTAATTCAATAGTGGGAGAAGACGCACTAGTACTACCACCCGTACTAGAAGCCATTACAGCAAACTTTGGTTGCTGGAAACACAACATATTGGCCCCATCAGGCCACCTAAAATCATGGCATCAAGAAAAAAAGAAAAAAAGAAACAGCAGCAGGCCAGCAGCTATATAGCATCAAGAAAAAAAAGAAATTGCAGCAGCAGCACAGCATCAAGGGGGAAAAAAAAAAAAAAAAAGAGAAACAGCAGCAGTAGCATTGCATCAAGAAAAGAAGAAAAAAAGAAAGAAACAAGAGCAGCAGCAGCATAGAATCAATCAGTCAGTAGCAGAACACAGCAAAGAAAAAAACAGAGAACAGAGAACAGAAAACAGCAACAACAGCAGCAGTAGACACGGCAGAGAACAGCAACAACAGCAGCAGCAACAGAAAAAAAATGCAGCAAAAAAAAAAAAAACACGGCAGAGAACAGAAAAAAGAAGCAGAAAAAAAAAAAAAAAACAGCAACAACAGCAGCAGTTGCATAACATCAAGGGAAAAAAAAAAAAAAAAAAGAGAAACAGCAGCAGTAGCATTGCATCAAGAAAAGAAGAAAAAAAGAAAGAAACAAGAGCAGCAGACACAGCACAGAAAAAAACAGAGAACAGAAAACAGAAAAAAAATGCAGCAAAAAAAAAAACACGGCAGAGAACAGAAAAAAGAAGCAGAAAAAAAAAAAAAAAACAGCAACAACAGCAATCGAAAGCAAAGAAAGAAGATCAGCAAAAAAAAAAAGCCCTAAAATCCAAATGATTTAAGGGGTAAGAAAAAAAAAACCCTAGATTAGCATTAACCAGAATAGCATCAACCAACAAAAACCAACATTTACAGATGAAGAGAAAGAAAGAAACAAGTGGAAAGAAAGAAGAGAAAAGAACCTGAAAGTGTGGAGATGAAACAGCAGACGGCAGACGGCAGCAATGGACAGCAGACGGCAGCAGAACAGCACAATCGGCGACGGCAGCACGGCGACGGCAGCACGGCGACGGCGGGAGCACGGCGACGGGCTAGGCTCAGGCGATTCCTCCTTCCCCTCTCTTCTTTTTTTTTTTTTTCCTTCCTTTCTGTTTCTTCTCTCGGTCTCTCCTCTTTTTTAACTTTTAAGGGCTTTAAACGAGTCCGTGGGGGACACGTGCGTGTCCCGCGCGTGTCCCGCACGTGTCCCGCACGTGTCCGGCTAAAAAAAAAAAAAAAAAATTCCGGATACGAAATTGGCGTATCCCATACGTGTCCAGCGCGTATCCGACCGTATCCGTGTCCGATACGTCCGGGATACGGATACGGGGGCCTATTTTATGTATCCGTGCTTCTTAGCTTCTCAACATAAACAATGTTAAAATGGTACATAAACAATGATAATTTCACTAATTCAAAAATGCTTTAAAGAAAAAAGAAAAAACTAAGACAGCCATATCTGTATGTGTCCTAGATTTCCAAAAGTACAGAGTCGTATCCCCAATCCCTATCTGCGTGTCCGTACGGACCGTACCCATATCCATATCTGGGCATCATAGCCTATAACAGATGGTTACTTCCCATCCGCAGGATTGCAGGTCAAGGCTATATTTTCTATAGAAAGCTGATTTTGTTTAGATGTATTGCTAATAATTTAATTAATTTACAAATTAAGAGGTTATTTATTTATTATTTATTATTTATTATTTATTTGAGCCATGTGTAAATCTGGGTCTTTTTTCACATATCTGCTGCAAAACCCATACAGAATCACAGATTCAATTACTAAACCTGTGATGGGATCATTCTCACATGCAGGACAGGGGTGTTGGGCATTGGCGTTTTAGCTGTGTCATGGTGTTCCCTTGGAAGCCCATTCTTTCTGGTAAGTTCAAAATAGTGATTTGGAGTGGCGATTTTACATGATCCTTGATCCACAGAATCAACTTTCTTCTGTTTATGTCTTGCAATCTCGTGTGCCTTTTCATCTGCAACAGAAACATGGTATTTCAGTATCTGACCATCATATCTCTTGTGGGCTCATTCACACATAAATTCACTCACATGTGAGCAAACATGTGTGCAAAGACAGAAGTATGTTTGTGTTCCATAGTTAAAGAATTTTGGTAATAGCTTGTGTAAACTTGAGCAGAACTCTTTAGCCTGACCCCAAATTGATTGGGTGATGCTCTAACGATGATGCGACCTAGCAATGCAGGTATAGATCACCTCTTGGTGATGTAAGCTATTGATTTAGTTGTCATAAATATGCAAAGGACCATGCCCACAACCTTCAGTATCAGACGATCTTTTCCATCCAATGAAAATGTAAAATATTTTCAGTAAGTATTCTATTTTTGACATGGTTTAAATTGGAGCATGTAGTTGGGCTGAGTTTTTCATCTTCTCTTGTTCTTAAATGCATCACTGTATCATTGTAGCCAAGCCAACCATATAATTTGTACATACAAACACATGATCAATTTCTGAATGGCAGGAGGTTTAGCCCACCTATGATCAATCCAACCCCTCACTTGTTATTCCCTTCTCTGCACTCACCATGAATTGGCATTCACCTCAATTTGACAAATATCAACTTCTACTCACCGTTGTATTTATCATAGAAGAGTAAAACCTATTTATCATGGAAGAGTAAAACCAGAAGTAGAACTGTGCACCTTGCAGAGAATCACCAGAAAAGTCATCTCATAGATCGTCATATCCTGACATGTGCTTGCAATTTTCTGTTCTATTATGGTGTACCATTGCTGCTCTTATCCTAGGAGATAGTCTTGTAAAGATATTGGCACCCTTGAGGGATGACAATTGATTCCTGGAAGTTGTGAGTTGGATGTAATCTTGAATGCTTTCGTTTGTATAGAAAATGAAGAATTTCATTGCTTTACCTGCGAAACTACCATATTCTAGTGGGTTAACCATTATTGAAGATAACCTAAAGTGATGACCATATAAGTATAGATCTTTACCATATCAAAGAGGATTGTCATTAGTCATTTAGTCTGAAAGTTATTTAAGATTGGATTTGATGTCCATTAGAACCATAACCGATATAAAAATGAAATAATTCTTTCACACCGAGAGAACTCTTATAAAGACCCCCCCGCCCCCCCCCACTTTCTTACCTAAATCTTCCAACGGAATGTTATAGACCTTCACTCATTCATATATGAAATGTAATACAGTACGAGCGCATGGCCTTCTACTCCTGTAAAGATCATCTCTCCAGCCTAAGGGCTAAGACACCTCCAATGAGGTCCATTGGTCATGAGAAAACGGTTAAGGACATATAAGAGAACTAGTTCAATTACATGGCCCAGGAATATCCGTCCTCTTTTGCAATAATCCATACTCCAAAGACCCTCAAATCTTTCAAGTCACGAGGCACTCCAAAAAATCCTCACTTGTCACTGGTGGGGTTTTTCATTGGGTATAAGATGGAAGGAACAAAATAAAAGAATATGGATACATTATTTTTTATAGCGTATTTCAAGTTCAGAAACTTGCGTGGCATAGCAGAGACATGGATGCATTGTCAATTTAGTACTGCCCTGAACATTTTCAGCTCATTGTGGTGCCAAAGTTGTCAATTTAGTATATTAAAAAAAAGAGTTAAAATATGGTGCCAAAATTCAATATTTGACTTGTGAAGTGGATAATGATGCAACCATGCGTCATCCACATTTAAATGGATGGGTGTGATTATCATCATCATCATCACCACTATCAAAGCCTTGTCCCAACTATGTTGGGATCGGCTACATGAATTCTATTTCTCCATTCCGATCTATCTTGAGGCAAATCCTTACATAAGTTGTACTTTTTCACATATATTTTTACTACCTCAATCTATGTCCTCTTCGGCCTACCTCTTTCCATTGGTGACCATCAATTTGCATAGCCAAACTTTTCCTTATAGGCACCGTTGTCGGCCACATTGGACATCCCCAAACCATCTCAAACAGGTTATGAAGTATGATTCGTAAATTTAATCCCATGGTAGTAGGTACAATTTGTATATCTCCCTTGTTCTTATATGTAGGTACTACAATACTTCTTCTCCATTCATTCAGCATCTTCTGTTACTAATATCTTATTGAAGAGCATATATATATTGTTTTTAATCAATATCCTATGATGTATCAACCGATGTCCGAATTACATGAGCGTGTATCTTTGGATGGACTATTCAAATTAGTTTTCCAACAAGCCCAAGTTTATAGTTCTAACAAGTGATTAAATTATGGCTTACTTTTAAATATGTACAGCAGTGACAAATTGTAGGACTAAGATTGAAAGGTCAAGATTGAAATATCTAAAGTTGGTTGAGATGACTAAGATTGTGTTCAGTGTTTCTTTTAAAGGTAAAAAGACATTTAAGCAGTGAAAGGGCTCACAACCTATTACTTGTAGCAATAGTTATTCATGTTTTACAAAACATATCAAAGAGTGGGAGTGGGAGTGTGAATGTGTTTATCAATTTGGGGCCTGTGATGCAACCTTGATTCCAGGTGTCCTTTTGCATGCTTTGGTTCCTTAATGCCATTCAAAGATCTACTGTGGTCTATGTTTTAGAGTATGGTAACCTGGATTTCTACTTCCTGTGGTCCAAACTGCATCAAATTCATGTTAGTGTGAATTTATGTGGAATAGTCATTTTATGGGGGCTTGATCAATCAGGATGAGCCTCACAAAAGTTCCTCCCTTGAAGTTGGTCTCATCAGAAGTGTGCCTATATTTATGCATCTATGTACATATGTATGTATTTGATCTTATAGACTGTGTAGTAGCATAAAAAGGTGGCGTAGTCATAATATTTGTGATAGTTGGTTGTGGTCAAATTATAACTGCCAGATGGTAATCTGATGTCAGTAATATTAATGGTTGTCTGTTTTCTTTCATAGCTACTGGATATACTGAGTACTACTTTGATGCTCAATCTGGAAGGATATGCAGGTAAGATATCTATTTGTTAAATATATCTTTCCAATTTTTAGCCTTCTGTTTTGTTTTTGGATATGCACGTAAGATATCTATTTTTTAAATATATCTTTCCAATTTTTAGTGTTCTGTTTTGTTTTATGTTTCATTTTTTTTCTGTTAAAATTATCTTTCCAATTTTTAGCCTTCAGTTCTGTTTTTTTTTTTTTTTTTTATATTTTATTTTCCATCTATGTCATTCAGGCATGTGGAACACTGGAATGTGCCAAAAATGGCATTGCTCAAGCAAATATTCACTCCTAGCCAGAAGGGGTAGATTAGCTGAGAAAAGTCTGGTGTGTATGCCTAGCGTTTCTACTTTTGTCAAAATGCATGTGTTGTTTTCTTAGAGTACTGCTAAAGGTTTATGTAGGCAAATCTAGATTGTGATTCGTTTAATTATCTATTTTTATTTATTTATTTTTTGAAGTGCTTGTTGGTGATAGGTATGCTGTTCATTGCTGACAGGTTCAATGCATGTTTTAGGTCGACCCATAGCAGTTTTGTCTTGCCTAATCCTGTGTACTCTTATGTATTTATGAAATTACATTTTATATAGGTTGCACATACTCAGTCAAACAACTGCTCTCGCGAGTTGTATATATGTTCATATTTTAATAGAATAGATACATCATATGCTGTTAGCAAAGCCTGAAATGAGTGTATGGGTCGGATGTAGTAAAGAATGAAAGAAACTGTGGTCCATATGACACAGTTTTCACTTCTGTCAATTTCTGTGTTCAGATCATTATGTGAGGAATTATGAGATTTTCAACCAATCTTCTCAGTGAGACAGTCTTTTAAGTCATAGCCTTTCAAGTGATGATGCCCTACAGATCATCCAAAGTTGTGAAATAATTACACCATTGGTTTACATGGGGCCAAATATTGAATGTCTAGAATGAATCCTTCTTGTCTTGCTTCCAATATCTATTTGTGGTGGGCCCATCAAAATTTTTCTTTTTATTCCATTAACTGATTTTATTGAGAGAATTAAAATTAAAATACGAAGTTATGGGAATCCTAAGGAGGGCTAATCCCTGCCAAGAAACAACACAGGGCCAAGGCTACAAGCCTGGACCCTGGAGAGATATACATATGTAATATGCATACCTGGAATAGAACACCTTTTGATAGTGTAGCCGCATTGAAATTGGCTTCTCTGAGTACATGAGAAATTCAAGTATTTAACTAGTCGAATATGGATGACACCCTCCAGGAAATGAATTTATCCCCCTTGGCCAACTCAATTGCGCAAGCCTCTCAATGACCAATGGAAATAGATCTAAGTTGCAAGCCTATCTAGCCCATATGAGCATCACAAATGGTTCTGCTTCATTTCTACCAAAACAAGGAAAACAAAAAAGGTTCTGTTTCATTGGGCATTGCAAAACCCCATTGACCTTTTATAAAATAGAATCATATATTTATGTACCTTGAGTTGGGACTTTTAGTCCACCAAAAAAAAAAAAAAGAGAAAAAAAAATTAAAAAAAACTAAATAAGAAGTTAGTCAAGAAGATTAGGGTTTTAGTAAAGGAGAAATTATTTAAAGAAAACAATGAGGATGGGTCATCCAACCCTAATTGTAACTAGGTGTAAAACTTCTATTTATAGTTTTATTTTAAAGATCTTCAATAGAAAACCCCTTCTCATGGAAGTATTTTTATAATCACAAATCAGTCCCTAATTACTAGAAAATTACAAATGCGTCTCTAGTGGTTTCTCAACACTCTCTCTCAACCTGGGCATAGGTATCCACTATGATCAGCTTGGAATAAACATTATATTCTACTTCTTTCTGAGACAGCTCTGTTGAAAAACTTGTCACCTTGATCTTGGGTACTGGTAACATGTGGTGGATCTTTGATCTATTTTACAACCTTACTAGCAACCTTTACTACTGCATTCAGAGCCACCGGTAACTTAATTTTTATATGCCAACACACTAATGGCTGGCTGGTGTTGGCACTTCAGGTATCACACTCCATCAGTGGGTCTTCATGTAGGTTGTATCACTCCTAGCCAGTGGGCCAACCTAACAAAAAAAAATAAAAATAACAATTAATGTTTATGTGGTGTACAACAGATTTATTATCAGCAACACTTCTGAACCAATCGGCAACTTAACTTCATATGCTCTACAGCATAAACTTGACAATTATCAACTTTGTTGATCCAACCAGCAACTTCACTCCTTATGCCCCACAATAAAAACTGCACAATCAACTAGAAACTGCACCCATATATGCTTCACAGCAGAAATTGCGCAATCAGTAACAATGCTTTCAATGTTACACTTACACAGTCCCTCTTAGTGATTGGCTAGGTTTTCCACAAAGTCCTTTTATATTTTCATGTGAAACCAAGGATGAATAATCACCCAATAGAATCGAATCAGACCTTATAGCAGGATGAACACTAACCCACAACACTGATGACTTAAATTCACAATGACAAATAATTGTAGGGTACTTGTACAACTTGCTCCGAATTTGAGAGACCTCATAAACCCTAGATTTAATTAACTTCTGTGATGATCGCAACCCCTTTTATTAGCAAGATCAGCCCTTCAACTGCACTTACAACACCTTACAAGTCCCAGTATGGAAGAACACTCCAGCTAACTTGTTGGATAAATATACAAATCTCAACCCAAACTCAATAGCCTTTCACATGAATCATTGAATATTGATCTGATTTATGCCTTTACACACAAAAGAAGTAAATCAGCATAAAGCTTGCAAATCAGCTCCTCACTTTTACATAACCAAACGCCTCTGTGTTGCCTTTGGCTCGACCTCCCCACCTGAGTCTAACCAGGATCCAATCAATGAGAAAATCCTAGATGCCAGGTGTGCAATGCGACTCCCATATCCTCCATACACCTACACGAAAGACACGGACTATGCCATTTCTTTGGGGTTGGGCACCAAATATAGTGTTAATGATTAGTTCTCGGCTGTCCAGGGCCAAAGGCTCCTAGGCTGGGCGGGAGAAATCCTAAATAATTATTGGAAAAGCAAACCCATCTTGGTCCAAGAAAAGAGAATGGCCAGAGATAGGGCAGTTGCAGTCTCCGACACTTTGCAGGTGCCCTTTGTCCAAACTGCTCGTAAAAAAAGTGCTGGGCCTGGCAAACTTTAGAGTTGTTATGATGATCTTTGCCATAACCAATTACAGGCAAAGATGGTTCTAGTATCTCCATTTATGATCCATCAGTATTGTGATTAAGGAGACGTTTTTACAAAGAAACTCAATGGTTCAGGGCAAACTGCTGATCTGCTCTCTCTTGTCCCTGCCCCCAATGCTTATAAGATTATTATAAGGGCTTAGTTGTGGAGGAGCATTCTTGTGATTTTTTTATTTCTTGCCATGTTATTTTCTTAATTTTCAATCTCATTCTATATCATTCTTCAGCATTTGTTTTTTTTGTTTGTTTTTTTTTTTAAATAAGTATAAATTAAAAGCACAATGGAAACACTAACATCAATAACACTGAACCAGTAACAGCAAAAAGAAAAGGGGAGAGATCACAAAAAATACCAAAATGAACTCCCACCCTCAGCACAACAGCTGCCCTCTCCCTAACAGTATCCTGATTCCTGACTAATATAGAATAACAAGAGTTTGACAAGCTTATGTGCTTGACCATTGAAACTCCTAGAGATAAAAAAGGAAATCCACAAAACTAAATAAAGAGGTTAGTTTTTTAATTTTTGCGATAATAAGAGTAATAGACCAATCATCATCTTCCTTCAGCACAGGTACCACTTCTTTGTAATTCAACACCATATGCACCCTGTCAAAGCCTTTCTCTTTAGCCTTTTGTTTTGGCCTCTTTTGAAGAGGTAACTTTAATTCCTTGGCATGCATCTGTATTCAAAATAACACCCTTTAGAACTATAATATAATCAAAAGCCTTTTTTCCATCACTGGCTTCAAAAGCTGCATCTGAGTAGTTCAGCAGATCCTCGTAGGACTTTCAATTATTATTCCCTTTCTCTGTTCGGCCATGTCGTAAGAGCAAATGGTGGGTGCTTTAGGCATCCTTTTGGCCAAACCAATAGGGATGGCAACGGGGCGGGGCGGGGACGGAATTGGGGTGCCCCGTCCCCGCCCCGCCCCTCTTTTACCCCGCCCCGACCCCGCCCCGCCCCGCCTTCGGGGCACAATTTTGTGCCCCGTCCCCGCCCCGCCACACTTACGGGTTCCCCGCCCCGCCCCGCCCCGCCCCGCCATTATAAAAATTTTAAATATGCAAGAGATGGGATTCGAACTTGGGTGGGAAGAAAACTAGAAGTTTGTCTTACCACTAGACCAAACTTCATTTCTTGTAATGCTTTACCTTATTTAAAATATATTCATATATTCAAGATTGTTACACACATATACATATATATACACACATACATATTTATACACTTGAAAATATCATATATGCTTTGAGACATTCTTTATAAAAAAGACAATCTCTCTCTAAAATATCATGATCTCCATCAATACATGGTTTCACTTCATTTCTGGTGTTGAACTCCACTCACTAATAAAGAGGTAATCGTGGGTTTGCAATTTATTTGCAAGTTGCAAATCACTCAAAAAAAAAAAAAAAAAACCCTCAAAACAAAGATAAGAGAAATGACTTATCAATATGTGGATATGGTTATTGTAGTGTCAAACAACCTCAGCCGCTTTAACTTTCCAAGCATGTGGATCATATTAGCTTAAGTAAATAATTACTTATTTATGTGACACTTAACTTGCAATGTTAAATCATTAGTACAATGATTCTAATCATACTAAGGTTGATTACATATAATTAAAATTAGTATAATTTATAGTGTTGTTAGTATAATTAGAATCATATTAAGTTACTAACTATAATTTACCTTGCCATTTCTAATCATATAAGTTATTATAAGCATATAGCATGATATATTTTGTAATATTATATCAAATTAGTAAAATTTATATTGTTATTAGTATGATTAGAATCATACCGATTATAATTTACCTTGCTATCTCTAATCATCTATATTATAATAAGCTTAAAGCATGATCTATCATTCTATTATATTCGTTTTATTTAATATGATTTATCATGTCACAATTTAACATTATATATGATTAAAGTCAAATAAGCTTAGATAGATTTTTTAACAACTTTAATTTCATTAAATTTGAATTAGAAGGAATGTGATCATATTATATGCTTTTATAATGTATAGGGTTCAATTAATTATATGTTTAACTTTAAAAAAAGTCTTCAATCAATCTACTTAACCCTTAATAACAACATAAAATCAATCTATACATTTACATATAAATATGTTTATTTATTATAAAAAAAATCTAAAATATATATTCAAGAGGATTATTAATCAATGGGGCGGGGCATGGGGCGGGGCAACAGGGCGGGGTACGGGGCGGGGTAACGGGGCGGGGCACGGGGCGGGGCAACGGGGCGGGGCACGGGGCAGGGCAACGGGGCGGGGCGGGGCGGGGAAAAGGGCAAACCCATCCCCGCCCCGCCCCGCCTTCGGGGCATGGTTTTATTCCCCATCCCCGCCCCACCTAAGGATCGGGGCGGGGAAAACCCGTGCGGGGCGGGGCGGGCAAGCCGGGCCGGGGCGGGGCGGGGCAAAATTGCCATCCCTACAAACCAATACTTTTAAGGGTTAGCGTTTTTGTTGAAATTATAAAAAACGAGGGCGAAAATTTGATATTCAGAAATTCAAGTGGCAAACAAGGTCTATTTAGAAAAAGTAAGATTTGATGCCCCATCGGATTCTCGTCATCATCATCAAAGTCTTGTTCCAACTGTGTTGGTGTTGGCTATTTGAATTCTTTTTTACCATTCCAATCTACACGGGTCAAATCCTCATATAACTTGCACTTCTTCATATATCTCACTTTACTTCTTTCATCAATGTATTTTTCAACCTCCTCTTTTCTAGAGAGGGAGGCAAGCAATAGTCAACTGATAACATTTTATATTTATTGCTCATCAGTAATTATTTAAAGTTAATTTTTTTTTTGTAGATTTTTTAATAAATTTGAAAGTTTGATATTTTCCAAGACATGAAAACTTTATAAGGCTAGTTAATATCAAACATAACATGGCTCACTATAATTAATTCAAATGAGAAAGAAACACGCTCACTATGATTAATTCAAATGAAAAAGAGAAATAAAATTCATGTAGTTGACCCAATATTAAAGCTTTGATGATTTTGATGATGCGACTATAATAAATCCAAGTGACTTGAAATAATTCTTTCCCCTCATTTTAGTACTGACAGTTGTATCCCACTTTTATCAAAGTAGGACCCCTGCTGGGTTGATCATAAGCAAATCAATCTACCTACTATTGGTTCATGAAAACCCATTGCTTGGTTATCTGTGATTTTTTGATGGGCCACAATTACTTTAGTTGAGAGGGTAGCACTTAAAACAATTCACGAGTGTCAGGAAGATAAACCTGAATGTATAAACATATGATAATGCAAAGTCAAGAGTTTGAATCCTTTCAATGTCTCACTCACACTTTTCACAGGGGGTGTGGAACACTGGGGCCACCTATTAAATATTCGAGCTGCTCAAAATAAAAGCCCTTCCCTTTTAGTGAACATTTTTAAAGTTTTACTCCAATAGGGATTGGTCGCACTTTAAGATTGAGCATGTGACTGAGAACGCCATATGCTCAAATCTTACGGTGTGACCAAGTCCAATTGCTGTAAAGCTCGGGGTCAACTCATTCAAGGAAACCTTTATTTTTAGTTGTTTGGATTTTAATAGATGGGCCCCAATGTAGACTTACTTTCATACCCCTCGTGGGAGCGAACACGTTTTCGTTTCTTTTCTTTTCTTTTTTTTTTTGATGAAATGGGTATCTTTGAGGTCTTTGACTCAACATGACTATTCCGCTGTGTGGCTCTCACTAAACCCCATGCAAAATGTACACCGGACAAATCTGGGGCGAGTTTCAAACATATGACATGGGGATCAAGCAAACCCACTCCTTATTCTACTATGACAACTCAAAATTGTGTTATTTTTTTGTTGGGGTGGGGGTTCAACTTGCATAGAAAATTTTTTCTTCAATAGTGCCTATGCTGATTTGCATTGAACATGCCTAGACTATCTTGGACCGGTCACTCTTAATATATCAACTATTGATGTTACCCTTAAAAATACTCTTGAATATGCTCATTTCTATTTCTATCTTTTATAGTTTTACTATGCATCTATCTCAACATTATCATCTCTGCTGCACTCATAGGATTTTCTGAGACTGAAATAATTTAGAGTCCACTTGAACACCATCTAATGCCCTATCAGTCAAGACTTTCCGGAAATGTGAATTCCCCACAAGGAATGCTGCCAATAAAAGATTTTTAAAATGTTTTATGATTAAAAGGAAAAATTAACTGCCTTCACACAAATCGGTCTGTAGATTTTTTCTTAAGGGCATATTTGGCACTTAACTAAGTTAAAGTGAAGTGAATCCAGATAAGAATTGACAAGATTCATATCAAAAGTACACAATTTCAACATTTTCTCCATCTTTTTCAAAAGAAGTAAAAAAAAACAATCTCATTTTTCCACTAAAAGACAAAAAAATCCACTTTTATATACAAAAAGTAAAAAAGATTCTATATCAAACAACTAAAAACAAAACATCATCATAACACCTTATATTTTATTCTCTCTTGATTTGATGCTTCACCTCACCATACTTCAATTCACCATACATCCAAACAGGCCCTAAAAGACAAAAAGAAAGAAACTTTACCCCTTCACCCGCAGAAAGGGAAAAAGAAAGAATTTTTTTATTTTTATTTTAGAACATAACGATTGTCATGGCAAGACTGGAAGTGCAAAGAAAAGAAACAAAATCATAAATACATTAGAAAATAAGGTTGAACTTTATCCCCACAACTTTTTGCATTAAAGTGGTATTTATCACTTTAATCCAAATTGATCAAGAGGTACAGGCACCATCTATGGCAACCTGATGTTGATATCCAGGGTGAAGTGAGGCCCAATAACCAAGTGGGGTCAATATCAATATCTTGTTTGTGGCAATTGCACCAACGGAGAATCATTCCACTGAGAATTAATGGCACTCCAAACCATATGTCACAACATTTCCAGTCATTGTATGTGATAGCATCAGGACATTGGACAACATGCATGCAATAAACAAGCCCAACCACTTGCTCCTTGCTCCCAAGCAAGGACTCAGCTCAACCAAACAAAATTTACACTCCAGAGTCCCAAACATAGCAACACAAGACCGACTAGCATTACCCTCTCTTTTAAATGGTTTTATATGTCTGTATCGGATTCGGATCCCCTGTCTCGTCCTAACAGGGGATCCCTGTTTGGACGAAACAGAGGCCGCCACGTGCGGGGGCGGAAGAAAGAAAAGTTTCTTTTCTCTTTCCTCCGCCCCCCTTCCGCCCCCACATTTGGCGGCCCCTGATTCGTCCAAACATGGATTTCCTATTTGGACGAAACAGGGGATCCTCTTTTGTCTGTATCGTATGCTATGTAGCGTTTTCTTTAGTAGTACCATATAAATTTGGTATCGGCCGGCCTAGTCTATATAGAGTTTTCCTTACCAAAAAGAATTTTATACGGCTAATACATATTTAATGGATGTATTTCTTGCACCCCATATGTATCCAATCTAATGTGGGCTCAACTTTAAATATAATCACAATAATACTGCTGATAGATATCAGTTTTTTGCTGGAACATTAGAGGTCGGACATCATATATACTTGAAACATTATGCATCTGTATGCATGCTGCTTGGGTGCTCTGATCTTCCAGGTTTGGACAATTGGTGTGCAGAAATAAAACCATAGATGAGATAATTAATTAGGTACAAACTATAGGCAATTTATTGCATCCTTTTTATATGGGTGGTTATAATTTGGTGGGGCCAGCCCAAGACCGGCCAGCCCGCATTGGTTTGAATTTGGGCTCGATTTTGTGGTCTGTGGTCTGTTCCTGGTCCTAGTTTTCTGGCTCAATTGTTAATGGGCCAAGCCAAGGTTGGTGTATATATATACTTAATTGCCAGGCCTGACATATCTAACACAAATGGTGTCTGTATTTTGATGTTTTTGACGACCCGAGTCTTTTGCCTGTGAGCTGGATTTGAGCGTTAGCATTGGGCCCGATAACTAAATGGGCTGGACCTGAACATACCCGGACAATAGATGGCAACTGGTCGGGTTAAATGGGTGACTTGTCTAAAGCGGCGGGTTTTTTAAATATTTTTTGACCCAGTTTGGGTCGGGTACAAGTCAATAGCTTGTAATTTATTTAGTTATTTTGGTCGAGAAGTTATAGTTTAGACCGGATTTAGGCATGTATAAATTAAGGTTTATAGTTTACAGCCCATTTTAACTTTCCGGCCCAACTTATCTCGCCTTATTTGCTTCTCGATTTTGATATATCTCAAGTCAAATTTTTAGATAGGCTGCACTTCTTCAAATCTATTATTAACACTTTCATTCAAGTCCTTTTTGGCTTGTCATTTTCTTTTATTTGGCCATCAACTACATAGAAAAACTTTTCCTCACCACCAACACCCTTGTTGGCATGTAGTGGACATGTTCGAACTATCTCAAACAAATTTTCTTTATTTTACCACTTATTCAAGTTATTCATAAATGCCATCAAACATGCTCATTTATGATTATTAATGAAGTTGCATTTATAATAGGGAAATTCTAGAAAACGCCCCCTTTTCCGCCCTTTTTATTTTTTGTCCTGAGGCCCATGTTGAGTCAATCTAATCTTTTCACACCCATTGCCCCCTATGAATAGTCACAAGTTTAAGTTTGACACTCATCTAAATTTTCCTCACTGTTGGATTGAAATCATGATAAGATGATGCTTCTAAACCATTAAATCTTAGGGTCATGCATCAAAAAGTTAGGTTGATCTTATGGACTCAAGATTTTACATATAGGTAGGTCTCATATGGATTTTTCTATCCAATGAACTTTCATAATTATCATGCATCCCAATGAGCCCAAGTAGGAGGGGTGTTTTCTACTAAAAAAAAAATACTGTGGCATTGTGTAGCGCTGTGATTTATAAAATCCGAGGAAGTACATTACATCAAAAGAGGAGTGATTGAGCCCGGGCTTAATTAATTAATTAATTATTTATTTATTGGGATCTTGATTGGGACTAGACCCGTACTAGACCCTTCTTATTCCTTAATTTCTTACGAGTACTTGGCGTGCAAATGTCTCGGCACATTTCTGGGTTGCAAAGTTATCGTTTGGAAAATTCTATCGTCTTTCAATTCATCCATCTTTCATAAATACTAATGATGAGAAAGGGAAAGTCATTAACAGTATTTGTTGCCTCTTTAATGTCAAGTTGGTGGGCCTTCATATTCAGTAATGCATATTTTTCTACGAACCGTTTTAAATTCTATTACTCTACAATGACAATGCTTTCATTGTTACATGGTTTATCGATCAAGTCTCATCCATTTATAGATGTCTATCTCCCTCATCATATATACTTATTTGTAGCACCAAAAAGAAATTGTGAGGATTAGGGTAATATGATGGGGCTAATTTTTAATTTTTATTTTTTTCATTGCTAACACTAATTATTCTGGTAATATATGTCGAAACTTGGTACATTTTTGTTCGAATATCACCTCACTAAATAGTGATTAGGGTTGTAAATGGGTCGGTTCAGGTCTTAAGGAGAAGCTGGAATCGGATCCGGACCCGGAATCGGTTTCTTGGCTCTAGAACCAGTACCAGAATCAGAACTATATATGGGACGAGTCTGGATCTGGGTTCGAGTCCGAGTTTAGGTAGATAATGATATTAAAAAAAATATAGTTTTTAAGAGAGATTTTAAAAAATTGAGGTAATATGTCGGGTCTCGGATCCAAACTAAAGTGGAACCGGACCGGACCCATTTACTCATCGGGACTTAAATATGGACCCAGACCCGGTTTTTAATGGGTCGGAACCTTCGGGTAATCAGAGAATCAGAGACCCATTTACATTCCTAATAGTGATGAATGATTAAAGGAAATTATCGAAAGTCATACTGTTTTGTACAGATTTATTTAATTATAATAAATGATAAAGGGGTTTAGGAAAAGAGTCATGTCCCTCAGCAAATAACTACCTATGATTTGGGAATTCATTACTTACACATCTTGACAAGTTATACAACATAAACAAGTAACAATATTGTTATCAAAACTATTTCCAAAATACCCAACACATCTAGCTCCACCATAGTCTAAAAAATGAAAGAAAATGGCATGTGGCAAACAGCATTATCCGTCTGGTGGAATGTCATTGAAAACCAAGAAAAAATAAAAAAAAACACTGATTCGCATGCTTGATTAAGAGGATGGGCCAAGATCTTAGAACATTGAAGAACAAAGGAAAACCCATCAAAAGTGCTTTAGCTTCATATAAAATCATTAACTTTTTTAGGATTTTAGAAGTCAGTTCTTACTGTATGGTGAAAATAGAGTGCATTAACTTCAGAAGTTAGAAATAAGGCCTGATTTTACACAAATTTTATAACTCTGCCAGTTCCAAATACTAGTAATTCTAAAATACTATATAGTAGAGTTCACTAAAATCCTCTTGAACAAAAACTTTATTGAGTTGTTTGAATAAGTAAAGACTAGCAAATATTATTTCACCATATTCAGTAACAATCGCACTCGATCGATCCCCTTCAAAAGTATCAAGTTTAATTTATTCTCAGGGCACGATGTGATGTAATTTGGATTAATTCAAGTAATTCAAAACATTTGCATATTTTATGTTGGTGCAATGTACCTTTCTTGCTGAATAAAGTGTCTCTATTATCTATCCTATTTCTAGCTGCAGTTTCATGAACATGATCTTTGTTTGGATCCATCGATGACGATGCAACACTCACTTGTTCATTGTCGTAATTAATTACATCCATCACAAATGCCTGTTTTGCATTACTAAATGATTCTTACATGGGAAAACACTCAGATCAATGGATAAAAGATTTCTGCAATATTGTATTTAAGTAAGTGTACACTTGGGTTACAAACATAATGTTGGGTTTATGTCTTGTATTCAAGTTTACCGGAGTGGTCCATTGAGTTGGCCATGGACTGGGTTCAGGGTCAAGAGTATTTTGGTCATTGTACTGGGGCTATGTTAGGGATACTTATGAAAAAGAAAATTATATATATATATATATATGATGTAATCCATAATCCTTGACTCTGAAGAGAGTTAAGATACGAGTCATTGCTCTCTTGCGTGCCATGGATTTAGGCAATTTTGCTGAACTACGTAAAATCCTCATTTCTCTCGTGTGGCATCGTTGGTCGATCGCAGGTTTCACACTTCCATAATCACGCGCACAACACATAAATACATGTAATTGAATTAACGATGAAATTTGCCAAAAATGTCATACAAAGAAAGCCATTGATCATACCAAAGTCTAGTTGACTTATCATCGATCTCCAATGATTCATTTTACATCCAATATGTAATAAAGGTCCAAGGGATTGAACTTTCCCCCAAATACAAGAACCGGATCTCGAATCCTATGAAAACTTTTGAGGCGTAGAGGTGGTGGCACAAATACTTTTTAGTAATTCCTTTTAAGAGGAGCCCACTCTTCAACACTCCCCCTCATATGGAATTTAGTCGACATTCATATTTTACGCCGATTCATCTATCCTGAAATTTGTATTCGCAACCGATTGGCTCTGATACAATATCAAGTTTTATTAGCTGACCAATCCTATCAAAACCATGAGACGTTAGTCGGGCCAACATGAACAGTTTTCAATACTCTTCATCGGGTGAAATCCACCCCTCAACTACCAAATGCCAACTAGCCTTGAATCAAATGGCCCAAGGGGGTTAGGTTGGTAGGCTTTGCAAGCAACAATTCAGTAATGCGGCGGAGCCCTGAGGTAGCTTTCAGCTTTGGGATGGCAACTGACAAGTCGAATATTCCCAATTAGCCATTTTATATTTTCAGCCTGATTTGCTAGCAGATAAAAAGGAAATTCTGCACAAGGTATTATTAGTTTTTTTTTTTGCTATATAGGACTAGTATAAACTTCATGCATCTTTTCGAAAAAGCTTACTGCTATACTTTAGAATTTAGATAGCTAACAAGTTTTGGCATGTTCCATTTGTAAACAACAAAAATAATACTCTCTCTCAAGAAGAAGAAAGAAAAAAATATGGTAAACAGTAGTTCGAAAAATGAGAAGAAAATGCATTTTAGGCCCACCACTAAGTAATGACTTGATCTATCAGCCCAAACACTTTAAACTGTAATTTGTCACCTTTTATAATAAAATGTTACAAAAGGGGAATTCTATGAAATTGGACAATTTGGGTAACTTCGTTATAAAATAGAAAGTAGTAGTAAGCCTTCTGCCATCATTACGAAGTGTTTACTGTCTTCTTCATTTTGTCGATTTTTACAGAATTCTTATTTCCATAAAAAATACCCAGAAACTCTTGAATTTCTTTAACTAGCCATGCCTACCAAAACATCAATGGAAATACTTTTTAATATTTCCCCTTGGGTGGAGCCTACGTACTCCTCAATACTACCCCTAAGGTGGAATCCAGTTGGTGCACTTTTGGAGACAAGCATTTTTTTTGTTACGCCGAGTCGTTCCACCTAGGATTCGAATTCACGACCGGTTCACTCTGATACCATAACGACTTTTAGATAAATTCACCTTAGAATTCATCGACATCTAGACTACTTCAATTATACAAGAAAGATACACTGATGAGATAATAAGTTTAAATTCAAATTCTTTATCTATCTCTAGAATTTCTAACAACCTAAACCTAATCTCTAACAAAAACAACCCCGTCCTTTGTATCTGTGAAGAAGTGCTTTGTGACCAATGACTTTGCATTACCCATATCATTATCAAGATATATCTTTTGAGTTTGAAACTCACCCCCTATTTAAACGCATACAAATGCATTGGTGGGGCCCACAGGGCTCTCTCCCATGATCTCCATAGGCAACATTGCTTAGAGATTGCAACCATTAAACCCCCTGTAAATCAACACTCACCTAATTAAAACTTACCTAAATTATACTCATAATAAGATTGAATTTCATAAAAAAAGGGTTAACCATCGAACAAATGAGGCCCTTAAATCAATAGTTGTGGTTATCCGTTTAAGATGTTAAGATGTTTCTTCCCCAAAATCTAATCCATTACAAGACTTTCCATCACACACTCTCTACAATTGGTTGCCAAAAGAGTTTAAATTTTAGGTCGCCTTGGAATATATATTTTCAATCAGAAACGAGCTGGCATGTAGGATTCACCTGCCCACCCCCACCATCATTCATTCAAATTTCACTCTAATCAAATTTATGCACATCCTCACATAACTTTGACTGAAGTAAAATTTTTCTTAATGATAAAATTAGGCCTAGAACTAGGATTTTGAGTGTTTTATTTGAAGGTAGGCCTCAACCATAAAGTTTATCAGAAGCCACATAATTCACCAAGCAGAATCTTCTAATGAACTCCTGAATGAAAGAAACTTCCAGGGTTATCTTTTATTCACCCCTCTCCATCTTGAAGTTTTAACACCCTCAATTTTCACCATATTGATTAGAAACTATGATCAAGTAGGCAAAATGACTGCTGTGCCTGTATATAGGAGAAAACACCCATAAAATATATGATCCCAAAGTATAAGCGGAAATCTAGTGTATTGTTCTGCAAGGCTCAGACATCATCCCACGTTTGGCTGACTGTTACGTGTTTTTTGTGATAGTGATTTAAACACTTTAGCTCCATTGTAGCTGTATATTCCCCATCACTTCATGACATTTGAAGTTTTATCTACCAATAAAACATCAGAATGAAGATTTGTACACTTTCATAAGGCATTTTAAATTAAAATCATCTGAATTGGGCCTATGTACTGGTGTCTGCCACTACTGTTTAAAAGCTTAGTCCCAAATCAACCAAGGTTAGGGTGATTTTCTCCTGAGAGGTACCTATCAGAGGTAAAACTCTTAGCTTCATGTAAAAACTGCCTCATATTCAATTTTGGCAAGGACCCATCTTTCATGACTTTTACTGAGAGGGTCCATGTTGAAAGAATAGTGCCTAAGAACTTGTTGGAAGTCTGGGATCTTGCACAGTGCAAATTGGGCTGTCGGAAATTTCAGTTTCATCGACCAAATCACACGTTTGATATGGAGAATATTGATGATGCAGAGAATATCTGCTTCAGTCATTTGGCCATTTTGGTCTTTAAAATTCTTTAAATTCTAAAATTTGGAGTGCTCTATGATTTTCATTTGGGAGAATCCAATTGCAGAACTTATGATTGAAAAGAAGGGGATTATGGGTACTTCTCTGAATATTAATCCTCTAAATTCTTGCAATCAAACAAGCTCTAAAACATGTAATTAGTCTTCAAATTGAATGGTAAATGTAGTTAATGAAGTGCTTTTTATGTGATCAAGCTTCTCACTCAAATTAGCATTCACTTTGGTTTGTTGTATTTATGAACAGAGAAATTTACATATAATCATTTGCCTCCTTTGATATTTACCAGATCATCTCTAGGTTGGTTTTTACATTTAATCACTTATGCATTCTCAATTACCTTAAATCAAAGGGCCAAAAAGGGGTTTTTAACCACTTATGCAATAAGAAACACTCTAAAAGGATAGAGAAATGACTTTTAACTGTAGTTAACATCCACAATTTACTTTTCATTAGGTTTAACTTTGAAAATAAACAATTGTTAAAATACTAGAGTGTCACTACTTGGTTCAAAGAACAAAAATGTAAATAAGTATTTTAATTTAAATTATTTTAACCAAGGACAAACACTAAGTTTACCATACAACATTGCATGTTTATGTAATGTGTTCTTCTTTTTTTTTTTTTTCAAGAAGTAGAGTGAAAACAATGAGAAAGTATTCTCAACTTTTTTTTTTTTTTAAAAATTTACCCATGTTTGGATGGTCGCAATAAGTGGAAAAGTAAATTCCAAAAATCTACTGGTACCTTTTCCGCTTGCCATGCAAAAATTTTACTTCATGTAACACAAGCAAACCGGCTAACTTACAGGTTGGTGGTTGTTAATTCTCATCACCCCATAAAAAGATACACAAATATATATAGTTATCGGAAGTATACTTCTCTCTTAGACATTTATTACCCTTTCTATTGATAAGACATTTACTTTATTTATTTAAAAATATGTGTGGAGAGAGAGAGAGAGAGAGAGAGAGAGAGAGAGAGAGAGAGATATCTTCATTCTATTGCAAGGCATGATCCCCCCATGTGGATTTGAGGGAGAACAATAAATTAACTAAGGTTAGGCCCACAGTTTCTAATATATGGACAGTAGCGAGAATCCCAATGATTCGCTCAAGGAAATGATATGGTAGAGACATTCCATCTATGACTAATTAACTTAACCAAATGCCTCTAAAGGAAATGATCCATTTCCTTGCCAGATTTTAACATTGGTAGGCCCAAATCCTCCTCCATTGCTCCTCCCTAAAGCTAAGTATAATCATTTATCCTTTTCAAACCTCTCAGTTCCCTTCTCAGGTTACTTTCCTTTCCTTTTCTAGTCTCGATTGCTATCCATCCAAGCAAAAGTCACAGCCCCTTCCTCACATCAGTGCGGTGACTGATTTGCATCAATCAACAGACACTCCCTCACTTTCACAACTCTTCATAATCTATTTATCTACGTATACACGTTCTAAACGACAAAGTAAACAACCCAAAGTAGTACTCTCTATTTTTCTTCTCCATGCTTTCTTATTGGCCAAACACCTTGACTTATCTTCCCTTCTCAATAACATCAATTTCTTCACTAGCCCAATGA
The DNA here is from genome assembly GCA_038049695.1 of Cinnamomum chago. Taxonomy (NCBI): domain Eukaryota; kingdom Viridiplantae; phylum Streptophyta; class Magnoliopsida; order Laurales; family Lauraceae; genus Cinnamomum; species Cinnamomum chago. The sequence continues at coordinate 14,154,840 of CP142456.1, forward strand.
AAATCTTCCCATGAATCGATTCAACTCCAGCATCATAAAACATGGCCAACAACCACTTGAAGACACCTTAGAAGATATAAAAACAACAATCCATATGAAACTCGGAGACATGGACAACAACAGTAGAGAACCATGGTCTGTTGGGTAGAATAAGAAGGACCTCGAACACACACATCATAAAGGAAAAGGACGAATTGTCGCATGAAAAGCCGAAAGATATGGGAAGAGGAAGATGAGAATAAAAACAAATCTTCTTTTAACTAAAGGCCTCCCTAAAGAGAATTATGTGCAATGAATGAATTTCTGTAGTTGATTGGTGATTAAAGCCTTAGGACTAGGCATGACAATGGGCCGAGTTCATTACTGGACCAGCCATAGTTACCTGGTTCACTTCGCACTTGATTTAAAAATCTGAGCGGTTAGGTTCTTCTGATTTACTTTTCGATCGATTCATCTGATTAGAGCTTGATGAACTAAATCGTCCAAGTCCATGTAATATATATCCATTGCTAATGATGCACACTTCAACATTAACACTGCTAAATTGCACTCCAATGATAGTAACGTCGAAGTAAAATTCTATAATTTACAAGTGAATAATCTTAAGGCAGGGCCTACTTTTATTGGAGTTGGATATGAGCTACTATGTGACCCACCTTTAGCGAATTACAGGTGAATAATCTTAGTACTGACAATTCGAAGCTTGAGGGCCTATTTCAAAACTAGTAACTATGACCAACCCATTAATTAAACGGGTCCAAAATTTGTGCATGTTGAATTATCGTCTCACTTAAACATTTTCAGGAAACCCATAATATGTAGGGTGCTACTCCATTAAAAAAAAAGACTATTTTTTTTTTTGATTCAACAAGTTTTTATAACTAATAGTTGCAACCGGACTTAAAATTTAGAATTTCCTGTAGGCATCTTGTCCATGTTTAAATTATCAAGGTTCAGATTATTAAAAGTTTGGTACAATTGATGTTGTATTTCTTATATATATGTATATTAAAATTTATTTTTGTTGAATTATACAACTATATATCTGTCGCACAATAGCCATCTTGTTCCATCTAAACCACTTTAAGTAAAATAAAAAACTCAGAAACCAAGGTAATGGGCGAAAATAGAGTATTAATGGTGTTTTTGTAGAAACCAAGTTGGCCAAATATCAGCCAGAATTGTGGAATCCAGTATCTAACAGGTAGATTTTGGAAATCTTGTTAAACCTGGGCTGAGATTTGATTTGCTATTTTCACACTTAATCAAGCTGGGCCTTGGGCCTATAACAGGTCGGATCTCTAACCCAGTTGCTGGTCACTCAAAATCACACAACTTTATATCATTGGGCCACTCCAGTTTTTAATTGGAACATGATGCAGGGGACGAATGTCCCCCACTTTCAGCAGGAAAGAACTCATTGGAGCAACTAAAATGGCAGTCTTGTGGACCACCATACCTTTTACCATGATTATAATTGTTAGAAATTTAATTGTAACAACCTGAGTTTCTAATATTTATAATCAACAACCTCTGTTTTGAGTTTTTGCCTATAAGCCTCAGTTCTCCCCTGGGAATATCAAACCAGTCACCTGGAACTCTAGTTGTTTAAAGAGGAAGACCATCACTTAGATCCTCCTTGGAAACTCTTATTTATTTGAAATAGTGCTTATTGGATTAAATTTGTTTAAAATATACCTATTTCATTAGATCCTTCTACAAATAGATCCTTGGTATGTTTGAGAAAAAAGCAAGTTTGTCATATAGTTTAAATTATGTAGACAGACATCTCCTATAATAAAAGTGGTGCGGGCAAACTTGTCACATATGCTAAAAGAAAAAGATCAAAAGTTATCTCATTGTTTTGGATGTTGATGTCTGTCTAAAAAAATTACTCTTTTGTTATTTTCTGAAAAAGAGACAAAATGCTTTAAAGCGCTAATTCAATCAAAGATTCAATAGATTTCTCCAAATAGCCTAATGCACTCAAGCATCTATTTCAATCAAGTTTAATTGAAATTTACCCAAAATGTAGACTTGCCGAAAAACATCAATTTTACTACAATAACAAATAAATTAAAGAAAAGGGGATTTTTATATTTCTAGAAAAATCATACCAGCTTAGTTTGATTAACCTGACCGATGACAGGTCCAATTACAGATCAAGGTGGTTTGCTGATATGGTTGAGGAAGTATAAGCACTCAAATGTAAGAAGTGAAAGTAAAATTGGAAGTTGTTTACTGTTATTGTTGTTGTCTCACTATTTGACGTCACCAAAACTCATATGGAAGACGGGGGGTTTGGTACGCAAAGTTTGTTACTAATAGTCTAGGGAGAGAGAGAGAGAGAGAGAGAGAGAGAGTAGGATTTACGTAACAATGCCTGGGCCTTGAGACATGGCTGCTTGAAGTTGGTTACATAATACAAGAGTCTACGTAGAGAGAGGGAGAGACAGAAAGAGAGAGGGTCGATGCCAAGTCGTTTTAGGGTTAGATAGAAAGTTATGAGGGGAGAGTGGACCCATCAGGTTCACTTGTCGGACAAGGGCGCTGCTTAAAAGAGTTAGGAAGCAAACTGGCTTCTGCCTCTTTCTTCCCACAAGAAGACGAAGCGAAAAGGAGGAACAAAAAGAATAACTCATGGGTCACCATTCCTGCTGCAACCAACAGAAGGTTAAGAGAGGCCTTTGGTCTCCTGAAGAAGACGAAAAGCTCATTCGCTACATCACTACCCATGGCTATGGATGTTGGAGTGAAGTCCCTGAGAAAGCAGGTCTTCAAAACTCTCTCTCTCTCTCTCTCTCTCTCTCTCTCTCTCTCTCTCTCTCTCTCTCTATCTATCTATCTATCTTTCTTACCCCTTTCTCTCTCTCTCTCTCTCTCTCTCTCTCTATCTATCTATCTATCTATCTATCTTTCTTACCCCTTTTTTTCACTCAGGGCTTCAAAGATGTGGGAAGAGTTGTCGCTTGAGGTGGATCAACTATCTAAGACCAGATATTAGACGAGGGAGGTTTACTCAAGAGGAGGAGAAGTTGATAATCAACCTTCATGGTCTTGTGGGGAACAGGTCGGCTAAGAACACTTCATGCCTTAACATTTTTCTTTCCAGTGAAAAAAATGCCCACATAAGCTATAGGTGCAACACTCTTTTTTTTTTTTTATTTGACGTGGTTAAATTGCAACCTAATGTGTCCAATATGTTAAATCATTTTGCCAAGTTTGAATTATAATTTTAATTGGGCTTGGATTAGAGTTTTGATTACACTAAGTTTTTTACTATATACAGCTGATTTATGCTACTGTAGTCCCTAAATTTCCTACGCCCAAACACGGTGCAAGGGCCATCATCATACCATATCCATGGACCACAATCTAAACTCCCATGATACCACAACGTCAGCCTCCCTACATACCTCATTTTAGGCTACTCCCTTAAGCCTTCTTTTCTCTTTCTTTTCCATGAAGAATATACTAGCATTAGCCAAAGAAGCATAGTCAGGGCAATGTGTAGCCCTCTCTCTTAACACGAACCCATAATGTCAAATGTCAAAAAACCCAACTGACCCATGTTGGATTCTTCTACCAATTTTAATGTTTATATGTGTGTTTTGTATTTGATGCTTTGTAGGTGGGCTCACATAGCAAGTCACTTGCCTGGAAGAACCGACAATGAGATAAAGAACTACTGGAATTCATGGATTAAAAAGAAGATTAGAAAGCCTCAAATGCCACCACAAACCTCTTCAGCCACTATTCCAATGACACAAAGCATGGAGTTCATACCATCGAGTTTCAGTTCCCTTCAACTAGATGCACTAAACCAAGACGCATCAACAAAGCCATTTCCGGAAACCATGTTCTCTTCTCCTTGCCCACTGTTCATGCTCGACAACAATTTGGTTGGGGGTACAAGTTCAAGAGAAGATCTTGTAGCTAATGAAATAGCAGGGATGAGTTCTGATGCATGGAGCTTCAATCAGCATCAAGTACAGGCAATGTCCGCTCCATTCTCATTCTCAGGCAGCAGCGCAGATACAAACTGCTTGCCTCCATTGTTGGATAACATGGAGGGTATGATGGTGCCTATGGTGGTGAAGTCATGTTCTATGGATGAGCCAGGAGAAATGGGGGGTGAATGCATAGAAAGGCAGGACTTCAATGAGTGGGCCGAGTCACAACAATGCCCTGGTTTTCTAATATGGGAGCATGTTGAAGGCCAGCTGAATGGGGAAGGAATTACACCAGTTTCATCTAATATGGAAGCTATGCTTTCTACTTTTCCTTCATCGGTGTGAAATGTCAATGAAGGAGTAAGGTTGAGTTGTAAACATGGTGCATCGATCGCTCTCTCTCTCTCTCTCTCTCTCTGATGGGTGGATTTGATTTGATTTAGAATAATGTGTTGTTTGTGAGGTTTTCTTTTCTATTTTTTTTTTTTTGAATTTTTTTTGTATGAAGAGATGGGAATGTGTATTTATAAGCATGCAATGCTTCAAACATAGTGAAGTTTGTCCGGGTGGAACAATGAATGAAAAGACCAAATTAAAAGGAAGTCCACGTGGAGCAGCTAATGAACATTCATGATAAATACGTTCTTGGATCCCTCGCTGTATTGTCAAGTTATTGATGACCAGTGAAGGTTCGCTTTCCTACATTTATGGGTGAGTATCTTTTCCAAAAGACTCCATGGCTCTGCAAATAGTACAGTACAACCTTTCCTTTGCTTGCTTTTTACATCTACACGTGATATAAACTGTCAATATATATACATATATAATATAAGGCCATGTCGGCCAGTAGTTTATAGCAGGCGAATGATAGGGACCCCATGGCTGTGCCTGTGTCTAACAGTACTGCACAACCTTTGCGTACTCTCTGATTTTATACGTGACATAGCTTATACATACAAAAATATATATTTCTCACAAAAACATGCAGATTTCTTTATGTCTCTGGCCCTTTGGAGCCCACCTGACCTGAGGAGATGAAAATAGTACTAACAAATTGGTGCAGATTTTAAGAAAGATATGTGAATGTACCTTAGATTCGATGAATCTGCCCTGATGTAGGTATAGATCATGCAAAGTCAATAGCAGAAAACAACTTGATCCCAGGATCAAGGTTGGTCCAATCCATGTGGAGCTAAACTATAGAGTACAGAGGGAGAGATCTTTCATCCCAGGGGCAAGGCATCTCGATGGGAATAGAAGCGATTCCCCTAGTGGGTGTGGGGCCGTACGTGGAAATCAGGTGAAAATTGAGAGCCTTGATGGACCTGCCTTTTTGCAAAATTTCAAACACACCGGACCATCTAACCTGTGATCAATGCCCCACAAATTTAACAGTTGTAGCGCCCCCCCCCCCCCCCCCCCAACCTTTTTTTTTTTTTTTTTTTTTTACTATTTTGACCTGGAATGAAGGGGTCCTTAGTTGGGCCCACAACCTCTCCATTTGGCCTAAGTTGTACTCAGTTGGAAATGGAATTCTAAAAATTGATGTTTCTAAGAAAAAAGTAAATTTGAAGAACATGGATGAAGAGATTAGAATAATGAATCGGAGTAAAAATTTTGCACACATATAGGTCTTATCTAGATAGGGTGATCAAAAACTGAGCTGGCCAGGTTTGTCCAAGCTAAACCCTCAACATAAACAAGTTGGGCTCAAAATAAACCAAAATCCTCAAATGGCCTACACAACCTGGGCCCTTACTCGACCCTGCAAAGTCAATAGCAGAAAACAAATTGTAACATTTATACATTGCTATTGGGCACTAAAGTGTCAAACTTACACTAACCCTCCTTTATATGAGCTTGAGATCGTCAATGTAATGCAATGAGCAATACCGTGGTAGATGGAGATCTCGCTTTACTACAATATGATTTAGTATGGTTATTTGATGATATTGTTGTTGTCAATGCAATGCAATTAGCAATATAGTGGCAGATGGAAACCTCACCTTAATACAAGGTGATTTAGTAAGGTGATGACCAGACAATCATTTACTATCCAAGAGAAGACTATTTGATGGTATTGGCAAATCTTATCTTTTACCTCATTAATTCTAGCCCCTTGATAAAATGGTTGAATTCTTATGAATTAAACACTAAACAACAAGTGGATTCTATATATGTATGTGTGTATTGCCTTGTAATCTCCTTTACAACATGCCATTAAGATTTCGTAGCCCTTTGTTTTCATAGTTGTGGCCCATCCAAGAGGTAGGGAATTGAAGTTGAATCAGAATATAAGGTTAAACACTAGATCCAATAGCTAAAGAGAAGTGATCATATGCTATTTAAAATGAATCACATAAAAATCATGCTCATGTTAACCCACATATATGCTCAAATAAATCCACATATACAATAACTATATTTAGATAAGCCATTGCAATATATACAATCCCCTCTCATGCGCTCATGCTTACAACTTCAAACGATTGTGGGGCCCACCTTGGATCCCCTCAACCGGTGCCACCCACTCGTGTACGGTCATGATGTCTAGGATGATGATCCTAACCACTTGATCAATGACCGATAATTTCTCATATTCCAAAATGAGTGCCCAATTGACCCAATGGTCTAGCCCATTCCGATGGGTGCCAAACCTCAAGATCGGCAATATCAGGGGGTATCTGTTTTATGGTCCACTCGGATGGATCATCTAGTGGGCCGCACTTGGTGTTTCCACATGTGAGCCGATGGGTGCATGAGCTTAGTAGAGGAAAATGATTCCATATCGATTGGGATCTTATGCACGTGCACTTCGTTGTGGGTCCCACATGGGATGGGGAGATTGAAAGATATGGTTGGGGCCCATTGATGCAAGAAAGCGCCCACATGTTTTCACTATTAGAAATGGATGCACAGTCATTTCAATAGTCTAGCCCATTTGAATTCGTGCAAACCTAAGGGTGATGTCAACCTGTATAACCGACGCTAGGGTTTTTTTTTTTTTTTTTAATGGGAAAAAATGATTCTCCTAGTTGAGCCACTGGGATATATAATGATCATGGAAGTCTATTGGATGAAAATATCTATATGAGACCTATCTATATGCAAAATTTTGACTTTATAGGATCATTCTAACCCTTTGATTTATGACCCTAAAATTTAATGGTTTAGAAGCATCATTTTGTTATGATTTCCGTCCGACGATGAGGGAAAGTTGGACGACTGTCAAATTTGGACTTGTGACTATTCATGGGGGGATAGGTTAGTGTATGAAAAAAGATTAAATTGACTCAAAGCGGGCTGCATGACAAAAAAAAAAAAAAAAAAGAAGACCCGGAGGGCAGAAAAAGGGCTATTTTTAAAGTGGAGCGTTCCAAAACAACTACCCCATCTACCCTATACCCTAAACCCAACCCAAGTGATTTGTGACTACAGACTTCGATGGCTCGACCCTTAATATACTTCGATGGGACCACTTAGTTGTTCTATACCTATCAATACATGGGGAGGTAGAGCTGACTTGGAGGGGCAGTTGGAATAGGTAAAGGATCAAGCAAAAATCAGGGCCATCAAATCGTACTATGTCTTAATTTAGTAACTGCCATAAAAGTCTGTCCTTTAACTTCAGATTTATTTTATCTGATTTTTCTTATAATATTTACCTAGCTTAATTGTGACCAAAATTCAGATGAGCGTTTTGGACCTGGCTCTAGATGATTTCAGGGGGGTGGGGTTCAGTTAGTAAGTCTAGAGGGGTACACTGATTAAAAAAAAAAGGCCCAATTGATCCTTAGTGAGCCAGCTAGTAGGAGAAAATTTCTCCCAGGTTCGTTCCTAGGCCTTTTCTATAGCCCGATATTTTATATATTACTCTTGTCTCTCCTGCATGTAGATTTAGGATCCAGATCTCTTGTTTGGACCACCCGGGGGGTGCCACATGGGAGATGGGATTTTTTAAAGACTTGTTATTTTTTTTTTCAAGTAATAGGATGTGACATCTCAACCCATGTGGTATCCCTGTTTGGATGTATGGTGAATTGAAGTATGGTGAGGTGAAACATCAAATCAAGAGAGAATAAAATATAAGGTGTTATGATGATGTTTTGTTTTTAGTTGTTTGATATAGAATCTTTTTGACTTTTTTTATAGAAAAATGGATTTTTTTTGTCTTTTAGTGGAGAAAGGAGATTGCTTTTTTGATTTTTTTTGAAAAATTCGAAGGAAATTTTGAAATTGTGTACTTTTGATATGACCCCTTGTCAATTATTGTCTGAATTTACTTCACTTCACTTTAACTAGTTAAGTGCCAAACATGCCTAGGCTTCCTGTTTGAACCAAAGAGGGGATCCGTGTTTCCCTAGATTTATAATTTAGTACTCTGTCAAATTAAAAGGTCCCTCTAATGTTTCCATAGACATTTAGTCAATGGTTATTTGATGATCATTGCACCTAACACCTTTTGATTAAACAATGCCAACAATTCCGCAACTCATGATCGACGTTTAGAAGCATCTATTATTTCAATTAGTGAGGGCACTTACATAAATGATGGGCCAATTAAGAACGGTCAATGGTTTAATTAGATCGAGTGAAAGAAAGTGAAAAAAGTGAAGAAAGTAAAAAAGCAATAGAAAATGGAGTGATTGCTTGGAGAGAGAATGAGCAAGGGGGTGGTAGTTCAAAAGCAATTATTGTATTGCTTATGAATAATAATGGATAATCCTAGAAGATTTTGTTAATCACTTTGGTAATTACTAGCAACAAAGGCCCGGGCTAAGAGAATATATTTAGAATTTAAATAAGAGAAAATATATTATTTAATTGAAATAAAGAATATCATATAGGCACTTGTGCACAAGTATAGTTGCATATAACTGTCATACCATGATAATGTAATATGAAAAAAATCTATAAAATAAAAGTTTATGAAAAAAGTATGTTTATGAAAAGTAATAAATAATGAATTTCGCTTCAAACATAAAGTTGAATAATAAATAATTCAAATCTTTGAAGAATAAGAAGATTGTGCAATTCATCCACTTGTTTATCGACTTGTTTCAATATTAGTCATTGAGATTGTCACTTTACTTTCCAATTGACCAGGTGCATTACTTGTCCCAATGGTTGAAGGGTTGATGTTATCTTTCATCTTCAATGCTGTTGACATAAGTGAATATAAATTAGTGAAATGAAACAATCTTTTAAAGAAATAGAGAAAGCGGAAACAGAGTAAGTTAGTGGCGGTAGAAATCGAAGATAACGTCCGGTTAAAAATAAAAAGTATGGTTAAAATTAAATCTGAAACGTCCCTCCACTTTAATATATGATAATTGAAAAAAACTTTTTACATCCATTTTATAAATTTTTTTTTTACATCTAAACTAATTTAAATTTCATTTGAAGAAAAAGAAGACATGTAATTAATAATTAATATTACTAAAGAGGCTGAAACAAACTGTGTTATATTAAAATAATGGATAACCAATAACCTAAAGTTTTCATAAAAAGCAAAAGGTCAAAGAATCAATGGCTGCAATCTTACAATCTTGGGCACTCAGGTGCATCCTCTATCTACTGGTGGGGCCCATTGAGGGCACTTTGGTTCCACAGAGTCAACCTCTTAAACCATTCAAACATGGGCATCATCAACAAGCTGTCCTCCTAACATTGAGGGCACTTTGGTTCCACAGAAGATATTTTTTTAGCAGTGTGAAAATGACTCGACTGGGTTGGGCAGCAGGTCAACTTGGTCCCTTGGACTGTTAGCCCCCGGAGCCTAACTGGTAGGTCCAAACCAAACCTTTCAAAATGGTCAAGTGCAGGTTAAACTGGTAAAAAACCAGCAATTTCAATTAGCTTTTATGATTTCAATATTGAGTCATGAGCATTTTCGTCATAATAATAATAATTTTCATTCTTTAAAAAGCATTCTGTAGTTGATTTTTAAAATTTCATCATTGTGTGTGCTTAATGAAGGGTTTAAAGCCTAATTTTACAGTGAAAATCCTATTATTGCCTAATTTATTTGTTAGACTACAACCTAATGGTCAGGCTAGATTAATTAATTACAATCTTAACTGATTAAGATCAAACCGTTTTATAAAGTTGTTTAGCATCTGGTTGGATAATCCTAGAAGATTTTGTTAATCACTTTGGTAATTATATGCTCGGTCCGGTACTGCTCTTACACGAGTAGGCTTAAACTCCGGAGTTCTTATGGGATCCGGCCCTGCATGGTTTTAAAGCGGGTCATGTTGAGTTAATACGAGGTTTTACTTATAAGCCCAAGGTCAGGACTTGGATATTTCTAAGAGGGATTTACCGGCAAAATCCTTGTAAGACCATATACGTCCCAGTAGGACCCAGCTGAATTTTCGATACGGAAGGGATCCTCATATTGGCTTTTCTTAATTTTTTTTGTCATTTTGTGACATGGTCGATATCGAAAATTATTAATTGTCGATATCGACTACTATACGAGTACCCACATATATCTTGCCCCGATTCCACTTTTCGCATTTCTCCATTTGGGCCGTCTTCAACACTGCTCTGGACTTTTTTCTTCTAGAAACCACCATAAAACGCCATCTCCATGGTGGTTGAACTCCATTAAGACAAAGGTACACACATTATCTACTACATTAGACTGCTTTATGTACCGTAAAACAAAATCATCTAGATTCTCCTCAAATATTTAATTGTTGGAAACCCTAGAAACCGTGTGAAATCTTGTTTCTATGCCCTAGGCAGCTGTGGTTTATGGGGTTTGAAGGGTTTGTTTTGTGATTGAGTTAGCATTCATTGCATTTAGAAATAATGTATTATGATGAAATCTAGCAGTGGGAGAAGTGTTTGGTCATGAATTGGGTTTTTTTTTTTTCTTTTTTGTTGTCCCCTTTTCATGCGTTTGTTACTTTTAGAAGAGAACTATCAACAATTTTAATCATATTAATAAGATGTTGTGGGTGAATCTGCATATTGGTTTTGTTTTGGACTGATCTTACAAAGTTTTAAAATATAATTATAAAATAAAGTTGTATTTCATGTAATTAATATAATTATAGTTGGTTCTCTTGATGATTTTTGAATAACAGAAGAATGGGTGGAATAATGTGTGAGGAATAGCACTCATTAACATGGTTTGAAAGCATTGTTCCAAGCTTTATAATAAATAGACTATTGATCAAAATGCATTTTCTTTCTGTTAATTAAACTATTGTTGTAAATGTTTAGTTAGTCGTAAACGTTTGAGAAAAGCTGCCTAATCTATACTCCCAGAGACATACAAATGTTAAAACAGATCTGTATTAACTATCATTTGTACCTAATTTTCACCGATATCTGCATTAATTTCATCTGTAATGACAGCATGTTAGATAGAGAGGTGTTGTTCATCTTCCACTATGGCGGTGACTTTGAATTCGATATAAGTCGTCCTGTGTACAGTGGAGGAAAGCAGAAGATGAGTTTTTTCAGCTACAAACATAACATATGAATCTCTTGCTAAAGAAGCAATTGAAGCATCTAATGAGGAGTCATCCATCCAGAATTTAAGCATGCAATACCTATATCATAATGGACGGGCATTCTCCCTGGCCAACATTGATGATGATAATGATGGTAGGAGTATGTTCAAAGCATCAGGTGATGAATTGAATGGGATCTATTTATATGTCTTCAACGGACGGAACAAGGAGCAATGCATAGGAGGAGATAATTGGAGGTACACTTATAAATTGCAGAAGTAGATTGTGCATCCCCAAATACTATATTTTCCTTCCTACTTGCTTATTTATGTAACAATTCATTGTAGGTTTCAAAGGAGCTCTGTTCGTTGCTCTTGTCCGGACAAAACAAGGAACTCAACAGGAACTTCAAACAAAAAACAAGTTTATAACTCAACTAGCTGTGGATATGTACCCACCGTCGACATCCGCAAAGACAGACATGTTTTTTCCTACTGTGCGGGTCGATTGCAGTCCAAGTCAAACGGTCGGACAAGACACTGTCGATGATGATTTGGTATTTGGGAAAGACCATGGTGGTGATATCCATCTTGATGGGCCTCCCTCCATAGGTCAAATCCATTCAAATCCGATGATGAATGCCAAAATTAAAGTTGAAGGAGCCGATCTAATCAATGAGGCATTTCGTTGTAATGATAATCCGGTTGAAGTTGCAGGAGCCAATCGAATCAATGGGGCATTTCATTGTACTGAAGCTCCATCTGTTGATCTTGAGGGTAAAATAGAGCCTGAGGACATAAACACAGATGTTGGCCACAACTCGGCACGGGAAATGTGGATTGGCCGTGAGTTCCAAGATCGACAAACGTTCCGGAATACTTTGGCTAAGTTCGCAATTTATGGCAACTTCACTCTCAAACCTTTAAAGACCAACATGACCAAAGTGACTGCACGCTGCAGAGATCAGGAATGTCCATGGCGTATTCACGCTTCAATTGTCGAATCAGGCCCACGATTTACAGTAAGGACGTATAATCCTAACCATAAATGCTCAAGGCCAATGATGGGCATGGCACATCGACAAGCATCTTCGGCGCTTATTACAGAGTACATCATGGATAGAGTCAGACAGAATGTCATTTTGAAATCGAAGGAGATCATGAATGACTATCAGATGGAGTTTGGGGTGACCATTAGCTATAGGAAGGCTTACATAGCAAGGAAGATGGCACTGAATTTGGTCTGTGGATCGTATGAAGACTCCTTCCAGCAGCTACCTTTGTACTGTAAAGAACTTTATATGAGCAACCTTGGCACTGTAATAAACATAGACACCACAACAGAGGACCGTTTCAGAAGATTTTTTTGGGCATTCGGACCTTGTTTAAGGTCTTTCACGTCTTCGTTGAGACCAGTGATTGCTGTCGACGGTTCACATCTCCGAGGCAAGTATCCAGGTGTCTTGCTTGTAATTGTAACACATGATGCCAATTAAAAGCTGCTTCCAATCGCCTTCGCATTTGCGGAAGCCGAGCGCCGTGACAGTTGGGAGTGGTTCCTTGCTAATTTGTTCATATCGCTGGGGGAGCCGACCAACTTGACTATTGTTTCAGACCGTCAAAAGGGCCTTATTCCAGCACTAAAGAACACCATAACATCCGCATTTCACTGTTATTGTTGTCATCACATTGCTGAAAATATCAAGGCTGATTTTAGTGATGGGGCAATAGTAAATAAATTCTGGGGGGCAGCAAAGTCTTGTAGGCCTTATGAGTACGAGGCTTACATGACGGATATACGTGCAGTAAGTCAAGAGGTGTTCAACTACATTGAGGCAATTAGGCGGCAACGTTGGGCGAATGCATATGTAGAAAGCAGTCGGTATGACATGCTTACTAGCAACGCGGTAGAGTGTACTAACAACCTCTTAAGAGACACAAGAGTCCTGCCGATCATGAAGCAGGTAGAGGAAATACGTGCCAAGTTAATGGGGTTCTATAATAAATGACACCTCCTTTCTGAAAGCATAACAAGTCGGTTAACTCCGTATGCGGAGAAAATACTGAGCCAAGAAATGGAGGATGCTCGCCAAGTGCACGTTCGAATAGCTGGGCTCGTTGAATTTCAGGTTCAATCTGCCGAGTACGTGGACGTTGTTGACCTCGAACGGAAATCCTGCACATGTTGGAAATGGCAGCTATTGGGCATCCCGTGTTGTCACGCATTGGCTTCAATGAAGGTAAGAAATTATGATCCGTACGCATTTTGCGAGCATTGGTATTTGTCAAGCACTTACTGTACATCGTACAGTGAAGTCTTATATGCTACTTGCGACATCAAACAATGGGAGCACACATGTGATGTTAGGGTTCTTCCACCGAGAGCCACTAATCAGGCCGGACGTCCAAAAAAGAACAGGATTTGTACCGAAGATCGTGCTCGACAGAGAAGGGTCATAACTTGTTCAAATTGCAAAGGGAGAGGGCATAACCGTGGAGGGTGTCGCAATCCTCCAGTAAGCAGTTGGGTGGAATTTTTTTTGTGGTATTTTTTTGGGTGGATAAATTCGATGCATATAAGCTTTGGAAGTAAAAACAGCTTTAAGTAAGAGCTGTTGTGAAGGAATTTTTTGGGGTTTTAGATGATGCATATAGTCCTATTGTAAGTGAAAATCTAATTATGTATATTTTGTATGGTCGTCCTTTTTTGTAAGTGGATGTTGGAAATATAGTCCCATTGTTTTTTTGGATGTGGGAAATATAGTGAAATTGATGTGTTTTTGGATTTGAGCTTACTTCAGTGAAATGATATTTTTATCCCTTTTAAATATTACTGTAAAGAGATTGATGGTTTTTCACCTAGGTTCTTCTAATCCAAAATTGGTTGAAGTTTGTAAAAGAAATCTCATTATTGTAACAAAAAACTCCTATCGAGTAGGTATGTTGTCGATATCGACCATTTAACTGAAAGATTGGATTTCAATTCTATGACATTAATAGTTGATATCGACCACGTTTATTGTCGATATCAACCATTTAACTAAAAGATTGGATTTCAATTCTTTGATAGTACTAGTCGATATCAACCACTTTTATTGTCGATATCGACCATTTAACTGAAAGATTGGATTTCAATTCTGTGACAATACTAGTCGTTATCGACCACTTTTATTGTCGATATCGACCATTTAACTGAAAGATTGGATTTTAATCCTGTGACAGTACTAGTTGTTATCGACTACTTTTATTGTTGATATTGACCATTTAACTGAAAGATTGAATTTCATTTTTGTGATAGTACTAGTCGTTATCGACCACTTTTATTGTCGATATCGACCATTTATATTGAAAACAAAAAAAAGACATCTGTAATTTGGGAAAACAAACCCTGTGAATTACCTGTAATTTGCATGTTCACAAATTTGTAGGTACATCTGTAGAGATTTTAAACAAAAATATAACCCATATCATCAAAAAACAAAAAAAAAAGGACTCCAGTCCCGGTCAAAAGTAACATCATTTACAAGGAAAATGTACACAATGGACAAAAAAGACAACTTGTAGAACTGTTTCTAAAAATCTATATTAACTTTGGACAGTGTCCTACATCCCAACAAATTTCAAACTATGCACAATAAATTTCAAGGAAATTTCTACACATCAATCAGCAAGTTCATCTTGATGGAGAGTTTGTCGTCAATTCAGTCAAGCCCAGTTTGCGCACCGAAACGATGACGTCGGGGCAATTACTCGACGTGTGTTTTCAAAAGGATTATGACTTAGGAGCCGGCAGACACTATGAATCGCCGAACCTGGTTCGGGTTCTACGAAAGTTTATGGTGCAATTCTAATTCATACAAGGAGGCGTTCACCGAACTCAGAAAGGTGAACAATCCGTACAGAAGGCATTCTTGGTTTATCCTCCTAGGGAAAGACTTCCAACCATGGAAGATTCCAATTGGGAAAGGAGAAATATTGTGGAGGATTCACGGAGTCCCGTTCACAGCCCTAAACTATTGTACACTCGACGAAATGAAGGGATCTCGATCCGTATTAGAAGTCGTCAAGCGACCTTCAGTCTTGCATTATTTGGCGATAAACCAAGTCCCTTGGATCATCCGGTGGGATTACGGATTTAGAGTAGACCGCACGAGGGACAAAAAGACAGTCTTTTTGGTCCGAAACTACTATTGCAGGTGGAAGTATGACAAGAGCAGTAAGATGGTCTTCCTTAACAAGCGGCTAAGGACGGAACAGAACATGCAAGGCGATAGATTCTATAAGACTCTTCCTGAATGGGAACCCGTTCAGGAAAATCGCGAAGCTCCGCCGCCATTGGATAACCCTCCACCATAAACCTCTCCAAAGAAACGGCGACACGAAGACTCCTCTTCTTCAGAAAGCGACGAAGCTATCCAAGATCAGATAACAAATCCGATCGGCGGTCCATCCTAGTCAGCAGCACGAGGACTTTCTTCAGATCGAAGGAGAGGAATCGATCAACGCTTTACCCATAGAACCAACTGACAGCATCGAAAGCCAGATCGAAGATCTTTCGGTACCAATGGAGAAATGTTTCTTAAACGAGTAGCCACTGGAGCCTATTTAGACTTTCTACGATCTTAATGATGACGATATCCTAGTGTGGTTAGTTTCCAAGGAATATGAATCAGATGAACCTGAGGGCTACGCTAGCGAAGAAAGATAGTGGGGCCCACCAATTGGGACCCACCTCACGGGACCCACCAGTGGGGCTCACATTGCTGACTCAAAGTGGAATCTACTACAGCTGGAACAACCTAGAGGAAAAGACATGAAAGACGGTGGTGTGACTAGTAGTGCACTATTTAAATAAGTTGAAAGTTCAAAGTCAATGCACTCATGCTATCCACTCAATTAGGGGTTTATTATCGGGGTATTTCTGTCTAAAAGTGGGGCACTATTGTAGGCTAAAAGTGGTGTCTTTAGTGGCATAAAGTAGGCCTGTCAATGGGACGGGCCGGGCTTGGGCTTGGGTTGTCCAATCCCATCCCGAAAATAGGACGGGCCTGCCAGGTGTTGTCCAATCCCGACCCTAAATTGAATGGGCTTACATCTAATCTCATCCCGTACGGGCCAGGGCTGGGACAGGGCCGGGCCTGGGCTTAGCCCGATCCTGGAGATAAGCAAAACATTATCTAATTATTCCTACTGTCACCAGACACCCGGTGTGAACCTGACTTTAAACCCTCATCTTCTTTCCAGGCTTGGGACCGGCAATGCAATGCAACAAGCAACATGGCGGAGTTAAAATTTTTTTTTTTTTTTTTTGCTAGTGACAGTAGAAAATCAGAAATTCAATAGAAATGAATGAGTATACTATATGTTATATGGGTCAAGTAATGTAGGAATGATTAAAACATTTTTTTTTCTGGTAAAAGTAGAAAATCAGAAAATCAATAAAAATGAATGAGAATAAGTATTCCATATGAGTCAAGTTAAAGTAATGTAGCATCAGTTAAAAACTTTTTTTTTTAAAGTAGAAAATCAGAAAATCAATAAAATGAATGAGAATGAGTATCCTATATAGGTCAAGTAATTTAAAAAAGAAATCAACAGAAATTAATTTTCTTTTAATATGTCTAAAACATCAATTAGTGCATTCCCATCATTATCTAAATCACCATCACTAGTTTGGTAATGACTAAACCAATCTTGGGCAGAAGAGGCAGAAGAGCAATTGAGTGTGAGATGTTTTTAGGGCTTGCAACGTCTTATAAAAGAGATGGACTGATGGAGGGCGCAGTTACAAGAATGCCCCTCCTAATTAGTCATTTTTTTACTGTTAGTGAGGGGCAGTTTAGGTAATATATATATTTTTTATCAAAATTAACTTGGAGCGGGCCGGGCCGGGCCTGAACGGGTTGGGCATCCTCTGCCCAGTCCCAGTCCCATTTTGGCCGGGCTTTAAAATTATTGACCAAGCCCAACCCACTGGGCTCAAATTTTTTTATAAAGCCCTGTATTTTCGGGCTTGGGCCGGGTCGGGCCGGGCTTTCTACCCGTTTCAACCCGTCCCATTGATAGGCCTAGCATAAAGGTAGGGAGCATGATGTGAGTGGTCCGAGTGAGTTTTCAAGATGTAAGTGGGAGACTGACGTCAATAGAATTTTTTAGAGTCATTCTGGTCTAGGAGATTCCTTCCATAAGTGGAAACTTATGGGACAAGTCACTACCTTTTATAAATAAGATGGTTGTTGTATTGTGAGGGCAAGCAAAGTATGCCCAAGTAATCTTGGTATTGGTTGATTTGAGGTGTAAAAAGAGTTCTCTACTATCAATAAAGCTTGTTCTGTGTTTAGGTCCATCTAATTCCTTTGTCCTTTTCTTGACTTGTTGTTCTTCTTCTTTCGAGAGACTCTTTCCCATTGTTAAATCGGTTATGAGACTGATTGAATTTAAAGGGCAATCGGTGTACACAGTGAGCAGCGAAGGCCATTGCAAATACTCCACAATCATTGCTATTTTCCTAACGTGGGATGTCCGTCCTCTCGAGCCATGACAACATAAATGGGTCGTTCCAACCGAAGTGACTGTATCTCTCATTCAACCATCCCATTTGGCAGTTTACAAACAAAAAATGAGCATTACAATATGTAATGCATAAAAGTAAACGTGAAAGAAAATTATAATGCGCTTCCCGAAGAAACAAATAAAAACACAGGCATTCAATAACTTACAAATTTTTCTGCATGTTTCATTGACCGACGATCTTTAGCCAAGCTATTGTAGAACTCCCACCTCTTCTCATCAACGTACCCGACTAGTAGGGTGAAACGAGACCTACGGTAGACGATGAAGACCAGTGTGCATGCTTCCTTCGCATCCCACACTCTGTGCCCTTGTTTCCCGAATACGGCTTCCACCGCGGAATCTGTCCCATCATGCCACCAACTCTGCATCAATATTAACAAATGTATTTCATTTAACTCTTAGATGATCTACCATACTACTTGCAAACATCGGCATCATCATTTTACTTACACAAACACTAGGGTCGACAATGAAACAATTGTCACACCCTTCCCTCAAGATTTCAAAGTAATAGTATATGATGTTCGTGTCCATCCATGTTCCCTCTTCAAGGATCTTCGCTAGATCATTCGCCTTAACCAAAGTACAAATCTGTTCCAGCTCATCTTTTCTATGGTAGAGGAGATGTTGATTAAACAAGACATGTAAAATGGTTGATTTCCATATGTACATAGTTATTTATAATAATTATAACATTTCATACCTGGCCATATAATATTCTTTGAAGCCTTTGAGAAAGAACTTGTCACTGTCGGACAATACATAGTCATCTTGAACAAGTGAATGTGCGTAGTCTTTAAACTTAACTGGTATCTTGCGCATTCGTGGTAGCCGTTTTATCCTCCACACTAGTGACACAAGTGTGGCCATAGGGGCTGAAGCCACTTGGGCGGATGAACTAGAGACTGGCAATGACGAGGTCAACAATGACCTGCTCAATGGCGGGGTACAAACAGGCTCTTCGACTGGTGGGACACCGAATCCTTGAACTAACGACAAAACATGCAGGGAACCGGGTAATGAAACAGATTCTTGATGCAATTCTTGAACTCCTACTGGTGAGTGCGGCCTGCTACCGGATCCTTCTATCATCAATAGCGGAGGTTCTTCGAAAATGGCCGTTTTTCGTTTTGACATTTTCTTTTTTGATTTAACGGGCTTTTCACAGCAGGCATCTTCTTATGTGTGAAGGTGATTGTAATCTTCTTCTTCTTACTTCTTCATCGGACTCGAGCTGCTACATCCATCAAATGAGAATCCCTCCCAATTGGTCCCAAAACCAGATCCAAACTTACCTAATTTCTTCCCAATCGACAAGGCCAGCTTATCCAGAGGAGTGTTCCTTTGGGCAGCCCGTTTGAGCGAGCGCTCTATCCGGTCCACCAAATCTTGAGCCTGAAAAATATAGAAAAAATGAAACATATTAATAATAGGCAAGCCCATTTAGAAATACAAATTCATTTCAAGTGATAGTATTATCTATACATGTTTCTGTGGGATGATGGGCTCATCTTGTTTCCCGGTTCCCTCAGCCTGGGCAAACTCTTGCTCAGCCATAGTTGGCTGCTCCGGTTCCTCTCCCCGACCAATAAACACGATTGTGTTTTCACTGTACCATTTCATATACTCAGCTGGCTGCTCGACTGCAATACAAACCTCACCATGTAGGACAAGCTGGGCTCTTGTAGCCCACAACGCTTTAATCCCTTCATCAATATCTTTGTCATAGTCAGTGACAGTAAAGAACGTCCTTTCCCGTCTCGGAATTAACATTGTGAATGGCGGTGGGACTACTTGCTTTAGTCCAAACTATTTCATTACCCGCCATGTATTATGACGCTCGGCGATCCAATAGAAGACAAGGACGGTAGATGAGCTGAGGAGGCTGCGGTCAACTTTTGAAAGCTTCAAGTGAAACTTCTTGTCAAATCCTTCATAAGGTTGCCAGATGAACTGCAATTCAGGTAGGCAAGGGCTCGTCAAGCATTGGAATAGCTAGTATATTAACTACGAAAGCAAGGGTGTTTGAATTTCAATTTTTCGGTGATTACCCCATCAGGTTTCAGATTGTTTAACTGCATTCTGACTTCCTTCACAGTAGATTTCGGTGGGGTTTTAGGCAGTCTCCTTCGCCACGTCCTAAAGAGTGGGAACTGAATGTCCCCCTTCCAACTATCTGTTGGCTTAGGAAACTTTCCAATAGACATCCTACTGTAAGCCCATATCTGCACCTCAGTTAATCCAATAAAATGAGTTACGTACAATATGATTAACAAAGAAAATTATAGAAATTAATTTCAAACGATCACTTGCAATAGCTGTAGAGGACCAGTTGGTGTCCTTAGTTGGTGACCTTCAATCTCTCCAGCATCATCCACCTTATCATCTCCATCTATCTTCTTATCCGCATTCCATCGGGAGGCATTGGTCAACATCATGTATAGATTGGCAAGACATGCCGGTGCCCATGCGTAAGATTTAAACTCTTTAAAAAGCTCGAATAGGTAAGCCGGTCCACGGGCACCGGAAGTCTGCATAACTATTTGATCGGAGGCCCGCATTGCACGGATCTCTTCGTCTTTGTAATTCTTGTCCTTCTTCTTTTTCTCCAATTCTGTAGCCTTGAAGTTGTCTTCAAGCCACTTAAACTTCAGTGTTATGCCCACGTAGTCAATCTTCTTCTGTGGAGTAATCCTAAGGACCTCCTCACATACAGGCACTACAAACTTCCCTGGGAAAGTACGTCCAACAACTAATGGCCCATCTATTGGAAGGCCGTATATGTAGGCCACGTCTTCAAGCGTGACAGTAGCTTCGCCCGTTGGAAAGTGAAACGAGTTTGTCTCTGGCCGCCATCTCTCTACTAGAGCAGTGATAAGCGCATGATCTTTGTCAATGCGATCTATATCTGCTAGATGATGGAGGCCCGTCCGCCTCACGTAGTCCTTTTGTTGCTTTGTAAGTGACCATGTATTCTTGTCTGGATTTGTAGGTATGCACCTCAACATCTCGGATTCCTACTGCGTTCAATAATAAAAAAAAGGTTGTTAGCATGTAGATAATGTAACACAATAACAAAGTATACTGATGCTATGAAATAAGGAAGCATGTAGTTGTGGGATATACATCTCCACGGCGGATTCCTTCGGATACATGATAGCGTTGGTTGTATAGGAGAGTATTCGGAGCTTCGGATGCCTGTTCTTCATTCTTCTGCACATATTAAAGCAATTAGGGGACATGAGCAATTAGGTTCCATGCCATGCATTATGTTTTTTTTTTTTTTTTTACTTCAAATCATAGTTCATGGACTGATTAGTAACTTCAAATTCAGTTTTGGCATGTGGATACAAGAGATCTCTGCACCTAATGTATGTTGGATGTTATTTCCATGTGCTTTGTTATGTAATTGACTGTGTGGGTTATAGAGGGTTTTTTTGCCTTTTCTTCCTTTTCTGTTTCTGATTTCAGGAAGAACCTGTTGATCGGAGCAAGCACTGGGGTGATCTGGAAGAAGAGGAGGAAAAAGGGGAAGAACAGTTGGAGGAAAAGGAATTCGAAGCAGGCATTCAATCTGTAGACAGCCTATCAAGGTATACAACTGTTTGACACTCAATTTGGTTATTTTCATGAATATATCATAATACTAACATTGAATTCTTTATTTTGTACTCAGTACCCCCAATGGTGTGGAGACACCCAATGTTATTGACCTCTGAAAGCAACAACAGAAAGGGCCTGAGAAACCTCTATATCAAGTGAGTGCAGCATTTGTAATTTTACCTATGTAGGTTCCTTGCATTTTTTATCTTTTTTTAACATCTCTAATTGGAACTGAATTGGCTATTGACGTTTCTCAAAATTTGTAGGTACTTGAAGAGAAAGAAGAAAAGATTGCTCCAGGGACCTTGCTTGGAAATACACACACATGTATTAGCTTGACTCTGATATATCGTAGATATTGACTCCTTGATTTATTTATTTTTTATTATCAGCGTAATCAGATTTTGAAATTCCATGACCTAAATCCTATCGGACCAACACGATACATTTGTCACCTGCTATAGAAATGGTTGTGTTATCAATTCTCTCCAAAGACATAGTTTTCTACTATTATCTGCATTGATAATATATTTTCTCTCAGGTTGATCTGCTTCGGAGACAAAAAGTAGACAAAGTGGATGTCACCCTACAACTAGAGGATTTGGAAGTTTTGGACAATATTTTGGTTACCAAGTAAGTGGAACTGTGATAAGTATTATTGTCAATTCCTTTATCATCTTGTTGAAAACTAATTTTGTTTTGAGTTGGATCACAGGTACGAGGAAGCAAGGGAGGAAGAGAAGCTGTGTAACCATCGGGAAGATTTCAGCGAAATGTTGCAGAGGTGAGTTTTTGGTCTGACATATTACATCTTTCTTTTTTTTGGAGTTTATTGGTTCAACCGTTATAATGAGATGGATCCGGTGCAGGTTGCGAACAAGAGGAAGCACAAGATGCAAGAAAAAGAAGGGAAGTCAAAGAAGAAAGTTTTCAAATTTTAGATCTTATAATTCTGTACTAGTTTCGGGAGTAGCATTTTGAGTTGATTCAACAAATCAAATTACTGAAACTAGGTAAGTAGAATCACAAGACTTGATCAAGTATTTTATAGTGATTAAAAGTCTCTAAGAGGTTCATAAAACAAATCAGTCCATGGATTATAATCCAAGTCCAAGCCCACTCGTTGGATCCATACTAAGGCCCATCAACACATGGCCTGGTCTAAAACAGTCCAAACGAGGCATCATATCCATTTCTACTGATAAACAACTCATTCTCAACCCTCATGGGTTATAATCCCAATATAAACTACCTCTCCAATCTAAGGGTACACATCTCCATACTTAGGCCCAATAAGGGCCCGCCTAGCCACAGACACGGGTCAGTGTTCTCCAAATCATACTATTTGGTCACCTCTAGATATCCTAGGTTCAGGTCATCCATTTCCATTTAATTAACAGTTAAAAGCTACACTAAGGATATAAGAGTGACAATAATAAACAAGGTGAAGTATGAACTTCAATATGAGAATCAATAGGAAAATACAACAGTCCAACCTAAGTAATGAACCACATTCAGGTCCAGGCCCATCTCAGGTAATTAGATCCCTAAATGAAGTCTCAGATGCCAAGGGATACTGTGTTTGGTACTCCTGAGGTTACGGGCATCATCGACAACGTTTATGGATCGAATCATCTAGATTAAACGACCAAAACCCTACTTGGTGGTCCCCACGAGTCAAGGTTGAGCCACACCATTGACTCGGGCTTGGCACATCAATAAAAGTCCATTTGGATGGTCAATGGGCCCCACAAACGATCATAACTTCAAACTACTGAAAACTGAAAAATCACTGATCCCAGTGTGCTCGGTCAACCTGGGCAAGGCTCGGTCGACCGGGTACACTGGGGGTTGACTCCTAGGTCGACCTGGTGTGCAGTGTGCTCGGTCGACCTCCTGGCTTGGTCGGTCGACCGAGTGCACTGGAAAAACTGGGTCAGGCCTCCTAGGAGACTTAATATATTCTCAGGGAATTCCTGTGTGTCCGGTTGACCTCCTGGCCTGGGCGGTCGACCACATACACCAAAAACCCTGGAAAAAGTGATGTCCCAGCTCCCAGCTGCTTCCTACTGAAATTTCTGTGTTCTCGGTCGACCTGGACCGTAGCTCGGTCGACCTGGCACACAGGGTGTCTGGGTTTCCGGAGAAAAACCAACTCTGAGCCATTTCCTGCAAAAACAGTGTGCCCGTCATCCAACACCAATTTGGCCCATTGATCTTCCAAATGGGGTGAAACCCATCCATCAATGCCAACCATCTATCTATACTAAGCTCAAGGTAGAACTAGCACAAGAATAATACCATAACTGAACTAAAATCATAGAATTAACTGAAACAACACATACAACCTATGTTAAGTGAGTATATTGAACTTGCCTTTGATTGGAATAGAAGGTATTAGAGAGATAGAGAAGAAAGAGAGCCAAATCCACAAGAAGATGAAGTTCAGCTCCTAGGATCTTTTTCCAGCACAACAACAGTCCACACTCAACTCTAGGGAAGAATTGATAGAAAGAGAGGAAGAAGAAAAAAATGAGAGAGATGAATAGTTGCTAGGGCTCCTTGGGAAATGAGCTAGATTTATAGGGTTTGGGGAGTGGCTAAGGACTAGAATGCCCTTTAGGGTTGTATGGGACTAGGGTTAGGGTTGAGGGCAAATAGGTCTTTAGGTGGGAAGGTTCTAGAAGTGCTATTTGCGAATACCCCCCTATGATAAATACTATTAACAAGCTAGGGCCTCCCACACACTACTAACCCTAGAAATTACAAAAGACTCCCTACTAACTCAACTAAGATAGTCTAACTAAAACTTAGGAAAACCTATCTAATTACCCTCACTAACCCACTAATTAGCATAATTAGCTAATAATTAATATTAAATAGTATTCAAATATTCAATTAGAGGGCCCACATGAGGTGGGGCCTCACATCATTCCATCCTTTAAAACATTTGGTCCCTAAATGTAAAAACAAGATCAGAACATACCTGAGGTAGAAGATGTGGATAGTCCTTCTCCACTTGGTCGCGTAGCTCCCACGTAGCCTCTTCCGGAGTGTGATGCTCCCACTGAACCTTTACCCAATGAATGGTTCGGGTCCGGAGCACCTGCTCCTTGGTGTCGATGATAGCAACTGGTCTGGCGATGTACGAAGCGTCTGGATGGATGTTGAGTGGCTGGTGATGAAGAATGTGTGTAGGGTCCTCCACGTACTTCTTCAGCATAGAGACGTGAAACACATCGTGCACTCCTGATAGCTCTGGCGGTAGCTGAAGCTTGTAAGCTCTGCCGTTGCTGCCTCTGCATCTCTCCCCTCTCTGCAGGTAGAGTAACTTTCTCATCTCTTCTCTCTTCGTTTCTATCTGATATGGGTATTTGCAGCTTCTGTTTGGAATTTTCGTGGTTAATAGGTTGCACCACACCAGGACTCGAGTAATCCAAGAATCGTTGCTGGGTCTCTTCGGATTTCGCAGGTGGAGGCAGTGATGGAGTCAAAGATGCCGGATTTCTTCCAAATGCGGGCATATCTTGGGAGCACGAGATTGACCCATTGCTTCCACTTGCTCTGTGGGCGTCTCCAGCCTTTGAATGCAATTTTGTGAGTCGATTTTGAGAGTTTTGGGGAGATGGGTTCTGTTAGGAGGTGTCGAAATGGGACTGCAACAGCTTCTTCGTGGGTTGGAGGAATGTAGCGATTCTTTTGTATGGTTTGCCGCTTGTGGAAGATACCATCGAAGCTTTTCTTTCTTCAATGAGAGAGGTGTCTGCCATTGCTGTAGCAGAGGAAGGAAGTTGCAGAGCAACACTTTTTAAGTGCATGCAAATGCATACAAAGCCTACTGTATGCGCGGTAATCGAAGTGCTATAATGAAGACCAGTGAGTTGCCTCACCAGAATTTCATGAGACTCCATATACTAAAACAGCGTTTTGAATATAGAGTTTCATTCATTGTCTCTGTTAATGATTTTAGGACTAATTTACAAGTAGTTACATGGATCACTACTACGGTGGAAGCTAAATTTATGCTGTGGTAATGTCTCTGTGTCAAAACATGTTGGCTGAGCTGTGGGGGCCATTGTTGATGGTGCACCATTGCTACTGGGCACACATCAGCACCGTTGAAATGGTCCTCATGAGAGACAATTGCTACAAAAACAAATGTGGGTTTTTTCTTTCTTTTCGGACCAAGGAAAAATCCATTTTGTCACCTCTGCCTCAGATGGTGACTTCTTTTTGTTTTTCTCCCAATGCCCTAAAACCCTTTTTGACTATGTCCAATGTCCATGGTCTTGGTCACTTGTTCCAAAAGCGGATCTGGTCTAAAATTTGCTGAATACTACCTCCAAGAGCACCTTGGACAACCACTGTGTTTACCATGAAACTTTATTAGAACTTGGAGACTTGTACTAACCATATCACTAATCCATGTTGACCTTGGGTGAGGATGGCAAAGGGTTGGGTTTGGTATTGACAATGGTGGCAATGGGTCGAGTTGGGTGGATTTGGATCGGCCTGAGCAATGCTAGTTAATATGTATCCCCAAACAAACCCGACTCTTAAATAAAGAAAAAAAATTAGATTCATTGGATATTATACCATTCAGTGCTAGAATAGTGAATATGGGTTGGGACTTGGGCATTGTTGATATGAAAATGCACAGTGGGATTCATTTATATATTCAACTGAACTCATTTTTATAGCCTTTGTAGATTGCAACTTCCTTGGAAGTTAAGGGAGCAAACCATTCCAACCTTTGTCTCTAGTCTTCTTCTCTTCACACACACACACACACACACACACACACACATATATATATATATTGCATCCATTATTCACTCTGTGTGTGTGTCTTCTCGTAGGCTGAAGCCCAGAAACAGAAACCATTAAACTTCTGGTTTGTTTCTCTATCTGGGTTTTTTTTCTTTTTTTTTTGGCTGGAAACAACCAAGTATTGACATTTGAAGAACAAGGATTGAAGGGTGGTTCTGTGTCCTTTCTCAGGGAAGGTGTTAGCCTTTGAAGTATTGGATTTTTGGAGTAAAGAAAGGGTCTAGAAGGTTTTGGGGTGTTGTCTCTAAGACTGCTACCTGAATATGGCATTGGCTAGACTTGCAAGAAGTGAAGTGAGAAATTCATTTGCTGCTGATTCTGTAGTGAGAAACGTGTTTGGCAATTACATTGACCAGAAGGGTGTGCTATCTAAGGCTTTATATGGGAGCAAATGCTACTCTTCTTTAGTTAGAAATGTTTCATCACCTAACAGGCATTTGGGGTTTCTCCAAGAATTTGGAGGGATGGATAGAAGCAGCTTGGGAAGCAGGGGAATAAGGGTGTCTCCCCATTATGAGTCTCCTTCGGCTGAGGCAGTTGTTAAGAATTGCAATTTTATTGAGGATGATGACTCACATTTACTAGGGTTGGAGGCAACAAAGCCAACTGAGAAGCCCAAGGTGGTTGTTTTGGGTACTTTTATTAACGGTTTTTTATATTTCACATTGCTTACAGAATATTGAATTGGAAAATGGATTGAGGATGGCAGCCAAGGCAAAGGTTCCTTCAGATCCTAACGCATGGCTTCAAATGCGAGAAAATTATGAAGCCATAATACTCGAGGACCATGAATTTTCTGAATCACATGAAATAGAGTATGCTTTGTGGCAGTTGCACTATAGACGAATAGAAGAGTTCAGAGCACACATCAATTCTGCTTCAGCATCTCTGGGATCAATCGCATCTAAAGGAGGGAAAGGTGTGGTTCGACCTGATCGAATAAAAAAGATACGCTCTGTTTTCAAAGGCTTCCTTTCAGAAGCAACTGGATTTTATCATGACCTGATTTTGAAAATAAGGGCAAAATATGGGCTGCCACTTGGATATTTTTCTGAGGGTTCAGAGAATCAAATTATTCTGTCTAAAGATGTGAAGAAATCTGCTGAGATGACGAAAGGCTTGGTATCTTGTCATCGTTGTCTAATATACTTGGGTGATCTTGCTCGTTACAAAGGTCTATATGGTGAGGGGGACTATGCTACTAGTGATTATGCTGCTGCATCGAGTTACTACATACATGCAGCTTCTCTTTGGCCATCAAATGGGAATCCTCATCATCAGGTATCTCCCTCTTTCTCTCTTTACATGCACATGTCTATCCATATATACTACTTTGTCTGTCTCTCTCAAACGTCATTGATCACCTTCTTTTTGTCCTAGCACTAGCATTTTGGCTTAGCATCATTTCCTGTTTGAACCATGAATGTGCCAATTTTTTTTTTTATACTTATTTTGTGCATGGATAAGTTGTGCCTTCCATAGCTTGCGATATTGGCATCCTACTCAGGAGATGAGTTGGTAATAAACCGTTACTTTCAGAGTTTGGCAGTGGATAGTCCTTTCTCTACAGCAAGAGACAACTTGATTATTGCATTTGAGAAGGTATTTCTTCATCTCTTTTTTAATTGCATTGTGAGGTTCGAAATGCGAACTTTGATATGCTCTGTAACCACCCCCCCCCCCCCCCCCCCCCGAAAAAAAAAAAAAAAAAACCACTGTTATATTCTTTAAACGATTGGCTTGATTGTATAAGTGTGTAATTGTATAAGTTGTGTAACAGCAACAGCAAGTATGCTGATTGTTTGACTCACTCATGTTTTTTAACTTTGTCATTAATTGTTCGCTATTTGACATATTGCCAATTTTTGTTTGAACAGAACCGTCAGAGTTATTTCCAACTCCCCAGGGATGCCAAAGTTTCTTCAACCAAGGCAGCATCCGGGAAAATAAATGGAAGAGTGAGAGGAAGGGGGGAAACCAGGAACCTAGCTAAAGATGTTACTGTAGAGTCTTCTTCTGTAAAAGAAAGAGTTTTCTGTATCCAAGAGATTTACAAAGCTTTTTGTGTTCGGTTTGTTCGACTAAATGGCATTCTTTTCACCCGTACGAGGTATCTCATTTTCATCATTGGAATTGTTCCCTTCCCCCTTTTGCACATGATCTGTGAAGTAACAGTTTGTGTATTACTCTTTTTCTAGCATGGAAACATTTGAAGACATCTTCTCTTTGGTTGTAGGAAATTTGCATGATCTTCTTTCTTCTGGGCTAGAAGAAGAGCTGAATTTTGGTTCTGATGCTGCTGAAAATGGACTTTTCATTGTTAGGCTTATTGCCATTATCATATTCACAGTTCACAATGTCAGTAGGGAATCAGAAGGTCAATCATATGCTGATATCTTGCAGCGTTCAGTTCTTCTTCAGAAGGCATTTACTGCTGCCTTTGAGATCGTGGGACATATTCTCAAGAGATGTGTACAATTACAGGATTTATTGTCAAGCTATCTATTGTCCTGTCCTAGTTTTCATGGAGTGGTTTGCTTGCCATCCAGATATTGCAACCGGTGTTGATGTTCAGGACAAACAGGCAGCAGCTAGATCATTTTTCTTGACTCAGTGCATATCCTTCTTGAACATGCTTATATTGAATTTATGTTCCTAAATGCATGCAGAATTTGTTTATCTAAAGTACTTATAAATCTTTTAACTTTTTTGGGTGCAGATGGTTTAATCTATTTTGAAGACTTGTTAGAGGGGGAATCGTTGTTATTGAGTTTACGGGCTCTTGAGAAGGATTATGATAATGCAATCAAGGATGACATAGATGAACGAGTATTTGTTGATGAGGAAGATAGTTTACTTGGTATTGGAAGTTTATCTGGAGGTGCAGTGAACATCTGTGGCTCCTAAGTCTGTACTAAAGATTCCATTTGTTTGCTTTGTGGCCTTGAGAACTCGGAAAATGAATTGTTTTGTTTTCTTGTGTTTGTTTGTGCAGCCGAAGTTTGATTCAATGGCCTCTCCAGCAAAGACAATAACAAGCCCACTTTCTCCTCCACGCTCTCCTGCCATGTGACACTTAAATGAGAGTTTAGTTGGTACTAACTTGAAGGTAGCTCCTACTTGAAGGTATATGTTCTTGGGTACTTTTCCTATACGATGTTCGTAATTTCACCTGAAGAGGAATCTAATTTCTGATTTCTTGACCCTGAAGTTATGTTTTTTGTAAAAATTTGTCTGACATTTACTAGTTTGGAAATTGTTTTTTACTGACATATAATCCGTTGCTTTCACATTCATGAGTTGATTGTGTAGATCGGAATGGAGATGTCAGATCCCTAAAGAGAGTATGTAGTGAGTATGGGAATGTATTAGTCGAGCGTAATTCTTTCACATCACCTGTAAAGGATCGTCTACTGGGGCTTATCAATCTCAAATCAAAGTTACCACCTATCCAAATAGGACTATCGGTTAGAGAATTATAAGTGAAAACATCGAATTTTCCAACACTAAGGCTAAAAAACGGCCCGCTAGGGGTCCGGAATGGGAATCGGCCACCGAAAAAATTGAAAACCTGCACAAGCACTTGGCTCGAGGGTAGAGTGACTTGTAGGAACTGATGGTTCGCAAATAGGACTCTCGGTTAGTGATTTAGAAGCGAAAACATCGGATTTTCCAACACTTAGGGTCGAAAACGGCCCGCTGGGGGTTCAAAAAAGAACCGGCCCTAGAAAAAAATTAGAAACTGGCATGAGCACTTGGCTCGAGGGTAGAGTGACTTGTACGAACTGACGGTTCACAAATAGGACTTCCGATTAGTGAATTAGAAGCGAAAACATCGGGTTTTCCAACACTTAGGCTCGAAAACGGCCTGTCGGGGGTCCGGAACGGGAACCGGCCCTCAGAAAAATCGGAAACTGGCACGACCACCTGGCTCGAGGGTAGAGTCACTTGTAGGAACTGACGGTTCGCAAATAGGACTCCCAGTTAGTGATTTAGAAGCGAAAACATCAGATTTTCCAACACTTATGCTAAAAAAGGGCCCGCCGGGGGTCCGGAACGCGAAACGACCCCCGGAAAAATTGAAAACCGGCACGAGCACTTGGCTCGAGGGTAAAGTGAATTGTAGGAACTGACGGTTCACAAATAGGACTCCCGGTTAGTTATTTAGAAGCGAAAACATTGAATTTTTCAACACTTAAGCTCGAAAATGGACCGCCGGGGGTTCAGACGTGAAATGGCCCCCGGAAAAATTGAAAACGGTGACGAACACTTCGTTCGAGGGTAAAGTAACTTGTATGAACTGACGGTTCGCAAATAGAACTCCTGGTTAGAGAATTAGAAGCAAAAACATAGGATTTTCTAACACTTAGGCTCGAAAACGGCCCATTAGGGGTCCAGAATGGGAAACGGCTCTCAAAAAAATAAAAAACGGCACGAGCACTTCGCTCGAGGGTAGAGCAACTTGTAGGAACTAACGGTTAGCAAATATGACTCTCGGTTAGAGAATTAGAAGCGAAAACATTGGATTTTCCAACACTTAGACTCGAATACGGCCCGCCGGGAGTCCGGAATGGGAAACGGCCCTCGGAAAAATTGGAAACCAGTACGAGCACTTCGCTTGAGGGTAGATTAACTTGTGGGATCTGACGATTCGCAAATAGGACTCTCGGTTAGAGAAGTAGAAGCGAAAACATCAGATTTTCCAACACTTAAGCTCGAAAACGGGCCGCCGAGGGTCCGGAACGTGAAACGGCCCTCGAAAAAATAAAAAACCGGCACGAGCGCCTCGCTCGAGGGTAGAGTAGCTTGTAAGAACTAATGGTTCGCAAATAAGACTCCCAGTTAGAGAATTAGAAGCAAAAACATAGGATTTTCCAACACTTCGGCTCGAAAACAGTTCGTCGGGGGTCCAGAAAGGGAAATGGCCCCTGGAAAAATCGAAAACTGGCACGAGCACCTTGCTTGAGGCGAAATTAACTTGCAGGAATTGACGACTCGTAAATCGGACTCCCGGTTAACGAATTAGACCTAAAAACATTGGATTCTTAACACTTAGTCTCGAAAATAGGCCGTCAGAGGTCGAAAACGGAAAACGGCCGTCGGGCAGCCCAGAAACCTGCACGTGTACCTCGTTCAAGGCCAAAGTAACTTGTAGGAATTGACAGTTAGTGAATCGGACTTTCGGTTAACGAATTAAACAAAAAAACTGCCTGAATCTCAACACTTAAGGCTGGACTGCGGAAAAACTTAGGAAAAGATTTATATATATATATGTATGTTTTTCTTTTATTTATAATTTAATTCATTGAAATGATTCTAATGTTGTTTTTGTCATTGTAGATTGATGGAGGCTTTGGGGTCGGTTGTAGACTAGCTAAATGTGTTTTATTCTTTTTAGTTTATTTGTATATGTATATTGGACATTTATATGGGACTGTATCATTATTGATTGTAATATTTGTTTAATGAGATGAATGATTTGATGAAAAATGGTGATGGTTGTTTGCATGTATTTTTTATATTGAATATAGGTACATGAACAGATTTATCTTTTGATACAAGTACATAAACAGGTTTACAGGAAAATTTTATTGAAAAACAAATATGTTTTTTTAAAAAAATAAAATACTTTTACCGACGTTATTTTTCGCCGGTAAAAGTATATTATTTATTTTTATTTTTTAAAAATACTTTTACCGACGTTTTTTTTCGTTGGCAAAAGTATATTGTAAAGAAATATATATTTTGCCGACGTTTTGTTTTCGTCGGTAAAAGTATTTTATTTTTTTAAAAATATATTTGTTTTTCAATATACTTTTACCGACAAAAAAAAAACGTCGGCAAAAGTCCAATAAGCGAAGGTAAAAATATAATTTTTCCCGACGAAAATATATTTCGTCGAAAAAAAGGTTTTGTCCACCATTTGTTACCGACGTCTGACCGATGAAAATATTTTCGTCGGTAAAGTGTTTTACCGACGTTTTAGTGACTTTTGGCTACTAAAAAATCCGTCGCTGAAAGTGCAGTTTCTTGTAGTGTTTTCTTGTCGGAGGCAGGAAAAATACAAACTTAAATTTTGCTCTAAAGTGTGGAAAGCATTTACCCGGGTGATTTTGCTGCCAAAGGTGCCCTTAAGAAGAAGATGAGTACGGTTCCATGAGCATGGGTTCGTTTGGATAGGTGTGGAGAAGAAGAACAACTCAGAGCACAACCAGACCTCTCAAAACCCTGGTTTATATTCAAAATCTAGGGCACAAAATAGGAAAACAAAAAAGGAAGAAATGAACGCACCTCCATATGAACCAGTTTTGAAAAATGGCGCCAAGCTACCTGGGACCATCTACCAGGGACCACTGGGAAGGGGGCCTCCTCGACAGCGTGGAGATGAAAGCGAAATGGGCACAGTTAGTGGAAAGAGATGGTCGATGGGAATGGGAAAAGGAGCCTGTGTGTGGAGTGTATAAATCGAGGACTGGTCGATATCGACCATAACACCGAACGACAAAAAAAAATAAAAATAAAATGAAAACACACCCAGGAAGCTTTATCCGTGTATGATTTGAAAATGGTACCAACGAAGTGGTATAGGGCCCTACCCCGTAAATCCCTCTATTTCTAATGTAGGACTAACGAAGATTTACTATTGGAAGCCCTTGGTTGACACGCTACGCCCCCTTGGTTAAGGGTGCCGCCCGGACCAAGTTCTCACAATAGACCATCGATCATTTGGTCCAACAGCTGGACTGGTCCCAGGGGTCTTCCTCAATAGGTAGGTACAAAGTGGCCATGGCCTCCCAAATTTTTTTGAAAACTTTATTGTTGTTTACAAAACGGCTTTCATAAAAAATTTAATTTTTTTTAAAAATGCAATGATCAAAGGGAAGAAATTTCCTATTGATGGAAACGGGGTGCCAACCTCATCGGCCCATTGATGGCCAACCTCATCGGCCCATTGATGGAGAGAGAGAGAGAGTATGTATTTAAAACTAGGATATGGGTATCTTATTGGAATGATTATGCGAAAATATTCTCCTACAAGGTGACTAAGTACGATCTAGCTCCATGGGGCCTATTTGAATTTACCTTTGATCAACACAACTCCTTTCTTACTTCGGTCATCTTGGTCTAGCATTAGGTACAATCTTTTAATCATTGAGCCCTCATTCACCATTGGATTAAATCTCAGAAAGATTTACGGTTAAGATGCTTTTAAAATCTAATGCCGTTAAAGCAAGGACTTGGATAATTTGATGAGACTAATTGTTAAGTCTAGGGAATTGCACATTTTAGGGTGCACTACAAGAAATTTGGGGTTTAAGGACGACACAAATTTGTCTCAAAATGTACATATTTCGTCACCGAAACTAATTAAGACGAAAATTTTTCGTCACCCGTTTTGTTGCCAAAGCCTTGTCGCTAAAAGGTATTGGAGATGAAAAAAAATTCGTCATTGAAAAAGATAAATTTGTGACGATTTTTTTTGTCTCCAATGCACTCTGTTAGAAACATACTTGTAAGTAATTTTTTTTTCGTCACCAATGCACTCTGTTGGAAACATACTTGTAAGTAATTAGTGACAGAATATTTTGTCATTAAAGGAAGAAATTAGAGACAAAAATATTTTGTCATAAATATAAGAAATAGAGACGAAATAATTTAGTCGCATTTAATATAAATAATGTCACAGCCTCGCCCATCTCAAGGACTTCCCAGGAGGTCACCCATCCTAGTACTACTCCCGCCCAAGCACGCTTAACTTCGGAGTTCTTACGAAGTCCGGAACCGCACGATTATAGAAGGCCTCATGCTAAGTTAATACGAGGTTTGACTTATAAGCCCAAGGTCAGGACTTGGATATTTCCGATGCGGGCTAACGGAGACTCACTGTTTGAAGCCCGTGGTTGACACGCTACGCCTTGTGGTTAAAGGTACCGCCCGGACCAAGATCTCACATTCTTCCCCACTAGAAATAGAGCCGTCCTCGGCTCTGATACCAACTGTCATAGCCCCGCCCAACTCAGCATAAAATTGTCCGCTTTGGCCCATGTGCACGCGCGAGGACTTCCCAGGAGGTCACCCATCCTCGTACTACTCCCGCCCGAGCACGCTTAACTTCGGAGTTCTTACGATTTCCGGGGTCCCACGATTTTAAAAAGCCTCATGCTAAGTTAATACGGGATTTAACTTATAAGCCCAAGGTCAGGACTTGGATATTTCCGATGCGGGCTAATGGAGACTCACCGTTTGAAGCCCGTGGTTGACACGCTACGCCCCATGGTTAAGGGTACCACCCGGACCAAATTCTTACAGTAGCAGAGACTGAGAGAGGCAGGTGTACCTGGCGGTGGCAGACTTCTGGATGGAGGATGATGGGTGCAGATGATGGTGATTGGTGATGGTGGCTGCGTCTAGGAGTTCTAGGCGAGAGAGACTGAGAGAAGTAGAGATGAGAGGGATCACTGATTAGGGATGGGTCTGCACTGCGTGTGTTGATGGAGGGTGATGATGATTGATGGGGGCCAATGGGCCATGGGGCTGCTGCCTGAGACGATGGGTGGGAGATGTTGGAAAAGGGTTTTGGAAAATGGGGAAAATGGTTCTTCTCTCCTCTTCTGGAAAAGGGTTTTGGAAAAGGGGGAAAAAGTTTTGGAAAAGAGAGACCGGGATAGATGGAGGGACAAAGGGGAAATGAGTTTTGGAAAAGGGGCGTTGGATTGGGGGGGGGGGATGGACGTTAGGGCCTGGGGGGCCCATTTTAGTCATTTTAAAGGCTTTTCCAAAGCAATACTTGTAAGAGAGGAATAAGCTCAAGTGCGAATGAAATTGGCGCCACCGCAAATGAAATTGGCGCCTTATTTTGTTGGCCGAAATATTTTTGTCTTCCATAACTTATCCTTATTAGTGACGAATTATGTTCGTCGCAAAAATAAACTATATTTTGTGACAAAAATGTTCGTCTCCAATGAGCTAAAATAATTCGAGCCAACGCAAATGAAATTAGCGCCTTATTTTGGTGACCAAATATTTTCATCTTCCATAACTTATCATCAATAGTGACGAATTATGTTCGTCACAAAAACAAATTATATTTTGTGATAAAAATGTTCGTCTCCAATGAGCTAAAATAATTCGCGCCAAAACAAATGAAATTGGCGCTTTATTTTGGTGACAAAATATGTTCGTCTTCCATAACTTATCCTTATAGGTGGCGAATTACGTTCGTCGCAAAAACAAATTATATTTTGTGACAAAAATGTTCGTCTCCAATGAGCTAAAATAATTCGCGCCAACGCAAATGAAATTGACGCTTTATTTTGGTGACCAAATATTTTCGTCTTCCATAACTTATCCTTATTAGTGACGAATTACGTTCGTCACAAAAAAAAATTGTATTTTGTGACAAAAATGTTCGTCTCCAATGAGCTAAAATAATTCGTGCCAAAGCAAATGAAATTGGTGCCTTATTTTGGTGACGAAATATGTTCGTCTTTCATAACTTATCCTTATTGAAGACGAATTACGTTCGTCGCAAAAAAAAATAATATATTTTGTGACAAAAATGTTTGTCTCCAATGAGCTAAAATAATTGGCACCAACGCAAATGAAGTTGGCGCCTTATTTTTGCAGACGAAATTTTGTTTTCGTCTCCTATACTTTTGGAAAAAATGAAAACAAACGACAAAATTTATATTTCGTCCTCTTTGGGTGTTCTTTTAAGACAAAAAAAATTTCGTCATCAAATTTCGGCACAACAGCCTAGATTTCTTGTAGTGGTGATCTAGGGACTTAATTAGGTTAAATGCATCAATTTTCATTTAATTGCATCATTTCATTTGTTTTCACTTCGGAATTGGAAATTTCACATTTTTTACCCATTTTCTGCATTATTTAGTATTTTATGCAATCTTTCTTGGAAGAGTCCTAGTTGGCGTAAAACCATATCCAGACAGGTCCCGCTTCAAAATAGGTTCTTCAACATTTTACGGGCTGAATTCGAATGTGCAGGAAATGTAAGACCCGCAAAACCCTAGAGAAGACTTGGAGAACAGATCTATCAAGACTTTGCAATGGGACCCACATCGCCATGGGACGTCCCACACTCCCCCCGCCTCTCATCTAGGAAGATTCCAGAAGCCTTAAGATTATTCCCCTATTGTTATCTCTCAAGAAGTTTGAAAAGTATAGAAATTATCAACAAAGAGAAATATTGAGCAAACTGAAGCCATAAGTGCCCCGCAACTCACCTTGGACATCCCACTCCCTCTCTTTTTCTTATCCTGATCATCAAAGAATTGTTCCTCTCTATCTCTCTCAGTACCATCCAGATTTGAAGATAAGAAAAGAAAGAGAGATAGAGTTGGACTCAAATTAAAAGAAGCTAGAAGAAACAAGGAAGCGAAGTCCAAAAATGACTCCACACATGTATGGGACGTCCAACACTCTCCCATGGGCCCCATTTCTCATGTATGAAATAGTTTTGAAGATTTTTGTGGGCCCTTTCGCATGCATTCAGACACTACTGCAAGTGGGTCCCACTGTTACTGATTTCTGGCTCAAATTCAAGGAGATAGTCAACAAAAAGACTCCTTATCTTATCATTATCAATCATGGAGCTTAAGAATGAAAGATCCTTTGAAAGGCTAAGAGAAGAGTCCTATTGTAAGAAGGAAGTCGGCCTTGTTTTTCTCAGGATAACCTATCATAAAATGGACAAAACTTTCAATCCGATCATCGGATTGGTGAGATTTACCTTCCATTGGAAAGCTTATGCAGAGTAGATGTTCGTGGACCCAAGAGCATGCAAATTGGGATGGAAATGACCAAGTTATGGCATCGGGAAGTTGGATATGAATTTTATACTCGGGATAATAATTAGTAACAACAAAAGTGGGCTCAATTTTTGTTCAAAATTCAGATTAATTCCAGCGAGGTTAGGAGATTGGACCTCTCTCTCATATTATCTCATCCAAACTTGGAGCCCAAGGGATCATCCTCTCTTAAAGATAATTGCAAGTAAGAGAAAAG
This sequence comes from Cinnamomum chago, assembly GCA_038049695.1. Lineage (NCBI taxonomy): Eukaryota > Viridiplantae > Streptophyta > Magnoliopsida > Laurales > Lauraceae > Cinnamomum > Cinnamomum chago. The sequence continues at coordinate 14,192,292 of CP142456.1, forward strand.
ATCAAGAATGACTTTGTGTTAAAAAGTTATTTAAGGGGAGCAACCCCCATGAGGAACAGAGGCTGTCCTAGGGGTTACTCCTGACGTCCCCTCCATTTTGCCTTTCCTCTCTCTATTTTCCTCTCTTCCCACCCTAATTACTGTAACTCAATAATTAATTTTTTGGTATTCTAGAGTCCTGTTCCATAAACTAGGGTTTGAAGATGGAAATTCTGAGAACTTTATTGTAAAATATGGAGAAGTTAATGAGAAATTTTCTGAAGTTCTTTACCATGGAGGAGTAGTCTTCTGGATCTGAGCATCTTGATGAAGTTAGTGTTTTATGCCTTTTTATGAAATCTAACTTACTGATTTGATTGTCTGTATTTAATTCATCCTTACTGATCTTAGTAAACTGTCTCCATGTCTCTGACAAACCTCTGATTTTAGTTCTATTAGATTAGTCTTTAATTATGTATTCTTTCTTAATATATTATGCTTAGATCTGAGATATTTAATAGTCTATGTTTGATTGATATGTGGTGTTTAGATGGTTTCAGTCTATGAAGTGAAGAAGGTTTTTGCCTAAGTTAATTTTCTGAAAAAAAGTATTCTTTTGATAAACAAATGATCTGGATAAAAAACATTGATTTGTTTTTTATCTGAGTTAATTGGAGGCAAATTAAAGCAGTGGGTCAATTGCATATTTTGGTTGATTAGTCTGCTTAACTGATTCTTGATGTTCAGATTTGTTTTCATTATTATTAATTTTCTGCACTTTAGTTTTAATGATTGCAAAATCTCTTATTCACACACATCAATCTTGGATTGATCCATATAAATTTCAGATTTTTATCGGTTAACTTAAAAAGGCTCCCTGTGGTTTCAACTTGTAACTGACGCTGCCTTAATAAGACAATTGTGCACTTACAGTTTTAATGGATTGAAATAAATCACACATCATTGATTTTTTGTCTCCCTCTTGTCCCTAAGAAGACCTTTCGATCTGCCCTCCTCCCATGGAGATATGCATTTAAGTGGGCCCCATGAACTGCTTGTAGGAGAACATTCTCAATGACTACTGATGCTGCCAAAAAGTGGTTTTCGGGCACCACCGGTCAAGTAATAAATAATTAATATGAAAATCAATGAAGAGAGATAGAGTTTATAGTGGTTCGGTCGGTGTGACCTACGTCCACTTCAACTGATGACTTTACTATGCTGGAGAACAGATTACAAAGTAGAAGATTACAATGATGGTGTGAAAGTAGATAAAAGTTGCTTGCTTTCCAGTGTTGGTGGGACTCTCTTTTTATACTCTTCCTCTAACGGATGGGGACGATTCCTCAGCGACGTACGCTCCATTCTTGGCAAAGCCGGTAGATGAAACGACGCGCGCGCTGACTTTGTCATTCGATGGATCTGGACCCGGCCCTTAATGGGTGGATTTAGACCTGGGTTTATCACGAACTTGGGTCAGTTAGACCTGGGACCATCATGGACTTGGGTCAGTTAGACCTGGGCCCATCATGGACTTGGGTCAGTTAGACCTGACCCGCTATCGTGGACCGAGCCACTTAGGCCTAACCCGTCATTGCGGACCTAGTCATTTGGGCCTGACCCATCATTTGCCCCTCAATGTCTCGCGCCAAAAAAGACTTTGAAAGGGAGACATTTGGAATATCCAGGCTTCTTCATGCCAAGCAATTTGTAGCTTTTCCAGAAACTGTCCGTCTTCGCCCTTCGGGGTTTCATAGAAGAGTCCTTTCCGCGGTTCTTTCCCTCTTTGAATTTCCCTTTTAACACATGCACTTCGTAGAGGGGGTCCGGGGGTGTCCCCCGGCGGTGGTCAATCTGGCCTCGTGCTCAGTTATTCTTCTTTTAAAAGTGTTCTTGTGGCTCAGGGCTCTTCTCCTTAGTTCTCTTGGCTTAGTATTCTTCCTCCTTTGAAAACCCTAGAGCAAGAGTTTATAAATAGAGGGGGCTTTTGCCCCTTTTACTTTTCATTGGGGGATTTTTCTTTTTATCTTCTTCTTGTTTTGAGAGAACTTGTCATCTTCTTCTTGTCAACAAAGAGAGCAGCCACCTAGAATTTCATGGATGAAGAGGCAGCCACCATGGAGTGCCAAGAAGGGGTGAAAGAATCGGGCAATGGAAGGAGAGAAGGGGCAGACTGCGCAACGGCACCAGCTACGTCGTCCGCCGTTGCTGCACCTGCGCGAGGAGCAGGCCATTCCGCGCCGGAGATGCCCACGCCCGGGCGGCCAGCGCCCGGGGCGCCTGCGCTGCCCGCCGTGCCTGCTAGCCTGGTAGCTGCTCGCCCGCCTACTGCGCACGGGGCACCCGCAACTGGGCGTCCAGCTCCCAGGGAGCCCGCCTTGCCTGCTGATGCTCGCCCGCCTGGGGCGCCCACGCCCGGGCCTGTTGCTGCTCACCCGCCTAGGGTGCCCACGCCTGGGCCTGCCGTTGCTCGCCCACCTGGGGTGCCCGCATCTGGGCCTGCTGCTGCTCGCCCGCCTAGGTCGCCCGCACCTGCCGTGCTTGGGGCGCCCGTGCCTGGCGCTAGCCAGCCTGCCACGGCCTCGCCCACGCCTGGCGCGCCCGCGCTTGCTTCGCATGCTGCTGCGCGTCTGGCTATTGCTGAGATGTGCTCGGTGCGGGCCATGGGCGGGGGAGGTAGTGCCCATCAGGCGTTGGACGAGGTGAACACGGGAGCAGCCGCGGTGGGCACGACACGTCCTCGTCGCAAAAAGTATCGAGGAAAAGTGGCCGTCGAGGACGACGAGTACAAGGTGAGTACTCTTTTTAGCTCGCTCACTGCTGACAGTGATGTTTTTAGAATAGTGTTTGCCTATCACATTCCCCCTACCGTGTTATGCCGTCGAGCTGAGGCGGATGAGCCCGCTTGTGACGATTCGTCGGGCGACATAGTAATTTACGAGGAGATGCTTGAGGCAGGCTTGAGGTTTCCCATGCTCTCTTCCATTTGCTGTATTCTGCACTACTTTTCATTGACCCCTGGGCGGGTAGGGCCAAATGGATGGAGAGTCTTGCTGGGTTTCCTTGCATTGTGGAGGAGAGTGCATGACGAGGATGCTTCACCAGTGGAGTTCCACGCAGCTTATAACCTAAGCGAGTCTCCCGCCCCTAACAGGGGATGGTACTACTTTACCTCCAGGGGTGGCAAGTTGCTTACGGGATTGCGCTCTAACTGTCATAGCTGGAAATCCCGTTTCTTACTTGCTGGGGGAGAGTGGGCTTCCGAAACAGACCGAGCTTTAGTGCCAACTCGATGGGGAGACGCCAGGAGACTTGGTAAGCCACTCCTTTGCTACTTTTTCCCCTTATTAATATTTACTATGTGCTCACCCGTTGCCTTTTTTCAGACGCGCCGGTGCTCTCCATGAGTCTGGAGTGGAAGCTACAGGTCGTAAGAGACCATCCTGAAAAGGACTTGGGTGTTCTTTTACCCAAAGAAAGTGGTGGTGTTAGTGGAGCTAGTGGCCCCTCTCAGGCACCTCTCGCGAAGAGAAAAGGTATTTGACTTCTGCTTTTCCCTTCTCTATCTCTCTGTTTTATATGCACAAGTAACATTTTTGGCTTTTGCAGCAGTTGTTAGAGAGATGATCGGGGCTCTTCTTTCGAGTAAGAGTACCCCTCCTTCTGGAGCTCGCCCTTCGAGTAGGAATGCCCCTCCATCCAAGGCGGCGAGGGTAGACAACACCACGAGGGGGGACTCCCCGCCAGTGTCTTTCAGGGCCAGCTCTCTTGCATCTACCCCTTCAGCGGGGGCACGACTGTGTTCCCATAGGGCGGCCTCTCCCACAGTGTCGCCCCAGCTAGTGACCTTTTCTGCCCAGATTGCTATTCGAGAGTCTTCCTCTCCAGCTGTACCTCCTGCCCCTCAGTCGTGTCCCCCACGCTCGGGGGCTCCTACAGGGGCTGGTCCGATGCTGGGAACCCCCTCGTGATCCGGGAGAGGCTTGGGAGATTTGTATTTCCTCCTGAGGTTACACGGATCACTTCTTTGGGTACTGAGAGGGTCATAGATACATTCCTGGAGGGTTTGCTCAGGTAAAGGCTTTTCCTTTTCTCCAGACTTTAAATTTTTTTTGTGTGATGTCTCATTTCCTTTCCTATTGCTCCAGGCTTCCACTGCGTCCATCTGCTTGCTGTCAAAGGCCAGACATAACAGCCAGCTGAAGCGAGAGAATGAGAGTATGCGGAAGGAGCTCTCCAATGCTCAGAAGAATATTGCAGATCTTGAAGCTGCTAGGGGAGCTTCTGAGGCCGATCTTGGGACGGCCCGTGAGAGGGCGTTCCGGTTTGAGACTGAGCTCTTGTCAGCCAGCGACAGGGCTACCAGGACAGAAAGTGAGCTCTTGACTGCCCGCGAGAGGGAGTCCAGGTTCGAGACTGCGCTTTCGTTAGCCCGTGAGAGGGCGAGGAGGGTAGAGGCCGAGTTGGTGGAGGCCCGCGAGAGGGCTTGACTCAGGGAGGCTGAGCTCGTGTAGGCCCGCGAGAGGGCTTCGCTCATGGAGGCTGAGCTTGCACAGACCCGCGAGAGGGAGTCGCTCAGAGAGACTGTCGTGGTGACAGAGATGAAGGCTGCGCGTGATAAAGCTTCTCAGGCTGAGAGGGAGCTATTGGAGGGCGTTGCCGATGCCTTCATTGATGGGTATGAGGAGCTTCGAGGGAAGATTGCTGCTGCTTTCCCTGACCTTGACCTTTCAGGCTTTTTGCCCACCGAGGAGCCTGATGGAGGTCTTGATGACACAGAGGATGGCGAGGAGGATGAGGAGGGTGATGAGGACGACAAGGGGAGCCATGAGAGTGGTTAGGGTGTAGGAGACTTTGCTATGCTTCATTACATGTAGTTTTTTTCTTTTTTATAAAGGCAATTGTGTAGCCTAACATTTGGAATGAATAAAATATAGAACTTTATTTATCCACTGCTTATGATAAAAGAACATTTTACAAAGTGCTATAAAAAAAATTGAACTACCCCTTTCCATTGCTTTTGTCCCCTTCATGCGTCACTGGTAGTATTTCTTCAGATGTTCTGCATTCCATGGATGAGGTAGGACTTTCCCTTCCGAATTTTGAATCATGTAAGTGCCTGGTCTTACCACCTCTGTTATGAGGTAAGGACCTTCCCGACTTGGGCCCAGTTTGCCTTCGCGGGAATCCTTAGTGGCGAGGATTACCTTCTTAAGGACCATATCTCCGGGTTGGAGAGGACGAGGCTTTACCCTTGAGTTATAGTATTTTGCCATGCGCTGCTTGTATTTTGCATTGCGGACGTTGGCCATCTCCCTTGCTTCATCCACCAGATCGAGGTTTATGCGAAGTCCCTCCTCATTGGTGTCGGGGTCATGGTGCTGGACCCTAAGAGAGTGGACCCCGATCTCCACAGGGATGACTGCCTTAGTCCCAAAGGCGAGAGAGGAAGGTGTTTCCCCGGTTGAAGCTCTCGGCCTGGTCCGATAGGCCCACAATACTCCCGGAAGTTCGTCTACCCAAAGGCCCTTCAGGTTACGGAGGACCGTTCTCACCATGACCTCCGCCTGTGGATGTGCCGGGCTAGAATGGGGCTGCTTTATCTGAAGGTCGGAGCAAAACGAATTGAAGAGTCTGTTGTCGAATTGCTTCGCATTATCACTGACGATGGCATGTGGGATCCCAAAACGGCAGACTATGTTTTTCCAGACAAAGTCTTTCACTTTGGAGTTTGTGATCCTCGCAAAGGGTTCTACCTCCGCCCACTTCGTAAAGTAGTTTATGGCGACCACTACGAATTTACATTGTCCTTTACCTAATGGGAGGGGTCCAAGGATGTTGATTCCCCACTTGGAGAAAGGCCATGGCCTCATGATGGTAGTGAGTTCCTCTGGGGGCTGCCTTGGCACAGTGGCAAAGCGCTGGCATTTGTCACATTTTCTGGCAAATTCTCGGGCGTCCCTTATCATGCTGGGCCAAAAGAAGCCTTGCCTAAGTGCTTTGTGAGCAAGGGAGCGCCCGCCTGAGTGGTTCCCACAAATTCCCTCGTGGACTTCCCTCAGGGCATAATCAGCCTCTTCGGGAGAGAGGCACCTCAGCAGGGGTAAAGAGTAGCCCTTCTTGTAGAGGACATCTTGCAAGAGTGTGAACTTGGAAACTCTCATCCTCAGCTTCCTCGCCTCAAGGTTGTCCTCTGGCAGTGTACCCTCTTGGAGGTACGCCCTTATCGGGGCCATCCAGCTCGTTCCAGCTGTAGCACAATTGATGTTTGGAGTGTTTTCATTCAACTGGCTTGGTTCAAGCTGGTGCCTAAGGAACGCTGGTTCGCCCGGTAAGGTCTCTATGGATGAGGCGAGCCTGGCAAGTGCATCAGCGGCAATGATACTCTCCCGAGGGATATGACTGATTTGGAAGTGCTGGAATTACGGGATCAACTTTTTCACTATGCTGAGAGAATCTTGCATTCTTGTTTCCTTTGCTTCGAACTCGCCCTTTACCTGATTCACTATCAGCTGAGAGTCGCTGTAAGTGGTGAGGTACTGGGCGTTCATCTCTAGGGCCAACTTCAAACCAGAGAGGAGAGCCTCGTACTCGGCTTCGTTGTTGGAACCTGGAAAGTGGAACTTCACTGCATACTTGAGGGGTGTACCATCGGGGCTGATTAAGATGAGAGCCGCTCCACCGCCATTACTGCCCGCGGAGCCGTCAACATAAAGTTTCCATAGCAGTGCCGAGGGACTCTGGGCACCAGACTGAGAATCAGGAAGCAACGGGGCGCTGGAGGCCGAAGTGGCTTGGGCGCTCTTGCCTGAGAGTGCCTGGGCGCCCTGAGCTGCTGGAAGTGTCTGGGCGACCAGGGTTGTTGATGGGAGTGCCTGGGCGCCCTGGGCATGGGCGCCCAGGGTTGCTGCTGGGAGTGCCTGCCCTGGGCGCCCAGGAGTACTTGGTCTCCTGCGGAGGCCCGGAGATCTGGAGCTGTGCGGGCGACCTCCTGGTTGTCCTCCTCTGGTGGCGACCCGCCTTGTATGGGCGAGGCGAGTTCATTCGTCTCCCCCTCGGCTTGTGTGAACTCAGCTACAAAGTCTGCCAACGCTTGTGCTTTGATGGCCGACCTTGGCTGGTACTGGACATCAAACTCCCCCAGCTCTACTGCCCATTTGACGAGTCTCCCGGATACATCCGGCTTTCCTAGTACTCTCTTCAAAGGCTGATCAGTAACAACAACAATTGTGTGACTCTGGAAATAATGTCGCAGCCGCCTTGCTGTCGAGATGAGGGTTAGCGCTAGTGTTTCCAGCTCCGTGTATCTGGGCTCTGCCCCTCGGTATGCTCTGCTTACATAATAGATGGGCTTCTGTACTCCATCATGATTTCTGATAAGGACAGAGCCGATTGCTAAGGGGGAAGCAGAGAGGTACAAATATAACACCTCTCCGGGTGCAGCATGTGACAGAAGAGGGGGAGCGGCCAAGTAGGCTTTAGGCTTTTGGAATGCCTCCTCCGCCTCGGGCCCCCACTCGAAAGCTTTCCTGAGGATTTTAAAGAAAGGCAAGCACTTGTCTGCAGACTTGGAGACAAATCTCCTAAGTGCTACAACCCTTCCATTGAGGCGTTGTAGCTCCTTGGTGGAAGTGGGCGACCTCATGTCCAATATAGCCTTGATTTTGTCGGGATTCGCCTCTATCCTCCTTTGGTCGACCATGAAGCCCAAGAATTTTCCCGATCCCATGCCGAAGGCACACTTCTCAGGATTCAACTTCATGCGATAGAGCCCGAGAATACTGAAGGTTTCTTGGAGATGGCCGATGTGATCTGCAGCGGCGAGGCTCTTCACCAACATGTCGTCCACATAAACCTCCATGGTCCACCCAATCTGTGAGTGAAACATTTTGTTCACTAGGCGTTGGTAGGTTGCACCTGCATTCTTCAATCCGAAAGGCATGACCCTGTAGCAATAGGTCCCCTACGGGGTGATGAACGACGTCTTCTCTTGATCTGGGGGATGCATGCTGATTTGGTTGTATCCAGAATAAGCATCCAGAAAGGAGAGGAGTTCATGCCCTGCTGTGGCGTCGATGAGGAGATCAATCCCGGGCAACGGGAAGCAGTCCTTTGGACACGCCTTGTTGAGGTCAATGAAGTCGACGCATAGGCGCCACTTCCCATTCGCCTTTGTTACCATCACAACATTCGAGAGTAATTCGGGGTATGCCACCTCCCTCACAACTCCATTCTCTATCAACTTCCCGACCTCTTTGTCCATTGCTTGGGCCCTTTCAGTGGAGGCGCCGCGTAACTTTTGTCGGATAGGCTTGTGGCGAGGGTCGACATTGAGGCGGTGAGTGGCGACTTCGGGATCAATCCCTTCAAGATCCGCGTGTGACAATGCAAAGATGTCCATGTTGTTCTTTAGAAAGTCGGTCAAGCGGCATACCAGATCTTCAGGAAGAGAAGTGCCAATGTATACTTTCCTATCAGGGAGGTCTTCATTTAAGACCACAGTGGTGAGTGCTTCAACTGGTTCTCCCCTCTCAATGGTGGAGTCGTCCCTTGGATCAAGGGTCTCAATCTGCAATGCTTCCTTCGGCCTTTTATCCGTTGTTGAGGAGACGAAGCACTCCCTGGCGGCCACCTGGTTTCCCCTTACCTCTCCGATTCCATTAGAGGTTGGAAAGCGGAGGATGAGGTGATAGGTGGAGGGAACAGCTTTTAACGTATTGAGAGTAGGTCGCCCCAATATGACGTTGTAAGCTGACGGGCAGTCTATCACCAGGAAGTTGACCATGATCGTGGAGCTTCGAGGTGCTACTCTGGCGGTGACTGGAAGCGTAATCGCTCCCAGGGGGTACATCTTCTCCCTTGAGAAACCAATGAGAGGTGACTTGACAGGTCGTAGCCTTTCCCTGCCTAGGCTCAACTTGTCATAAGCGTCTGCGTACAGAATATCAGCGGAGCTGCCACTATCCACTAGGATCCTGTGCACCTGAAAATTGACGACAGTCAGGGTGATTACCAGTGGGTCGTTGTGGGGGAGCTGTATCCCTTCTAAGTCCCTATCCGAGAAGGATATGACCTCGCCGTCACCATGCCTGGGCGCTTTGGATGGGCGTGTGTCCTTAGTGTGCCTGGCCTTTGTGGCGTGGGCCTTCATTGCCGAGAGCGACTCCGCCGATCCCCCGGAGATAGTTTGAATTTCTCCGAAGGGCTGTTGAATCTCTTGACGACGAGGTGGTGACGGTGCTTGGGCCCTTCCAGCGACATACTGGTGCAGGTGACCACGCTGGATGAGGTCCTCGATCTGCTTCTTGAGTTCGTATCAGTCGTCGGTGTCATGGCCATGGTCGCGATGGAAGCGACAATACTTGTTAGGATTTCTGCGATTTGGGGGAGACTTCATATTCCCTGGCCATTTAACCGCGGGATCATCTTGGATTTGTAACAAGATGTGTCCGACTGAGGCGTTGAGAGGGGTGAAGGCTTGTCTGTCTCTCTGGGGAGCTGGACCAAGCCTCTCTTTGACGGGTATCCTCTCCGTCCTGCTTCGCTTGTTGCTGTTCTCCTTCCTGTCGTCTCTATCTCGCTCCTTCCCCTTGCCCTCTGGCCTAGAGGACTGTCCTCGCCTAGCCCTGGTGTTATCCTCAGCATTCATGTATTTCTGGGCTTTTGCCAGCAGCTCCGGGAAGCTCTTTGGAGGACGCTTCATCACCGAAAAGAGCAAGCTTGACGAGCGAAGGCCTCCCAAGAAGGCTGTCATGGAGACCTTGTCGTCGGGCTCTTCGACTTAGAGTACCTCCTCGTTAAAACGAGTGAGATAGCTCCTGAGGCTTTCATTCTTATCCTGCTTTATGCTAAGCAGGTGCATGGCGGGCTTCTGGTGGCGGTGTCCTCCAATGAAATGTGACACGAAGGACTTACTTAACTCTGCAAAGGTGGAGAAGGAGGTCGGGGCCAGGTTGGAGAACCATTGCCGTGCGGAGCCCTTCAGGGTGGTTGGAAATGCTCTACACATGATCTCGTCAGAGATGTTGTGTAGTTGCATTAGAATTTTGTAAGTTTCCAAGTGATCCAGTGGGTCCTTGGTTCCATCAAAGGTCTCTATGGTCGGCATTTTGAATTTTTTGGGGAGTGGGTAGTTCGCCACAGAGGGTTTGAATGGTGTGTCCGTTCGTTGTACCAGGTAGTCTATTGATTTTGGTACCTGTGCCTTCATGGCATTGAAGACGTTGCCAATCTGATTTTGCATCTCGTTGATCTTCTCGTCCCAATGGTTGGGAGCTTCCCTGGACCGACCTCGGAAACGACTCTCGCCTTCCAGGCTGTAATCCCCATTTCCCTCCTCCTGGAAATTAGGATCCTCATCATTGGAAATAGAGGGAGGAGGTGGAAGTCCACCGCGATTTGACCCTCCTGGGGCTCCACCCGGGGGAGGGGGTACATCGAGATGAGCGCGGCCTTGAGGGTCGACCAAGAGTCTTCCGTGTGGGACGACAGGCGGAGCTCCACCAGATGTGCCCTGGGTGTGGGCGCTATGAGGCTAGGCGCCCAGGGTGCCATGAGGATGGGCGCCCAAGGGTGTTCCTTGCCCCTGGGCGCCCTGGGAATGGGCGCCCAGGTGAGGGTGGTGTCGGTTGGCGCCTCGGCCCCGGGCACCGTGTGGACGAGCGCCCGGGTGAGGTGCCCCTCTGCGTGGAGCAACCGGTTGCTCTGAGCGCGGTACTTCCTGTGGTCCTGCACCTAGTGCTCCTCCCTGCCCCGCCAGCATGAGCTGCAATATTTGCTGGTTCTGAGTCACCAGCTGCTGCATGGTCTCCAGCATCTGTTGAGGAGAGGGAGCGGGAGCATTCGGTGCAGGGTCAGTCGGTGGAGGATTACCCTCGCCCTCAAGCGAGGGATTGCCATCCTGTCGCCTTGTTGACCTTGTGGTGATCGGCATAGTTTTGAAAAAAGGGAATATTGTCATTCCCACAGATGGCGCCAAACTGATGATGCCAAAAAGTGGTTTTCGGGCACCACCGGTCATGTAATAAATAATTAATATGAAAATTAATGAAGAGAGAGAGAGAGTTTATAGTGGTTCGGTTGGTGTGACCTACGTCCACTTCAACTGATGACTTTACTATGCTGGAGAAGAGATTACAAAGTAGAAGATTACAATGATGGTGTGAAAGTAGATAAAAGTTGTTTGCTTTCTAGTGTTGGTGGGACTCTCTTTTTATACTCTTCCCTTAACGGATGGGGACGATTCCTCAGCGACGTACGCTCCATTCTGGTGGAGTCTTTCGAACCGCCCTCAACAGACGAGCAGATAAGATCTCATCCGCCGGACTTGGCAAAGCCGGTAGATGGAACGACGCGCGCGCTGACTTTGTCATTCGATGGATCTGGACCCGGCCCTTAATGGGTGGATTTAGACCTGGGCTTATCATGAACTTGGGTCAGTTAGACCTGGGCCCATCGTGGACTTGGGTCAGTTAGACCTGGGCCCATCATGGACTTGGGTCGGTTAGACCTGACCCACTATCGTGGACCGAGCCGCTTAGGCCTAACCCGTCATTGCGGACCGAGTCATTTAGGCCTGGTCCATCAACTATATTGAAGGTGAAGATACTAATCGGTCACATTGCTATGTTAGGTGGGTAAGTTTAGTTTGTTTGGGCCATTTGCATGAAAACAAGAGGCGGAAGTGGTTAGGCTTGTTGTCCTTGGCTAGCAATGTTGTGACATATGGCTTGGGGTTACATTAACTAATTGAAATATCGTTTGTATTATTCTTTCGATTTGAAAAATCAGCCATTAAACCCTAATAAGCCAAGGGGTTTAAAGGGGATACCCAGTAACGGGGCCGATCCCATTCTCAAATATTTGGCACCTTCCCCCTGATTTTGGTTATTTATTTTCAACTTAGTGTGTTTGATTTGGTTTTGACTTAATTCATTCCCCTATGGACTTGGACTATCACCCTATCCGAATCTTATGATGACCCCATATTTAGATCCTCAAACTTGACCCATCATTAAGACCCAAATTAAAGTGATAGGACAACCGTCGTGTATTTCCTGCAACACATCAGACGAGAAGAAGAACCCACCCACCCACTTATTTTCTCCCATGTTCTTCGACGTGGTGTTATGGTTGTACCGTAGCTGGTGATCGTGATCCGTCGATTTTGAGGATAGTCAAAATCGATCCTCATTTTCGATGTAAATTTTAAATATCATTTATAGATGAAAGACGATTTCCCTCCCTGTGTAGATCAAGATTCACATTTAACAGCCGGCCATCGTGAAGGGAATAATGATCCGTCAATTTTGAGGGTACTCGGAATCCTCATTTTCGATGTAAATTTTAAATATCATATATAGATGAATGGCGATCTCCCGATGTAAATTTTCATATAACGTCCAGATAAGATATAATCCAAATTGTAGGGGGATGAATTAAGCTAAATCAAATCCAAATGTACTAAGTTGAGAATAAATGAAACTAAAGGGCGGAAGGTGCCAAATATTTCAGAAGGGGATCGACCTCGTTCCTGGGTACCCCCTTCAAGTCCTTTGACAACTTAGGGTTTGAAGGTTGATTTTTCAAATAAAAAAGATGATGCAAATGATATTTCAAATTGTGATTTGGGTGAGTTTGTGTGCGATACACTGGTGATAAAAGTGAAAAGCCTATGGGCCGAAAGTAAATAAAATAAAACACAAGGTGTTTGAAATCATTCATTCATCTTGTTATTCTTAGTAATTCAATTTTTAGAAGTCGGACTTTATTCCCTTTCATCGTTAAATTCAATTAAATATTTGGCACTGGAGGTGGAGGGAAAAGAGAATAAAATAATTTTGGGGTTGATTTTGTTGATTTTATGGTTTTTTTTTTTTGGATTTTTAATAAATGGGGCTAGAAGCGCCTAACTAGGGGATTCCTACTTGGATTTGACTTATTTAAATCATCATCTCTAAGGGATTGCTACGCTATCCTAAGGTCCTAACTGCCCACATCTTCTCTCCTGATCCCTTAGCGTGGCCCGGAGAGAGAGTCAGGGACCCTACTTATTATTCTAAAAATAAAAGAGGCCGAGGATAGTCTAACCTGGCTAGGGGTCAAGTCTGGATCTATGTTCGGGGTTTGACCTAGTCAACCTAAACTACTATTTAGTTTTGAATTTCTCTTTTTACTTTTTATTTTTTTAATTATCTTTTATTTTTAATGTCTTTTATTTTGATTTTGGTATTTTTGGTTTTTATTCTTTTTTGGGGGTTATTTCTAAGATTCAAAATTTCCTAACTGATTTCCTAATCTTAATGAATGTGGAGGAGAGGGGTGAATTATCAAACCTAATTTTTTATTTTCCTTAATTAGCCTAATTAATACCTAAGTCCTAATTTTTTTGGTTTTCTGTTTTTCTTCTTTTTCTTTTAAAAAGAAGCTCTTGATAATTAAACTAACTCTTTTTGGTTATTGTTTTGTTCCTTTTTTTTTTTTAATTATGCAGTTCTAAGTTCTAAGGAATAAAATAAAGAAAAAAAAGTAAAGAAAATGCGACTAGATTATATGATACACGGACATAAGTGCATGGATAAGTTAAATATAAATCAGAATAAACAGAGAATTAATTCTGACCTAAAGCTAATGAAATAATCAGAGAATTAAATCTGATGCAAAACTAGTAAAATAGTGAGCTACTCATGCATGGGTTTGCTTTGTGGATGATCTCAATGCAAAATGTCTGATTTAAATGCAAAACGATAATCCAAGAAAAAGAAACTAAACTAAATTCCAAATAAACAGATGAATTAAATATGCATTATTAACATATTAATATGATAATCTAAACTAAACATTTGTGATCATGCTGGACCAAGTTAAGCATGTTATATGAAGAAAAATAAAAACAAATAAATAGATAAATAATTTGGAGGATCTCACTGATGTGCCTGATGCAAGTCCAATATCTGACCGTTAAGATTCTACTCTATGGATTTTCCTCTTGCTACCTCGATGATGCTCAGGTCATGCCGAACCACGTTATGACGTGGACTGCCAAAGGTGATTGCGTTGGATGAAAAGAGTCTAGGGAGGTGTCTGGGCTAAGAGGTGGGCTGAAATGGGTTGGATTGTGATTGGGGTGTGAGAACGGGGTGGTGTTTGGTAATGTGGAAAGTGAGTTTTGAATGGGTTAAGTGGTGTGGGTCTTGGTTTAAGTGGGTTGATTGATGGAGTGTGGTTTGTTAGGAGATGGTATTCGGATGATGGTGGATGAGTAGGTGAGATGTGGGAGGGTGATGGATGTGTGGGTCCGTTTGGTGATGGTGATGGTGATGATGGTTTTTTTTTTTTTTTTTTTCATTAGTTTTGGTTATGTTTGGTTGAGTGGAATCCGAGAGGGAGATAGGTAGGAACGTGTTTGATTGGATGGGCGAAGGTGGCTGGTCTAAGTAGTGAGAAACGAATGTGGACGGTAGTGAAAACGGTGGTCCGGGGATGGTGTTGTAGATCAGATCTGATGCTGTTTGGTTAGATAGATAATGGAGTGAGGGAGAGAGTGGTAGTGTAGAGAGATGGTATTGGTGTTGGAGAAGATGGGATGGTGTTGTTTGGTTAAGAGGGATACAGAGAGATGATGATGGTAGAGATGGCTGATGAAAGATGTGTTGGGTTGATAGGTCGTGCAAGTGATGGCTGGTATACGGAGATGAGGTGCGAAAGGTGAAGATTAATGAAGTGGAGATGATATGATGAAGTTGTGGTGAAGATGTGATGATGTTGTGTGGCTGGGTTTGTAATGATATATATATATATATATACACTATTGGAGATGTGATGGAAAAAAAAAAACGTGGGACTTGATGAGATGAAGGTGAAGTAAGAAGCACCGGTTTATGCTAAGGAGGTTGGTAAGCTAAAGAAATTTAATATGGTATAAGAGAAAAAAAAATACGTGTGCCAAAAGTGTGTCAGTCGGGTTCCACCTGAAAATGGGGAGTGTTGGCTTAGTGGGTCCAGACCAAATGGATTCAAGATAGTGTGTATTATGGTAATTGTACAGGGACTTTCTTATTGACTAAGATAGGGTTTCTTGGGGAATAAGAAATAGAGCATTATATATATATATGATGTAATGTGTAACCCATGATAATTCTGTACTGATCATACATAGAGAGTGAACCCAAATGAGAGTCGAGTTTCTTTCCGTGGACGTAGGTAAAATTGCCGAATCACGTAATTCTTTTGTATGTGATTGCTTGTTATTGTGTGGTTGATTGATTGCTTGATCGCATTGATTCACATTTCCGCATACACGCGCACAACAAGTGGTATCAGAGCCTAGGTTTCTAGAATTGGATTGTGCGGGCGTGATCGATGGATCGGATCATTGATCCAGACTTCTGCACGTGGTCTTCGTTGCAGATAAGAGAGGAGTTCGGACTGTGATCTTCTGTGGGCCACACTAATCGGATTTGTGAAGAAATCCGAAGTTGCAGAGAAGATCGAAGAACTGGGATCAGTTTTCGAAGGCTGCAGTCACAGAGAAACTCCAGTCGCTGCCAGTTCACCTTCGCCAGAGAAGAAAGAGGGTTTTCAGCCTCTGATTTTCCGCAGAACCTGAAACAGAAGACAACCAGAGTAGATCTGGTGTCCATCACTTCTCGCCAGAGAAAATAGAGGATCCGGGACTACCATTGCTGCCGGTTCTTGCGACGCCATTGTCGCCGGACTGGAGGAAGGCCATTGTGCGCCTCCGCCACTACCGCCTTGCTGTGGGCCGGAGAGGAAGAAGAAGACTGCAGCAGCAGTTGTCTCCTCGCCCAGCAACGTTTCCACAGTCTCCGGTTACAGAAACCAAAAGAAGACGACGACTTGGGCTTGGGTTTGTTCTGGGTCAGTTCTGACCTAATCTGCTACGTTAAGCCTAGCCCACAGCCGGGACCAGATCAGGTTCGGTTTGGGTCAGTTCGGTTTGACCCGTGAAACAGGAAGCCCATTAAAGCACATGCTGACATCAACAAAACGTATGGTCAACAAGGGTTGACTGGGGATCGACGGCTGAGAATTGTTCTCACGATATCTTGATCATCCGAGGTTTGATCGGAGATCCGTTTGCGCCTACAAACTTGTTGCGAGTAGATCTACGTAGTTGTGAAAGAAGATTGACAATTTGAAAGGTCAACAAGAAAGTTTGACTAATCGGAGCGCAAAAATCTATTTTTGCAATATCGGAGCCATCAAGAGTTGGATTTCAGATCCGTTTCTTGCAGCGTGCTCATGGTGATGAGAGCTATAGATTGGTTTAGAAATTGATGTTAGTTAAGGTTTGCTTTTCTTGATTATTCAATTGAGATGGAGAATAGCATTGTAAACACTACTACGATCAAACTCAACCATACCAATTAGTTGATTTCGAAACCTAAGATGGAGGATATCCTCTATTCCAAAGACCTCTATGATCCCATTGAGAGGAATAGTGCCCAACCAAAAGAGATGTCTAATCTAGATTGGAAAATGATGCATAGAAAGACCATTGGTCAAAGTAGATAGTGGGTGGATAACAGCATATTTCATTACGTGTCTAATGAAACTAATGCGAATACCCTAATTTGGAAGAAGTTAGAAGAAAGATATGAGAAGAAAACTGCAGTGAACAAAACTTTTCTGATTAGAAAGCTTGTGAACATAAAATTCTAGGAGGGTGATAAAATTGAAGAACACATAAATGAATTCCAATGCATTGTGAATGAATTAGCCATAATGAAGATGGTCTTTGATGATGAGATGCAACCTTTATTGCTTCTAAGTTCTTTGCCAGATACATGGGAGACATTGGTTGTTTCCATGAGCAACTCTACTCTAGATGGTGTGTTATTAATGATTTAGGTTACTAGTAGCTTGTTGAATGAAGAAACACGAAAACTACAGGGACAGATAATGCATAGGCCTTTGTTACAGAGAAAATGGAGAGGAGTAAGAGTATGGGACCAAAGGGGGGTCGTGGCAAGTCTAGAGGTAGATCGCAGACTAAGAAAAAGTCTGAAAAATACTTTCAATGTGGCAAGGAGGATCACATTAAGAAGAATTACTTTGTCTTGAAGGAAAAGAAAGAAGCCAACAATGAGCAGAAGAATGACACTAACACTACAACTACTTTGGATAATGAAGTAGTAGTACTGGCCAGTGAAGATGAAGAGTGTTTGAGTGTTGCAAATTATCAGGTTGAGTGGGTTGTTGACACAGCGGCATCCTACTATGATACTCCTTCTAAGAAGATATTTACAACGTACTCTTTCTTTACCAATAACTGTAGTCCTCTCTCACTCATATGTCCCAGTCTCTTGTGCCACAGATTTGGAGAGGATCTGTCTTCAACAGTATTCAACACACCTTTGCATTGCTTCACATGTGTCTTGTATAGCGTATTACACACCTTCCCTCTCACAACAATAAAAGACCCTTTAGTGAGTTTTCACATGCCATTTCCGAAGTAATCATAACCTGCACGGTCCAATGAAGTTCCGAAAATCAGATTTAACCGCAAATCAGGAATAAGTCACACATCTTTCAGCGTCATTGTGCAACCAATATCGGTTTGAATGCAGACATCACTGATCCCAACAATGTCCGAATGACTTATGTTGCCCATTTTCAAACCGATATTGGTTGCACAATGACGCTGAAAGATGTGCGACATATTCCTGATTTGTGGTTAAATCTGATTTTCGGAACTTCATTGGACCGTGCAGGTTATGAGAGTTACTTCGGAAATGGCAGGTGAAAACTCTCTAAAGGGTCTCTTATTGTTGTGAGAAGGAAGGCATGTAATACGTTGTACAAGACACATGTGAAGCAATGCAAATGTGTGTTGAATGCCGTTGAAGACAGATCATCTCCAAATCTGTGGCACAAGAGACTGAGACATATGAGTGAGAAATGACTACAATTATTGGCAAAGAAATATCGAATTCATTACTCCAAAGGTACATCCCTTGACCCTTGTAATTAATGCTTGTTTGGTAAACAACACGATATCTTTCTCTAAAACATCAACGATAAAATCTAATTTGTTGGATTTGATATATTTTGATGTTTGTGGTCCCATAGAGGTGGAGTCATTGGGTAGCAATAAATTTTTTTGTCACATTTATTGATGATGTATCCAGGAAAGCCTGGGTTTATGCGTTGAAATTGAAGGATCAAGTGTTTCAGGTATTTCAGCAGTTTCATGTCATGGTTGAAAGAGAAACAAGAAAACTTTTGAAATGTCTCCGCACGGATAATGATGGAGAGTACACATCCAACCAGTTTAAAGGCTATTACTTGAAGCATAGTATTCGACATGAAAGAACAGTTCCTGGTACTCCACAGCACAGTGGTGTGAAAGAGTGAATGAACCGCATTATTCTTGAAAGGATGAGATGCATGATTAGAGTGGCACAACTACCCAAGTCATTTTGGGGTGAAACTGTCATGACTGCCGTTTACCTGATTAACAGGTCTCCCTTAGTTCCTTTGGATTTTGACCTTCCGGAGAGAAAATGGACAAGTAAAGATATTTCTTATTCTCATTTAAAGGTGTTTGGATGCAAGGCTTTTGCACATGTACCAAAGGAGCAATGTTCAAAGCTGGATGATATGACAGTATGTTGCATTTTCCTTGGCTATAGTGGAGCTAAGTTTGGTTATAGATTATGGGATCTAGAGAAGAGGAAAATTATCAGAAGTAGGGATGTGGTGTTGCATGAAGACCATTTCTTTTGAGATATTGAGAAGACTGAAAAGTCTAAAGAAGTTGTTGATGGAGTGGTTGATCTCACACCGACTCCTTCTCCAGTGCATACAACCGGTGGAGAAGGTGGGCAAAACGATCCGGATCGTGATGAGTTGCCAGATGAACAGGGTGTTAAGTAGGAGGAGAAGTCTCCTCAGTTAGAAACCACAGAACCTCAGGTTAGGAGGTCTACTCGAGAGTGTCAACCATCAACAAGATATCTTGCAGTAGATTATATTTTGCTTACTGACGAGGGGAGGCAGAGAGCTACCTAGAAGTAAAAACTCATGCAGATAAAGATGAGTGGATAAAGGCTATGCAAGATGAAATGAATTCTTTGAAAAAGAACAATACTTATGAGTTGGTGGAACTTCCAAAAGGCAAGAAAGTTTTAAAGAACAAATGAGTGTTCAAGCTGAAGAGAGATGACAGTGGAAAACTGATAAAGTACAAAGCACGGCTAGTGGTTAAAGGCTTTGTGCAGACGAAGGGTATTGATTTCGATGAAATCTTCTCTCCAGCTGTGAAAATGACTTCTATCAGAGTTGTCCTGGGTCTAGTCGCCAGCATGGACCTTGAGTTTAAACAGATGGATGTGAAGACTGTATTTCTTCATGGTGATTTGAAAGAAGAGATCTACATGACTCAGCCAGAGGGGTTTAAGGTAGAAAGAAAAGAACAGTTGGTTTGTAGGTTGAAAAAGAGTCTTTACGGGCTGAAGCAAGCACCGATGCAATGGTACAAAAAGTTTGATTCATTCATGGTGAATCACGGGTACCGGAGGACAGTTGCAGATCACTGTGTTTATGTTCATAAGTTTCGTAATGACAAATTTATCATCCTTCTTTTATATGTAGATGATATGTTGATAGTTGGACATGATAGTAAGATGATTGACAGGCTGAAAAGGGATATGTCAAAGACTTTTGACATGAAAAACTTGGGACCCGCACTACTAATTTTGGGAATGCAAATATGTCGTGACAGGAATGTCAAGAAGCTGTGGTTGTCACAGGAGAAATATGTTGAACGGGTGCTAGCAAAGTTCAACATGAAAGATGCTAAGCCAGTTAGCATGCCTTTAGCCAGTTACTTGAAGCTCAGTAAGATATTATGTCCTACTATAGATGAAAAAAAAGGAACAGATGATGTATGTTCCATACTCCTCAACAGTTGGGAGTCTTATGTATGTCATGGTGTGTTCACGGCCAGACATTGCTCATGCAGTGAATTTAGTGAGTAGATTTCTTTCTAACCCTGGGAAAGAGCACTGAGAAGCAGTGAAGTGGATTTTCAGATATTTGAGAGGTACATCAGATTTTTGCTTGTGTTTCGAAGGCTCAAAACCAGTACTTGAAGGCTTTACAAATACTAATTTTGCAGGCGATCTTGATCGTCGGTTGTCTACTTTTGGGTACTTATTTACTTTTGCAGGGGGAGCTATTTCCTGGCAGTCTAAGTTGCAGAAGTGTATAGCATTGTCTACAACCGAAGTAGAATACATAGCTGCTAATGAAGCAGGGAAGGAGATGATTTGGTTGAAGTAATTTTTTCAAGCACTAGGTTTGAAGCAAGGAGAGTATGTAGTCTACTGTAATAGTCAGAGTGCTATGGATCTTAGCAAGAACGCTACATACCATACCCGCAAGAAGCATATTGATGTGAGATATCATTTGATTCATGAGGTCATCGAAAAGAATCTCATGAAGCTGGAGAAGATTCATACAAATAAGAATCCCTTGGACATGATGACTAAGGTCGTATCTAAGGGAAAGCTGGAGTTGTGTTCAAAGTTGGCAGGACTGTAAGGGGGTTCAGAGGTGTCTTCCCCATGGTCTGGAGGGGGAGATTATTGGCCTAGTGGGTTTAGGGTCATGGGTATTATGGTAATTGTACCGGGACTTGACTTTCTTATTGACTAAGATAGAGTTTCTTGGGGAATAAGAAAGAGATCATTATATATATGATGTAATATGTAACCCATGATAATTCTATACTGATCATACATAGAGAGTGAATCCAAAGGAGAGTCGAGTTTCTTTCCCGTGGATGTATACAAGATTGCTGAACCACATAATTCTCTTGTGTGTGATTGTTTATTCTTGTGTGGTTGATTGATTGCTCGATCGCATTGATTCACGTTTCCGCATACACGTGCACAACAGGGAGTATTGAGGAGTGAGCTCCACCCGAGGGGGAATATTGAAAAGTATTTTAAGAAGCAAAGTGGGTTTGGATGTTGTTGTGATGACATCTAATGGAGGTGGGAGAGGGGTGATGTGCTCGTACCTCTTTTGTGGGGTGTTTGGTTAAATGGCGACGGAGATGATGAATCTTTACAATGAGGTGCAGGTCTGCTTTGCTTGGTTTGTGGGGTCGTCGCAGATGGTGGCTAGGTCATAATGAAGTGGAGTTGTTCATCGTGGTGAAGGTGGTATACGAGGTGGGGAGACGGAGATCGAGGGGAAAAAGATGTACGTGATGGGCTGGGGCTTTACGTTGGGATGAGATGGATCGAGGGAGGGAGGAGATTTCCTGCGCATGAAGAGAAGATGGAGATGGGAGACGAGGTTTAAGGTGGGGAGAAGAGAGTCCATAGATCTAGGACTCTCGTTCCCAAAATCTGTAGGGCTCTTCTCCTTCAGCAGATCATGGGGTACGAGATTTGGGTCAGGTCCAGGTTGATTTGGGGTCTGGGTTCGGTCCATGTTTGGTTTAGTTTTGGGTTAGATTGGGTCTGGTGGGTCAGGCCCATGACTTCAGGTGTGGGTCCAGGCTTGATGGGACTCAGGTCACATTGGTTCGGGCCCAAAAGGTGGATCGCAATGGAGCTGGGTCCGGGCCATTCTCAATGGGACCCAAGCTTCACTGATTTTGATTCGCCCTTTGGATTCTTGACGTTCTATATATGGACAGAAAGCTCTCAACGAGCAATTCACAATGGACCAACTTCCGGGATGATCAGGGGTCTAAAAATGGTGGGTGATTTTCTTAGTGGGTATTCTGGGGTACGGGACCTACCGCCATCATTTAAATTCCATGTTTCACTCGGTGGCCAACTAGGCCCTAAATGCCCTGATTGGTCCCTTGCACGCTATGATCGGTAAAACCACTATTTTTTTTGTTGTTTACTTGTCCTTTTATTTATTTATTTATCAAAGGCATTTTGCTAACCCATATTTTTATTATTGATTAACTGCCATTCATTAATTATTTATTTGTCATTCTTTCTGTCTTATCATTTTGTTTCACTTCCACTATTTAATGGGGGTGCTCTGATGAGTCATGAGAAGTCTGATGATAATTTATGGAGTTCATTTTTTAGATATTTTTAAAGACACATTTTAAATTAATTCAATTTTAAATTAAATGGTGATTTTTAATTCAGAGCCTAACTTTAGAATCACTGAGCATGGCAGGTTGACTTAACCCTCATAGGGTGCCAAAATGAGGTGTCTACAGCTTCCATGCACTGGTTTAACCTAATCTATATCCAAGGTCCTATTATGCAAATATGATACGCAATCAATCAAGCAAAGACGGGGCACACAAAGATTTCTAGTAGGTTCGTAACTTCTACACCGTGAAGAGTGAACCTAGGCCTCCAATCCGATCTTATCAAGCCAAATCGACCAGGTAAGTCCCTAGGATGAGCGGTGGAGTCACAATGCTCTTGGTAAGCGTCCCGCTTAAGAACCAAATTCCTAAAAATGAGATGTCATCCTTACTTGTAGGGACAAGACTTACCTAGACATCGACTTTACCAAATAGCGCTATTGGTCCAACCTTTGGCGGTCATCTTCCTAATGAGCTCGAGTCCCTAGGGTCCCATTCCTATTTTATTTTAATTAAAGCTTAGTACCCATGTGAGATGTGGTTAAACCTAATTGGGCAATGATCCGGTGATGAAATCCGGTCCTTATCTTATTGGGGTTAATTGCCCTTAACTAAGTGTGTTGGTCCAATTACTTTGGTGTGTCAATCAAGCAATCACACTCTGCAAAAATTTAAATCAATCTAGCCCCACTTGCAAGTAAAAGATTCGTAGGGTAAAGTTTACAAAGTCTTACAGTGGGTCCACGCTAATATTTGACCTATAGTTTTTTGGCAGTTTTTGCAATTTTAAGAGCAACTTATTTGCTTAAGAGAAATTCCCTTGATTTCCTTCCTTCTAGAATCCTTCCAAACGTGGAACTATACCTAAGATAAAATACTAAAGAGTTAGATCTAAATAAACTACTAAAAATAGCTAACAATTCTAAATAAAATTCCTAGATAGAAAAATCAACCAAATCTAAATTTCAAATCCCTGAATTAATGAAATTTGAATGAGTGCATAACTTCAGCTACTTAAACCAATTTCATTGCTGAGTGTATAATCAACCTGCCTGACTGGCCCTGTTTACGGCACTAAAAGTCTAACTTTTCGAAAGTACTTTTTTCTGACATTTTGAGGGTTCAAGATCTACATATGAAAGTCCAATCCTGAAAAAATTAAAGTCAAAAGGAGTCCGTTTGATTGATTTTCAAAGTGCGAACTTTTGGGCAAAAACCAGGCCAAATCTGTCAAAATAATAGTGCTGAAACTTGTCTTTTATGCACCCACTTGTAATTAGTCCGAAAATTAATTAAAAAAAGCAAACAAAACATAACAAATCAGCAACGAAGTATATAAAAGATCATAAAAACTAAATCTAATGCATGCTATGAATGCAAAAAATTATGCAAATATGCTATGATATGCACTAATGATACTTAATAAGAGATTTTTTTTTCTTGATTGGCTCCCCGGTAACGGAGCCAAAAAATTGACCGTGGTTTCAATCAATACTAAATACCGCAAGTGCACGAGTGTCTACGAATAGACAGTAGCAAGTACGGATCAAACCCATAAAGAGCGTATCAAAAAGAAAAATCTATAAGTCTCATTTGTAATTAATAATGCATAAAACTAAAAAAATAGTTAATGAGATAATGATAATGAAATAATTAATAATGATAAAATAGATCAAGGCATTCAGAATCCATAATGTAATTCAAAACAAATTTTTTTTTTTTTTATGAAAACATGTGTTGATTAGTTTTTCTACTTCATATCTGGACCTAATAAAGGCATCCAAATCCGAATAACCTAACTATAAAAACCAATATTTCTCAAAGATTTAATTTTTCTATAAAGATTAAGAAAAATACCTAAGGCCTCCTTCCCTTTATCAAAGTACTAGAATTAATTAATCATTACCTATCAAGTCTAAGCATAGACCATAAAATGAACATATTCCCAAACATAATCTATCGAAATCAAGCATCGATAATAAAAAGCTTATTCTAGCATTGAGAAATAAAAAAAGAAAGAAACCTACTGGTATGAAGACAAGCCTACTCAATCATTCAAGAACATAAATAACTACATCCACCAACATTCTCATAAAGAAAAGAAAAGTTAGGGACTAATTAACTTCATCTTGTAGCCCCAATCGCTAAGTTAACCAGCAATTGCACGCAAGAAAAAAAATGATTTTCATTGATAGAATTCTCAAGTACAGTTTCAGCTCCTTCCTAAAACTATGTCTTGCTTGGACAAGGCCCAAAGCTACCTTAAAAAAAAAAAAGGAGAGCTAGAAATAGAAGACCTAGATCTACAATGGGGGAAAGAAGAAGGGGAGAGAGAAGAGAGAGGAGAGTGGTGATGGTCATCCCATCCTAATGGAGAGAGAGCATCGTTTTTCATATGGGGGTTGCTCCCCTTAAATAATTTTTTAACACAAAGTTCTTGTTTCTTTCCCTTGCTTGCAATTATCTTTAAGAGAGGATGATCCCATGGGCTCCAAGTCAGGGTGAGATAAGAAGAGAGAGAGAGTCTCAATCTCCTAACATTGCTGGAATAATTTGAATTTTAAACGTAGATGGCCCACTTTTGTTGTAACTAATTGTAATCCCAAGTAGAAAACATAAAAAATGATGCTCTCTCTCCATTAGGGTGGGATGACCATCACCACTCTCTCCTGTCTCTTTAACCCACCCGTCCCCCAAATCTAGGTCTTTTTGTGAGGCCCCACCCTTTGTGGGCCCTCTAATTGCTATTTTATAGGCTAATTAATACTAATTTATACTAATTATTAGTTAATTGTGCTAATTATTGCTAATTACTAGTTAATTTTGCTAATTAAGGGTTAATCAGGGTGATTAGTTAGATTTTCCTAAGTTATAGTTAGACTAGCTTAGTTGAGTTAGTAATTTAGTTAGTGGAGTGTTTTGGTTAACTCCAGGCTAATTAGTGAAGGGTAGGCCCTAGCTAGTGGTTTTAGTTAATTAGAGGGGGTCATTGCAAATTGGGCATCTCTAGAACATTCCTACCCAAAGACCTTATTACCCCTAACCCTAACCCTAATTGCATGTTAACCTAAAGGCTAATACTGTCCTTAATCCCTCTCCCTAATCTATAAATTGGCACATTTCCCCAAACCCTA